>CM031241.1:526423136-527835597 GCA_018340775.1 Taxus wallichiana var. yunnanensis | reverse complement strand
GTTATGCTTCGTTCCAGTTGCGTAACTTTAGCCATCCTTGGTGATGATACCTTTGTGATTTTTTTGTTTTTACAAATGGCGAGATGATACATGCGTAATAGTTGTCATTTGAGGATGAGATCTACTGTACTGACATTTATGCTTTCATGAATAGTTATCCTTGAGGATCAAATGTATGTTTACTTTTTGACTTTTGATGAAAATGAGTATCGTGAATTTTGGCGTGAGGAAGAAATTTGGAGATAGTGGGCGAGGCCTCTTAAGAGAGGATAATGAATGTTATAAATGTGCCTATGGACCCTTATCATGTTTCCTAGGTAAATAAGAGAGTGATGGATGTAATGATCACAGTCCTTACGAAATGAATTAATATATACGCAAGAATATCACATGAGTAGAGGTTGTGGTGCTCGTATTTAGAGTCCATGACTAAGAAAGTAACGATGAACTACATAATTTAAATCATTACATGGATAGATGAAATGAAAATAATGGATGGATGATCAGAGATAACTAAGTTCACATTGGTAAGTGTGCTAACAATAAAATGACATAGTCTGATACATTAGATGTTTATTTTAAGTTTACCATCGAGGGAAATAACTGACCGTGACCCATGCTTATATTGTGATAATATAAGGTCAATCTAGTTGGAGAAAACTTTCATGTTGGCTCCTTTCTAGAGTAACATTTGATTTTATTTAAGAATGAGGTCAACGATGTAAAATTCATTCCTTGAGATGTTTTTGTAAGAACATTTTGATGCTCTCTTGATAAACTGGTGATGTTGAAATTTAGGGAAAGCGATGTTCATCTAATAACTCGAGTTTGTGCTAGATGTTATTAGTGATAATATTCATTAAAGATGAATTTGCGAAGATAAAACGTAAGGAAGAATTTAGCTTTAAGAGGAAGACGAGGATTTGGAAGCTAATAAACAAGAAGGAAGTAGCGCTAGTAGAGGTGGGGATGTTATTCTTATAAGCCGAAAGAGCGAATGAAAGATGAATGCCAATCACGACTTGGTTATCAACATTCTTGGTAAGAGGATGTTGCGAAGAGTTTATTAGTCACTGACAGCCACTAGCTTGGGAATGTCAGAGAGAGGAGAAGTAGCTTGATATTGAATGAAGAGTTCTGAGAGCTTCTTGACATCTTTTGAATTAATTTCGATTATACATGATGATTTAATAGAGGATGCCAAAGCGTAAAATGATATGCGATAGATGAGATTAATGATTTGATTGGCTTTGGTTGAGGTGGTGGAATTTATTCCACCCACTTGGTGAAATACTCAATTATGGTGATGATAAAATGATGGCCTTTGTGAAGAATGAGGATTGATGGTCTGATGAGATCAAGGCCCCATTGTAAGAGGAAGGGCAAAGGTCTGGAGATGGATATAAGGCATGGCTGAGAATGCATACAAAAAGATTGGAATGCTAATTACATGACACATTTCTTAATGTATTCCTGTGGAGTCACGATTAAGAGAAGAACAATAATAGCGAGGCGAAGAATGCGGCCCAATAGCGAATAAGCCGCTAAAATATCACGAAAAAATTTATCATGGAATTCTTGGATAACGTGATTATATTCATTGGATTTAAGGCATCGAAGGAGAATACCGTGAACCCGTTTATAGAGGATGCCACCAGAATGACATAACGGTTGTACGTTGAAATGACCTCTAAGTTATTAGATGGAGTCGGATGGAATGTGTGATGGATTTGGATAGATAATCAAATAGTTTGAGAGTATAGAAGAGATATGATCATGACTGGATTCAACAAGATTGATGTGGGGTAACTCGTGAACGTGAGATGGTTGATCACAGCGATGAATAGCAGAAAGTTTGGATTCATTTTTGTCCCAGTAGGATATGAGAGATGCGAAGATGTCCTTCGTATTCGGCGAGGAAATGATTGGATGATGGAAGTGGGATGGATTGGATAGTGTAAGAATCGAAAGCCTTAAGGAGAAAGATGTCCTTATATTTATGAAGAATATCCTTTTACATTGATAACCATATTAGTAACTTGTTTGATGATGAACTCGAATCCCCACATGGGTGCTCAAGGATTTGGACACCCGAAAAGGATAGCGATGTCAGGCCAAAATGAGCTTGTGCCTACAACATATTGTTTAGTGCACTCCAAAATTAAATATTTTGAAGCGGTAGGATCAGGATTATCCCAAGGAGGAATGATAATATGACGCAACACCTCCCCTTGTATTGACACTTAGAGCAGTCGAAAAAGAATGGTCATCTAGAGGAGAATCCTACATGATAAGAGTATTGATGGATTTATCTAAAAAATGCGATCATGAGGAGGATGAGCATCGGGTGGGGCTTGACTAATTGGTCATCGACCAAGCTTGGCCTTCACTTAAACTTTTGAGAGAGGTGAACTACTGCAGAGTTAAGCTCGGTCATGAGCATGAGCTGATGAGTGATGCGATCATTGTGATCAGGAGGCTTAGAATGCTTCGTTTTAGAAGGTGAGAGCTGAAGTGATGACATAAGTCTTGTGATTGAGAAGATACGCATCGAATCTTAGAAGTGGCAAGGCGATGGCACGAATGCATCTTTTCGACTTAGGTGTAGTGAGTCTCATAATCGTCGCCAGAGAGTGCGTACGATGCAATAAGCTTGACCTTCTCTGGTAGGCATGGTCATCGCTGATGCATAGCATGTCCCCTAGGAGGCATGATCGGTAATGGCGGGAGATATACTTGAGATAAAGAGGGCTCTCCATGTATTTGAGGTGTAAGCACGGGCGGAGATAGGAATCTTTGCTTAAGATCATCAAAGGATTGTTGGTAGTTATAAATCTGTCTAGTGGAAATTCAAATGTCTTCTCACAGAAGATAATTAAATGGTTTGGAAGCAGTTCAAAGATTATGAGGTGAAGCGCGGTAGATAGGCTGAAAGTGACCTTGAAGATTGCGAAGTTGCTTAATATTAGAAGGAGGAGGCATCTCCAAGGATGGCCTTGATTTTAGATCCAACTTATTACCCATGATTCAAAGCTTGATGAAGCTTGAGCTTTTTGTGAAAAATCAGCTTCAGCTTGAGTCTGGGGTTGAGGCGGAGGAAGAAACATAGCAGGGTGCTCGAAAAATAATTCCCAGAGCAGAGGTGATCACATCGATGTTTGGACTTGCCCTAGAGGGTCATCAGCATAGTCTTCCTACGGTCTAATGGATGTGATACGGGGAATATCACTCCATATGTAAATGAGGTCATGAGTCATCATATTTTGGTTTGATGAGTGATTCGATGGAAGTCTAGAGGTTGTTAAGAAGCGTTTTAGAAGTATGGCCCGACTTGATTCTAAGTTTTTAAAATTTGAATAATTGAGTTTTCCCTCCAAAAAGTGTAATTTGGAGACTTGGAGGCCATGTTTGACTTATTAGGGATGTTGTAATGGAATATTGAAAGCTTATAAGCATATAAGAAGATGAAATGAGGTATAGAGGTGTCTTAGGCCTTAGCAGGACACAATATTACAATGTGTGGTCAAATCGAAGCACTAAGACTAGGAGTGTTGAGCTAAATGCAACATGATGGTTAGGCTAAAGGTGAAATCACATGACAATGATTGAAGGTGTATTCGATTAGAGACAAGTGAAATTCCTTATGAATATGAAAATGTAACTACTTCATCTCATTCCCATTCGAATGGAAATCAAATAAGCTTGAGAAATGAGAAGAAGTGTGTTGTGTAAGTTTTGTGTATCGTAGAGACTACTGTGAAGGCAACTTTGTATATTGTGATTGTCTACGAAGAACTAATGCATGTTTATTGGCAAGTTATAAACTGGATTGTGCTTGAGGGATTTGGTAACAATTTTGGTGTGATTTTCATTGTATATGTGGAAAATACCATGCTTTAGAATAATGCAGGGAGGATCTATATGTAAGCCTGTGAATTCCATTAATATAACAAACTATGACTTGTTTGTTTTGAAGCTTAAAGTAAAGAGAGCATTAAGAAGTCACTGCCTTAATTACGAAAAGAATATAGAAAGCGAAAAAAGTAACTTTCGTGTTTGAGTTCCTGTCTTGATAATACTTGATGTAGATAGAATTATTCCTTTGAGTTAGTGGTCATGTGCATGCTGTGAATTCAGTATGGACTCTATTAAAAGAACATGAATTCATGAATGCTGACTCTTTGATTGAATCTTACGGTGTGGGGTATTATTCGATTGTTGGAAGAAGAACTTCTTGAAAAAAATTATTTTGTATTATTGAGTAAAGGAGAAGGATATGCTTTATGTGTTGACTATGATAGGTTTGGAAATGCTCTGTTTTGATATAGAGTGTTGTGAATTAGTCTCGGTTTCTTGAAATTTTGAATTCTTATATTCATCTTTGAAATTATATCCATGAAGAATTAAATGTTTCACAAACTAACGAGATGTGATCTTTAGTGATACATCTTCGATTTGAGAGCCATAACTAGTCATAAACATCCTTATCTAAACATGTAATAAACCATTTGAGAGGAAAATGCAAATTATAAGTTGAAATATGGAAGAGCTTTGGGAAAAGGTGTTACGTAGCAATAAAAATGAGTCATGGAATAGATATGAACTCTAATTCAATCTATATTTACCAAGAAAAGTATAATATGAATCTTGTATGATCTTTCGTATGGCAGAGACTAAGATGAATTTTGGTGGTGTAAAATTTAAGTTACTTAATTTTGGAAGGTTGTTGTTAATGCTTGACTAAACCATTTTGGTATCAGAACTTGTAAGATTAGTTGATAAGATTGTATGAAAGTATTTCTTGAAACTAACAAGTTGAATTGAAAGTGTTGATGAAGGATATGTAGGATAAGAACATGAAGAGCCAAGGTGAGATTTATGAAATGGCTAAAGAGTATGGTTATGTGGTGCCTAAGTGGCTCAACAAGATGAATGAAGAGAAACTCAAAACAAGGCCAAGAGAACTATAGAAGAAAGGTTGAAGGAAGATATGGAATAAGGCAATGAAGAGCTATTGAAGGAGTTGTTGGTTATGATCAGTCAAAGAAGGAAAGAAAAAGAAGAAAGAGAGAAGCATAAAGAAGAGAGATAGAGAGAAAAGAGAGAAGTGGATGGAAGAAGAAATCAATGCACTTAAGAGAGATGTGGAACAAATATCCATATTAATGAAATAGTGGATGGAATCCCAAAACCAAGAAAGAGGATTGTGATGACTAAAGAGTCAAGTGGCCTATTAAGCTACTTATAAAGAGAAGAAAGAGGATGCAACTAAGAAGATGGATAAAAGAGGAAGAGATAAGGATAAGAGGAATGAGAAGAGAAGAATAATACAAAGAGATCCATATTGGAAGAGGATAAAGAAAATGAGGAAGAATAGATTATAGAGAGATTTTTTGGCATCTCTTAGAGAGAATGAAAGAAGAGGAAAGTTTGAGTCAAGAGGAAGAAGAGCTCATTCATGGAGCTATTGAAGGGGCTTATATGGCCTCAATATTTTCATTCTAACATTACATATTTATGTGTGAATGCAGGTGAACAGAGTAAAGATATGAAATCTTTGGAAAGTGTCTTGAAGAAGGACCTAGAAGTCCCAAAGAATGAAGGAAAACCAAAATTTGAAGAAGAAGGTGAATATACAACTAAAGAAGATTTGTTGTGGCTGGAAATCATGCAAGAGAATAAAGGTATTAGATTCCTTTGAAGATGAAGAATCCTACAAGAAAGAAGAGGTTGAGTTCATGAAAATTTTCATGAAGAAATAGAGGTCAAAGAAGTTGAAGACTAGGTCGATGAACAAGAAGAAGAAGATGCTCAAATGGACATGGATTTCCATATTGAAGAATTTTAGTTTGAAGATAAAGAGGAAGATGACGATGTGTCTAATGAGGATGAAGAAATACAAGTAACATAAGAGTCATTGGGACTCAACACCAACAAGGGAAAAATGGAGGTTGATTTTGGCAAAATAGAACATATAGAGAAAATCAAGAGGGCATTTGAAGAAGCCCCAAGCAGACAAGAGAAGAAAAGTTTCTAGAAATGGTGGAAGAGGTAATAAAGCCTCATGTTTATAATACTAACTATGTTCCTAGATGTGAATGTAATGCAAGTATGATAAATAATGAGAAGAATGAGTAATAGCCAAGACTCATAATGAAGATGAATCCAAACAAGCTTCCAAAGGAACAAAGAAAGAAAGAGAAAACAAAAAATCAGTCCATGAGACTCTTGGTGAAGCAAAAAGAAATAGAGAATGTTGAGGTAAAGAGGCATGAAGTGAAGATGCAAAATAACTAGGAAAAAGAAGAAAAACACCTAAGAATAGCTCAAGTTCTTCTTACCCATGGAGTATGATGCAGGAGCATCACTCCACTATGTAAATATGTCATGAGTCATCATATTTTGGTTTGATGAGTGAGTTGAACAGGGTCCCTAGAGGTTGTCAAGAAGCATTTAGAGGTGGTAGCTTGAGTCTAAGTTTGTTAAAATTTGAATAATTGGTTTTCCCTCCAAAAGTGCAATTTGGAGACTTGGAGGCCATTTTGGCTTGCTAGGGATGTTGTAATGGAATATTGAAGCTTATAAGCATATAAGAAGGTGAAATGAGGTGTAAGAAGGTGTCTTAGGCCCTTGTAGGACATAAATTCACAATATGAGTCAAATAAGCCTAAGACTAGGTATTTGAGCTAAGCAACATGATATTAGGCTAAGGTCATCCATATGACCAATGATTCAAGAAGGTGTATTCAGTTAGGAACAAGTGAAATTCATATAAATATGCAAATGTAACTACTTCATCTCATTCCCATTCGAATGGAAATCAAATAAGCTTCAAGAAAGGAGAAAAACAGTGTTTTGTGTAAGTTTTTGTATCTTAGAGACTGTGTGAAGGCCTTTGTATGGGTGATTGTCTCGAAGAACTAATGCATGTTTATTAGAAAGAAATAAACTTTAGATTGTGCAAGGGGATTTGGTAACAAGTTTGGTGTGATTTTTATTGTATATGTGGACAAATACATATAGAATAAACATTGAGGATCTATAATGGCTTTGTGAGTTCCATTAATATAACAAACTATGAATTGTTTGTTTTGGCTTAAGTAAAGAGCATTAAGAATCACCTTAATTACAGAAGAATAAGAAACAAGAAAGTACTTTGCATGTTTGAGTTCCTATGTGATAATAACAGTGAATAGAACTATTCCTTTGAATTAGTGGTCACTTTGTGCATGCTTATTGAAGGCCATGGACTCTCATAAAAAGAACATAAACTCATGAATGCAACTATTTTATTGAATCCCTAAGGTGTTGGGTGTTATTATATTTTTGGAAGAACAACTTATTGAAAATTTTGTTTCATATTATTGAGAAAAGGAGAAGGATATGCTTTTTGTTGTTGACTATGATAGGTTTGGTAATGCTCTATTATGATATAGAGTGTTGTGAATTAGTCTAGTTTCTTGAAATTTTGAATTCTTCTATTCCTCTTTGACATTATATACACAAAGGTAAAGGTTTCATAAAATTTGATATGTGATCCTCAGTGAGACATCTTCGTTTGAGAGCCATAACTAGACATAAACACCCTTATCTAAACATGTCAGGCCATTTGAGAGGAAAATGCAAATTATAAGTTGAAATATGGAAGAGCTTTGGGTAGAGGTGTTGCATGTAATAAAAGGAATTGTGGAACATATATGAACTTTAATTCAATCTATGTTACTAAGAAAGGAGAGGCTGTAAATCATTTAGTACTTGAAAGAAGAGGCTTTTCTTGTTTTCTCAAAACCATGCGAGAGAAATTTCTCGTAAAAAATCGTGAGATAGGTGAAACAATGGAGGCTATTGGTAAATATTTTGTGTGAAGAATGTCATAACAGAGTTCTAATGTAAATTTCATGCCTTGAAACAAATTTGTGTGAAATTTGTAGATGGTTATTGGCTCTTGGGCTTTCTCAGGCTTGTGACTAGGGTTTGAGAGAAAAACAAGAATTTAAAACCCTTAAAAGTGAAATATTGCTCTAAAAATTTGTAGTGTCAATGGTGGACACATGCATTAAGTTTTTGATAAATAAAATTGAGTTTTCATTGGGTATAAGTGAAGGGAGTTCGTGACATGATGACTGTAGAGGATTGTATGCACAATCAAGAGCTAACTTGAAAGAGTGGTAACAAAGGAAACTATATTTCTAATTGGAGTCTAATATTGGAACTTCATACACTTGTAGAATTCCCTAATGAGGGGATAAAGAGTGAATTTGTATCTTAAGATGATTTTTATTTAGAGTTGTACTAGTTGCAGGATTATTCTAAGCTACTTGAGTAAGAACAAGCCCAAAAGTGAAAATTGAGCTAGATAGATAATGGTGGAGAGTTAAGTCACCAAATTTAGTATACACCTGGGGTATGTTGAAGAGTGATCAATGATAGTATTTTATTTTACCATCATTGAGAAATTCATGGCATTGAGAGAGACTACATGGTAATTTTGAGCAAGTAGTAAAAGGTTGAATTCTTGTTTCCTTTCCATTAAAGTTATGGATGAATTAGTGTTTTCTAAGGTGGTTGAACAAATTATAGGGTGCTAGAAGTAAGGAGAATCAATAAAGAGCTAAAGTGAATTACTTCCAGGGTGAACCAATGAAGAGGAATGATGGATATAAGTTTGGAAAGGTGAGTAGATGACGAAATACATGATTTAGAGTATCTCAGTTGATGGAATGGTGTCATTTTTTAGAGAATTAGAGTATGAAGAAGCATATAGAACCTTTTAATAGGTAATTAGCTCAATTATTACAAATATAAGTTAGGATAACTCTGATATGAAACTTGTATGATCTTTCATATCACTGAGTAAGGTGGCTTTTGGTGGTGTAAGCCTTGAGTTAGTTATTTGGGAAGCTTTTTGTTGATGGTGGACTACGGGATGAGATTGTGAAGATATAGGTCATGGCTCATGAATAGGTGGCTCGACATTTTCAAGCCAAAGAGCATGATGCGATATGCAAAAAAGGTTCCCAAGGAGTGATGAAAAAATTCTTGTGTTGGTCTTAGTGCAATAAGAATTTGGTTGTATCCAGAAAAATCATCCATAAGAGACAACATCTCATGGCCTGTCGTAAGGTCTACAAGTTGATCGATGTTAGGAAGGGGAAATCATCTTTTGGGAATTAAGTTTTAAATCTCGAAAGTGAGTGCATATTCAAAGCTTTCTTAAAGCTTTAGCAATGGGGATGATGTTTGAAACCCATTTTGGATAGTCGATAGAGATGATAAAGTTGGCAGAAAGGAGGTCTGCAACTCCTCTTTGACAAGGAGGGAAACTCGAGGATATATGTGGCAAAGGTTTTGCTTAACCAACTTAGAATTGGGAAAGGTGACAATGTTATTAAAAATAATGGATGGATCAAGGCCCGACATGTCTGCATATGACCATTCAAAGGCTTGAAAATCACGAGAGAGGAAAGTGGTGAAGTATTCAAGCTCATATGGATCAAGGGATTGACCCACTTTGAGAATGTGGGGCTCTTGTGAAGTCCTTATGTTGATGTTGATGGTGGATTCATTAAGAAGGGTGGATGTGTCTAGTGGTAAGGTCTTATGAAGATAAGAATCCTTTGCCCCATGAGGGAAATAATGGCATCATCATCAGTGTAATGGAGAACGTTGATGGTAGAAGAGTATTATTCTATCATCTCTGGATGTCGAAGAGGAGGGACCTAGTCAGATTTTCACATTGATAAGTGACCGGTCCTAAGGTGATGGTGGAGACTAAAAATCCAGAGGTGATAGACACAGTATCATAGGTATCCATAGCCTCATGGGATGGGGAAGATGGAGGATCAATGCCCATGAGCATCATATATGGTGGAAGAGGATCGATAGATTTCTCTTTATAACCTATTCCAAATTTTTCATAAGGCTTGAGAGATTGATCGATGAAAGGTCATGCATACCTGTTTGTAATGCCCCATTCCAAATGCCTTCTAGAACGCAGTGATGAATATAGGTGTGGAAAATGGTTGATTGTAAAGACAACCAAAGTCATTGGCATATGGTTTAGTATGGGGTTGGGTATCAATGTGAGATGAAGTGCGATTGATGCCGCCACAGATGAGATTGGTGTGAAGATGAGGTGGACCAAAAGGAATGATATCCTTGACATTTGGTTGGTACATATGTGATTTGTTAGGTCTACCAAGTCTATTAGGCATGGGAAGAGAATTTAGTGTAAGAAGGCAATACTCTCCAAAAGCTTATCCATTACTTTGTCGATAGAATCATCATTAGGAAGCTTAGACATGGGAATGGATGAGCTAGTGGATGGTTGAGATGAGTTTTTGTGGGGATGAGCACATCATTAGGGCGATAAGTCATATTACATGCTTTGAATGGTGGGGTGTCTACGGGGAGAGTTAGAATCTTCCCCTGTGCTCATATTTGATACATCGATAAATGGTGGAAGGGTGCAATGCTTAGCCCCAAATCCAAGTTCACCTCAATATGACATTATATTGAAACTACCCTTCTACGATATAGAATATTTTATGGAGAAGTTTTCACCAACACATATGGGAAGAATAATAGTACCTAAGGCCCGGGGCGATAATGTCATTGAAAGCACGCAAGACCAGTGTGGGTGATTGGGCGATAATGGACTTAGGGAGCTTGAATTAGTCTAAAGTATGGGATGATATGTTGTTGATCTTTAGCTCCATTTTATAGACACAAAATCATGCACTTTAGGCATTATTTAGCCTAATCTTATACTACTATTTAGAGGGTTCTCAAGTGAATACAATACTAATTAATCCCACCTTTTGGCCACATTTATTTTATATTTTACTTGTCATTCCTGCATATTTTCCTATACATGTCCACTTGTTTCGCAACTATCCCAACATTTTATCCTAAACCTTGGCGCCCAGGCCTATACTGGGGTGCCCCGATCCATGTTCCACTTTCCGCTTCTTTTTGGGGTCTTTCTAGCCATTTTTCATCCTTATATTTTTCCTAGTCGGCCATGTTGAGGTTAATTATGAAATTAGAGCAAGAGAACCCTATAAATATATGGTTATGAGACCATAATAAGTGTCCTAACGTCACATACTACTATCACTCCATCTAAAGTTGCATACATTGTATCAATTGCATCCACATAGTGCCATGCATCAAGGCTAGGAGATCTACATCAACACACACAACATAGGGGAGTATTCTATTCTATTCCATGCACACATGTTATTACATTTTTCTATAGTTATTATTGCTCGCTACTTCACAAAATCGATTGGCCTGCAGAGAACCTAGGGAATGACATGCACACATGCACCAGAACTACATTTGGGTCTGAAATGTAGTGCAATGCTCAGTGATAAGACCACTAGTTTGGTAGCTGAGGTCATTCCAACCCATTCATTCTACATATTTTATTTTTCTTAGGGTTTTGATACTTCCTTCTTTCTTGCAGGTCATCATTTCATTATTTAGCACATTTGGCATAACTTGATAGATTTGATGCGATAGACAGAGCACACTTGTCTCAGATACCTCGCATGACCTTGTAAAAACTAGATTAAGAGATTTTCACTGAGTAAACTCTGGGGTGCCTAATCCACAAACCAGGGGGTGCCCGGTGTGCCCCAATACCTTCAGGGCACCTCGGTTTGCTCATATCCTCTATATCTAACCTTTTAGGATTTCTAAAGTGTTCGTTCTTGCTCCTGGATTTTATTGAGGCTGCGACAACTCGTGATAATCTTTCATAATTATCTATGTAATGTCTCCCTTTGTCCTTGCATATCTAGGGTCTTATTTCACTTAGTATAATTATTTGCAATTATTCCATCTTTGCTTTAGTACCATTATACAATGTTTTAGTCCTCTCATATTAGATTAACTAGTTTATACTTCTCATAGTTTAGTATAATTATTTGCACCATTATTCCATCTTGCTTTAGTACCCTATCTGATGTTTTAGTCCTCTCATATTAGATTAACTAGTGTTTATACTTCTCATAGTTTAGTTTAATTTTAGTTAATCATTTTGGTGAACCCCACTTTTCCTCATAACACCTTCTAGGGTTTGCATTCACATTTCATACTTTTTTCACCATGTCATCTCCTTATCAAGTTATGGCCCAATCTTCTTATCCTACCTATACACCTACCAAGGTCACTAATATAGTTACTTACCACCACTGATTTTATGTGTGTGCGCCTCAACACCCTCCTCGCTTCATCACGCCTTCATCCGATCCATCTATCAATGTAGTTACTTGTCGCACTCACCTTAATCCACCAACCACTCCACCCGTTTCTCTTCCATCACTTGCCACTCCTTAGCGCGCTTCCAAAGGCTATGACATTATTGACCAACTCAAGAATACACCAACTAAGATCTCACTCTATGACTTACTGTGAAATGTGCTAGATTATCGAACCACACTCGAGGCTACCCTCCACGCTATTCACGTTGAACACAACCACTCTACTTTGAGGCTTTTTGCACATCTCATTCAGTCTCTTTGTAGTTTTCCCCATTTTATCTCCTTTACTGATGAGGATATATCCCCATTTCCAAAATTAACCTTGTGCCCCATTTCTGATTACCGTTGTTGTTAGTACTACTTGCATTAAGCATGTGCTCATTGATAACGGGTCTGCAATTAACCTTTGTGCCCACTCTCTCTTACAAAAATTAGGTATAAATGACAATCTCATCTCCTAGAACTCCACCCTCATTTGTGGTTATGATTCTTCCTCCTCTTGTATGTTTAGGCACTATTTCCCTACATATTCGGATCGGACCTAAAATTATTCTCACCGAATTCTGCATTCTCGACGCTTCTTTTCAATTCAATATCCTATTAGGTAGACCTTGGATTCACGCCATGCAAGCCGTGCCATCCACTGTACATCAATGTGTCAAATTCCTTCATAATGGACTATGAACACACTATCACCGTTGATCCGGAACCATTCAAATCTTTACTATCGCATTGATTGTGTCACCTCTATGCTGTTCCCACCCCATAGCATATTTCATACACTAATCTTGATAAATATGATATTGCTTAATTTATTGCATATGCCTCGTCTCCTCACTGTTAGTACTCCTCCCACTATATTTACCCACACTTTGGCTATCATTTCACCCCACAATATTTGTCCTCGCTAGTACTCCTCCCACTATATCTACTCACACTTTGACTATTCATTTCACCCGATATTTTTCCTTCTTAGTACTCCTCCCACTATATCTACTCACACTTCGGTTGTCATTTCACCCACATATTTTCCCCTAATAGTACTCCACCTCCTCCATCCTCTACTTCTGCTACCCCTCCCACTTCCTCATCACCTACTAATGTCCTAGATAATGCTACACAAACCGATGATGCACACATTAACATTTCATTGATTTTGATGATGAGGTTGATGTCATAGAACTCATAGATGAGTCATTACAACAACTTGATTTTACTCCTCTTGGCGTAGATAATTCTTACTTTAAAGAAAATTTTATACACGATGGTCAGGTGAATAGGTAATTCAAAACCCATCATCCACTAATGTTATGGTCTTATCTGAGGATACATTAACAATGATGATGTGATTTTAACCGCTTCCCCATTGGAGGTTGCTCACGTGACCCCCTTTACATGCACATTATATATAAATAGGTCATTTTGGGAACACATTCCTATTGATCTCACTAGTTTAGATACTATATGTACACGTGATTTCTTTCCTAGGTTCGGTATGACACTCAATGACATCCTACCACCCCTTCATTCACCTCATCTCTATCATAGATACTTCCATGTCATAACAACATATGGATTACTGATTTTTTATATGACAATATTTGTTGCACGCACCCATCGTGATTCTCCATTTATACTAGGACAGTCTTGGCTCAATTATATCAGTGGTACAATCAACCCTCTTCATTCTTCACTCTCATTCCCCATGCCCTTTGGCACTATCTCCATTACTAATGATTATTCCCTAGCTTATGTTCCTAACATTTCATGTTGACACACTCATGGTTGTCCACTGATCGCCTTACATGACTGGATAAAGAATACGTGATGACGCCTATATACACTCGGTCATAATGGGTCCATCGTCCCGACCATCCTCATTATATAGCTTACCAAGTTCCTGAAGCGGCTCAGTGGTTTTGATCATGACAATGATGATTTGCTTGATGGCATCTCCTACTTTATCAATATCACACTTTCATCAGCGGAAATATATCACATTACTCACTCGCCTCTCCACTCTTCGTATAGTTGCATAGTCTCACCTTTCATGCTTCTTATTCAATATTTTATCAACTTAGCACATAACACCCTCGTTACACGATGACACACTCTTGTGCTGGTTCACACTAGATTGTTTAGGGATTACCATTACACTGAACCCCACACACTACACCATAGGTACTAAATCTTCCATTTCATTCTACATTGCATCATACATCCTACACTTATTTCTACATTATACTAATCCTTATCTACGCCTTATATTCACTACCCTATCTACACATTTAGTCACATTACACATACCTTATTTCTCATATCATACATACTATACTAGTCATCATTATATATGAGTCTAGTTTTACATCTCCTCCATACATTTTACATTTACGCTAGGTTACATTATATATATGGGCCTAGCTTTACATTTTATCACTACACATTCTATTTCCTATCTACACTTATCACTACATCTTACATGTTGCCTATTCTACACACCCTACCCATACTACATTGCATAGTTCACATGGCACATTTATCCATCATATACATTCTACATACTACACTAGATTCCATTACATATGGGTCTAGTTCTACCTATCATCATTTACATATTCCATTTCTATATACACCTATTATTGAACTTCACACATTACATATCCTATACACATTACACATCCTACATTGCATTGCCCACACCGTGTATCTACATACCTTACTCTTCACTTGGTAATTTCTACTACATTGTTTTCTACATGATGTCATCAACTGCCTATGCCGCACTTTAGTTCCTCGGTCCATACTTGACTCGAGGGTTTTCCAATCAAATGGACCTTACATTCACCATGTGACATTTCCAACATTAGTGACACACACCTTAGGTTAAATTTTCACCCATCCTATCATTTTGTAGTGGTATACACCTTAGGTTACATCACCACCCCCTTCCTTAATCTTCTAGTGACATATGCTTTAGGCTAAATCATCACCCATCTACATTTACCCATTCTATAGTGATATACGCTTAGCTAAATCATCACTCATCCTTTCATCATATAGCGTGGTATATGCTTAGGGATAATTCATCACTCCTCTATTCAACAAATCGTGATATATACTTTGGCTATAGGGTTCATACACAAACCTCTCCCCACATGTCACATTTCATCACCATTACATATACACACTCATCACAACGTGCTAGAAATAACCAACACTACTCGACCATTTCTTGATCAAGCACTCTCGTTTATGGTTCATTCTTGATTGTTGAGGGGTAAACAAAATGAACCTCACTGCATACACTTCCATCTACTTGGGGGCACGTTGCTCCTATCATTCCATCTTGCATTCCTTCCATCCATCATAACATACTACATTGTCTTGGGGGCATTTACTTTTGCTTATTTAGTGTTTTGCATGATCACTTTACTACACATGTTAGACTACTTTATTATATGTCATTATCATACACACATGCGTATTCATGTATTTTTTTAGTGTGATCACAGATACATGACTCTACATGTGACATGGATGCTCACCTTCTACCCTTCCTATGCATAGTCGGCTTGAGGGCATCCACATTCATTTGATCTAGGTGTTATTATTTCATTTTGTACTTAGCATCTTATATTACTTTCTTATACAAACTTTGACATAAGTGTTATCACTCTAACATGCTAATGAAAAGTGTTCCATGTGAAGCACTTGTTTCACACGGATTACATGTTTCCATGATTACTTGTTTATTTCTCCTTATGCCTTTGTTTACCATTGTATGCGGGCTTTTCCCTTTTCTTGTGTCCACACTTGTCTATTACTTGCGGCCATGACAGTCTTGCGACATCGTGAGTGATGTGCCATGTTTACAACTCGATTTTTGTAGTTTATTTGTTTTCTTGCTTGTTTACACTACTTTTTGGGTAATTCTTGCATTGCTCTGCGTATTTTACACTTGTTTTATTATATGCATGTGTTTTTAGACTAACACTTATTTGGCTAGCCATCCCATTTTGTGCGTGCCTTGGTATCTACCAAGCACTTTCCCTCCCCTGCAGGATAGAGTTCTACAAGGTCGAGTGTGGTTGGTCCTCTTTTGGGGCCGCATTCTTCTTTCCACTTTGACGTCACATGCGGCCCCCGAATAGGGGAATTATTGAGGGTTTCTACTAACACAACGTATTTACACCGGTTCAACAATGCACTTTCCGCCCTTGGCATTGTGGGTTTACATATAATGAGTGAGTGTAGACTATTACCACGAACTCCATACACAATGGTCTCTACAGGACATGGTGTCCTTTGGAAATTCTATAGAGCACTTACATGCTTGGAGGTTACAGTGGGTGTGCCTCTCTACACTATTCCATCTAGTGACGTCAGATCGCCTAAAAAACCAGGACAATACAAAGATCTCTTCTCACATTTTAGTAGAAGCAGTTAAAGGTTGGAGGACACAAAGCATTTCCTCCCTATACTTCTTCATCCAAGGTGGCATGAGATCGCCCAAAAAATTGCAACAGTACATGATATACTTCTACACCCTTTTCTTGACATGGATTAGGTGCACATGTTCCATTTACACTTTTATTTTTACGTATTTTACATTTGCATACTTTTACACATTTCTATATACATGTGTATTTTACATAGTGTTTTTACATACATACATTTGAATACTTGATCATTTTATCCTTGTAAGTTTGGGTTTGTAGAAACAAGAAGTCAAATTGGGGGCAAATAATAACAACGATAGTGACCACAAAAACACACGCTGCGACAGGTCACATGCCTTTACTAACCATGTAGGTACACTACACACAGTAGCAACTACATACTCGTTCCGCCCTAGGTCCACTCTCATCACTTTTATGCGCATTTTTCATCTTTAGAATCCACGCTCCTCCACATTTTTTTTTTTCATTCCACGCTTGAGCCTAGTCCATCTAGTCCATGCACGTCTTCTTCTACACTCTACATGGATATTAGGTACACATCTCTATCTACTTTATGTTACCAAGCGTTCCACTCACCAACATAAAGTGGGGGAAAAATGTAGACACAAAATCATGCACTTTAGGCATTATTTAGCTTGGTCTTATACTACTTATTTAGAGGTTCTCAAGTGAATAAAGTACTAATTAATCCCACCTTTTGACCACCTTTATTTTATATTTTACTTCGTCATTCCCACATATTTTCCTATACATGTCCACTTGTTTCACAATTGTCCGGTATTTTAGCCTAAACCCAGTGCCCAGGAGCCTATCTTGGGGCACCTGCAAGGTGCCTTAGTCCCACTGGGTGCCCCGATCCATGTTCCACTTTCCTGCTTCTTTTTGGGGTCTTTTTAGCCATTTTTCATCCTTATCTTTTTCCTAGTCGGACATGTCAGGGGTTAATTACGAAATTAGAGAAAGAGAACCCTATAAATATAAAGTTATGAGACCATAATAAGGGTCATAACGTCACATACTACTATCACTCCATCTAGAGTTGCATCCATTGCATCACTTGCATCCACATAGTGTTATGCATCAAGGCTAGGAGATTTGCATCAACACACACAACATAGGGAAGGATTCTATTCTATTCTATGTACATATGCTATTACATTTTTCTATATTTATTATTGCTCATTTACTTCACTAAGTGTGACTAGCACAAGAGCACCTTGGGCACGATATGCACATATGCACTGCACACTATAACTACATCCGAGTCGAAATGTAGTGCGGCGCTCGGTGATAAGACCACTAGTTTGGCCGAGTTGAAGTCGATCGACCCATTCATTTTGGATATTTTATTTTTCTTATGGTTTTGATACTTCCTTTTTTCTTGCAGGTCGTCATTTCATTATTCAAGTACATTGTCGCTTGAAAACCTAGTAGATCCGATGGGACGAGATAGAGATCACTTTGGGATACCTTCGACCTCTGTAAAACTAGATTCTAAAGCTTTTTCACGAGACTACAGGGCACCTCAGTGCCCTAATACCTTCTTAGGCATCTCGATGCTACTTGATCCTCTAGATCAGACCTTTTTGAGACTTCCGAGTGTTCTTTCATGCTCTGGATTTTATTATCGGACTGTAACAACCTGCGGCAGGGGGTCTTCCATAATCAGCTAAGTCATTTATCCTTTTTTCCATGCATATCTAGGGTCTTATTTCACTTAGTATAATTATTTACAATTATTCCATATTGCTTTAGTACCATTATACAACGTTTTAGTCCTCTTATATTAGATTAACTAGTGGCTATACTTCTCATAGTTTAGTTTAATTTTAGTTAATCACATTGTCTATCATATATGACGAATGAAGGTGTCATTGATACGAACATTGATGAAGAGGGAAGGTCATGGTATTCTGGTGTGATATCCAAAATCTCAATGTCGTCAAAAGATATGGAAGTCAAAGCAAGAATAAACCCAAAAAGAGATGCAAAGGGATGAGCCTCATCATTAGTAGTAGGGATGCATTTAAGATTTTCCATGAGGGCTTGCTATGATCTGAGAGAGATTTGGATAATCTCATAGAGTGACATCTTAACTGGGGCCTGGTGGAGTTGTTTCATGATACTCTGTTCAAGAGCAAACATACCGCATGGAAGCTAAGATGGACACCTTGGTTTTGATGATGAAGATGGTTAGGTAGACTCTTTAGGAGGGTGATGACAACCACCTTGGACTTTGATTGAGTGGGTGGAGGAAATTCTCGATAAGAATGGGTGGTGACCCATGAACAACATCAATGTAGAGAGGAGGATGTTCCTCAAGAGGAGCTAAAGTAGGTGGAGGAATGGTGACATAAGTCTTAGATGAATGGGGTGACTTAGATATTTTAGTAGATGAAGGTTGGGATGAAGAAGTTGATATGGTTGGTGGAAGAGTTGGTTCCCCCTCATCAAGGAGGTCATCTTTGTTGATAAGGTTATGTATGATGGTTTGAAGGGCCTTATGTTGTTTGAGTGTCATGCCCAAATAAGGTTAGAGTCAAACCATGAGGTATTTGGGCATTTGGATCAAAGGTTTGATTGATGGTAAAGTGATTTGCCGAAGCTTGGAGTAATTGGTAAAACATCATGTATAATACCCCAAGGGAATAGGTGATGATGTGGCTATAGGTGAAGGGGTTTGTGATGAATTTAATGATGGTTTGATTTGAGGTGGTTTGATGGGAGCCTTTGATCTTATCTTAAATTTGGAAGAGGATGGAGATGGTTGTGTTTGATTTTGAATCTTGGTTGATGATGTGGATGACCTAGACTAGTTTTGGGAGATGGTTTAGAAGAAGGTTGTTGTTGTGTTGTCTTACTAGTGGTGGAGGTTTTTGATGAAGGGTGGTCCCAAAAATATAAGAAGATGGTGTGGATTTAGGAGGATTGGTATTAGGGGAAGGAATCTCTATCTTTTTGTGCGGATGTGTGAGAGGATTTTGAGTAAGGACACTAAGGTTTTTAGTTTTTTTTGTGGATATTTTCCTTGGTGGAAGTAGTGGCATATTTGGTTAGAGAATCCATGGTGATTGGTTTTGGTAGCAATGTTTGTAATATTGATGGTGGGAGGGGTTTCTGCATGATGTGTTTAATGATGTCTAAAGGGGTGGTTGATTGTGTGGTTTTAGGATGAGTGGGTGTAAGTGTTGTAGGTGTCATTGATATGATTGGAGTGTCACTTGTGCTTGTATTGATTATGGGAGTTTGCATAGTAGGTAATGGTGTAGTCATAGGTGTAATCTCGGATGTTGATGTGGATGTAGTCATGCTTGGGGTAGAAGTTGGCATAGGTGTTGAGGATGATGATGTGGTCGTAGTTGTCATAGATGAAGAAAGGGGTTCAATAGATGAAGTTATAGATGGTGAAGATGAAGGAGTGGTTATAATCAAGTCAATGAAGTTGTGGTTGATGTGATGGTTGGAGAGGGGTCTGAAATAGATGTAGGTTTCATATGATGATGTTGTGGATGATGATGTCAAAATTTGGTCTACATTGTTAATGATGTGTGCATTAGGTTCTTGGGATGTAGAAGGTTGAGTTTGATTATTAGGTGGATGGTTAGGAAAAGGTTTCTTGAAGACATCCAAGGGTTGATTAGGTGGTGCATTAGGGTTGTCCACTTGGAGGTCACCCAGATTCTATGAGTTTTGAACCTAGATATTTAAATGTGTGACACCTTTCAATATCATGGCCATAGACTTGGTGATATTTACAATAGTGCTCTTTATGATACCATGTTGGTTTAGGTCGTGTCTCATCAAATGGTATAATGGGTGGAAATCGAAATGAGATTGACCACTATTAATTTTCAAAAATTGAACTATATGATTCTCCAAGAGGGGTGTAATTGGGGGTTGGTCTAGGAGCTCTTTGTGGAGGCTCCATGTGTGAGAAGTAGGTGCATGATGATGACTTGACCACAATGGCGTTAGTGGTGGTTTTGGATTTGTCACTATGTGTGGATGATTTTTGAACTCTGTCTTAGGTTTGTTGGATCAAAGTTTAAGATGGCCTTGCTCAAGGGCATGGAGTTCGAGTTTATGAGCCATAGTGAACACCTCTTCAAAGGTTTGGAAAGATTGAATTTGAAGAGTTGAAGAGATGTGCTTCACACAAGACCATGAAAATAGTTCAATAAGCTCAATTTGTGGAAGGGAATGAGAGTTGATTAATGATGTTGTGCCACCATGAAAAAATGAAGTGAAAATAGATTCATCATCATATTGTCGATGGCATAAAGGTTCGGTGATGGTAATTTTTGTGTGCAATGTTTATTGAAAAGTGTTCAAGGAATAATTGTGTGAGTTGAGTGAATGTGAATAATGAATGTTGTGGGATGTTATTATACCAATCGAGGGATGATGTCTGCCAAAGACATGGGAAATGTGTGTAGCATAAGGTCTTGATCATGGGAAATAAGATATAACACATGCCTAAAGGCACATAAATGTTGTTGAGGATCCTCCTTACTATTGAAACTTAGAAAATTTAGGCATTTCCAATGAGGAGGATAAGGTTTAACTAGAACAGATGGGTTGATAGGTTGTTGCAAATTGGTCATATGAAAAAGTGGTCTTGGATCCAAAGTTGCGGCTTCAAGGTTAGCCATTCTACTCAATAATGCTTGTAAGGGATCGTTAGATGGTTGAGATGTTGATGGATGAGTTTGAGATGCATATGAGGTGGATGGGTTAGGTTGTTGGTATGTTTGGTAAGTTTGGGGATGTGTTGGTGTTGGTGGAGGTGGTTGATAAATGGGAATATAATTAAGTGGTTGTGATTGAATGGGTTGGGATAAAGCTTGATGTTGAAATATGGGGATATGGTAAAATTGGTTTGATTGGGTGGTTGTTGTGAAATAGGAACATTTGATTGATTTTATAGGGGGTTGGTTGGGATGTAATTGGTAGGTGGTTGGGAGATTTGAGTTGGTTGAGAGGGGAGTATGTATTGATAAGCACTGTGAGGGGGTGGTTGATAAGTTTGCATTGATTAGATGGTTGAGGTTACGAGGTGATTACATTAGCATGGATGTGAGGTAGAAATAAAAGGAAAGGTAGTGTGATGTTGTTTGGATATAGGAGGAAGCAAAGGATGACTCTTGAGATGGTTGAATAAGATGAGAAGTGATTGTGGTTGAGAGTGAAGTGATGGAGGATGGAAGAAGGGATGGTAGTGTTGACACGAGGTAGATTGGGTGGAATATGAACCACCAATTGAGTAGTTTGGTGGTTATTTATATTGGAAGAAGATGGTTGATTAGGGTCAAATTCATGTTGGGCCCTAGAAAACTCAGTCATGGCTCTAGGAAAAAACACCGCAAGTTACGAAGAGAGGACTTGGGTCATTTCGGGATTGGAATGATAAGCATAGATTTGTTGGATAGGTGGCCCATCGATAGGAAGTTGGGTTGATTTATGAAGAAGGTAATCATGGAGGGCCATGGGATTAGCATCGAGGAGCTCTTGGAACTCCACACATCCACGAGGGATAATGGGAGGGCTAAAAGCTTTAACTCGATGTGGCGGATTGAGGCATGGCTGGCCAACCTAGATGGGATAGAAGGATTGGTCTCATCATGGGTGGTAGTTTGGACAAGAGGTTCTTGAAGAGGGGATTGATGATCAAAGGTTGGGTGACCGTAGAAGAGGTGACCAAAGGCATGGATGAGACAATGGCCAAAGTGGAAGTTTGTTGGGATGAAATGATGGAAATGGGATTGTTTGATGCAAGGTTTTGTTCCATTTTCCTAGATAAAGAGATCTGTGATAATGGCATGAAACAAAACAAGAAAAAAATGACTATGTTGATTTCCAATTAAAGAAAACAAGTCAAACAACAATGTTTTGTTTATCTTGATTAATTAGAAAGTGTGAAAAAAAAGAAAAAAAAAAGTGGATAAAAATTGTAATAAGAAATGATATGGTATGAAGGTTGGTTTTAGGTAGTTTTGGATGTGGAGTCCTCAATATAATTGAGTTACGTTAGGCCCAAGTCTGTACAAGATTTATAACATGGCGAGGAACACCGCAATGAATTTCCTATTAGGTGATGAAATCCCAATTAGGTCTACCTCAGGATAATAGGATTGTTGAGATATGTAAATTGGTTTGTTTGTGTGTTTTGATGTGTGTGAAGAAGTGTGAAATGCAACCAATTAAGCCCCTAATTACACTAGATTTACAAGCAAGAATGAAAGAGGTCAATTTTAAATCCAAAATAAAAGATGGAGATTTGATGAGAACAACCACACAAGAAATGGAAAATACGATTCAAAAGGAGAAACTAAGACAAAATGGGGAATACGGTTTTGCTTTTCCTTTTTATCTAATTTTGAAAAGAAGTGTGTAAAAAAAATCAATCCAAGTAATCCATAATGTAAGTGAGCAAGCAAAGCAACGTAAACTCGCTATTTAGGTCCACGAGGATCTTGTAGAAGATGTTAGCAGTTTTACATGATAATATTTCAAATGATATGGTCCTGCACAAAATAGGTTAGTAGTTTACCTTGTAGACAAAAGATTAGATAAATGGATAGTAAATGATCGTGGTTGTTTTTATTCTCAAGATCACCCAAAAGCGCAAGAGAAGAGCATACACAGACATGATTGAAAATCTATTTAAAAATGCAGATAAATCTAACAATTAATCATGATTACTAAAAATGAAGTTGAATATAATAAAATGTAGTGATTAATGGATCTGATTATTAGCTAGCACAAAATATCAACATGGGTTAATGACCATGAAATTTTTTTTTTTTGCAAATGGATAGAGAAATGTGTTCTAACACATGTTTAGTAATGGTGATTTGGGTTAGAATGAAGGGTGAAAAGGCACAATTACGAGTTTTGGGAAGGATCTTTGGAGTAGGATGAAGAAGGAAAGGAAATTTTGGGGATCGAAATGGTGAAAAAGGGAAATTGAACGTAGAGGGTCAAAGGAGCAGAATGATGAAAGAGAACATTGTGTGAAAATTTTGGAGCGGTGTGTTGGAAAAGAAGGAAGTTATCGCAAGTTGTAAAAAGGGACAATTGCGATTTTAGGCTAATGGGGTGAAATGGGGTGGAGAGGTACGAGGAAGGAATTGTGTGAAATGGATTTATAAGTGTGCCAAAGAAAATTGAGGATCCATAAAGATGAAAAATGGAAAAAGATATGCCAAAAACATGATTTTTAAAATAAATAATTATTTAAGAAAAAAAAATTGTGGTTTGAAGCCGACCAAAACCAAAAATAATTACAAGTTTTAAAATTTTATTCTTTAATTTTTTTAAAATTACAATTCTAACCAAAATTGAATTATAATTTATCTAAAGTTTTGGTGGCATGGAGAAAATTAAACCAAAAAAACTATTTTAAATTAAAGTGCTAGCCAAAATCAAAATATAATTTAAATTATTTAACTATTTTAAAGCGTGGCGCGCAGAGACGACTTGAAACCAAAAACTATGGTGGCAGATAAGCCGGGAAAATGAAACTAAAAAAGCAAGATATATATAATTTAGAAAAAAAATTGATGGTGATTAAATATATATTGTTGGATAATAATAATTAAAGTAGGATGTGAAGTGTATGTACAAGTATAGTAGGATGAAAGTTTGTTTTGTGGACACCAAAGTATCTCAATGAACCATAAAAACAAATAAAACTATTACACCCCTTAGAAGTGCAGGCGTAGAGTTCATAAGGTTGTGTGAATGGTGGCTTAGATGAGGAAAACAACGTAAATGAGGAAATGGATCTTATAAAAATGCGTTGTCACCCATGACATGGGAGTACTTGATGGTTCATATTTTAATTGGGAGTGGATAAGATGCCGGGAAGGTGAAGGTTTAAGAAGAAGCAATTAGTATAGCCGCGAGCTAAATGATTGTAGATTGGTGATACGGATGATCAAGATCAAAATTTTGGGAGATGGAAAAGATGTAGTGTTGGTGGGTTATGTGAAAGGAAAAATGTAGTGTTGAAATGAATCAAACGAACCTATTTTTAAAATAAACGGAAGGGAAAATTGTTAGCACAAGCCTTGAAATGATATTTGCAAATGTTGAAGTGTGGCTTTGCAAATGACTCGTTGTAGGTTAACAAATGTGAGGTCATCTCTTTAGATGGTTTTATTGAGAAGGGGTCAATGAAATTTAAGCCATATGAGGAATTCACAAGAAGGAAAAATATTTTGAACACACAAGTCAAGATGGGTTGTGACAATGAAGATTTGAGTGGTAGTGAAATTATGATTAAGGTAGAACTATGATTGACTTATATATTCCGAGAAAGAAAGGGATGGAAAAACCCAAGTATTATCCACAGTGTAAAATTTGAAACAAAAGACACATAAATGCAATAAAAGTATTTTTTTGGATTGGTTTCCCTCTACTGATAGAACTCTACATTTTATAATCTCGGGATAGGTAGGATTAGTGAGTAAAGTGGTTTGATGGAAATTCTTGATAGGACAGAAATGGGATAGATGAGGAATAAGATAGGCTTTGGGTGGTCCGTGTAGAAGTTCTACCATCAAAACTTCTACCATGTATAAGTTAGTTGAATGATGATATTTTTATGCAAAAATCACCATAATAACAAAGAAATGATATACAAGAGAAAATATTTGAAATACAAGATTAGTAACAAAGGATGTGGGGTCCCACCGGTGCGTGCAGAAATGTTAACAAGATTCCATGCCTCTGCTTCAAATTAGTGAAAACCAAATGAGAAATCAAGGAACCTCAAAGTATGGGAGGGTTTAGGGAACCTCCTAATGTGGATGGTGATAAGAATGGTACAGGCACACAAGAAATGATCCTCCTCGCTGCGAGTCTTCAACCTACACAACAATAAAGACTAAACACAAAAAATATTAGAAATGGATATGGTGGGTCACTTAACGAAGTCGGTTCAGGAGAAGCAAAAGCTTCCTAGAAAGGATGTCAACCCACATGTTTAATAAATATAGATGAACGATGATGAAATGGAAGTATACATATAATAGAATCCGAAGTATATCGATAAGCTAAAATAAACTGAAATGATAAATCGATAATAGAAATATTAATGATAAAATCCAAACCAGAGAAGGTCGACGGTGACCCAAGAGCGATAGTACGGTACATCAACAGTCGATGGTGAAAATGATCCAAAGCGAAAAATCGATCCAAAATGGCGGTGTCAAGACAGATGGCAGAATGCCGAGAGACCTACGAAGATCTAGAACAAGGAGAAGAAAAAAGGATGCAAGAAAATTAGATGACTAAGGGGAATCACACGGACATTAGGATGATATTAGTGGAATGCTTGGTGAAATAAGAATGCTATAGTTTTATATGATTTCTAGCTTGTTCGAAAAGAGGGGGAGGCTCTTATTTATAGCCTAAGGGTGAGATTAATTTGGGGTTTTGGGTAATCAAGATTTAGAAAAGTAAACCTTGATTAGGTGAGTGGGGGGACATGATTTGAATATTAAATTCATGAGTGGATTGAATATGGATTAAATTTGAATATTAAATTCATAAGTGGATTTGAATATTAAATAGTGGATGAATATAATTAAAAATATTAAATTCATAAGTGGATGAATATGAATTAAATTTGAATATTAATTTCATAAACCCAATCAATTATCTTTTCATCACTTTATCGTTTTTGTCTCGTGGCTTGCCCAATGCAAACCACTCATAAAAAAGGGGTAAATGTAGACACCAATTTTGGTATCTTTCCTCCCCTTCACCGTGTTTTCTCACTTTCATTAGGCTTTCCCATTCAAATTTCTTTTCCCTCCTAAATTTAATTAATTTCATTTCCCACCAAAAATACATATCCAATTAATCAATATTAATTGATTAATTGATCCCTTTTAAATCCCTAATCCTCATTACATGCTAATATGCTCCATGTCAATCCACTTGTGAATTTAATATTCAAATTTAATCCATGTCACTCCATTTGTGAATTTAATATTCAAATATTAAATTCACAAGTGGATTGACATGGAGCATATTAGCATGTAATGAGGATTAGGGATTTAAAAGGGATCAATTAATCAATTAACATTGATTAATTGGATATGTATTTTTGGTGGGAAATGGAATTAATTAAATTTAGGAGGGAAAAGGAATTCGAATGGGCAAGCCTAATGAAAGAGAGAAAACGTGGGGTGAAGGGGAGGAACGATACCAAAAATTGGTGTCTAAGTGGTTTATCCAAGAAAAATGACACGATACTTAAAGTATGGACTATGGAAACTAATTCCAAATCACGTAGAGCATAGTTTTTATCATTTGATGTGAGTTTACAGGATTTATAGGAAAAACATTGTCCTTTTGCATGAGTACTCCACCATAACCATCCCCAGATGCATTTATCACTAATGTGAAACTAGAATTGGGGTCAGGAATCCAAGAATTGGTGCCGATGTCAACCTATTCTTTACCACTTGGAAATCCTTCTCACATTTTTCAGTCCACTCAAATTTCTTACTCTTCTTCTAAAGAGAAGTGACAGGGTTGACAATCTTGAAGAATCCCAAGTACATATTTCCTATAGTACCTTGTTAATCCCACGAATCTTCTCACTTCGTGGACATTCTTTGGTGCCATCCATTCCATAATGGCCTTAATATTTTTTGGGCCAATTGTTATTCCATCAGATGAGATGATATAACCTAGATATTGTACTTCCTTCATGAAGAAATTACATTTCGACAACTTTGCATAAAGCTTATGTTACCGTAACTATTCCAAACCAAGTTCAAATGTTGAAGATGTTATTCCTCATTATGATAATATATCAAAATATCATCGAGGAAAACAAGAAAAACTTGTCAAGATAATCATGAAACACATTGTTCATTAAATTCATGAAAGCAATAGGTGCATTGGTCAACCCAAAAGGAAAAACCGTGAACTCATAATGTCCATACCAAATCCATTTTATGAATATCTTCTTCCTTGATTCTAAGTTGATGATAACCTTACCAAAGATCTATCTTTGAGAATATCGTGGCCCCTCTCATTTGGTAAAAAATATCATCAATACGGGGCAATGGGTACTTGTTCTTGATTGTATCTTTATTTAGAAACCTATAATCCACACACAACCTTAGAGTACCGGCTTTATTCTTCATGGAGATTATAGGTTCTCCCCAAGGAGAAATACTAGGACTTATTAACCCCTTTTCCATCAATTCATGAAACCGATCCTTGAACTCTATTAGCTTAGTAGTATTCATACTATAAAACACCTTTGAAATAGGTTATGAGCCAGGTATTATGTCGATAGAGAAATTAAATTCTCTTTTAGGTGGTAGCCTAGGTAAATCCTCAGGAAAGACATTTTGATAATCCCATAAAAATGGATATTCATCTATCATAGGCTCTTTTTCCTCCACCATGTCTGAAATCTTTACAACATAAAGAATGCACCCCTTTTTCATAACCTTCTTGAGTTGCATAGCTGATATATGTCTCAGACTAATCTCTTTTTTAATTCCTTGTATCATTGTAGAATGCCCATTATCATCCACACATTCTACTATCTTGGTGAAGCAATCACCTTGGCCCTATGTTGAACTAACCAAATTACACCTAGGATAACATCATATGATCTTAAGGGTGCTACATACAAGTTTACCTCAGTAGTGAATTCAGGTAGCTTTCAGTTTTGCCTCAAAGAGACATTGTTTAACTCTAAAGCTGGGCCTTATGTCCATATTTCACATCCATAAGTTTTCCATATATCTTGCTCTCCTAGGTAGTTTTGATAATGAGCTTGGAGAAACAAAATATTATGTAGCTCCAAGTATCTATCAAAATAGTTACGGGAAAATCAAATAACATACCCGAAGCTTCTACTGCATGTGAGCCTAATGTTCTTCCTTGGTGGTTATTCATTGTTGCATGTATCCTCTCGTTGAAAAGCCTCTCTCAGATCGAAGGGTTCTTCGTTGTTAGAAATTTCTCTAAGTTTTCCTTGGACAATTATTGGTGTAGTGGTCACCTCCATAAGTAAATCATCCGCCAATCGGCCCTTTTCTCTCTATTTTATTTTCCTTTAAGCCAAAATTGTCATTCCCTTTATTGGAATTGTTTCCGGTTTGTTTTCTTGGAGTTGTTTGGTAACTAGTTTTCCCTTCTTCTTATCCTTTTCCCACCAAGGATTCTTGGTGTCTGAAGGGGGTGCAGACAAAAATAATTTTTTCTTATTTTCTTCCTGGAAAGTTGTTACCACTTGCAAAGAATCCCTATACTTGTTCAAATTTCACTATTGACTACACATTTCACAATGGAATTGCACACATCATTGACATTGTGAAATAAGATTTGTATTTTACTAAAAACACAACAATGTAACGCAAATACTCAAAAACTAGTAAATAAGATGGCTCCTTCACAACACGGCCCACCAATAACACACAATACAAACAAAATGCAACACAACCCATTGTAAATGTTTAGACTAGTTTTGGTTTATCTAAGATTTTTGTGAACTTGGATGCTCTTTCATAAGTGGATCAATATGATCAATGGACATACATGGAAGGATATAATGTGGAAAATAATTAACATTCCCCAATGCGGGAGTTTACCCTAGTGTTGAAAGGTTTCCCTAGGTATGAGAAATGACAAGCATCTATGTGTCCATGTGCATATGAACTTGCATTTCCTACATCTAATCTCAAGTAAATCATGAAAATCATGTACATAAATAGGAAATGGAAATCACCATGTATATGATGAATGACATCAAGTGAGTAATGTGTATCAAGTAAAGCAAGTAGTGTATATGTACTAGGTTTTATTTTGGAATATTGTAGTAATGAAAAAAAAAATCGACCACCTAAAAGAAAAACGCAATAAGTAAACAAAACCAAGAGGAAAAATTGTAAATAAAACCAAGATGTAATTAATGAAGTCAAAGTCAAGATGTAAATAAAGTAATCAAGGGCCAATAGGTAGTTAAGTAAAGAAAGCTAAGAAACAAACACCAAATAAAGCTAAGAGGTAATTGAGGAAACAAATCCAATAGAGAATTGAGTAAGCAAAGCAAATAGGTGCATGCTATGAAAATTGAAGAAAGTGGAGGGTTACGAACATTTAGTGGCTTTTTCAATGCATATTCATTGCACAAGGTGTAAAATAAATGTAGTCTCAAATAGATAAGGAAAGTAAAATTACCAAACACAAATGTAATTATGAAAAATAAATTATGTCTCAAAGGATTATATGAAAGGCTCATAGTAGGCACATGCCCCCAATGGAAAATAGTACGTGTATAAGAAAATTCCATGCAAAATGTAGTTATAAAAATATGTGGTCATCTAAGCTCAATGTGTGCCATAAAAAGGTAAGGAGAGATAGTAAATATGAAGGGGTAAATAAATAATATGCACATTGAGGTGTATCATGCCTCAAGTATGTGTACTAAGGTCAAATCATTATAATAATGTGTATATGTGTGTCATTATAGGATAGTTAGCATAATTGACTAGAGCGAGATAAGAAATGAAACAAGCTATATAAAATAAATCAAGGCTAAAGAGCTAGAAGAATGTTTAATGTAAACATGTGTAAATATAATAGTTGAAGCATCAAACAAATCACTAAAGAGAGGGTGCCCAAGCAAAAGTTTAAAAATAGTAAGAAAATATGCACAAAAATTACCTCGTAAAGATATCATATGAAGATAGTTGAAAGTGATAACCTATGATTCCATCAAAGGGATGCTCAAGTGAAGACCTATGAAAAACATTGAAAATTGTAAAATATGTGGGTGAGGATATATGTTTGTCTCTAATAGAGTCCAAATAATGGTCTCAAACAATAAGATAACTTGAATCCATAATATCACCGATATGGTACAAATGAGTTGTTTGGATCTAGTAGTCATATAGACCATGTGTAATATGGCTTATGGTAGATATGTTGTAAAACACAAGATCATTTGGGTGCTCTAAATTAGATTCTCATGGGTGACTGTTGTCACAAGTCCAACTTAAGTATCATTGACTAGGTGTTTTAGGCTCTATATTACTAACCAAATGTTGTATAGATGATGAAAATTCATTAACCATACATTGTGCTATATGTATTTCTTATTTGGACTTATGTTCATTTTTTGACATATTAGTTTTATGGATTACCTTTAAGTGGTTTTGCATGTTTTCCCGCTAGTATATGCTTGTGATTGTCTATTTTTAAAGTCATATAAAATTATCTTATTCATGATTGTCATTTTGGGTTGTATTTTCCTTACAGTTATGATCATGATCAATTTTCTATAAGATACGGTGTATCATGGGGTGGCCGCTTATTTGAAAATTTACTTTGTGAACAAATATTAGAAGATGTGTATACATCGCTAGTGTCTTCATGAGTATTTTACTCAACACTTTTCCTTTTGTTCTCTTATCACGGTTGATTGTGAAGGAGGTCTTGTAGTTAATAATTTCCTACCATATTTGAATCCTCATAGTAGTCCCCTATCAATATATAAGTAAAGTTATATTTAGACAAGTATTTGTCTACTTTATCTCGTACATAATCATAATTATTATTGTTTTTCAAAATTTGGGACTAAGAATAAATACTGCGAAGAGAATTTGATCGATAAACATATGCGAAAGAAGCAATACTTAAAAAAATCTTTTAGATAAAACAAAAATAGAGAATGACACACACAATATAACTCAATATACAATATTTATCTCTTAGATACCCCTTTCGGGAAAAACCTAGTGCAATAACTCATCTTCCTTATTATATTAATTAAATCATTTACAATACAATAATGTACTTCCCAGCTTTGAGATTTATCTTGGGAAAACCTTTCGGGAAAAAAATGTAGTGCAATAACACCTCTTCCTTATTGTATTAACTCAACCATTTACAATAAAATAATGTACTTCTCAATTTTGCTCTATCCTATTGCATGTCCAACTATATGTAAGCATGCCAATAAGTAACCATCACAACAATATTACAATACATTGGGTACACAAACCATGGGCTAAGAATACAACCCATAACAGTTCCCGATAAAACATGAGTTATCCAACCACCCATATAATAACATAGGTTAATTTACCTGGACCTCACTAATTGTGTTAGGTTGTACGCCGTGTCTAGCTTAATAGTTTAAAAGGGGGTAACTCATGAAAAATATACAACACATTTCCAACAATTAGACATTGGTTATTTCCACTATTTTTTATGTACATGTATCATCTTGTTTTGTGGGCTCAAACTATTTTAGGGGTTCGATCAAGATGGATGGTGGATTCTTTTCATGGGTCTTGCTACTTTCTCTTATATCATATGTGTTTATATGTTTCAAGGGTATGGCTTGTAAAGGATGTAATATAGATGATTGAGGTGTATCCAACATAAACCCATATGATGGCTCCATTATCTTGCAATATTTGAAGGGTTTACCATCCACAAACATAGATATATATATCCACAAGTGTGCAAATTTGACACATCTATGCAATATGGATGGGACAAACTCTGTAGATGATCAAGTAAACAATTGTAATTAAAATGGTTTGACACTATTTGAAATGTAGCGGAATACGTTTTCCTAAAGCTTGGTGAGGTATATTACCAAAACCTCTAATGTCCATATATGAATAATCTAAGGATTCAATGTTAGTATGAGTGTTTACCTAAATGTGATATTGCAAATGTTTAATTTGGAACCATTCTCAACTTGTACACGCTTAATCCCTTTGTTTAAGATTCATGTTTAGATGTATAAGGGTAGGTGTTGGTTAATGATATACTTAAGAGGTATGTCTTCTTTTTCAAAGGAGTTGTTATCCTCACTCCATCTCAATGTGTCAACAATGGACAAAAAATATGATGATTCGATGTCATTTAGTAACATAGTGTCACATAGGGATACAAATAAGATGTCCTTATAGATAGGTCCATGCGATTTGATGACTATATTCGTAATGTCTAGGACAACAAAACCTCCCGCACATTTCAAAATTTTACAAATCTTTGAGTAATTACTCTTCTTACCCCAAACCTTAATAGGTAACTAGGTCTACAAAATAAAGAATATTTTTGATGGTTTGTATTCCGTAATCTCGTAGATTATTTAATGGCATTGCTTACTTATTAGGTCCCACAATAATGTACAATATCGAAACAAAACACCCAATATAATTTGATTTAACCGATCCACTCTATTGTAATGTCTACTCTATATGAATTTTCACTAGAATGAATGCTTGTTCAAGAAATAAATATTTCAAATTTTCTCTTGCTTTAAATGATATGAAATAACAATAACTCTCTTGATTTGATTTATGTTGATCATCCTAAATGTACTAATGTCCCATGTATTCATAGTCTTCTTAAATTCAAATAAAGGCTCTTTTGACACTTAGCCAATATATATGTAGGAAAACTAGTAAAGAAGGCCCAAAAACTTTAGAAATCCAAAAAAGTCAAAAAGTCTCTAAGAAAAAAAAACTCCCAAAAAAAGTCAAAAATCTTTAAGAAAAAAAAATCTCATAACCATATATATACAATTATAAGACCAAAATAATACGTATATAATTAAAAAAGAAGTTAAAACTATAATTGTATAATCTTTGTAAAAAAAAATTGAAAAAAATAAATATTACAAATATATTTGAAAAAAACAAAAGACAAATAACTTGTGCCTATAAAACCCTATCAACCATTTCTACATCTTTGTTTCTCCACTTGAAATTTACTTTGGAATCTATGTGCTCTCAGAACATACTTAGTTCTACAAACCAAGGTGAACACTTCAAAGATTTGTATGACCTAATAAAGGCACGACAACCCTAAGAAACCCAACATATGTCCATAGTGGGGAGGAGGCTTGAAATGTCAAGAAGTTAAAAGCTAATGGGATTTAATGATAAGACATGGAGACCCACCATGCCTTATGTGCTCATTCCCTGTGGGCAAACAAGGGTCAAATACACAATCTATATATATCCCACCAACATATGAAGATACACACTACATACCCCACCAATAATAACACATGAAGACCCTAAACTAGAATAGCCAAGGATGCCCTAAAATCAACTAAATTCCAAGGTAGTCCATTTCTTGACTATCCACTTAGAATACCCTAAAACAAAATGTTGAATGGTTCTTTTCTATGGTTGGTAGGTGGTTGTCGTTGGTGGTGGTGGTCTAAGAAGATAGATGCATTTTGCTCACCAAACAAAAGTATATATGGTGGGTAGTTGACAATGTGGACGATAAATGATGGGTTGGATTTAAAAAATAAAAAATAAATAAAAAAGTTAGGTATAATGGGGGTGGGTAGGCTTTAAGTTGGTGGGAGGCGTATGCATAATATTTTATTTAATAATTGCTCCATCTAACATTAGTCATGCTTAGTACGACGAGGATTAAATTTGCACGTAAAGAGTTTTGAAAAGGTTTTTTTAATTCAAACTCGTGCGCGAATATTCCGCGTCAGTCGAAAAATTAGCTAATATTAAAATAATGCTTACGAGAAATTCGTTTGCCCAATGTAAAAAAGTTTGAGATTTACGTGTTTTTTATTTTTTATTTTTTTTTTATATTTATGTTTGCGAGCAATGGTTATCCAAAGGTGTAAACGCCTCCACGTGTCACCCGATGATTTTGCGAAATGTCCTTTTCGGGTTGAGCTGTTGAAGTTGATGGATGTATCCATGTAATTAATGATTTTAAGGTTGTACCAACTTACCATCATAACTACCTATGTGTGGCTAATTTTGGAGTAAGACATACCCACGTAATTTTTATTTTTATTTTTGGTATTTTATTATTATTATTATTATTATTACATATAGATAATTTTAACCAAAAGTATACTATAATAAAACATGTTACAAAACTATTTTATTTAAAATATAAAAATATAAACTCGACAATCTTGAAATATGAAAGTTGAAAACTTTGAGAATAAACAAAGTAGTTTGATATAAAACGTGACTATTATGTATGAAACTTAAAACCCGAAAGCTCATACCAAAAAACCCCGCAAATGTTCTTAATACTTTTAATATAACATTGTACCTTCTAATAAATAAAGTTAACGTATGTAACTATTTTAATGTTAAAGATGAAAGTGAAATAAACATAATTGGTCCCAATAGACAACCCCAAACTCGAAAACCTTGGAAACACAAAAATAGATCAATATGGAACATGACTAACCTATTCAAATACCGAAAATTGTAGCCCATGCAAAATATTTTCACCCAAAAATAGAATCGAAACTCGAAACTCGAAACCCAAAACTAGACATGAAAACCTCTAAACCCAAATCCAGAAAGATCCATATTTGAAAACATTAAAATCACTAAAAGCGAAACCCATAACCCAAAACCAAACCCAAATCTAATAAATCCCAAATAAGAAAACTTGAAAAATAAACAAATTGATTGATATAAAACGTCTTTGAAACTAGAAAATCGACATTAGAAATCTGTATCCTTAATAACTAATACCTTAAACCCAATAAACACACAAATCTAAAAGTAGAAATCCCTGACCCTAAAAGCCCTAAAACGCTCAAACCTAGATCTCAAAAGCCATAAACCTAAAAAACTCATAAACCTTGAAATATGAAACACCTAGGTGTTATGCAAAGTGTTCAAAAAGACCAAAATGGTACAAAGCACTACTAAAAGACTTTGTACCTATGAGTCTATATGAAGTGTTGTGAATTCGCAACATCTCGTGAAGCCCAACACAATGCGAAGTCCAATGAAGTTGCACGCAGCCCCACAAAGTGATATGTAAACATAAAATTTCAACAAGTTCTTAACCAAAAGAATTACTTGGTGAACTAAGAATTTGTTTCAACCCTAAAATTAACTAAATACGACTTATCTAATTAGTTTAAACAAGGTCTAAGAATGCCACAAGAAATAAATAAATTTAGATTACATAGATCATATTTGTATAATGGAAACTAGGGTATTGCAAACATGATAGATTGATAAAGTAATTAAAAGTGTAATTAGGGTTTGAGAGATGAATTATCTAGATCAAGTTGACTTCAGGATATGTCTTTAGCTGAATCTAGAATATTCACATAGCCCAAATATAGACCCTTGCTTCTTACATGCCTTGATGAAAAAGAGCAAAACCATATATATGTATAGGACTGTACTTACCTTATGGCCTTATTCTACATGGTTCCGACTAGTGATTGGTGGGATTATGTATCTCTTTGTGTTGCTTCATCTTTGCCTATGTTGCACTTTGATACCTTCAAATTATTTGCCTTCACATCGCACATGTACATGTCAAAACCCTATCTTCCTACAAAGAAATTCAAGTACACATCGGACGAAAAAATAAACATGAAGTACTTGAGTTGGATTGACCTCAATAGTCACCCTATTAGTGATTCATCAAGCACCGCACTACATTTAAAAATCTATATAGCTCTTCTAGTGCATTTTGCAATGCATATGCCACTAAACCCTTATCCCACCTTTACCCTTATGATTCCACACCGATAACAAAGCTAACTACTTGTCCCAATTGAAACCCTTGTATGAAGATGTAAAATCATAACTTTGCCCCTCTGTCTTTATGTTATGTAGTATGTTATACAATTCCTTACTTTTTCCTATCTCATAAATGGGAGATATATATATATATATGTTTGTTAGATGATAAATTTTAAAAGGTAACTTGTATATATGAGTCCTTTATCTTAAAATTTGAACCTAGTGGTGCTCAAGGCCAACCTAAAACATAAGGTATGAAAGTAGAAAGAGTACCAAAGTAGAAAATACCCAAAACTAAAAAGGGACATGACCGTATGACTTGGGACTATATTGTACAACTTCTATGCCTTTAACCCTAGTTCATATATAAGGATATGGATAACCGACTTGTGCATAACATAATCTCTTATCATGTTATGTCATAATTATTTATGCTTTCATATGCTTAGTTGGTCGGCCTTAGGGCTTTGGATAGTGTAATAGGGTATATGTTGGCAAAATAATTTGTTGCAAGGAAAAATTAGTGGATTTTCACCAACACTCCGGGACTAAGTCCCTCCTCTTGGTAATGGGGAGGCTCCCATTTATTGAATGCAGAAAACAAAATATCAAGTGGTTGTGAAGCCGATGATTGCACATGAATACTCCCCAGACTGTGGTAATTTGCTTGCACCTAGTGCAAGGGAGGAATTTTCTTAGAGAGAGAAAAGGTAAAGGGGAGTAAGAATGTGGGGAAGGAGGGTTAAGTTAGTGGATATGAACTTATAGATTTCCAAAACATTAACTAGAATAGTTCTACACTCAATTAGAAGAATTCAACTTCAAGAACAAGACAAGACAAACAAATCACAAACAAATATTTCTATTGATTCATTGATCAAAGGCACTAACACCTTCCTTGGTTTTACAAGATTATCATGTCTACAAAGATGATCATGCAAAGAAATAGAGGAAACATAGACAAAGGAAATAGAAGAATGTTATCTCTTGCTTATATCTTAGTAGTGCAATAACTATCTACTTAGAGACTCACAATTGACAACCCCTTAGAATGAGGAAGTATTCCAAATATATATCTTTACAAAGAGACCTTTCATATACCCCCCATATGAATTTTCACATACCCTCTTCACTTTTGACCTTTCATAACCACGGGAAATAAAAGTGAGTCCCTTTTCATTAATTAAAGAGAACTCATTACAATGTTGAACTATAAGTCACATTTATACGAATAAGACAAAACTACCTTCCCAATGAGAATTAGAACATGAGATAGAAAGGAAAGAGGAGATAAGAAGAGGGGGAGAAAATCATGTCGAAGGAGATGAAGCATCTACCGATGAATATCCACTGCCTGATGAACATCCGCCTATTGATGAACATCCGCCTCTTGATGAACTTAGTGGGAGTGTACTTCGAACAATTTCTTCATTTATGAGCTCCTTTTGAAGCATGCTACTACATGTGTCACTTTCTCTGCTTGAGAGGTATACACGAAGCTCAAAGCCGTGATTCAAGTTTCAGAAGTGATATTGATGTTATTGCATTATTCGAACCAAGTTTGATGATCCTTAGTAGTATTACAAATTGCACACTTGATTTCTACAAGTGATTCCAAAGTGTCCTCATTGAATGAGAAGGGATACCTGCTTCTTTCTGACCAATTCCTTAAATGGCTTCGTAACGTCTTTCGTCGATGAATTCTCACTTACCTTTGGAGGTGATCCAAGTTTCTACACTCCATTGTTTATGTTTTCCATAATTTGTAAAGTGAGCTCTTCATAAGAATCCAACTCCTCGAGAGCATTGTTCATCATTTCATATCGATAAACCAATGTTTGAGAACAAATTGGGGACATATTCTCAATTATAGAATTGAACACATTTTTTCCCACCAATACGAAAGAGTCAAGGTTACCCATTTCATTTACCAATAGAAAAACTTGGTTTCAATGAGGCTCTTATTTTCAATTTCATCTTTGGTCATCTTTACCTTCGTAGCGGTAGCAAGAACAAACTCAAACAATGAAAGAATTTCACGAAATAGCATTTTACCTTTCTCGAGAATATTTTCAACTCGTCGATCATTAGATATTCCTTACATGGAATGACCTTGAGCCTTTTTGATTACTGCGGGGTTGAGGATACTAATAGGAGCAACATCTTCGGTGGGGAGAGATGGAAGCGCTCAATTTTTGTTTGTACTCTTCGTTCCTTGAAATCAAATGGGTAGCAAAATTTTTGAACAAATGTGCATCTCCTTCATGTGTTACTAGCCCTAAAGGGATTTTTGTCATTTTATAGTCTTCCGAGTCATCTCCTCTATGGTTTTAAACACTTTAGGACAAGAAAAATATACATATTAATTACGAAACACCATTATAAAAGTGAAAAGTTTCACATGCTCTCTTACCTCGTTTGGACTTCACAATATTTGAGATGGATTCAAAGTCTAGTATTATCTTGCCTATGCAGACCGATCTTGTCTCACTTCCGATCAATTATTGGATCCATGGGAAGATCTCTATTGTTGCAGGTTCAACACTAGGCATGATTGCACTTTCGGGTTCATGATGAGGAACCACATCCTGCACTTGATGAGTTGACTCAGAAGCAAAAGAAGATATACTTGGAGATTTGTGTGGAACTAGGGGTTACGAAGGATCAATTTCCCCTTGCTCAAGATCTTCGATGAGATCCTTGGTGACTTTATACTTCTTGTGAAGTCTCATGTAGTGAGAACCTTCTATGACCATTATTTTCCTCTTTGGGCTCCCCTAAGTAAGAAGGGCTCATTATCCTCTCAAATTCCTTCAAGGATGAGAGATGAGATGTTTGTCTCGAGAGAGTTAGAAGACCACCAAATTCTATGAAAGTGTTATCCAAAATTTTAATTTTATGATAAATTTGAGATAACCCACTAAATATTTCATCTTTGGGGCCTTAGAAAATTTTCAACTTTTCCAAAAATTTGACGTTTCTAGCCTCAAAGGTATGTTCTTGCAGCAATTTTCGGGTTTTTAGGTTCCTTTTTTATTTTGCACATGTTTTATGTCATGTGTTTCCGACCTTGAAAACCCGACACACTATAATGTTTTGGGTTTCATGTTTTGCGAACATCGGGGCATAAAAGTTGAAAAGCATATGCTCCATGTCTAATGATTTTTGAACTCGGAACCGAAACATTATATTGGATCAGATTTTGGGGTTAGATACATCGGGGCATGTGAGGGTAAGCGCATGTTATATGGTCGAGTGTATTACAAACCCGAAACCCAATACACTATTTATATCAGTTTTGGGGACGGAGACATCGAAACATATTGGCTCAAGAGAACATGTTTTATGTCAACCGAACCCCGATTCCCAAAAATTGTATATTCCTTTGTGTCGGGGTTTTGAACTAGAAATCACATTTTCAAGGTGTGTTTCATGTGGTCAATCTTCCGCCCCGATCAACGCATTTATTGCACACGTTTCATATTACATGTAATTAATGTTTGGGATTTTATAAATAATCACATTTTCATGTCATTTATACTATGCATGATTTCAAATTTGATTTTTTTCGCTCCTAATCCCGCACTCCAAAATATGACTTGCTATTCATGACGTTTAGATTGTCAATTTTTTTCCAGTTTTCAACTTCTAAGCCTCTTCTTCTAGTAAGTGCTTATTATCTTGTTGGTTCTTTTTCATTCCTTGAGGTTTTTGATTAGGTTCTCTTCATCATTTCTTATACAACACAACGGAGGAGGTTGTACTCATTTTTCTATTTTTCTTCCTTCCTCCCTTGTTTATTTTTCCTTTTTTTTTTTCATTTGATGATAAAACTTAATCAATCTCCCTATTTCCTTTATTTTTCAAATGATGAGCATGTCAAAAACCCCGACATGATTTTTTCGAGATTTTCGACTTGTTCATCATGGAAAAATTCCAAATTAACAAGGAAAATACTGTAACATATCATGCTTCAGATTTTTTTAGTGAAAAGCAAATCTAATGTTCCAGAATTTTTCGAGAGTTCGAAGTGAAAAGTAGGGCCAAGTTCCCGATAGCTTATCTAGATTTACAAGTTACAAAGCAAGACCACATTTTCGATAGTCTATTGGGTTCCACGTGATGTTTGATAGGCCTCAAATCCCAATGATCTTATCAGGATTTCCTAAGTGTTAAGAAAGGGAATTTTCTGAAGGTTTTATAAGACTTCTTGAGGTGTTTACGGATGGAAAAACCTAACAGAGGGTTTTCAAGTTTTCGAGAGGTGTTTATCAAGGAAGTTATTCAATTTCACTCTATATGCATACGGACTCTAAGGAAATTTTATTTCTCCTTTCCTCATGCCTTATTCAAGTAAAGGAAAAGGTAAGGCAAGATCTTATAAGGAAATGAAATATAAGCATCAAGGGGTCATTGCCTCTTCCAACATCGATTCCAATGTCGATATCATAGATACGAAGCGGGACATATCGACATGGAGGATTTATAGAAAAGGTTCAAGGGAATTCACAAATGCAATGGATGCAATGCATTTGCGTAGCAAACTCCACTCATCGTAGGCTTCCCCATTTCTTTCCAATGTCCTGAATTCATTCTTGTTGTGACAAATCATTATGATCCCGAATCTAGGACCATCAAGAATCAAAATGGAGAGACAATAATCCACTTGGACACAAAGTACTTTGAAGAGATTATGAAATTACCCGATATCACCACATACATTGATACCGATCTCAAGAGGGCTCAACAAGCTTGGGATGTAAATGCATCAGATTGCATTAAACATGTCAACAAGAAATACCTTGTAAATCCCAAACTAGTGGTGAGCCATTTCCCAAAGACCTTACCTCAAAGTGATTTCATCCTTGAAATCAATGATATCATCACATTATTAAACAAGGTTTTCAGCCTTTTAGATGTAAAAGAATTTTAGAGTTGGATGTATCAATTCCTCACCATCATTCGAAAGAATGAACATTTTTTTAGATGGGGTGATTATATCAATGACACCATAGATAGTCGGTGAGAGAGCTTCCAACACTAATAAAATTCTAAATGAATACATATGTCACTTATATAGAAACTAGAATTAGAATATATCTGGACTAACCATGACGGGTTCCGAACCTCCGATTATGTTTACAATTTCTATCCTCACTATCTCTCAAGAAAATGTGAACCCATTTCTAAAGAGTAAATGATGCTTTCTTCCTCGCAACATCATCTGCATATTGATTTCCACGCGAAGGGTCACTAATGATTCTGGAATGCAGTTTCTTATTAGGGGTGTATCTTCCTGCAATTCCCCACATTCACCTACCTTCGGGTAGGGGCATTCCAAGGTTCCTCATTTTTGTTTCCCGATTTCCGAGTGATAAATGGGTCCTTATGGAATTGGTTAGACAATTATTGGATCTTCATAAGTTCCAACAATAAAACGTAAGGCAGGGTTCCACTTCCCCATCTCCATTGGATTATACAATTGCACATCAATCAAAACTAGACCAAGAATGTTGGCATTGAGATGAAAGAAGATATCAAGAATACTCTTCCTCCGAGGCCTAGTTTTGATTATTGAGGCATTTTGGAGAACTACGGTTTCATGTCATTGAAATTGAAGATATATGAGTTGATTGTAGGGATGAGATAAAAACCGGGATAAGGGACAACAATTGTTTGAGTTTAGATGAGGAAGAAACTTTTAATCTCGGTGATATCCCTAAAGATGCGTTTGATGATGGGGAAATCTTAGATCCCATGTATGTATCAATGAATATTGAGAGTATGGGGTTTACTCCTAGTGATTGGTCAGTTAAGGAGTCTACATATCTCAAGGAGAGAGCTTCTCATTTTCTTCTTCAAACCAAATATTGGCTATATTCATCGAATATTCGGCCCAAGGATCTCAATTTCTTGAATGTGAAAGTGACCATCTGCGTCATAGGAGGGTCCCTCCCAGAGCCCAAAAATAAAGGTGTTAGGGAAGAAATTGAAATTCATTTTTAAAGTAGTGGAGTAAAGGTTCCTCCTTCATATTTAACTTTTTTATAGTCGATTCTCCTTCCTCACAACACTCACAAGAGAATTAAACTAGCGCCATGGCCGTGCGTGCAACCTCTTCCATATTAACTTCCCCTCATCACTCATACGGTTCTCCTCATGATTGTGGCCCCTTTTGTATCATCCCCCATTATTTCACTTCGCTTGCATTGCCTCCTCCGTCATTTTCTCCTCCTCATTCTTCCTCACTTGAGACCTTGTCATCACCCCATCTTCCATTGTTATTTCCTCTCATCTACCATCATCTCCCCTTTTGTCACACATGGCATAAATATTCTCATCCTTATCTCCTTTTTCAATGGGGATAATTTTGACCTTGGGTTCTTCTCATATAACCTAACCCCCTTCTCCTTCTACCAATTTTTACTCCATGCCTTCTTCCCCTCCATATTCTACCATTTTCTTGGGCATTTTCTCCACTCCTCCTTTGGTGTCTACACTACCGGGCTCATCCCAGTTCTATGCTCACACTCACCGCCCCTCGTAGGCACCTTCCTTTCCTATCCCATCTTGGATAACTAGCCAAACACTAAAGAAAAGTAATTTTTTTTTTACTCCAGAGGCTTTTAACTTTAGTATGTTAACTCCTACTCACTCATGGTTATATAAGAATCCCAAAACCATCTATCACATCACTATTGATCCATCGAAGAGAAGTTCATAGAAATTTCTATACCTAATGAAGATAAGAGTAAAGAAGATAATACAACTTTTGATTATTAGATAATTAAGGTGGCTCTTGGGAAGTTTTCTACCGAGGGTGCACAACAGGATGTGTAGGTAACCATAGATGTCATGTTCAAAAATATAAAAGAAACAAAAGACAACAAAGATGAGATAAAAGAGAAAGTATAAATAATTGATAACTATCCTTAAAGAGATTTCCCAACCTACCCCGATCTCTTTTCAAGATTCAATTAGTTTTGACACTTCATCTATATTAGAGATGGAGAAGATCGGGCATAAAGATAGAGTGGTAGATGACTGGATCCAAAGAATCCTAATTCGGGTAAAAAGGATTATTAAGGATGGTGTCAAAGTCCATAATGATATTGAGGATGAGAAATCAACCATTGTAAAAATGTATAAAGAGCTTGAGGAAGAATGTGGCAATTTGGAGGGACTTTTGAAGCCTTAAATGAGTTCAAGCAGGTCAATTTTTATACCCTTTTATAAGAAGGGATAATCAATGACAAAGGAAGGAATTTTGAGTTATGTAATGATATTGAATTTCAAGTCAAAATTCTGTAAGAATCATGTGACAAGCTTAGAGATGTGAAAGGTGAAGGGATAGAGGTCACCGGTGACATTGCGATGAATTGGATCGAGTACTCAAACATATTTGTGATAATGATTCAAACTTGCTACTTGGGAGGATCTCTATAGAGAATTCAAGGATCTAATTGATATGGATTCTTCCATCGAAAGTGATTTTGACTTGAATTCTATTGACAAAACGATTTTGTGCCAAAGTGTTTTGAGCATTTTGGACAAAGTGATAAGAAGACTCCGAAGTTACATGGGAAATTAGTTGACACTCTTGACACATGTGTCATGCTTAATCAATACTCATGCAAAATTGATGAGAAGGAAACACAAGAAATGATCCATAAATTCCATAAGTATCGAAGCAAGAAAGTAGAGAAGGAAGCTGAAGAAGATAAATCTAACTAAATATCTGTCATGTTTATCCAATTTTTCATCAAGCGTGTAAATTTTCAAAATGTCGAGACATTATTTGGATTTTCAGTTTGACTTGCTCAATTTGTGTGAGACCCATTCAAAATGATCTTAGTGAAAATTTTCTATTTTTTTAACAACAATCCAACCATTTCCCCATTTTCTCTATAAATATAAAATGCTAAGGAATTTCAAAGGGAGGATTTTGATATAGAATAAATAAGTTCGTATTGTAAAAGGAGATAATTTTTGTGTTTTCATCTTTTACAAGAAGGAATCAAAGATGTGCATTACAAACTAGGTGTTGTGTGTGTTTTCTTTATTTATTTTGGTGTTCTTATGTTCAATAGATTATAATTTTCCTTGTTTTCAAATTTTGTATTCATTAAATCTTGATCAGTTTATTATTATTTTACTACGTGTTAGTATCTCCAAATCTACATTTTTAGAGATAAAAGCATGTTTCTACTTCCTTTCCCCTCTCGCTCTTCCTTTCAATTTCACTTCTTAAAGATTTATTTGAATCTTTACTTTCCTTCCATTCTATAAGAAATAAATCTATCTTGGGATGAGATCCCAACCCTAATGGTTAGGTTAGCGTAAATATTATATATATTATGTAATTTTATTAGAATAGTAATAAATAGGATGTCTCCCTTTTATCTAAGGAGGAAATTTGTCCCACATTTTATGGTTGAACCTCATATTTTTCCCTTGAAAAATATCCATCCAACAGAAAGCAACCCTCTTTCTCCTGAACCATTCCTTAGACCTTTGAATCACTCGCAGTTCTCTTGTTGATATCACACGATTCTCGAATACTCTACAAGATAGGTGGGAGATATGAAGAATTTAATGCTTGATATTTTGGATCGAATAAATCGGATATGTCATCTTCCACACCTTTAATGAATCAATAAAAATGAAGCTCCTTACTTGATCAACATTCATTCTCATATGATATTATTTCCTTAACTCAAGATCATCTAGGAATTGACCCAATAATCTTCAATCTAGGGAATATGGTGCAATTCAGGGGAGATTAAATGTTTCAGGAGTGTTTTGAATATCAAAATAAGACTTGGAGGTATATGAGTAGAGGCTAAAGGAAGAAAAGGAAGCTTCAATATTTGAGGCATCTGCAACACTTTTGAAAGAAAATATTCCAAGAGAAATGGGGAAAGACACCTTTTTTCCTACGGTTCTTACACTTGTTATGGACTTGAGCAAGATGCCTACACAAATCAAACATCATTATCTTATCACTAAGATACATGGGGATTTTGTGAGGAGTGAAATCAAATCATGAAACCCTAATATAGGAGAAAGTTACAAACTGAGTGAAGAAACATCCATACCTCTCTATCAATGTTACGGCTTAAAAAGATAACCTTAACCATGGGTTTCCTTCCAAAATTTAGATCATTAACATGGTGAATGCATCATTCACATGAGAAAAATGGTGATTAATTTCCTTAAGAGTGAGCTTCGGATACCTTTCAAAGGCCGATGCTTTCTGAGAAACATTCGGAATGATAGTTATGCCTTTGAATTTCCTTGTGCTTGCAAGAGCATACACCAAATACGAGGTCATTGTGAACTTTATTGTAGAAGGTAAATGGAGTAACTGACGATGAATGTTGTTGCTTATGATTTTTCCCCAATCTACCACCTGGTTTTCCTCGGTGGTAATGAGGATGAATTTAGACATCTAGTCCTTAAAATCCATCGTCATCTCTTCACCCAAGACCTTACTTAACAAGATGATAGCATCTAAGTATCCCTCATGGAACTCACCTCTTGATAAGTTTTTGGAATATGATAGGCATTCCTACTTTGTCTTAGCCATGACCTAAATATAAGGCCTTAGAGGTATGTTTCGGCCTTTTACCATTCAAGAGATGCAAACTCTTTGGAGATTATGACCATATTACTAATTAGAATTTGCATACATCATGAGATGCCCTTATGTGTAAGAACTGCGAGAATGGAGTTATCATATACCCTTATTATTATGGAGTCGGGAGCACATGCTGATACCAAATATTTATTTTTCACTAATATTGGATGATCTCTTCTTTGCGAATAGTCTCGCTTATGAAATTTTCTCTTCCCAGGCTTTCTTTGTCTTTCGAGCATCCTATTTTAAAGGTCTTCTAGATCTATGTGAGTGACATCATTGTCACCCATACCTAGATACTCGGTAACCAACATTGAAATAGGCTCAATAACCAAGAATTTTAACTTCATGTTTTCAAAAAAAACAAGATGAGTGAAAATAGAGCTACCAACAACTTTTTGCACCAAACTCTGAAACTTTCTATTTTTAGTAGGTGGGGTTGGAAGCTATTATTTTTGGAATTAGTGGAAATTTTGCACAATACTTGTTCTTAGAATCTCCTAATTCCACTTAGGTTATTTCCACTGATGAGGATTTTTGAAAATTTATATTTTTAGACATCTACTTTTTCCCAACATGTTATTTTTAGAAAGTTACCTAGTTGACCTTGTTTTGGTGTTCTTTAATGTTTCAAGATCTTTCAAATGTTGAAATTTTACTAATTTGGAAAACTTGATATTTTAAAAATCTCATTGTTCACGAGAATATGTTATTTTTTATTAAGTGTACTTACCGGTGTAAGATTGCAACAAAACCACTATCATTGTATTTTGTTTTGCATTGGGATCTTGTGATCTAATTTTCACCATTTTTTCATTTGTTGAATCTATTGGAAATCAAAAATTATGTCCTAGGGTTTGGTTTTTTAAATTTCTATATCAAAAATCTAGGGAATCATATGACATGCGTTGCAATCTTCCCTAAGTCATTTTGGAGAAGAGGAATCTGAAAAAGTTTCACCGTGATCTAGTTTTGGTTATTATGAAAAAAATTCCCAACATTTTTGGTAAAAATTGATGTTTTTCAATATTTTACAATAGTAGCAATGGAGGGAGGTTGACTCGTGTAGAGAAAATAATCCAAAACTATGTTTTAAAACACTTTTATACTTCCCTGCTGACCATAGATCAAACATGGGTTAAGTGAGAGTTAATGTGAGGTTAGAAAATAAGTTTTAATGGTGTAATGGTGACACAAGGGATAGCAAGGGGAAAAATTACATCTTGGAGAAAGATTGAGACAAGTGGCAGCACAGAGCAAGTGAGGATGAGATGGAGGGGTTGGGAAAATCACTTATGGAGCACAAAGAGGTCATATGAGAGTTTGGGGATATGTTTGATCATGAGGTGTAATTTTTGTCCCCTCTATCCCTTGGGGACATGGGTAACACCGGGGACACAAAATTGTTCGTTAGAGCAAGGTGTTGGTATGTTGTATGGTGGAAAATTGGCTAAGTATGGATTTGCAACTTTTGTCTCACTTACACCCACCTTAACTTAACTTAGGCTCACCACGGGTTAACTTAACTACATGGAGATGATTTGAGAGTTAGAAAATGGAATTGGGCACATTTTATTGTCGATATTATCCCCTTGGTAATATGGGATAATGGGGATACAAGGACATTAGGGACAACATGGACAACAAGGAAAATAAGGACAACATGTGTTATACAAAGTGTGCTTATGGGAGGAGTATGAGGGCACAACTTTTTGTCACTCATGTCCCCCATTTCCCCAAGGGTACAATGGGGACAAGAGGAGATCAAAATTGCGCTATGGAAATCCAAATTTTACACTAGTTTTCCAAAAATATCCTAAAAACACACTTCTTTCACCCCAGAGGCTTAGGATGGTGTTTTGGTGCCAAATTTTATATGAATTTGACTCCAAAAACATTATCACACTAATGGGACAAGTATCGAAATTATATCTTCTTGAAACTCAAAAGGCCCCTTTTTGTTGAGAATGAAGGAATGTAATCGCACTATTTGGAATGTTTCAAGAAACAATCAATCCTCGAGACCAAAATGAATGTTCCCACCATGTAGAGATTTATTCAATATTTATGGGGTCTACTTATTTTCCTCCTAACTCCTTATAGAGCTCCTATAATCAATGAAATAATTACGGGTTTACTTTTGAACTGCTCATTCCTTACACCGAAAAACTGTTATTGAACAAGTTGGTCCTGAGAGATCAAAACATCCATGAATCTTCCTAAAATTCTTCCAACTTCAAGGCTCTCCAATACCACCTTCATATACTTAATAATTTTTCAAATATCTTCTAGGAACTTCAAGGCTCTCCAATACCACCTTCATATACTTAATATTTTTTTCAAATATCTTCTCGGGATTGTACACATACTAAAATGGACAAAATCATCCTTTCTAGGCTTCCAAGAGAACTAGTCTTCTACTGAACTTTATCAAATGGAATGATGAACCTCATTACACTTCTTTGAAAAATGATACATGTATACCAAATGCTTCAGAAAATTTCCAAGTTCAAGGTGATGATGTTACAAGAGGAAAATTGGCCAAAATGAAGACTTGGGAGGATTGGAAGGCAAAATTTGCGTTGTGGCTAAGTTCTCATGTTTTGAATTTTTCATTCTTGGGTTAAATTTTTTTACACAAAAACAATATATATATGAGTTAGAGAGTAGGATATTATCATCATATTAAGAACTTGAGTCTTTTTGTAAGGTTTTGTGTGTATATCCAAAATTATTCACTTATTACTATTACATCACGCCTCTAGTGTGTTGTTATATACATGATTTCCAAGTACAAAGAGTAGACATTAGTGACACCTTTTCCTAGTCCTATTGCTTTTGATTGTGAAATTTCTTACACTTTGTGGATTTATATTTTTTTTTCAAGTCACAAGGATCCATGTCTTCATTCTTGGTCTTGTTTCTATTTCTTATATTTGGGACAATACCACCCATTAAGGACACTAACGCCCGAGCACTAGTGTCCCTTCTGGGTGTTTTTGTCCATTCTCTTTGGTTTTCTAAATTACCTCTTGGAACTTAACTTTAGGTATTTTCTAATTATTTCATTTGGGAGAATTTGGTGTCACTAAGTATTGAAATTCAAATAACTGAGTCATATATAGACACAAATTACTCACTATTACTATGGGTTGGATAAATTTAGGCTAACACCTACTATCTACTGCTTGGGAAAAAATAAATATTCAAGGACTTCATTTGGGATACATTATTCACTACATAGAAGGGGCTATTTCTGAATTCCATATCACACATTTATCTTGGGGAAAATTAGTTGTATCCCACTATCTTGGTGTGAATGGCATAAGGGAAATCTAGCTTCAAGGGAAATAATTCAATCACACACACACACACACACACACACACACAAGAGAACTACATAAATTCTAAAATATATTATAACACTCGATGAAAATCACATTAGGGTGAGCACAAAGGTCATCCGACTCAAACATATGAATTATTTATTCTATCTAATATTTTCTTGAGCCTTGTGTAGGTAGATAGGGTTTGTTTTGCAAGAACATGTGTGACCCAATAACCCTATGACAGATCTAAAGTGACAAACAAAAAAGGAATAATTTAAGTTTAGACCTTGAAAAGAGAAAAACTAGAGCACTGTTAAGACACTAATGCCCGAGATCAGACACTAACGCCCAAGTGGTCTTCTGCGAATAAGTTCTATATCCCAATTGTCTAGAAAAAGTGTAGACATTTTATAAATAACCTTCTCATCTTGTGTAGACACTTAAAATTGGTTACTCAATTTAGTGTCCCTCACATTCGTTTCCCTGCTCAGGTAGCCTGGGGCACGTTTACGTCACCACTATCCCCTTGGGATATTATTCGATTTGTGATTTAAACACCTATCCTAAGTTTAATTCACCTATCGTATCTTACCCGTGAGTAATTAAATATTAAATATTTAATTACACCTCTTCCCATGTATCTTAACCACTTATCTACCCCAAATTTATTCTATCTATGTATCACCCCTATTTTTCCTCTTCCCCAAGCGGGATATTTCCGTATTTGGGGTAACTCTTATCTTTATAGAAATCGTTCATTTTGGCCATCTCGGGAGTCTGTCCCGCGATCGGCGCCGATTATAAATACAAACCCAGAACTCAGTTCTAGGGACGAAAAAAAAAAAGACGAAAAAAGGAGGAAGAACACGCGCACGAACAGAGAGAGAGAAAGAGACAGATCGCGAAAGAGACACAGGTTGTAAGAAAGAGAGATCTTTTAGCATCAAGTGTATCAAATGAGATAGGATCCTGTCCGAATCAATCCCTGAGAGGAGCACCGTTACTCTGCTCCTATCACATCAACATCGCACGTATCCATCGATCTTCTGGTGACTCTGTTCCAGTATCTCACCAACTTCGGCACATCCAGCAGACGTTGACGATCCGTCCTTCACTTTCCAATTTCGAATCTTCTCGCACTGTCCCCGATTGACCGATCTGCTTTCAGTCGACGCCGATCTGTTTCAGTCGACGCCGATCACATCAGTCGACGCCGATCACATAAATCGACGCCGATTCTACATAATCGACGCCGATCATCCTGCAGACAGGTAAAAGGACACAGGTAACACAAATCCAGCTTTATTTCATAGTTTCCTATTTTCTGTAGCTTTCTGTCTGCTGTTTAAATTCGGTTTCATTACTATAATCAGAAAATCTAGTCTTATATGTACATCTTTTATCATGTATGCTTCTTTACTTAATTGAAAACGTGGACTGACATCCGCCGAGGAAGCTTATCGCTTCCCGGACCCGCTTCTCGGGCAGTCCACCTAAATACCTTTTAACGTGGTCTTTTTCTGTCAAGCATCGGTGTCTTGCAGGTTACTCGGATCTATTGTGCGAATTACTCGTGTGCGCCCGTCTTATCTACATCGACCTCCTTATCCGTCTACATCTTCGGATCTTGTCCATCAGGTATCAATTTTATTGGAGTTTTTCAGGGTTTTTGTGTTTAGTTTGGTGCATTAACTTGGACAGGTAACAAGCGCGAAATCCTTGATCTACATTCTGGCACGCCTGGTGGGACCTAACCAAAGTCCCTTATTGGCAAGTTCATCTCTTTTTAGTTTTGAGCTTTGTTCTTTTTCTTCACTGATTTCTATCAGTTCTGCTTGAGCATTTCCTTTCATCGTTTTAATCTTGCTCTTTATGTGAAATTTTTATTTCCTTGAAATTTTCTAGTTCCTTGAAATAGAAATTTCCGTTTCACCATTATCCGGATATATCTTTCTGGATTTTGTTTGGTGTTTGCTTAACCTCTTCTTGCGGAGCACTTTGCTTGTTCATGGGATTGTTCGAGGGGAAGAGCTCAACAACGCGCTTTTTGAAGTCCACACACCTTGGAGAGCTAAATCTACAGGTATTTCTCTTTTACGGTGTTTTCTCCTTTTTAGGAACTAAAAAAAAAAAAAAAAATTCTTTGTTTGTTGTCTATCACATTCGAACATTTCAATTTTTGGTGCTTAAAAGGAATTTAATCGCATTTGGGAAAGAATCTGTTTGACTTGTCTTCATCGAAATCAAACACTTCGTTTTTAAGTGCTTAAAAAGAACCTTTTCTTTGTCATTGCTGCTGCATGTTTTTCATCTAGTTTTAATTAGGCTGGAAAATTGATCAAAATCGGTAGTGACACTATTTGATTTTTATTTTTCACCCTTGCACACAAAGCCAAAATCACTAGGTATAAAGCATTTAAACAAAAATTCCTTCCCTGGCCTCGCCTACTTGGAAGTGACATCCAAGAGGAAGAGCCTACGCGGTACTCGGGCCGTGCTATAAATTCACGGAAGTTCTGGTATATATTGGCAAAGCACCCGACTCCCTTATCGCAGCAGGTGTGTGAAGTGCGGGGGTAGGCCCCTATATCAAGCCACGTACCGGTCTTTTACTGAAGTGCCTTTGGGACTCCTCACCAAACATTCCCCAAACCATCCTTAGTTTGGCTATCTGAGTAGTTCCTGTTCTAAAAAGCCTTCCCTAATATTTTCTTTCTTAAAAGCATCAAAACTTAAAGGAGATAATCACCTGCGCTGCTTGAATTGTCTGTGCATTAGTTAGGTCAATCTTCTTTTTTGTGTGTTTATGACGGTCATCACTCGGTTACAATCTAGAAGAATGGCTCAATTGGCCCCTTCCTCTTCCGAGATTACCACTAGCGTGGATGTTTCGGCACCCCCCAAATCTTCCTCGGGACCGCTGTTAGTTGGTTCCCCATCCTGGTCATATAATCCTTTCTATCAAGCCAAAGTAACCCCATCACGTCCAGCTTCCCCTAGTCCTTCAGAAATATCATCTACGTCTGACTCAGAGTATGTTCCTCGCGGGGATCCTGAATTTCAGGCGCTCCTCGATCGCAATCCGGTAGCCCTCATGGACTACCTAGTACACAAGTCTATTCAGATATCTGATCAAGGACCACCAATCCAGCAAGTGTACGATTATTCTCATGAACCATCCCAGGCCTTGGTAGAACAGTTTGCATCATCTCTCTTGCCTCGAGTCACGGAGAAGGGCGAGGCCCCTGTGCCTCCCTTTTCTCTTCCACCGACCATATTGACTAGTTCTCAAATAGCCTTACCTATTCCTAACACCGCAGTTACCTCGAATATTCCACAACCTACTTCTGAGAGGTCCTCTGCCCTGGCTATAATGAATGCGTCTGCGCACCCGCATATTGCTGTTAATTCATCTATGCCCTCCATCGTGTCCCAAGGTCAGTACCTCTTTATGAGCCAACCCCCTCCGAATAGTCAGTTGGCTCCTGCTTCTCGTCCTCCAGTGGGTCTTTCTTCCAATGTTCCAGCAACAGTGACCTTCGCCCATCCTCTAGCATCGGCACCCTTAATGCCTAATCCGCGGTAGAAGGACCCTTTCGGTTTTGTTCCCCAATATGTCCAATCAAGTCGGCACTCATGTTCCTCAATCTGTCCCGATTCAATCAACAAGCATAGGAGTCCACCAATCACAGGCTCCACCCGTCATCCAACCTTCATTTTCTCAACCACTTATTATCTCACAGCCCGCCTATACACAAGCTACTTCACAGCAAATACCCCACCAGGTGTCACCCAGAACCCCTGGTTACTCCTCTTATCATCCTACCAATCAACAGATGAATCCCCCGTTGACACCTCAACAACATCCACCATTTGCTTCTTATGTAGGACATGCCAGTGTGCCTCCTCCTCAATCTGACGTGGTTCAAATTCTTTTCAAGAAAATCACAGACTTGGAAGCCTCCACAAAAGGGGCTCGACCTTCATACTCCTTTGAAGAAGTGTGTAATGAACCCATTCACCCCTCAGTGGCTTTTAAGCCTTATCCTCCCCAATGGGAACTTCCTAAATTTTCAAAATTTCATAGTCGAGAGGACCCTCAACAACATTTGCGAGCATTCAAACATGCTTGCTACCTCATAGTCCAGGATCAGGAGCTTATGCTCCGTACTTTCCTATGTCTCTAGAGAGGTCTGCCTTTTATCTGTACAATAACATTCCTCAACATTCCTTATTTTCTTTCTCTCAATTGGCCCAGATGTTTGTTGAAAACTTTTCAATAAATATCGCGCATAAGATCTCGATTACAGATCTTTATAACATTCATCAATTCGATGATGAGTCTATTGCAGACTTTGTCGCTCGTTGGAGAGGGATAATCAACCAATTGTCTTTTCTCCTTCCTCAATCCCAACAAATCAAGTTGTTTACTCGATCTTGTGCTAATCACATTTCTTCCACTTTAAGGATCCAAACTTTTCATACCTTTGAAGAAGCCTTTACGATGGCACGCAAACTTGAATCTCGCGCCATTGAACAAGGGAAGCTAAAACTTCGCTCTAAATCTAAACCCGATTTTTCTCGGTTTACCAAACCAAATTCTTCCCCTTCTAAAGACAAGAATCAGGGATCCACCAACGCTATCGTATTAAAAACATCACGAGTCGATAATACTTCTAATCAAACACCACGAAGAGACCCCTCATCTTCTCGAAAAGGGACTTCATCATCTCGATCCTTCGCTCCATTGGGGGAATCATATGCCTCTATCTTAGAGAAAATGTTGGAAGTTCACATGATCGAACTTCCCCCCATTAGGAATATTGATGAAAGCCAAGAACGTCCATTCTGGTATAGGGAAAATGATTTCTGTCATTATCATAGAACCAAAGGTCATGACATCGAACGATGTCAGACCTTTAAAAATCTTGTCCAGAAATTCATTGATAAAGGCGAGCTCATTCTGGATAACCCAAATGCTCCCCCAAATCAGGCACTGGATGTTTTTAAACAACCTTTTCCCAATCATTCCCCAAACCATAATGCTTCAGAGTCTCAAAAACCAAACACTCATACTATCAACTTCATCTCTACTAAAGAATCTTCTTCTGAAACCAAGCCATCTGCGAACACATCAACCGGATTAGAACCTCCTTCCACTTCGTCAATCACTGGAATTCCACCATCTTCAGGTAGCCCGTCTTTGAATATTCCTACATCGCTAGATACGGGTTCATCTCTCTCCGCTCCTTTGTCCGACCTTCCATCCATACCCGAGACAGTGTCATCCTCATCTGTCTCATCGTCAAACATTCTTTCAATGCTCGAGGCAATTACATCCCTTCGAGTTTCCACTGCAGATACATCTACTTCTGTTGCTCCCATTCTCGCTGCAACTATGCCCCTGGTGAACGTACCTATAATTGTGCCGACTCCGACGGAAGCGTCTTCGATTTTGACTCTTCCCGTCTCTTTTCCTACAGTAGTTCCACCCATAATTACTGCACCAGAAGTCGTCCCTTCGCAAGGAACTGCTTCTTCATCACTCACTTCTTCCACCACTAATGCTACTTCGCCTATTAAGGGAAAATCAAAAGAAGTAGCACCAACACCTATACGCTCGGTTCCTGAACTTAAACCGAGACAACCAAAATCTAACGTTGCGCCATCAGTACCTCCCCATTTACTTCCCCCGAAAAGGTTACAATCACCTTATGCCGTTGAAGTTGTCACCATCCCTGAAAAAGGAAAGCCCATATTTCGAACCATCAAGACCCTTGGTGCTTTCCCACAAAAATCTCTCTCTACGCCCCATAAAAGATTGGATTTGTCCGCTGAGAAGGCGTCTTCTTCTACACACTTATCAAAACCATCATCTTCTTCTACAACACATCCTTCACCAACACCCCGAAAAGCCGACTTACCTACTAAAAGGACGTCACCTCTTCTATCAGGATCATCATCTTCATTACCAAAAGCCAGGACACCCTATGTCCCTCCGATTACACCTACTTTGGGAGCTTCTTCCTCATCTAAATCGACATTATCTAAATCATCAGTAAATTCGACCAAGCAACCTCCTTTATCTTTGAAGACCACAACACTTGTCACATCTCCATCATCTTCAAAATCTATTTTAGGGGCTCCCCCTCCACCAAAATCAATCATGTCTCACTTACTTCCATCTCAAGTGCCCAAGACTGCTCCTCCAAGTGTCCAAAAAAATAAGATGATCCCTAAAAAGACTGTCAAACCTGACATGCAGGTTCTTTTGCCTCGGCAGTCTGTTAAAGTAAAAGAGGCACCTTCATCACCTCTGTCCTCATCTTCGTCTACCGGGTTCTACACCGAAATCCTTCGCCAACTTATCCAATCTTCATCCATATCCCTTCCTCCGATTAAACCCTATAACCCTAAAGGAGTTAAACCTACCTGGTTTAACTCTGATCTAATTTGTGCTTACCACCGTACCCCGGGTCATGATACTGAGGGATGTAAAGCTCAAGCTGTTGTCAACAACCTTTTGGAAGAAAGTGATCTTTTGCTGAAGGAGGAGGAACAAGTATCTCCTGTCATCTTAGCCCCATCTGAGCCCCAACGATCCACTCAGACCTCTAGTGATTCCACTCCAATTGATCTTCCACCTTCTCAAATTGACACAATCCATATCACCACTAGAACCCAACACTATGATAATCCATCTTCATCTACAACATCTCAACCACGCATTGTCATTTCTGCAGCCCCTGAAGGAGTTCCTCCTTCCTCATTAGCCCCACGACCTAAGGTCTCTATTCGTGCTTGCACCTCGGGCTCAAATTCCCGTGTCAGTTGAGGAGAGTGTTATGAAACAACTCACCTCAGGCTCCGGTCAAAATGTCTCTTTTTGACCTCATCCAATCCTCTCCACAACATCGCCAGGCTCTGATTGATAATCTGCGTCGCATCGCAGTAAATTCAGATGAGCCCCAACCCTTCGAGTTGGTTGTTGGATTGAATAGACCATCAACCGCCATTTCTTTTGAAGATTCGGAAATTCCTCCTCTTTCTTCAGAGGATTTGGAGACTCCCCTCTTTATCACAGTCCAAATCGACAACACTACATTAAAACGCGTTATGATCGACAGTGGAGCTGCACTCAACGTCATCTCCTCGCACACATTCGAGCAACTTAAGTTACCAAAGAACGTAGTGTCACCCCCGCCCTTCGCCCTTCGATCATTTAACGATCAGCTAGCAGTTACTTTAGGAACTGTGGTCTTACCCATTCGAGTAGGTAAGAAGCTGCTTCACGAACTCTTCTACATTGTCGAAGGAAAATTCCACTATAATATGATCCTCGGACGCTCCTGGATTCGCGCAATGCATTGTGTCCCATCCACCCTCCATCGATGCTTAAAATATCAATATGAGGGTAAAATATATACTCATCCAGGAGATCCTTTTCCTTCCGCACAATGCGACATGACCACAAGGTCTGCCCCTCTAAAGGAAAATACTTCTTCTCCTGACGGGGCCTCATCTTCTTCCATACCTGCAACCAAACTACCGGATTTACAAAATCTAGAAGAGACATTGCAGCGTTTCTCACTGGGAGAGCTTCCTCTCTTTTCTTTCGACGCTCATCTCAAACCTAGTGAGTATGGTAGACCAGACAAACAACCTGAATATCAACCAGGTCTCGGTCGCATTGTCACCATTGGTCTGCCCAATCAACAGACTAATTTCATCTACGGTGGTCTTGATACACCTCACTATCGCCCAGATTCTCCTCCTAGGACCAAACCTTACTTAACAGGGTTCGATTATCTACAGAATCCCACGTTTGCAAAAACTTATTTATATCGATGCGCGTGGAAGGGTTTTGGCCTAGGAAAATATGAACAAGGTGTGCATGACCTCACATCCATTCCTACTCTCATGCCACATCAAAAATTTGGTTTAGGATTTAAACCTCTTTCAAAAGCCACCGTCACTATTCTCGATGAGCCTCTTCCTATTGAGGAACCATCTTCTCCCGCTAAGTCAGAAGCATCACTCGATGTGGACGATGACATTTCCATCCCACCTAACTTTTTTTTTTTTGATCAATACCATTTCCTTAGGGCCGCTAGCCTATAAGACTAACAACCGGTCCGCTTCCATACCGTTAATCTTCCCTGAAATAGTTGGAGACGACTCTCCTACTATCAACACTATCCACTGTGCGGATGATGATTCTGTCCTCACCTATCTGGGGGCAGAGGATTCATATCTCCCCAAGACTATTCCTTCTGACACGTCTACGCTTCTCAACGAAGCCACTGTCGACCTTAATATAGGGACTTCTGAAGACCCTCGCATCATTAAGGTCGGCCAATCCCTTAATCCACAGGAGTTAGGAGATTTTACCACTTTTCTTTCCAACCATCGTCAAGCCTTTGCTTGGTCATATGAGGATATGCCAGGACTCGATCCCGATATTGTGGTCCACAATATCGTTACTCTTCCCAACATCAAACCAGTTAAACAAAAATTACGTAAAATGCACCCTAGAGTAGCCCTTCTTGTTAAAGAAGAATTACAGCGCTTGCTCTCGGCTAACTTCATCCAACCCATCGATTATCCACAATGGGTTTCCAATGTAGTACCAGTAACTAAGGCTACTGGGAAAATTCAAATTTGTACCGACTTCCGGGATCTTAATCTTGCTTGTCCAAAAGATGATTTTCCTTTACCTAATATCGACCAACTCGTGGATTTAACTGCGGGTCATGAGATGCTTTCTCTTATGGATGGTTTCTCTGGATATAATCAAATTCTCATCACACCAGAAGACCAACATAAGACTTCTTTCATAACTCCTTGGGGGACCTTTTGTTATCGCGTCATGCCTTTCGGTCTTAAGAACGTAGGAGCAACCTATCAGCGAGCAATGACCTACATCTTCCATGATCTCTTACACAAAACTGTGGAAGATTACGTTGACGATCTCCTCGGTAAATCCAAACGTCGTCAGGATCATCTTTTCATCCTTGCACCTCTCTTTGAGAGGCTTATCCGCTTTTGTCTTCGTCTAAATCCATCTAAGTGCGTGTTTGGCGTTCTCACTGGTAAACTTTTAGGTTTTATCATTTCCATCAGGGGTATTGAAGTAGACCCCGCAAAAATAAAAGCTATCCTTGAGATGCCTCCCCCTTCTAACTTAAAGCAACTCCGCAGTCTCCAAGGACATCTTCAATCAGTGCGTCGTTTTATCTCACAATTGTCGGACCGTTGTCAACCTTTTCACCATCTCCTCCGTAAGAATGTTCATTTTGAATGGGATGAACATTGCCAAAAGGCCTTTGATGATCTCAAAGCTTATCTTCTTTCTCCACCTGTGCTTACACCTCCACGCGAGGGGGAGCCTTTCTATCTTTATATCTCTGTGACTGACCATGCTCTGGGAGCCATGATTTCGCATCGGGACACTTGTGGTAAAGAACAAGCTGTCTATTACATCAGTCGCACCCTCCATGAGTATGAAACACGTTATTCGAAGCTGAAAAGTTGTGTTGTGCTCTCTTCTTCGCGACTTCTAAGCTTCGTCATTACCTCCTTAATCACAAAACTTACATTGTCACAAGTGTCAATCCACTCAAGACAATTCATGCAAAGCCTTATCACAATGATCGTATCACTCGTTGGCTCATGCTTATGAATTTGACCTCGAGTTCATCCCGCAAAGTGCTGCCAAGGGTCGGGTTATTGCGGATCAATTAGTGATGCTCCTCTTAGGACACTCAAGACCCCCTTGCTCAATTCCCGATGAATATATCCAACAAATTAATTTTGGTCTATCTCCATTTAAAGTAAAGCTCTTCTTTGATGGATCCAAATGTCGCAGAGGGGAGGTGCGGGTTTCGTGATGATTCCTCCTTGGGTACGCTATCCCGATCCGCACACAAATTAAACTTTGAGTGCACCAATAATATGGCTGAATACGAAGCTCTTGTCTTGGGTCTTCAAAATGCCATTAATCTCGGCGCTCGTCATATTGACATCTTTGGTGATTCTGAACTCATCGTTAATCAAGTCACGGGTGTCTATCAATGCAAGAATGATATCCTTCAAAAATATCGTGACATCGTTCTTGCTCAACTCCAATCTTTCGATAAATTCACTATCCAAGCTATTCCTCGCACTGCAAATCGATTCGCGGATACAATGGCTTCGTTAGCCTCACTTATCCCACCTTTTACCGAGGACTCGCGACTTTATGTGGCTGTACAACGATTAGATCAACCATCTCATCTTAGGCAACTAACTTCAATCCATCTTTGTCTGACCCATACTTAGGATGAGTGGTATCAACAGATTGTTGATTATCTATCTCATTCGGTGCTTCCTCCAGATCTAACTTCCAATGGTAGAAGATCTTTTATCCAACGCGCTAATCGCTATACTATCCTAGGCGGGATTCTTTACAAACGTGGCTTTGATGGCATTTTGCTTCGGTGCCTCAAAACCCATGAATCATCTAAAGCTATCCAGGAGGTCCATGATGGTATCTGTGGTGGACATTTTAGTGGCTTAGCTGTAGCTAAACGCATCTTACATTTGGGATATTATTGGCCTTCTCTTAATCGAGATTGTTGTGAATACACTAAGAAATGCATCAAGTGTCAACAACATTCCAATCTCACACACATCCCTAGTCAAGCTTTACAACCCACGGCGGATTTGTGGCCTTTTTCGCAATGGGGTCTTGATCTTATTGGTCTCATCAATCCCCGTTCTTCACAGCGTCATCATTCTATCATTACTGCCACTGAGTACTTTACTAAGTGGGTGGAGGCTATCCCTCTTTCTTCAACAAAGGCTAAACCCATAGTTGATTTCGTCTATCAACACATCATTTGTCGTTTTGGCGTTCCACACAAACTCATCACAGATAATGGTAAGTCTTTCAAGAACGTTGATTTGCAGAACCTCTGCAAAGCTTTCAATATCAAACTCAGTTTTTCTTCTCCATACTATCCTCAAGCTAATGGTCAGGCCGAAGCTTCCAATAAAACTTTGCGTAATATCCTCGCAAAGGTAACTAGTCGAGCTGGTAGGGATTGGCATTTACATATCCCTTTTGCTCTCTGGGCTTATCGGACTAGCATTCGTACTCCTACTGGTGCTACTCCCTTTTCCCTCGTCTATGGGTCTGAGGCTGTCCTTCCTTTGGAAGTCCAAATCCCATCTCTCCGTGTTTCTCTTAGAGAATTTGTCTCCGATGAGGACTATCGTCAAAATCGTCTAGCACAACTTGAATTATTAGATGAGCGGTGTCTCAACGCTCTTGAACATCATCAAGTCTATCTTGAGCATGTCAAACGTGCTTATAACAAGCACTTGCAGCACCGTGACTTCAAAATTGGGGATCTTGTTCTTAAAGAAAATCAAAATGTCACTACACTCGAAAGAAGTCAACGTGGTAAGTTTGCTCCCAACTGGATGGGCCCGTACGTTATCACTCATAAATATGGGTCTAGGGCTTATCGTCTATCTTCCATGGATGGTATACCTAAAGCGGAACCTCTTAATGCCTTGCATCTACGGCCCTTCTACTGTTAAAATCTATCTTACACAAGTCTAGTCGCAACACAGATCTTTCATCCGTCTAAAACAACCAGTCATATACTTTCATGGTGATTCGAAACTATGTGGTTCTCCGCCTATTGCCTCTTTTACCTTAAAATATGAGTATCGCGGCTCTACTCATTGCATGTTTCTTTTGGATATGTTCCTCCTCATGGTAGGAATACCTTAATCACCACTTCATCTGTCCCAAGTGCTTATCTTAGTCGGATCTACTCGGGGCATGAGTGCATGTTCCTTTATGTTCTCTTCCCCTCCATCTAATCTATCTAGGTCTAAACTCAGCTTCTTCCAAAAAGATTTTCGAACCAAAAAAAAAAAAAAAAAAAAAAAAAAGAGAAGAGATGCTATCCAAAAAGATAGACTGATCCCTTGAAGGACAGCTATCCATACATTATCAAAAAAGATCAAAAAGAAAAAATATAGACCATACCCTCGAAGGATGGCTATCATTAAAATTCAAAATACAGACCGCTCCCTGGAAGGACGGCTGTTTTTCAAAGACATATTCAAGGCTTCTTGCAATTAATCAGCCTTTCAGTCAGTTTATCCACTTTTTAGCATCACTGAAAGACTTCCCGTATTGATCAGTCTTTCCATATCAAGCAAACTTCCCGCATTGATCAGTTTGCTCTTCTGCCAAAATCATGAAGCTGAGATTTAAGACCTTTTGTCGATCATATGGAGAATCCTATTTTCCCACTATGGACATGTATTCTGTCCCTTGTAAATTCCGATAAGATACTTACTTACTGTTCCTTTCGCTTCCCTCCTAGATGCTTTTTTGCGGCTAGTTAGTGTCGGAGTTTTTTTAACCTCATGTAGGGCCTTACATGCATGATATTGTGATTTCTATCCGGATTCTATCTATGGTAATTGGGAGTCCAACTTATCATTTTCTTTCTTATCCGGGCATATTTTCTTTATTTCTAGTCAAGGTCGTTTTCATTACTTCCTTGGCTCTCGCAAAGAGTATTCCCCATTATTCTTTGTTTTTCATCCAGTCAAATTCACATTTCAATCAAAATTTATCCTCTGTCTAATATCATCTTACCTATCAAAGCATCTATTATCAACACATGTGGATCTGGCCATCTATTTTCATCAAAATTAAATTAACATCTCAAACATGCCGAGTACATCAATCACATCTATCTATCTATCCATCAAAATATCTAAAAACTGGTGCATCCAAGTTACACTACATCTATCTATATCCATTTTTCATCAAAATAAAATCCATACATCAATCACATCTATCTATTTATCCATCAAAATATTTAAAAACTTGCACATCCAAGTTACATTACATCTATCTATCTCTATTTTTCATCAAAATTATATCCACATATCAATCACATCAAATCAAATCACATCTATTTCTATCCTCTATCAGTCTATATTTATCCAATCACATCTATTCATCATCTATCAGTCTATATCTATATCCATCACAATTACGCTACATTTATCCATGTATATCAAAATCAAAAGCATGAGAACAATTATATGACAAATGAAATGATGAATCTATATATACATGTGTATCTGTACAACAAAAATGGGAGGCTTTCAATCAAGCCATCTATACAATGCCTTCCAATCGAGGCTACATCACTACATGGATACAAAATCTATCAATCCCTATATAGTAAAATCCGATGCATGGAGGACACTATCTCCTCCACCCTCCTCTGGACCAGGCTGTCTCTCCTGGCCGCCGCCTATCGAGCTAGATGCACCTGCTGCTGGAGGTCTCTGCACACCTCGGTCTCTCCCGGTGCTCCCTCCACCTGAGGCCCCGCTCGCTGTGGCCATCGTTGCTCTCCTCCTCGCCCGTGCACCGAGGCACATCTGGGGCATGCTGCGCTAAGGCATCCTCATAGTATCTCACCTCAGCGAGGAGAGACTGATATGTGCTCAAGCTCACGGTACCCGGTGCTCGTAATGGTCTTCTGCTGGGCCGCTTTGGCGCGCCGCTTGGTGGTGCTCCTCCTAGGGTCGCACCTACGTACAGGACTCCGACGTGGTACTGTCTCCCCATATTTGGCCCCCGAGGGCCTCCTATGTCGATAATAGCGATCCCCTCTTTGGATCACTGTATCTCGCCTCTGGCGAGCGGTGTCTCTCTCCAAAATTAGGGCATCCCTCTCTCCTGCAGCCAGCCCCGATCTCCTCAAGAGCTACCGATGTGTCTATGTCGGGGTGGCATGCTCTCCTCCGGTCTATCCAAAGATCGCAGCTATGTCCTCCTCCTGGCATCTATAGATGCCGGAGATGTCGTGGTAACTCGATTCATAGGAAGATTGAGAGAAAATCCACCCTGTGTCACCCTCATCCACCCCTGCGTCATCATCGCTGTCTGTGGAGGGTGGGGCCTCTCTCAATGGATCTGCCGGGATCAAAATCGGCAGATCAGTCTCCCTGCTATCTCGCCTATAAGGCGTGTACGTGGTCGGCACTGTCTGCACTAGGCCGAACTGTCTCAATACTCTCACAAACGGGACTCGCTCCCACATATCCGGCCTGCGGCCCCTAACCACCCTGCTCCGTCTCAGTGCCACCAAGTGAGCATCCTGACCAGCCCATGTCGGAAATACCCGATATGGCCTCCAGATGACCTGATCCGGTGTCAGCGTCCTGAAACGCTCGGTGTACCAATCGGCCGATCTCCCTGTATCCCCAGTGGCCATGTCAGCCCGCCATCGCCTGAATCCATAATCGATACCTCCCACTGCTGCTGGCATCCAAGGAAGCCCGGATGGCCTGATCACCGCTATATGCTCATATGCCCAGCAATGGAGCACAAAACTGACATCGATACCTGTCCTCCGACTGTGGTGTACATCTGTTGGTTGGATATTTTGTCAAACCAAAATATGAGGTTCAACCACAAGTACATGGGATTGAATCCTCCTCAAAGACAGTGAGGCTGCTGTTTTATTGCTAATCTAAAACACGATAAATAATATATACAATATTCACACTAATCTAACCATTGGGGGTTGGGATGAAATCCCGAAATCCACATTCATACGATTCAATAGGTTAGAAACTATTACAGTGAAAGAAGCACGGTAGAAAAGAAATGGGAGAAACGTATTTTCTTTCGAGTAAACACAGAGCACGAAATAATCATACGAGTTTTAGATCACAAATATAGTGTCCGAGATAATTAGAAACACTGAGATTTTATGCAAAGAATAGCTCTAAGATCATGAACATAAGAACAATATCTTAAACAAGATATATTTCACAACACAAAGTCTGCAAAACAATATCAACTTCTATTCTTCAAAATGATTGAAAGAAAACACAAAGTTTTTCTCCTTTCCAATAGCCTCTTAATGCTCCAAAAATTCTCGACCCTTTAGAATGCACAAGCATCCCTTTTTTATAACAAAAGAAGCTAGAGTTTAAACAGAACAGATCCTGAAAAGTAGCATGCTAACTAGAGTTTCAGCTTTGCATGATTCTCACGCAGGAGATCAAGTCAAAGTTTGAATTAAAAATAATGACAAAATGGAAATAAAAGATATGACATTCTAAAAATAGAAATGTCATAGGACGTTGGAGCTCAATCCGAGTCATCATCTTTTGATTCTTCTCCTTTCTCTTCCTCCAGCTGAGACTGTTTGTTCCGGAACTCCTGGAACTTCCGAATAATGCCTTGCATTTCGTTTTCCTCAGGTGCAGTGGAAAGATCATTCCACATTTCGCAGGTCTCATGGATATCACTGGCACTGCCGGGAAGCTTTTTCAACCTCTTGCTGAGCTTTCTTAAGGCCTCCAACGTATGCTCAATCCTCACAAACTGACCAATGACTTCAAGGTCGAATCCATCTACAGGTTCATGCTGAATAATCTCTTGAACTTGTTTGAAGAGATCATCTGCTGATAGGGCACTTGATTTCCCAACCGACATCTTTGGACAAATCTTTAGCAATTCTTCCTCCAGATCACTTTTCCCATCGATCAATTTATCCCTTGATTCTCTCAACTTGCTGCAGGCTTCGTTGAGAATCTTTACTCTGAACTTGATGCCCTTGATCAGCTGAAAGTGTTTATCTGTATGTGGAAGAATTGCTTCTTCTACCAAGAGATGTGCGTTGGTATTTGCTTCAACACTTGGAGAGCCTCACAAGTCAAATCAAGCTGTCCAAGTTCTTCAGTGAATTCCTCATCCATCTTCTCTCCTTCCTTCTGAATTTCTGCCAAGGACTGATGAACTTTCACCACGTCTTGAATTACTTCCTTCCCTCGTTGGAGCAACTTTTGGATCCACTCATCAACCACCCTTCCTTTTACGGTAATCTTCTCAATCGTAGGCACCGATGAGAAATCGAACCAGCGACGAAGACGAGATGGTATGGATTCCAGGGGTGTTGAGAGTTTAATCAAAACCTCTGTCAACTGCTCCACTTTTTTCTTAAACTCATCTCTGCTGATCTTTGTTTCTTTCAACTTTTGGCACAGCACGTCTATGGAAGCCCGTGCATCTTGTTGCGCTCCTTCTGTTGTTACTTTCCCTAGAGCCACCTTGGTGATCTGATAATCAGCAGCTGTTACATCATCCCTAGTTTTGTCAGCTGAGGGAGTGGCAATCTCTGCGAACTTATCTCCTGAAGCATCTACCAAAACTCTTGAAACTGTTTTGGGTTTCTTGGCTGATCTTGCAGTAGAAACCTTGAGTGAGCTGAAATCAAAGGCTGGTAGGGGTACAATCACTTTCCTCTTCCTCGGAGTTTGTTCGAGTAGCCATGGTGGTGTATCAGAGGAAACTGCCAATGTTGTAGTAGTTTGGTATTCTACTCTCGGGGAGAGATTCTACTATTGAGGGGGAACAACGATCAACGTGGTAGTAGGTGCAATGAATAAAGGCACGAGGTTGTGGGGGAGTGTTGGTGATCACTTGGGTTCCCAGTAGAAAGGGGTGAGAGCCAGCGAAAATATTGGCCATGCTTGAAGAAGTGGATGGGGAATGAGGAAGCTGAAGTGGTTGTTGAGGGGGAGGCACATGATTCGATCTCCAAAGCCTTGTTGCCGGAGATAAGGTCTCTTGGTTGAGCAATCAGCAAATGGTGAAGTCAAGGGTGACTTCCTCCTTCTTCCAAATTAATTTCTCCTATTTACTGGTGGTGTTGGTGATTACGGCACATCCACCGTTTGAGTTGGAGAGACAATTGAAGAGATTTGTCTTTCTTTCCTCTTCTTGGGAATCTTGATTTTTATAGACCCCAGTAGATTCCTTGTCCTTCTTCTTTTTGGAGGGCCCCGCCTCGGGAGCAGCCAATTTTGGAAACTTGTCATCTTTAAAATTCATGCCCCGAGAAGAGAGCCATTTCTTTGTACGAGCGAATTAGGGGTGACCTATCGGTGATAGAGGATTTTTCGCTAGCCGACCAATCAATAGGCGGAAAAACGTATCGATCTTCATTAAGCCCATCATAGGACATATCTAACACACTTTCATTGTCCCTTATACCATCCGGCAAATCAGAAATCTCTAGCGTCGAATCTCATCAATAGTTAATCTGCTATGATCTTTTTGCGAACATGCAACTCCGTTCTGTGAGATCCACCCCGGATATCCTCAATGTTGGGCTGTGCATGAGATGTAGGGCTCCATAAGTTCTTAGTACTCCTCGGATGTCAAAACCATCCCGAGACTTCATATGCTTCTTTAACTTCTCCTGGAGTTCACATTCGACATTTTTAGCTTTTTGCATTTGTTGAGCAAGTATATCTCCCAATAGAAATTGGGAAGGATACAGCTGCCTTATGCTTGCTCTGTTGGAACTTGTGGAAATCCAATAACTGTCTGACCAATTCTATTAGTATCAATCTATCGCCGGGATAACGAGGCAGACGAAAAGGTTCTCCAGAATACATGACCGTTCGAAGGTAAGTAAACTTCTTGAGCGTAAGAAGATACATCCCCACTTAGATACTTGACCCATGCCTCATCCGAGACCCTTGTCTTTCTCAGCCCTGGATTGAGCTGGCAGATGTTTTCATAGAAAAAGGCGTCATTTACCCTCCTAAAGTGATCCTTGGACCCCTTCTTCGTTATTTGAGGATAATACTTATAGACTGGATTTGTGGTTCTGCTTCCTTTAGTCTCCAGCCCTGGATAGCTCCTCATCCCAGCTGCTGCATAGGCCACGTATGAGAACATATAAAACTTTCCGGTTGACAGGACCGTCGTCATCTGGGAATCAATTTCATCACTGATCAGGGTTCCCCAGTCAATCCCTTGCTTGTTCTTCCTAATGGTGACCATAAATTGGTACATCCATCCATGAAATAAATGTGATTCTGGCAAGCCAAACACCCGGCTCAGTAGGGTGATAATATCGTTGATTTCTTGGATGAAATCCGATCTAGGGATAGTTCTTGGAAATCTAGATATTACTGGTTTTGCCTTAACCAAGAACTTCTTATTAACATCCTTAATGCAATTCTCCTGGTTACTGTCCCAGGCCTTCTGAGCCAATTTCATATTTAGGGCTCCATACTCTTCAAAATTTGGTAGTTTCAAGAGATCATCCAAATAAGCCCCATCTAGTTTGATAACTACTTCACCAGCCTGATTCCTTACGGACCGAGAAGCCGAGTCGTAGCTGGATGCACACGCCAAAACAAACTGCGGACCTTTGGGCGGACATAGGAAGCTCTTTGCGCAAGGGGCAAGCCACCGCTGCATCATTTATAGCTTTCATCCATGGGGTTTGAGAAGAACTCTTCACCCTGTTCCAAAAGTCGTCCATATCTATGTTGCCCATTTCAGTATCCCTGATATCATAATTACAGTCGACATATGACGGGGATTCTGGTTTCTTAAACTTGTATTTCATCTTGCTAGATTTTCCGGCCTTCTCCTGTGATGAACCAGGATCCGACATGAAGAATATTGGAAAGAGAAAAGCTCGGAACTCCGGAGATGCTGTGCACACTGAAAAACCTGATTGACGGAAGGCGTCGGAAGAAGCGAAGAACCCGACACGCAGAAGAAGATATCGGAAAACTTTGAAAACCCGACACGTCTGATATGTCGGAGTCTTGGCGAAACCCGACACTTGCTTTCAATGGCGGAAACAGGGGAAAACCCGGCACTTGCTGTTTAATGACGGAACCTGCCGAAAACCCGGCGTCTACTGTGATGGCGGAACTTAGGAGATGCCCGGCACCCACTGTTGAGGTCGGAATGTTGAAAGACCCCGTCACTGCGAGCTTCCTTTATATTTCGGACTTTTGAATCTGCAATACAAACTTCAAAATCCAAGAAACCAAAAACAGAGCCTTTCCTTTGAATTTCTACATAGACATCTTCCTTTCTTTTTTGTTATTCATATTCCAAACATTATGAAAGTAATTGGAATTTGGAAGGAACAGCACCAATTGATAATCTCAAAAAGAAAATAAACCCTAAAAACCCAAAACCCCTTTCCAAAACAATACAGAACGAAGAAGGAAGAAAAACCCTCAACAACTGGCAAGAAATTGGAAAGAAAATATATGCAGTCGATCCAGAGAAATTAAGAATAAAGAAGGAACGAAGAATACCTTCGATTCGAGACAAGTAAAATCGAAAACGATCGATCCAGTCTGGTAACGCGAGTTTGCGGGTTTTGGGAGAGGAAGAGCATGCGAAAAATCCACGAATTAAAAATATGAACGGTAAAAATGACGTGGATTTTGGCGTATTTATAAGAAAATCAGTAATAAATACACTTCAGCTCGGCACGTGCCAGCTCACCAACCATTCGGCATGGATGCCACGTCAGCGTGTTGGAGGAGTCCAAAAACCCGACACGAGGAGATTTAGTATATTTCGGGTTTCGGGCTTCGGAAAACATGGAGCACAAAACATGTTTTGGTACATGAATGTTCCGATGCATTGAACTTCCGAAAACCCGATTACTAAGGAATGAGCGGACTTCGGGAATCGGAGAACGTGGCGCATAAAACATGTTTTAGAACATGGATGTTCCGATGCGTTGAATTCCCGAAAACCCGATTTCAAAGGATTTTTCAATACAAGGCGGGTTTCGGGTTTCGGAGGTCATAAGACATAAAGCATGTTAAGACTTATGTCAAGCTGTTAGTAACACCCGAAAACCCGATTTGCTCTAAAAGAGATCATAATGCAAAATCACTTCAAAAATTTTGTAGGGGTTATCCGATCGTTTCGTCGTGAACTCAAAACGGGGATAACAGCTGGCTCCAGTTGGGGACTTTCTTTGCAATACCAAAGGAAGAGAACTCAGAATCTCTGGTCTCGAGGACCAGGGCCTTATCCAATGGGCTACGGAGTCAAGGAGAAAACCAAAAATAAAACAAAACGAAGAAAGACAGAAAACCAAAAGCAAACACACAACAAAAGCAAAATATGTACAATGCAAGAGAGCATCTTGCATTAATGGTGGAACAGCTTTAGATGTTGCCCACTGAAAGGCAACGGAAGTAATCCTCCATCCAGATATGATAGTAGGAAACTATTTTCGCCATTCAGCTGATGAATTTTGAAAGGTCCTTTCCATAAAGAATCAAATTTTCCATGCATTCCTTTTTGTTCTCTTCTTTTATCCCAAAGCAACACCAGGTCTCCAATTTGGAAGTCACGTTGCTTGGATTTTTTATCAAAAATCTTCTTTACCCTGCTCTGATGATCTGCTATACGATCAATCACCTTGATTCGCTCTTCTTCTAGCTTGGTTAGGTACATAACCCTCTTTTCGATTGAATTCTGAAAAGCTACATCTTCAACCGCTTTCGCTAATTGCAAGGCCGGCAATTCTACTGAGATAGGAATTTCAGCATCAATCCCGTATAGCAATTGAAAAGGGGACATCCCTATGGCTCGCTTTGGAGTGATCCGGTCAGCCCACAATGCATCATACAATGCTTTGTGCCAATTCCTCTGATTTTCATCTACAATTTCTGATTATAGTAACCAGATTCTTATTGCTGGACTCAGCTTGCCCATTACCCTGGGGATAATAGTCGGATGAGTGAGCCAAAGTAATGCCGAATCCATAGCAGAATTCTGTCAACTCATGTGACGAGAAGTTAGACGCATTATCCGCTACAATCTTATGAGGAATACCGAATCTGACGATTATGTTTTCTTTCAGGAACTTGCAAACAGCTTCAGAAGTTGCTTGCTTGATTGGTACAGCCTCTACCCACTTGGTGAAATAATCTGTAGCAGTTAACACATAGTTGTGTCCAGCACTGGAAGCAGGATTCAATGTTCCGATAAAATCAATCCCCCATTGGCGAAAAGGTTCTTCAATCACCACAGGCTTCAGAGGAAGAGCTGCTAACTTGGGACGACCAACAAAATGTTGACAAGCTTCACATTTAGACACCCATTCTGCTGAGTCCCGGAAAAGAGTAGGCCAATAATACCTAGCCCAGTAAGATCTTATACGCTGTTTACTGAGAAGGCGAAAAGTGTCCTCCACATGCTAGGCTATGAAAGGATGCTAATAACTTTTCCTGTTGCGATTTATCAACACAACGCAGGAAGACACCATCGATACCTTTCTTGTATATTGCATTATTCCACAAAAGGTATCTAGCAGATCTCAGCTTGACGGTCCTCTTCTCCTTCTGATTTAAATGCGGAGGGCATTCACCATAAGTTAGGAAGAAAGCGATGTCCGTGTACCATTCATCGGTCGTGCTGACAAAAAGCACCGTAGGCAGTTCTGAAGAAGTATCTTGATCCTTCTCGCACTCTGCTTCATCATGATTCTCTGCAATCAATTGACACAGGCCTCTTCCTCGTACCAACTTGGTAGGTTTAATGTCCAAGTCATACTCTTGAACCTTAGCAATCCAAGTACCTCTTTGGCTTCCCAGCTCTTGTTGAGTTAGAATGGATTTAACAGCAGTATCAGGAACGAGAACACGAGTATGAGAATTCAGTACATAGTACCTGAAGTGTTTTACTGCTCTTACCACTGCGTAAGCATGTTTTTCAATCTGCGACATCTTCAATTCATGCTCTTTCAACGGACAGCTCATGAATGCGATAGGAGCTTCAATGCCTTCTCCATTTTCCTGCATCGGGATCGCGACCTTTGTGTGGGTGAAGCATAGCTATACATGATGAAATCTTTCTTAAAATCTGGACATACTAGGGTCGGGCGCAAGCAATGCCTTTTGATTTCTTCAAATGAAAGTTTCCCTCTCGCACTCCATCGAATGGGACTTTGCCTTTCATCATTCCAAGAATATCCTTGGTTTTGTCAAGTCGAAGTACGAATCTTCTCAAGAAATTAACTTTTCCGAAGAAAGAATGAACTCCGGTTTTACTTGTTGGTAAAGTAAGACTCGAATGGCCTTTACCCTTTCGGGTCAATTTTAGTTCCTTCCTGGTCACAATATGACCCAAGACAGCTTTCCTTCGTAACCCGAACATAGACTTCTTAGGATTCAACGAAATTCCATGGCGCTGCATCTCTCACGAAGTACTGTTCTAAATGATCATAATGATCACTTCGTTTTTAGAAAAGGCAGTCAAGTCATCCAAATACACGACTATGACCTTACCCATCAAATCTCGAATGCTAGGTCCATAGCTCTACGAAAAGTAGCTCCTGCGTTGATCAAGCCGAATGGCATCCTTCTATAGGCAAAGGTACCCCATGGGGTCGTGAAAGCTGTCTTGTGTTGATCTTCTGCTGCTACCTCGACTTGATTATATCCCGAAAACCCGTCGAGCATGGATAACATTTCTGATCCAGTAACAGTTTGCAATACCTGATCCATGATCGGCAAGGGATAATTATCCTTCAGCGAGGACTGATTCAAGTTCCGAAAGTCAACACAAATCCGGATCTCGCCATTCTTCTTTCTGACAGGAACAATGTTTGCAATCCAAGTGGAATGATGGATTGGGAAAATAATTCTGGCATCTAGCATCTTCTGAATTTCTGCTAGAATAGTTCCTGAGATCTTGGGATTGTAATGCCTTTGCTTCTGTCTGTACGGCTTTACATCAGGTTTCAAAGGAATACTGTGCTGAACATCCTTGGGCTTGAAAGATTTCAAATCTGCATAGGACCAAGCCATGACATCGATGTATTTCTTCAAAAGCAAAGTAAATCTTACCTTCTCTTCAGGAGAACAACATTTACCGATATTCACCATCCGAGGTTGATCAGATGAACCTAGATTGATTTGATCTACTTCAGAGGAAGAAGCACCTTCGACCTGCCTTTTGTTTTGGATAAAACGATCATGTTTATCAAACAAGCCCTCCAAAGAAACCAAACCTTTGGGTATCTTATTGCCTTTCAGCTGAATATATTCACCATCAACTTCCTGATATGGATCTGAAATAGTTTCACGAAAGGCTGATTCTGAACCTTCAAAATACAATTCACTGAAATTGTCAGCCTTTTCTAGAAAAGCCAACACCTGTCGATCATCATTGAATACCTGCCAGTGAGTTGCGTTATCTGGGATACTAGGACGATATACAATCTCAATAGAGTATGTGTCTTGCTTGAATTGAGGATGAGGAAGAAGAAGAGATGCAGATACGGCCAAAGAATCAGCCTTGTCATTGTAATCTCTTAAAACTGCCCTAATAGAAAATGCATCAAAGCATTCTATACTATCCCACACTTTATTTCGGTAATGTCTCAACCGATCATTTTTCACCTGATATATACCCCTGACCTGATTAACAATCAGCTCCGCATCTCCTTGAACCTTGAGATTTCTGATTCCCTTTCGTCTAGCCAATTCTAATCCTAATAACAGGGCTTCGTATTCGGCCGTGTTGTTAGTATTATCAAATTGCAACTTATAAGCTGACGGAAAAATCTCGGAGCTAGGAGATATGAGAACAACTTTGCGCTGATCCGAGAAGTTGAGCGGCTACCATCAAATTCAAGTGTCCAAATTGCATTGGGATCTTCCTCTTCCACATCTACAATAGGTATCTCTGAAGCCATGAAATAATTCCCAAAGCTAGCATCTTCGAAAAGAATCTGAGCCTTAGGATCATCTGATTTGGTCACCAAATACTTGGCTGCGGTTCAGGATGAAGAACCTGTTGAACCCCTTTGACTGGTATCTTGGCTTTGGTCCAATCCATACTAATCTCTCCTCCGACATCTTTACAAAATCCTCTACCCAAGAGAATACCATAAGCTGCAGGAATGTCTGCAACCAGAATAGTCATTTTCACTCTCTTCTCAGGAAAAGCAACAAATGCAAACTGTGCGTCCTTAATTTGACCAACCAGAGGGACTTGTTTAGTTTCCATGGAATAACACCGTCCATATGATTTAGTCAAAGTAAGCCCAAGGGCATGAGCCACTTTTGCGGGCATAACATTATCAGAGGCCCCTGAGTCAATGATACAATTGCTGAGTTTAAACCCATTTATAAGTAGAGACAAATAAAATGGTTCAATCTTTCCCGAGGAAGAAGCAGAGGTCAGATTATTCTGAGGTGTAAGTTGAACAGGATTTGGAAGGAGACCTTTTGACGATGATGAAACGGCCGCTTTACTTCTGATAAACTTGGCCAGCTTTTCAAATTGTTCGGGATTCGACTGAAGGTATTCTGCTTCCGACATTTGAATTTTTGTTCTCTTCGCATGATCAATAATGTCAAAAGCAGTGTAAGAAGGAATGATAGTAGGCTCAGTTCTAATTACATGAGCTTGTGGTGGGGTACTGGCCTTAGGAGAAGGAGAATAAGGAACAGCTGTCTTTTTAGTAACCTCTCTTTCGATTTTTGCGCGAAATAGGGCTACCCCTTTTGACCATGGATACGGGAGGTTCCTTATTCTTCTCCTTAGTATTTTCGGAGGCTTTACGGGAACACGAGATTGGGACCGAGTGAAAACAGCAAATGATTGACCATCTGGCTCACATTCATCTTCATCATATTCCAAATAACCAATGCTGGAGTCACCAGCTGACTCATCATAAGACTCATCAGCATATCCTGAAGCTTCGAAATCCTCGGGGAATCTTGTTCTTACGGTTCATCATCTTCTTCAATTATTTCTCTCTGCTTTGCATTAACATGGGCGGAGCTTCGATTGCTAATCTCGGTTGAGCAGGAGCTAACCGCTGCCTATCTCTGGCAGGTACACCATTGTTATTAAAATTCCGCCTAGGGATATCCCGGTACGGAACATTGCTCACCTGCTGAGACACTTGCTTCTTTAAAGCAATCAAATCATTAGCCATTTTTTGAAACATAGGGTCAGTATTACCTTGAGAAGAACCTTGATTTTTGAGTTTGGGTATATCTTTCTTGATCCTTCCAGCTAAGATGAGATCATCCTCTATTTCAGTAGCCGTTGACTGAGCAGTAGCCAGATCTGGGATAACCGACCTTCGTAATAAAAAGCTTATATCAGGAGGTTGAGCATTGATGAAAAAGCACTTTTGATTTTCTAGAGTTGAGTACAGTTGTAGAATGGAATTTTAGGATCAGCTTATTGAACTTAGCCACGAATTCCGCATAGGTTCATGCGATTCCTTCTTCATATCGTAAGGTGAGCTAACAATGCATGAGAATCTTGGCTGGTTTGAAACGTGCCTCAAACTTGGTCCGCATGGTAGCCCAATCTGGAATGCATGCATTCGGGAGGTGATAAAACCATTCAAATTTGCTTACTCCTGCAATGTTTCAATGAAGAGTCGAACAGAGACATCTTCGTGGGCTACTCGAGGACACCGCATGCAACAAAGAAAGGCCTTGATATGCTCATCGGGATCTTGCTTCCCATCCCCATTGAACTTGGGAATATTCTTACGTGATCCACGTGGTAACTCATGCAATGGGGAGTCAAAGTAAGAGGACCAATGAGTGCCCCAAGGCACCGGTTGAACCGCCATCCTTACGAAAAGATTGCGTACGAGGATCGGGTATCGAGACAAAAGAGTAGTGCACGACAAGTTGCGAGATGTTTCCGTTCTTGAGGATCCGATTTCTCCGACGGTGAAGAACTTACGGCTCGGTTAGAGACAATATTTGTTGGGAGAAAGGCTGAAATTGTCTTTGCAGCAACTCAAAAAGTGGATCAATTTCACCTTGAGCTCGGCGAGACCGAGTGAAGATCCTCTGGCCGGCTTGAGGCGAAAGGAGATATTATTAAAAATAAGGCAAATATGGAGTCGCGGACAGAGAGGATAAGCTTTGTACTATTGATCTGTATTTCCCCAGCGGAGTCGCCAAAAACTGTTGGTTGGATATTTTGTCAAACCAAAATATGAGGTTCAACCACAGTACATGGGATTGAATCCCTCCTCAAAGACAGGTGAGGCTGCCTGTTTTATTGCTAATCTAAAACACAGTAAATAATATATACAATATTCACACTAATCTAACCATTGGGGGTTGGGATGAAATCCCGAAATCCACATTCACACGATTCGTGAAATAGGTTAGAAACTATTACAGTGAAAGAAGCACGGTAGAAAAGAAATGGGAGAAACGTATTTTCTTTCGAGTAAACACAGAGCACGAAATAATCATACGAGTTTTAGATCACAAATATAGTGTCCGAGATAATTAGAAACACTGAGATTTTATGCAAAGAATAGCTCTAAGATCATGAACATAAGAACAATATCTTAAATAAGATATATTTCACAACACAAAGTCTGCAAAACAATATCAACTTCTATTCTTCAAAATGATTGAAAGAAAACACAAAGTTTTCTCCTTTCGATAGCCTCTTAATGCTCCAAAAATTCTCGACCCTTTAGAATGCACAAGCATCCCTTTTTATAACAAAAGAAGCTAGAGTTTAAACGACAGATCACGAAAAGTAGCATGCTAACTAGAGTTTCGACTTTGCATGATTCTCACGCAGGAGATCAAGTCAAAGTTTGAATTAAAAATAATGACAAAATGGAAATAAAAGATATGACATTCTAAAAATAGAAATGTCATAGGACGTTGGAGCTCAATCCGAGTCATCATCTTTTGATTCTTCTCCTTTCTCTTCCTCCAGTGAGAAATTTTTTGTTAGGAACTCCTGGAACTTCCGAATAATGCCTTGCATTTCGTTTTCCTCGGAGTGCGAGTGGAAAGATCATTCCACATTTCGCGCAGTCTCATGGATATCACTGCCTTTGCCAGAAGCTTTTTCAACCTCTTCTTTGAGCTTTCTTAAGGCCTCCAACGTATGCTCAATCCTCTGGTGACCAATGACTTCAAGGTCGAATCCATCTGAGTTCATCTTTGAATAATCTCTTGAACTTGTTTGAAGAGATCATCTCAGCGATAGGGCACTTGATTTCCCAACCGACATCTTTGGACAAATCTTTAGCAATTCTTCCTCCGGATCACTTTTCCCATCGATCAATTTATCCTTGATTCTCTCAACTTGCTTTGCGAGCTTCGTTGAGAATCTTTACTCGAACTTGATGCCCTTGATCGGTGAAAGTGTTTATACGTATGTGGAAGAATTGCTTCTTCTACCAAGAGATGTCTTTGGTATTTGCTTCAGCACTTGGAGAGCCTCACAAGTCAAATCAAGCTGTCCAAGTTCTTCAGTGAATTCCTCATCCATCTTCTCTCCTTCCTTCTGAATTTCTGCCAAGGACTGATGAACTTTCACCACGTCTTGAATTACTTCCTTCCCTCGTTGGAGCAACTTTTGGATCCACTCATCAACCACCCTTCCTTTTCTGGTAATCTTCTCAATCGTAGGCACCGATGAGAAATCGAATCCGGCAGAAGCAGAAGCAGATGGTATGGATTCCAGGGGTGTTGAGAGTTTAATCAAAACCTCTGTCAACTGCTCCACTCTTTTCTTAAACTCATCTCTGCTGATCTTTGTTTCTTTCAACTTTTGGCACAGCACGTCTATGGAAGCCCGTGCATCTTGTTGCGCTCCTTCTGTTGTTACTTTCCCTAGAGCCACCTTGGTGATCTGATAATCAGCAGCTGTTACATCATCCCTAGTTTTGTCAGCTGAGGGAGTGGCGATCTCTGCGAACTTATCTCCTGAAGCATCTACCAAAACTCTTGAAACTGTTTTGGGTTTCTTGGCTGATCTTGCAGTAGAAACCTTGAGTGAGCTGAAATCAAAGGTGGTAGGGGTACAATCACTTTCCTCTTCCTCGGAGTTTGTTCGAGTAGCCATGGTGGTGTATCGGAGAAGCGCCAATGTTGTAGTAGCTGGTATTCTACTCTCAAGGGGGAGCAGATTCTACTATTGGGGGAACAGCGATCAACGTGGTAGTAGGTGCGATGAATAAAGGCACGGAGTTGTGGGGGAGTGTTGGTGATCACTTGGGTTCCAGTAGAAAGGGGTGAGAGCCCGGCGAAAATATTGGCCATGCTTGAAGAAGTGGATGGGGAATGAGGAAGCTGAAGTGGTTGTTGAGGGGGAGGCACGATTCGGTCTCCAAAGCCTTATTTGCCGGAGATAAGGTCTCTTCGGTTGAGCTTGATCAGCAAATGGTGAAGTCGAGGGCTGACTTCCTCCTTCTTCCAAATTAATTTCTCCTATTTACGGTGGTGTTGGTGATTACGGCACATCCACCGTTTGAGTTGGAGAGACAATTGAAGAGATTTGTCTTTCTTTCCTCTTCTTGGGAATCTTGATTTTTATAGACCCCAGTAGATTCCTTGTCCTTCTTCTTTTTGGAGGGCCCGCCTCAGAGCAGCCAATTTTGGAAACTTGTCATCTTTAAAATTCATGCCCCAAGAAGAGAGCCATTTCTTTGTGCGAGCGAGAGTAGGGCTGACCTATCGGTGATAGAGGATTTTTCGCTAGCCGACCAATCAATAGGCGGAAAAACGTATCGATCTTCATTAAGCCCATCATAGGACATATCTAACACACTTTCATTGTCCCTTATACCATCGCGGCAAATCAGAAATCTCTAGCGTCGAATCTCATCAATAGTTAATCTGCTTTATGATCTTTTCTGCGAACCCATGACTCCGTTTCTGTGAGATCCACCCGGATATCCTCAATGTTGGGCACAATGAGATGTAGGGCTCCATAAGTTCTTAGTACTCCTCGGATGTCAAAACCATCCCGAGACTTCATATGCTTCTTTAACTTCTCCTGGAGTTCACATTCGACATTTTTAGCTTTTGCCGCTGTTGAGCAAGTATATCTCCCAATAGAAATTGGGAAGGATACAGCTGCCTTATGCTTGCTCTGTTGGAACTTGTGGAAATCCAATAACTGTCTGACCAATTCTATTAGTATCAATCTATCGCCGGGATAACGAGGCAGACGAAAAGGTTCTCCAGAATACATGACCGTTCGAAGGTAAGTAAACTTCTTGAACTGTAAGAAGATACATCCCCACTTAGATACTTCAGCCCATGCCTCATCCGAGACCCTTGTCTTTCTCAGCCCTGGATTGAGCTGGCAGATGTTTTCATAGAAAAAGGCGTCATTTACCCTCCTAAAGTGATCCTTGGACCCCTTCTTCGTTATTTGAGGATAATACTTATATTTGGATTTGTGGTTCGCTTCCTTTAGTCTCAAATACTGGATAGCTCCTCATCCCAGTAAATGCTGCATAGGCCACGTATGAGAACATATAAAACTTTTAGGTTGCCAGGACAGACCGTCGTCATCTGGGAATCAATTTCATCACTGATCAGGGTTCCCCAGTCAATCCCTTGCTTGTTCTTCCTAATGGTGACCATAAATTGGTACATCCATCCATGAAATAAATGTGATTCCGGCAAGCCAAACACCCGGCTCGATGAGGGTGATAATATCGTTGATTTCTTGGATGAAATCGATCTAGGGATAGTTCTTGGAAATCTAGATATTACTGGTTTTGCCTTAACCAAGAACTTCTTATTAACATCCTTAATGCAATTCTCCTGGTTACTGTCCCAGGCCTTCTGAGCCAATTTCATATTTAGGGCTCCATACTCTTCAAAATTTGGTAGTTTCAAGAGATCATCCAAATAAGCCCCATCTAGTTTGATAACTACTTCTGACCAAACGATTCCTTACGGACCGAGAAAGCCGAGTCGTAGCTGGATGCACACGCCAAAACAAACTCTGGACACTGGGCAGACATAGGGAAGCCTGCTGCAAGGGGCAAGCCACTGTCAGCTATAGCTTTCATCCATGGGGTTTGAGAAGAACTCTTCACCCTGTTCCAAAAGTCGTCCATATCTATGTTGCCCATTTCAGTATCCCTGATATCATAATTACAGTCGACATATGACGGGGATTCTGGTTTCTTAAACTTGTATTTCATCTTGCTAGATTTTCCGGCCTTCTCCTGTGATGAACCAGGATCCGACATGAAGAATATTGGAAAGAGAAAAGCTCGGAACTCGGAGATCTTGTGCACTGCTTTGAAAAACCTGATTGACGGAAGGCGTCGGAAGAAGCGAAGAACCCGACACTTAGAAGAAGATATCGGAAAACTTTGAGAACCCGACGGGTCTGATATGTCGGAGTCTTGGCGAAACCCGACACTTGCTTTCAATGGCGGAAACAGGGGAAAACCCGGCACTTGCTGTTTAATGACGGAACCTGCCGAAAACCCGGCGTCTACTGTGATGGCGGAACTTAGGAGATGCCCGGCACCCACTGTTGAGGTCGGAATGTTGAAAGACCCCGTCACTGCGAGCTTTTCGGACTTTTGAATCTGCAATACAAACTTCAAAATCCAAGAAACCAAAAACAGAGCCTTTCCTTTGAATTTCTACATAGACATCTTCCTTTCTTTTTTGTTATTCATATTCCAAACATTATGAAAGTAATTGGAATTTGGAAGGAACAGCACCAATTGATAATCTCAAAAAGAAAATAAACCCTAAAAACCCAAAACCCCTTTCCAAAACAATACAGTACGAAGAAGGAAGAAAAACCCTCAACAACTGGCAAGAAATTGGAAAGAAAATATATGCAGTCGATCCAGAGAAATTAAGAATAAAGAAGGAACGAAGAATACCTTCGATTCGAGACAAGTAAAATCGAAAACGATCGATCCGATGCAGTAAGCGAGTTTGCGGGTTTTGGGAGAGGAAGAGCATGCGAAAAATCCACGAATTAAAAATATGAACGGTAAAAATGACGTGGATTTTGGCGTATTTATAAGAAAATCAGTAATAAATACACTTGCTCAAAGCGCGTGCCACTCACCAACCATTCGGCATGGATGCCACGTCGGCGTGTTGGAGGAGTCAAAACCCGACACGAGGAGATTTAGTATATTTCGGGTTTCGGGCCGGAAAACATGGAGCACAAAACATGTTTTGGTACACGAATGTTCCGATGCATTGAACTTCCGAAAACCCGATTACTAAGGAATGAGCGGACTTCGGGAATCGGAGAACGTGGCGCATAAAACATGTTTTAGAACATGGATGTTCCGATGCGTTGAATTCAAAACCCGATTTCAAAGGATTTTCAACAATCTGAGGCGGGTTTCGGGTTTGGAGGTCATAAGACATAAAGCATGTTAAGACTTATGTCAAGCTGTTAGTAACACCCGAAAACCCGATTTGCTCTAAAAGAGATCATAATGCAAAATCACTTCAAAAATTTTGTAGGGGTTATCGATCGTTTCGTCGTGAACTCAAAACGGGGATAACACATCCATAGCTCATGATATATCCGAGCTATCAAGGCATCAACGAAGGCAAACACCTGCAGGCTGCGAGAATGTCGCAATGGCGATCCTAATAACAACAAAGTGGGAATCTCCCACCTCCCGAATGGCGAGCAAAATAGGATATCGCCATCGAATCGAACTATCCGTCGCTCTGGGGCTATCCTGTCTATCTTTGTGAGGCTATCCGCATCGCCCCCATACACTATCTCTGAATCATCTGCCCTATCTCGTATAATCGAACTAGGGCCCTCTGCTGCTGCTCTCGCGGTGTAATCTCGATCGGGTCCCCAGTGATCGGCAATCTCAAAATCCTATATATGTCCTCATGGGTGATGGTCATCTCACCCGTCCTGAACCAAAAAGTGCACGTATGGCTGTCCCACCGTCGCACTAGTGCCCGCATCAGCTCTACATCTCGCGGCACTCGTCTGTAGTATCTAAAGCCCCCGAGCCCGGCTAACTCTAAATGCCGCCAATCTGCATCAGTCACATCAGGGAGAATAGTCTCCAGTAACTCGGGAATAGCATCCCTCATGTGTAGAGCCTCTCGTGCCTGCACCCACGACATCAAGAGCAATATTAGTCTCGTATTTACCCAAATCACAACATCCAAAACAACAACAAAAATCTCATCTCTTCCAATCGGCGTCGATTTAATAAAATCGGCGTCGTTTATTTCTAGTCGACGCCGATTAATACCAATCGACGCCGCTCAAACAACAATCGACGCCGATTATACCAATCGACGCCGATTGACTGTCGGACATAAATCGGACCCTGGCCTCCTACAAACAAAAAAATCAAACAAAAAAATGAAATACAACGGGTTCAAGAAGAACCACTTACCCCAGGTCGTGTCCTCCTGCGCTTCTGACCGCTCCCAGAGGCTTCCATGGTGCTCAAATCCAAATTCTGACTCTCTCTGAATCAATCGTCACGATGAAAATAAATCGTTTACGTTTTCCGTTCGCATATTTATATGCGCTACGTTTGGTCGGCGCCGATTTTTTTGATCGACGCCGTTTATCTTGGTCGTCGCCGATTACTGTGATCACCGTCGATTTTCCATATCTGTTTGCCATAGTGTTGATGCTTGGCTTATTTATCCATCTGATCATTATTGTGCACTGAATATTGCCTTTCGGCGCATCTTTTCGATATCACCGTCTATTTCGGGTTTTGTTCCCTTTGCGTGGGACACTCGTACTTTTTGGCAACTTAGAGTTAAGCGGGTCTGTAGGCACTAACGTCGTCTCATGAGGAGACCGTCTAGTTTGCCCTACCAATGTGAGTTCCTTAGGTTGCTGCCTTTTTATTTATTTTTGTACATCGTTAATGATCAGATCTACTCCAGACATCCGACTGGGGCATCCTGCGTTTTCATCTACCTCTTTCAAACTTGGGATCGTCTGTTCTATCATCCATCCCATCCCTAGTTTGAGGGGGATCACATCATCACTTTTTCTTCCCTTCTTCCATCTCCTTGTTTTTGTCTCATAACCTTGCTCATCGCAAGTTACTTGACAAAAAGGGGCAAAATGTAGACACTTAAAATTGGTTACTCAATTTAGTGTCCCTCACATTCGTTTCCCTGCTCAGGTAGCCTGGGGCACGTTTACGTCACCACTATCCCCTTGGGATATTATCCGATTTGTGATTTAAACACCTATTCTAAGTTTAATTCACCCCATTGTATCTTACCCGTGAGTAATTAAATATTAACTATTTAATTACGCCTCTTCACATGTATCTTAACCACTTATCTACCCCAAAGTTATTCTATCTATGTATCACCCCTATTTTTCCTCTTCCCAAGCGGGATATTTCCCGTATTTGGGGTAACTCTTATCTTTATAGAAATCGTTCATTTGGCCATCTCGAGAGTCTGTCTCGCGATCGGCGCCGACCTATGGTGGCGCCGATTTTTAAGGAGTGGCACCGATTATAAATACAAACCCGAACTCGGTTAGGGGACGGAAAAAAAAAAGACGAAAAAAAGGAGGAAGAACACACGCACGAACAGAGAGAGAGAAAGAGACAGATCGCGAAAGAGACACAGGTTGTAAGAAAGAGAGATCTTTTAGCATCAAGTGTATCAAATGAGATAGGATCCTGTCCGAATCAATCCCTGAGAGGAGCACCGTTACTCTGCTCCTATCACATCAACATCGCACGTATCCATCGATCTTCTGGTGACTCTGTTCCAGTATCTCACCAACTTCGGCACATCCAGCAGACATTGACGATCCGTCCTTCACTTTCCAATTTCTGAATCTTCTCGCACTGTCCCCGATTGACCGATCTGCTTTCAGTCGACGCCGATCACATAAATCGACGCCGATTCTACATAATCGACGCCGATCATCCTGCAGACAGGTAAAAGGACACAGGTAACACAAATCCAGCTTTATTTCATAGTTTCCTATTTTCTGTAGCTTTCTGTCTGCTGTTTAAATTCGGTTTCATTACTGTAATCAGAAAATCTAGTCTTATCTCGTACATCTTTTATCATGTATGCTTCTTTACTTAATTGAAAACGTGGACTGACATCCGCCGAGGAAGCTTATCGCTTCCCGGACCCGCTTCTCGGGCAGTCCACCTAAATACCTTTTAACGTGGTCTTTTTCTGTCAAGCATCGGTGTCTTGCAGGTTACTCGGATCTATTGTGTGAATTACTCGTGTGCGCCCGTCTTATCTACATCGACCTCCTTATCCATCTACATCTTCGGATCTTGTCCATCAGGTATCAATTTTATTGGAGTTTTTCAGGGTTTTTGTGTTTAGTTTGGTGCATTAACTTAGACAGGTAACAAGCGCAAAATCCTTGATCTACATCTTGTTCCCATCACATAATCAACCCAAATATTCGAGATACAAGATAAGTCATTCTTATTTCACTATTACACACAATTTCTTTTCTTTTTGTATGATATATCTTGCTTATTACTATTATATTCATTTAATCTCAGTCCTCTGATAAAGTATTTAAATTTCATTAAATCATTTGGTGAACATGTTTATTGATTGAACCCTAGCTTTCCCTATGATCCATCATCTTGTATATTCCTCATGGCTTATCAAAAGGTGTTGCAAAACCATCATCCCAAGCCTATTTCTCCCAAGTATGAACCTACTCTTATGGTGATATTCAGCCTATCTTTGCAAAATTTATCCAAGAATAAGCATCCTTCTATCACAAGTCACATATTACTGCTACATTTCATCCCAAAATTCCTTGTGTCTTTACAAATATTTTCAACCATGATCCCGAGGTTTTACTTACCCTATTGAGGCCACTAGCTCTTGTGAATCTAATAGTGATGTTTCTTCTATTGCTACAAATGATACATGTGTTGAATATTTGGTTAATTTTTCGATGAGGAAGGTCTTGTTAATGATGTTTGTGATACCCATACTTATTTTGATATTGTAGATGCTATCATAAATGGCCCTCACCCTACTCCTCCTTCTCATCCACTTACATATGCACAAATCATTAAAGTTGATCCTATTATTGTTGCTACGATATTCTGGTCCCCCTTTCTTCTCAACCAAGTACTTCTTCATCAAATATTGTGCCTCAAAATTACTATCTTTCTTCCTCCACCTCTTGTTGATTAAGAAAAATATTGACAAATGAATAAAATGCCTAATCTAAATATGTAACAGTGTTGTAAATTAAATATGCAATGAAGTACATAATTGACCTAAGGAAATTAAGCTAGAAAGTATGAAACCCTAGTTTCAAAGAGGAGATAAGAATAATTAGTTGATTTGCAATCAAATGTGGAATGTGTCAAAGTGACCAACTAATGAGCCGAAAGGGAGAATTTTCACATAGAGCCTTAGAAAATTATACGACCACAAGATCTTCTTGGACTGAGGCACCTGGAATGGGTTAGGGGCACCTACGGATGCCACAGACTTTCCCTGGGCACCTGTGACTACTCAAACCCTCAAGAAACCTCCTTTATAGGGTCGCGATATGTTCACTATCCTTCATTTCTTCTCACTAGTATGTCACACAATGATCACTAATGTCATTGATAACATGAAATAAAGAAATGACTGCAAAACCCTCAAAAGTGCATCAAATCCCAAAAATAAAATAACACATATGAGGGGTCAGGACTATCCCCACCCGTCAAATAAGTGATATTATGATGATAGTTGCACTACATTTCAAACTCAATGTAGTTATATGTGTGTGTGTGAAGATATTGTGCCCTAGGTGGCTCTTGTGTGGGTCGCACTTGAATAACAATCAATAGCTAGATATAGAAAATATAGATAGATGTGTACATGAAAGAATGAACTTCTCCTCTTATGAAGTGTATGTAGAAGAATACAGTCCCATTCCCTTGAATGGATGCTAGTGGATGCTTGAATTATTTTTATATGCCTTTGGATGCAACCTTAGGTGGTGATAGCTAATGCTTAATGTTTAGTCCCTTATTATGATCACATAACTTTATATTTATATAATTCCTTTGCTTGAATTTCATACTTAACCCCAAAATAATGATTACCAAAAAATAAGATGCTCAAATGGCTAGAAAAGACCCAAAAGATGTGAATAAAGTACAAAGAGGTCATGAGCGCCTAAAGGGGATGAGAGTGCTTGACGTTGGCATCTTGGCTGAAAAGGCCTTTGGTGTCTAGGATGAGAAATGCTGAAGTATGAAAATACAAACGGTGATAAAATGAGTGTAAGATCAACAATATAATTATAAAAAAGAAAATATAGCTAAAGACATGAGTTAATTAGTAATTTTATTACTTAGGAATCATATGAATACTAATATGTAATCATGACTAGATATATACCCGAAGTGTGTTATTTAGTGTCTACATTTTCCCCTACTCTATGTTGTTGAGAAAATTATCAATAAAATAAAGTAGATAAGAGATGCATACCGATAACCATGTATATCTATGGCGAAAAAGCATTCCAAGTGACAAGAGAAAGCATGGAGTGATAAAAATGTGGAGTGTGGAAACTAGAGAGGAAAAAGTGCAAAAGGTGATGATGATGATGACCCTATGGCGAGAACCACATGTGTAGATGTCATGATTGTACCTATTGTCGATGTAGATGTGGATTTTATTGATATTGTTGATGTGTGATGATGTGACTACTTCTTCCCATAAGGACATACCTACAAAAGAGGAGCGAACAAGTAGTCAAATACGTGTTTATATGATCAAAGTAAGTTAAAAGTATGTAAATTGCAAAAATGTGAAAAAGGAACATGCGCACCTAATCCGTGATGAGTAAAACAATGTAGAAAGGATCCTGTAGATGATGTAGAAGAGCTAGTTTTTGGGTGATATCACACTAGCTATTTATGTTGAATGTGAGTTTTTAGGTGATCTCACACCAAGAACTAGAAGAAAGTCGGTGTCATTCTCTAACCTTTAAGCTTGCTTCCTACAAATGTGAAAACCACTTTGCATATGATGTGTAAAATTCTGATCCAGTTCAACAATTCCAATTCGACGTGAAAGTAGAAAATGTTGTGTAATACGTGCATGTTGAGTGCTAAGGATTATATGGCTTGTAAAAGTTGATGTGTGAAATGTTACTGCATGTGCTAAACTGAAAAATTATGTGGGCTTGCTCCTTGTCATATGCATCGAGAAAGGGTTAGGGCGTATAGGCACTACTTTTCGTCTCAGGCACTAGTGTATGTGTTGTCTTTGAGGACCCAAGTATGGATCGACCCATTGTTGTGACTAATGAATTTATTGTATTGGTATTGAATTGTGTTATGTGATGACTGTGAAATATTGTGTGGCGTGGTGATTCACACGATATATTCCCCCCTCATTTAAGGTGCATGCAACATCACAAAGGATTATGTGACCCAAAAGAGGACCGACCATTGTGTTGAAATTGTGCCTTGTAGGGGGAGGGAGTGTGCTTGGTAAAAACCAAGGCACACACAAAAAAAAAAATCGCTAGGAGACAAGGTATTAGTACAAGAAAGATAAAGACACATGTAAAAGATGATGTATAAGATAAGTACTCAAAAATATAGTGTAAACACGCAAGAAGAAAAAATAGACCGTGAAAAATAGGTTTTAAACATGGGACATCATTCACGATGTCGCAAGACAATCAAGACCATAGTGGTCATGCAAGCATACATACAATCGAGAGAACAAGAAAGACATAGGGCAAAGCACCGCAAATAATGACAAGTAATGATAGACATGAGCAATGCAATGTAGCCGTGACAGCCATGGAAGAAAATAGACTTATAAGACAAAATGTTGCACATGAAGCACCTGTTAGCATGTTAGAAAGATAAAAATTATGTCAAATAATGTATAATCGATAATGATGTGCTATGCAAAATAACACCTATATTGCACGAAAATGGATGCCCCAGGGAGCCACTATGGGATTGGTATGAGGTATTGTGCCAAGAAACCATGCCATGTGTATTGATATGTATAATATGCGAACATAACTAGAAAGCAAGTGAATATGCATGTGTGTATGGAAAAGATAATGACGTATAAAATATCTATCTATCATGTATAAAGAGTGCACATGTAATCATAAGTAAGCAAGACTAAGTGTGACCAAGATATGTAATACATTATGGATGAGTGAGATGTAATGGAATACGAGTGAGTGTGATAGGACTTGCGTCCACCCCAAGCAAATGTGAATGAGTATACATGAGATGGGGTTCATTTATACATGCCCCTAAGCAATCGAGAATGAATCATAGAACAAGAGTGCATCATTAGGAAATGGTTTGAACGTGTGCACTAGAAATATATGATCATCAAAGCATATAACATAGTGTGTGAATACACTAAAGTGTGAGTGTGGTGAGGTCCACTTGATATGTAGACCCTCGGTAGTTGAGTATGGGTGTGAAACTAGAGTGTGTCATAGGGTAATGTGTTATGTCAAATGTGTGCAAGAAAGATATGTTAAATGTGTAGTATGTTGTGTCGAATGTCCGTGAAAAGATGGATTGTGAACACATTGAGTGTGTAATGTTATGTGTTGAGAGAGATGTATTGTGAATGTGAGGCTTGTAGTAGATTGTGTCACATGTGAAATTGTCGAGTAGGTAGTGTGTTGTGAATATTTCGATTGTGTAAGATATTTGTGATGATTGTGTGTAAGAGAGATGTGTTGTTTGATATAGGAGAGGTATGTTACGAAAATATTAAGTGTGTAATATGTCTTATTGAATGTGAACTAGAAATAATGTGTCACAAGTATGATGATTAAATGTTGATGAATATGTGTGAGAAATAAGTGTTGTGAGTATGTTAAGTATGTATTATGTGAGGTTCATGTGTATAGTATGCCCTCAATAGTCAAGTTTGAACCACATCATGAGAGTGCGTCATCGGGAAATGATGATATGAGCGTGTATCAAGATGTGTATGTTGTTTGTGAAGTGATGCAAGTATAAAACACGTGTCGATACTAGGGGGAGAAATAAGTGTGATGCCCCCAAGTGTGTGATGATAAGAGTGATCAAGTAACATCATCTAAGAGGTCATCATTTTCATGGTCAAAACCGAATGGTGAAGCATCTGAGATTTGATAAGCAATAGTATCAAGTTGGTCGAGTAAGGATCCATTGAGGCGTAAATTATACATTCCCATAACATATTCTTCATTGGTGAAAGGAGGTAGTGGAAAAACATATGCATATCGGTGAGTAAGATTTTGTGAATAGTAAAAAAATGAGTCATTGAAAATGAAAACGCGACAAAACGACATGGGAATGATGTATCAATATGATAAGGGTCTAGATACAATGTTATATCAATATGATGTATCAATATCCTTCACTTATTATCACTAGTATGTCACACAATGATTGATAATGTCGTTGATAACATGCAATAAAGAAATGACATGCAAAACCCTCAAAAGTGCATCAAATCCCAAAAATAAAATAATGCATATGAGGGGTCGGACTATCCTCATCTATCAAATGAGTGATATTATGAATGATAGTTGCACTACATTTTAAACCCAATGTAGTTCTATGTGTGTGTGTGTGTGTGTGTGTGTGTGTGTGTGAATATATTGTGCCCTAGGTGGCTCTTGTGTGTGTCACACTTGAATAATGAGCAATAACTAGATGTAGAAAATGTAGATAGATGTGTGCATGAAAGAATGAACTTCCCCTCCTATGAAGTGTATGCAGTCCCATTCCCTTGAATGGATGCTAGATTGATGCTTGAATGCACTTCAGATGCCTTTAGATGTAACCTTGGGTGGTGATAGCTAATGCTTAGTGTTTTGTCCCTTATTATGATCACATAACTTTATATTTATATGATTCCTTTTCTTGAATTTTGTAATTAACCCCAAAAACGAAGTATGAAAAGATAGACTAGGCTAAAATGAGTGTAATATCAACAATAGAATTAGAAAGAAAGTAAATATGCTCAAATACATGGGTTAATTAGTACTTTTATTACTTAGGAATCATATGAATAGTAGTATGTAATTAGGACTAGATATATACCCAAAGTGCGTGATTTAGTGTCTATAATTGTGTGCTTCCAAATAATGTTAGTGCTCATTTTTCTTCTCATAATGTCTTAAAATCTGCAAAAAAACACAATGTGTGTATTTATCCTTTTGATGTTTACAAAGATAGTGTACATATTGATGATCATAAGGATAATATGCATGTTGCTTGTATTCCTTCTCCTATTGAGCTTGTTGATAAAAGTGTGCAAACTTCTTTTCCTACTAATTTTTGTTCACATGTTCCTATTCCTATTTTCCCACTTGCCGATCCAAAATTTGACATTCAACCCAACAATGTCCCTTTGGGTACTCATAGTGGCAAGATTCAACCCCTTAATGAACCCCTTAATGTTTATGTCATTCCTCCACAAGAATTCCTTTCTCTTATGCATGTTGTAGGTGATTTAAAAAATAATATCCACAACTTTACCCTTAAGAGTAGGGCCTATTATTCTAGTAACGATAATAATTCACTTCACGGAAATCCTATTCCTTAAAATATTTGCAATTCACCTTTTCCTAAGGTTTTTAATTTTCCTACTCTTAAACTTTTTTATTTAACAGGTAATCCTTATATACATCTTAAGGATTTTATATCAACTATGGCTTCACATTCTAATGATAGAATACTTCTCAAATAATTTCCTACTAGTATTACTCGATATTGGTTCTCTTTGGTTTCATCAGCCTACCTAGTGGATCTATTAGTACTTATCTTGATATGGAAGAAACATTTCTTAGACATTTTATATCTAACAATGGTCCTAAAGTTACATTTGAGTGTTTTCCTTCTTTATATCAAGGAAAGAATGAACCTTTTAATGATTATATCTTACATTTTAAATCTTGCATGCATCATTTACTTTATCAGCCTATTGATCTATAAATGCAATATATCTTTTTTCATGGCTTGATTCTTCCTTTGAAAGAAAATTTATTATATGATACATGTGAATATTTTACACTTATTTGTTTTAAGGTTATAGCTTTAGAATAAGAGATGTTTAATGAACATACTATTTCCCATGCTTCTATCCATTCTACTACTTCTCCACATACTACGTATTTTCCTCCTCCTATTATACCAACCTCATGTTCTCCATCTCCTACTAGACATACTTGTGATCATCACCACATCTTTGTAGACCACCACCACGTTCCACTCCACTTCCTAAGTGGGAACCATTAATCTTCTCACATTATTTTAGGCCTCGTGATATTTTGAACACTTTGATTGATGAGTCATTGATTAGGCTACCCCGTAATGAACATACTCCTCCTCATTAGTTTTGACGTAATCATAACTAGCCATTTTGTAACTTCTATAGGATCAATGATAATAGAGATAATGATTTTTATGAAATCCATGATAGTATTTAGATGTTTGAGAAAAAGGGTGTAATTTATTCTCACACTTGCCTATTGATAGATCAAAATCTCTTGTGTCATGATTTCGCAGACACCGAATTTTATTACTTTGAATACCTTTCATCTTACTAAGTTCATTTTGTCTCCTCCCTTGGCTTTGACTACACAAGAGCCGCTTCCTCCACTTGTCATACACCCTAGACCTAAGTGGGTCCTAAAGGAGCACCACTCACCATTATATGATTCACATCTTCCTAGTGTTGTTATGATCACTTTAGGATTATCATTCGGTACATATGCTCATGACACTACATCATTTGAGCCGCTTGTGCATAGTCATCACCTTCTTTCTCACTGGATGTTCTATTTTCTATAATCTACATGATTCACACATATTCTCTAAATATATGCCACTATTTTCTATTACTTGGGAGTTATATTCTTCATTTTGTTCTCTTTACCATCATTAGCACTTTTACTACATGCCCTATTCAACGATCATCTTACAATACATGCCTATCTCCATTCTACTATCTATTCTACTATCATCATGATATTATATACGCTATCAACACATACACTCTACAACATAAATATCTACAGTTATATCATCACCATTTCAAAAACATATCATATCAAATCAAATAAGATAATCAACAACTCATATAACAACACAAGTACACATCATCATATAAAATTGATCTCATCATCATCATCATATATATATATATACATCTCTCGAAAGTTTCATAATAAAAAATCAAGGGGAATGCCCACTACAACACATATCATACATCCTCCTCACTACTACTAAATGTTACTATCATAGTTCTCAAAATCGAATCCTCATCATTAGATCTCTTCCTTTATGCTTGGGACCACTTCTCCTCTTATCGGGTCTATAGTGATGTTACCTCGGCCACCACATTTGAATATCATCCTTAGAGCTCCACATATCTCTCAAACATACTCTAAGCTAAACCAAATCCTCTAGCTACCTCCTTCTCATGTGCTAGCTTTGTCCTACCCTCATCTTCATCGACTACAATAATGTACATGTAGATTCTTCCACTTCCATAGGATCAAATAAATACACATGTTCCCGATGATGTGGTCTACTCTCTCGAACATTCTACCCCATACGAGGACATTTGGGGGAACATTGCATGAGTCAATGTGTGTATCCATGTATCCAAAATAAACCTCCAATACTCATAAATTTCAACACATGACCTATATTAGTATATCATCATCACAATTGTGAAAATGCACATATCAATTACAAACAATACGATTAATTCTACTTACGTCATGAAACTGTATTACCACTATCGCATCCTCCTTAGCAATAGGTTCCTTTCCTCCTAGCACCTATTCTCCTCCTATATGACCACTTGGTAGATCTCCTGCTATATCTACCACCATTGGAAATAATATAACCCATCAATGTTCCACCCACCACTATGTATAAGTCGAGGTACATCCCGCATCATTTACTTACACATGAATTATCTCTGCATCTGTCTCATCTACACTTGACAGTGTAATCGAGCCCCTATAGGACCTAGCCTCGTTCTTCCTATTCATTTGTATAGATCTATGTCATACATATGGATATGGAGGCACATCCTACACTATGTCAAACTTTTGTGACACTCATTCACATTGAAAGATCTCGGCCACCCCTAAAAACCTATCCCTCTAGACACATAGTACAATGAATGTATCGTAGCTCCACATGATCCTTGATCCATCCCCATAATCCTTATATGTCCTCCAAATCATTACACTAGGCCTCATCCTATCCATAATAATCTTATATATCATAGTGTCATTATATGACTCCTTTCTGCCAACACATCTAGCTACAAAAATATCAGGTCAAGCCCAATATACTCATAGACCACTCAACAGTCTCATTATGGATACGTGCTCATATTCCCACACATGCAATAGTGTAGCAACACCAATCCCTCCACCATGATCCTCCTAGGTGAACCTATACAAATCTCTATACAAATGAGCCAACACGCAATGACTCCAAGTATACCAAGTCCTTTGCTACTCAATACTCACACATATTTCATACATCCTATAAGATATATCTACCTCCTTCGTTAATAGTGACATAAGAAGAAAATAAAACCATAATAAACTTATGTAAATGTGGAACACTTGATCTCACTATGTCATCCATTATAATAGATGAATTTGCATGTGTCGTGACCTTATAAATTACTTCCTCATAGCTCTCTTTTTTTCGTCATGTATCACATGGGGAATCACTTGTACCCTCTCTCCTACTACCAAAAATCATAGTATCCTATATACATCCTCAAGGGTCACCTTCATCTCTCCAAGTAGGAAACCAAAAGGTAAAAGTGTCTCCACACCATCTTTCATAGAGTGGAGTCATTAGGTGCATATTATGTGGTACCTCCCCCAATCTCATGATGTGCCATAGCCCAAAATGGTCTAATATGTCTAACTCATCCTCTTCTAGTCCTAATTCCAACAAGGTAGACAAATGCATGCCCGCACATAACTCCCACAAATGTATATATCTCTACACAACATAAACAAACACATGAAAAACCCCATGTCGGTGATTTAGTCATGCAAACACATGATATAAATCTCATACAAACATCTAGAAAAAATGTTTAGTATTCCAAACACTACTATCCAATACATAGAGAGTAACACCTAGAACTAGATGGCACCATCCAAAGGAAAAAATTGGCGACTGACGATTTGCCTTGGACATAAACGCCTAAATTCTCAAAAAATGAAAACTTCCAAAACGACTACAAATCTGCTACAATAATGCCTAGCCTACTTAAAAAACACAATACTTACTAGTTGATCTATCATCTAGGTGGATGTGGTCTCTATAACCATCTCAAACCTCATCAGAATCGACTCTTATGCACATGAAAACATCGCGGTCCAAATCTCAAAATCACACCGAGTTAAGTCGTAAATGAATTAACTATTAACTTTTAAAACCTTATTATTCATAGTAACATTTTATTTCTACTATAACTACTGTAGTTACTATAGTTCTTCTCACAACAACGAATTCAATGACACTATTTTTGTCATATCTCAAGCTCTATTTATCTCTTTTCAGTGTCATTAGTGGCCTTAGAACCATATATTCAATGTCCACTACATTTACAATTTAATACCACACTTTCTATAATTTGTGACATGTTACACTTATATTTTCACTCATCACTACCTATTCTATTTTATACGACTCTAAATCCTCTAAAAACAATATCTCTACTTTTCTTTCGGGTCATGGTTCACTTCCTCGAGTCTCACTCTTCTCCGAAAGGGGAAATTAGTCGAGGTTATCCTATTACATCTCATGTAATGAATTAAGAAAATTTCCAACGTGGAACATATAACCACACTATGCACTGCCACTCTATTTTTAATTGATCATGAAGCAATATTCAAACAATACAATTGACTCACAATCACAATGATTAATCTATTTCAAGTGCAAAACTATCTCATATTCTCATAATTCTCACTTCTCATAATTTCCCCCTCAAATGACCTAATATGGGGGCAATTCAACTCTCAAAAGTAGTTTCAAATCAATCAAGTTTAATCAAATACTATGTTTTAATTGATATATGTTGTTTCCAAATTCTAATTCCACTAGTATCAATATCCCTCCCAAATGACCTAACTTGGGAGCCAATAAAATTCAAGAACTTTTCCATTTGGCTTGGTTTACACCCTTACATCATGAAGTGGGGGCAATGAGACATCATTTCCTATCCTTGTCCACTTTTGCGGGGTTTTCCCGTGACTAGTGGGCAAGTAACAAATTTTCATTTCTATCTATAGTGGTAGAACCTATTTTGAGGAAATGTCATGACAAAGAGAAAAGATTATCACTCTCCCAACACACTTTCTATAGCTTCAAGATGATTTTATATATATATATATATATATATATATATATATATATATATATATATATATGGGAATGGATCACTCGACCCCTTCTTTAATCTCCAAGTTTCAAAGTCTCATATATCTCCATAGTGCATTTCTATCTAACAACTCTTGCGATAAAACACTCACCCCACATGGATTAAAATGGTGATCCATGGTTTACCTTGATGAGATGTTTACTATCGACATGCCTCAGTTTACAACTCCTTTAACCCTCTACAATTATGTTTTTATTATATCCTTTATATTATTAAATTTCATCCAAATAGCATAAAGGGGGAAAATGTAGACATAAAATTATGCACTTATTATTATTACATCATGCCTCTAGTGTTTTTTTGTATATATGATTTCCAAGTACAAAGAGTAGACACTTTGGTGACACCTTTTTCTATTCCTTCTATTGTTTTTAATTGATTTTGATTATGAAATTGTCATACATTTATTGTATTTATATCTTTTAGTCGAGCCACGAGGATCCATGTCCTTGTTTTATGTTTCTTGGATTTGGGATAGTACCACCTCATTACAGGACATACTCAACGACAGCACTAGTGTCCCTTATAGGAATTTTGTCCATTGTATTTTTTTCTAAATTTACCGCTTGTCATTTAAATTTGGGTCTTTTCTAATTATTTAAGTCATCCTTTAGTGTCACTAAGTTTCAAAATTCAAACAAGGAAGTCATATATATACACAAATTACTCACTATTATTAGGGTTTGAAAACTTTGGGCTAATACTCAATATTTACTACTTGGGAAAAGACCAATATTCAAGGATTGTATTTGGGATACATTATTCACTACATAAGAGGGGTTATTTATGAATTCCATTTCATATATTCATCTTTTGGGAAAAGTAGTTGTATCCCACTATATTAGTGTGACTGGCACAAGGGAAACATATCTTCAAGGGACATAATTCAATCACACACATACACACACAAGAACTACATAGATTCTGAAATGTAGTGCAACGCTTAGTGAAAATCACATTGGGTTGAATTTAGAGGCCATTCTGACTCAAGAATATGCATTATTTATTCCATCTAATGTTTTGTTGAGCATTGTGCAGAAAATAGGGTTTTTTTATAGGAATAGGTGCGGCCCAAGAACTTTATAATAGATTTGAAGTGACAAACAATGAGAGGAATAAGTTAATTTTAGACCCTAAAAAGAGCAAAAGTAGAGCACCTCTTTAGGACACTAGCACCTATATCGACACCAAAACTTGAGCGGTCCCATCCTCATCTAGCCATTCTTATATGAAGAAGTTCTAGATCCCAATTTTCTAGATAGAGCATACATAGTTTAGATTTAACATTCTTAGCCTATTTCCCATCCGAATCGGGGCATATATCCGATACAAGATAAGTAATTCTTATTTCCCTATCGTATACACACTTTCCTATCTTTTCGCATGATAGATATTTCTTATTATTGATGTATTCATTTGATCTCAATCCTCGATAATGATTTAAATTTCATTAAATCATGGAGGTTTCCCCCTCAAAGTGGCTAAGTCATTCTACTTGCATATTGTGATCATTTCTCTATATTTTAGTGTTCTATTATAGTTAACATTAGCTCTATCTAATTAATTTCATTACAAGTAGTATCGAGCTTGATATTGGCCATACCGTGTCAAAACCCTAATTGTGAAGATTCATCTATATCTCAAAAAAGGTAGAAAATGTTTATCCAATTATTTTCTTAGTGTTGAAAAATTAGTCAAGTAATATACTCTCCAAATTTCAAGATTTTTTACTATTTTCATAAAATTTGTATCAATTTTAGTATTTTTCATAAATTTTCTACCTAGGCTGCAATTTTGGGAATTTTTTAAGTTTCTTATATTTTCGTAAAGCTTTCCAAAAATTAGATAGGGTTTGTTCTCTATGTTTCCCTCTATTTGACCAATAAATTTACAAAACCCTAAACCATAAATTTCTACCGTAATCCTTGTATCTCATGATCCAAACCCTATGTCATGTTTGGAAGATCAACTCGAGGCTAATGGAAGGGTCAAAAACTCTAGGAATGACTCCAAATAAGGAAGATATGGATTTGGAATCTTCAGGTTCTAGAGTATCTGAGGTAGTCAATAAACTTCAGGAAAGGGTTAATAATATGGTGAGTAAGGTTGACCTTAATAGTGAGCTTCTTCTATTGGAAGGTAGCCTTAAGGGTGAAATTATGATGGGGTCTGAATCAATGAGGAAGTAGATGATGTTTTCTCTTTTAAGCATGAATCCTAGCATGAATTCCCATTCTAATCATATGGGTTGCTCTAGCAATTCATACACGGGTCTAAATCATAACCACCAAGGAGAATCCTTTGCACACATTTGTGGATTTTATAACCAATGACGTAACATTATTTTAAAAGTGGAGATGTACAAGTTCAATGGAAATGATCCAATCACATGGATCAACCAAATGGATAATTTATTTGATTTTCATCAAGTACCAAATGGATAGAAGGTGGTAATGACATCCTTTTACTTAGAACCAGAATAATTAATTTGGTATAGATGGATGCGTGAGCAAAATAAAAAGAAGGGTCTCTATTTTACTTGGTCTATGTTCATGATGGGCTCTAAACATAGTATAGTAATAGTGTTATATAGAATTGTTTTATTAAGATAATTAAACTACGATAGAAAAGTTCGGTTAGGGATTATATCTAGTAATTCCAAAATTTATCCTTACAAGTGAATTCAATTTTAGAGGATAATCTAAATGATCTCTTCTTGGGTGAAATCAAGGATACCATCTAACATGATGTTCTCCTTCTTAATCCAGGGCCAATGTCAAAATCTAGGATCATTACTCAATGTGTGGACGAAAGAGATATGGTAAAGAAAAGGATATTATCTAATAAAAAGAACACACAAATATAGCACCATCTTTTCCCTAAATGACATGATTGGCTCCTTAAAAAATTGAAGAGAAATAAGTAAAAGGCCTATGTTACAATTTGTGACACCAAGTGGAGAAAAGAACGTAAATTTCTTGAGAAGAATTTATTCTACATTAATGGTTCTAATGAGGAACAAGATCAGGAGGAAACAATTGATGTAGAGGAAGGGGTTCCTTCAATCGAGGTTAAGGAATCTCAACCAACTATCTCTTGCCATGAAATTTTAGGAATCAACACCCCAAAAACACTCAAGGTTGTTGGGTTCATGAAGAAGCAAAGGGTGACATTATTAATTGACTTAGGAAGTACTCATAACTTCATCAATCATAAGTTTTCCATATGCTTAAATTGTGTCATTTATCCAACACCAGAATTTCAGCTCATGGCTGAAAATGGAGGTAAAGTTATTTATTCATGAAAATGCCATAATATTAATTTATCTACGAGATATTACCTTATAGAGGGACCCATGTATGCCATTTCAATGAGAGGAGTAGACATCGTGTTGGGGGTCCAATGGCTAACTACTTTGGGAACAGTGGAGATGAACTTCCATGATTTGTTCATGTGGTTCCATTATGAAGGAAGGACTTATGAGCTACATGGAATGAAGGATAAAGCTCCATAGTTGGTAGGTTCTCATAAGATGTAGAAAATGCTTAAAAAGGGTGTAGATGGATTCATGGCACATATATTATCAATGGAAGCTCAACCATCAAAATTTCCTATACCATTAGATCTACATGTTATTATTAATGAACATTCATTCATGATTGGGGATATGCCAAATGGGTTTCCACATAAAAGAGACAATGATCATGTTATTCAAGCTATATTAGGAAACCAACCACCCAAAATTTGACCTTATAGGAATCCGTATCTCCAAAAGAGTGAGATTTATAAGATGGTACACAAGATGTTGGAAGGAGGTATTATTCGCCATAGTCAAAGTGCTTACTCTTCTCTAGTGGTGATAGTAAGAAAGAAGGATGAAGATTGGCACATGTGTCCATACTACAAGGATATAAAATATACACATTAAATGATAAGTATATTCTTCATGTCATTGAACATTTGTTAGATGAATTACATAGTGCTATTTATTTTACAAAATTAGATCTTTGATCAAGATACCATAAAATAAGAATTTCCGATGAAGATATTCATAAAACAACATTTAGGGCATCCATGGACCACTATGAACTTCTTGTAATTCCATTTGGTCTTACAAATGCACCATCTACTTTTGAAAATTTGATAAATTCAATCTCCTAGACATTTTTGTGAAAGTTTTTCTTGGTATTATTTGATGATATATTAATCTAGAACAAGACTTGGGAGGAACATTTACAACATATCAATAAAGTATTGGACACTCTTGAACAACACCACCTTTATACCAAGCCATCCAAATTTGCTTTTGGGGTAAGAGAGGTAGAATACTTGGGTCATATCATGTCTTATGAAGGTGTAAAAGTGGATCCTCATAAAATCCAAGCTATGGTGGATTGGTCCATTCTCGAAACCCTCAAAAACCTAAAGGGATTATTAGGGCTTGTGGTTTATTATCGTGGGTTTGTGAATAATTATGTTATAGTTATAACACCACTCACATCCTTATTAAAGAAATACTCTTTTCACTAGAATGAGGTAGAAACCCAAACATTTGAATCACTGAAGAAGGCCACGTGTACCACTCCAGTTTTGGCTACCCCAAAAATTTTCAAAACCTTCATTGTTAAATGTGATACTTTAGGGTGTGGCATAGGAGAAATAATTATGTAAGAGGGACATCCAATTGCATTTGAGAGTCGTAAACTTAAAGGTAAGAACCTCTCAAAACTAACTTATGATAAGGAAACGATGGATATTCTTCATGCATTAAAACAATTGAGACCGTATCTCATGGGTCATCACTTCAAGATAAAGAGAGATCATGAAAACTTGAAATAATTCTTAAAGAAAAGACTCATATGAAGAACAAAAAAATAGGTCACTATGATGTTGGCATATGAATTTGAGATTGTTTACAAAAAAATAAAAGAAAATTTAGTAGTCAATGCACTATCTAGGAGAGATGAGTCCATTGAGGCATTATTAAATGCAATGGCCATACTATAGGAAGATTGGGTGGATCAGAAAATATATGAATGGAATAATGACAAAAAGACCCAAAATATCATTCAAGATATCCAATAGGACCCAAGAACTTCAAAATATTTTGTGTGGAACATGGATGCATTGGTGTATAAAGACCGGTTATACTTATGCAAAAACTCTATCCTTAAAAATTAGGTTCTCTCAAAGCTCCATACTTCTCTAGTGGGTGGCCATTATGGATTCCTAAAAACTTATCATAGAATTAAGAAATATTTCTTCTTAGAAGGATTGAAAGTATATATACATAATTTTTTGATCAAATGCTTGGCATGTCAGTGTAACAAGGGTGAAACTATTAAGTCTCCAGGAATTTTGTAGCCACTGTCCATTTCTAGTGAGTGGTGGGAAGAGGTTTCCATGGATTTCATCACAAGATTTCCAAAGTCAAAAGGTAAAAGTGTAATTATGGTGGTTGTGGATAGAATCACCAAGTATGATCATTTTTTCTTTTCCACATCCATTTATAGTGAGTAAAATTGCCATATCTTTTATGGATACAACTCACAAGCTACATGGAACATTGTACGGATGAAAATTGACATGCAACTTTCAATTGCACTCAAGCAAAGGGCCCGAGAATTTTGTGACTGATAGGTGACCTAATAGTGCAAACAACCATACAAGAAGAAGAGTATCCAATCCAATCAAAGAAATATGTAATATGAACTAAGAGCTAGGTGAGCATATGCGAAGATGTCATACAAGAGAAGAGAAAATGGTAGTTTGAATGATTGGTTGAGGTGAGGGTATATATATGATGTCATCATCACAGGGATGACATCGGCCATGGAAAATGTAACATTGAAACCATTTTCCATAGGAAAAGGTGTAAGCCAAAGGTAGTGAAAAGAGGTAACGTGTCATGAAAAGTAAATACAATGTGTCATAGATCATGGATGTGGATAAATAAGGTGAAAAGTGATGAGATGCAAGCAATAAGTTGTGAATATGATATGCATGAGACTTATGAGGACAAGGATAACTAGTGCAAGGAAGGCTAAGGCCAAGACTAAATAGAGACACTCTCTCCATGTACTATCTCTAACCCATGATGGATACATGAATAACCATTCCCCATTCCTGACAGGCCCCTTTAAGCACCTGCTCTAGAAATAGATGCATCGGTAACCCTTATATACACAAAGGAAATTGTTAGTAACAAGTAAGAAAGAAGAGAAGTGATCACCATATGCCCTAACCATTGACCACCACATGTCACAATAACAAAATGTGGGGTGGTCAATTGATAAAGATAGCTTGTAACACCGATCACTACTAAAATAAATGTTGAAAGGACTAGATGAGATGAAATATACCCACCAATGCATACCTAACAATGTCACCCATCTTGTCATCTGCGGTCACAATCAATTTTGCAAGAACCCTAAGGAAGTAAAACTGAAAGGAAACACTAGTAAAAAAGAAATAAATCACCTAGCTAGGGGCCCATGGGATGGATTTCGCGATTTCGTGATGTGGAGATGTCATGGTATTGTAGATATTGAGATGTTGTGGTGGTATAGTGTCATAAAAATGGCTGAAAATTAAAGATCATCAAAAATAGTTGTGTAATAGGAAGAAATAAATGGCATGATATTGTGGTCATACAACAATAAATGACATGTGATGTGGAGTTTAGGAATGAAAATGATGATCATTTTAAGAATGAGGTTGATCGCGACCAAATTTCAATAAAAATTTATGTTTTATATAATGATTTTGGTTTTTATTTTTGTTATAACTATTTTTGGAATTGAGAGAACTCGAGATCCGGAATTCCAAATTTGAGGCACATTTCAAATTCATGGCACATGTATGAGGTGGTGATGGAGGATGATGAGGTGGAACACGTGGCATGTAGTAACCACATGTAAGTCCTTGCATTTAATTCCGTTGAGTAGATAAGGTACAATTTATTTATTTCGAGTTTTGGAGGTGTTAGTGCGTCATTTTTGGTAAAACTTGCATCATTGGTAGGTTAGGATGAAATACAAGTGAGTTTGGGAGGTATTTAAATTTTGTTTTTTCATTTGAAGATTTTGAAAGTCAAAATTTTAAATTCTCTATCATGTTTTGGCCGAGACACCATTAGCCCATGTGTAACAGGAGAGCCGATGGCGTCAGGATGGGAAAGAGGGAGCTAGAGGGGATCAATGGCATCTTCCGGAGGGTAGATGTCATAGAGGGAAATTTTTCTAGGGGCCGATGACTTAGGGATTTGATAATAATAAATTTTATGCCTTGATTTTTCAGTCCAAATTTGATTTTTCATGGTTCTAATGTTTTCTTGTTATCACTTTGTGGATGTAGGTAGAGCACAAGATCCGCCTATGGTAGAGCAAATATGTGGCATGGATTAGTGGGATGATTTCCAAATTATCATAGGCAGAGGTTACCCAGGTTATGGGGTCGGGGATTTGGGGGCATCATGCAAATGCCCAAGATACCATTGGATATGGATTATTATGGATGTTTTTGACCACATGGGATACCATGTCCAAAATAATTTGGTGGTGCACAAGAAAAGAGATGATGGAGATGGCCTTGATATTGGAGGATGTACATGTCATTTTAGGTTATCAACACCCGTATGTATTTTTATCTGACACTTGATGCTACAAAGTAGATAGCATTGACCATATGGGCTACATGGATTAGTCCGTATGACAGGCGCATGTTTTGGGTTTGACAACGCAATGTAGACAACAAATATTTCACATATCTAGAAGGTGGTTATGGGGATTGTGGTGGCACGTATAGTGTGCCACAAGGAAGATGGAGTCATCTTATTATTCTTGGTTGTAGTGTGTAGAGATGTTATTGATCATGGGGTTTTGTTCAGCTAGGGCACCACCATATGGGTGCAGTTGGTGCACGATCTCTACTGAGTTGCGATGCAGATGTTAGAGGGTCATGGCACCTATCATATTATTTAAACCCTAGATTTATGAGAGGTTCCTAACGTATAGGTCTGGTAGGGACACCACAGTATTAGTAGTATATGCCCCAAGATTACTTCGGTGGGAGCATGGGCCGATAATGAGAGCACTTCGGGTATAAAGGCCCCTAACATAGGTGAATCCAGGTGATGTGGTATGGTAGCCCTATGTAGGAAATGTAGATTAGTGTCCTAGCTGGTCCAGAGAAGATTTATTAGATACCATGATAGAGGTGACAAGACATCACATCTATTTGGTGGAGACCCACATAATGAGTAGGGTCTTAACACACTTTGGGTGACCAAAGTGCAACGATGATACCACCATTGCCACCATACCAGCATTTTCATGCCGAAATGCTACAGGAGTAGATATTAGGGTACCAAAACTTTGACCCAAAGAGGATACGAAAAGTGAGAACACTGGTTGGAGGTAGCAAAGGCATGGTGGGGATGCTCAGGGCCCACCACGGATCATAGTAGTTAGTGGTTGGAAAAGGGATCTGTGGATAGGAACGTAGAATGGAGAAATTCCCCATACTATATGAGGGGATTTGGAAAACCAACACCATGGCTCAGAGAGCATAAGATGTGACAACCGAAGGAGGATTTTTATGTTGATCAAGGAAAAATAGTCGTGCATTTGAGATAGAGGCCCAGATCACTGTGGAAAGGGGATATTATATTGGTTCCCGAGGGACATGTGGGCACAATATGTAAGATCCAGGACCTCGTTGTGATGATGAGGTAGTGGAGGTATTTTGCGGCGAGGAGACAACAAGACCATCATGGAGAGGCCCAAACATCCAAGTATGAGTGATAGTATGTTAGTTAAATGATCTTTGATAAATGTATGTGACATTATTAGTGACGCATGTTAGCTTTTTAGTTTTATAGAGTGGATGAAGGAGGAGTAGAACTTGTTGATTGAGAGCATCCACCAGGAGATCCTAGACTTATTTCTAGATGTCCAGGATAATGCAGTTATGGTGGACCCAACAACACCGTCGGTCGGGGATTCAGTGAGGTCATTTCACCTAGTTAGTGAGGCATCCGAGGACATTGAGGAGATAACATGATGCACAAGCGCAAGTAGCTACCGACATCATAGATGTGATGTTGCAGAGTCTATTCTAGGTGTAAGAAACCTGTTACATGAGCAACTAGTTCACCTAGTAGATTCCCAGAGAGCTACGATACAAATCACTTCATTAGATACCTAGCTGATAAGAACATGGAGAGAGGCCTTCAAATCCCGATCTAGGGTGGCGTCCCTTTCACACACAACGAGAGTGTTCACCACGACCCAATCAGCCCAAAACATCCAGATACCCCCCACAGGAGGCGAGGGTGATTGATTCATATTGTAGATGGGCCAAAGCCATATTGTATGCTTTTTGTCGTCGTTGTATAAAAATTTATACGATATATATATATATATATATATATGATTTTTGATGGTATTTGGGTATTTGGTATTATTTATGTGATGATTTACTTATCATTTCCTACTTTCCGCAATTATGTATGTGATAATACCATGGTTCTTAGGAAGAATGATAATGTGATAGATAGGTATATCTGGTGAGAAGGGGATTGTTAAGATATCCCAACTCATGCGATGCAAAGAAGCGAAGAGGTGAAATAGGGCCAAGACGTCCAGAGATAGGATGCTAAGGTGCGATTGGATATATAAATCCAAGCAAGGCCATAGGCCTAAGCAAGGATGCAACGAGATATTTGAGATTATGTTATAAACCCAAGTAGATTGTGAGCCCAAGAAATGGAAGAAGTTACATAAAATCCAAGTGGAGGGTGAGATCCCAAGCAAATGCAAGGGGTTAGGCCAAAGGATGAAATTAAGATGTGATCAAGGTAATCGTAGATATATCTAGCCACGAGGAGTGAAATATCGTAATGTATCAGTGATAATGTCATCAACTTGATTCAAAATGTGACTTTTAGCATGAGTCATGAGGTCCTCGGCGACATGTGTAATAGTGATTTGTCGATGAAATTCATACCGTTTGGCGAGTAAGGTGACATTTATCTAATCCTTGATCTAGGTGAGAACATCACACCAAATAAAATCCATAGTGGGATGAGGATTGTAGCGAGGTAGTGGTTCGTAGGTAGGTTGTGGTCTAGTTAGTTGAGGAAAGGTGGTCACTTCCGAGAGGAATAAAATCCACATTTCGATTGTGAGAGGGATTTCAAGAAAGAGATGATTTCTACGTAGAACTTGAAGGTTAGCATTAGTGTGCATGCACCACACGTTATGGCATAAAAATAAGGGAGTTGAAGCAAAAATATGTGTATCTTTTTTGGTTTAGTCGCATTTGACCTCAACTTCAAGATTCTTCATGTGGCATCGATAAGCCCTACAATCATAAAAATCATACCCCAGAGACTCATTCCATGTGTAATATGACTCAGTCATAGAACACTAAGGAGACATAAGGTAAAGAGGTAAGGGGAGAGGTCTCATAGGCTGCATAGGGCTAGTGAGAGTATCTAATGATGACACCGATGGGATGGGTGCTGAATTTGTTAATGGAGTAGTGTGGCACTCAATCATCGAGGCACAATAAATAAGATCCTCACCCATGATATCAGCTTTGTAGTCAAAATTAACAACCCGATAATCTCCTTTTTTTAAGGAAAATGGGTTAGTTGGGTCGATGGAAATATGGGGAAGTGTAACCAGTGGAGTAATATGAGGCTTAGGCACCATTGGGGAAGGATTTTCAATTGTATTAGGAGGCTCATCTTATACTAGGATGGCGTTCACTTCATAAGTAATCTTGGTGTGTTGGGTTTCTTGGTAGAGTAAGGCTTCCCAATCACAAATCTAAGTGTATTTATCCAAATGGGGATCATCTAAAGTGTAACCATATTTGTAATCTGATATGGAAGCATCCACTTGTACAAGATTTGATTGTGGTATCTCGCTAGACCATATTCTCCCATGGGGGTTGCTACGCACATGAGATAACTGCTAGAATCGAAGGCTCATTCTTGCGTGGTTACAAGGAAGGAGGCAATTGAGATATGATGAGTTCAGAAAGATCTGAAGTATTTATTTTGAGTGTGACTTCATCATGTCCATTGTCATCTGATTCTAAGAGATTGGGAGGTGTATGCATGACCAACTCGGGATGAAAGGAATTTTCGTGAAGAGTGTCTATAAGGTAATTAAAGCACCAATGTTCTTGAAAGGGGATAGGTGATAGTTCATAAAGTGTGGGGATCTTGTATGTCCCCTTTTTCTTAAGCATGTCATAATTCCAAGGGTTAGTTTCCCGTGAATCTTATAAATAGCTCCTTGGTAGGAGAAATTCACACACCGATTGATGCACATATGATGAGTCCAAGGCCACCCTAGGAGAATATTATAAGATAGAGGAAAAATTAATACCATGAATTTGACATGGACAATCCTAGGGGGAACGAAGACGGGTAACCAAATACACCCATCAGAGGCATCTGTCACGAATCGTATCCTTGAAAATTAGTTCATGTGGATTTGAGGTTATCAATGGAATAACTGAGGGCCTTGAAGAAGTATAATGAGGCCACACATGTTCCTACTCCCTCATCAATGAGAGAATTCTTAACCGAAGTGTAACCGATATGAATTGAAATGAATAATGATAGATAATCTGTGTGAAGCAAGAGCTCATCCGGATAGAAGTGATAGGGGAGTGAATGCATGAATGAACATCGATAAAGTGAGATTGGTATGAATGGAGAGTTCCTCACATTGCCATCGAAGGCTCTCTTCTAAGCCATGCAATGTAATACTCTACCATAAATAGGTAGGAAAATTAATTTTCATGTCAAACAACACAATCACGAGACACTCACGATGGTGGGGTGATGTATTCATGGGCTCTAAGAAGGAGCTGGACCAGGAATTTGGGAAAGTGCTTGAGAGGATCCTACTCATCATGACTAGATTATGCAGTAGGATTAGAGTGCTAGGAGTCCTCAGAAAAAAATCCAAAAGGAGAAGGGGTGATTAAGGAAACATCTTAAACTAATTTTTTCTCAGTTCTTAATCTATCAGATTTGTAAGTTTGATGTGCATAGGGGCCAATGGTGTTTGTAGACAAAGATATAGATCCAGATCAAATCATCCATGTAGGATAATTTCCATAGGGACCATGACGTATGGAGGAGGAAAGTTATTACTTTGAGGTGCTTGATTCTAAGGTACAAAAGGGTATATGACCCTGTGAGTCTGAGGTTAGAATGCTATAAGATATTTTGGTTCTACATAAGCTTTGACATGCTTTACATCATTAATTACAACCGTAATTTTAGGAGGGTAATCCATGTTAACTACATTGGTTGTAGAGTTCTCTTGCTTCTTAGAAATTTCAATGACATCATGATTAGGCATATGATTAGAGAAGCTTTTCATTAGCCTAGTTGATGGCTTCATGACGATCCTTCTTTTGATAGGTGTCATGAGATTTGATGAAGCTTGTGAGTGATGACATCATAGTCAAAGTTGGTAACTAAGAAGAAGCTGATGGAAGCCATTTTCGAGTGCAAAAAAAATCTCTTGTTAGTGACCCCAATTAGCATACCACCAACAAACCTTGATCTCATCATGCCAATGAGGCTCACTTCGAGAAAGATCTAGGATTTTGATAAATGGCTTAGGCAACAGACACTTCAAGTCTTCCTTACTTAGTGGTTGATGATAATTACGTTGGATTTTGCTATTGTTAGGTTTTTGGTCAATATTGAAAATATTCATATTTGAAGAAGCGATGAGAGGAAAATTATATGAGACTTTGTTGTCTTCCGTATTCTTGTTTTTAGAGCGCTAAAGGATTTGGATTTATTTGTTAATTTATGTCTTGGAAGGATCCTTCTAAAATTTCCTCATGAGGTAATCTTGTCTTTTGGTTTGTTTAAAGGCCTCTTCTAGGGAAGTAGGATAAAATGACCTCATTTTGTATTGAAGGAAATGCTCAAGGGCTCGTAAGAAAATTTGAAAGAGGATATCATTGGCAATATTATTTTCTTCCTATGTGGATAGGGTCTTCCAACATGTAATGAAGGATTATTTTAATTCATTATTAGATTGGTGACTCTTGATCAAAGCATTAATGTTGTTTTCAAATAGATTGTGTTATTGGAATTCATTTATTAGGGTTGTCACTAGGGACTCTAGCTCAACTATAGAATTAGGAGGAAAAGTATGGTACTAATCTAAAGCATCTCCTGTAAGTGTCTTTGCTAGGAGTTTGGTGGTAGTGTATGAATTGGTCCTGATCCATTATTTTTAAATATTTCTAAAGGCTTTGATATGAAGGGTGGGATTAATAGACTCATCGTAAGAGATAGATGGAACAATGCCACCAATATCCATACTAGCAATATAGGGTGCTAAAGGCTCTTATTGGACTACTCACAAGAATTTTTTTTTTGAATGGGGGATTGAGTGATGGGAACACTATTAGGCTAATTTGGTAAAATAGGGGGCATGGTGTCCTAAGAGGCCATTAGAGGGTATTTGACTAGTTGAGCCATATTGGCTTGCATTTGGAGAAATTGTGTTGTCGTAGCAGATTGATGTTGGCTCATTTTGTCAATGAGTTGGAGAATGAGGTTGGCAGTGTCATAATTGGAAGCATTTTTTAAATAACATATTTCAGCAGCTTCCCCTTTTCTAACCTATGGTTAAGTTGTTTAGAGACAAATTTGAGAAGGTTTTGCCAAGTGTTTCTTTTGATTTTCCCTTGTATTGAGGAAACTGAGATAGAAAAATTTGAATATCAGGAGGATGGTGAAAAGTATCACCAGTCTAGCTTTATTATTCCTCATCATTAGGAGGGCCATTGCAGTAGGTAGAAGGATTCTTTCTAGGTTCTTGTATGATAGAATAATCCATACAAAAGGGAAACTTGGATTCAGGATGATATGTCTCAAGAAAAGCTTACACATCATATTCAAAGGATCACATGCCCATACAATTCATGGTGAAGTGATAATATGGCTAAGAAAAGTTCTGAAAATTAATTCTCTGACACAATCAGTCGTACAAAAAAATGCACATGGGTTTCAAATTCGTTTGGAAGAAAATTGAGAAGAAAAATAGGATCGCAGTTGTGCGAGATAGTTACGTATAGGGGTGAAGGAATTTATATGTGAGGAAATAGAGACAGATAGGATTTCCCAAGGGTGATTACATTTGTACATTTGTTTTTTTGAGGTTTTGTGGGTTTTTAGGTATTTAGATGAGGCGAAAACTAGAGATGGATTCTTGTAACTAGTCATGGTCGATCAAAAAGTCTATAGGACTATGTTCGGGTTCACTAGAGAATGTATGCGGGCCAAAGACGTGTCTCAATATCCTACACTCCTAATTCATCCATTCTATAATGGTATCAAGGTAATGAGAGGGAAACAAAGATGTACCACCATACAAGGGGATATACTTAAAGGGGAGACAATAGGCGTCAAGGTCGCATATCTATACGAAAGTGATCCATACACTAGGTCAACCTAGGGTTTCCAATGCCTGTGGTCAAAATATAGGAAGGAAACCTAATGAGATATCATTAGTTAGGTATGGGGATGTATAGATAAAGATTAAGCATGCATGATATAACTAAAATGAAAGTGGTGATAGCTAAAGAGTTGATATGGGTAGGAGTACCATGCTAACTAGCATCCAAACATGTATAATACTAAGCTAACATAGAAAAATGAAGAAGGAAATAAACTTATCTATGAAAAATGACAATAGATGGTTAGAACACTCACCTTATACCTATAGGGTGGTCAATGATGCATCTATCTCTCTGGATAAGCATCACACAAAGAGAGATTCACTAGTAGGTGGAGAAGGGAAACAATTTTCTTGTCCTAGACTCACTATAGGTGACCTAATAGTGTAAGAAACCATCAAAGAAGAAGATTATCCAATCCAATCCAAGAAATATGCAAGATGAACCAAAAACTAGGTGAGCATATGCAAAGATGGCACAAAAAGAGTAGAGAAAATGTCAAGTATGAATGATTATGGATTTCTTTTCTTATGAGTGTCAAATGAGGTGAGGGTATATATAGGACACCATCACACGTGAGCGATGGTGTTGGCCATGGAAAATATAACACCGACACCAAATCCCACGGATGATGGCATCATATAAAGGTAGTGAAAAGAGGTAATGTGTCATGAAAAGTAAAAACAATGTGTCATAGATCATGAATGTGGATAAACAAGGTGCAAAGTGATGAGATGCAAGAAAGAAATTGTGAATGTGATGTGCATGAGACCTAAGAGGACAAGGATAACTAGTGCAAGGAAAAATAAGGCCAAGACCAAATAGACAAAATAGACCATTCCCCATTCCTAACATCCTCGTTAAGGGACCCACTCTAGAAATAGATGCATCAATGACCCTTATATGCACAAAGGAAATTGTTAGTAATAAAATGAAAGAAGAGAACTCAAAAATTAGGTGTTTACAATCAAAACCATAGTGAAAGAAGTTTTGAAGTTAGAGTTTCTTTTTTGTGTGATTATATCCATATACTAAACTATCTTTGAAACAATAGAAAACTATAACAAGCTTTCACCCAAATATTATGGGCCTTATCACGTGTTGCAAAAAATTAGCGATCTGGGCATATAAACCTGGAGATTCTCGATCACGTAAAATACATCCAATTTTCCATGTTTCTTTCTTGAAGAAGGTCATTGGGAAGAAGGTGTATTCTTAATAAGTATCACCAAAGATTGATGAAGAGGGACGTATCATCTAATAACTTGAAGTAGTCCTACTAACACACAACAAGAATTTGAGGACATTGGGTCATCAAGTACCTAATTAAATGGAAGAATTTGGACATTGATCAAGTGTTGCAAAAATTAGCAGCATGGCATATAAAATGGAGCTTCCTCAATCAAGTAAAATACATCCAATTTTCCATGTTTCTTTCCTAAAGAAGGTCATTGGGAAGAAGGTGTCTTCTCAATCAATATTACTAGAGATTGATGAAGAGGGACGTATCATATTGGAACTTAAAGGGATCCTATAGACACACACCAATAATTTGAGGAAAAGGGTCATCACCAAGTACTTGATCAAATGGAATATTTTGGACATTGATGATGCAATGTGGGAGGATAAAGAATTTCAAGTGAAGCATCCAAATCTTACCAATAGTAGGGATAATGTTTCTTGCAAGGGGAGGGGCATGTTATGCCTTTACACCTAGTTCATATATCAAGATATGTATATACGACCTGTGGCTAACATAATATATTATCATGTCATATCATAATTATTTATGGTTTTGTATACTTAGTGGGTAATCCTTAAGCATTTGGATAGTATAGTACGGTTTTAATAAGAGTTAGAGAGTAGGATATTATCATCATATTGGGCACTTGATTCTTCTTGTATGGTTTGGAGGTTTCCCCTTTGAAGTGGCTAAGTCATTATACTTGCATATTGTGATCATTTATTTATATTTTGGTGTTCTTTGGTGTTCTATTACTGCTGCCATTCAAATATATCTAAGTAATTTCATTATAACAACAGTCTAGAACAATTTTTATGGTCATGTACTAATCAAGGGATCATTTTTGAAAAGTTCCCTAAACATTCCTAAATGGTGTCAGTGCAGAAGATCATCTCGAGAGCTTTCCAATGACTATGAGAATGCGACAAATGTACATCGGGAGCTCTAGTTATGTCCGGTCAAAGTTCGGACAACGAGAAAGTCAACTCTAGTCAACTGGTCAAGATTGGACCAATGGCATTGCGACATGTGGCGAAAAGGCAAAAGGGAGTTGTTTTTGGTTTTTGATCACCGGTCTTTGACGAGCATAAAAATGGTGCATGGGAAAAAGAGGCTCAACTTTTATTACGGAGGGGAGCCCGACCGCCGTGTGGACTATGGTATTATCGCCAATGTGGTGGGTCCACAAGCCACCACGTGGCCGGATTCGATCGAATTGTCTATCGGGAGACGACAAGTGGAATATATATTATTGACCGAGTTAATTATTTCCATACCACATTACATGGGTCGAAATTATATTTACTTGGTAAGTCCACTTTCCATATTCCACGCATTTAATCCAAATCCATATTACATTTCCCACGCATTTCATGTATTTTCCACGCCTTATATGATAAGTGCCATGCATTTAATTCAAACATTATCCTTGGTATTATATACGGTCAAACAACATTGGCCAACCAAACCCACAATGCGCAGCATAAGGTGGCTCAAAAGCCAATCCAAGACCCACAACTTTAGCATTATTAAATGCTTTCCTCTTTGAGCGTGCCCACAATGTGGGATTAACAAATGCAAATCCGCCAAAAGAATAGCACCGCTGGGATTTGAACACCCGACCTCTCAGCTCCCAAACACATCACGCCAACCAACCTGCCGCCTATCTCGGATGGGATAGAAACGAGCTCGCCTATATAAATAGAGCTCTGTACTCTGTGTAAAGGGGAAGAGGAGGCAGTTTCACAAAACGCCATTTTTGAAGGCCTTGCACTCAGATTGGGCACTCAGAGTAAAAATATGAAATGAAGGAAATTATGAGATGATTCCAACGATGTAAGATTTGATATTTTTTGTTGATTTTTAACATGTTTTTGGAAGCTTTGAATGCAGATTTTAACAGGGATCTACAAGACAGCTAGTTGGAAAACACGAATTTCAATGCACTTCTGGTCCGAATTGTGACTTGGTGTAAACATGAAAAATGTTCATAATTCAGAGATGATCTTAGATATATGATTTTTTTCATAGAATTTTTTTAAATCTCCATTTTTAGGTGTTTTTTCTAACACGATTATGGGGAGATCACATTGTGAAAACTCTTTGTAAGAGCCACGAGATCGTTCTTGGGATAGTTTTTGCTATTTTTCAGAGTTCTTGGGACATTGATCAGCTCATTTTTAGGTTTTGATTCATTATTGGTTGTTTTTAAGAGTTATTGTACTTACATTTCAATATTATTAATGGATCGGTTCAATCTGAACCCGGGGACGTAGGAATTTCCGAACCCCGTAAACAATCTTGTTTGTTATCTGAGTGTTTTCAGTTCTAATTATTTATTTGCTACACAAGTTTTCCGCACTTCTATGGATGCATAATAATCATAATTTAATCAATTTTGGAGTTTAGAATACTTAAAATTGGTTAAGAAAATCATGATCTTTGGAAACTTTTAAAAGTGAAAAAAATACAACACACGTTTTCAGATCAAGTTTGGTATCAGAGCAGTTAGATTGCTGGATTAGCTTCTAATTGTGTTTGAAAATTTGGCTTTAGTTTCAATATTGATTTCACTTTTCAGTGTGCAGACATTTTGGGGCTTGTTAATCTTCTTTCGTAGTGTGTAGTTTTGGAAGTACAGGTTGTGTTTGCAGGAACGAGGAATCATGGGCAAGTCATCCAAACAGGAGCAACTGGATGAGCTTGAAGCCATAAACCGCCAACTCCAAGAAGAAAACTCTTTCTTGAGAGATAAATTTTATTCCTTGGAAGAGGAAATAGTGCGAGTTAAAATCGAACCACAATCCTCTATAACCAAGAAAGAGGAGTATGTCAACAAGATGCTTGAAGAGAGCAAGAAGTTGATGGGCTTTGTTAAAGAGTTGTAGGAAGAAATACGGACCAAGGATGCCCTCTTGGAAAAGCTGCAACAAGGTGAACACAAGAAGGAAATTCCTTCCAAAGCAGATGCAGGTACTATGACAGAAGAATGCACTGTAAGTTGTTCACATTTTAATTCTTCCTCTCATTCAGTTTCAGATATTCCTTTGGGTCAGTTTGAAAAACACACTAAGGGAATTGGGTCTAAGCTAATGGTTAAGATGGGATTTAATGGAAAGGGCCTTGGTAAAAATGGACAAGGTGATGCTAACCCAAGACAGGTAGAGGATCAGCCTCGGTTTGCAGGTTTGGGTTATTCTAGTGGGAAAATGGAAATTGGAGAAAGTTCCAAAGCAGTTGAAGGAAGACAAGCTTCCAATAGCCAAGGATCTATGCCACTAGAATTGCAGGATTCCGCCATCAGGAGGAACAATGAAAGGTGTAAGAAAATAGGTAAAAGAGGTAATCAGATTCCACCTCCTTCCACTTACACTAAAAATAGCACTAAGGGAAAATCAAATCCTAAAACTTCTAATACACTCTTTCAGTTGGAACAATATAGCTTTGGTAGGCAGAAATATGCTTTCCCTTACACATTTTGTGAAGGTACTAATCATTCTATTGCATATTGTTGGAAGAGGAAAATTTTTATTAAGAAGTTAATGCCTTTTGTGAATGATAAGGCAGGTGCTAAAGACTAATCTCACCAAGGAAAGGTGAGAAATGGCAAGAATGTTACCTCTCCTAAACAGGGGAATCATTCTCGTAGATAGAGTTCTGAGAATGATAAAATGGGTAAGACTCCTAAAAATAGGGAAGTCAAATTTTGTTCCCATTGTAATAGGAATGGTCATGATGTTAAGGTTCGTTGGTTTGTTTCTAAACAACAAAATTGGAAAGTTGTTAAAAAGAACAGTATTGTAAAACCAACAGTGCTAAACCTAACTAAAACTCATTGTGGTACTAAGAAGGTAAAACAACCAAAACGGAAAAACCCAAGTGATTGGTTGGGAAAAACACTCCTCAACTTTATATTTACACTACAATAAATTATTAATAGTAGGAAATCAAAATGTTTTTTAAAGCTATATTTAGGGATTCCTGTTGATTGATAAGGATTTGTTCCTAAGTTGATATTTAAGCTTTGAAAATGAATGGAAACAATGAAGAGAAGATTTGAGTGATAGGTTCATCATACTCATGTTTTGTTTTCTCATATTGGTTAGTAGTTCCATTGTTGAAAATAGTATGCGAGGATAAGCATCGTAGTATGTCTAAATTTGAAACTTGCGGTTGTAATCAGCATAATCACAAAGTGTCAGTTGAACACTAGCTTCCATTATAGATGGGTGTTATTATCTGACTTATTATTTGTGATGGCGATACAAGATGTTTGGCATCTTCACATGGGTTCGATTGTTGACTATAGCTATTTTTGGGTGTTGATAGTCTATTATATTCTGATAGTGAATACTTATAGTTATTACTGATTTCGAGATGGGCAATGGGCACTAGCCTAATGTGGTGGCAGATTTAGATGTCTTATATACTGATTTGTGTTATGGAATTGTAATTTTTGGTAATCGGCTAAATCACAAAGTGACAGTTGAACACTAGCTTTCCGTAATAGAATGGGTGTTATTATCTGGTCATTTAATTATGATGGCATTACATTGGGGTATAACAGTTCACAGTTGTGCGTAGAGTTGATAGGGTTGCAGCGTTTCAGTTGAACACTAGCTTAATTAGGTGTTATTATCGATCGGTTATGTGACTAGCTAATCAACTATTTGCATTTTATTTAACCTATAATGTTATTTTGGGTTCTTGTATGTGTTTGTGCAATGCAGGAAGAGATAGCATGTTTTTGCGGGTTGATACACAACTTTTGTGGACAAAAAGCCTTTCTCAGTGGGGAGGTGTGATCAAGGGATCATTTTTGAAAAGTTCCCTAAACATCCCTAAATGGTGTCAGTGCAGAAGATCATCTTGAGAGCTTTCCAACGACTATGAGAATGCGACAAACGGACATCGGGAGCTCTAGTTATGTCCGGTCAAAGTTCGGACAACGAGAAAGTCAACTTTGGTCAACTGGTCAATATTGGACCAATGGCACTGCGACACGTGGCAAAAAGGTAAAAGGGAATTTTTGTTGGTTTTGATCACCGGTCTTTGACGAGTGTAAAAATGGTGCACGGGAACAAGAGGCTCAACTTTTATTATGGAGGGGAGCCCGACCGCCGTGTGGACTATGGTATTATCGCCAACGTGGTGGGTCCACAAGCCACCACATGGCTTCAATTCGATCGAATTGTCTATCGGGAGATGAAAAGTGGAATATATATTATTTACCGAGTTAATTATTTCCATACCACATTACATGGGTTGAAATTATATTTACTTGGTAAGTCCATTTTCCATATTCCACTCATTTAATCCAAATCCATATTACATTTCCCACGCATTTCATGTATTTGCCACGCCTTATATGATAAGTGCCACGCATTTAATTCAAACATTATCCTTGGTATTATATACGATCAAACAAAATTGGCCAACCAAACCCACAATGCGCAGCATAAGGTGGCTCAAAAGCCAATCCAATACCCACAACTTTAGCATTATTAAATGATTTCCTCTTTGAGCGTGCCCACAATGCGGGATTAACAAATGCAAATCCCCCAAAAGAATAGCACCACCAGGATTTGAACACCCAACCTCTCAGCTCCCAAACACATCACACCAACCAACCCGCCACCTATCTCGGATGGGATAGAAACGAGCTCGCCTATATAAATAGAGCTCTGTACTCTGTGTAAAGGGGAAGAGGAGGCAGTTTCAGAAAATGCCATTTTTGAAGGCCTTACACTCAGATTGGGCACTCAAAGTAAAAATATGAAATGAAGGAAATTATGAGAAAATTCCAACGATGTAAGATTTGATATTTTTGTTGAGTTTTAACCTATTTTTGGAAGCTTTGAATGCAGATTTTAACAAGGATCTACAAGACAACTAGTTGGAAAACACGAATTTCAATGCACTTCTGGTCCGAATTGTGACTTGGTGTAAACATGAAAAATGTTCAAAATTCAGAGATGATCTCAAATATATGATTTTTTTTCATAGAATGTTTTTAAATCTCCATTTGTAGGTGTTTTTTCTAACACGATTCTGTGGGAGATCACATTGTGAAAACACTGTAGGAGCCACGGATCGTTCTTGGGACGGTTTTCGCTATTTTTCGAGTTCTTGGGACATTCATCAGCTCATTTGCAGGTTTTGATTCATTATTTTTTGTTTTTAAGAGTTATGTTACTTACATTTCAATATTATTAATGGATCGGTTCAATCGAACCCGGGGACGTAGGAATTTCCAAACCCCGTAAACAATCTTGTTTGTTATCTGAGTGTTTTTAGTTTTGATTATTTATTTGATACACAAGTTTTCCACACTTCTATGGATGCATAATAATCATAATTTAATCAATTTGTGGAGTTTAGAATACTTAAAATTGGTTTAAAAATCACGATATTTGGAAACTTATAAAAGTGAAAAAAATACAACACACGTTTTCGAGATCATGTACCAATGTAATTAAAATTTAAACAATCAATTTAAAAAGTAAGATATCTTTGTGACATGACATAAAATCACATGAAAAATTCAAAATAAGGAAGAGATTCAAACAATGTGAAATTAAAATGACGAGATCTTGCATCACTAAGTTCTAGTTTAATCATTCAAGACCCACATATTTTAGGTTTCCAAAAGCATGATGTAAATAAGAATTTTGTTCCAATTTTAGTATCCACATTTGCCCTAATTTTAAGATAGTGAATAATCTTTACCACTTTAAAGGAGAAAAGGAACGTACTTGATAGTGCCAAAGTATATGAGAAATCATATACATATACATATATAGATGCATATATAAACATATAAGTATATGTGAGCAACTATTTTCGTAGAACAATTGTTTTGATTAAATAACCATTTTCTTGGTTACATGGTTGTCTGCGAAGTTGATTTGTTTAACTACCATTCTTTTATCATCATTATTACATGTTAATGATTATAGTTGACTTCATTACTAGTTAACATCATGATAATGCATCGTATCGATTTTGTTACTAGTTACAAGAATTGTTGTTATTTGGAAAAGGATTATTGGAGAAATGTTATCAATATCGGTTTATAATGATTTCATTTTATATTAAACGATAATTAATAAGAATGTAAGGTTATTGCTTAAATATTCTAACTTCCCTTCATGACATTACGAGTTTGGTCATTGGCCGTAAGGCATTGAAACTGTAAGTTTTGTTTTTTCTCGAGTAAGGGACTCAGAACATCAACAAGGTAAATGTTTAATTTCTTTGATTACATTGTTTGAAAAAGATAAATCATGAGATTTCATTGATAAAGAACCAAGGGGAAAGGAAATTTTTGTTGTATTGGTCCTAGACCATGATGCAATATTTATTGTTTATAAGGCAACGTTATTGTTGTTTCTTTTATAGTGGTTTGGACCATGAGGAGAATTGAATATTAAAGTGATTGAATGATTATTGTTATTAAATAAAATAATGGTCCTACACCATGTAACATAGCATTGTTGAGGATTATTATGATTGGTTTTAGCCATGGACCTTGCAAAGTAATTATATTGACTTATTTTCAATATGATCATCGACCATGGTTAACAATTAAGTTTGAGAGGCCATGAAAAGCCATGACTCCCTACCAATTAACTTGGAAATTGATAAGTTAATATTTTATTTGGTTTTGATTGTTAATTTCATCATTGACCATATGATTTTGCATGGGGAATTGGATAATGTTTAAAAATGGAAATGATTAAATAAATCAAAAACCAAACGTTGAATAGTGAATAGAAATGTGTATGGCATGAGGAAAGTTAGAGAAATAGTACGGAAAATGTACACACACAAAATTACATGTGCTACATTGTCAAAAAATGGTTACAAAAGTCCCCAATGATGATTCATATCATTTCAGAAGGTGTTCAAGTTCCTAAACCCATTCACAGTGTATATTTGTAACCTAGACATCCTTACTTAACTTTTCCACACTTTCTTCCCGGCTTCCTGTTCATTTCTTTAAATTTGTTAGCCTTTAGTGTTAGGACCGCTGCCCTGCATAGGACAACGGTCCTACATAATTTTTCCAAAACTCTTCATGCATGGTTTTAACTTGCGTTATTTCACTTAACTTGACTTCCAAGGTGTGTTTGTGAACCAAGTATTCTAAAAATAGTCTTGATTGCATGGTATTCCTTCCCTCTTATATTTTTAAATAGATTTAATTAGTTTGAACTGGCTCTTCACCCAATGATTTGGAACTCCAAGGCTGCCTTGTGCATGAAGGCACATCCCATCCAATTCCTATATATTCAATGCTTGTATTCAAGCAAATGGCCTACAAATTTTGTGTATCTTGCATAATATTGTTGCAACAATCCTGCTAGAAATTACATAGCCAAGCTCTGTTCACTTGTGTTGTCTCTCTTCTACTTGTATTGTAACCATATTTACCTTCAAGCTGTCATTTCTCAAGTGCCTTCTCCTATTGCTACCTTTGCATTCCCAATTCCTTGGACTCATATGGACACAGAGAAAGAAAGGATAAAATGATGGAAAAAGTCATCACACAACTGGATTTACCTCTGTTCTGTGAATTCCAGGTTGGAGTTGTTGTTTGATTTCCTTCATTGCCACAATTTATTACTATTATATCATACAAATAGAGTAGAAAACCAATATGATTTCATTTACAAGTAACTAGTTAATTTCCAAGAGGTTTTAAATCATTAATAACAGCTCCTAGTGAAAGATCCTCTTCTTCATATCCCTATGGATCTGAAGGAGAGAATATCTGTAGGAGGTTGTCCACATATCATAGATCATTTCAAAAAGTTCTTGTTTTAAGTTAGTTTAGTTTCAATACACTCAACATAGGTGAATAACCACATCGGGTTATTTTTCTTGTTTAGTTTTAGTGTAGAAGTAGATTTGATTATTTAGAATAAAAGAAAATTTTTGTTTTTGATTGTAATATTTCATTTTTGTGATTTTTTTACATTAGTTTCCCTTCCAACAGTAGCATATATTGTTAGTTTCATCTTAGTTAATTTGGACACTGCAAACTAGTTCAACATTGAGATTTAGTTAGACAAACCATAGGGAATTTACGCTACCCGTTCATAGCCTCTAAATTTCCCTTTGTCAACTCAGCTACTAGGAGATCACACTACCATATCTTAGTCATTGATCCTCTCTACTGAGTTAGCCACACACATTCAACATCACCAGACCGCACGACCTCGGGGGGTTGAGTGCAGTTGAAGGTTGCATGTGAATTTTCATCCGTACATTTAAAACAAAAAGGTCTTATAAGAAATTAAATGTAATAAGGAAATGGAACGGTTTTGGGGGACACTTAGGGTTCTATGGGAGTTGGAAGCCTCATTGAAGTCATTGCATGAAGTGCGGATCGTTTTCATATTTTCCTTTGTTGTTTTAGAGCTCTCTCCGAGTTGTGCATGAAGTTGAGAAGACAAGGTTTTGTGGGATATTTTCATAGACCACTCGGTGAAAATAACATATAATTAGTCAAGTAACAATGACATTTAAACTATATGTAAATGAGATGCATTTGAAAGTCTGTTGTATTAGGTTAATTATTAATTAACCATATATTAATTATGCATTTCATATTTCATTATTTAATTAATGTTATTAATTAAATAATGTTGTTATTTGGTTTTATTAACCATATTTGTTTTATGTAAACATTAGGGATGTTGTTATATTGTTTTAACAATATTATTGTTGTGCTTCCGGATGTAATATTTGGAAGCTAATGTATTTTAAATTTGTTGTTGCATTGTTGCAACTTCTCTTTTGTTTGTATCCCGGTATGCATAATATATATATATATATATATATATATATATATATATATATATATATATATATATATATATATTGCAGCCTGCTTCTGTGTATTAGATTGATTGAGTTTAATACAATATTCAGGCTTTCGCCCTGTTGCTCAATTTACATTTGGTACCAGAGCGAATTGAAGCTCCTGGCAAGGTTGGAGAAGGTTGCAGAGGAAGAAGGATTCGTGGAGAAGAAATTTGCAACATTGGAGAGCCAGTGCTGCCTCCAAACAACTTCCCACATCTCCCTGCAGACTCACAATCTCCTGTGTGTTTTCAGGTAAACGTAAAGTAATTTTTTTACCTCGCCTTGGTGCCCTTTACACGAGCAAAATTTTTTATTGTCTGGAAGATGTTCATTTTTAGAAATATTTTTTTTAAAAATAAAAATTTACCCCATTAGGGTTTTTCCTCTAATATTAGAGGAGATTTTAGCTACTGCTACATTTGGTAGCTCTGCAAATGTGTTGAAGTGCTCTTCACCAAGCAAGTGTGTATAGGCGTGTTTCCAAACATTGGTCGGGCCCTTCATAGAGCATTACTTGCATTGCATTGTGCATTGGAGGATTGAGCTACGTATTGTTTTGAAGCAACCATGACAAATCCATTTGCAAGGAGGAGCCCTCTCCATGGTTGGTTCAGTTATCTCCATGCACAACAACCTGCAATAATTAAAAAAATGTGGAGACAAGATAATACGACAGCAACGAATAATAATCAACGTGAAGCTTCAAACACAAAGACTCCAAGACTCCACAAAGAATCCACACAAAGCTTGCAACCATAAAATAAATTAAAATCTGGAAAGAAATAATATTATCAAAAAGGCGTGAAGAAAAGCCTAGCTATTGGCAAAAACTACGGTTTTTTCAATAAAAAGGAAGGTAAATCCTATAAGGCGGCATATAAATTAATGCAACAGGAGTTACAAATGTTGCAGATCCGATTTCTATGCAAAGATAATACCTAATTCACATTCCATGCATGCAGCACCACGTGGAGCTTCAGCCAGGTCACCATTTTTAAGAGGTGAGTCAAATTCGGCTTTACTTAAATACAAGTTTGTTCATTTTACATCACAAGTGCACAAGCGGCCAAGGTGGATAGACCAAACGACTTGGAAGTGGGAGGTGTGGGGTTCAAATCCCCCACCCCAACTTGTCATTTTGAATTTGGTGGAATATTTGGTAGAACCGCTAACTTTAGTGAAAAATTCAAATTTAGTTATAACTAACTAAATTTAGCAGGAAATCCCTAATTTAGGGTAAAAATTTTTTCCCCATTCACTGCTTTTTTCATTCTAGACATTTTTTTGCTAAAGGAGGCCTATCCAAAAATTACATTTTCAGCTATATTTTTGTAATTTTTTCGCATAGTGGGTTATTTTGGGCTCCAAAGACAATTAAGGCCCGCAAAACAAATTTTTTTTGCCATCCATTCAATTTTTTTCCATATTTTTAAATGTAATTGCATGCTACAATAAATTGTACTAATTTGCAGGTTGCCATAGTCAACTACAAACATTGTAAATCGCTCGAAACTAGCATAATATTATACTCAACAATAATAAAATTGGTTACGAAACACTCACGAGATCCTAGATCTCATTCACGGCGTTTGGTATATACGGTACCTCCGGGAAGCGCTTACGGGTAAATTCGTCCGCAACTACTACTGCACTTAAAGCCTAATATAGCTACAACAATGTCATTTGAGCATCATCCCTATAAATCAATGGGGATTAATAAGGTCACAGTGCACACACTTTGAGCCATCTCATCCATCCTCGTGAATGATTGCACGACGACATAAATCAGACCGAGAAATTATCCAAGTATATAGCAAAGTTACGCGCGTATGAGGATATTTCTTTGAGCCGGTGTCAATAATCTCACAATCCTTTTCAAGTACTATCTTGGTACCACGTATTGAACTCTTTCACATACGTTAACGCATTTTTCACATACTGCTGGGTATATAGAAAGGGCGAGCTTCTTCCACGTACCGCTGGATATATCGGAAGGGTGCGTATATAGAAAGGTTCGGTATATCAAATTGACGGTATATAGATTGGGAGACCTTATACCTGGAGTGATAAGAGCCAAACCATATCAGTGATCTCTGCAAAATGGGCACCAATGCCCCCAAATTTTTTCTTCCGGATTCACAATTACTCAGAGGAAACAACTATGCTACATGGAAGACAAAAATCAAGACACAACTTGAGTTTGAAGAGATTTGGCTTGCTGTGAATGGTACTCTGACCAGATCAACTACTGATACAACACAACAACAGAAATTTGATAAAGCATATCAGAAGGCCAAACTCATCATCTTGTTTGGAGTGTCGATGATGTGCAACCCCACATTCGAGATGCCAAAACAACCAAAGAAGTGTGGGATAAGTTAAGCACAATATATGAGGCCAAGAACAAGAATGTTATACTAAATTTGCAGAGTCAGTTACACACATTGAAGTTCAAGCTAGAATAAAAAAATAGAAGCTTTCTTAAGAAGAGTTGTAGAGTTGAGGGCTTCACTTCTAGCCCTGGGAGAAGTGGTCTCAGATGATGCTCTCATTCCCATTGTTCTGAGAGCACTCCCTTCTTCATACCGTATTTTTGTAACAACACTAAACTTGTTAGATACGACAGTTAGTTTTGACAAATTGGTAAACTTACTGCAACAAGAGGAAGCAATGCACAATAAGGATGATGAAGAAGAACAAGCACTTTCTTCACATCAAAAATGGAAAGGAAAAGGTAAAGGAAAACCTAATTCCTATCAAAAGTCCCAAAATAAAAATTAGTATCAAGGGGATAGACAACAGAAGAAGCAATGTCCAATCTGCAAAAGAGGACATAACCTACAAGATTGTTGGTATAATACTTACAAGAAAGGTTCATCAAGAAACTCTGGACCTCCACAACAATCTAACAAGGGACATTCTAACTACAATCAAGGGTAGAAAAAGGGGAACTAGAAAATAAGACCCCATCAGCAAGGTAATATTGTTGAGCAACAAGAACAATCAGACAATGAAGACTACTTGTTCACTGCTCGATCAAGTGAACCATCCACGTCATCTAGTGATGTTTGGTATGTTGATTCGGGGGCCACTCAACACATGACTGACCATAGAGACTAGTTTATTTCAATGAGGGACACGCCATTGAAAAATCATGTTTCATTGGGAGATGATTCTTCATATACAGTTCAGGGGATTGGGAACATTTCTCTACCCCTTGGTTCATGCAACTGTAAACTATCAGATGTCCTATATGTCCCTAGGTTGACAAAGAATCTTCTTTCAGTCAGTCAACTCCTAGATCACAACCTAAAAATTGACTTTGATAGTCATTCCAAAGCAAGAAAACATGTTTGATTCGAGACAAATCAAGAGGCTTGAAAATAGTTGCGAAAGCCTCCAATGTAGGACACATGTTCCAACTTGATTTTGTTCATAGAGACAATCAAGCACTTGTGGCTAAGAACTCTACCTCAAAGCATAATTTTGGCATCAGAGACTTGGTCATGTAAGTTTCAAGTATCTTGAGACACTTCACCGGTGTAATATGGTACATGGGTTACCATCTCTTCAGAAGGATACAAACAAGTGTCCTCACTGCCTAGCAGGAAAACAACACAGAGCTTCATTCCAGAAGAGTACATTTCGAGCTCATGGAAAACTTGACTGGTTCATACCAATCTTTGCGGTCCGATGCAACCAAGTCATTCGGGTTCCAATACTTCATGCTTTGTGTTGATGACTATTCAAGAAAAATGTGGATTTTTTGTCTTCGTAAGAAAAGTGAATCATTTGAAACCTTCAAAAAGTTTAAAGTAGCAGTTGAGAATGAAACTAGTCATCACATCATAAATCTCCACTCAAATCGAGGGGGGGAATTCACTAGTGATGAGTTTAGAGACTACCTACAAAATCATAGGATTCGTCAACAAATGCCTCCTCCACACACACCGTAACAAAATGGTGTTGTTGAGAGAAGAAATCGTACTATCATAGAAATGGTGTGATGTATGATCGATGACTATGGACTTGCAAAGACATTCTAGGCGAAGTAGAAGTAGCAAAGACAATAGTGTATTTGTTGAGCAGAAGCCCCCTGATTGCTCTTGATGGAGTAACACCACAAGAAGCATGCTCAAAGCGGAAACCATCTATTTCACACCTTAGAGTATTTGGGTGCAAAGAAAGCATGCAGTACCAAAGCAGAATAGAAAGAAACAGGACATGAAGTCATAGAAAATCATCTTCATTGGGTATAGTGAAGAGACTCTTGGGTATAAGTTGATGGATCCTAAGACCGAGAAAAGTATACACCAAGATAGATGTTGAGTTTTTTGAGAAAAGGAAGAAGAAACTCCTACTCTAGACTCACCAGATGTAGATTTTTCTCCATTTTTATAAATTGAAGTTGATGTTCCCTCGGAAGATGAAAGTGATGATGGTGTTGATCAGATAGAACCACAACCCATGGGAATAGTTCATCGTATGCCCAAGTGGTGTACTAGCACATTACAAGATGTAAGAATGGATGCTCCACCAGATACATCCACCCCTAGACCACAGACTCGCAGTAAAGCAAGAGAAGAAGTTAACTTTGCTTTGATGAGTAGATTTATTGAATATGATGAGCCCTCTACAGTCCAGGAAGCCCTACAGTCAAAATCCTAGAAAGATGCCATGGATTATGAATATCAATCAGTGATGAAGAATAACACTTGGAAGTTTGTCGATCTTCCACCAGGAAATAAACCCATTGGATGCAGATGGATATTTAAAACAAAGTACAAATTAGATGGGACAGTGGAAAAGTATAAAGCAAGACTTGTAGCAAAGGGGTATGCACAAAAAGAAGGCATAGACTGCAAGGAGACATTTTCTCCCACAGCTAAGATCAAAACAATTAGAATGATATTTGCTCTAGCTATATAGTTTGGCTAGAAAGTCCATCAAGATGGACGTAAAAAGTGCTTTCCTAAATGGAGATTTACAAGAAGAAGTCTACATGACTCAACCTGAGGGATATGTAGTACCTGGTCAAGAAGTAAAGGTATGCAGACTCAAGAAATATTTGTATGGCCTCAAATAGGCACCCCAGGAGCATGGTACATCAAGATTGATGAGCATCTTGTACAACATGGATTTGTTATAAATCCATATGATCCCAATATCTAACTCAAAAATAAAGGGGGAGATTGTGATTTTCGTTGTCTATGTCAACGATCTAGTCATCACTGGTAGTTCAGTGAGGATGATCGATGCAACGAAGAAATATCTTAATCGATCATTCGACATGACCGATCTCGGCTGATGCATTATTGTCTTGGATTGGAAGTATGGCAGAAAGAGAATCACATATTTGTTTCTCAGATGAAATATACCAAGACAATGCTCGAGAAATTCAGGATGATGGATTGCACACCAATTGTTACACCCATGGAGAATAGATTATAGTTATCTCGTTCATATCCATCTCCTGAGGTAAGTGCCACTCTCTATCGGTAGTTGATTGGGAGTCTCATTTACCTGACCTACACTAGACCAAATATCAGCTTTGCAGTAAGCTATCTATCTAGGTTCATGTAGGAACCCAAAGTGTGTCATTGGAAAGCAACAAGGCGCATCTTGAGATATCTCAAAGGATTAGTGGATCTTGGTCTAGAATATAAGAAGAATAACAACTTCTTCTTGTCTAGATATTGATTCAGATCATGTAGGAAATATTGATGACAGAAAATCCACTTCAAGATTTGTGTTCTTTATGGGATCTGGACCAATATCATGGGGAAGAAAGAAACAACACTTCATTTCTCACTCTTCCACAGAAGTCGAGTATCATTCTGCAGGAGAAGCTATCTGTGAAGCGATTTGGCTACATCGCATACTAGAAGGACTTGGAATACCATAGGACAAACCGACCACCATGTATGTTGACAATGAAGGTGTTCTCAAACTTGTTCACAATCTAGTGTTTCATGAAAGAACAAAGCACATTGAGGTACAAGTTCATTTCATACGTGAGCATGTGTTAAAGCACAACATCCAACTTCAATTTTTCCAATAGTTGAACAACGAGCTAGATATCTTCACGAAGTCACTTGCTTGTGACAAGTTCGAGTTGTTTAGAGAATTCCTCTCCTCATCCCTTGAAACTATGCAAAATTAAGGGGGGGAATGTTAGGTTAATTATTAATTAACCATATATTAATTATGCATTTCATATTTCATTATTTAATTAATTAAATAATTTTGTTATTTGGTTTTATTAACCATATTTATTTTATGTAAACATTAGGGATGTTGGTATATTGTTTTAACAATATTATTGTTGTGCTTCCCCAATGTAATATTTAGAAGCTAATGCATTTTGAAATTGTTGTTGTATTATGGCAACTACTCTTTTGTTTGTATCCTAGCCATGCAATACATACATACATACATACATACATACATATACATATACATATACATATACATATACATATACATATATATATATATATATATATATATATATATATATATATAAGATGCTTATGTGTATTAGATTGATTGAGTTTAATACAATATTCAAAGCTTCGCCCGTTGCTCAATTTACATGTTGGTCGATTTTTCTAAAGATATAAGCGTGGAAATTTGTGGGCATATCAAGAGAACATTGGAGGTTTCGAGACATGAATTTATATCTCTTTTCATGATGTTATAGTTCGAAATAATGGGATAAAATATGGTTTTATTATTTAGTTTTAAATGGAATGATTTCTTCATGAAGTTTTGTTAGAAGCTTTAAAGGAAAATGTATGAGCAAATGGGTTTTTTTGGAAAATTAAGTGAATGGGTTTTCCTTGTGGATTTTGCATTTTGAATATAATATTCATGGCAGTTTGCATTTTGATTTTATTTGTTGTATATGAGGGTATTTGACATCTTGGGTTAGTGGGTATTTGATTTTGATGCTTAGACGCATTTGTTAGGGAATTAAAGGGAATGAATAATTAACAAATTATAGATCCACAAATAAAGTGCCAAAGATTATAGATTATGAAATCTGATTAAATTAAACATAGATTAAGATGTTTTATATTGCATATTATAGAACATGAACAGTAAAGTAAATAACAGAAATGTAAATGACATAGGAACACCAAATTTATAGTGGGGAAACCCAAAGGAAAAAAACCTCACTTCTAAATAAACCATTGCCTATATTAATAATTTTTCAAATACTTTTACCCAACACTTCCATGTCTCTCCTCGGTCTCATAGAATTTTTTTAAGAAGATTTTTCGCAATTTACGATTCAATAATCACAAACAATATGATCTCACATGCACCAACATAATGGTAACATTATTAACATGATACCAATCCCATGAGGGATCACCTTATTTATATAGGATGGGTGAGCTCACACCGTTTCACTCTTCAACTTTGTGAAAGACCAACTTACTAAGGTTTTATAAATAACTTTAAAACAAAAGGGTCATGAAGTGGTGGTCCACCAAAATTTATCCCCACTTGAAATTACTACCCCAACGCTTCCCCTTAATGTTAAATGGGGAAGAACATGCCAAATTACCTTTTTCTATAAAAGGATTTATAGATCCATAAATAATTAACAATGATTCTAAGCTAACATGTAAACAAGGAAAATCATACAAATCTTCTCATACATAAATTATTAGGACAATTTCTTTACATATGAAGACTTATATCAGATTATGGAGCCTTTTATAAAATAAGGAATTCCCATAACTAATTCTTTGTTGGGATTTACAAGTAAATTCACATAGCGTGAACATTTACTTATCACAAAATGGAGGAAGTATTGGAATTTTACAACAACCCATTAAGAGGTGGAATTTTCATGCACACTCCCCCTCAATGGAAACTATGAAAGGCCCAATAAGGCATGAAACTTGTAAAACTTCACAACACAAGTGGCTTGGTGAAGATATCTGTAACTTGATCTTCATTCAAACAAAACTTGAGATCAATATCACCATTCAAGACTTTCTCTCGAATAAAGTGCATATGAAACTCTATATGCTTTTTCCTTTGATGCTGAACTAGATTATTTGTAAGAGAAATGTAACTCTGGTTATCACATAGAAGAGTAGTGCTTCCTTTTATGCCCATATGTAGTTCATCCAACAATCTTTTCAACCACATAGCTTCCTTTTCTGCTTCCATAGCACTTCTATACTTTGCTTCAAGTAGAAGAGATAAAAATTGTTGGTTGCTTCTTGCTACTCCAAGTGATGACACTTGCACCTAACTTGAAAACATATCTAGAAGTATATTTTCTATCTATAACATCACCAACATGGTCAGAATCACAATATCCAAATAATTTTGCATCATCACAAGAAGAATAAAACAAACCATAATTAATTGTTCCTTTAACATATTTTAGAATTCTTTTTCCATTTTCCAATGATCCTCATAAGGATCTGTATGAATCTAGAAACAACTCCTACTACATAGGAAATATCAGGTCTAGTAATAGTTAAATAAATTAAACTACTAACTAGTCTCGTACATTGTAGGATTAAATTTATCACATGTAAGTTTATGATTTAATTTAACACCGACTACAATAGGAATGGCAATGAGTTTACATTTAGTCATGTTTAATCTTCTAAGTAAATTAATGGCATACTAAGATTGAGATGCAACAATAGATTTATGATCTTGAAATATAATCATGCCTAAAAATGATTTAGAAGACTTGAATCAGTCATTTCAAAACATTGTTTTAATCTTTCTTTGATTCTAATAATTAAATTTTTATCACTACTAGTAATCAAAATATCATTAACATATAGAAAAAAATGATAATATGATTATTTTCAAATTTAATAAATAAAAATTATCATAACATAAGTTTGTGAATCCAAGATCCTGAAAGAAACTATTAATTTTAGCATATCAAGCTCTAGGAGCTTGCTTAAGACCATATAAAGTTTTTTTAGCTTATACACATATAGTTCCTTACTAGGTTCTTCAAAAAATTTAGGTTGGAACATGTAGATTTATTATTTTAAGTCACTATTTAGAAATGCATTTTTAATATCCATTTGGTGAATCTCCCAACCATATGGAGCAACTAATGCTAGAAGATTTCTAACAATGCTCGTTTTAACTATAGGAGAAAGTGTTTCAACATAGTCTATCCCATGTTTCGAGTGAACGCGTGAGCTACTAAACATGCCTTGAATTTAACAATACCTCCTATAGTGTTATACTTGATTTTATACAACCACCTGGATCCTATAATGCTTCGTTTAGAAGGAGGAGGGACTAGTTCCCAAGTTGTTATTTTTAATTAAATAATTATATTCATATATCATAGCTTTGTTCCATGTTTCATCTTGATCGGATTCTTGAAATATTATGGTTCAACCTCATATAGGGTCATTAATGCATGATATAATTATGTTAACTATGCAGATCACCTTTCTTAGGCTAATAGGATGAGAGCCCTTAGTAAGATTTTGATCCCATTTAGGAATCTTGGGATGCAACACATTTTAGATGACTCCCCCTCAATCTCTTGATCAAGATAATCATCCTCTTGAACTTTTGTTTCCATATTGTTAGGAGAAGGATTATCAATCTCTATTTAAGGAGAAACAAAGGAGGGTTCATCACAAATTTTTTTCTCTAAGACATTAAAATTCATGTTTTCTACTATGTCATGTTTGAAAGGGTCATATAATTTTAATCCTTTTGTTATACAACCATAGCCAACAAAAATACATGAATAGGAGGTTGGATCTAGTGTCTTCCTTTTAACTTTAGACAATAAAGATAAAAGCAAGACTACGAAAATTCTTAAATGAGAGATATCTGGTTTTAGTTTTGTCCATACTTCGTGAGGTGTAGTTTGATGAAGAGATTTAGTATGAACTCTATTTATGATATATACAACAATATTCATTACTTTTTCCCATAAAAAATTAAGCACATAAGATACATGAATCATAGTCCTAGCCATTTCTAAAATGGTCCTGTTTTTCCTTTTTGCAATGCCATTTTTCTATGGGGAATAAAGGATTGTCAACTCACACTTGAATGCCACATGAAACACAAAACTCATGAAACTTTTTGTTAACATATTCACCTCCATTATCAGTTCTAATTATTTTTTATTTTCATATTGTAATCATTTTCAACAAGGGCTTTAAACTCTTTAAATTTAGACAAGACATCGGACTTTTTCTTAATAAAATAAGATCAGATCATTTTCTAGAATCATCAATAAAGCATAAAACATATAGAGCTCCAATGAGAGAAGGATATTTAAGTGGACATCTCACATCACTATGAATCAATTCTAATAAATGAGAATAATTTAGATCGCGATGCTTGTGAAAAGATTCAAGATGTTGCTTACCACACAAGCAAATTTCACATGTTTCATGATCATATTTTATCTCAAGGAGACCAATTACAAGATTTAGGCGAGACATTTCATACATACTTTTGAAATTCACATGTCCTAATATTTCATGCCAAATTTGAATATCATTTCTATAAGAAGAAGAAAATAAAGATTAGAAACAAATCCATAAAAATATATAAACCATTTTAATGTATACCAGATGCAATAACATTACTGAGTTCATTTTTCACATACCATTTATCTTACAATAATACAACTTTATAGTTTTCTTTAGTTAACTGAGAGCAAGATAAAAGGTTCTTTTTCAACTGAGGAACATATAAGACATTCCTAATTATTCATTTTTTTCAATTTAACATTTCCACAACTTACAGATCTAATGATAGAATTATCCCCTAGATATATATTTTCCTCACATTTAACAACATCTGAGAGGATACCATGAATACAAGTCATGTTCCTAGAGGCACCACTATCTAGGATCCATTCATTGTCATTTGAAGCTGAGAGAGCAATATACAAGGCAATAGAATGCTTAACATTATTTACATGGTTTTGATTTTGGTTTTGATTATGATCTTTCTTTCCGATTGTCATAGTTACTATTTTTAGCATTTTTACATTTTTTGGCTTTCACATGACACTCGGACTCTTTATGTCTAAATTTTCCACATTTGTTACATGTGCCATTGAATTTCACTTTAAAATTTTGATTGTTCCTTGAAAGGAATGATAACCGAGATCATGCCAAGTCAAGATCATAGATGCTAATCAAACATCACGATCAATAAGATGAAATAAATTTGCCGAATAACTTTACATAAACCTTTGCAAAAAAATGAGTAGAAATATCATATATTATTATGGAACTCAATGCAATACATTGAGAATGGGCCTTGCATAAATAGGAAAGGAATAATAATCTAAGAACCGAGTCAAGGTCGTAGATCAAGCCATAAATCAAGGAAATAAATAGTCATCAAAGAACTATTCAAGACCATAGATTTAGGAGAGAACTAGACATCAAAGATCTATTCAATACCATAGATCAAGGAAAGAACTATACCTAACAACTAGATAATATCTCATAATATCTAAATAAATAAAAAGAAATATCCACACACATAAGTGGGTGAGGATAAATACAATAAAGGTAAATAATGTACCTAGGTGAACATGAGCTAAGGTAAATACCTACTCTAACACCCCCTCAAGTGAAGCTAAGGGCCAAAATAGAAGTGGCATGTCCACAGTATGAGTCCCTGACAACTAGTCCTGATGAGGTACTCATGTACAATAAGTGAGAAAAAGGGACACCGTAGGTACCCAAAACCAATAACAACAAAGTAAAGAGAGTAAAAATCCACTCCAAGGCATCCCAAGAAGCTTAGCTCAAAAACTCGTACAATGCTGAAGAAGTTTGGTGTGCACTATGGTCTAAATCCATTGCTCGATCACAAAACTCAAAAACAATTGACACTGGGCTCCACTAGAATAGCTCCATACAAGGAGACTATCAACGGAGTGATGTTGAAAGTGTAAAAAAACACCAAACATAATTTGATCAACTACTGCAAATAGGTGTGCCATGATCCAAGAACAATAACCAAAGCAACAAGGCAAGGACACAAACTCTAGAGTGTCATGAAATAATTTGATCAATGCTACAAATAGGTGTGCCACGGTCCAAGAACAAACCAAGGTAACAAGGCAAGGAAACAAAACCCGAAGAAGCAGGATCAACACCACACCCTCCCATATTCTTTGAATGGGTGGAGTGATGCTACAAATATGTATGAGTTATCCAAACAACTACTCGAACACTGAAAAACTAACACTTTGGACTTTACTAGAATAGATCCCCACAAGAGATACTGTTAACATGTCAAAAGTGTCAAAAATACAGATACAAAATCTCTCAACAAACAAGAGAGATACACTACACATGCTAAAGAAAAATGCTCAAAACAAGAAGTATCACAATGCAAGAAGGTATAGAAAGTGGAGCAAGAAGCCGAATGGTGGGGGAGCCACACTGTAGAGTCCTCTCAACGAATGCCTATGTCACCTCCATGAGTGATCAAATATCCACCCCAAATCAACACGGATGGATGAAGAAGATGTCTGCATATGACTTGGTGTAAAATGCACAATGGGTGCATGCAAAAGAACATCAGAATGTGTGTTAGGTTGATCATGTCTGATAGCTGAAATCTCAAGTTTCTCAATCTTGAGTGAAGGTGCAGAACTCATGTGTTGCTCATGATCCTCAGAAAGAGTCGAGCAAACAAAAAAAGGAGCTCTGTCAATGTGTGATCCCAATGAAGTATCTGCTTGAAAACTAATGTCATGATGAGAATTCCACTTAACATGTGGAATAGAGGAAACAATACCCTGTGAATGTCTGCCAATGACTCCTCTAGTGAGACCCATAGAACGAAGCATGTGAGAACTGAATGCAGTGGTATGCTTCTTAAAAAATCCATGCAGCTGAGCAAAAGTAGGATACACAACATGTGGTACTGTAATAGGCACAAATGTGGAAGAGCATGTCAGTAACAAGCCTCACAAGTTTAGAAGCATCAAAAACAAGTTCAGGCTCAAAGACTAGTAGATCAATGTCAGTGGGTACAAGAGCAACAACTGCAAGTGGACTAGGAGCATGGATATGGTTGTCCACAATATGATGGTGATGTTGTAGGCTAGCAAGTTTGTTCTGCAGGGAGTGTATTATTGTATCCTTATCATGAATGAGTGATTGTAGAAGAGAATTTCACTTCTTGAGCGATCTATTTTCTTCCACAAATTTTACAATATCCTCTTGAAGTCCACATACTTTAGAGAAAATCATATCATTATCAAAATTCATGATAGGTACAAATTGCAAATCCCAAAAATTTAGGGCGTCGAGCTCAGCTGAAATTACGTCCATAATTGATTACATTACTCCTCCATATTTGGCACTTTATAATTATAGTGCAAGTCTAAAAATAAATAACTCCAATGGAAAGAGCATGAATAAAAATCACTTTTACAAAAAATGACACTCAAAACCGAGTTACCAATCAAAAGTTACAAGCTTTTTATGATTTTACTATGTTATTTATTTTAGCCGCCACTAAGACAAAATAAATTGGTATTGTCTTCACCACATAATTAAAATTAAAGGGGCTGAAGCTAAGCACCTACTAGTAGGAATCACAAGCTTTAAGCCCTCATATGACCAAGGGATAAGGATTTTAATGGGTACATCACGATCAATAAGATGAAAGTAATTCGCGAATAAATTTACATAAACCTTTGCAAACAAATGAGCCGCAATATCATATATTATTATGGAACTCAATGCAATACATTGAGAATGTGCCTTTCTTAAATAGGTAAGGAATAACAATCTAAGAACTAGTCAAGGTCGTAGATCAAGCCATAAATCAAAGAAATAACTAGTCAAGACCATAGATTTAGGAGAGAACTAGACATCAAGGATCTAGTCAATACCATAGATCTAGGAAAGAACTAGTTAATATCATAGATCAAGGAAAGAACTATACCTAACAACTAGATAATATTTCCTAATATCTAAATAAATAAAAAGAAATATCCATACACATAAGTGGGTGAGGATAAATACAATAAAGGTAAATAATGTACCTAGGTGAACATGAGCTAAGGTAAGTACCTACTATAACATTCCTAACAGGATTAAAGTTAGGATTATATTTAAATTTAGATCAAGTATTAGATTTTTGATTAGGATTGATATTATTCCTATTTTGAGAAGGTTTATGATTCTGAGAGAACAATGACTGAGAGGAAATCTCTTTTGAATAAAATTTTTCCATTACACGCTCCTCTTGAATTAGCAAAGAAGACAGGGTGTCCAAATTAGGTAAATCATTCTCATTCTGATATTTAGAGTTAAGGATGGAGATATAATTTCTAAATTTTTCATGGATATTAATCTGAATGATAAAATAAATGATTTTATCTTAAAACAATTCACAATTACATCCATCCAACTGAGATTTAATGTTTTTAATTTTAGCTAGGTAATTAACAATTTTCTCATCCCCCTTCATGGGAGTTGTAGTAAACAATTTCAAAATTAGTTTAATTATCTTGGAAAGATGATTGCCTTCATGCATAATTTCTAATTGTTTTCAGGCATCAGTAAGATAATCCATATGACCTATATGCATTAAAAAATCATCTCTCGTGCTCTGTAATAGGATGGCTAGAGCTTCCTGTGATCTTTGAGAGAAGAAGCTAAGGTTTTTCAGGGTTTACGTGTCTTCCAGTGGACCATTTTTCCGCACCAGTTACAAGATCCCACAATTTTCTAGCCATAAAACATACTTTTAAACTAACTCTCCAAATAATATAATTAGTTCCATTTAATAAGCTGTGATTTATCCATTGAGAAACTAACATTACTAGCCATTTTAAGGAAAACTTAGAAAATTATGAAAACCCAAACACAAACAACAAGCCGTGGAAAGCCATAGAGCAAAGGGGAAAGCAGTTAAAAAAATTCAAATTTTGAAATCTGCAATAGAAGGAAAATTCTAAATTTGTAGTACGAAGGAAATAGAAACCCACAATTGAAACCCCACGGTATATAGGGATATAAACCTGCAATATAAAGAGAATGAAAACCCACAATACAAATAATATTTTGAAAGGACACATGCCAAAGATCTAAATGCAGCAACAGGGCATGTGTCAAATTTTCAACAACTTTACAAACAGATTAGGCCGGTGGACGTGAGGTCCGAAGTTAAACAAAAAAGAAAGCGTTTCAGTCCGACACACGAGCAATAGAAGGTATTGACATGTGGGCAAAGCAAGCAGAGGAACTTGGAAAATATTAAAACAAAGAGATAAGATGTGAAGGTGCAACTAATGAAAGACAAACACAAAGGTGATAAAATCTGACATGAGACACACGTGGAGCCTTCTCACTAGCTCACCTTTTGCACTCTGACAAGATGTTGGAAGAGAAAATTATAACATAAAGAACTACGAAGCATCATGGAGCATTCCTATTGGCTCATGTTTCATAGCATTCAGAAGGGGCTATTAACAAATTGATATTGCGACAAGCATAGAGCTTTCCTATTGGTTCAAGTTTCACAATGGATAATGGAGAATGCATAAGGACCAATCCTCGAAACAACAAAAGGTAGACACTTGGAGTAGATTAATGATAGCCTAGGGTACAAATGTCACCTTTCTGGAAACTTCCCTCATAGATGAGCCCAACGAACATGAAGATCGAGGTATAAGACAAATTTTAATGAAATTTGGGTCCGAGAAGGAAAAAAATAAAGGACATGAAAGCGAAAGATTGAGGCGGAAGACTAATAAAAAGTGCCACTTGGCGAAGATCTACCAACCAAGGTGGACAGATGGCAATATTCCACAAAATTTTTGAGAGATGCCTCGGGTGGACATGAAGTCCCCAGAATGAGCCAAAATAAAATGAATTAATCCTGCTCCTCCCTTCATAGTCAAATTAAAAAAACATGAATTATTCAAATTATATGTAGAACTATAATGGCTATAAAGAGTGCAAAATAAATTTAAATAACCTATAAACGACTAAGAAGAGCCAAAAACTAAGAAAAAGGTTGAAATGGAGAATAAACACATATCTATGCACAAAAATGCACAAACAAGATCATTCAACAAATCAACCAAAATTATTATAATATTTTGTTAGGAATTGGAATTTTTCACTGATTAACTCGAAGTCGATGACAGAGCGACTAGAGTTTTGCAGATCGAAAAACATTTCAAGTTTTTTCACCCTGTAAATTAAAAATCATCCAGATCTATCCTAAACAAGCATAACCAGCAACTACGATACCATATAAAGGAATTAAAGGGAATGAATAATTAATGAATTATAAATCTACAAATAAAGTGCCAAAGATTATAGATTATGAAATGCAGTTAAATTAAACATAGATTAAGATGTTTTATATTGCATATTACAGAAAATGAAAAAAAGTAAATAACAGAATTGTAAATGACACAGAACACTAGATTTATAGTGGGGAAACCCAAAGGAAAAAAACCCCACTCTGAAATAAAGCACTGCCTTTATTAATAATTTCACAAATACTTTTACCCAACACTTCCACTTCACTCCTCGGTCTCATAAAAACAATTGCAAAGAAGTTTCTCATAATTTATAATTCAATGATCACAAACAAGTATGATCTCGCGTGTACTAACATAATGATAACATTATCAACATGATACCAATCTTGTGAGGGATCGCCCTATTTATATAGGATGGGTGAACCGGTCACACTGTTTCACTCTTAACTGTGAAAGACCGACTTAATAAGGTTTAATAAATAAACTTTAAAACAAAGGGATCACAAAGTGGTGGTCCACCAAAAGGCATCCATAGTTGACATTATCATCCCAACAATATTTTCTTGCAAGTGTTTAGATACCTATATACATTTAATGTTGCTTGTTGAAGTCGATCTTTGGTTGATTCGAATCTTGAGTTTTGGATAGAAATTGTAAATCGATTTTGTATATTTATATATATTGGGATGCAAACAATGTTTTTAATTAATACAATAATATGGAAAAGCTCTACTCTCCTTCATGGAATGTATTTGGTTTTCAAGTCTTCTATTGGGAACATACATTTTAAAGAGTTGTTATTTTGGGTTTCCAGGTTCACTAGAAATATATGGCTATAGTTGTTTTCTAGTTATTTGGCTTGGTTTTACGGTTACTCTATCATTTATATGGAGCTGTTGATAATAATTTTAATGGGTGAGTTATCGGTCTTGGGAAAATTAGTGAGTCGGTAAAATGAATGTTTGGGCTTGACTTTTATAAAGTTTGTTTCAACTCAATTTGAGCTCGTTTTTAGTTTATGAGGATGATCCGGGCTCGAAAAATTTCTTCCATTGACTGATATGTTTGTTGAAACTTTCTTAGTTATTTTCACTATATCTCGACCTACTTTAACCAAGTTAAAGCTAGGACATTTTGGAAATTTTGTGCATTAAAGGTCATGGTTTGAGAGCTTTAATTTCTTGTAGATTGTTATCTCCACCTGGTATAGATGTTTCAATGAAATTTGGACTGAAAAATTAATAGTTGCAGTAACTCTTCTTAAGTTGTTGTTATGAAGAAACTCATAGTTATAATGAGTTGTTGATTTGATCCAAATTGTGAAATATCAATTGTTGAAATTGATGAAGATACTAACCTATTATTTTACCAACTTATAACAATATATAGGACTTAGTAATAATTAATGATGATTTTGATTTAAGATAGATAACAAATGTTACAAAGAAATGATTATTTTTGAAAAGGGAAAGTATGAAACATTGCAAAATAAATTATTTTATTAAAAATCAACATTTTTACTTACCTTTATAAGAATATTTTAGGGACTTGATTGGTTGATCAAGGTGATTTTAAAATGCATTAAAATTTACTTAAATAACCTAATGATAGTTTCATTGGTTGGAGTCATGAATTGATTGAATGGTAGCTCTCTTCATTTGAATGATGAATTAAGACATAGTTAAATTAGTTATAAATTTAAAATTTTTCATTAAGGAAACCTTATCATATTCATTTATTTCTTTTTAGAACAACATGACTATGAGTGGATAATCCATGCCACGTTCATAAAAATGATCATGTATACAATTTTCTCTCTCCTAACAACATACGGGACGGAGTAAAACTTGTGAAGTAATTTATGGATTGATATCACATGATTTTTTCATGTCATATTGTTTATTATCCTATTCAAACTATTGTACTTGATTGTAAATGTGAAAAATTTAACTTCGCAAGTTGAATAGAGGCATTTGGCCTAATGTACTATTCTAATTATTTGTTGTTATTGTTTGGAAAAACATGGGAATAATCCTTATTATTTATTAAATAAATACCTTGTTGTTTTGACATCATATTTGTGAAATATGAAAGTGTGTAGTGTTGTTTTACAACAGAGTATGTATAAGAGAATGAAAGAAATTATGTTATGATAATATACCTATTTCATTGTTTCGTCTTGAATGAACGAATATGGTTTATAACAGTTTACGAGGTATATAGGTAAATCAGAATGTTGTATTTTAACAATAATATATAAACATAAGATCATGATTATTGTATGAAATTATATCTATTTTATTGCTTCATTTTGAATGAGCAATTATGTTTATATGAACATAGTACGAGGCGAATAAATGATACAACGAAACCGTGATAAGTCTCTATTGTTCCTTGTTAAATTTAAAAGTGTTTAAGTGCTGATTTTAACAACATTGAATAAATATAAGTTAATGATTGGATAATTAATCATAATTGATTTTATAATTTCATCATGGATGAACAAATGAGTCGTTGATAAACAAAGAACATTATGGAAAATTATGCAACGTAAGCTTGGTCATATTATTAATACATCGTATTAAGGTAAGTTTTTCTATATATGGCCAATGACGATCAAATAAGATTAAGTGGACTATTATTATTGATCATTAAACTTATGTGAATGATACTAAGACCTAAAATAATTATGTAACTATTATATCATTCAAACACAAGACTCGGTTAAGATATTCTATATTAAATAACATAGTGTTACAACAACACGATGAGAGATACTTATTGTAGATAGTAACTCGGTGAGTTATTAGGACTCCCTATCGAGGATGAAATTTCGTGTCTTGTTATGAAATAAGTTATCGTAAGAAAAAATTATCTACTTAACTAAAATGGATAACTCAAAAATGTAACGGAAGCGTAGCCACTATGACTTATCTTCATTTCAGTGGTATCCTACCCATAACAGCTTAGGATGGCTACATGAAGGGTAGTGAGGACATAGTGACGAGAGTCATTATGTGGTCACTATCTCTCCCATAGGGATTCTAAGGTGGAATTGATAGGATTCCATCATTATTAGGGTGAGTCACAATCTCTATTGCTTCAAATTGAAACTTAATTTCTTAATCAATAGAAAAGAATCCAGATAACTATATTGAGGCATTTTGTGCGATGAAGGAAGACAAATTTAGTAGGCTATTGTGCGAGTCTCGAAACTAACTTACTAGCATAATGTCGAGATACCTATGGCCATAGTAATGCAAATGACTGATTGCATTGTTTGTTCACCATTTCTTCTAATCAACGATGTCTTGAGTTAGAGGGATGTTACTGAATTACTTTACCAATTGACACTAAGAAGATGAACAGGTGCTCATAACCTATAAAAATATTTAACCAAATATATGCAGTGTATACACACTCATGGATTCGGGAGATTCATGAAGATCTAAAAGACCCTTACAGTTGCACATGGTTAATGTATGTTATCAATATGGATTTTGGAATATTAAACAATGTTGGATTATTTGACAGGAGCTAAGTATTAATGATAATCATTACAACATAAAAGGAACTTAAGGGATTTGTTTTAAATAAAAAAATCCCTTAATTTGGAGAAATCATAACTGTGTCTTACATTTTGGTATCGAGTGAAGGTTTACTTGTTCTTGGACTTAATGGGTTCATTTACTAACTAAACATCTTATTATTATTTAATAGATTACGATGGTTTTGAGAAGGATAAACCATGGGAAATGAACAAGATCAATTTATACTATAGGTTTAGTGGTTAAGAAGTTAGATAAAATTATAACAATATTTCAAGACTCCTTAAATTGAATAGCTTCCTTGAGCAATTTGGTAATGGGTGAAAATGATAAGTTTGAGGAAAAACAATTTGAATAACAAATCGGTAGCAATCAATAATGGAATCACTTAACTATTGAATTGATTAACGATAATAAGTTTCAGATCTGTAAATCCATTTTGGGATTAAACCAAAATATGGGATACAAGGTAGATAAGCATGGACTGTCTACTATAGAAGAAATGTTCGGAAAAGCCATTGGGACAAGAACATAAGTTGCAAGAAATTCCAACTCATAAAGAGAAAAAGTGTAATAAGAGATTTATCTTGTTTTCACCATTAACTTCTAGGAAAATTTGGTGGAAGAAATATGATAGTAAAATGAGGACTGTCATCGGGAGGAATACAACAGCAAAACATGTTGTAAATACAAGCAAGAATGAGGAGAACAACATTGTTAATGGTAAAGATACACACGGTTGAAAAGGGTGTGCAGAGGGATGTTTCAAATGTGATGGTGACCACTATGTTAATAAATGTCCCCAAAGTAATCAACAAGTGATGATGCACATTGCAATGGCTAGCTGCCAAGATGAGGAACAAGTTATTCCTAATGAAGTGCCAGGTAAGTTATGTAGGACTTGCTATTACTATTTTAATATAACACTAGTACCAATGAGTTCTTTGTATCTAGTAAATTAGCTGAAAAACTGAATCAGAAATTTGGTAATATGAAAATATATGGAATTTTCAATATGGGAAAAATGTTTTCCCAACTATAGGCCTATGTTTGTTGACACGACATTGAAGCTACTAAACTTCACTAGAGAACTGGACTTATACGTAAGCTCCTTTAGGGACCTATGAAATTATTGGTATAACATTGGTTGTCCCAACATAAGGCGATTGTGGATTATTTTGAAAAAACAAATAAGATGCCTAGATGTTATGCAGAAAACAACAAGCATGTAGGGCATAAAGAGGAATTTTTAAGTAAGGAATATTTACTATACATCCTAAGAAAGCTAAGAACAAGAGTAGTATGCTGTAGATGATAAAAATTCTGATTTTACCGAGGAAGGAAAGACTCACTTGGAGGACTATCTCTGTTGTTTTGATGTGTGTGTGTGTGTGCGTGAACGTGCGCATGTTTTCCAAAGGAATTACCAAGACTTCCTCCTAAATGTGAGCTTGATTTCACCATTAACATCAAACCTAGAACTAAACTAATATCTGAGGTCTTATATGTGTATTCATGGATCGATTTACGATCTAGTCTTCATTAGCTAAAGATAAAAGGATAAAGAAATTCGTTAGATAACATGTAGAACAAGATGTGTGCTTCACCGATTCTTAGTAAATTAATGAAATAGATAAGGGTAGTAGGCCAATGAGGAATACCTGTTTGTAATGTTGGTTGAAGGTTGTGTGCACATTCGATTTCTGATCCAAGTTGATTGCAAGAGCTCCCTTTTGGCTAGGAGGAACTACCCAGTAAATGCAAAACAATACCACCAAATAGAGTTAAACAAAACAATGAGTGGACTGCCTAGCAGAAGCTAGATCTAGGAAGCATGATGCTTCCTAAACATGTTGTCAATCCACTTTTATATAACAATATTAATGCTAGTTAAATCATACATGAAGTAAAGATCCTATTGGAATTGAAATGATTTAGGTATCTCGTACAAAATAATAAGAAAGGTCGTTCAAAAGGTTGTTTAAGGTCAAATGGGAGGGTTGATTGGCTAGTGTTGGGTTGTAAGTCTGGTAAGGATTAAGTATGGTTATGGGCTATTTGGAAGTTGGTATTAGCTCGTTGGTCTGAGCTATATTTCCAAACACAATAACCGATGTCGGTTGAATGACTGATTCCGATTAGCGTAATGACCGACGTCGTTATTGACTAGCGGTGTCGATAGGGGCAATCATCAAAAAGTTGTTATAATTGGTTTTTCAGACTCCCCATGATTGTACAGAGGTTGGAAATGGTGAGGGTGGGGTCATAAAATGGTTATGAAGACTCAGAGATGATGAGGAGAGGGTGAAAAATGGGTAAAAGGTTGGGTATGATCAAGTGATGGGTTGATGGAAGGAAGGAAGTTTATGGGTGTGGAGAGAAATAGACTACAAAGATGAATAAATAAATCTACAAGGAAACTAAAGATTCAGTGTAGAGATATTGAATACATACTTGAAAGTCGATTGGATAACGTAGGTGATGAAGACAATGGCAGTAGTGATCCGAGAGAGAGAAGGGTCGTTGTATTTGTGCCACGATAGTTCAAACCTCAGTTGTGAAACTATGATCGTGAAGAGGATGTTGAATGGTGACCGATGTTGGTAGTGTTCTAGTGTGTCTTCTTTCTCCTGAGTGCTACAGAAATTGAGTGATCCAATTCTCTGTTCATATGAGATCTGAATCGAATGACAAACCTAGGAAAAGTCTTTTGGAAATGTATTTAACCTAACCAACAACAATTAGGTGAACAATGTCTATTGACATATAATCAATGTCGGTCAAGGTGGGAATATCTAGGTTTGACAAAAATGGCAGATTGTTGTTATTTTTAGTGTGATATCAACCTTCTTCCGAGTCTTGAGTGATAGACCACGGAAGGATATGTAGGAGTCCTTTTAGGTTTGTTAATAGGAGTTAAGTCTAGGTTTAGACTAAGTCCTAGTTGGTTAGGATAGGTTTAGATTTGGTCTCAGGTCATTAATGAGGTTTAAATGGGTCATTTGAGTGAGGTGGCTAGGTGAGGTGGTTAAGTGAGGATGTTAATTAATTTAATTAAGATAATTAATTCAATTAACATGTACACTAGGGGATATGAATAGGTAAGATATGGTTAATATAATTAATGAGGTTTTAAGGGAAGTATGACCCAATTTTGGTGTCTACATTTGCCCCTTTTTATCACGTAGCTTATAGTGGGAAGCGACGCTGACAAAAATAGGAAGTGGTTACCCCAGATATAAGTGGGAGTGGGGTTGCCCCGAAAATGGGTGGAGGTGATCCCCCTCAAACAAAGAAATGATGAGGTGTTATACGAAGTCAGTGAATGGTTTGATAAATGTGTAAGTGATGAAAGTGAAGGTAGGTGGGTTGTGGGTAAGGGATGGGTACTTTTGGTAATGGGTAATGGTCAAATCAAGTAATAGGTAATGGAAATCGGATGCACACACATGTATAGCTGTGATGTGGTACTAGGTGGAAGAGCATGTAAACTCTACATCATCCAAGGTCGATGATTTATCCAAACTAGGTATAAGTGATTTAGGTATCCAAGGTACATGATATGGTCTAGAAACACAACATAGGTTAGGTGCAGGGAACCTTTAGGTATGATCCAAAGTACAAAAAGGTTTGGTCAAGATAAATGGCATGAAAATAGGAAAGGTAAGGCCATTGTGCTAAAAAAACACAGTAACAACATCACAAGGTATAACAAGTACATAAGTTCAAAGGTCACAAAAAGGGGTTCAGGTCAAGGTATATAGGTCACTTTGCACATGTAAGGCCAAGGTATAGGTAAATAAAAAGTCTCTAAACGTGATTAAGGAAATGTATGAGTAACGTAGGCTTGTGGGTAGGGTGTAAAATATGTGTCGGTAAGGGAAAACGGTATTGGGTAGTAATGAGTTTAGGTCAAAATGGGCAAAGTGTAAGTGAAATTGTAATGTGGTAACCAATGTCGATTATGGTGTAACCGACATCGATTTAGTAGGGCACAACATGACCAACGTTGATTTTGTAGGGCACGACATGACCGATGTTGGTCTGTCGATTTGGGGTTAAAAAAGAAAAATCCATGTTTTACGGATTCATTTTAACTTGTCATTTGGGAAAACAACATAGAGATAGTGCTTTCATGGAAATCAACAAGACGAGACTTTAAGATGAGTTGGGTAGCCACGTAGCAGTGAGTGATTGATTTTTGATTGGTGGGTCCATGAGATTAATTTGATTCATTTGGAGGTGAGTAGTTGATTTGGACTTGATAGAGGTGGGAGAGGGTTTGGGTGGACCACCGGCGTAGGGGCCAAAAGTGCCAATGAGGAGAAAATGTCGAGATGAGGTAGGACTAGGAGGCAATTTGAATTTTTCATTTGGTTGAAAAGTGTGTTGTAAATGTGGTTTTAATTTTGTAAATTTGGGTGGGGGTTGTAAATTTAAGTTTGTGAGTAAAATGGAATGAAATGAAGGGTGGGAATAACATAAGTAGGTAAAATAGGTTGGGGCATGAGGGTAGGGAAAGTTTGGGTAGGTGTTTGTAAGTATTTAGGTGTTTTTGTGGAGTTTTTTAATAATGGGGGACGAGTTTTTAGTTTTGGGTTATTGCGCGAGACCGACATCGGTTTAGGTTTGGCCGATGTTGGTCGACTTTGGTCAAGCATCGGTTAGGTCTTAGGTAGTGACACAGGTTAAATGGAATGGATGATGGCCATGGAGAACCAATGTGATCAAGGCGGTTGGTGTCAATTAGGGTGAAGGAAGAATAGGGGTAAGAAGGGTTAGGTATGAAAGAAAAATAGGTGGGGAAGGGGTAAATGAAGCGTAAAATGTGAGTTTGGAAATATAAGAGGTAGGTAGGTTAAATAATGTTAAGATGATGGGTCATGATTGTAAAGGGTAGTAGGCTTGTAGGTGAATTAGGTAAATGGGGTAGGCATGATTGATGTGGTTGGGTATGGTTTAGTGGGTAATAGGTGATTTTTGGGTAGGCAAGTCTTGACAATGTTGTGTTTGATCTTTGCAGCTAGGGACAAGCTTAGGATGCGGGAGAGTACCACCTCTGTTGGTGCAAATGCGGTGCGGTCAGTGTGACTGCAAAGGAGTGGGACCACATGAAATTTGTTGGTCCGATTGGGATCCGGAGCTATAGGCATATAGTTTAAAATCCTACCTTAATGGTCGCACTCATCGATAGATGGGATTCAACGACCAACACGTTTCATTTACTGATGGGTGAGATGATTGTAACCCTAGAGGATGTGTACATGATCATGTGGCTACTAATCATTGGGGAGCCAGTTTATTTTATTTTTAGAGGCATCAGTGGAGCCAATAGTGGATGTGTTTGGGGAGGCGATGGGTGAGATGAGGTATCATAGCACGAGCCTTAGTTATGGAGATATGTATGCAACCCATCCTCAGGAGACGAGGTTGGTTGTGTTGATGATGGAGGTGGTATGTTGTTTCTCCTTACCAAATGCTGAGGGTGGGAGATTCCCACGAGCACTGATGGGAGTGCTCTAGGATATGATGAAGGAGCAAATCTGATTTACCTAGGCACTGAAATTCCTAGTGCAGCTATATAGGGAACTATGGGCCTATGGGAGATTGCACAGTTTAGTTTGTGTTGTACCTTTCTACTACACTACTAGGCATACGAGTATATCATATGTGTGCGGCTAGTTGGTTTTCCCGACATGATTGGTTGGGGTGGATTGGTTAGAGTAGGATACAGACGGTGGGTACCAGTTGGTGGGCAGCATAGGGTGGTTAGAGACACATATGATGTTTTATATTATAAGTGATTATTGGAGGGAATTTCAGGAGTTGATATTGTGTGGAGCCCCTACAATTTCTACCCATCCTACTGAGAGGTATGTAAAGGATTTGGAGGAGATCTAGTTGTTGATGTGGATACAGGGGTGGCTTATTGATTCGAGCATGAGATGATACCTATAGATAGGGTCATAGAACATTTTGGGTTGCCACGGGACGTGCCTACACCCTTCCCACGGTACAGGAGAGATGACATGAAGAGACCTATGTCTCCACCACATCCGAGTATGCCGAAAGGGTAGGACGAGTAGCTTATGGATAGGCAGATTGATGATGTTAGGGTTACCGATGGATATAGGTAGTGATGGGTAGACAACAACAAATAACACCACCGAGACCAGTGGAAACAAGATATTTCTCTTTGTGAAATTACAAAGAGATGCCTTGTAGGGGAAGGTGGCCACCCTTCATACACAACTCACAAGTGTGCATGGTTAGTTGACAATAGCTCATGCTTAGGTGGCCACCTTGTAATCCCGGTGATAGCCTTATAGGCCCAATTGAAACAGTACATGCACTCGCACACGGGCGGTGATGGAGATGGAGTTCATGTGGCTACCTTATAAGAACATGTAGTAGGTTTTCGTGGTCGATGGCCACTTTGTACAAGCACATGTTATGGCCTTACAGCCCAACTTGTATCACAAGCACCTCCATAGGCTAAAGGACAAGGTCCCACACTATAAAAAACAATGAGATAGGGTCCCACGGTATAGAGAGGATGGCATGGATCATAGGTGTAGGGATCTAGGCCGATTAGTAGGGCATATCTCACAAGTTGTTGTGAGACCTATGGGACCACCGCAGCTAGTAACAATGATGAGGTTCGAGGATGACTTGAATGAGGCACATTACTAGTAGGATCAATTGATGACTTCTGGATAGATGTCCCTTCCTATGCTAAGTTCAGGGGCACAACAGTAATGAGTGAGAGGACTAGCTCTCGCACTCATAGCTCAGAGAGCACAAGGGCCGACGACCCTAGATATAGTATTAGGGTGAGGCTACGAGTTCACAGAGGCCGATCCCGGTGAGGGCCAGGAAGAGATTAAATCAAGACCTATGATGGGTGGAGAGATGTTAGCAGGGCGTCGGGATGGAGGAGAGGAGGAGGAGTCATATGAGATAGGTATGGAGGGTATCATATGGGGAGATGATTTATATCCCTCTATATCATCATTTTGATTATTTTTATATATATATGTCGGTGCTGCATCTTGAAGATAGTGAGGTTGTATATGAGAGTTTTGATATTTTTAGTTTTATCCGGTCTCATGCGTGCGAAGATAGTGAGAATGTATTTGAGCGATTGAGATACTTATATTTATCTGTATCTATGTAAATATGTATGGATACACAAACTTTCCTAGTTATATAGATGATGAGATTTATTGGATAGATGATGTATCTATGTTTTAATTTCCATTGTAATTTTTATATTGATGGAAACTAGGTGAATTAGGCATGATTGAGTCTAGGAGAGTGAATATTGATGGTTGAGTTAGGTTGGTAAGGAATGGTAGATTTTAGGTGATTTAGGTATGATTGACTCTATGAGAGTTAGGTATGATGGAGTTTGGGTTATTTAGGCATGACGGAGTCGGAGTTAGTTAGGCATGATAAAGTCTAGGTCATGTAGGCATGGTTGAGTCTAGGTGAGTTATGTATGATGGAATTACGTCGAGTTAGGCATGGTGGAGTCTAGGTTAGTTAGGCATGGTTTGGTCATGTTTTTGGGTTTGATTTAATTTCCAAGTTATTGGTAGCATGGAAAAATAAATGATGATGAATATGTATGTTATGGTGTGAATTTCTGAAATATTTGATATCATGGAGATGTGAAATGATTAATGTATGAAATTATGATTTAAGAAATAGGTAGGTATACATGTTTATATACTTGTATGTTTGTTTAATTTCTAAGTAGTGTATAAGATGGAAACTTACTAAGGTAGAATGTGAATAGAAAAATGGGGGAAATTTGGTTAGGGTAAAGAGTGGTCGAGCTAACCTCCAAGGGCCCCATGCCCTCAGAGTGCTACCTACATAGCCTCGGTGAAAAGGGGCCTCAGGTTAATGCAGTTCTCCCATAAACCAGGGAAGATTGTGACAAGGTAAAGGGATGGGTTGGTAGGTTTTAAGAATGATGGAGTCTAGGTCAGCTAGGTATGGTTGAGTTTAGGTCACTTAGGCATGGTTGAGTCTTAGGTCATATAGGTATGGTTAATTTTAGGTCGGTTAGGCATGGTTGAGTTTAGGTGAACGAGGAAGTCTTAAAATCTAGGCATCAATGGTCTAGTCATGTAAAGGAGAATCAATAGGTAATGAAGAAGGTGAATGGTAAGAGGTGACAAAAAGAGCCACCTAATTGATAAGAACCATAACACCTTTATCATACCTAAGATGGGATTATAAACATAAAACCCTAAAGGCTTTGAATGATTGACTACTCTAAGGGTGAAGAAATTCTCATGATCATGAAATGTCACATTTGTGACACATCCCTTAAGCGGGTAGGGAGTTAGGGTGTAAAGGAGATGAGGTGAAAATGGTTGGTTTTAGTGTAACTTGGTGTGAGACAACATGCCTACTTAGCAAGAGACCCAAGATCAAAATAAGCAAGTCCATGACAAAAAAATTTATCATTTTCTTCTTTTTGCTTTTGTTTTAATAGACTGATCGATGGGAAGTCTATGTGGGATGAGTATATTATATCCTTGAGGTCTTCGTGAAGCTGATCAATGCGGGAAGCTTCTGAATATTTTATTTTATTTTTTTAAAGAATAGTCTTCTTTTGATGATAGACTAAGTACAATATGGCTAGCTTTGTATAGCTGTCCTTCGAGGGAGCAATCTATTTATAGCAACGAGATAGAGAGAATAGATGTCCTTTTTGAGGGAGTCATCTTTTTGCTAGAAGTTTGACTCAAGGAGTTGAATCCCATTTTACTTTTGAAATTGTTTTGCTTTTGGACTTTTAAGTCATGGAAAAGACTATAGAGAAAAATAGGCTCTTGTTTTGAAGACAAAACTATAGCAAAGAGGTTAACTATGAAAGAGAGGGTTTAAGTGATGAACAACCATGGGATTCCATCTTGAAAAAGATGAAAAGTATCCATGAGAATCATGCCATGAGTAGAGCCGTGATACTCATATTGAAGACAAGGTTGAAAAGGTAACGGGTAATCACATGATTCTTGTTTAGTCGTTGATCCTTAAAATAGGTAAAATGGAAGGTGAATGGTGCTCAAGGGATGAGTGTTAAATAGATAGAAGGTGATATAGAAATTGATTCAATAATAGAATGGTCAAAGATACAAGGCATTGAGGGGCTTAGGTTTGGGTTTACCTTTAAGTGAAGACAAATGATAAGAACTGATCCATAGGTATGAGTAACAATATAGGGTCCAATCTAATTAGGAGAACATTTTCCTGTTTACTTTTTTCCTCTTTTGTTACATGTTGATTTTCCTTTAGGAAGAGGTCACTGACCAGGAAGGTTCGTTTGTGGACACATTTTCATAGGCACAATTGATATGTTTTTGGTAGATTTGGAGGTGGTCAAGAGCATTGAGATGACGTTCATCTAATAACTTGAGTTGTGCCAAACGGTCTTAGTGAAAGTCATCATCATTGAGCATCTCTTTAAGTGAGATATGAAGAGACAGAATCTAGACTTCAAGAGGCAGAACAACCTCTTTACCATAGAATAGAGAAAAATATGTGGCTGCAAATTGAGGTATGAATACTAGTGCAATAAGCCCATAAGGCAATAGGAATGTGCATGTGTTAATCCTTTCCAAGTATCGCCAACTACTTTCAAAATAATTTTGTTCAAGGTTTTGTTGGTTGATTCTGCTTGGCCATTTGTCTATGGGTAGTAAGAAGAAGAAAAACTGAGTTGAATGCCAAAGGCATCACAAAGTTTCTATAGGGTTTTATTTTGAACTATTTTCTATTATCAGTGATGAGATGATGAGGAAAACCAAAGTGACAAATGATGTGATGATTGATGAATTCACATATTTTCTCAGCTTTTGTAGAAATGAGAGGTATGGATTCCACCCATTTAGTGTAGTATTCGGTAGTGGTAATAATCCATTGATGGCGTTGTGAAGAATGAGGATTGATCTCTCCAACAAGATCCAAACCCCATTGAGAGAAAGGCCAAAGGTCTCGTGTGACTTGTAAGGCATGACTAGGTGTGTGATGAAGATTAGAATGTTGTTGGCACTTCACACAACATTTGACATAGTCACAATAGTCACGGTTTAGGGTTAACCAATAATAGCCTGAAAGAGCAGAGAATGTGTTTAGTGACTGCTAAACCATTGAAGTAACCTCCACAAATTCCATCGTGAACTTCCTCGATGGGGTAAGGAATTTAGGAACTTGTAAGGCATCGTAAGAGGATATCGTCAAATCCATGTTTATAAAGAATGCCTCCCATGATGACATAACGAGAGACACCTTTGAGAAAGGCACGTTGTCCATTGCGAGTAAGGTCTAGAGGTAAAATTGAAAGGGAAAGGTAGTCTACAAAATGCTTATACCAAAGGTCACGTGGGTCAGGCTTAATGGTTCTAACGAGGTTGACGTCTCGAAATAGATAATAATGTGATTATAAGCTTTGTATTGTGACAAATATTTTTGAGTCGGAAGGCGAAGTGGTATCTGAGAAGCAAGGCATACCATGGTATCCATAAATTTATTAGTGGAACATGGGGTGGTCTGAAGTTCATAAAGGTCAAAGGTATTCAAAAGCATGTCAACATGATGTTTATACTTTTGAATTATTTCGTTATGACACTGGTATATAACATTGACTTGATTTACAACTAGTTGAGAGTCACCAAAGATATTAATCGATTTAATGTCTAAGGTGATGAAAGCTTGAAGACCTAATACAAGTGCTTCATAATTGACGATATTGTTAGTACAATCAAAATCTAGTTTGAAAGATAATGGCATACATTCACTGTCAAGAGGAATGAGGATAACACCTGCACCACCCCCATGCTGATATTTGGAATCATCAAAGAATAAGGTCATATGATAAATGGTATTATCCAAAGAGAGGGTAGTGATGGAGTAAATCGGGAAATCAAATTTAAAGGGTTGATTTCCGGAGAGAGTGCATCTGTAAGTTGGTCGGTATGGTTTGTCCTTTGACAAATTTTTGATGGATGAATTCGAGGTCTAGGTTTGCAAGAAGCATGAGCCAATGTGCAACACATTGATGTTGGTAGGGCTTGGCGTACATGTAATGTAAGGGGTCAGTATTAGTGACAATAAAGGTTTTTTTGGTTAAGTAGGTAATGACAAATTTTAGTGGCGACAAAAACTAAGGCTAAGAATTTTTTTGGCATGGGTGTATCTACTTTCGTAGTCTAAAAGGGTACGACTAATGTAATAAACCACTTTCTCCCAGTGTTGATCATCGCAATGAGTGAGCATGGCACCAAAGGAATGATCAGTAGCAGAAATGTAAAGGTAAAATGGTTGGTCATCCTGAGGAGGAACAAGTATAGGTGGTTGGAGGAGGTACTATTTTAAGGCCTCAAAGGATTTATGGTATTCATCATCCCATTTGAAGGAGAGGTATTTTTTTAGGAGATGATGAAATGGGTGGATGCGGTCCAAAAGCTGCGAAATGAAATGACAGATAGATTATAACTTGCCTTGAAAACTACGCGATTGGCCAAGCTTAGTAGGTGGAGGAATTTTAAGAATAGCCTTGATTTTAATGGGATCAAATTCTATGCAACACAAAGAAATGATAAAACAAGGGAGCTCACCGAGAGAATAGCAAAGACACACTTTTTAGGTTCAAGGCGAACATAATACTTGATGAGACAGTCAAAGATGACTTTCGGACCTGTAAGGTGTTCGGCCCAATTTTTGGATTTAGAAAGAAGGTCACCTACGTAATCTTCCAATATGCGATGTATGATGTCATGAAAGATATAAGTCATAGCCTTCTAATATGTAGCACTAGCATTTTTAAGGCCAAAGGGCATGACTCAATAGCAAAAGGTCCCCCAAGGAGTGATGAAGGTGGTTTCGTGTTGATCTCGAATGTTGGAGGTGGATAAAAAGGTTATGGAGTTAGATTTGTGGGTCACTTTGAATAGGTAGTGGGCAAGGATATGTGGTGATTAGTGTGGGTGAAATTGGGTCCTCGTCTTAGAGATCATCGTCATCAAAATTTTCTTCAGGACAACATAGTTGGAGAAGAACGGTTTTCAAAGCTTTACAATTTTCTACATCATGTCCTAACACACAATGGTAGGCAACATTTTTTCTCTGATCAAACCCTTTTGGTTTGGGTTTGAGTGGGTCGTAAGGTCAAAACATCGGTAATGTGATGACATAGGTCTCTAAAATATTGGCTAAAATGTTGGCATAAGACCCTGTCAATGGATCACAATGTGAAGTGAGTGTGGGTCTTGATTAAAGTGTGGGTGATTTTGGTGTGTGAGGTGCTATTGGAGGTGGAATTGGAGGTGGGATAGGTTTGACAACCGGTTTGGTAGGTGGTACTATTTTAGGCTTGGGTTGTAACTTCTTCAAGAAAGATGTAGTCGATGAACTAGCGATGGAAGATGGTGTAGGCTCAACTACTCCTTTGGAGGGTAGTGGGTTTTTCAATTTTGGTTGTACCTTCCTGGGTAAAGGTGAAGGAGGTGTATGTGATGTAGAAGGGAAAGTGGATGGTGGCAGAGGATGGGTTAGCCAAGGTGATAATGGAGGTGTGGTGAAGGTTGTTGGCAGAGGCAAGGTGGAAGGTATGGGTTGAAGAGAAGGAAATCTCATAGGTAGTGATGAGGCTATTATTGGTGGTGGGGGTATAGGTGGTAAGAAAGATGCGGGTGACGGTGAAGGTGTATGTTGTGCAGGTAAGTTGGGTGTAATAAAGGATCGTGATGAAGAAGTGGGTTGTTGCACTTTTTATTTGCCTTGGGTAAGGGGTTTCTTGACCAAGGTAGATGGGTGAGGCCCTAGGATAGATGGAAGAGGCGAAGGTGATAGAGGTGTAGTGGGTGAAACTGGTGTGTATGGCCTAAAAGGTTGGGTCTTCCTTTTAGGTGGAGGAATGGTTCTCTCACGAGATTGGGCAGATGTGGCTAAATCCAATTTTATAGGAGGATGAGCTAGACTTGATGTCGGCATGACACCCAATGTGGTGATGGTTCTAGATTAGGGGAAGATGTAGGTATAGGTAGGTTCTTAGGCATAGGAACAAGTTTAGTTTTGGTAAAGGTTTAGGTGTAGGTGAGGGTTATGAAGAAGAAGTTTTTATAACATGCATGATCATAGTCAGTTTGGTCATCTAAAATACCTTTAGATAGATCGTGGAGATATCCATGCAGCAACATTTGCATTTGGGTTGAAAAGGGTAGCGAAGGCATCCCAAAGCATGGAATTATCAATGTAATCCAAGCGGTCGGCCAGGCATGAAAATGACACTGTTGTAAGAGGATATGATGTTGGTTTAGTAGCAATCCTTGTAAAATATGTTTGTGAGATAGGGAACTGGTTGGCTTCAGACTTTGTGGGTAAGAGAGCTAACAACAAATATACAAGATCTGGAAGGCTAATGGGGAATTGTAAACAACAGGAAGTGGTGTGTCTAAAGGATCCCCTATGGGTAGGGGAGATGACATTTGGGATGAGGTAGTTTCCTCTTTCGGTGGAGAGGAAAGCGAGGATGAATCTCCGTGGGTAGGAGAGTTAATACTGTAGGTTGTTCGTTAGGTTGCGAGGTAGGTGGTGAAATGAAATCGGCAGAAATTGTGGACTCCTCCATGGGTGAAGGGGAGATGAAGGGGACTCCTCTATGGGTGGAGTAGATGAGGTAGGCTCCTCCATGGGTAGAGGAGATCATGCTAGAATCTCCTCGATAGAGGGGATAGGAGGAAATTGAGGAATGGTTGGTACGACTTCAAAAACAACATGGACTTCACAACATTGTTGTCATTGGTTGAAGGTTCACCACTTTGGTTAGATGATGGGGTATGATTAGGAATGACTTCTTGAAGATATGCAAGTTTTGATTTTTCGGTGCATTCGGGTTATCCAGGACGATATCTCCATTATCTAACATTTCCTGGACAATGTTCTTGAAGGTTATACAATTACCATCGCTATGGCCTCTAACACGATGATAGTTACAATAGTCATGTTCCTTGTACTATGCAGGCATAGGATGAGTGAGGTCGAAACCAGTATGTGGTTTTATGGGTGGAAGGGCAATGGCTCTAGGCTTAAGAAGTTTTTCTAATACTGAATAATATGGCTCTCCTATTGGAGTGTACTTTCATTGCTCCCACTTGAACTGAAAAGTTTGAACGGGAGAAAGGTTGGAGGAAGGTTTTTCTTGGTTAGATGGGTGAGATGGGCCAGCTTTTAGAACTACTGCGTTATCGGTAGATACTTTGGATTTTGAATAATTTTTGGGGTTTTGAAGAGGAAGAGGCATCATTTGATTTAAATGCAGCATTTTTGTTACGTAATTGAATTTTCTTCTCTTCAATGGCACGAATTTCAAATTTCGCGCCATGGTAAATGCCTCGTTGAAGGTACGGAAGGTTTGTACTTGGAGATTTGGTGAGATGTTCCTAGCACAAGCCCTAGTGAACAAATCTATAATCTTGGTTTGAGGCAGCTGGAATGTTAGCTGGTTGATGAGGCTTCACCAACGAGCGATAAAATCTGTAATAGATTCGTCATCATATTGTCGTGTTGAGTATAGGTCGGTCATGGTGACCTTCTTGACAACATTGATCAAAAAATGGTCTAAGAAGGCTTGAGCCACTTGATTAAATGAGTAAATGGAATGTCTGGGTAAACCACTATACCAATCTAACATGGGTCTTGTCAAGGACATTGGGAATGTTTGTAGGAGTAAAGCATCGTCATGGGGCGATTAGATAACATCCATGTTTGAAATACTGCAAGTGTTGCTGCAGATCTTCTTTAATGTTGAACCAGTTGAATTTGGGAATTTCCCAATGCACAAAGTATGGGAGAATGCGAATAGATGGATGAATGTGCTCATTACATATTTCATCATATGTTAAAGAGTTGCGAGAGCTAGAATTCCAGGGTTTACATCTTTTCCATCATTATTATAATAAGGTCGTTGGTAGGTTGTGATGACTAGGCAGCCCCTATAGTATAAGGGGGTTGATTATGAATGTATGATGTAGATGGTATCCCAAAGTATATGGTTGTGTTGAATATGAGAAATGTAATGGGGGAACAGATACAGTGGTGGCAGATATCCTGAATAGGTAATAGACGAGATTGGTGGTTATTGGTGATACATGTAAGTAGGTGGGGTAGTGTGTGAATCTCGTAGTAATTGGGGGTAAGGACTATGGGATGGAGAGGATGAAGTTTTGGAATGGGGTATGGGTTGTTGATACCATTGGTGGTTATGAAGATATAGGTACATACGAGGTGGTGGGTGTAGAAGAGGCTATGCTCAAGGTGGTTGATGAAGGAATAGTTAACACCGTGGGAGAAACCGGTGTCAAAGGTGCAACAAATGTTGTAGGTACAACATGTATAGATGATGTGGGGTCTAGTTGAAACACTACATTGGGTAAGGTGGAATAAGGTAACGTCGAGCTATTAGTAGCTGATGCGGAAGTGGGGCGCGGGGCGGGAGGGATGGACACAGGCATGTCATTTACCAACTATCCTGATGAGTCTTGAGTAGATGAATGGGTGAGATAGTATTGTAAGGTAGCGGGGTTCTAGTCAATGAGTCTTGCAAACTCCTCGTCACCGATTGATGATAATGGGTTGAGTGGGATCCATAGGTGACAGGATGGAAGGTGGCGATGGGCTAGGTGGAAGCGGATGAAGACTAACATGAAACAAAAGGGCATTGGCTTGGCTATGACTAAAAACCATGTGAGTTAGTGTAGACCTAGTAATCCGCTCTCTGTAAATGACACAACAAAATAGAAGGAACGGAGAAAATAGGTTCCAGGAGGTGAAATTGGTCGTTGTTTTAATTAAAAATTTAAAACATAAGAACCGACAACGGTTAGGTTAACTGATGACGGTTAGAGGTTAACCGATGATGGTCGAGGTTAAGCAATGTTGATTAGGGTGACCAATACCGCTAATGTGAGCAAGTCAAAAGTTTTACAAATAAGACAATAACTAATGAAAATGATGTAAAAAATGGATTTGACAAAGTGATTTCAAAGGTCCAGAGGTATGATGATGTGTCTGAAGACTTCAAAAATAATAGAAAATGTGATGAGTGTTGTTTTTGGTAAAATAACCAAAAAAGATGGAAAATGACAACGAGTTAGGTAAACCGATGATGATCGATGAAAATGGATGACAGTCGTTGGGTGACACCAATCACTGTGAAATTTGAATAGATGGAAGAATTTGTTTTTGGTGACTTAGATCAGATAAACTATCAACCCAGAAACCTGAGTATGATAGTGATGGACCCTAACACACCCAAAAAAATTCGGAATACACCAACTATAATTGTGGGGTGTGAAAGGAAGAAGAGAATGGAGAATGTGTCCTCACAACTCAAAACACAAATCAAGAAAAAGTTAAGAAACATGAAATCCTATGGGTGAATTTTATGTTTTAGCTTATGCTATTTAAGACTAACTTGTGAAGCAGAACATAGTTTTTGTTTTGATAGAAAGGTGTCCTATGAACGGAAATATATAAGGATGGTTTGAGGTTATGTTTTGGAGGGGATGGTTTTTCTCTAAGATAATGACTAAATGAGAGAGAAACGAGTTGGGTGCCCACTATCAATCCTCTGATCGTGTGATCGTTGATAGCTTCTTCCAGGTAAGGTGTTGTTTAAGAAATGTGTAATGTTATGGTTGTGCGGTTTGGAAAATAGAGAAGAGAATGTGCTCTATGATTCAATTATGTCAACCATCAGTTGGGCATGACTTCCAGCGTATAGGTTGCCCTCAATTTTTAATGTGAGCTTAAAATGCAAATAGAGAAGTATGAAATGCAAGTATTTTAAAACCCAAATCAAAATGTGATATTCGATGTAAACAAAGAGTGAACAGGAAAGAGCATGAATTTCACTAATGAAAATGCAAGAAAAGAAAGAAGGATTCTTTTTAGTCTGAAATACAAATGTCACTGAGACAAGTAGAAGAGAGAGAAGATTCCTAGGGAGAGAATTTAATGTTAACTTCCTTTTGAAAAGAAACAAACATACAATGGTTCCCTAAGAATGAACAAAATGCAAGGAACCTCGGATGGGTCCCATAGGCATGCCAAAATGTTTCACTGGATTCTTAGTAAATTAATGAAACAAATAAGGGTAGTAGGCCAATGAGGGATACCTGTTTGTAATGTCGGTTCTTTGGTTGTGTGTGCATTCGATTTCGATCCAAGTTGATTGCAAGAGCTCCCTTTTGGCTAGGAGGAACTACCTATAAATGCAAAATAATACCACCAAATAGAGTTAAACAAAATGACAAGTGGACTACTTAGCGGAAGCTAGATCCAAGAAGCATGATGCTTCCTAAACAATCTGTCAATCCACTTTTATAACAATATTAATTCTAGTTAAATCATACATGAAATAAAGATCCTATTGGAATTGAAACGATTTAGGTATCTCATACAAAACAATAAGAAAGGTCATTCAAAAAGTTTTTAAGGTCAAACAGAAGGGTTGATTGGTGGTGATGGGGTGCAGTGCATTACATGTTCAGGTAAGGTCCAGTAAGGATTAAGAATGGTTTACGTGCTATTGGGAAATGGGTATTAGCTCACTTTGGTCTAAGCCATATTGCGGACACAAGAATCCGATGTCGATGTCGGTTAGGCAGAATGACCAACATCAATTGGCTAACCAATGTGGGTAGGGGAAATTATCATAAAGTTGTTAGAATTAGTTTTTCAGACTCCCGTGATTGCACAGAGGTTGGAAATGGTGAGGGTGGGGTCATAAAATGGTTCTGAAGACTCAAAGATGATGAGGAGAGGGTGAAAAATGGGTAAAAGGTCCAGGTATGATCAAGTGATGGGTTGATGGAAGGAAGGAAGTTTACGAGTGTGGAGAGAAATAGACTACAGAGATGAATAAATAAATCTACAAGGAAACTAGAGATTCAGTGTAGAGATATTGAATACTTACTTGAAAGTGGATTGGAGAACGTAGGTGATGAAGACCTGTGACAATAAAGATCCCAAGATAATGGACATTGTATTCATGTCGCGGTAGTTTGATGATCCATGCCTCTCTGTTGTGAATATGTGATCGTGAAGAGGATGGTGAATGGTGATCGATGTTGGTAGTGCTCCCATGTGTCTTCTTTTTCCTAAGTGCTAAAGAAATTTGAGTGCTCCAAGTCTCTATTTGTATGAGATCCTAAATCGAATGACCAACCTAGGAAAAGGATTTGTGAAATCTATTTAAGCTAACCAGAAATGGTTAGGTGAACGACGTCGGTTGATATATAATTGGCGTCAATCAAGGTGGGAATATGTAGGTTGGCCAAAATATCTATATTGTTGCTGTTATTTTGGTTTGATCTCCAACCTTCTTCCGAGTCTTGAGTGATAGATCACGAAAGGATAAGTAGGAGTCCTTTTAGGTTTATTAATAGGAGTTAAGTCTAGGTTTAGACTAATTCCTAGTTGGTTAGGATAGGTTTAGACTTGGTCTTAGGTCATTAATGAGGTTTGAGTGGGTCATTTGAATGAGGTGGCTAGGTGAGGTGGTTAAGTGAGGATATTAATTAATTTAATTAAGATAATTAATTCAATTAACATGTGCACTAGGGGATATGAATAGGTAGGATATGTTTAATTTAATTAACGGGGTTTTAAGGGAAGTATGACCCAATTTTGGTGTCTATAATGTGAGCATTATTAGTTACAATGTTAATCTTTTAACTTACTAATTCGCTTGTTGCATTTATGAACTACATGCATAATATTTTTGAAAAAAAAAAAAAGTTGCATACTTTGTTTTTAGTTTTTAGATGATGTTATGATTTTCTCTAAGAATATGGAAGAACACCATGGACGGTAGAGAATAGCGTTGGATGTGCTTGGAAGATAAAACAATACGATAAAATATCGATGTGTACATCTAACTAGAATGAATTACAAGTACCATGGGAAACTAATAGAGATATGGGATTTCAATTGACCCATTGAAAATCAAAGCCACTATTGAATTCCCATCACCTAAGAAGTATATGAAGCTTCATAGAGTTGGCTACTAGTTACAAAAATTCATGAAATATTTATTTAGAGTGGTTGCACCAATAACATCTTCACCGAAAAGGATAATAAATTTGTGTGGACTGAAAAGTGAGAAATAACATTTAATATGTTGAAGAAAAACTAACTACAATACCTATTTTGAAAGTTCTAGATCCCAACGGAAGCTTCACCGTGGCAAATGATGCCTTCGGTGAAGGTTTGGGTGGAATACTTCTGTAAAACGATCATGTGGTTTTTCATAAGAGCGAGAGAATTGATAGTGCATAAGCGGAAATATGCATCACATGACTTATAACTTGCTATCATAATTGCTTCCTTACAAATTTGGAGGCATTACTTGCTAGGGAGCCTTTTGAAATATAAGGAAACAATTTTGGGATGACATATATCTTCACGTAGCCTAATTTAGATGCAAGATAACATAGATGGCTAGAATTTTGTCCTAATATGATTTGACATTAATTTTTTTAAGAGAACATAATGGTTGATATGCTAAGTCACAGAAGCATACTTCCACCATGGTGGCATGGAGAACACAACTTTTGGAAGAAGTAAAGAAAAAATAGTAAAATGATATGTGTTATAACCACATGAGAGCTGTGTTAGCAACAAATCCGCATGATAGGAAAATGAAGTTTTAAGTGTGAGAAATGGAGTCTTATGGTAAAAGCAGTATAAGTACCCTTAGACAATGATCTGAAAATATAATTATGAAAGAATTACTTGATGCATCGTATTCGGGCATATGGGGGTAAAAACTATTGATTGATATAAGTTAATGGAAAACCGAGTTAAGGGACAAAGTCTTTTCTTGGGTAAAACACGAAAAGAGCAAAAATTTTTGCAAAGCAAGGGTGCTAAATTTGTCACTCCGATATGAGGGATCTTTTGAAAATTATGGGAGCAATAATTTTGGTGGCTTACAAGGTTAGATTTACAACCCGAGTTTTCTAGGATGTATGATGTTTTCATATTCTTATGTGAAAAGTATGTTTATGCTATACCACATTTCTTTTGTTTAAACACATGATAGGAACATGACCATGGAATCATCCTGGTAGAACCAATCTGAGTTCGGGAAAGTCACAAGTTGTATTTTAGATATTGAGATATTACATAATGCAAGGTATAATATGGCCATTATTCTATGAACTACACAATTTATGAAAACTTGGATGAATTAAAAATTGTTTTTTCCTTATCCATTTCAAAGTGATTAAAATTGTTATTTGACTATCTACTATTGATATATCATTTAGTATTTGATAAATAATGTTGACTATAATGACAAGTTATTGCTTTATTACTGACTGTTTGAAAATAATTGATGTTTTGAGGTTGTTACAACCAAGGTTTATGACTTTGAATTGTGAAATTCTAGAAATTTTAAAAAGTTTATGAAAAAGTATGAAGCCGCTTTTCTTTTACAAGTGATGTGTTGATTGTTTTCACTTTATATGTTTGATAACATTAAGATTTAATCATCGGGACAATGATTCTTTAAGAGGGGAATTATGTCACACCCCGCAATTTAATTGGTTTCCTGTCACCATGAGTGATAATTGACGACTTAATTAGTAATAAAAGTTGGTTAATAATTATACTTATATTATTGTATATACAAATATGTACATATATGTATATGTAAAATCATATACATATACATATATATATATAGAAGCATATAAGTATAGGTGAGAAACTATTTTCAAAGAACAATTGTTTTATTTAATACACCCTAAAGCATGGAAGCACCTGAATAATCTACCCCTTCCTCTTCGGTAAAGGTGCCTAAACAGTCTACTCCATCTTCTTCAACAAAGGTATATTTAAAGAAAGGTAAGGCCATTAAACAAGAACCAGTTGAAGAAGAAGTTCTCATGGAGCAACCTAAAGTCCCTATTAGGCCAGAAAATATTATTGTTCTGAGTGAAGATGATAGTGAAGAGATGAAGGGAAAAGAGACAACCCCTGTCATTGTTCTGTTGAGATTGAAAATGAAGAACAAATGACTGAACCTCTTAGTTTGGTTGATACTCCTTCCAAATATCTCTCGAAATTGTGCCAACTTCTCCACTAGAGACATCAGTAGTACAAACACTAAGTGTAATGAGTTCACTTGCACTTGGACCTATTGCCCCTACTTCTTCTTCTTCTTCCTTTGTTTGGGTTCAACCTTTTGTTGATAATAAGAAAAGGAAATCCTCTTCTTAGGTGATAGTTCCCAATTTTGATGTTGTGGCAGCTCTACTTGGTACTACTCCTCCTCCTTCAACAAAGAAAGCAAAGACCACCTCAAGGCTGGTGACAGATTCAAAGGGTCAACAGTTCATGGAGATAGCTAAGCCTAAGGTGGATAAGGAGGAGAAAGATCTTTTGGTTTCTAACTTGGAACTTATAAGAGTTCCACTGGGAGAATCCACACCTGATAGTGAGGTCCACAACCTCAGAGAAACCGTAACCAAATTCATTGAACAAGTGGATAAGGGAAAGAAAACTATGGAGCAATTGGAAGAACATAACCAAGTTCTTTCCAACTTCATAAAATCATTATTGGCAAAAGATGAAGTCTTGGATCCAACTCCATTGGCCGCTCTTCCACCTCCCATAGTTCTCAACAAAGATGAAGTTCAGACTATCAAGGACATTCACAAATATACCACCTATGGGAAAGCCATTAAAGCATTGATGGATGATTTGACAAGATGCTGGATGAACTTCATTGGGGAGGCCTTCAAATCATATGAGAAGGTGTCCAATTTACAGCTGAAGTTCACTACAGCAATCAATGGCTTGAACAAATAATTAAAGCTCTGGTGTGAATGTATTCAAGATCTTCATTTGATGGGATAGACAGATGAGAAAATCCTGTTGGCCAGTAAAGTGTTCGATGAAGCCAAGATAAACCTGTCAAGAACATGGGATTTCAGCGTTGAATGGAAGATTAAGGTTCTGGAAGAAGCACTAGGGGAAATTAACAATATGTGGCAAAAAGGAGAAGCTTTCAAGGCTTGTGTTTTGTCTGCCTTCAAATATATTCACTGTCAAATTCGAATGAAGCTACAGGTGTTCCTTTTTCCATTCAGGAGATCAAGGCTTAGTTTAATACCTTTGTCAAAGAAGAGTCAATGACCAAGGAAAATATGAAGGATGTCTTCTCTCTCCAGTCAGCTGTCCCCTGAAGCCAACAAAGAATTTCTGGAGAATACAGAATTTGATAAGGATATGGAGAAGTGTCTTGGCACATGGACTCATGCCACTTCCAACACTACCATTCCAAAATGCATGGAGATAGCTAAGGCGTTGAAGAGGTTTAGGCATCGAATTCTTAAGTCAGTTGGCCCCTCTAGGCCTCAGTCGGATGTTTCTACTTTGGGGTCTTGAGACACTTATTTTATTTTAAGGTTGTGAAACCTTTGATGTAATTTTAATTAAAGACTTTCTATTGATGTATTTCTTAATTAGTCTTTAATCTTTTGATTAAAAGAAGTTGTAACCGAACGTAACTATTTTGTAAGCTATATAATGGGCTCTCTATGCCATTGTTAAAAAGGGGGAAATCGATACTTTTGAAGTGTAAATAGAATTGAAAGAAATCAATACAGAAGAATTTTCCTCTTGTCTCTATCTTCATCTATTATCCTTTCTTGCTCATCTGAAATTTGTGGATCATTAATCTTTTATGTTAAGAAACTTTGTGTTCTTATGGATGTGATTTCTAGAACTTTGTGTCTATGGAATAATATCTTATGATTGAATGTGAATGATTTTGTTTTGTATTACCCTTGCTCAGTACGTATAAGGTTATATTATGCTATCTATATCTCCTAAAAGTACTATTATATTCTACTCTTCCCGTTTCTTAGTTCTTCTATTATTTTGTATTGATAATCTAGTTTCGTATAAAAACATTTCAAGATATCAGAGGTCCTCATTAATATGAAAGTTGTACATTTGTATGTAAGCTTTGTTGTTTTCTTTCAATAAGGGAACCTCTCCCATAAAGAGGAGGGACTTGTTGTCCCTGATTGTGGATCACTTAAAGTGCTAAATAAAAAACCAACAAAGCTTCATTGAGAAGTCATTGCACAAAGTTTGTTCTTTTCCATCTTTTGCTTTTTTGTTTTAGAGCTCTCTCCCGAGATATGCATGAAGTTGAAAAGGCAAGGTTTTGTGGGATCTTTTTATAGACAAACTTAGTGAAAATAACATATAATTAGTTAAGGAACAATGGAATTTAAACTATATATAAATGAGATGCATTTGAAAGCTCGTTGGTCGATTATTTGAAGATCGAGTGTGGAAATTTGTGGGCATATTGAAGAGAAATTGGTGGTTTCAAGCATAAATTTTTCTCTCTTTTCATGTTGTTATAGTTTGAAATAATGGAATAAAATATGGTTTTCTTATTTAGTTTAAAATATATAATTATTTCTTCATGAAGTTTTGTTTGAAGCTTTGAAGGAAAATGTATGAGAAAATGGGTTTTACGGAAAATTACGTGAATGGTTTTCCTTGTGGATTTCATTCGGCTTTTTCATTTCGAATATAATATTCACGAAAGTTTGCATTCTGATTTTGTTTGTGTGTATGAGGGTATTTACCATGTTGAGTTAGTAGGTATTTGATTTTGATGCTTAGATGTATTCCCTTGCAAGTGTTTAAATACCTATGTATATTTAATGTTGTTTGTTGAAGTCGGTCATTTGATCGATTTTGAATCTTGAGTTTTGGATAGAAGTTGTAAATCGATGTTGTATATTTATATATATTGGGATGTGAACAAATTTTTTTAATAAATAAAGTAATATGGAAAATATCTTCTCTCCTTTATGGAACATATTTGGTTTTCGAGACTTTTGTTGGGAACAAACGTTTTAAAGAGTTGTTATTTTTGGGTTTCTCGGTTCACTAGAAATATATGGCGATAGTTATTTTATGGTTACTTAGTCTGGATTTACAGTTTCTCTATCATTTATATGGAACTATTGAAAATATTGTTAATGGGTGAGTTGTCTGGCCTTGTATTATTTCTTGATTCTAGAGGTGTCTTAAAGCAGATAAATGAGTTTTTCCTTGGGTAGTGAAAATACATTGTTGATATTCAAAAGAGGTTTTAAATGGTGTATTACAAACCCATCACCAATATTATTATACTAAATCTAATGTACATGTTGACTTCAATTCATATGTGATAGATCATTTGGTGTACATCGAGTTGATTGTGTCCTTTATATATCTAGATAATACCAAACCAAATATATGTTTTCCAATGAACACTTTGAGCCAATTCATGGTTGATCGAGGTAGATTAACTAGGTTTTTGTAGACCAAATGCTTTGATACTTGAAGGGCACGATACATTTTCCTTTGAGATTTTAAGGGATGATGAGTTGAAGCTACATGGATTCTTATTGGGCATGAGATGCAAGTGATAGGAAGAGTACTTCACGGGGTTGCTTGGTTTGGATTCAAGTGTCATATCATGGTTCAGCAACAAGCACACTTTAATGGCATCGAGTCCAATAGAGGAATAACACATGGCACACAAAACTACTAGTTGTGAAGCCATCTAGCTTCACAAGTTGATTGCAATGATGACAAGGGAGAAAGTGGGGCCCATAGTCATTTATTGTGACAATCAAAGTTATATCAAACTCTTTGAGTCTAATATTTCATGACCGCTCCAAGCACATTGACATCAAACATCACTTTCTTAGAGACAAAGTTCAGAAGGGAGCAATTTGTCTAAACTATGTTCTAATTGATCATCAACTTGTAAGCTTGAGTCTAGTGAAGCCTCTAGCTAAGTGGAAGTTTTATATGTTTCAAGAGAGAGTTGGATTGGTGGAGATGACATTTCATAGTAAGGAGAACTATATTATGGTACTTCAAAATGATTTCTCTTGCAACGCGCACATGTGAACCCACTTCAACAAAGCATACAATCATAGATAACAATACTCATTTTATTGGTGTCCATATTTAGTAGTTACTTTAATGTAGTTTGTCTACTATAATTAGAAAAGTAAAGTTATAAGTTGTTTATAAAGGGTAAAAATCCCTAAGATAAAATTAGGTCAAGGGTTGATTTAATTTTGGAATGCATCCAACTTTAGGATCCACGATATTTTTAGGGTCTCTTCTTTAGCTATAAAAGGAGTAGGGTATCATTTTATTCATTCGGTGTGTTGTGTCTTTGTAGTGTGTCAAAGGATTGTAGTTTATTTTTTCCTATTAATAAAATAACAATTTGATTTAGGACCTATGCATGTTCATTCCTACTTCCAGAATATTTTGTTTATTTTGCGACACATGACTCATATCATCCTCTCGAATCAACTAAGTCTTTTCCTTGTTCTTCTTGCACATTAGGGTTTCTACTTTCATTAGATAAGTTTATTGGGTCATTTTCCATAGTTATTTCTGCATTTATCTACCGTATTTACATGTTGTTCATAGTTTAGATTAACTAATATAATTCCACATTTTAGTTAATCATTTTGGTGAACCCGATCTCCATGCTTATATGATCTTCATTCATTGCTTATCATTCTAGGGTTTACTCTCCTTTCACCATGGTTCACTCTCATACTAATTTTACTGAAGAACATCTTAAGGCCATTAATGATCATATTGTTGAACACCTCCAAGATCTAGACTTTCTTTTATATGTTTCTTGTGAGGAGGCTACTAACTTGGCGGAGCTCAACACTTCCGCGGCTATACCAACTTATGTTGCCACTTGTTAGGATTGTTTAGTTGAATTGCTTCATAGATAGCATGATTTACACTAGTCGGGGTAACCATCATTTGGTCGGGGTAATTGTTTCCGGTCACGCAACCGTCAGTCGGGTCGTGGTAACCGTCGTCGGTTACCTGTGCATGAAACTTTATATTTAACTCACGGGAATTTAATCTAGCTTTTGTTTTAAAGATGGTTTAAAGAATGTAATTACATGGCTATTGTGCCCTAAGTTTGTATATGCCTATATAAGCATGAAAGATAGGGTTAGAAAGAGAATTAAGAGAAGGATTGAATTAGATCCTTGATTCTCCTAGATTGAGATGGTGAAGAAGAAGAGAAAGAAAGAAAAGTTTACATAAAGATAGAGTCTCCATGGAGAGGAGTTGAAGAAGGAAATAGCATGTACATCTCGAATGGTGAGAAGAGGGTAACATCTTCTACTATATTTCCTTTGTATAGTTATTGTCTTAGTGTAATGGCTTGCATAGTATGCAAAGCACATAGAGTTTCTTCTTATAGATCCACATGTTGGTGAGATATTGTATTATAGATCCATGTAGATCTAGTCTTGTATTGTAGATCCATGAGATCATATTGTATTGTTGATCCATGAGAATCTAGTATTGTAGCTCGTTGGAGAGCTTGTGGATACAGATAGTATCCAGATATTGTAGAGGAGGTTGTCTTCATGTTTGCACAGGTTATGTAGTGATGGAGAGACAGACTTACTTCTTGGTGCACAGTCATGGTTGCACATTGGTAGACCCATGCGAGAGGTCTTGTTGCAGATCCACAAAGAACTTGGTAGCAATACGTAGAGATGCGGTAGTTCCGATTATGTGAGATATGTTGGTGGTGTTTGGAGGCACGGTTATAGTGAACTTATGTAGATCCGTTTAGATATACGGAGGAGAGGAGATACTCTTGGAGAGATTCATTGTACTCTTGTATTAAAGAGTTGGTTTGTAATCTTGTTATATTATATATATGAGATCTCTATCTTTGGAGGATGTAGCCCACATTGGTTGAACCACTGTACATGGTGTGTTATGTGTGTGTACTTTGTTTTGATTTGGATTATTCTAGTTTATAATTCCACCGATGTAGATTTTGGGGACTTGTTTAGATCATGTGTGCATGATTTTTCTGTTATTGAATCATCGTACTATTCTGCAGTCCCTAATTCCCAACAACTCAACCGCTCGCTTCCATTATTCCACCTATTTCTATTATTAATGTTTTTGTTAATACTCCTACCAATCATTTTACGTCACCTTTAGTTTCTCTTGTACATCAGGTTTCATCCATTAGCAATCAAGACTTAACTTCTCTTTATCACGACCTTGAGCTCAAATTTGTAAGTCTGCAACAAGCCACTTCGCATGCATCATCATCTTTAGATTCTACCTTATTGTTGCATACTCCATTCACACCTTCCATCTCCACTTATCCACTTCCTCCTAGCTTTTTCACCCCTAAGCTTCCCATTTTCAATGGGCATGGTGACCCACAGGAACATCTTAGAGCATTTCATGTCATTTGTCTTGATTTTCCGATGATCATATTCTCTTAGCTAAAATATTTCCTCGTATTCTCCATGATTATGTGATGCGTTGGTTTTACGACCTACCTATTCACTCAGTAACTTCATTCACGCATCTATATGATGCCTTTATTACTCATTTCTCCATCAATATTGGCTCTAAGATCTCTTATGCTCAGCTAGCACAACTTAAACATGGATCCAATGAACACCTTGCCAACTACATTTTAAGGTATAAGAACAATCTAGCTAAGATGAAAAATGTGCTTATGGAATCGAGCTTCAGGACTTGTTCATTCAGAGTCTTTTACCACCTCTCCAAGAGAGTGTTCTCTTTTAAACCTCTCCTTCATTTAATCATCTTTGTCATACTTTTAAGCTTCGTGATACCAAACTCCTATCCATAGGAAAGCTTAAGTATCAGGATTAGGCTTCATCCTCTAGTCGTTTTCCAAAAATATGCTATTCAAACCATCTAAAACTAATCCAACCGACACTAAAATCATCATCAACGTAATCACTCCTACTAAAGAGGTTCAGTCACAACAACCTCGCGCACGTTTAGTAACTTTCCAATGGCTCCACATCTTATATTGAAACAACTTCTTGAGAGAAACCTTATTACCCTTCCTCCACCACTCAAGTTAGACCCATCACGACTAAAAGGTAGGAACTACAATGATAAATTTCATTGTGATTATCATCGATGTGTGGGACATTCTACAAATAGATGTTTAAAACTTCATACAATCATCCAAGATCTAATTGATAACAAAAAACTAGAGTTTCTAGAGTCTACTAACTCTGCACCAAGCAATGACAAGGGTAAACTCAAACTCTTTAACAACGAATCTCAACAACGTGACAAGAAGACATCGACTCTTCTTCCAATCATACATATCATGCAGTACCTCCTCTTAGATCAAGAGCTCTTGATTTCATAATTGCAAACATCGACACTTTGTCACCAATAATCTCCTCCTTTGATCACGATTATCATGCAAATTTTACATCCAATCATTTACATATCAATGCATCTATTGGCTCGACCTCCATTAACAACACTAAGGTTGACCCATCATGGCCCATTAGTGCATGTTCTATTTCACTTCTCAAGGCTATCGGCTACCCTCAATCAAAAATTGAATACCCTTTCAAAAAACCCTTTGGTGTTGTCAAACTACATGTTACGGTTGGTCCTCTTACAATGCTTGTGCCTTTCCTTGTTGGAAACATAGTTGAGATTTGCAACATGCTTCTTGGTCTCAATTGGATTCATCGCTCTCAATCTATCATTTGTGACTCAAATTTAATCACAACAAACAGGTCATTCCTATTGACGGTGTCCCTACATCTACTCCATGGTTTCCATCTCCTTGCATCGTAGCTAGTACATCATCTACTTCCTCTAGCACATCACATTCTATGTTACTCAAAGCACAATCTACTCCTGGATCACCTACTTGGGCATTGTCTACACGATCACATCGTTCTGATAGTCCTACACATAGGTATAGGCCCATTCCTAGGACAGTTACTACATCTCGAGGTAGATCACCGCCTCGGTTTATCCCACGTGGATGTCCATCACCTTCACACTCCACATCATGCCAATCTCCATCACCGACACATTCTGTGACGCCATGAACTTCATCATATATTCATCCATCGCACACACATAGACTTCATTCACCAAAGCCACGATGTCTATCTATTATAACACCATTGTTAGCGCATGGCTATACGCTTTCAAAGCATTGGATAGAGGACCTTCATCCTTCACTATCATTGGTTAATTTATTCATTTGCATGCACTTGGGGGCATCACACACGATACATTCCCCCTCCTCATATTAGTATATATCCTCTTTGCATCAATCTCCTAGTATAAGCATAATCATCACATGTTTTAGCGTCATCATTACCCGATGACACACTCTTGTGCTTCGGTTCACACTTGATTGTTAAGGGCTTACTACACATGAACCCCACACATTGCACAATAGGTCTTACAAACCAAATTTATTCACACATCTTGTGTCCTACATCATACATTCTACAACATTTTGATCATTTCATAGCTACATATCATACATCATACTAGTCTTTATCATACACTTCTACGACACTCGCATTACATCCTATTCATCTTACATATTACATAGTATGCATTTAGGCTATCTACACACATTACATTACATTATACACATTTTATAGTTACGCATCATACACATCACATGGTTGTCTTTCATCATTGCATATACTACATTGTTTTCTACATGTTGCACTCACTACCCTATTACACACTTTAGTTCTTTGGTCCATACTCGACTGCCGAGGGTTTACAAATCAAATAAACCTTATCTTCATCACATGCTTATCATTCGACCTTTCATCATGCGACATTCCTAGGATAGTGACACACGTTATAGGCTAAATCGTCACTTACTATATCATCCTGTAGTGGTATATGCTTTAGGCTACATCACCAATCCCTACTATTCATCTTGTAGTGATACATGCTTTAGGCTAAATCATCACTTCTACGCTCATTTTGTCGTGATATACACTTAGGTTATAAATTTCATGCACATCTCTTCTATATGTCGCATATCACCACTACACATCACAACACGTTAGACACAACACACACACACATCAACCATTTCCCGATGACACACTCTCATTTACGATTCATTCTTGAATGTTGAGGGGGAAAACTAAATGTACCTCACTACATACACTTCCATTCACTCGGGTGGCAAGCGAATCCTATTATTCCATCTTGCATTCCATTTCATCCATCCATAACATATTGCATATCTTGGTTTCTTTTACTCTTGCTTATATTTGCTTGTATATGGTCGCTTATTACACATGCTAGTTAGATTGTTCGTATGTCATTCATCTATACCATCCACACATGTTTGTTCACGTCTTTTTCTAGTTGTGATCACGAGACAAAATTCTATGGCACGTGGCATGGATGCTCACCTTCTATCCTTCCTACATTGTTTTTTGGGGGAATCCACTTTCGTCTCTCACAGGTGCTATTGTTTCATTTTGTACTTAGCACTTTACATTACTTGGTTATACACGTCTTTGACATATTAGTTATCTTTCTAACATGCTAACAGGTGCTTCATGTGCAGAATTTTTTTACTTAATATTTTGCTTCCACGATTCTCTATTGTTTGTACTTGTCTACCATTGTTTACTATTGTATGTGGGCCTTGCCCTATGTTTGGTGTGCACACTTGTTTGTTGTTTGTAACCATGATGGACTTGTGTGTCTTGCGACATCGTGAGTGATGTCCCATTTTACAACTTACTTTGTGTGGCTTACTTTGTCTTCTTGTGTGTTTACTACTTTATTTAGTAGCTTATACATTGTTTTCCTCGCTTACACATTGTATTCTATATGCATGATTTTTATACTAACACTTGTCTTTGGCTAGCCTCTTGTTTGTGCGTGCCTTGGTTTCTACCAAGTGATTTCCCTTCCCCTGTAGGGTAGAATTACGAGTTTATGCGGTTGGTCCTCTTTTAGGGCTGCATTCTCCTATCAACAACGTCACATGCACCCCTAAAGAGGGGGAATCATTTGGGGTTTTTACACATTACACATAGATTCTACACCAATTTGATTCGGTTATATACAATGAGTGGGTTCAAACCAATCTACGAACCCCATACACAACGGATTTTACAGGACATGGTTGTCCTTAGCATTTGCGGGAGAAATTAACGATCAGAGGATGCAACGGAATTCCTCCCAGTACTTCTTCTACCGCCGGCGTTGGATCGCCCAAAAACTAGGACAATATAGAGATCTCTTCACACATATTCGGGGAAATAGTTACAAGGAGGATAATGCAACTTTCTCCCTACACTTCTTCACCGGGGTGGAGTGAGATCACCCAAAAACTCACAATAAGGATATCCTTCGACAATCTCTCTCTCATCATGGATCAGGTGCACATATTCCATTTTTCATTTGTGTATTTTACATTTAAATGTTTTTACATACATATGCATGTGTCTTTTACATGCGTTTGTGACACATATACATGCGTATTTGAATACTTGATCATCTTCTCCTTACAGGGTTGGTCGTATAAGAAGTAAATAGTCAACAACAACAACAACGTCAACAATAACACTTCACGTCATCACACACCATACTAACCATGTAGGTACATCACACACATTAGCACTACACACGCGTTTTTGCCCTAGGTTTACTCTCATCACTTTTTGCGCATTTTCATCTTTAGTTTCCATGCTCCATCATATTTTTGTCACTCCACGCTTTGTCTAGTCCTTGGCATGTTTTCTACATCACTCTACATGGACATCAGGTACACATCTCTATCTACTTTATGTTACCGAGCGTTCCACTCACCAACATAAAGTGGGGGAAAATGTAGACACTAAATCATGCACTTTGGGTAATATTTAGTCCCGGTCTCATACTATTATTCATAAGTTTTTGAGTGAAGAAAGTACTAACCCATGTCTCTTGGTAAATTTTTTTAATTTCGAGCGTCATTCGACCTTACCCACACACATGCCCAGTATTTTTTTCATCTTCCGTCATTTCAGCCTTGACTAGGGCACCCCAAGCCGATCTTAGGGTGCCCATGGATGCCCTAGTCCCGATTGGGGTGCCCCGAGACTTTCGAACTTTCCCGCCAATTTTTCGGCACTTTCTAGCCGTTTTAGCTTCTTATCTTTTTGGTGGTCGGCCATTTCAAGGTTAATTACGAATTACATCAAGAGAACTATATAAATATAAAGTTATAAGACCATAATGAGGGACCAAGCACTAGTCACTACTATCATCCACCTAGGGTTACATTCATCAAAGGCATTTGGAGATCATTTGCATTCACTTAGCTCCATCACAAGGGACAAGGTTGGTTCATCTACATCACACAAGCATAGGAGGGAAGTTTATTCTATTCCGTCCACCATTCTATTACATTTTCTACACATAGTTATAGCTTGCTACTTCACAAAGTGTGACTGGCATAAAAGCACCTAGGGCACATGATTCAAACACACACATCAGAACTACATTTGGGTCTGAAATGTAGTGTAGCGCTCAGTTAATAACCTCACTATTGTGGTAGTTAAGGTCAGTCTGACCTATTCATATGCATTCTTTTTTTAGGGTTTTGATACTTCTTGTGGTCTTTTGCAGGTCTTTGCTTCATCTTGGATATCAACGACACGATGCAGTGCGGCCAAACTAATGTGATAGACAACGAGGGTTTCGAGACCATCTACTAAACTGTAAAACTCAATTTTGGACCTCCCTGCACATCTTAGGCGCCCATCTTTGCGGACCAGTCGGGCGCCCATGGCGCCTGATCCCTCTCCAACCACCCCAATCCAAATTTAGACGGTACCCAAATCTATGCTTTTTAGGACCTCTGCATGTTTGTTCATGCTTCCAAAATATTCTATTTATTTTTGCGACACGTTCAAATCATAGTCTTAATTAGCTAAGTCTTTTACTTGTTCTTTTTGCACATTAGGGTTTCTACTTCCATTAGATTAGTTTTTTGGGTCATTTTCCATAGTTATTTGTTACATTTAATTATTGTATTTACATTTTGTTCATAGTTTAGATTAACTACTATCATTCCACATTTTAGTTAATCAATAAGCCTTTTCCGCCATCGACCAAGGCTTTATCCAACATCTTTTTAATAACCCCCTAATCACTTTGACCTAAGTTCATTCATGCCCTCTAAATGTTGAAAGGTCTTCTACCATTGATCGAGAGATCTAATTAGATGACCACGAAACCTCCTCATGAACTAAGACTATAAATGTCACTTCAACATTCAAAATGATCTCGCTATCTTTGATCTTTTAAGCCAATGGCTCTACTCAAGAGGGTAATTCCAAATTATTTAGGTGTGATCTAAACCTCCTCTTGACTTGAAGTGGAAATGTCACTTTAACAATCAAAATGTTCTTGTTTTTTATTGTTTACACCGGTCAGCTCTACTCAAGAGGCTAATCCAAATGATCTATGTTGTTATCTTTTAGGAATGTGCTACAAGCCTTTGTTGGAATTGGTAATGTGTGATATGGAAATTGATTCGGTTGTAATAGTTTGAAAGATTTAACTAGTAGTTATGGAATCCATGGACATAGTAAGTTGGAATTGCAGGGGCTATCCGTGTAGAAGACAACCTGGATTGGGGCCCATAGCAAAGGGGAAAGATATTATTATTCTTACGGAAATGCATGAACACAAGGGCTGCAAAGTCCAATAATTTGAAGGGTACAAGAAAATTTCAGTTTGGAACGAAGGGAATGAAACAGGTAAAGGTCATGAGGGGATCACAGTGCTAATCAAGGAATTATGGCTCGAGATCGTCAAAGTTGAAAAGGAGGATCCAAATAAGCAATACATATGGCTAAAAATATCAGATAATGAGGTGACAATCAAATTGGTCGCTTGTTACTTTGCACCAAAAAGTTCAAAGACTTATAAGAGAAGGAATTTAGATAATGAAGACCCATATGCTTTGCTAAAAAAAGACATTTCAATATTCAATACCTCAGGGGAAATAATTTTAATGGGTGAATTTAATGCAAGGATTGCAAACAATCAATCTCTCTAGTTGAACAACGAAGGTGGGGATGACAATCCTTTATGGCTTAATGAAGAAGAGGACCAACTTTGGGAAAGAATATCAGAAGATGGTAATGGAGGGTGACGCATTTTGGGGTTGAGCTTCTAGGCCTATGCAACTTATACAACATGGTTATTTGTAATGGCATGAGGGCTTGGCCCAGATTAGGCAATATCACTTGCAAAACATACAATGGTCAAAGTGTAGTGGACTATGTCATTTGCTCCCAAAGCTCTACTTCTCGGTTGCTTGAGTTTGAAATAGGGGATTGTCCTATCGAGCTAAAATATGATCATAAACCTCTCTTTGTCAAGCTTGGTACCATCTCAAATCAGCACCAAAGAAAACAAGTTCATCACATACAAAAGACAACTCAACAACAAGGCAAAATCATTGTAAATAAAGAAAATCAAGAAATCTTCGTTGTTGCCCTTGAGCAGCAATTTCAGATAACAAGAAATGATATAGAGAGCAAGGCAACCAAGGGGACAAATAGTTATGTACGCAATAATTTGTTGATTCCTTTAATTCACAAGGCATTAAGTGCTTGCAAAATATCTAAACCTAGAAAGGGAGTTGCAAATACTTTTCCAATGAATTTGTGGTATGATGAAGAATGTAAGGCTGCCAAGAGAGCTTTGAAGGAAAGTGAAATGAACAAAGAAAATAAAAAGAAATATGAGAAATTGGTACAATACAAAAAGAAAGCTATGTGAGTACGAGGAGGAAAGAATTAATTTCTCTTGGAAAGCACAATCCCAAAGGCTTTTGGAGGGAGTTGCAACAAAAGAAAAAACACAAAGAAAATAATATCACAGATGCTCAGTGGTTAGAGTATGCGAGGATCCTCTATGAGCGGCCTCAACAAAAGGATACTCCTCCCATAATTAATACTTCGACCAAGCTTTTCTCCGTGGAAGACATCAAGCATGGCATCATGAATCTAGCAAGTGGTAAAGCACAAGATATTGATGGGCTGCATGCTGAATTTTTAAAGTGGGGTGTGGAGATCCTCACTCCGCACATCGAGAAAAATATTCAATGAGATCAACCAGAATGGCTTCCCATTGGAGTGGACAACTAGTGTTGTTATTCCTCTATTTAAAAGCGAGTGATATCAATAATCCATCAAACTACCACACCATTATGGTCAATCCTCTCCTTAGTAAACTTTTTGGGGGCATGGTAGAATGTTGAATCAGTAGTTGGGCCAAAAGAGAGGGTAAAAGAGCTTGGGATACCCAAGGCGAGGAAACTTTTTGTTGCTTTGTTGATTTTAAGAAATATTTTGACATAGTGCCTAGAGACAAACTTTGGAACAAGATGGAGGAACTTGGGATTCCAAATGAAGCAACATTACATAGGGTTTATGAGCGGAGTCGGAGGTAAAATCGAGAACCAAAGAGGGAATGTCGAATGTAAAGCGGTGACATTGGTGTCAAGCAAGGTTGTCCTCTCTCCCACTTTGTATGGCTTATACGAGAATAATGGTTAAGCAAAACCGAGGGAGGGGCATGCAATGTGAGGTTATGTGGTGAAGTTACTCTTATATGCCGATGATCTTATTCTAATTTCAAAAACAACTCAAGGATTGAGGGATCATTTGAAAGCCTTAGAACTTTTTTGCCAAGAAGTAGGGATGCAAGTGAACATTAGCAAAACCAAAGTAATGATTTTTTCTTTAAAAAGGAAAGAGAAACAACTTAACTTTCTTTTTGAGGGGAGCCCATTGGAAATTGTAACAGAATACAAATATCTTGGGATTGATTTGCACAACAAGCTTAGTTGGGAGACATGTAGAACAAAAAGGATATAGGGGGTTGGAAAGCATCTTACCTACTTCAAAATAGGTGCAGGACAACTGAACTTTGGGATTGGAAAACTAAGAAAACTCTTTTTGGATTGTTGGTCACCCGGTTGCTCTTTATGGTTGCGAAGTATGGGGAAGTAGCATGTCAAATCATGGATGGAGACAATTAGAAAGAATCCAGAAACATCTAATCACAAACACTCTTAAATTCAAGTCAACAATCCCTTATGAGATCCTGTTGGCTGAAGCAGGTACTTTCCCGATGGAAGCATCAACAATAACTCAGTTGTTAAGTTATTTGAAAAAGTTGGAAGCATGGATAATCATTGTTGGCCTAAAATGGTTATGGAGGAAAAATTAGAGCGTAGAAAGAAAACTTGGATGAAGCAAAACAACAAATGGATGAACAAATGGGGCATCAACTTTCAGGAGTGTCCTAACAACAACAAGGAAATAAAACAATATGTGATAGAAAAATTTAGGACTGTCATGTGGACAAAGAAGATTGGTCGTAAGAAAGCTTATTACATCAAAGAATTTAACCCCACTTGGGAGCATGATGAAAAAGCTTATCTTGGGGCAACTATCAAGGGTAAAGCAAGGATTTTAGTGGCTCAAATGAGGACCGAGATCGCATCACCTTCGATGTGAAACCGGTAGATGGACTATACCTAAGGAGGATTGGGAAAGGAGAACTTGTCTTTTTTGTAGCAAAGGGGTGGTTGAGATGGAATGGCACTTCATCATGGAGTGTTTAGCTTATGAGGATATTCGTATCCGATACGAAAATAACTTGAAGGTGGACAGATTAAATGAGTTATTCGAAGAAACAAGGCTTGAAAAAACCGTGGTTTTGTGCTCAAAATTCACAATAGAAGATCTGATATTGAAAAGAGTTTGAATTCATCTTAAAGTCTCATCTTTTGGTCCCATAAACTCTTCAGTCTCGTGGACGTCATTAAAATATTTCATTTCTTCATTCAAGTCAAAGAGACAATGACATGCATTCAAAGACAAAAAGACTTCATAACATTGTGAGTGAAATGGGTTGAGAGCTTCAATGACTATATGTGAATATTTTAACTTTAATTGCTAGATGTTAATTGACAATTGCTCCAAATGAAAGAAGGAAATGGCAATGAATTTTAACATGGTATAACGATGCATTAACAAGACAACGACCGAAGCCAAGTTATTGTTCAAACTTCAAAATCATATCATCAATGACATACATTCAAAGCCAAAAAGACTTGACAACGTTGTCACCGAAATGGCCCTTACTCATACATTGGGAATCATGCTCATGAAAACGTTACAACCTTGAATTTTGTGCATAAAAAGAGGTAAAATTTTGTGAAATAAATGCTAATGGTCTTTGTCTTGCATATTGAGCTCAAATCTTATCAGAATCCTCTCTTGGTCAAGCTTGGTACCATTTCAAATCGGCAACAAGGAAAACAAGTTCATCACATGCAAGAGACATCTCCAAAACAAAGCAAAATCATTTTAAATAAAGAACATCAAGAATTCTTTGTGGTTTCCCTTGAACAACAATTTCAGATGGCAAGAAATGATATCGAAAGCAATACAAACAAGAGGGCAAGGGGTTATGTTTGTAGTAAGTTGTTGATACCTTTAATACACAAAGCATTAAGTGCTTGCAAAAAATCTAAACCTAGAAAGGGGCTACAAATGTTTTTCCAACAAATCCGTGGTATGACGAAGATTGTAAGGTTGCCAAAAGAGCTATGAGGGAAAGTGATGTGAACAAAGAAGAAAATAAAAAAAAAATACAAGATATTGGTGCAACAAAAAAAAACTATGTGAATAGAAGAAGGTCTGAATTAATTTCTCTTAGAAAACACAATCCCAAGGGATTTAGGAACGAGCTACAACAAAAGAAAACACCCATAGAAAACAATGTCACGAAGCTCATTGGTTAGAATATGCGAAGACTCTCTATGAGCGGTCTCAACGAGAAGGATATTACTCCCATCGTTCATACTTCAATCGAACTTTTTTAGAGAGGAAAACATCAAACATGGCATAAAGAATCTAGAAAATGGTAAAGCTCAATATGTTGATGGGTTGCGAGCTAAGCTGAATTTTTAAAGTGGGGGGTTGATGTACCCACTCTGCATATCAGAAAAATCTTCAATGATGTAACTCAGGTTGGGTTCCACTAGAGTGGACAATTAGTGTGTTTATTCCTCTTTTTAAATGTGGGGATATCAATAATCCTTCTAACTAACGCACTATTATGATCAATCCTATCTTTAGCAAGTTATTTGGGGCATGATAGATCGTAGAATCGGTAATTCGACAAAAAGAGAGGGCAAAAGAGCAAAAGAACAGGTAGGTTTCCGATCTAAACATTCAACCATTGATCATTGCATCACTCTTAGGCACTTGATCGAAAAGCTATGGTATACCCAAGGAGATGAAGTTTTTGCTAGTTTGTTGATTTTAAGAAAACCTTTGACATGGTTCATAGAGACAAACTTTGGAACAGGGATGGAAGAACTTGAGATTCTAGACGAGCTTAAAGCAACAGTACATAGACTTTATGAGCAGGGCAGAACTAAAATCAAAACCATAGAAGGTATGTTTGAATGTTTTGGTAGCGACATTGGGGTCAAACAAGGTTACCCTCTTTCTCCCACTTTATTTGGTTTATACATTGATAAGCTTGAAGAGTGGTTACGTAAAACCAAAGGAGAGGGTGTTCGATTGGCAGTATGTGGTAAAGTTACTCTTATATGTCGATGATCTTATCTTAATTTCAACAGCTCAAGGATTGAGGGAGTATCTAAAAGCTTTAAAATTCTTTTGCCAGAAGTCGGGATGCAAGTGAACATTAGCAAAACAAAAATCATGATTTTTTCCTAAAAAGAAAAAAAGAGGCAATTTAACTTTCTTTTTTAGGGAGTACATTGGAAATTATTCTGAGAATATAAATATCTTGGGATTAATTTCCACAACAAGATGAGTTGGAAGACTTGCAGAGCAAAAAAAGATACAATGAGGTTGGAAAACATCTTACCTACTTCAAAATAGGTGTAGGAAAGTTGAGCTTTTGGTTTCTTGGTTACTCTGGTTGCTCTTTACGGTTGCATGGTTTGGGAAAGTAGGGTGTCAAAACATGGATATCGACAATTAGAAAGAATCCAGAGACATTTAATCGAAGCACTCTTAAAGTTAAATCAACGAGTTCCTCATGAGATCTTATTAGCTGAAGCGAGTACCTTCCCGATGGAAGCATCGCCAATAACTCATTGAAAAGCTATTTGAAAAAAGTTGAAAGCATGGATGATGTTCACTAGCCCAAAATGGTTGTAGAGGATAATCTAGAGCGCAGAAGAAAACCTAGATGAAACAAAACAACAAATGGATGAACAAATGGGGCATCAATTTTCAGGAGTGTCCTGACAACAATAGGGAAATAAAAAATTATGTGATGGAGAGGTTTAGGACTACCATGTGGACAGAACGCAGATGGGTCGTAAAAAAGTACATTATTTCAAAGAATTCAACCCCACTTGGGAGCATAATGAAAAAGCTTATCTAGGGGCAATTATCAAGAGTAAGGCAAGGATTTTAGTGGCTCAATTGAAGACCGAATCACATCATTTTCGTTGTGAAACCGGTGGATGGACTATTCCCAAAGAGGATTGATAAAAAACAATGCCTCATTTTTGCAGCAAAGTAGTTGTTGAAAGGGAATGGCATTTCATTATTGGAGTGTTCAACGTATGATGATATCCGTATCCAGTACGAAAACGAATTAGAAGTGCACAACTTTAATGAGTTATTTACATAAACAAAACTTCAAAAGATTGTTGGTTTAGTGCTCAAGATTCACATTAGAAGAACTGATATGGCAAAGAGTCTAAAAACTGCTTAATGTATTGGTTTCATTTGGTCCCATAGACTCTTCAATCTCGTGGACGTCATTAAAATCTTTCATTTCATTTCATGTAGTTTTGGAGTTACTTATCCCTTTCAAAACTATTAATAAATGGATAACCCATAAACAAGTTGAATGGCCAAAATGCCACTGCCCGTTTTATTGATATGACCCAAAATTGTAATGGGAGGATCTCGAAGAAATTTTATTGGTCATAGCCACATACATATAAATTGTTCAATGCTGCAATAAATGAATTCATTTGTTGAATCTTGTGCTCTTCCAATGACTCTACTTTGTCATGGATAATTTGCATATGTTTTCGCATTATCTATGAATAAAAATTTGCTTTGCTTCAAATTTGTACAATTGAATTTTAAATAATTCTCTCCAGCATTTAAAAAGTTTGCACCTAGATTAGGTTTCTTTTATTTGAGTTTCATTACAAGTATATTACTTTTACAAAATAAGGCAACACATGCCATTAAACTAGAGTTGTAAACCCCAGTGTCACCAAGAATTAAAATCCACGTCGATAGAAGCTGGCTCTCAAAATACATGTATCATTATCAATGTAACATTACATTCCGTCTGATTCTGTGTTTTAATATCTCCACTGTAATACCAATGTTGCACAACAAGAAACTTCCATCAATTGCAAACAATTGGCCTGCCAAATCACTGATATAGGGGTATTGTGAGATATAGAGGTATTGGGTACAAGTCTAATTGATGACACATTCTGGAAATGTTGAATAAAAATTGTTTTTCTTGCAGATCATTTAGCATCGTGTGAAGAGAGATGCTTTTCGAGACATTATTAACAGCTATCTCACATCTTTAATACATCAAAACTGACTCCAAGATTGATTGCAACAAAACTTCAATATACATCCCAACAACTGTTATCAACAAAAACAAAAAGTGGTTTAGTAACTCTATACATCCCAGTCAACAACTGCTAGAACAGTTTTATGCCATCTCCGCAGTTCCCAACAAAACCCAGGAACAAAGCTTACAGCTGCAGCTAGGCGTTAGATGTAAGTAAGATCGGGCCCCAGGTTAAAAACCAGAAAACTAGCCACCAATTATTTTATTTAATAACACTATACACCCTAAACAAAGGGAATGTGTTAGCTGCCCCACATGGACAATGGTAGAGTGGTGAAAATGTCCAATATTTTCGCCCACAAAATGTGATCAACTTTGAATCAAGGCCACAAAATGGACATATATTAAGTAATTGTGGGCTTTTCAGACTTACCTGTGAAAGGAATCAATAGATATTTACAATAAATCTAGCCATCGTCCATTAAGTACACTTGGGGTGTTTCTGCAATGATCCTTGTTATTACAATATGGCTGTACTGGAACTGGTACAATAAGCCTCAGTGACAATTTGTGTCAAAATTGCTTTTTCCCCCACTTACCAACTAATCAGTGGAAATGTTGTAGCTACTACACACAAACAGTAGTAGCGGTGAAAAATTCCATATCTTAGCCCGAAAGTGCAATCAGTTACCAGTGCAAAAAAATTAACAAAAATCAAATATTTGAAGGCTTTTCCAGCATCACCTGTGTAACAAATCAACAGCAAATATTTTACAATTGTTCTAGTCATCATCAGATAAGTAAATGATACTTTGAGTGTTAATTGAATGAGCCATATTATTACAATTTGGCTGTACTGGAACTAGAAGGGGCGAAGGAGATACTTCTGACTCCAGACCACAAGTTGGTCTCCCTGTAAAAATGGGAGCATCAGATGCATTATTGCCATAAACAAGTGTTGCTCCAACATTACCATTATCTTCCGATAAAATATTTTCTTGGGTGGGGTGTTGAATATTAGTACTAACGAGATTTTCTAGAATACTGTTATCATTCATCATTTGGAAACTAGAGGGTGAAACTTGGGGAATGTCAATTCTTTCTACTTGAGATGCTGCACTAGGTCCTCGTAATGGGAACAACTCTACATTTCCCAATACAAAGTTAGAAGCATCTTGTGTGCCTGATTCAATGATGCCGGCACCAACTCTCAATGCATTTGCATGATTGGAATTCGCTAAGGAAATTTGATTGTGGCAATTTGGTTGGTTTTGCTGCAGAGGTATAAAACCTGAATGCAATGAACCAGAATTAGCACTACGATTAGGAGAACCAAGCAAATTACCAGTTTCTTGCTGCTGCAATCTTTGAGATATAATAGAATTTGCTTCAGACAAGTATACATGTGACATTATTTCTCCAATATTCCCTTGAGCTTGAAGCTGTCCTGCCTGGGTTAAGCGGCCACCTGAATTTATGCTTGAACATCCAGAGGGCCCAGTACTCCTATTTATCATATCAGAAACACCACCAAAATTGTGAGGCAAGGAATTTGGTTGAGCTCCTTGCCCTAGTTGCGTATTTTGATCGGAAATGCCTGGATTCAACATTCGGGCAGGAAACTGTAAACCTGGAGTCCAAGCATCATTACTCTGAATGCCTCTGGGTGAGTAAAACATCCCGCCAGCTTGAATTCCGCTGACTGAAGGAAGACTGCATGAAGTTGGGAGATCAGAAACAAGCGCAGGTGACCCTGAATGGACAACTGGCGTTGCCAACAGAGGAAATCTTACGTTTGAAACTGGTATTGCCTGCTGTCTTGACTGCTGCAAGTGGATTGCAGAGCCTGCCAAAAATATTACTCATACTAAGAACATGTATACTTTTGCATGTAAAAAAGAAACCACACAAATTTGCCTTCCCATTTAAGGAAAAATACTAAAATTGCTCACTACAAACAAGAAATTACACAAGAAATATCCTATGATTTGTACAAGTAATATGCTTAGATTGAGAACTATGTAAATGCTTCTTGAAACAAATTAATGAACAGTTAGTGCACTGATTTTCTGTTCCAATCTATATATTGAAATTTGTATACAATTATTAGTATATATATAAAAAGAAACAAAAGAAACCATTCAATATATCTAATTTATTGCTTACCGAAGGGTTGGCAATCAATGTAAAGGATTTTCACCATTAAAATACCAATCAAACAGAATCTAATCAGGTGTGAGAGATCACTGGCAAAAGTTTTTATGCAAGTAACAAGCCCACTGTCAACAATCAATATCTTGTAAGCTAGCTATGCATTAAGAACATGGTTAACTCCGGGAATTCCAGACTTTCTCAGCATGCCCCATGGATATCCAGCATACGGCATGAAGGGTCCAGCAACCGTCAGCAATAAATGTGTCTGGAATAATTTGACATCTTCAGGTTCTAAATCATTGAAACTTCAGAGTTCTTCAAAACTAATTGAATCATTTCACTTGCATCGCGTTTTCATATCTACAGTTATTTCAATTTTTATGTAAAATTTTGACCCTTTTATATTATTTTTCCTTTGATGGTTTTTAGCATGTATTAAAATATTGCATTGTTTAGTCTCTCCCATCAGTTTGGCATGACCTCGATGATCATTGTTCATGAATCATAATCTAACAGAGGACTTGATAAATAGATCAAGTTGCGGGCAATAGCAGACAAGTTGACCAATGGAAGAAGTGTGAGCAGAGTGTGTAATGAACCACTCTACAAGACTTTACCAGGTCAGCTATGAGCTTGGACGATACATCAAGTCGGGGACTTCTCTTGTGCCAACATAAGGCATGGACCAAAGCATGAAGACTGGAGGGAGGGAGGGAGGGAGAGAGTCACTTCTATTGAACTATTAAATATCATGTATATGCATTGGCCCTTAGGCCTCTATATGTTCTTCTACCACTGTTAGACCTCTAACACTAACCTTCAGAAAACTTGGAAAGAGAATAACTGGATGAAAAACATTCATATTACCGAATACTGTGTGCATAGCATTTTTTAATAGCGTAGTTTATTATCGATCAAACATTATAAAGTGACTTGTATAGGTTATTTAATGACCCCTAATAACATAATGACTAAGTCCCAAGACATATTGCATAAGATCAACTTTACAATACTTTAATGACCAGGACTTACATAAATAAAAGGAACTTTAAAATACTCTCTAACAAAGTGAAATCAATGCATTCATGGTTTATGAGATCTGTGCTACTACCTATTCTATCCCTGCTTCTATAGTAAACCATCCGATTTGGTGTGAGCACTTTGTAACTTCAACATCTAAGGCCTGCATCATGGCCTGCATTTACATTGCATCTATTGTGTTCTAACATGATGACACCCCAACAAGTCTTCCAATATATGGCTCAATCATGCAATTTTCTCGCAAAATCGCGTGTTATACCATTTGTGTGACTTCAAAATCAAGACATCTATGGATCCACAATTTAGGATTTCCAAAACTTCAAAGCAAGTTACCAATAATTTGAAACATGTTTTTAGCAAAACATTGATGCGTACTAGTATATCATAGTTCGCATACTCATACTCCGAAGACCCAAAAAATTGACTCAGCAACTTAAAAATACCTATATTTCTTTAAAAATTTAAAAACATAAATTTTATGCAAAAAAATGTTACAAAATGTATTAAATGGGACTGTAAACGTTGGGGAAGTGTTTTCTACTAGATTTGAGAAACAAAATAGAGTACAAAATCACATCATTATGTGAATACAACAGCCAACTGATAAGTCCTATGAATTTATGATGATCATAATTGCATATCTATGCAAGTTACAAATTACAATAATTTACAATTTCCAAAAACTCGCCAAAATAATAAATTGGAAACCAACAAAAAAACTTGCCAGTATTCGCCAAAAACTCATGAGCAATTGTCAAAAGCTCACAAGTGATCAGCAAAAGCTAGCAAGTATTCAACAAATACTTGACTGGCAGGTTCGATGAGTTTTTGGGAGTTTATTCGCCCAGCTAAAATTATAGGGATTACTACGCCGACTAAAGAGTACTCGCCAAGTTTGCAAACTGTGACTGGTATAATTTAATGGCATAGAAAAGGAATGCACAATTTTAATAACACCGTGACTTTCTTCGTGTCTATCCACCTAACAACATGAACATTATCTACTTTCACGATCCAATTGTTAGGCCAAGTATTGGAATGACAAATTAACAATATTGGTGCAAGCCAAAAATTGTATTCATGATACTTATTGAAAATAAGAAGATTACAATATATAGAGCCAAGATTTGGTTGTTCATTTCACCTTCTAAGGTGACTCTTCCTATTCCTACGGGAATGACTCTTCATTTATATCAAATAAGACAAAAGCCTATGACACCTAGGATTAACATATATTACAATAATGTTACATCCCCCCTTAATCTGCAGGGGTCATAGTGAGACCAAGCATTCCTTTGAACTTTTGTCAGGATGTCTACTGGTTGCTTTGTTGTAGGGCAATGTTGCAACTTTACACTACCATCTTTCACATGGTGCCAAATCATATCAGATTTAGTGTTGTTATGCTTAGTTTGATCATGAAAGACTAGATTCTTTGCCATTTGAATTGCAGAAGTGTTGTCAACCATGAGAGGTTGGCAAAACCTGTTGCTCCTACAAATCTGAAAGAACGCTTCTAAGACAAAAAATCTCTAGTTTCTGATGAAATTTTCAGCTCTGATTGCTTCTTGGACTTCCAACTAATCACTATTGTTCCTAGACTCATTAGAAAACCCAAAATGAATTTCATATCTTCAAAATTACCACAGTAGTCAAAATCTAGATATCCAACTAGTTTAAAGTTTGCTTCTCTGAAGTATTTTAGCCCAAAATGTTGTGTTCCTTTGAGAAATCGGAGGACTCTCTTTGTTGCTACCAAATGATTTTCTCTAGGTTGTTGCATGAAGAGAAAGAACAGCAACAAAAGAGATATTTGGTCTAGTTGTTGTCACATAGATTAGACTTCTAATGAGTTGTCTATATTTAGTAGCATCTACAAAATTTGTGGTATATTCTGTGGTTAATTTCAGATTTTGTTCCATGGGCATACTAAAAGGCTTACAATCTTCCATTTTGAACTTGCTCAGAATGTCACCAATGTACTTTTGTTGAGTGATGAAGATATACTTTGGTTTTTGAATTACTTCAATACCCAAATAGTAATGAAGATAGCCCATATCTGTCATTTCAAAGCTTTTCATTAACTCTGATTTGAATTTTGCAATGTATCCTTCATTGTTTCCTATGCTGAGCAGATAAACGATGTACACCACTACAAATACAACCATTTTGTCAGCTGTTGTGACAAAAAGTGTTGCATCTTCAAACTCAAAACATTTAAAGTTAATGTTCAGGAGGTGCTCGGCTAGTTTGTCGTACCTTGCTCAAGAGGCTTGTTGCAAATCAACTATAAAACCTTCAAGCTGAGTCATGTACACTATTTCTTGAAGATCACCATTCAAAAAAGCAATTTTCACATCCATCTAATGAACTTTCCACCCGTTTTGTGCTGCCAAAACCAACAAAGTCCGAATGGTAGTCCACTTCATTGTTGGTGCAAAGGTTTCATTGTAGTTTATGCCTTCCTTTTTAGCATCCTTCGCGGCAAGTCTTTCTTTATATTTGTCAAGCAAGCCCTCTGCCTTGTATTTGTTGCAGAAAACCCACTTGCAACTAATTGGTTTATAGCGGAGTGGAGGATCAACCAACTTCCGAGCCCCATTTTTCATCAATGCAACTTATCTCTCATGGCTTTTCTCCAAGACTGATCCTTTTCAACTTGTTTGAAAGAGGTTGGTTCTAAATCGAACGCAATGTTGAGTTCTTCTAGTCATTCAAGGTGAGCTTTTCAATCTTGTTTTGAATTTCTTCTAGGACATTTTCTATTGTTGTGCAGCTGCATGTGCACTTCGTGTGCCAATTTTTCCAACTTCATCAAGATAGACATCTTTCAATGTTTGTGTTACCCATTTAGGCATCTTCTTCTATGGTTTTGGTGCCTCAATCTCATGATCTGAAGCTCCTTCACTTTTTGTTCTCTATTCTTGTGCCACTTGTCCATTTTTGATGAAGTTTCATTTTCTTCTTCAAAAGCTTCAATCTCTATTATAGGAGATAAGACAGAATCAAATGACTCCCAACTGCATGTACCCCCCTCACTGTTTGGAATTTCCAAATTACTCTCCTTGTAGACATCGAACTTGGCATACTTCTCCAATCGACTCAATTGGCAATTGATGTTGGCCTCATCCTTTGCAGTTTCACAAAAGACATCCCTTGTAATGAGGAATTTCTTCCATTTTTCATCATAGAGCTAGTATGCCTTGGAGGATTCAGAACATCCCAAATGAATGCATTTATGACTCATGTGGTCCAACTTATTCTTTTTTCCTTTGGGATCAATGTGTAACATGTGGATCCAAAAACCCGAAGATGACGCAAATGAGGTCTTCAATAGAAGGGTTGTGATGGTGATCTATTTCAGAGGTACATTGTTGTTTGTGTTGCTTCTACCCAAAAGTGTAGATTTACCCCCTTGAAATATAACATTGCACGAACCATATTCATCATGATTTTGTTCATCCTCTCAACTACTCCATTTTGTTGAGTGTGAGGAATTGTGAGATGGTGTTTGATCCGTTTTCTTGGAGATAGGATTCAAACACCTTTGAAGTGTACTCACCACCATTATCAGTCCTGAGTGTCCCAATGTGGGTTTGAGCTTCATTTTCCACCATAGCTCGAAACTTTTGAAATGTTTCAAGGCTTCTAATTTTTGTTTGAGGAAATAAATCCATGTCATTTTATTGTAGTGGTCAATGAACAACATGAAGTACTTGTGACCACCAACTAACAAAATTGGAAGAGAACACAAGTCGGAGTGGACCAACTGCAACTTTCTATCGGCTTTCCATTCTGACTTCTAAAAAGGTCCTCTTGAGTGTTTAGCCAAAATGCACACTTCACATTTCATATAGAGTCTTCGATTTAACAGTTTATGATGATCTATTTCAGAGGTACATTGTTGTTTGTGTTGGTTCTGCCCATAAGTGTAGATTCACCCCTTTGAAGTATAACATTGCATGACCCATATTCATCACGATTTCGGTCATCCTCTCAACTACTCCATTTTGTTGAGTTTGATGAACTATGAGATGGTGTTGTTAAATACACGCTTATACCGAGCGGGGTGAATCGATATATAAGATAAAATTTTAATAATTCAAAACTTTAATAGTCGAACAACAGCAATCTTACACAATCTAAAAATTATGCAACACGAGGAATATAGTATTTACATGGAAACCCTTTCGGGAAAAATCCATGGCATATATATATATATATATATATATATATATATATATACAACACACACACTCTTGTACAATTCATGTAGGCACCAACCTCACGGAGACATCGATCCCTAATGCCAAGCACCAACTTAGCAATTGGACACCAATCTTTTATGTCGAGCACCAACTCCCATTGTGGAAAAATTCTTAAAAATAGAATTATATGTGCAAAAAAGTGCGCCCCCTTTGGTGAGATGATGGATGACTTAAAGTGATTATTTTAATTAATCTATCCTTTCAAAAAGTGCGCCCAAGCTTGGAGGAAGTCAACAAGTCAAAGAGGGAATAAAAGAAATGAATTAAATGCATTAAATTTAATTTATTTAGTGGCTGCCCCCTTCCTCTCAAAAAGTGCGCCCCATTTGGGAGTTATTTAATGTTTTTAAAGGCATTAAAACATTAAATTAATTTCTATTTTCAGTGGCTATGGTCAAAGCACACTGTGAAGCTTAAGTGAAGTGATGTGTGAAGGATTAAATTGGATTAATTTAATTTATTGGATGGCTGTCCTTAAACATGTTATTTTAAAAGAGAAAAGCATAATTTTTAATTAATTAATTGTCTTTAATTGTTAGGGCAATTATTAATTATAGAATTGAGAAGGTTATATAAGCATGGGCAGCCATATGGGTGAATTATTTGATTCACAGGTAAAGAATTGCAGCCACGTGGAAAAGTGCGCCCCCATTAGAAGAGGGATTTTGCTCAGATAATGTGGCAACAAGGCTAAAAGCTTCCAGATTTGGCGCATGCTTTAAAGGAGGTTGATTTTTGTCTGCATAATTGTTTGCATAGGTGTTACAGGTGCTCAGGTGTTGTTAAAAGGATTCATGCTCTCTTTATGTGCAAATTAAACACCATTTTTTGGGGCAGCAGGCTTGAAAAGTGCAGATTTTTACAATTAAAATTCACTATTCATGCTCCGGTGGCCATTTTTGTCTGAATAAATTGCAGGAATTCAATACAGGTGCTTTACAAAGGAAAAGGAGCTTTTATCAATGTCCAATACATTGCATATATCCTCCGAATCTGAAGAATTGTCCAGATCTGCACCAATTTTGAAGAAATTCAGCCAAGTAAGAAAAAAAAGAATTATTCAGACGAAGATAGACAAAGCCATGGCGAAAAGAGATGAAAAAGAAAGCACGATGGAGTCATGCATTGCTTCCAAACTTGCAGACATAGGAGACACAGATCTAGGCCCGGAACCTCTTTCCGATTTGATTGATAGATCCAGAGCGGGAAAGACTTCACTCATGCATGCGGTTAAAAGCAGTGGAATTATCCGAGCTGCAGCTTTTCCATGTACAGCCCAATTGTCAGAGTTTGTTATGGAGTGCGCTAGATCTTACCATCCTTCATCCAGATCAGTGCGTGATGCTTCGGGAAAGACAATAATTCGTTTGGACGCAAAGTTCATCAATTATTGTTTGAAGATTCCAGTGCGAAAGGTGGTGACTTCTATTAGCATTCAGGATGCTGACAGTAGATGGGAGAAGCATAGAGCTGATTGCGTGAGCATAATGAATAGCCGATAAATGAAGCCTAGATCTCCTTCAAAGTTCCCGAGAACTCTTCCGCGGTCCAATTTGGTGCAGGAGGTAGATGATGTCGTCAAATTGCTATGCAGGATGAATGGCGAAGCGAATGCCTACACTTTCCGTACATGGATGTATGCTTTCATCAGGACCATTGAAATCAACAAGGTTGATTCTATAATCAATTGGTCGGAAATTATTAGCAACAACATCGGTGAGCAACTCCGAACGTGAAGCGTACTTTCACTTTAAGATGACTTTATACTTGGTGTATGCTGCAGCTTCACAAGGTGTCTTTTCCAAGCTGGATAGATGTGGTGTTCTTTCTAAGGACCCCATTTTCGAGTGCTACCCGTAGCTTACTGCACCTGCATGCGAGAAAGACTTCAAAGTGATCAACGATGACTTCTACGATTTCATCTGCAGGCTAGACAAAGACTTGAAGGCCAACAGGGTAAGCAAGGAAGCATGGGAAGTTGTGTCCAAGATTTCACATACCTCGGGGTTACGGACTTTTCGGAGAACCAATAAAGATGCCCATGTATCCGAATGATAGATTGATCGTCATGGAGCTGAGCAGGCAACTTGTAGAGTTACACGACCTTCAGTCAAAGCGGCACAAGTTTACGGGCTTCTTCCCAATCACTGTGGGATATTACAGCTGCATTAGCATTCATAGAGCTCGGGGATGGAGGCGCAAATGTTATCTCGAGTATGAGCAAGAGTTCTTCCCTGCACGGCTGAACTTCGATCCATTTGCAGTTAGCTAGGAAGGCAATCTCCCAAGAGTACGCACATGTGCCTTCATTAGAAGATTTATGGATGAAGTGCAAAAGTGAGTACGAGGTTAGAAAGAGAGATTTCAGCAGCTATCCAAGAAAGCAAGTGTTCGACTTTGGACTAGCGCGGATACCTGCGGATCTTAAAGATGATGGGAATGTGGTACTTGACACTTACCATCAAATGGGAGGAGATAAAGCCATACTGCAGAATAACATAGGAGGCTGCAACACAATTGAAGAAAGGTCGGGAGCTGTGTTGGTGAATACTTCAAACTGGTTGCTGACGAAGGGATATTGCCTTGATGAAGCATTGATGAATCAAGTCACGGGCAACTTCGGCACAGGAGATTCCCTCAAGCGAAAGCACGGAGGAGAAAGCAGCAGGAAAGTCGAGAAGTTGAAAGTGCATAGAAGATCTCAATCCAAGGAGAGGATCACTTCTACGACCATGACTTTAACTCCGGTTTCTCCAGTACCCAATACTTCACCAACTATTGCACCGCAACAGCAGGATGCTTCCATGCCTCCACTGAATCCAGCGACATTCATCTTCTCCCCTCAGCCACTTCGTTCAGCGCCTGTTCCAGAGGATACGTTGAAGCTGCAGATGGCGGAATTCGAAAGGGCTTTGTCCTTGGATGACTCAGAAGATGGCAGCCATAACATTGTGGCACTTTCTGATGGAGAGGATGCAGAGCGGAAGATGGTAGTACACTCAGTGACTTCTCATTCTCCGAGAAGTAACTTCTCGAAATGGTTGGCTTTGCAGTTGGTTCTAGAAGCGAGAATGGAGATGAACTTAGAGGAGCACGACTTGTAGCTACTCAGAATCTAGGCGGAAGAGACAGAAGGCCTAAAGTTGCCAAAGCAACTTCTAGGTTGATCATCGAGGATTCGGGAGAGAAGTTTGCTGAGATATCAATTCCGGCAGAAGGAAAGATAGAGGAGGAGCTCACGGCAGAAGATGTGACAGTGACCAAAGTACCCCTCGGTCAAGCCACCACTGAAGGATTGAAGCAGGACACGCAGACATTGATGGATGCTTTATTCCTTAGGCTTGACAGTGAAAAGGCGGAGAAAGTAGAGCTACGCAGAAGCAAGTATCTCAATTATGTGAGATCATAGCCAAGGTTGCTAAACCTTCCATTCAACCCATTTCAGAGCAGGTGAGTGATCATCTTATGCAGGAAATGGAGGATGCAAGCAATCAAGTAAAGGCTATTGACGAATGGAAGGATTTGATTATTCATCAAGCTTCTGTACAACTTGGGAAGTGCCAACCTGCCTAAAGGTTATGGATGATGCAGCAAATCAACTAAAGCAACTGATGGCAAACATAGAAGGCATGAATACAGTTGCAGAGAGTAACCTGAGTATTTTGGCCGAGATTAACAAGCTGCCAGGAGATGTATTGATTGCGGAACAGATTGTACCAGACGGATCAGTTGAGAAGGGGAAGCAGCTAGAGTTTGCAGTATCTTTCCATTTGGAAATCTGCAGAGTTTTGCTGAAGAGGATGCAGGCACTTGAGAGTAGGACATCAGATTTACCAGACAGTGTCATTTCTTTCACTGAGGAAAGAGTGGACGGAGGTGTTACTTCATACGTGCGGATCGTCTCAACTAAGGTGCCTAATTCCCTGGAAGGTTCTCTTCTGATGGTACAAAAGAGAATTGATAAAGCTACCAAGCCTTTCACGTTGAATTCTTATTATTGACAAATCGACACGGGAGCCTCACCGATTAAATGAGGGAGATTTATCTCATGATCGCCTAGGTTTGATGCTATGCGAGAAAATCTAGCCAACACTCCACTGGTTGGGAGCCCGGCCCAAGGGGTTCCCAATGACGGGCCAAGTGAGAGAGGAGTCGGACGACTGAGGCTTATCTATTAGTTCTTTGGAATGGGAATGGTTCCCTTTGCTCTTCCCCCGGCTTTATGATATATGCTCTGGGGCTGCCGACATTCTCTTCATCACGTAAACACACGAGAGCCCGGTTCATCCTCTCCCTGTGTTTCCAGGAGAACTTTGTGTCACGGTGTACTTTGTTTCTTGCTTTTCATCTTAGATCTCTTAATAAACTTTGTATTATTTTAGATCTGGATCTAGAGCTGCCTTTGTTTTATAATTATGTGTGTTCATATCTATTAAGTTTCTTCTATGTGCATGCAATTAGCTCTGCTATCTACTAATTGGGATGCACATCTTCCCCATTTCTTCTCTGTATTTCCTTTACTTCCTTCTTCTATAAAATACTTCCTTTCTTGAACAGTTGCTTACTTGCTGCAGAACTTTTTAGTTATGGTTCATGAACTAAGTGGTTAAAGTAAAACCCCTGATAGATAATAACACATTTTTATTGACAAACCGACACGGAGCCTCACCGATTAAATGAGGGAGATTTATCTCATGACTGCCTAGGTTTGATGCTATGCGAGAAAATCTAGCCAACACTCCACCTGGTTGGGAGCCCAGCCAAGGGGTTCCCAATGACGGGCCAAGTGGGAGAGGAGTCAGGCCAGAGGCTTATCTATTAGTTGCTGGAATGGGAATGGTTCCCTTTGGTCTTCCCCTGGCTTTATGCTATATGCTCTTGGGGCTGCCGACATTCTCTTCATCACAAAAACACACGAGAGCCCGGTTCGTCCTCTCCCAGGTATTACTGGCTTTCTTTGGTTATCAGCTTGCAGACATGAGACTCGGGGTTCGGGTGGTGTCAAAGGCTCTGGTGGGGTTGCCTATCTTTATAGGGACTCCCTCCAGAACAGGATCTCGATGGTCGGTTCTGATGAGTCTGCCAGGTACATGTGGATTCGTATTAGTGGGGCCACTCAATTCTCTAGGGATTTCTATATAGCAGTTTGTTACTTTCCCGGCTGCTTCCCCTTATGCCATCCACAATGGCCTAGATGGTGATCCTTTCTTTGACTTATACGACAATATTAGTCAATACTGTCGCAGGGGAGGTTATCATTTTAGGTGATTTTAATGCCCGTACCAGACACTTACAGGTCCCCCTCCATGACAGATCAGAGGATACATTTTGCACACAGAGGATTGACCCTATGTCAGTTGGTCTACATAGGATTTCTGAGCATACAGATGGCCCTTTCACAGCTTATGGACGGTTCCTTCTCTAGCTTGGGGAGTCACAAGCGATGGTAATTTTTAACGGGATCGAGCGCTTCCCGGATTCACGTTTCTTCACATGTCGTCCCCATGGCGGGGGCACTAGCGTGGTGGACTATGTCCTTGCCAGCCCGGATATCTCACCCCTCTTCTGCTCCTTCTCTGTTTCCCCATTCCCCTTGCCGACCATGCAATCCTATCTTTCTCTCTGGTCGTCAGTCCTCCTACCACCACCACCCCTCCTCCCCCTCCCCACTACCCCTCGCATCTCCTTTCAGTTTGATAAAGGGGACTACGGATCTTACTCATCCCACATCCGCGACCTTCTCCCCTCTGAGCCCCACTTCTCTAACCTGCCTAGTGCGGAGGCCAAGTACACATGCCTTTCCTCTGCCATGTGGGAGGCTGCCCTAAGATCCTTTCCCAGCTCCACCACCCATCCCTCGGCCACTAGTATTACTAAATCTTGCCCCATGAACCAATGGTATGATGTAGAGTGCAAATCCCTTCACCGACGCCTTTGCCAGGCTTTTCCCCATGCCCTCTCCTCCTTCCCCACTCTTAAAGTGCCCTCTACCGGTGCCATCTCTCCGCCGTAAGAAGCGATCCTTCATTTCCCACCACAGATATATGTTTTCCACCTCCTTTAGGACTAACCCTCAATCCTTCTAGCGTACTGTCTTTCCCCGCCACTCCCCCTCCACGACGATCGATCATATCTCCATTTTTTCCCACACTCTACCCTTTACAATGTTCCAGGGGCAGCAGTTTACCCAAATGGGCATCCCCCCCTGGTAATCCCTTTACATGTCGTAATATTAAAGAAGTAATAACGATTTTGAACCATAGTAAGGCGGCGGATGTGGAAGGTTTCAGGATGAGTTCTTCAGCGCAGGTTTTGAGGTCTTTGGTAACTATTTGACAGATCTTTTCAATCAGGTGGTTACCATGGGCTTCCTCCTACTTGGTCTCATCATATCATTCACCTGATTCACAAAGTTGGGTCCATTTATGATCCGAACAACTACAGGACTATCATGGTGGGCCATTCTTTCTCCAAACTCTATGCTACAGTTCTCCATAGGTTGTCCAAGATTTTGGAGCAGAAGCAATTTAGAGCCAGAGGTCAGGCTGGTTTTCGCCCTGGTTACCACACCATCGACCACATCTTCACCCTTCGAGCTATTATTGAGGAGGCCCGTCACCGCTCTTCAAAAGTTTATTGTTGTTTTGTAGACTTTCGAAAAGATTTTAACTCCGTACCTAACAAGGCCCTCTTCCAAAGAACTCAACTCGAGACATTGGCATTTATGCGCTTCTTATTATCGCCATCATGTGCCTCTATGAGTCCATCCTTGGTCGTCTTTCACTACTACACACTGATTGCTCCGATTTCATTAGGAGCACCATTGGGGTTAAACAGGTGCCCCTATCTTCTACCCTCTTTGGCATTTATATCGATGAGCTGGAATCTTTTCTTCGAGATCACATTCAAGAACGGGATGGTTGCCTTTTTCACCACATCTTGATTTCTATTCTCCTATTTGCAATGATATTGTTTTACTCGCCTCTTCTCGAGGGGCTTCGAGAGACACCTTGATGCACTTGCTTTATTTTGTGATCTTCGGCATTTGGTCAATTGATAACAGGTAAGACCAAGCTCATGGTCTTCAACGAGTTGAGGACATCACACCTCCATTTCTTCTTCTGGCAAGGGCGGGAGGTTGAAATTACTAATACATACACCTACCTGGGAGTCCAGTTCTCAGGGCCTAGATTCAGTATGAGGCATGCTCTTCAGCCGAGGGTGAATAAAGGGTATGGGTCTCTTGCCATTCTCGAGAGAGTACTTTTGGCACCACTTCTAGGACATCTAGGTCTCTTGCCATTCTCGAGAGACGGTGCTTTTGGCACCACTTCCGTGGCATCTCCAAGATGTTTCTTATGAACTCCCTCATCCGCCCCACTATTCTCTATGGGTCTGTTGTCTGGGGGCCCTCCCTTTTAGACACAGATTGGGCTTCTACTGAGAGGATTCAGACTCTCCTCCTTCGCCGCTTCATCAGATGCAAGCGAGATAGTCCCCAAGCATATTATTTTGGCAAAGTTCGAAGCCCAACCTTTTCGTCTGGAGACTATATTTGACTCATCAACCTTTCTTCATCGTATCAGGAGGTTTGGTGATCTCTCCGATGAGCGGGACAGGTATTTGTATCTCACTTATTGTTCCTCTGTGAGTATTGCCCAGTGTGGGCCGTTGTTGGTTTTTCGAGACTTCTGCCTTGTTGGATTTAGTTGGTATCCAAATTGATCGTCTCCCCTTTCTAGTATTCTTTGAATGCTCCTAGCCATCTCTTGCCCACCAAGCAAGTGTTGAACAGGTCCATCCGGGAAGATATCTACAAGAGCTTCATTCAAACTACTTGGGTGAACCCTCTTAGGGTTTGCGCCCTAAGATGTCCTTTTATGCAAAGCACTTTCTTGAGATCAGAGATGGACTCATCATCCGCCCTCAGTACACCTTTCGTCACTGGGTGCATGCCCTCCGTATACCTTTGGGTTAGTTTCGAGTCGACTCCCACAGACTTCGGTGCGAGACTGATCACCACATTGATCGAGATGACAGACTTTGTAGGCTCTGTAGCCTTCAAGAGGTGGAGGCAGACTCGTTCATCTTCCGCTGCCCCATATACTATGAGATCAGAGGACGATTTCACTGTCTCTTCAAAGGGATTCAGACTCTCCTAATTTTCTTCAAATATATTGACCAACGGTGTCTTGCCCTCTACATTCGAGAGTCTCTGCTTCTCCGGAACCAGATTCTTCATCCCCCACCGAGAGTCATCCCCACGAGACAAATTATAGCCTTCTTTCTAGTTCTACCCGCAAGTGGAGGAACTAAACGACAGAGCCTTATGACCCAGATACAGTGCATACATCAATTCGTCACAGGTTGGACCTTCACATTTCCCTCGATCACCACCAGCAGAACCGGATGCACACACGTACCAGCAGGGCAACCCAGCTCCATTCGTCCCCCTAGCCGTCGCTCCAGTCTCAGATCTCGGTGAGGGGAGGACGTTTTCACCCTCTTCCGGTTGTCGAGTCCATCAAGAGCTTCTTTTCGTCGCCTTCTAATGTTAGGAGGGTGTGGCTACCATTCTTGAGTAGACCATTGGTCCTCGTTTCGCCCCTCCTTCATTCCCTTCTTTGCGTCTCCAATCTTTCTCCCCGCTTGCTCCATTGCCCCCGTCTGTGGCGGTATTGGCTTCAGGTTTCCTTTTTGTTTTGTCTCTTCTCCTTTGTTCTGTTTTTGGGAACACATTTTGAGTTGTCCCCGCTTTCGCACTTTGTATATTGTTTGGGCTGCGGTCCCATTAACCTACTTTTGTGGTCATTCATTGGACATTAATATATTTATCTTATTTTATCTCGCCTCCGCTATGGACAAGGAAACAAAAGGTTGGTTTTTGCTCAACAAAGACCCTAAATTTCCACCAAGGAAAAATGTTCCTCCACTTGTGCTTTTCCTATCATCCATGTCACCTGCCCAATCTGCATTTGTATATGTTGTTAAGGTGAAATCTGCACCTCTTGGGTACCACAAACCATAATCTAAAGTGCCTTTTAGATATTTGAATATTCTCTTAACCACTTGCACATGTGTTTCTTTTGGGGCTGCTTGGAAACATGCAACTAAACCAACTGCTTGCATGATATTTGGCCTAGAGGTTGTTGTGTACAATAAGTTGCCAATCATTGACTTGTATAGAGTCTGATTTGCTTCGGGAGACTCATCATCCTTACTCAACTTGCATCCTGTAACCATAGGTGTGTTGACTAGTTTGCAATCTTCCATTTCAAACTTCTTTAACATCTCCTTTACATACTTAGTTTGAGAGATAAATATTCCCTTTTCAGATTGAGAAATTTGTAAACCAAGGAAAAATGACAATTCTCCTAGCATTGACATCTCAAACTCATTTTGCATATCTTTAGCAAACTCTTGGTACATTTTTCTATCATCTCCTCCAAAAATAATATCATCTACATACACAACAATCAATTGATGATTACCTTTTGTCTTAATGTAGAGATTACTATCTACTACTCCTCTTTTGAACCCTTGTTGAAGAAGATATGTGTCAAGTCTTGAGTACCATGCTCAGGGGGCTAGTTTTAACCCATACAGTGCCTTCTTCAATTTGCACACAAAATCCTTGTTTTCTAAACAATAGAAAACCTTCCGACTGCTCAATGTAAACTCTAATTTTCCATTTAGAAACACAGATTTGACATCCATTTGAAAAACCTTAAAATTATTGAACTAGCACATTCCAAAAACACTCTAAGAGCTTCTAACCGAGTAACAAGAGCAAAGGTTTCTTCACAATCAATACCTTCTACTCGAGCATACCCTTTGCATACTAACCTTGCCTTGTTTTTGGTTACTTCCCCATCTTCATTCAGCGATTTCTAAACACCCATTTGGTGTCAATCACATTTTTGTCCTTTGGTCTTGGAACAAGTTCCCAAGTTTCATTCTTTCTATTTGATTCAATTCTTCCGCCACGGCATTGACCCAATGTTCATATTTACTAGCTTTTACAACATTTTTAGGCTCTATTTTTATAGCAATGAGAAATTGACTCGCTCGATGTACTTATTATCCTCCGTCAAGTTTGCACCCCAACATATTTAACACCAAGAATCATATTTTCTCCACGATTCTTCCGAACAAATCTTGCTGGTGCCTTTAGTATCTTCCCTGTTTCTCTTCTTCAATTTCTTCTTCGACTTCATTTTGGTCGATTCTTCTAAGTGATCACTTACTTGTGTGGTCACCTTATGTTTTCTGAACTCATCCACTCTTACATCGGCACTTTCCAAAATCTTTTAAGTCTTTTATTATAGCATTTGTAAGCTTTACTCCTTGAGGAGTATCCAAGAAAAATACATTCATCAGATCTAGAGTCAAACTTTCCCAAATCTTCATCATTTCTTTTAATATAACATTTGCTTCCGAACACCCTAAAGTATCTCACGGTACCTGGTTGTAATGTCCCCAATGGGATAATTGATGCCCCGAAAGGAACACCTGCAAATCTGATTTAGAGTAGCTATTGTTAGAAGATATATTTGACAAAAATAATGCAGATCTGAATTTTCTATAGAAAATGAGACTTGCTCTAGGGATTGTTGATCCACAAAACTGATGTAAACTTCATCAAATATTCGCCCAAAACAATCAGAAATCATTATATATGTATGAACAAAAAAATACAAAAATTTGACCAAGAAGAGGGCTGGAATTTTATTTTGTCTGCAGAAAAAGAGATTATAGATCTGGCCGAAGATGAAGTTTCCCAAGCCCAAATTACATGTAAACCAACTGGAAATGACCTCTAAAACTATGATAATGAAGCCAACAATCAGATTTTAGCCAGCCGTGCCCTAGAGTACTCAAAAATCTCCCAAAAGTGGGTCGCACCACTAGGAAATGGCTGGAAATGCAAGGTAGAAATCAGCTACAATCTTCCACCTTCAAACCCTAGCTAGAGACAACACAAATCTGCAACTTCGGTCTTCAAACACTGCTGGAATTTAGAATGATTCTTGAAAACTCAATGGAAAACACAAAGGAAGAAGAGTTTTCGTTCTTCAACCTTGGCAAGAGAGGGTTTTTGTCCTCTAATGCAAAAACATCAAAGGGTTTTCGTCCTTCAATGTAAAATTGGAAAGCATTTAGCTTAAATTTCAGATATCATAAGATGTAAAAAGATGCCTTCTCCAAGTGTGGCGACTTCCTTTTATAATTTTCTCTTGGCATATTAGCCCACACAAGGCCCAATCAGCTCTCTTCACTTTATTTAATATTTTCCCCTTGCTTTACTTTTTAATCCCCATGCTTTGTCCCTATATGGGTCACATTTTCTCACTATGGGGAAATAAAAATAAAGTGACTTTTTCTTTTATTATTTTATCACTAATAAATAATTAAAGTGCTTATAATAAAATTCATTATGCACTTAAAATTAATTTATTAGGATTAGTTTCCTTCTTTTCTACCCCTTAGCTATCGGGAAACCAAAAATAGGCTAAGGGTCTTCAACCTGTTATTTTTGAGAAGGGGATATTACACTGGTCTACCATTCCATAGTTAGTAAGGTGTTTTGGAATTGTTTACTTTGATTTGTCCTCTATTAAGGATGTAAACCGCCGTCTTAACTGCTTCTCCCCAATACATATCTGACAATTTGGACTCATCCAACATAGTCATTGCCATCTCCTGAATTTCGGTTCTTTCTTTCAATAACTCCATTTTGTTGCGGAGTTCGTACAATTTTGAGTTGTCTTCTTATTCCATGTTCCTCACAAAATTCTCCGAATTGGTCTAAAAGAAATTCTCCTCTATCTGATCTCAAGCACTTAATTTTCAACCTAGTTTCATTTTCTACTAATGCTCTAAAAATTTAAAGTTCTCAAATGCCTCAAATTTATCCTTTAGGAGAGCAACCCATGTCATTCTAAAATAGTCATCAATTAACTGCATAAACTAACTCTCACCTTTTAAACTTTGAGTTCGTGTGGGCCCATTCTTATTCCATGTTCCTCACAAAAAAATTTTGAATTGGTCGAAAGAAATTCTCCTCTATCGATCTCAAGCATTTAATTTTCAACCTAGTTTCATTTTCTACTAATGCCTCAGATTTATCCTTTAGAAGAGCAACCCATGTCATTCTAGAATAGTCATCAATTAACAACATAAAGTAACTCTCACCTTTTAAACTTTGAGTTCTTGTGGGCCCACACAAGTCTGTATGAATCAATTCCAAAGGCTTCGTTGTTGAATATTACTTTGATTTGAATCTGCCTCTAGTTTGTTTTCTATCCGACGTTGCTTTGCAAATGGTGTTTGAAGGATTCGTGATTTTTGGCATGTCTCTCATACACTGCTTATTGTTGATTTTCACCAAATTGCCAAAATTCATATGGCCCATTCTTCTGTGCCATAACCAACTCTCATCTGATTGTGTCATATAACATCTTTCTTTCTTAACTTCACTGAGCACATACAAGTTATTCGTGGTTTTGTTTGCATCTGCAACTAATCTTCTTGAATCAGCTTTCCTTACTTCACAACCTTGAGGATGGAAAGTGAGGATGTGTCCTTGATCACACATTTGACTAACACTTAGGAGGTTATGCTTCAGCCCTTCAACATACAACACATTCTCAATTTTTGTCTTTCCATCATTGAGACTGAGATTACCTTTGCCTGCTATCCTTGTTGTAGCATTGTCTCCAAATTTTACTGTTCCTCCACTTACTTTCTTCAAGGAATGGAACTTGCTCTTATCTCCTGTCATATGGCTCAAGCATCCACTATCAATGTACCAATGTTGCTCTTCATTTTGCACATGAAAAGCAGTTTGAACAAGCATAGCTTTCTCTTTCTCTTCCTTTTGTTTCTTCTTCCAAGCTTTTGTAGATTTTGTTTTCTGCTTGGCCAGGGTATCCACTTTCTTAGTTTGCTTTGGATTCTCTACAGAAACACTTCTACAATATCGTGTTATATGACCAACTTTGTTGCACTTATAACACACAATATCATATTCATTGTAATCTGATAGTGCAGCAAATGAGTTATGATTTCTACTTGAATAACCATAAGCACTTTTATTCCAACCATTATTCCTTGCCTGAACCTTACAATCTATTGCCTTATGACCAAAATTGTTGCACGAGAAACAATAGCCATAAAAGGAGTTTTGATACCTGATCATGTAAGGCTGCCTTGGATAGAAGGATCTTCTGAAGTTTCTTGTGGGAACCTTATGCCACTTGTTCTCATCTTTGTTATCCTTTTGAGGAATGTTGTTCTTATGAGGAGTCTTATCTTCTTTCTTGAAGGTTCAACAATTTTTGAATTCAAATCCTTCTTAGTAACCTCTTGTTTTTCTTCATAGCCAAGACCCATCTTGATGCATGGTGACCTTTGGCTATTAAGAATGTTATCCAAGACCTCGGTGCTCTTTTCAAATTTTAAGCTATTTTTTAGCTTATCACTAGACTTCTCTAATTCCTTTCTTAAATCAACAATTTCATATTCAAGCTTAGCACAATTTTCTTGTTTTGATTTAAGTTGATCTCTTACTACCTCCTCAATTCTTTTAGCCTCTTCTAATTGAGTTTTCAGACAGACTCTTCGAAGCTTTGAGATATGTTTGATTGTGAATTTTCAATGTCTTCTTCATATTTTTGAAGCTTTAATTTTTGCTTCAAGTTCTTTTTCTTAAGCCTCTTTATTTCACCCAAGGCACAGACAAGTTCTTCTAGATCCACTTCTCCTTCATCCTCAAATTTTTCTTTCTCTTCCCAAAACATTTGATCTTCATCGCCATTTGCTTCTATTGTCATGAAAAGAGTTTCTTCTCTATCACTCTCTTCTTCTAGGAAATCCTTCTTGGTGTAGAGGCTTTTTTATGCCTATCGAGTTTTTCTTCTTTTCATATTTGCTCGGCTTATAATTCATTTTGTATGGATGTTTTCTCTTTCCTACCATAGCATGTTCTTCTTCATCACTACTATCATCTTTTGCATGAGGACACTTGGCAGCGAAATACCCTATCTCACCACAATTGAAACATTTGAAAGGAAGCTTACCTTTATACTTGCCAAATCCCTTTTTCAGATTTCTCACAAAAAAAGTTTATTTTTCTTCTGATTCATCACTTGACTCAGGTTTTGCATTTTTACCATTTTTTAAGCTTTGAAGGTAGCTTCTCGCTTTGACGGTTTTTTCTGTTTTCGTCCTGATTTCATATGTCGTGAGGATTCCATGCAACTCATCCATCTTTAGCGTGCTTAGATCTTTTATTTCCTCAATTGTGGAAACCTTAGGATCGAATCTTAAGGGGAAAGACCTTACCACCTTTTGCACTATTATTGGTTTTTTTATCTTTTCATCGACCCCTTTGATGGTATTCACAATTTCATCCACATGAAGAAGATAAGCTACAACATTCTCTTCTTCTTTCATTTTTAGGCTCTGTTGCCTTTTCGGGTTTGGAGCATAGCTTGCTTTACTTTGGTGTCTCCATATATATTATGCAGTTTGTCCCATGTCTCATTTGTCGTGTCACAATGCATAACTTTGACAAACTCAGATTCAAAAAAACCATAAAATATTGCGTTCAAGGCTTTGGCGTTGTTTTCATTGGCCCTCTTTCCGGCTTGATCCGTCGGTGGAGTCTGAGGAGTTATATACCCCGTTACTACCGATTGCCAAATATTGAACCCTAGAGCCATTAGATAGGTTTTCATTCGTATGCTCCAAAAATTATAATTTTTTTCGTCGAATAATAGAGCCTTGTTTGTAGAGAAACGCTCTGGTGCTTGATTAGTGGCCAAGTGTGTTGTCGAGATCTACCTTTCGCCGATTAGACTGTTCTTGAAGGAACCGACTGATACGAATTGTTAAACACATGTGTATACTGAGAGGGGGTGAATCAATATAAGATAAACTTTTAATAATTCAAAACTTTAATAGTCAGAACAACAACAATCTCACAAGATCTAAAAATTATGCAACACAAGAGGAACACAATATTTATGTGGAAACCCTTTCGAGAAAAACCCACAACAAAATATTTGTTTATATTTATATATATAACTCTTTTACAATTCATGTAGGTACCAATCTATTGGAGACACCGATCCCCAATGCCAAGCACCAACTTAGCAATTCAAACACCAATCTTTTCTACCAAGCACCAACTCAAAGAAGAGACACCAATTTCTTCGTTTTATGAGGCACCAATCTCCAAGCCGATAATGATTCCCACTTTGTGGTGTTGTTGTTTCAACAAATGATGAAGATTTTTATTTCCTCTTCACTACTTTGCTTGCCTTCTCAAGATATAAATCTTACTTCACACTTATAAAATATTGTTCTTCCGAATGATATTCGCTCTATATATGCCCTTCTTCCATCCAACAAATCTTCCTTTTATAGCCCAAAATGCCCTTTCAAATGGTCATGACTCTTCCCCGAAGACTCTTCACCCAATAGGGTTAGCCTTCTTCAAGGGAGGTCGACCGCATAACAACAAATCATTTAATCTTAAAGGAGGTCGGTTGGCCCATTAAATAAATATTGTCCCTTCATGAATTCGTTGCCCATTTTGGTATACAATTATTACATTCACTGTTATTAAATCTCACATCCGATCACTATTATTTTTCTTTTGATCGTTGTGCATTCCCCGTTGACATTAATGACAATATTTCCAATGTGTGGTTGATCTTGTTTTCTTGGAGATGGGATTCAAACACCTTTCAAGTGTACTCAACACCATTATCATTCCCGAGTGTACCAATGCGGGTTTGAGCATCATTTTCTACCATAGCTATATAAACTTTTAAAATGTTTCGAAGGCTTCTAATTTTTGTTTGAGGAAACAAATCCATGTCATTTTTTTGTAGTGATCCATGAACAATATGAAGTACTTGTGACCACCAACTCGCAAAATTGGAAGACAACACAAGTCGGAGTGGACCAATTGCAACTTTCTATCGACTTTCCAGTCTAGCTTTTGAAAAGATCCTCTTGAGTGTTTAGCCAAAATGCAGACTTCACCCTTCTCAAATTTTGTAGGCAAGGTGGGTAATCCTGTTACGCTATACTTTTGCAACACACGAATGCAGTCATGATTAGAGCATCTAAATCTCACATGCCACAACATACTTGGAGACATTCCGTTTTCAACAAGATGAGCAAAATTCCATGAAATTGATGGCTCACCCTTGAGTTTTAACAATTTGCCTTCCTCAAATCCAGTCAATACGATTGCATTGTCACTTTTCTTTGATAGTGACCTCCCATTATCCAACAAAATGGAGTGCCCTTGTTGGTGAATGAGCAGCAAGGACAACAAATTTCTTTTCAACTAAAGAAGGTATAGGACATTTTTAAGAATGAAATCTAGAAGCCCTTGACACTTGAGTCTTATTGTCCCTTTACCCTTTGGTCATAGACTTGATTTGTCTGCAAGTATACTAGATTACAACTTTCTTCATGAAACTCCTCAAAGAAGTCCTTTCAAAATTCATGTGTTGAGTGGCTCCAATATCTAGGACCCAAACATCAAACCAAGTGGTACTAATTGAGGCATTATTTGCTTCATCACAACTAGAAAGCACATATTCACTAGTGAATTGAGCTGAGTTTGGCTCATTGGTTTGTTTCTTTTCTTTTCCTTCCTTCTACTAACAATAGGCTTCAATCTTCTCCCATGAAGTTTTACATTTGTGAGCCTCATGGCTCCCTTTTTCTGTCACACCATTTGCAAAACAAATGTTGTTTATCATTTTGCTTTTGCCCATTGTTATTGTTATTTTTGCTTCCTTGACCCTTATTCCTCCCTTTGTTCTTCGACTTACTTAATTTTGGAAGATGAGGCCTTGGAGGAAGAACCCTTGAAAGAATTGTCTTTTTGATTGGCATAGCAAATGCTTTCTCCTAATGACTTAGTTTTTCTCCCAAAGGCCTTTTCTCTTTCGGCCATCTTTTCAACCAATTGATCAAATGTGAGTCTTTAATTGATTGTTTGCTTGTAAAGACTCCAAGTAGGTTGAATATGTAAGAAGGGATTTTATGAAAGTTGTCATGTATATATCAATTTTTACACTAGTGGCTTCTACATCATGCTTGATTACACGAATTTTTGAGGCCAAACTCATGACATCACCATTCTTCAACTCAAGATTGAACAATTTTAACTGCAACTATATGAACTCCAATTCTAAGTGAGAATCATACAAGTCTTTCAACTTATTGAATTCTTCCCATGTAGTATCATACCTCTGAACGTGACGAAACACTTCGCATCGATTGAGGCCCTCATTAAGGCCAATGCTTTCAAATTCTTTTGCTTCCAGATATTTGCTTCTTTTGCATTTGTAGGCAATGTTGGCTTTGTGTCCCCATCACAAATGTCGAACCATAGATCATTGAAGATGAGTGTGTTCTCCACTTGTTGAGACCACTCTAACCAAGTATCTTTGTTGGTCAAAGTTGTGCCAACAATTGATTTTATTAAAGTCATTTTTGTTTTGGTTGGGTGATTTACAACGCCAACAAGATGAATTGGTTGCTTATCACTCCAAAAAGTTTCTTTTTCTATATACCACTAGACCAACATACCAAACCTCTCAATATACCCGCCCTTCCTATATACCCGTCGGTACGTGGAAGAAGTTCACCCTTTCGATATACCCATCAGTACATAAAAGAGGTGTTAAGGTACGTGAGAGCAGAATGGTACGTAGTACTTAGGTAGTGTGTGAAAAGGATTTGCTCTATCACTGACATCCGCTAAAAAGAAAACCTCATATGTGGGCATAATTTCCCTATATACTTAGTTTTTCTTGCTTTGGGATTTACATCTTGCGATAGTTAGCAAATGAGCAACGGATGAAGAGTGGCTATCCTTATTTCTCCTTGTTTGTTTTGTAAAAAAAAAAAAATTCAAATTTTGCATAAACATGACTTGCATAATTGAATGCTTTTAAAAATGAATCTAAAAAAATTAAAATGAGTTTGTTTTTAATTGAAAAAAGCATAAAAAATAAACTTACCTCAAATTAGCCTATAAAGGCTCTCCTCCACGTCACCAAATTTGGCTGAACACAGAGGACAGTGGTTCTATATAACCTTCACCAGCACACCTTAGTAAGCCACACTCAGACCTCCACGTTTAGCAGCCAAACGCAGTCAAGGAGCACAATCAAATCACCACAGTAGATTCCTACCCCAGTTTGATGTCATATTGAAGTGACTTGATGCCACCTAGACGCTTTGACAAGTGTGTAGATAGAATAAAGCAGAAGTGTTTAGGTCTGAAGGAGAAATTCAGGCCGTTGAATGAGAAATGGCGAATGTTCTTTTGTTTTACCAAAGGCAACATTTTTATGGAAATTGCGGACCAATGTTGGAACAAACTTGAGCATGTCTGCGCAATTCTGACAGTTGAATTATTAATTTGAAAGGACCATATGACCTGTGTAACAAAATGACCTTGCACAAAAATATGAATGGCTGGAAAGATAATTTTCAGCAAGAGAATGGCTGGGCAGATAATGGAGGATGGATAAAAATTGAATGAACAAGCCTATGCTCTAATATCAATGTCAGGCCAGGCATTGGAATGACAAATTAACAATATTGGTGCAAGCCAAAAAAATTAATCACGTTACTTATTGAAATGAAGAAGATTACAATATATAGAGCCAAGATTTGGCTGTTCATTTCACCTTCTAAGGTGACTCTTCCTATTCCTATGGGAATGACTCTTCATCTATATCAAATAAGACAAAATCCTATGACACCTAGGATTAACATATATTACAATAATGTTGCACCAATTTGGGGTCCACAATTCACATTTTCGTATTGTGTGCATTTGATTTAATCCACTCCTATACATCCAACACATGAGCAGTTTCTAACTTCAACATCTAAGGTTTGCATCATGACCCACTTCTACAATGCATCTATCATATTATCATGATGAAACCCCAGAAAATCTTCCAATATTTAACTCAATCATGGTAGCTTGTTGCAATTTTAGCATGGACCATAACATTTGTGTGACTCTAAAACAGAAGACATCTATGGATCCACAATTCAAGGTTTCTGCAACTTCAAAGGAAGTTAAATAATTTGAGACTTGTTTCTAACAAAACATGCATACATACAAGTAAACTTTAATAGCATAGGAAAGCTCCCAATGCCTTGGTTATTTTACTCTATTAATACAAACATATCTAAAAAACGCTGACACATGTCAATCTCAAGGCTCTTATCTTGGATTTTTAGCATACCGCAATTATCATAACTTTGTTAACTTCCTCGCAAAATACCCAATGAATGGTGATAAATGGTGTCAATCTAGCTACGCTAACATGTAATGCTCGAATAAATATTCCTGGGAAAAAGTGGATGCCAAACTATACCATATGGCTAGGATATTGTGATTTTTCGATTGACTTCTCCAAGAAATAAGCAAAAAAATGCCTTGGAAGAGTAATTCAGTTTGGTTTTTAACTTTTTCTACTTTGGGCTCTAAGTGTTCATAGAGTTCATAGTTTTTGTCCATGTATATGTTCTGCTTCACTCTGTCAGTACAATATCTCTTGGTAAATAGTTTTGACTCTTGAGCATCTATGTATGATGCTCCTTTCGTTTAATCCTACATTCTGTTTTACATACGTACATACATATGTACGTACGTACATACAAAATGACATAGAAATGTGCAATTGTAAGAACATCATGACTTCCTTCCCATCTATCAACTTAACAACATGAACAAGGACTACTTTCACCAACCTGTTAAAATATAGAGCTTTATATAGCATGTAAAGCTGTTATGTAGTTATTCGGTTGGTAACTGTGAAGAAAGGAGAAACGAATAACCATTTGTTAGGCCCGAGGAAGAAGTGGTTCGAGGGTGTGAAGTCGAGGGTTTGTGCCTTTACGTGGGCAGGCAAAGCCTTTTAACAGTCGCGAGGGGCAGAGAAGAAAAACGAAGGCATATACAGTCGTTTTCACGAAGCCATTTGTGGGCAGAAACAGTTCGTGGCAACAAAGCCATGGCTGCTCAGAAAACGTGACCAGTTGTGAGGCAAAGTCGTGGCTCATGATTGTAACCAGTAGCAAATCCAAGAACGTGACGGAAGAGGAGACAGCGAGAGCAGAACAGTCGTGAATATTCTCGCATTTGCAGAAGTCGTGTGCCTGTTGGTAAGTAATAATATACGCCAATATAGTTCGAAGGCAGATTAATCTTATTTGGGCAAAATATTATTATTTTTTCAGCCACAAAGGCATTCATACTATTTCCTGGAGTAATTAATTTTAATATTATTTGCTAGAATAAGTAATATTATTTTATTAAATGTGGGAAAATATTATTTTATTATTTCCGTTACTTTGGAATGATAGAATGGCAAATATTTCACACTTGACTTTGTCGAGCCACAAAAATTAATGAGCACTAATTTCAATGTATGGAACCACAAGATTTTAACGCTTGCGGAGTTTCGTGATTGTGATAAAATAATCACGGGTAGTGAAAGTCAACCAGCGCAATTTATTTCGCAAATTATGACAAACGCGTCATAAGGAAGTGTTATTGCTTCTCAAGTTGTCGGTGTTGGATGATATGATACCGGAAGTGTGGAATGCTATTATGACAAGCACGTTGTGGGCCAATCTGAGGGATAAATATCAAATATCAGAAAAGAGTTGGGTTTTATTCCTGAAGAATATGCTCTTTTCCGTAAAGTTACAAGAAGGTGGATCACTGTCTAAGCACCTACTTCGGATGAAAGACCTCCGAGACCAGTTATCTTCCATAAATAAAAAGGTGGACGACAATCATATGGTGGCTCTGGTTCTGAACAGCTTACTTTCTTCATATGAGTCATTTGTGGAGGCACTCCATTTGATGGCTGAAAGTCAAACACTCACATTTGACAAGGTGAGTTCCTACCTGTTGCAAAAGGAGCGAGAGACAAATTCAAGCAGAATTTAATTGTGACCAATCAAAGAGTGCTCTTGTCACTCAGTCAAAAGGAAAGTGGAGACGTCATTCTGGTGAGTCCTCCACTCGGTATCAAGTCACATGCTATTACTGTCACAAGGTTGGGCACCTTAAGAAGGATTGTCGAAAGCGGAAGTATGATCTTTCGCAACAGAACAAAAAGCCATGTGATGAGGAACATGTGGCAGCAGTTGCAAAAGAACAGGATTTGGATGATGGGCATGCTCTTTATTGTCTTACGACATCATGCTCGCATGACAGTGGTACTAGTTACTAGATCATTGACTGAAAAGTGCGCCCGCACACTTTTCATGTCGGAAGGATGCTATGTTTCATTTCTGCAAATATCTATTTTAAATCGGTCGTACTAGTAGATGGCGAATCACTTGCAGTAAAAGGGATGGGAGATATATGCATTGTATTGAATAATGCTCATAAACTATTGGTACGTAATGTTAGATATGTACCTTATTTACAAAAGAATCTTCTATCTATTCGTCAATTAACTGAAAATTCCAACATTTATGTGGATTTCTGTGGGAAGAAGTGTGTTGTCTCTTATGTGAAACAAAGACGGATAATTGCCCTTGGTATTGGGGAAGGTGGTCAATATCGAGTAGTTGATCCTACTACGATCGACATGAATGCATGTGGGGATAGCTCCACCATACGGGATGTGCAGGAGGTTACCATGCCTTGAGAGGAAGCCATTCCTCACGAGATCCGTTGACTTGGATACGGTTAACCTACATGCGCTATTGTGGAGGGAGTATCCACTATACCAAATGTATGGGAGGCGAGACATGCCTTGGGAGGATGGATTTCCTCATTCTAAATAGCGATTTGTTGTGGATGGAGACTCCACTATTCAAAATGCATTGACGGTGCATGATGAGATGGCATGCCAAGCCATTCACTCAAAGGTACTTACTCGAAGGACAATGGAGCGTGAATAGTTTGCTCATGGTGTTGTGAAATATATTTCCCAACAGAGGGGGATAGATGAGCAAATATATGAGGATTTGGTTCTCACTTCTACTATTGCGGAGATGAATATTTCTCCCACTTCTGAGATGGATGAAACGGAGATGGTTATTTCTCCTACTATTGCGGAGTTGGTTCTAACTCCTACTGCACTGATGGTCACATTTCTCTTCTTGAAAAGGTTAGATGAGCACTACATGGTGTTGCAAGGACATGATTGACGTGACTTCAATTACAGGATAATTGAGTCTCTGTACAGAGTCCAAAGAGCTACACAAGCATGGAACAGATATTTCAATCCACCTCTCCAAGGTTTTGGTTCCAACACTTTGGAGATGGGGTTGACACTCTCATCCATTGATGATTCATCATTGGTCAATGAATCATGTAACAAAGAACCAGTGGACCACTTGCCATATCTTTTGTTCACATGACCAGATTTTTGTTTTGCGGTTCTTCTCCATTTGACAACCGCAACACAATCATGGACTGCTGATTTTGAAGTACAACTTATGGCATAGTTTGTAAATCTAATGACTAAACATATGGGCTTTAGGACATTTGTAAAATTTCGGGACAAACTTGGTCTTGTTTCCGGTTTAGTCATTAAGAGGGGGTGTTAAAATATAGAGCTTTATATAGCATGTAAAGTTGTTATGTAGTTATTCGGTTGGTAACTATTCAACCAATCTGTAACCACCTCTTCACATAATAAATTCACCCTGCCTAAATCATTTGATGCAGTGCAGTTTTGTGCATTCAGCCTTCTCTGAATTTGCTCTCTGCATATGCTAACACAACCATAGATTGGGAAGATCCAAGTTTCTTGGTAGAAGAAGAATAAAATGAGATGTTCATTATGATAGCTCTCATTCGAATCTAGAAAAAAATAGAGATGGAGGATTGTGCATTTTTGTCCTCATCCACAAATACAATGGACCCGTTATCAAAAATACAAATACACAAAATATAATCAAGTATACATAGTGATACACAAGTGAGGTTATTAGACACGTGAAAGGGCACCATTATGGTGTTCATGAACATTACATACAATATTGTGCATAAATCAACTACATTTACACCCTCTAACCAGAGCATCAACATGAATCTTAGGAATTAGCATATGGTTCCACTCTAATAAATAGCCATCTATTGGGCTTCCTCTTGTTAGCAAAAAGAAACTGAAAAAGGAATAAGAAGAACAAATCTGCACACTGCCCTGAATGGACGTGATAGAGATTATTTATTATGAAGAGGTGGTTACAATCAGTTTTTGGTTTTCATTTGGTTAGAGAGGCAGTTCCCAACTGTCTAACTGATGATTATTAGTATAAATATTCAACACCCCCTCTTAATGACTAACCCAGAAACAACATTAAGTTTGTCTTGAAACTTTACAAATAATAAAGGACCAAGGGGTTTAGTCATTATATCAGCAGGCTGCTCCTTAGAAGGACAGAAATGAAGAGAAACATCACCTAAATCAACCAATTGTCAGATATAGTGATGATGGATTTCAATATGCTTAGTGCGAGCATGGTATATAGGGTTCTTTACCATTTTTAAGACACCTTGATTATCACAAAAAAGTGAAAGAGGTGTAGCAATAGCTTGAGGAAGATGAAAATCAATCAAAATCCAATGAAGCCACCAACTGTCGGATATAGTAATGATGGATTTCAATATGCTTAGTGCAAGCATGGTATATAAGGTTCTTTACCATTTTTAAGACACCTTGATTATCACAAAAAGTGAAAGAGGTGTAGCAGTAGCTTGAGGAAGATGAAAATCAATCAAAATCCTACGAAGCCATACTGCTTCGCAACTAGCACTAACAGCTACCTTGTATTCTGCTTCAATGGAAGAGATGGCTACAGTGGGCTGAAGCTTACTCTGCCAAGAAACAACTCCTAAACCAAAAGAGAAGATATAGCCAGTGGTGGATCTTCGAGTATCCACTGATCCTCCCCAATCAGAGTTGGTATAGCCAATCAATCTAAAGTCTGCAACCCTCTGATACAAAATGCCAAAGTCAAGAGTTCCTTTGACATATCTTAGAACTCGTTTTGTTGCTCCCCAGTGAATGAGTTTTGGTTTAGACAAAAACGAGAAAGGTAGCTAACAACAAAACATAGATCCGGTCGTGTGGTTGTGAGGTAGATCAAGCTACCCACCAACTATTTGTACAATGATTCATCGACCGGTGGTGAATCATCATGAGCTGAAAGTTTCAACCCGACCTCCATAGGTGTAGAAGAAGAATTACAATCATACATCTGAAATTTCTATAAGAGGTTCGTGGCATACTTAACTAGAGAAATAAAAATAGTGAAGGAGGCCTAAATCAGTCATGTCAAAAGCAGGACATAAATCTGATTTTACCTTATGCATCGCAGCATCTCTAGTGCCTGTGATGGCAAGGTCACCAACATAAACAATAAGAACCACAATGTCATCACCATCGCTTTTGCCATAGAGATTCAAATCAAAATGACTCCGTTTGAAACCCAAACCTCTAATATGTTTATATATTTTGATATACCGAGCTAGAGGCACCGCTCAAGTCCACACAAGGACTTAAATCAACCCGCATACCAAATGCTCAAGACCACGCGCCCGAAAACCCTCAAAGCTATGACCTATATACCTCTTCCTCCAAATCGACATTCAGGAAAGCACTTTTGATATCCATTTTATATACTTTCCAACCAACATGAGTTGCAAAGGAAAGAAGTAACTAAAAAGTGACCATCTTTGTAGTAGGAGCAAAAGACTCCTCGTAGTCTATCCCCTCTTGTTGCGAAAATCCTTTCGCAACAAGCCAAGCCTTGTACTTATCCAAAGTACCATTTGATTTTATACACCCATTTACAACCAATGGGATGTTTACCTGAAGGCAACGGTACCAAATTCCAAGTATGATTTTTAATCAAGACATCATACTCTAGTTACATCGCAGTTTCCCATTTTGGTATGCCTCATGCTTCAAAGTATTTTTGTGGCTCATGAATATGAAGAAGATCAGAAGCAAGAGCAAATTGAGCTTGCTTAGAATAATCAATCTACTTACCAGTTCGTCGAGACAGCCATCTAAGAGAGGAAACAATTCTTCCTTCCTGAGATCCTGAATAGTGGAGTAAAACCACTTAGGCCGCCTCTGAACTGAGGATGTGGGATCTGTTGTGGTGCTTCCGGAGGCGAAACCAACCAAGTTGATTTCCTGGAGACTCAAAAGTCTTAGCGAGAGAGTGCATAGATTGTACGGGAGTTCGTGGAGGAGTATCAAAAGGACCGGAATTATCATTAGGCAAGGAAAGAGAACCAATCTCTGTTATTACCCTTTGCTAATTGCTGCCCCCTTGTTGGTCCCCTTGTTGATTACAACCAAAGAAACACTATGTTTCTTTTACATCAACCTCTTGACTAATAATGATTTTATTAGTGGAAGTATCAATCATCTATAGGCTTTAAAATGATCACTATAACCAGCAAAGAAATATCTAGAACATTTGGAATCTAACTTACTCCTCTTACGATCAGGAACCAAAGTATAAGCAGTTGAACCAAAAACACGAAATGTTGATACCTCAGGTTTGATTTTGGACCAAGCCTCTTCTAGTGTGATCTCCTGCAAGGCTTTGCAAGGACTCCGATTGAGAATATATATTGTTGTGTTAACAGCTTCTCCCCAGTACTTATATGGCACTCCTCAACTGTGCATCATGCACCTTGCCATCTCCATGATGGTTTTGTTCTGCCTCTCTACCACCCCATTCTATTGTGGGGTATAAGGGGTTGTCAACTATCGTTGAATCCCTTCTTTACCGCAGAAATCTGTGAATTGTTTAGAGGTGAACTCACCCCCATTATCGAGATCTCAAAGTCTTCAACCTGTCGGCTGGTTTGGTTCTCCACCACGGCCTTAAACTTGACAAAAGAAGCAAGGCCAAAGAAACACTATGTTTCTTTTACATCAACCTCTTGACTAATAATGATTTTATTAGTGCAAGTATCAATCGATCTCTAGGCTTTAAAATGACCACTATAACCAGCAAAGAAATACCTAGAACATTGAGAATCTAACTTACTCCTCTTACGATCAGGAACCAAAGTATAAGCAGTTGAACCAAAAACACGAAATGTTGATACCTCGGGTTTGATTTTGGACCAAGCCTCTTCCGGTGTGATCTCCTGCAAAGCTCTGCAAGGACTCCGATTGAGGATATATACCGTTGTGTTAACAACTTCTCCTCGCACTTATATGGCATTCCTCGACTATTCATCTTGTGCCTTGCCATCTCCATGATTGTTTTGTTTTGCCTCTCTACCACCCCATTTTGTTGTGGGGTATAAGGAGAAGTCAACTAGTGTTGAATCCCTTCTTTATTGCAGAAATTTGTGAATTGTTTAGAGGTGAACTCATCCCCATTATCGATCTCAAATTCTTCAATTGTCGGCTGGTTTGGTTCTCTACCAAGGCCTTAAACTTGACAAAAGAAACAAAGCAATCAAATTTCTTCAAAAAATAGACCCACATCTGCCGACAATGATCATCCACCAACAAAAGAAAAATAACGTGCACCAAGGACCATGGGAGTCTTCCACGATGGCTCACACAAATTTGCATGCACAAAATCCAAGAGCCCCTTTGCACACCAAGCACCTTCAGTGGGAAAAGGTTTCCGCTTCTGCTTTCCTACAAAACAACCAACACACATATCTTATTTTTTTGGATAGGAGGCAAACCGATAACCATGTTGGCTCTATGAAGATAGGCTAGATACTGAAGGTTGAGATGTCCATATCTCTCATGCCACAAAACGTTGGTATTGCCTTCCACAATTAAGGCATGCAAGTTGACCGTGGCAAGATCAACAAGCCTACATAGCCCACAATGCCCTATCCCGTGGTAACAACCTTATTTTACTTGATATCGACACAATACATTGTTTACCATAAAAGTTTATAGAGAAACTAAGATTATCGGTTAGTTGACTAATAGATAACAAATTTTTATTCATGTTAGGCACATATCTAACATTTTTCACAAGTAGTTTGGTGTCATTATTCAACGCAATAATACGAACATCCCAAATCCCTTCTACAACATGTGATCTCCTATCCCCTAAAGTAATCGAATGAGAAGAATATAAATTACAATGAAAATTGACATACCAATCTCTTTAACACGTGAAGTGTTGTGATGCTCGTGCAATTAAAAAAACCAGCACCAAGTAGAGTTGTCATCATCCATGCAAAATGTTGTGAGGGCATACTCATCTTTCGACTCGTGTTCATTTGTTGCCACATGTGTCCGCCATACGCTTCTTTAGGGCATTGAGTCGTTTCCGATTGTCCTTTACATGACCAACTTTGTGACAATAGTAGCACTTCACTTGAAATTTAAGAGAGGAAGTAGATGTGTCAGCCTATCGCTTCCACTTTCCTTTGGACCGAGCAAGTAAAAACACTCTAAAATTGTTCAAAATTGGACTCTTAATCCCGTGTCTATCTTCGTTCCTTTTGCAACAGGTAGGAACTCACCTTGTCAAACGTAAGAGTTTGACTCTCAACCATTAAATGGAGAGCCTCCACAAAAGATTCATACAAGGAAGGTAAATTGTTCAAAACTAGAGCCACCATATCATCTTCATCAACCTTCTTGTTGATAGAAGTGAGCTGATCTCAAAGGTCTTTCATCCGAAGTAGGTGTTCGACAGTGAACCACCTTCCTATAACTTGACGAAGAATAGCATATTTTTCAAGTATAAAACCCAACCCTTCTTTGATGTCTAATATTTTTCTTTCAAACTTGTCCACGAAGTTTGCCATAGTGGCATTCCGCACTTCTCGGTATCATATCATCCGACACCAACAACTTGAGAAGTAATAGAGCCTCTTTATGACGTTTGTCATAATCAGCAAAGTTCATCGTTGGTCAACCTTCGTTACCCATGATTATCTTATCACAATCACGAAATTCTGCAAGTGTTAGAATTTTATGGCTCCAAACATTGAAATTTGTGCCTGTCAACTTTTGCGAGTCTAGCAAAATCAAGTTTGATATATTTGCCATTTATTATTCCAAAATAACAGAAATAATAATAAAAATAGCCTGCTCACACAATGAAAATATGTGATGTTTATGCCATGGTCGCAACTGGAAATTGCGACTATGAAAAACTTTAAAGCCTGGTCATAACTGGAAAACCTCGACCATGAAAAACTTTAAAGAAATGTTTGTCTTCTGCCCTCGCTTTTGTATCTATACGACTGTGGAAAACCTCTCCCTTTGTATTTGCCCTCGCATTTTGAGGATAAATAATACTTCTACCTTCATAGATACGACCCTGAATTTCTTAGAACTTACTTGCCGTGCCCTGGCAGACTTCAAAAATCAGGTACGAATTTGATTTTATCTTCATTTTGCACCGGACGTTCTTTGCACCAGACGTTTTCCTTCCCATGAGCCTTCTATAATAAGTGACGAAATAACGTCTTTAGTTTGTGCCCTATCAGGGCTTCCTCAAACACTGTGTTTATTTCTTGTACCCATCAAAGGTTTCCTCAGGCAAATCGCTCTGATACCAATGTTAGCAGAAGGAAACTGAGAAAGGAATAAGAACAAATATGCACACTGCCCTGAATGGATGTGACGGAGGTTATTTATTATGAAGAGGTGGTTACAATCATTTTTTGGTTTTCGTTTGGTTAGAGGCAGTTCCCAACTGTCTAACTGATGATTATTAGTATAAATATTCAACACCTCCTTCCTGATAAGAGGGACGGTCTGACCAAGTAAGATGCAAATAGGCTCTATAACTTTTATGAAAGACAGCAGGAATGATATTCTGCCCTAGCAGGTTGGGAGCACCAATGAAGAAGGTGGTAGGTAGGAAATGACCTTTATTGAGACCCAAGATGTAAAGAAAGACAACTACTTGGACATACCAAATATGAACATATCCCCAACTAGCATGACTCATGGAGGATTCAAGTGAAAGAACAAGATATCTGACGTGTGCAAGTGCTTGTATTCTATGTAGCAAATTCTATTCAGTGCAAGCACCGCCTGAAATATTGATTTTGAGAAATGTACTCGAAACAGAAATTTATGAGGATCATAACATGGATTTACCTATTTCTCTAGCTTCATAACTATTCTTGACCATAAGGGCATTTGAATTATTTTTAATGAGCTTTGATGATTGCATCTTATAACTCGTGATTGCTACTGACCAGGATATAAGAGTGGTTCCTTACAAGTTGTCACATAAAGCTGAAAGGAAAACTTCTTGCTACTGCTCCCAATATAATGGTCCTATATAATTGACAATACCAATTCAGAAAAATAAGTTTCCTTATAATAACAAATAAACTTACCTTTGTTGCTCCATTGTACTTTTCTGACAACAAAAATTTGCTACCTTCTTGCTAATTCTAGACAGTTTTTTTGTTGAATAACAAGTTATTAATTAATAAACAGGATATCATCAAGTACTTCTTTTGGAAAGCTAAAAATAACTGCATTAGCACATTTTAAGAAAATGCAACAGGATTCAGAAAGTAAGGGACACAAATACAAAAATTATTTTAAAAACCCATCCTTGCCTCAAGAGAACATTTTAAACTAAGCAAGCTGCAAAATGGATTACCTGAATGAACTGATGAAACTGCAGCATTGCTATCTTTTATCTTGAATGCTTCAGCAAGGCGCCGATTCTTATCAACCTTGATTAAGTTTGTTTCCAGTATCCTTTTTTAAGTGTAAATGCATATTCATTTTCCTGTAGCAACCCAGTGTATCTCCTTTTCATTTCTTCAAGTTCCTTTGCAAACTCGCCTTGGATTCGTATTGTCTGTTACAGAGATAAAGGAAGGCAGGCTACTAATTTACACTCCAAGCACATAATCAAGTGATGAAACGAAACAAATTTACCCAAGTATCAAGAGAAACAATTTATCAAATTTAAATACAAAAGATGCATCCAATTTTGAAAGATTAAAGACATACCTCTTCTTCATGCAGCTTGTTATTCCGCTCAATTTCTTTCTGAATCTTCAATGTTTCATGATACAGAGGATCAGAAAAGTTTGTTTGCTGCACCCTTGCAGGCGGAGGTATCCGAAATTGCATAGGATTAAGCCCAGGATTTGCATATTGCATTCCATGAAATGATTCGTTTCCTCTAGGAAGGCTACCTGCAGCCACTGATGTTTCAATAGCAGAGCCAGATCTCTCAAGTACTCCGGTCTCACCAAGAGGATGAGATGATTCGATTTGCATTGTTGGCTCAAATGAGGGAGCAAAGCTCGGTATATTATCAGCATGTACAATTTGTGATCTAGAAATGCTGGGCATGCCCTGATTTTCAGGCTCAGATGCTTGCTGACATTGTTCCCCAGATCCTGTTGAATCCTGTTGTAAGGATAGATCTTGAATAAGATGACACCGCATTTGAGAATCTGGTGATGACCTTGATGCCTGGTGACATTGTTCCCCAGATGCTGTTGAATCCTTTTGTAAGGATAGATGTTGATTAAGATGCTGCTGCAGTTGAGAATTTGATGATGACTTTGTTGTATCTTCCTGGGGTGGGACATGTGTGCATAACCCACTTCCTCTTCTCTCCAATGATGAACTTGTTCTGCAAGTTTCAAGTAGATTATTCGTTTCATTTTGGGGCGTATCCCTTATTAGGAAGTTCTCTGCCCATTCACCAACTGATTTTCCTGAAGCTCGGGTGACTGTGAACATACCACAGCCATAGGTGATTCAGATAGAGAAGGTTTATCTTGTGGCTGTTCTGAGGTTGATATTGAAATTGATCTCCCAGCTTCTGCAGCAGAAGGCAAGGCGCTATCAATGGGTTCACATGCTTCACTTGTAATATTTTGGGCCACGTGCTCAGAAACCTTAGAAATAGACCTGGATTCCATCAAATTGGAAAGAAATTTGGAAGTTCTTCCAGCATTTATGTCCTCCAAACATGTAGTAAATATTTTATTTTCCTTTTCTCTTAAGGCAGACTGCCTGTTCTTAAGAACATGTAAGGCCTTTCTAAAGTGCTCCTTAAGTTGACCAACCATTTCAGCATGACGTATTTTTGTTTCCTTGAACTTTGCATCCCTGGCTTCAGGATTCTGGTGCATATGTTTGATTTTATGACAGTCCATTGAATGCCTTGCCTCAAGATTTTTTTCCTCATTCTCACGGCGTTTGAAAAATTCTTTAACTTCTGCCTGCTGTTTCCTCAGGAGGACTTGCTTTCTTGCTTGAAGCTTTTTCTTTTATTATCTTGACCTTTTCAGGAGACAGAAAACCTGGTTGGCAATTGGACAGTATGGAAGTTCCATGACTTGAAGATATATCAGCAACACCCACTGAATCAAGAAGAGTAAACTCTTGCCGGTTTGTGACACACACTTCAATCCCTTCCTCTATGTGGTTCAAATCATCTTCAACGGGTTGTCCATTGGGAGTTACAATTGTATCCAAAGTTTCTTGTTCAGGAAAGTACAATCCAGACTGATATTGACTCCCTGGCTCATCTCTCCTTTCTGTATTGACAGTATAATCCACTCTCCCCTGTTCATTGCCGTGCATTCCTGGTGAATTGTGCACATTGGATGGCTCTTGAATTGCCCCCATTTGCATTGATCTTTTGGTATGATTGTCATCCGTTGAAGTGGACAACCGTTCATCTTGTGAATGCATTTCACCAGCATGCTGCTGACTTTCTGAATTTAATGGAGAAGGGGAAACTCTGCCTCCGCATTGTCCTGCAGAGCATGGAATATCTCCTCTTAACTTCAAGCATAGTTCCCTTAGTTTCGGGTACACTGAATCAATCTCTGCCCTCTTGCACTCAAATTTCAATTGTGATTTTGCCAGTTCAATTGACGTGTCCAGATCCATATCATATTTCAAGCAGCCTGCTGCTGCACAGCACTGAAAAGCACAGAGAAGATGGGATTATTTCAAAATGGTCCTTTACAAGAATAACAATTCTCTGATCACAAAAATAAAAAATCTACATGAAACTTTATGTGCATCTTTCCAAGGAAAGAAGGTAATATGATCTGAAATTTGAAGGAGAAGGGGTCTCTTTTAATGGTGTAGTGGACTTTAAGAGTTGGTGAAAACTTGACGCCTTATAAAAGCAAGGTCAAGAGATTGACCTTGTGTGCAAATTTGCTAAGATATATGCAGATGATTCATCTCATTTGTATCAGTAATATATTGATGAATGATATTTCCAATGTATGTCTGCTACTCATGTAAACTATTAAGAGCAATATAGACTAGCATCTCAATATTTTGGTAACAGTAAATACAACACACAACAGGTCTGTATAAAACCATGGCAAAAAGAATACCCGCCACATTTTCCTCCATTACAAATTTGTGCAAACAACCATATTCAAATTTATATAAAAGATGGTTCTGCTAAAATAATAAAGACATTGATTGCCCTCTTTGTATTAATTAGAGTACTCTTTCATACACATGCAAAATAGCATATTAATGCTAACAGGAATCTTGATGTGCAATGATTAATGAAGATCATGACATGGAAAACTTATATTCAACCCATCCACTATTTGTACGTCAGGTGTAGGTGGATTGGCTGGGTATGGTTTACTCCTGAGGTTGCAAAAAACTGAACAATGTCTATGGTAAATGGAAAGAAATTCTCTATTGGACTTCCACAAAGGGTTCTCCTAATTAAAATTGGCATCTGACTTGGCCGTGGCATGTAAAACAGTCTTTAGCTTTACCTTTTAATATTTATCTATTGCCATAGTATGGGAGGAGTGGGGAGGTCACATGATGGTGTTCCGGTTTTCCTGTTTGCGAAACATTTAGAGTTTCTCTCCAATACTGTGGCAGAAGGATATGCAATTTTGAGAGGACTCCAGGAGGCTCTGAAGGTAGGCTGGCAGTATATCATACTGGAGTCAGATTCTCAAATTTGGATTAAGTATCTACAACATGTTACCCCTAGCAGCCAGGCGGATTGGAGATTGGGAAGAGTGTTGGATACAATTGAAAATATTCAGCAAAACTTTCAGAAAATAGACTTCTGATATATCCCAAGGAATCAAAATAGGGTGGCTGATGCTTTGGCAAATTGGGTGCTGGACAAATCCAATATAGTTTGTTATGGTCTCCCCTATGTTGGTGGTCATCACAAACCAGGGATGCTATCTACTCTCTTCTTTCTTTAGATGCTACCAAGGTTTGGAATCTGTAATTGCTTGAAGTATGTGTATATGTGGATAGTGATGCATTTCCTGCTTAGTTGTATTTGGAATACTAGATATCAGCACTACACCTCTCAGGCTAAGTATTGGGTCTGTAGTGTGTATGTCTGGAAATCAGATGATGTAACTTTGTCATCTACTATTGAATAAAATAGATCCTCTTTTTTTTTTTTAAATTATCTATTGCTAAGTTATTTTTTACGTTGAATTGCTTACTGCTTGTTTTTAAATCTCATACATATTTGGCCTTGCAAGAAGGCAATACTGTTGGCATATCTTATTCCCTATGCTAAGAAATATCGTTGTCCATAGTGTAAGCCATGTGCACGCACACATTTAAGCCTGCTGCATAAGCACGCCTAGGACCCTCTCCTATACCAGCTCAATCCCCTATGAATTTCCTACCGCTATCCTGCACTCATCTAGGCATATCGTAAATATTTTCCACGGGTCTGTGATGGTGTATGAAAACCCGCTAACATGCACACACACACATTTAAGCCTGCTGCACAACACATCCATGACCCCTCTCCTAAACCGACTCTATCCCCCATGAATTTCCTACCCTATCCAGACATGTCTATGATAATGTATGATAACCTGCAAAGGCATGCGCACACAAACAAATTTTACAAATAAATATATTACCAGCGTCGTGACTATTATTTGCCAGGTATATATCAAAAAAACTATGGTCCTCCTGTTTACATCATCTTCTGGATTTTGAACCATAACGTAGGTTTTGTGGTTTCTATGATCTTGATTCTTGCAAGAGGATGTTTAAATAATAATATACTAATCATATTGTAACACAAAATCACTACCACAAGTGAGCTAATACCAAGTGTGAAAATAAAAATACTGTTAAGAATTAAAATGAATATGACACTAACATATAATATTATGTAAAGATTACCAAAGGATTAGAAAAAGAACTGTATTTTGTGTTTGTATTGTGATTGATAAACACTATTTGCGGGATAAATTTTCACATACAAGTATACTGTATAATAATAAAATTATTTTTTTTTGAAGTATAAGCAGACAAGCTTCATGTGTATGTGAGGTTTTATATATAACAATCAGTTTCGTGGAGTTCTCCCATTTATACAGTGCGCTGTGTATTATAATCATAGCAAGTAATATGACCTCGACATGTATATAATAATCAGATCAATTAATTTGTACTTTAAAGCATACATGTCAACTTTCACATGATTGTGCAAGGTCTCATACAATAAATCTGTCCCATTTTGCATGTATTCTGCATTTAAAAATTATGTATATTTGAATATCAACTTTTATGACCTGAATATACATAGAATTCCCTTCTGGATATCAACTTTCAAGTACACCATGCATCCCACACAACAGATAAGAAAAATCAGCAAACACCTCAACAACCATTAATGACCTCACCATAAATACATCTCAAATTTCAAGTCCATCATACAATCCACAAACAGTTAATAATAATCAGCACACGTTGATATCTAACTAAACCGGGTGTAAAAGAAAATTCCTAGCACCAGTCTCAATGCACACACTGAAAAAACCTAAAGAACTGATACGCAGTCAACACAATCACCAATAGGCGACTTAGAATTTGTACCAATGAAATTTCAACAGCTTGTAGCAAGCTGGTTGGTTCCTTTGGAAGGCGGTAATTGTTCATCACATAGGAAAGGAATTCCTCTGTCATACTCGCCACCCCATCCTGCACAAAAAGAAATCATGACGGTCAAAAATCAGGCATATTGTGCAGTTGAAAAATTTGTAAAATTAAATATAGATGCCACACTAACACAGTAATGAGATTGATAATCATATAGTACCTGCATTCTAATAGTCGAGGGATGAAACATAGTACTTATGTAACGTTAACCTTTGTTTGAAAAGATTAGCATACATCCGCGCTAAAGGGATTAATCTCAGAACTTATGTCTTATCGTGCAATGTAATGTCCCCTTCCCTACGCCAAAGGCCTAAGCGCCAATTCGAGTCCAAGCCTTGGTCACACCCAAGGGGCTATGGACGCTAAGAGCTATTGGGTATGAATATCTAGTCCATTTTGTTATAATTCTTTATTGACATAAGCAAAAGGTGTTTTGGAGGGACTAGATGTTATGTTTTTTTGTCGTTAGGAAGGGGCCACATGGTACTAATGTTCTAATTTTGCGTTCGAGGTCACTTTTGGACCATGGCGACTTAAAAAAGGGGAAAAATAACTTAAGTTACTTTTATGTTATTGGCCCTTTCTAGGAAAAATGCGACTTGGACTTTTGGGGCTCTTTTGTCTTGATAAAAGTTATATAAGGAGTTGGGAGAAAAAGGAAGGGTCATTCTTGCATACATAATTATTTTCCTTCATATGCAATTGTTGTTTGCAAATCTACAATCTGTGGAGTGAAATCCCACGGAACCTAGCTTCGGTGGTGAGAGATCTACCCTAGCTTGTCATTTTGGAGCTGTTTTCAGGCTGATTTACAGAGATATTTTCAGAGGTTTTAGAGGAAGGGTTTTGAGGGTTTTGGAGACATTTGGTGAAGATAATCAGAGGGTTTTCAGATCAGATTTACGGCAGCCATTTGAGCAGGGTTTAGCATCACTTTGAAGGCCTTTTCATCAATTTCCAACCCTTTTCCAAGCTAGGCGACTTGTTTGGAATATTGCAGCCTTTATTTGAGGGGTTTCAGTGGTACGAATTCAGATTTGAAGGTTGGAATATCATCTCCTATATTTGTAAATGTTATTTCCAAAGTTTCATAATTTTTGCACTTGTATTCGGAGAGTTACGAATTTTAGAAGTTTTCCAGCTGTCTAGGGCACGCTGTAATTTTCTGGCAGCATTTTATTATCTGAAAAATTCCAAAAATAGTTTTCTTATGTTCTTTATAATATTAGCAAGCTCTCTTTAAATTTTCAAGTGATTTGGGTGGGTATTTTGGGAGATATTAATTTTCTTTAGTTCGCTGCCCTAACTGTTAAAAATCTGCAAAAATCAGTATTTTATTTGGCTGCAAATTTTCAATATTTTGTGCATTTTTAAGTGGTATCCCACAAGGGATATTTCAGTGGTATCAGAGCAGTTGTTTCTCCAGCCTATTGGGGTTGAAAGATGGGAGACAGAGACAGTGAGGATATGGGTGTGGATCTGATGAAACAATTGTTCACCAACATGGTAAAGTAGCAGGAGACTACCAATCTCTATTTGAGCCAGCTCACTGAGAGATTAGCACAGGGCAAGATTGATGCTCATACAGAGAGAGGAGAAAATAGCAATATGGGACAACATGGTCAAAGAGGTGAGGGTGGACATTCAGGATAGCAGTCTCCCCATTCTTCTGCCAGGCCTTTGAGGCTTCATGAACCTTCTTTTGTGAAAGATCCGAGAAGTTTCATAGGTACGACAACCAAGTGGATATTTTAGATGAGGAGTCTTGTTGGGAAAAGTACCAGACCTTGAGTGATGGCTTTCGTGACAACATGTCATTCCAGGATATTGCAAAATGAAGATTGGCAACAGGCCTAGGAGAGATCATCAGATACAGGTACCAGAGTTGCAAAGGAGATTGGGACAGATTTCTATTCCACACTTCGATGGTTCTAAGAAGTGTACTGCACAATCTTGGGTTCAGAAGTTGAAGACATACTTCGACTTGAATCCTATGCGTGAGGAAGATGCAATTAAGTTTGCAATCTTACATCTTGAGGGAGACGCTCATGATTGGTGGCATCATGGATTGATTACACAGGGACACATACACATTACTACTTATGCAAAGTTCACGCAGAGGCTAGTGAGCAGATTTGATAGGAGGGACCCTGACAGGTATTTTAGAGAGTTGACTCATTTGAGGCAGACCGGTTCCCTAGATCAGTATATCGCAAATTTTCAGAGACTATCAGTCATGGTACCTGATGTTACGGAGATGAGGTTGATTTCCCTATTCACAACAGGTTTGACAGACGCTCGTTGGGTTTGTGAAGGCATTTGAGCCTTCTTCTTTGCATGAGGCTATTAGGAGAGCTCATGACTTGGAGTTATCCACTCCTAAGTCAAGGTTTCCACCTCGAGTGCAGCGTAAGGTTTTCCCTTCTAGATCCGATGGTTCGCAACCCGAAGATACCTCCACCTAGGCAAGATACAGCCAGGAGACCATTCATATCTAGAGAGGACAGAGATAAATTGAGTCGAAAAAAACTATGTTTCGATTGCCACACACCTTGGGTTCCTGGACATGATTGCGGGGGGTTTAGGGAAGGCACAATTCATAGAGGTCTTTGAGGAGAGTGATGGTAATGAGGAGTTGGATGACATTAAATTAGAGGATGATGATGATGAGGCATTGGATAGTGCGGGTGTTGAGCAGGATAGCGAGACTTTTCCCCAGGAGACTATCGCCACTTTGTCTAGTACCCCGAGGTACAAGGCATTCAGAGTTAGGGGAGTTTTACAGGGACAGCGAGTAGTGATACTCATTGATAGTGGGGCAACCCACAACTTTATTGATGCCTCATTGGTTGAGAGGCGAGGTTACGAGACGAGAGGAGAGTTTTAGGGCTTTAACGTGCTTGTAGCCAATGGAGATTCTATGAGATGCACAAGGCGGGTTCCCAATTGAGCATCACGATGGGTAACTATACGATTACAATGATTTATATATTGTTAGTCTTGGAGAGACCAACATAGTGCTTGGAGTACAATGGCTCCATACCCTTGGTGAGTTTCGGACTAACTTTCAGACGATGGAGATGAAATTTAAGTCTGACGGGAGGAATGTGATTTTGAGGCGCTTATCTTCAAAGGCACCCCGAGTTGTTACAGCTAAGAGGATTGAGAGGATTTACAGGCACAATGGGGTGGATTGGGCAGTACATTGTTTGGTTTCGACCAAGAAATCAAAGGATGGACAGAGGAGTATCATGTGGATATACAGGGCTTATTGGATGACATAGTATAGTTTTTGGTGACATACCTCCAGGCATACCTCCAAATAGGGGATTTGAGCATGTGATTGAGCTCGAGGATGCTAGACTGTGGTTACTTCTCCTTACCGTCACCCCAAACGGTTTAAGGATGAGATCGAGAAGACTATACATGAGCTCATTGATATGGGGCATATTAGACCGAGTTCCAACCCTTTTGCTTCTTCGGTGGTATTGGTGAAGAAGAAGGATGGGACCATGCGGATGTGTATAGACTACCGTGCCTTGAATAAGAAGACAATAAAGAACAAGTATCCCGTACCATGCATTGATGAGTTGCTTGACGAGCTACATGGTGCAATCTATTTTTCGAAAATAGATTTGCGATCTGGATATCATCAGATCAAAGTCAGGGAGCAGGATGTGCATAAGACACTTTCAAATGCCATTACGGTCACTTTGAGTTCTTGGTGATGCCCTTCGGATTGTCTTATGCTCCAGCTACATTCCAATCTTGCATGAATCATGTGTTCAATTGCCACCTGCGGAAGTATGTATTGGTTTTCTTTGATGATATTTTAGTCTACAACAGGACTTGGGAGGACCATATCAGGCACCTTGGTGAGATATTGGGGATATTAGAAGCTAATTCGCTATATGCGAAAGCTTCTAAATGTGAGTTTGGTATGACCGAACGTCTATATTTGGGATATGTGATTGGTGGGGGTTCAGTGAAGGTGGATCGAGAGAAGATTTGGGCAATTTTGGATTGGCCGCCACCGAGGACATTGACACATTTGAGAGGATTCGTGGGGTTATGCACATACTACATGAGGTCCATGAAAAATTTCTCTCGGTTGACTGCTCCATTGACCAATTTGACCAAGAAGGGGGCTTTTGCTTGGTCAAAGGCAGCACAACAAGTTTTTGATCACCTCAAGGAGGTGATGAGTTTGTGTCTCGTTCTCGCATTACCAAATTTCTCTCACCCATTCATTCTAGAGTGTGATGCATCAGGAGAGGGTGTTGGGGAAGTTCTCATGCAAGATAGGCATCCCATTGCCTATGAGAGTCGGAAATTAAAACCCATGGAGAGAGGGTATTCAATTTTCGACAAGGAGATGTTGGTCATCATGCATGTTTTGGCCAAATTCAGACAATACCTTGTAGGTAGCAAATTTGTGGTTCATACGGATCACAACAGTTTGAGGTTCTTCTTGGGGCAGAAGGAGCTCAACAATGGCCAGCAAAGATGGTTGAACAAGGTACAAACATATGACTTCGACATAGAGTACACTAGAGGTAAGAATAATATTGTTGTTGATGCTTTATCTAGGAGGCCTTACCTCACTTCTATGCTTAGTTCTATGTCTGAGATTTCAGCAGATTGGAAAGCTCATATACTTGTTGAGTATTCCAAAATCGTTTGCATGTGAGATCGTGGATGGTATTATACAAGATGACCAATACTGAGTAGTGGATGATCTCATTTTCTACAAGGACAGGATTTTCCTTGTACTGTGGTCCAAGATGAAAGAGAAGATCCTTTGAGCAAGACATGATACACCACTAGTTTGGGTATCCTGGGTATTTCAAAACATACGGAGTTTATCGGGGAGAGATTTGCATGGAAGGGGATGAAGGACGATGTTCTTAACCATGTCGGAGAGTATATGGTTTGCCAAAGAAACCAAATCCGAAAGCGATCTTTTCCAACAGAGATTACTTCACCTCTCCCCAATCCCGAATGAAATGGGAAAGCATATCTATGGACTTTATCACAGGGCTTCCCTTGGTGCATGGGCATAGCTGCATTTATGTTGTAGTTGATCGATTAACTAAGTATGCTCATTTATTTTCCCTACCCAAGGGGCATGAGGCGGTGGATGTGGCCCGGATCTTCCATACAAGAATTTTTAGGATACATCGGTTGCTAAAAATATATCGATGGTGAGGACAAGATCTTCATGAGCACCTTTTGGCGAGATCTTCAAACTAGCAGGTACGGAGTTGACTCCTAGCACTAGCTACCACCCACAGACAGATGGGCAGACGGAGATAGTCAATAAGTGGATAGAGGGCTACTTGCGGAGTTGTGTCGGGACATCAGCGGGCATAGATTAGATGGTTACACATGGGTGAGTATTGCTACAATACCACCTATCAGATGAGCATAGGTATGACTCCTTTCGAGCCTTGTATGGGTACGACGCTATGACATTTGTGGATTTGGTATTACCGAGATAGCCGAGCTCCCAAAGCTCAAGATTGGTTACAGGAGAACCAGGATATTTTGAAGGCTCTCAGGGAGAACCTTCAGAAGGCACAGAATCAACAGAAGGTATATGCAGATCGGCACAGGATAGAGAGGTCTTTTGAGGTTGGGGATCTAGTATTCCTACGTTTGCAACCATATAGGCAGTCCTCACTGAAGCAAAAGGGTGCAAAGAAATTGAAACCACGGTTTTATGGTCCGTAGCGGGTTGTTCGACGAGTTGGGGCAATTGCATATGAGCTAGAGCTACTAGAACACAGTAAGATACATAATTCTTCTATGTTTCGTGCTTTAAGAATGCTCTTGGACAACATATTGTACCATCTACAGAGTTGTCCCCACTGGATGAGGAGGGGACGCTGGTGTTAGAACCAAAATCTATTATTGAGGAGAGACAGAGGGGGCTTAGGAGCAGAGTGATCACCGAGTATTTGGTGCGGTGGAAGGGATTGCAACTTGAGGATGCTACTTGGGAGGGAGGGCAGATTGTCTCCTTTCCTACGCCAAAGGCCTAAGGGCCAATTTGAGTCCAAGCCTTGGTCATACCCAAGGGGCTATGGACGCTGAGAGCTATTGGGTATGAATATCTAGTCCATTTTGTTATAATTCTTCATTGACATAAGCAAAAGGTGTTTTGGAGGGACTAGATGTTATGTTTTGTCGTTAGGAAGGGGCCACATGGTACTAATGTTCTAATTTTACGTTGGGGGTCACTTTTGGACCATGGCGACTTAAAAGGGGAAAAATAACTTAAGTTACTTTTATTTTATTGGCCCTTCCTAGGGAAAAATGCGACTTGGGCTTTTGGGGCTCTTTTGCCTTGAAAGAAGTTATATAAGGAGTTGGGAGGAAAAAGGAAGGGTCATTCTTGCATACATAATTATTTTCCTTCATGTGCAACACATGTTGTTTGCAAATCTATAGCTTGTGGAGTGAAATCCCACAAGAACCCTAGCTTCGGTGGTGAGAGATCCATCCCTAACTAGCAGGGCATTCTTCGGTAGTGAGAGATCTACCCTAGCTTGTCATTTTAGAGCTATTTTCAATGCTGATTTACAGAGATATTTTCAAAAGTTTCAGAGAAACGGTTTTGTGGGTTTTGGAGACATTTGGTGAAGATAATCAGAGGGTTTTCAGATCAGATTTACGGCAGCCATTTGAGTAGGGTTTAGCATCACTTTGAAGGCCTTTTCATCAATTTCCAACCCTTTTCCAAGCTAGGCGACTTGTTTGGAATATTGCAGTCTTTATTTGAGGGTTTTCAGTGGTACGAATTCAGATCTGAAGGTTGGAATATCATCTCCTATATTTGTAAATGTTATTTCCAAAGTTTCATAATTTTTGCACTTGTATTCGGAGAGTTATGAATTTTAGAAGTTTTCCAGCTATCTAGGGCATGCTGTAATTTTCTGGCAGCATTTTATTATCTGAAAATTTCCAAAAATAGTTTTCTTATGTTCTTTATAATATTAGCAAGCTCTCTTTAAATTTTCAAGTGATTTGGGTGGGTATTTTGGGAGATATTAATTTTTTTAGTTCGCTGCCCTATCTGTTAAAAATCTGCAAAAATCAGTATTTTAATTGGCTGCAAATTTTCAGTATTTTGTGCATTTTTTAAGTGGTATCCCACAAGGGATATTTCATGCAATTTGTGATGTTTCTTTCTGCATTCATTTGCCTCATGTTTTGAAAGTATTTTTAAAATTGTTTTACAGTTTTAATAAGCAAATAACAAGGATGTGTGCATTGACCCTCCATAATTCAATATAGAAGATGGCATTACATATATAAGTGATGAGAAAAGAAAAAAGAAACTTTATTGATATTGAAGGCTATACAGAAACAATAATAAGATATATTAAACTACACAATGATATACAGGGTAAAGCCTGAAGTATATCCTGAAATACCCAACGTGAAAAGTAGAAAATATGTACAAAAAGACTAACAGGATAAATGCAAAGCATCTGAACCATGATGCAATTCAATAAATGCATTGGTCTACCTTGTTGCAAGAAGCACAATGGGGCGGGCTCGTTTCACATTTTTCAGGCCTGCAACCCGTCCGCAACAGAAATGGCTGTTACCAACGGTCATTCCGCAACTGCCACAGCTGGTTCTGTTCGTCGACTAACGTTCTTCGTGTGGGCATAATGGCAACATATTTCATTCACTGACTAAGGCCTCACATATTTCATTCACTAGCTAGCTATTGGTTTCTTTCATTGGTTGACTGACTAACAGGTGTCATAATCGCAACATGTATCTCAAAATACTGATCAATGGCTCATATAGACTCTCGCTAAATCGACAGTTGTAACCTGTGTACCCCACATACGAAGATTGTAATAAGACAAAATTCATGGGATTCATCCCACATTGATTGTACACAAAGAGGGTTGCTTGAATTCTTTTATAAAGAAGATGCTCATTGTCTGAGGTGAGCAGTGACCCAAGACTCTGTTGCAACACGAGGCTAACAGAAAGCGTCAACCTAGGAACCATGGAGAGAAATAGAATGAAGGAAAATTACGTTTCAATTTGTCGAGCCTGTTGTTTTGGAAGGCACAAGACCAGTTAAAAAGTGCTTTTTGTAGTTTAATATATAAATTATATAAGTAAATGTGTTATATATGTATGTGCATTGAAATTGTTTCTTGTGCAACCTTGATAAACCTGCATTTTCCGTCACATTGTCGTTTCCATTATGTTTCCCGTTTCTAGTTTCTGGTAACATAGGCATTGGATGCTAAGATATAATCAGTAGGTGCCCAGCAATCTTATCATCAGTACAACTGTCATATCAAGCAAGGCTTAGCATCACTCTAACTATCTCATATTCTAGTTACTATGAAGTCTACATCATAAAGGAGATGGTTTACTTCATAAATTGTTTCTGCTCTAAGAACATAAAATTGCATAGGTTGTAAGATCTTGTCCAGTCTATTTCTTAATTGAGAGTGTTTATTTATGGCACAAGGCAACTCACATTATGGGTCTAGCTTACTGATTAATATGTACAGTAAAAATGGTTAGTTCCACCCCATTCATATTTGGCTTCAATTTTTCCATTTTCTCACCTTATCTAAATATTGTAACCTAGCTTATCTCGTTCCTATCATGTTGGAATTTTGTAATGGCACAATTTGGAAAATATGGTAGAGCAATAAAGACCAGAATGCCTGACAGACACTTAGATAGCCAACTCTAGGTGCAACATATATTCTACGATTCATGGAATCCTATCAATCTTCCACTAAATTATGATATAACATGAGAATAAAGGAAGTATTAAATTCACAGTGCACTTTTTCTGAACAACAGTTTTAAAAGTAGTAACTAGTGAATCTTAAAAAGGCTGACAAGATCTATAATTATTATGTATGCAATATTAAGCAACAAAAGTGGAAAGATGAGCACTTGCTTAAAAGCATACCGGCAGTTGTAATATTTTGCACAGTTCTACTAGTTCTGGCTTGATTCTGCTATGAAGGTATTGTTGTGCTAAACGTAAAGCCTTTCCATCCTCAACTCTTGGAGCAGTTTGTGCAGCTAAAGATGATTTATCATTCACGTTTTCATAGTCAGACCCAAGAATTTCAATATCTCGTCACAGGAACCAGAGCAGGGGCTAGGATATTTGCCAGAAGCCATATCTGCGGGCAATTTCTTAACCATTAAATGAGATGGCTTTCCAGAATTAGCTTGTATAGACTCAGTGGATACTTGATTAGCTCCATCTGTACGTATGGCAATGTTATCTACACTTGTTTCCTTTCCACTGGCTAATGACTTTTTTATCTTTAAGCCAGGAAGTTATGGAGATTGGATCAATAGTTTCAGTAACTCGCCTTCTCTTTTTTTCTTGCCTCTAATTCATCAGGGTCAGATACTGATTTTGAAGGTGATCTTTCAGAATATTGCACCTTTCTTCTCGTTCTCTGCAACTGTCCTGATGCACCATGTTTTTCTATATGTCTTCCCTTCAGTAAATTCGCCCAGAAAGAATTGCTAGGCATCTTCTCTTCTTTCCATTGGTTCTCTGACTCACCAAGCATCTGAAAACCTTTCCCATATCCTCCTGATCGTGAAACTCTTTGAATGACAGGATTCTCTAGGATGTTATCATCTCGAAACCCATTATGTACACATGCTAAAATGTCTTTTGCCAAAGACTTCAAATTTTCATTATCATTACCAGATGTCAATTTTAAGTCACGACTATTTGAATCACGGAGCTCATCATACCTCTTGAAAAGATGAGAAGTGCCCCATTTAAGCAGCATTTGGCAAACTGCTGCATTTAAATTTTCTAAATGGTTGTCAAGTACATAATCTTGCTTAGCAGAAATCAGCACTCTCTCCTCCAGAGTGAATGGAGAGTAGAATCGGAAAACTTTCAAGTGCTCAACATGGGCATCAAAATGTACCTTCTGTAGGGCACGTAAATCATTGAGAGGGTTCCAGTCACTGTCAAATATTATTACAGTGTCAATTGAAAAAAGCTTTATGCTTGTTCCACAAGCACGTTTTTCAAGTAAAAATACAAACCGCCCAGAGTCCTTACTATTAAACATCTGCAAGGCTGCATGCTTCTTGGTAGAGGATAAGCAACCATCAACACGCTCATAAGAGTCAACCCCAAATCTTTGCCTAATATGGTCATCTAATATATCACCAATAGAAGTCCCTCCAGAACGCCCAATCATCTATATAAACAGTAAAAATAGTTATTATAAAATCACAAGTATAACCGAAAGTGTACTTATACACGAGGAAATACCCAAAATAAACACATGCATATCATCCATTTTCCATTCAACAGTTATAGGTTAGGTCTTTCAATAATGCCACAGTAAAATGCCTTCCAAGTAAAATGTGCTTTATGCGGACAGTAAAAATAATAGACCATGCACACAGAATGAACAATATTTGTCGTATCGTTGTTGGTATTTGGTAATGTGCCTTATCAAATTAATAAATGTCTAGCCATTCCTTCCTTACATGGAAGATCAGTCTTCAATATCTACACCAATGAGAAAAGGCAACAGATGATGAACAAAAAGGAAAAGGATTGAAGTGATCGCAAGATATCATTTACAGAAATGTAACACGCTCCTTGGTCCATGGCACGTAAGTATAGGATACATATTTGTAAAAAAAGACTATCCAGGGAGAGAGTTTCTTTAAGCTTCTCGGTACAAGATGATACCCTTGGGATGTGTAAATGAGTATATTTTTATGATTCATCAAATCCTAGAAAGATGACATTTTTAAAGGCAAGTACATTTTGTAGTATAGTTCTGGTATGATATAATTTCAGATTTAACATGATTTCCATACAAATCACTTCTACTTATGCCTTTTTAATGCTCATTTTCTTTCTCGGTACCAGCCACAATAAGGATATATCCTTATGAAGTTTTCCCATCTTCATTCATTAGGCAGCAGTCTAAAGGAAAGATGAGGCACTTATTGTGACTATGACCCTGGCATGCCCATCCGCAATAATGAGCCTCCTAATGACGCTTGGTGTAAATCTCAGAGGAATTGATGCCTGTGATTTGCTGAACCGAGGCATGTGTGAGGTGTTGATTCACTTCTTACTTGAGTCTTATCTACTAATGAAAAAAAGATTTCCCTCTTCAACATAAATTTGAAATTTTGATCAGTAGGCATAAACTGTCAGAATAAATTGACAGATTTTAGGCTCCATTACAAAGTGATAGTAGAAAAGACAACAAGTTAAATAAGTAAGTCAATCAACTGAACAGTGCAAAACTCAACTGAGATGAACTGAATGGTGCAAAACTCAATTAAGATTAAAAACCCTGTGCCTCTTGTGTCATTGTGCTTTAACATGAAGACAGCTTAAATCTAATTATATTGGAAATACCTTGTGATTGTGAGTTCAAACACCAACCCTGCACTTACCAAAAGATGTACCAGATTACCAATGTTTTAATTTTGCCTTCCAATAATGAAAAGACAGATCTAGAACTATCATTGTGGTCACAGATCATGCAGCAAGTCTGCAGTCCCAAATGAAATGAAAAAGCAAAAGCAAGTTACTCCACCAGTCTAATATGCTGCAAAGAAGAATTATCTGGATAACAACTTTAAGATAAAGGTTTAGAACAAATAATGATTTCTGACACTCACGTACTGCAAAGAAGCATTTTCCGTATAACAACTTTAAGATAAAGGTTTAGAACAAATAATGATTTCTGAAACTCACGTAGGCACAAACTTTGCTATAGGCACGGCAGAAAGTAGACGCAGTCTATGTAACAGTTTAAAAGAATGAGAGAACATGGAAAAAATAAAAGAAACCAATTTCCAATTTCAGTGATGAAATGCAAGCATGACATACAGACACTGGAAGGGGTTATGGTCATCAATTACCAATATCAACAAAATTGGACAAACCTGGAAAAGAATCAACACCCTTTGGCCTTTTAATCTCAGTTCTGATAGTATGTTGTCCAAGAGTTGTAGTTTGCTGCTTGCCTTTATATCCATATCAAGAAACTCAACTTCTTGAAGGCCCCGTCGGAGCGAAGTTTGCAATGAGACATCCACAAGATAAGGATGAACGCAACACTGCAACAAAGAACCTTGCAAGTTAGTAAATACATCAATCGATCTTTTAAATGCTGTATGAGTGTTGATGTCCACAGAACTGCTGGATCGTCACATTCAAGAATCAAAACAAGAAGCAGTATCAGACAGAAGTAAGTTACAGATAAATAGAATAATGAAATGAAACTATAGTTACCAGGATGTCATTTTCACAAGAAAAATGCTGGCCATATGCAGAATGACTAAAGTGAAAATCAAAATGAGTCTCATGATAACTGGGTCCACTAAATTCAACAGATTAGATACACCAAATCTGGCATCTGAGGAAAGTTACACATATGTGGAACAACCTTTTGGTTAGAGTTTCAGAGGAAACTTCCACAATAGAATTATATGCATACTACATATAAAACATAATAATAATGTGTGTTATAAAATAACAAATCTAGGCTTTGTTAACATGGGTTTAGAGAAACAGATCAATGTGATTCTGTCCTGTTTTCATAAATTTCCAGCACCTAAATGAACCAATTTTAAAAAAATGTTAAATTGTGTTCAAACATCTGTCATTCTATGGACTGCAATGAAATCAAAGAAACAGAGATGTTCTGCCGATACTCTGAGAATCATTTTTTTCTCGTTTTCCATTGACCTTTCCTGCAGTCCAGCCGTAAGCCAACCTTCTAGAATCACCCCAAAGTTATTGGTTAACTTTCCCTCTATCTTCCACATGATAACTCCAAACATATCCTACAACGATGTTTTCTGAATCTCTACTTATTAATCAGCTTATCCAATGAAGCAAGAAGTAAAAATAAGTTGGCCAAAACTCAAAATAATAGGTAAAATTTTAGCAATTAAAACATAAGAAAAGGAAGAAATATGTTGTGATCCAACGTTTTGTTTTAGTTTGGTAGTCCCAATATCTAGTAGTTCATCAACCATTCTCAGTTGCCTGGCAGAGTGAGAAAAATCTGAACAAATTGAAAATATTGAAAAGATATTATTTAAAAGAAAATTGTGATCACCAAGTTATAGCAAAAGTTATAATTTGATTAAAATAGATAAAAATTTGGAAAAAATGATAACAATCTGTCTAATCAAGTACACTTGTCTTTCTAATCATTCTAAAAATAGTTTCATTAGAATATTTTCCAAATTCAAATAGATCAAAGGTTCTCTCTTTAAAATGAGAGAAATTGTATCGTTCAATTAAGGCTTTACCAAAACAAGCGTTCATGTTGATTATGAGTTGGTTATACTATCATAGGAGAGTTCTATTTATAAAAATCTGGCAAAATTGAGCTTAGCATAGGTATAAGAGAATTTATTTTGCTATGTAAATACATAAATAACTCTTCTTACCATCATTAATAACATTCAGAAAAATATTGTAAGCACTACATAGACATTATTAACTCGAAAAAAAAAGATTTTTCCAGTTTGCCACAAAATAGCTGTAAGTCAATATTTAAATTTTTCAATTAATTTATGGTAAGCTGTTGCAGCTCTGTTTTAAGGGAATCTGTGGCTAATCCTAATATTAAGTTAAAGCTTTTCTTGCTCATAAAGATTGAGAAACCCTTTCACTTGTTCTTACTTTAAAACTTTCAAAATGCAATTAAGCTAATGACTACTCATGGAGGTCATTTTGGTAATGACTTAAAACACACAGCTGAAAATACACAAAAATCAAGTGTCTAACTTTCAACATGTTCTTTGCATCATGCTATAGTAAGTTTTGCAAAATATCTATTTTATTTTAATTTTGGAACTCTCACTTGTTTGGGGAAAAAAATAGATACATTACAATATAGTCGTTCAGTATTTATATATCAAAACTTATCTTAAAAATTTGAACCCCAATCTACCACACAAGAGCCTGAAACCTCTAATCAACCCCCCACTGGGTAAGAAGTTAGGTTAAGAGATGTGTGGACTTTTAAAACTTCTAATTTCATTGCACTTATATCCACCATAAAGGCTCTCCAAAAAGTTCCAGAGCCTACACCCCACACAATAAAAACCAACCACAAAATAAATAAAGAACAAGACAAAGCCAAGGCCAGGACAGAGCACTCAAAGTCAACCGTGACATGTTTGCATTTACAATCTTGAATCTAGGAAATTTCTCCATTGAAAGTAGCCCTGAGCCACTAACCACAGTAGCTTGCATACACCCACAACCAATTCAGCAGTATGGTTTTGAACAACATCTACACAGCAGCCAACCCACACACACTGCCACAGTCTGCTTTAAACCTAAACAACATAGGAACCAATCTCTTAACAAAAGGAAAAGGTTGTCCATGTAGAGGACAACAAACAGTTGACCACGATCATAAGGCAGCCTTTTCCACTTGTCTCAATCATTGCAATGCCCTTTCCAGAGATTAGAAAAAAGTGTTCCCTAACTAAGATGGAGCAGAACCAATAGATCAATTTCTTGTGCACTAAACTCTCCACCTATATCATAATCTTGAAGAGCCATTCGGTCCATCCATAACCTCACCCATATGCTCTAGCTAGCAAGTATTGCCATCTAGCTTTAATCTTTCCTTTCAAAATTATAGGCCTTGATAAACATGCGGAAACAAACTCGTCTCGAACTTTGGCATCTAGAGCTGAGATGAGTTGCCATTTCAAAAACTACACAATCCATTTAAACCCCAGACTTTGGTGCAAAGATATCCTCATCTAACATTTCCTCAAACATTTTTTGATGATTCTTTCCCAACTTTTGTTGGGTTAACCTTTCAAGGTTGTAGAAAGCATGCTAGACATTACCTTGTTTCAGAGGGTCCCACTTTGCATTCACTCTAAGAGGGTGGCCATCACAAACCACATTAGCAGGGAGGGGCATGGAAGGCTCCAATTGCTAAGGACCTCTAAATCGGTATCAGTCAGTTGCCTTCTCATGCCTCAACTTGGCAGCACTAGTATCTGAAACTGTGATTTAAAACTTCATCAAAAATCGTCAAAGTTAAATCGCTTGCCCTTAATCCAAAGAAGTGCCACCTAGTGGAGTACAACATCCTTAAGAACAGTCACACACACAATTATGAGCAAATCCGTAAGGATTTGACCAGAAACGACAAAATTCCTGCATAATGGCTTTCTATAATCTATTCCCCAAATATATCATATTTTCTAAATTGAAAGTACAGAAGCCCTTGAATGTCCTGAAATCTGCAGACGGTTTTGCAGATTAAGCCATTTGACCTCGAGATGTCCACACCATAGATTCAGAAATCGCCAAAAAAAGGCAATAAATCACGATACAAACTACAAACAATAAACTCTGCAAAATTGCGATACGATTCACGGCGATTAATTGCCGATTTTCAGCGAATAATTTCATCATTACTCACCGAAAAATTGGTGACTAAATCACCAAAAATTGCTTGATACTGAGTACAGCTCTATAAAATACCTAGAACTAAAAAAGGTCACTTTTATGCATTTTCTCTCTGCAATTTCTCTCTACGAACGCTGTGACGGCCTGCTATGGTTTTGAGTTGCCACAGTCCTCTGCTAAGTCTGCTCGTGATTTTAACTGATCAAAGTTCAAGGAGGAGTCAATACATACTTTTCTGCATTTTCACTTTTCATTGTTCAAACTTCAAAGATCAAACCTAATCTTCAAGCCTTCGAGTAATAGAGCGGCACGGCCAAGGGGAGTAACATTGTTACAGCATAGTTCAAAAACTCAAACTTGGCAATTATTCAACTCAAAACACTAACAATTCTCTACATTCACTTCTCATGGCATTTAACATTTTTTTTACATTTAATTTAAGTTTATTGTATCAATTTAAATGTTTTTAAAAGTAGCTAAAAAGTTGCCGAGAAACTCCAGAGTGCCAGGTTCCAAGTCAAATTTTGGGCTGCAGTACACGTTTTTGAATGGTCCACACAACACACAAGGCGAGGCAACCTCCAAAGGTATACGTGTCCACCATTTCCTCAATACATTTGATGATTCTATCCCAAAAAGAAAAGGAGACCTTGAAGAGTTTGTTAGACGATGAAAGAGAGAATGAAGATAAACTGGAAGGCACACAGCACACGTGGGGATGTCTGTTGGTCATTTATTATGCTAAAAGTGGTTACATCAATTAGAGGTGGCTAACAGCTAACCATTAGTTAACACCTAACTAATAGTTAATTAACAAATTTTGACATCCTCTCTTAATGACTAAACTGAAGACCATTCCATGTTTGTCCCGAAATTTTACAAAGAAAGTGAAACCAAAAAGTTTAGTCATTACATTTACAGGTTGCTCTATAGATATTAATCTGAAAGCTGCAGTCCTTTGATATTTTGATGATGTCTTCTGTAGAAGCTTCGGTGTAGATAGAAACCAAAAAGGATAGGTACCAGTAAAACAAAGATTCAATTGTGTGGACATAGGATATATCAGGCTGTCCACCAATTCTTTGTAAAGTGATTCATCAACCGATGATGAATCATCATTGGCTAATAACTTCAGCCTCACCTCTATTGTTCTGAAATCAGAATTTTGGAGATGCTGATCAAAGAGAATCTACTAAGCTCATGAAGCCTACTTCCATACAAAGACTTAATTAATCCACAACCGAGATGATCACATTCAAGTACCCGAAGTTATTCAGGAAGAACAATATAGGTCTTGTCCAAATCTCCGGAGAAAAGCAACTGAAATGTGACCATCATTGCAATATTCACAATAGCAGTAAGAAACAACTTCGTAGTAGGAGAAATAACCATTTCCGCAGTAGTAAGAGAAATAAACATCTCCCTCTCATCTATTCCCTCTTGTTGTGAAAATCCTTTCATGACAAGATTAGCAAAGTGTCAATGCTCTGTTGTCATTCAAGCCAATATTTGTGATTGAGTGGCATGTTTTGCCATCTCAACATGCGCCGCCAATGCATCATGTATAGTGGAGTCTCCTTACACAATTAACCATGCATCTGAGTAGGGAAGTCCATCCTCACAAAGGCATTTCGGCCTTCCACAAATTCTGAATTGAGCAAGGAATTCCATCCACGAGTGCATGTAAGTGAAGTCAACAAGCCTATGAGGAATTTCATCCTCTACACATCCTCAATGGAGTCTCCCTCCACCCATGTATTGAAATTGACTGCAGTAAAGTCAACAAGCTTATAACAACCAGCTTGCACAATGCCTAGGGCATTTACACATTCTTGTTTCACATCTGACACGATATGCATTTACCCGTTCTTGTTTCACATTTGACACATTACACTTCTACCCAGAGAAATTTACAAAAATATTGGGATTTTTGTTAATTGATGAACAAATGAGATTTTTATGCATGCTAAGAACATACCTAACATTCCTTACTAAGATTTAGAGCGTTGTTTAGGACTATACAGATATCTCCTATTCTCTCTACTTCAAGTGACTCCCCATCAGCCAATATAATTGAATCAAAACAATTTGTATTTGCAATAAATGTTACATACCAATCCCCTTGACACAAAAAAAAAAGTTTGAATGCACCAGAGCTAGTAGCACTATCGGTCAAGCATGATGCCATGAAAGTAAAGAGAGCATACTCTTCCTCAGGAACTTGTTCATCTACAAATGCTACACTACGCCTTAATCCTAGGTCATATATCAAGATATGGATGGCTAACTTGTGGCTAACATAATCTCTTATCATGTCATATCACATTCATTTATGCTTTCATATGCTTAGTAGGTTGGCCTTGGTGCTTTGCATAGCATAGTAGGGTATATATAGGAGTTAGTAGCTAATAGATGATCATCATATTAAGCACTTGAGTCTTATTGTATGGTTTGGAGGTTGCCCCCTCGAAGTGGCTAAGTCATTATACTTGCATATTGTGATCATTTCTCTATATTTTGGTGTTCTTTGGTGTTATATTGTTGCCGATATTCAAATCTAAGTAATTTTATTACAAGTGGTATTAGAGCTTTGATTTGGGCCAAAATTAGGTCAAAACCCTAATTCTAAAGATTCATATTTATTCCCAAAAGGTGGCAAGTTTTTCTGCAATTTTCTAATTGAAGTTACAAAATCATTCAAGTAAGTTTCTCTCCAAATTTCAAGATCTTTTGACCAAATTTGCACAAGTTATATCCATTTTAGTGTTTTTCATAAATTTGCTCCATAGGCTGCAATTTTTTGAATTTTTCTAAGTTTCTTATATTTTTGGAAAGCTTACCAAAAATTATCTAGGGCTTGTTCTTTGTGTTTCTCTCTATTTGGCCAAATAACCATATGAAACTCCAAACCCTAAATTCCTACCTTAATCCCTGTACCCCAAGACCCAAACCCTACATCATGACAGGGAGATCAACTAGAGCCCAAGGGAAGGGTCAAGCCACTCCAAGAATGACTCCAAATAAGGAAGATATGGATTGTGAATTTTCGGCTTCTAGGTATCGTAGAGGAAGTCGCCCAACTTCAGAAAAAGGTTAATAATATGGTAAGGATGACCTCACCCATGATCTTCAAGCACTTGGAAGGTAACCTCAACCATGATCTTCAAGCAATGAAGGGTGTAATGAAGGCAAAGTTCGAATCAATGAGGAAGGAGTTGATGTTCACTATTTCAAGCATGAATACTGACATGAATTCCCATTCAAGTCACATGGATTCCTCAAACAATGGACACTCATTTTCAAGTCACACCAACCAAGGGGGTCCTCCACACAAACTGGTGGACATTCTAGCCAGTGGCGGAACATAATTCCAAAAGTAGAAATGCACAAGTTCAATGGGAATGATCTAATCACCTAGATCAACTAAATGGAGAATGTTTTTGGTTTGCATCAAGTCCCAAGTGGAGAGAAGGTGGTACTGGCATCCTTGTATCTGGAACTAGAACAGTTCATTTGGTATAGATGGATGTGTGAGCAAAAGAAAAGAAGGGTCTCCCTATTACCTGGTCAATGTTCACTAATGAGCTCCAAACACATTACAATAATAGTGTTACAGAGAACTATTTTAAATCAGATAGCCAAACTATGACAGACGGGGACAATCGAGGATTATATCCAACAGTTTCAAAATCTATCCTTATGAGTGGATGACATCTCATAGGATCATTTAAATGATCTCTTCTTGGGTGGACTCAAGGATAACATCCAACTTGATGTTTGCCTTCTTAATCTAGGTTCAATATCAGAATCCATGATAGTTGCTCGTCATGTGGAGGAAAGAGATATGGTAAAACGAAGGGGTCTCACTACTCACATAAGGAATGCATGATTCCAACACCATCATTTCCCAAAGCAGACACGATTGACTCAACAAATTGAAGAGAAGCAAGTAAAAGGTCTATGTTACAATTATGATAGCAAGTGAAGCAAGGGACATAAGTGTCCTGATAAGAAAGTATTCTACATTGAGGGTCCTAATGAGGAAGCAACTCGTGAAGAGGAAGAGGTTCCGAGATCGAGGCTGAAGGATCTCAACCATCTCTTTTCATGCAATTTCAGGAATTAGCACCCTACAAACCCTTAAGGTTGTTGGGTTTATGAAGAAACAAAGGTGACAATACTAATTGACTCTGGAAGTACTCATAACTTCATCAATCATAAGCCTTACTCTTAAATTGCTTTGTTTATCCAACCCCAGAGTTTCAGGTCATGGTTACTGAGACAGAGGTAAAGTTAGTTGTTCAGGAAAGTGCCATAAGATTAAGCTATACATGGGAGATTACCTGCACGGGGCTCCATGTATGCCATTTCAATGAGGGAAGAGACATTGTGTTAGGGGTCCAATGGCTTACTACCTTGGGAACTGTTGAGATGAACTTCCAGGATTTGTTCATGAGGTTCTATTCTAAATGGAAGACTTTTGAGCTGCGGGATGAAGGCAAAATCTCCACAGTTGGTAAGTTCTCATCAAATGCAGAAAATGCTTAAGGGTACACATGGGTTTGTGGCACAACTATTTTCACTAGAATCTCAACCATCAAAAGGTTTTATACCATCATATCTACAAGCAATTATTAATGAGCACTCAATTGTTTTGGGGATATGTTGAAATGGTTACCTCCCAAAAGAGATCATGATCATGATATTCAACTAGAACCGGGAAGTCGACCACCCAATATTAGACTATATCAGCACCCTTATATACAAAAGAATGAGATTGAAAAGATGGTACAACAGATGCTAGATGCAGGTATTATTCACCATAGTCAAAGTGCTTACTCTTCTCTGGTGGTGATAGTACGAAAGAAGGATGAAGTTTGTTGCATGTGTCAAAACTATAGGAGCTCAACAAATACACAATGAAAGATAAGTTTCTTATTCTTGTCATTAAGGATTTGTTAGATGAGTTACATGGTGTTGTTTATTTTACAAAATTAGATCTTCAATCGGGATATCATCAAATCAAAATTCGTGATGAAGATATTCATAAAACAAAATTTAGGACACATGAGGGCCACTATGAATTTCTAGTAATGCCTTTTGGCCTTACAAATGCACCATCTACTTTCCAGAGTTTGATGAATTCTATCCTTTGGCCATTTCTGCAAAATTTGGTCCTAGTATTCCTTGATGATATATTAATCTATAGCAAGACTGGCAGAACACTTACATAGCGTCAATAAGGTTTTGAACACTCTTGAATTGCAGAACCTTTATGCCAAGCCCTCCAAGTGTTCTTTTGGAGGCATGTGTAATGTCCCCTTTTTCCACTTGAGAGCTAATATTTGGTCTTCTTGCCATTCCTTCTCCATGGCAAAGAAGTGAAGAAGATGGAGGAGAACCTTGAGCTTCCTCGTGCATTGTTTTTCTAATATTTTTATATTTTCTTTTAGTGTTTTCTTTCTTATAACAGGTCGGTTGGGTTTTAATTAATTAATGGAAGCTAATGAAGGAAAAGAACATCTTTAAGAGGTCGGTCTTGCTATTCCAAGCCTTGGCGCCAAAAGGAGGATATAAAAGAAGATTAGAGGGTTCATTTGAGATCTAGACTTGGCGCATTTTATCTTACTTGAGCATAGCGAGCTAGGAGCTCCTTGTTCTTGCACTTGGGGACGAAAACCCTCATGTGTGTCTTGCCTAGGAGGACGAAAACCCTTCTAGAGGTTGAGTGAAGGACAAAAACCCTTCATCTTGACTTGGGATCGAAGTATAAGGCTGATTTGGAGAGATATCTTTCATTTTCATATTTTATTTGGCTTCCTACATGTGGAGTGACCTACCTTGAGTAGGGTTTAGAGGGTTTGGTGAATTTATATATACATTTTCAGTTGATAATCTGAATTATCATAATTTCTAAGGCCGGAATCTCAAGTTTTATGATTTTTGGGGGTTTCTAGACCCTAGATCTACATTTTCTTGTGGCTGCAAATAACTGGACATTAATTTTCTTATGGCTGCAAATAACTGGACATTAATTAAATTCTAGTGCAGTGGTTTCTTCAATATTTTTATTGATTTTGGCTCTTATGGATGTATAAAATATATATATATAAATTGTGGCAAGTTAATTTGAAGTATTTCATGGTGTTTGGTATCTATTCTATGATGTCGTGGTTCCCAGACCCCGAATTCCACTCGCCTAACATGTATCCATGTAGAGTATAGATACATGAGGGTACGGGTTTGGAATCGTCTTGGATACGTGGGGATACATTCAAAAGTACGCCATGGTATGTCTGGACATACCGGGACATATCCCCATGTACCTGCCACGTATCCTGCGCTAAAAACATCTTTTTAAGCATTTAAAACTTTTTTTTATTTTTGACTTAATCAATGCATAAAACCGAACCCTAATATTAAAATGAATAAAATATTACACCCTAATCACCTCAAAAAGTTATAAAAAGCACTCACCCCTTCATTTGAAATCACACAAACAATTCATTGTTGGTTTTTGCAAGTGTATGAGCAAAGAGCCAAAGAAGAATTGAAGAGCTTAGAGGAGGCAAAGATTGGAAGGAGGGGCAGCCATTGCTTCTTTTGTTTGGAGTCCACCATTGCAAGGAGAAGGAGAGGAAGCCATTGTTGAGACTTGAGAGGAAGAGATTGTTTTAAATTTATTGTTCATTCAAAACTAAAAGAGTAGACATCACATTTGGTCCTGAAGGTAGCATTTGTTTGGAGGCAACAAGGATCTATTGCAACAAGGATCTACACTACAGGTATTTTAAATTTTTTTAATTCATCCTTTTATTTTTATTTTTACGGTTTTTTATTTATTTATTTTGTTGCATTTTTTTTAAAGTTTAGAGTTTAAACACATCTTAAATCTATGTATGCTCTCACCTCACACCTTTATGGTGATCTTGGTGATCAAAAACAGATTAGGATGGCATGGTTTAGGGTTATTTAATTTAATAATTAGTAAAAATCATTTTTTTAATTTTAAATGCATTGTTCAATGTTAATATATTTTTTTTTTTTTTTTTAGCTTCCTAAATCTGTGTATGATCAAAAACAGATTAGGATGACATAACTAATTTATTTATGTTAAGGAAAAATGTTTTTAATTTTTAAAACATCATAAATATGTGTATGCTCTCACCTCGCACCTTTATGGCGATCTCGGTGATCAAAAACAGTTAAGATGGCATGATTTAGGATTCTTTAATTCAATAATTAGTAAAAATTATTTTTTTAATTTTTAAATGCATTGTTCAATGTTAATATATTTATTTTTTTAGCTTCCTAAATCTGTGTATGCTCTCATCTCGTGCCTTTATGGCGATCTTGGTGATCAAAAATAGATTAGGATTACATAACTAATTTATTTATGTTAAGGCAAAATGTTTTTAATTTTTTAAACATCCTAAATTTGTGTATTCTCTCACCTCGCGCCGTTATGGTGATCTTGTTGATCAAAAACATATTAGAATGGCATCTAGTTCTACTTCGGTTGGAGTGCCAAGCCAAGAAGCTTCACAAAACACATCAATTCTATTGAGACATGACCCTAATTCCCCTCTTTGGAGACATATGACAGTGGTAGACAACCTTATTGGTGGTGGGGATCGGATTTGGATATGTCATGGTTGTCATACTCAATACAAATCCTCATATAGCCGATTGAAAATCCATTTGGTCGGGTGTTGGAGATGTGCAGATAAAGAAATGCCCAAAATTATCAAATGTGGCAGAGTACCTAAGAGAGCACGAGGAGGTTGATAGACAAGCTGAAAGAAATAGAACTAGAACAATTCCATTGCAAAGAAGGCCTTCATCACGACCACCCACACCTAGACCTACTTCTCATCCTTTCATCCAAACTCAAAGTCAACCACTTGATTCCCCTTTTGATGAAGAGAGTCCAGAGAGCTCACGAAAAAGGCCAAAAGGAGCATTGGAAAAAGCATTTAATATTGAAAAGAGGGAGATTGTTGATGAGGTTGTTGCTCGATGCATTTATGCATGTGGGCTGCCCTTTAATGTATTGAGGTCTCCATATTGGCATCAGATGGTGAAGGGTATCAATGAAGCTCCACAAGGGTACAAATCCCCAAGTTACGAAAAAGTTTGAACCACACTCTTGGGAAAGGAAGTGGAACACATTCACAACACTTTGCAGCCAATCAGAGACTCTGGAAGGAAACAAGGGTTTCCATCATTTCAGATGGATGGAAAGATGCTAGAAATGGACCCCTCATAAATGTTGTTGTAGCATGCCCTCCAGGGGCAAAGTTCCTTAAAGCCATTGGATTTGTGAAGGAGAAGTCAAAGATGCACAATTTATTGCCGACATTTTGATCGAGGCACCGATTGAGTGGTGGCCCCCATAGTGTTGTCCAAGTCATCACGGACAATGTTAAAAGCGTAAAGTAGCAAAAATGATCATAGAGGGTAGATACGAGCACATTTTTGAACCCTTTGTGCTGTCCACTCCCTTAATTTGATGCTCCAAAAGATTTGGAAAATCCCATGGATTGAACAAATTTAAACCGAGGCAAATGACATTGGATGTTTATCACAAACCATCATATGTCACAAGCCTTTTTCGAGAGATTCTCAAGCTTGGAGTTGTTCAAGATTGCAAAAACCAAATTTGCCTCTCACACGCTCGTTTTGAGACGACTTGTGAAGGTGAGAGAGGCTTTAAGCAGTATGGTGATCAACAATGTTTGGACAATGTGGAGGCAATCAAATACAGAGAAAGCTACAAGGGTAAAATCATGGGTCCTTGATGATGATTGGTGGGCCAAGGTTGAGTACTTGTTGAGTTTTACAGAGCCCATTCTCTCCATGATCAGATTCGTAGATATTGATGAAGCATGCTTGGGAGAGATATATGATGGAATAGATTTTATGCTTGAACGTATCAAAGATGTAATACAAACAAAAGAGCAACATCTAGAAGAGACCTTCTATAATGAGGTCAAGAGTGTGGCCATGAAGAGGTGGAATAAAATGACCACCTCATTGCATCATCTTGCTTATGCACTGAACCCAAAGTACTATAGCTCTGATGTACTTGGGCTACCAAACAGGCAACCACCATTCTCTGATTCCAAAGTTGGAAATGGAACCAGGGCAGCATTCAAAAGACTTTTTCCTGATCCATCTATAGCCAGTGTGGTCAGAAGTGAAATGGGCATGTTTGTTGGTTCAGAAGGCAACATGGGAGCGATTGAGGCTCTTTTCGACAAGAGCAGCTTGACCCCAACCACATGGTGGCGTGTACATGGCCATGATGCCAAGTACTTACGTCTTATTGCTATAAAAAAATTCATAGGTATAACATTTATAATCATTTTCAATATTTTAAATTTTATTAAGTTAGGATTATTTAATTTATTTTTCACACATTCTTAGCATGTTACTAATTTGAATTTCAATTTTCTAACTTTGTTATAATAGGTGGCTAGTAATTCTTCCGTAGAATGGAATTGGAGTACTTATACATTTATCCACTCCTAAAAGAAATAAGTTGGCATTTAAAAATGCTAAGGATTTGGTATATGTGCATTCCAATTTGCGCCTCTTGTCACACGTCGTCGAGGACTATGCTAAAGAGCCTCACAAACTTTGGGATCTTCTTTTAGAGACCACAGACTTGGATGCCTCTGCAACCACGCTTGCCCAACTTTCATTATTTGATGGCAAAGATGACATTCAAGGGAGTTCGCAAGGAGCGGAGAGTAGAGCTAATGGGAGTGGAGCTAGCGCTGGTTGCGCGCAAAAACTTGATTCGAGGAAAATCTAAATGATATATTCTACATTTGTTAGAATCCATAATTCATGTTGACTTGATATTCCTATATCATATGTATGGCAGCCACATGATCAATGAAATGTAAAATCTTAAGTATATTGTATGTTTTGAAAATTTGAACATTGATCCTAGTATATTTTTCAAATTTCAAGTTTTGTTCATATTCATGTTGACATGATATTCATATATCATATGTATGGCAGCCACATGATCAATGAAAATGCAAAGTCTTAAGTATATTGAATGTTTTGAACATTGATTCAAGTTTTGTATTACTATTTCAGTTTTTATGGACTAAAAAATGAGTAAAATGAGTATATATATATATATATATTATTATTTTGTAGTATATATGTACGGACGTATCCAAGATGTATCGTGACCAAGGGTTTTTTAAAATTTACGTATCCACGTATCAAACCCGTACCCGTACCCGTATTCGTATCTTGGCAACATAGTATTTATTTGTGAAGAATACAGTTTGCTGATTTTGCATTTTCAGCCTGCTGCAACAAAAATCAAATCCAAATAATTTTGGTGTTTGGCTAAATTCCTTTTCTTTTGGTCTAAACGCTTGAAAGGGTCATTATAGCATGGAGATAGAATACTTGGGGCATATTGTTTCTCATGAAGGTGTAAAAGTGGATCCTCATAAGCTCCAAGCCATGGTGGACAAGAAGATTCCCAAAATCCTCAAAAACCTCAAGGGCTTCTTAGGGCTTACAAATTACTATCACATATTTGTGAAGAATTATGGTAGAATTGCAGCACCACTCACGGCGTTAGAAGAAAAACCCTTTTCTTTGAAATGAGGAAACAACCTACTACCTAGGCATTTGAGACACTGAAGAAGGCCATGTGTACACTCTAGTTCTGGCTACCCCAAATTTCTCCAAAACCTTCATCGTTTAATGTGATGATTCAGGGTGTGGCATGGGTGCAATACTCATGCAAGAGGGCCGTCCTATCACATTTGAGAGTCATCAACTCAAAGGTAAGAACCTATCAAAACTAGCTTATGAGAAGGATATGATGGCTATTCTTCATGCAGTCAAATAGTTAAAGACTGTATCTCATGGATCGTCACTTCAAGGTGAAGACAGATCATGACAACTTGAAATACTTATTGGAGCAACGACTATCATCTAAAGATGTTGAGATATGACTTTTAGATCATTTACAAGAAAGGAAAAGAAAATGTGGTAGATTATGCATTATCCAGGAGAGATGAATCTACATAAGCATTGTTATATGCTCTATCCATATTTCAGGCAAATTGGGTATATCAGGAAAGATCATAATGGTAAAATGACATAGAGACCCACACTCTCATTCAAAATCTCCAACAAGATCCGAGCATTTCAAAAAAAAATGTATGGAAGGGGGATGCATTGTGGTACAAGGATCAGTTATACTTATGCAAGAACTCTACCCTTAAAAGTCAAGTTCTCTCAGAGCTCCATGCTTCTCCAGTGGGTGGCCATTTTGGGTTCCTGAAAACTTATCACAGAGTTAAGCTTTTGGGAAGGGTTGAAAGGGGTGTCCAGAATGTTTGGTGTGTCATTGTAACAAGGGCGAAACTATTATGTCACCAAGCCTTTTACAACCTTGATCTATTCCTAGTGAGCGGTGGGCAAAGGTTTTCATGGATTTCATCATAGGATTGCATAAATTTGAAAGAAAAATGTAAATGTGGTGGTTGTGGATAGAATCGCCAAATATGCTCATTTTTGTGCCTTGTCACATCCCTTTACAGTGAGTACAATTGCCATATCTTTTATGGATACAGTTCCAAAACTAAATGGAACACCCAAGTTTATAGTAAGTGATCGTGATCCTCTATTTACTAGCAATTTTTGGACTGATTTATTCTCATGTTTAGTACTCAATCAAGCGAGTAGTTCATCGTATCATCCCCAATCTAATAGAAAAATTGAAGTAGTAAACAAATATTTGGAGGGGTATCTACAATGTTTTGCTTCAAATAAGCAGGAGAGATGGGTTCAATGGCTACCACTTATAGAATGGTGGTATAACACTTCATTTCATATCTCATCAAAAATGTCCCCATTCTTAACATTGTACAGGTTACCATCCACCATCCCTCACCTCCAACTTGAGGGTCTAGCCTAAAGTAAGAGCAATTAAAGAGCACATTCAGCACCAACAAGAGGTGCTCTCTAGCCTTAAAGAGAATTTGGTAATGGCACAAAATCGCATGAAGCAACAAGTTGATCAACATCATAGTGAGTGAAGCTTTGAAGTTGGAGACTTTGTTTTTGTACAATTGCAACCATATAAGCAACTATCTTTGAAACAATAGAAAAAGATAACTTTCACCTAAATATTATGGCCCTTATCAAGTGTTGCAAAAAATTGGTAGTGTGGCATATAAACTGGAGCTTCCTCACAACTAAAATACATCTAGTTTTCCATGTTTCTTGCTTGAAGAAGGTCATTGAGCGAAGGTGTCTTCTTAGTCAGTGTTACCAAAGCTTGATGAGGAGGGACACATCATCTTGGAGCCTAAAGGAATCCTATAGACACGCACTAAGAAGTTCATGGCAAGGGTTATCATTGAGTATCTAATCAAGTGGAAGAATTTGGACATTGAAGATGCAACATACTCCGATGAAACATTCCGGCGGCAACATCCAAAGATTGATTACCAACATTGGGGACAATGTTGTTTTGAAGGGGAGGGGCATGTTATGCTCTTAATCCTATGTCATACATCGCGATATTGATAGTCGACTTGTGGCTAACATAATTTCTTATCATCTCATATCACATGCGTTTATGCTCTCATATGTTTAGTAGATCGGCCCTCGTGTTTTGCATAACATAGTAGGGTATATATAGGAGTTAGTAGCTAGTATATGATCATCGTATTGAGCACTTGAGTCTTATTGTATGGTTTGGAGGTTGCCCCTCGAAGTGGTTAAGTCATTATACTTGCATATTGTGATCATTTTTCTATATATCTAGGTGTTTGTTGGTGTTATATTGTTGCTGAAATTCAAATCTAAGTAATTTCATTACAAGTAGTAAGAAAGCGTCAATTTGGACCAACATTAAGTCAAAACCCTAATTCTGAAGATTCGTCTCTATCTCCCAAAATGCGGTGAATTTTTTTGCAATTTTTAAGCGAAGTTGTGTTCAAGTAAGGTTCTCTCCAAATTTCAAGATCTTTAGACCGAATTCTCACAAGTTATATCCATATTAGTGTTTTTCATAAATTGGCTCCAACGGCTGCAATTTTTGGAACTTTTTTAAGATTCTTATATTTTTGGAAAGCTTACCAAAAATTATCTAGGGCTTGTTCTTTTTGTTTCTCTATTTGGCCAATAACCATATAAAACCCCAAACCCTAAATTCTTATTATACTTGCATATTGTGATCATTTCTCTATATTTTGGTGTTCTTTGGTGTTATATTGCTGCTAATATTCGAGTTGTCTAAGTAATTTCATTACATGCTACCACATTTGCCTCATCCCATGAGATTTGTTGTGTTAGGAGAGATTGTATTGTTGCTTTCGCAATCCTTTTCAGTGCCCTACCTTATGAGAGTAATGGCATTTCACATGATATATAGAAGATGATCCGCCAAGAATTTGTTTCCACTTCCCCTTCAACTAAGAAACAGATGCACTCTCTGCGTATTTAGAAGTACACTCACCCGAGTTTGTTTGTGTTCCTTCTACAACAAATAGGAGCTTACTTGATCAAAAGTCAATCTTGACTTTCAACCATCAAATATAAAGCTTACACAACGGATATGAGTGTAATATCCCCTTGTGGGATATTAATGATTTATTATTAATTACTTGCAAAACAAACAACTTAGAAGATAAACCCTCCTAGGTTTACCTCAACTAACCCTAGTGTCAGCTTCAATACAACCCAAATAGGGTTGGAGTGAGCCAAGGTGAGGGTTTAGATGGGCAATCCAGTCGGTATTTATACTCCTCTATCCAATATACTTTGCAGAAGTAAAATAATAAATAATACTGCTGAAAATTAACTGAAACTTTGAAAATCCATAACTTCCAAAATACTAACTCTTTTGAATTGAAACCAAGTGCAGTAGAAAGGGAAAATTATGAGCTTCTATTCACAATAAATATCAGATCTTATCATGCACTAGAAACCCCTCGAAACAGCCCCCAAAATCCTAAACCCAATCAGTTAGGGTTAGGGTAAAATCTGCAACATAATTCCAACACTTTTTTCTTCACTTTAAGAGTCAATAAATGTAGTTCCAGATCTGCAATTAATAAATCTAAAACAACAGATTTATAATTACTTCAAAATCCCTTCCAAACACTCTTAGCACATGCCCACACAAGTCGACTTCATTGAGTAAAAACCAGCAGCATATAATAAAAGATATTCAACATAAATCACACTCCACACCCTCAAAGCAAGCTTATATCTTCTCCCAAAAATGGCGCCTTATACATATATAGAGAAATGATTTCAAAAACTTATTGCTTCAAGCTGATATGGGCACACACACTTCACAAATGGTGGTGTTAATAAACACCTTTTGTTTTGATCATAAGTGGGCATACATCCCTTCTTCAAGCATGAAGATGAGTTTTATAAACCGTCAACATGCCAAAAAAGGAGTAACCACATCTTCTTTTATAGCTTTTGTTTGCACATCCTCCAAAGTTCTTCTCCATCTTTGGCGCCATCATCTAGGAAGAAATCTTATTTAAAATGTGCCTAAAAGTCACCAACAACAAATATTAAATGCATAGGGATTTGAAAAAGATGCCCATATGAGTCGACCCATGCTTAGGAATAATCACTTTGTCTCAAATATTAATTATTAAATACTTCCAAGAAAATGCGACTTGCCTAGTCACTTGATTCACCTTTTAAAAGGTATTTATTATCTCAAGGTGAAATCGAACTTCCCCTTTTATTTCGATTTGCACAATTTATAAAATTTTATTTTAAAATTACATGTGCAAATCGATTGTCTTCTTTTTAATTTTTTATAAAAAAGGGGACATTACAATGAGGGCTTCAAAGCTGTCTAACAAGAGTAATCAAGTCATCATCATCTATCGTTTGTAGATATCACCAAGTTAGTCTCAAAGATATTTCATTCAAATGAGGGTATTCTAACAGGACCCACCCTCGTGCATCTCTTTTCGAAAACAAGTTCTTTAGGTACAAGACCCAACTTTTCCCCAAAGTCAAATATTTGATCTTCACACTAGTCCATAACACACTTGCCTTAGTGGCATTCTAAAACCTGGGAATCAAATCATCAAACACTAACACTTTTAGAACAAGGCCTCCTTATAACACTTCTCATAATCCGCAAAGTTCGCAACAGGGCTTATTTCACTTCCAAGAATGATTTTATGCAATAAATTTTGTGACTCTGCATATTGTAATGCCGACCAATTTCTACACCTCTACAGAACAAGATTTTGAACATTGGCCATTTTTCCCAATATTTGTTTTAATTACCACAAATAAATGCAATAGGGAAAATGTACAATTTAAACAATAACTCACAAACTCATAAAATTACAAAAAGAACTTCATATAATTTTGTACAAGAGCAACTAGATTCGATCTACAAAGAAACCGTAATTATTGGTTTTTGCCATGGACAATTAGAAAAGATACGAAATATAGCATAGGTGTTGCAAATGTTGCATGGTCTAGTGAAAATGCATGATCAATCATGTGCCACCGATTGTTTGCCCTAAACAAAGAATTCAACTTTCTTCTCCTCATCTCGGTTGCAGTATTCATGCCCTTCACATTTAATGAAATGTGTGCTCGATGAGGGATTTCCCTTCTTTACTAAAATGTGTTCCCTAATGACCTCTATAAATCACATTGTAACGAGCTTTGCAGAAATCACAAAACTACCCACAACTTTGTTTGGATGCCACATTTACATGCCTCATGATCCCTAGAGATCATGTCAACACACTCTGATTGATTTCCAACCCTTTTGTGGACGGGACTATATTTCTCCGCAACATACGTCCCTTGATTTTATTACCTCCTATTTGCTCTCGACATCCTTCTCGTAACTATACATTTGATTAGAAAAAGAAATTGTGATTGTGAATTCGTGAATGATTTATGGGTTTGTGTTCTTAACCTTGTTCACATGATTCTACCTCCATAAATGTGAATTCGTGAATGATTTATGGTGTTATGCTCTTGATCTTGTTCACACGATTCTACCTCCACATGTGTGAATCTTCCTCATGATTTGTGATTCTCTTTCATTGCCTATAAGTGAGTCTTCTCCTTACCACTGATTTTGAACTTTTCTCCCACATTTTGTACCCTCTTCCATGGCTTCTCGAATTAGGACTACCTCAAGCACCGATGGCTTTGATATCAATGCTCAAAGATGAGAGAGAAAGAGAACAAAGATTATTGGAAGGCACATGACACACATGGTGATGTGTGTGTTGGTCATATTTATTATGTTGTAAACTTGGAAGTGATTACATCGGTTGGGGTGGTTACTTTCACAACCATTAGTTAACACTTAACTAATAGTAAATAACTTTAAAAGAGTTGAGAATGACCTCCACGAATAGAGGAAACTCAAAGATGAGCTCAAAACAATCAAGAGATGAAGTGGAAAAGAAAAATCAATATCCATAAAAGTTGAATATTGAATCTCATGTACGTTTTACACTAAATTTGATTTCGAATCTCTTTTTATTTATTAATATCGACTTTATTTTTGGATTTATCAGTTATATGTTTAGCTTTATCACCAAAGGACCTTTTTAATTTCTTTTATCTAAACATTACTTCAAACTTTAGTCGTTCAAACTCTTTTTCTCAGATAGTAAGTTGTGACAAATGTTAACATCATGTTGCCCCAAACCCAAAGTGCTCACCCAAGTCAAAATTATAACTCCTTTATGAAACAAGATAATGCTAGGTGTCCTCGCACGACTCTGAAGACCCGACCAATATTCCATTGTTTAATCTTGTTATTTGTTCTATTTCTCAATTTATTCATGGCTATTTAAGTTATAGGGAAATCAAGAGGATCATCTCGAATGATTTTCTTCAATCAATGAAACAAATTGATCAAGACGCATTTGAATTAAAAAGTTTAAATATCATCTCAAAAGAGCACACAAGCAAACAAAACTGTTGGAGCAATTAATATTTATGGGGCCACACACCCATTATGGCCCCTTAATATTAAATAAGACTCCATAATATAAACCATAGCTTTATATATAAAAACAAAGTCAACAAATATTAAACAATTAGTATTTGACAAATAAACAAACAACTATTTTCAAATAGTTAAGAATGGAGAGGTATAACCATTTACAGTTATTACCCAACCTCCATTATAAAAGTGTGGGATCCCAATGTAGGGCGCACACATGATCTGACGAGTGAAATACAAGACAACACAATATCTCACTAACCAACTCAAGAAATGGAACGCTCAAACTTTGGAAATGTCCATGGGAAAAAACGGAGGTCTTTGAAGCCTTACGGGTGGTGTACCAGCAAATAAGGCTGCAAGGGTACTCAAAGGAATCGCAAACTTGAGGAAATCCTTCTCAAGCAAACATTAATGAATGGGAAGTATGGGAGGAAATATCTGGAAACAAAAGCCGGAATTAAGTGGCTAAAAGAGGGAGATAAAAATACCTCTTTCTTTCATAAATCTCTTTTAGCTCATCACTTGTATAATCACATAGCTTTTTTTGATAAAGAGGATGGTACCGGGAAAATACACACGAAGAAATCCAGCATGTAGCCATACAGTACTTTTCTGAGTTATTTAAGGCAACTAATCTGGATAGGAATGCCCAACAACAAATGCTTAATATAATTCCTTCTCTGGTTAGTGACGCAGATAATATGATACTTTTGAAGCCGGTTTGAAAAGGAACTTCAAACTGTTGTTTGGGCCATGAAAAAAGGGAAAACACCAGACCTAATGGATTTCCGATAGAATTTTATCAAAAGTTTTGGGACATTATTAAAAAGATCTTCTAGAAGTGGTGGAAGAATGCAAACAAGCAAAGACTGTTCTTAGGGTCATCAACCACACCTATATTGCTTTGGTCCCTAAGAAATAAGAGGCTTCTACCATTACTGAATACCGTCCCATAGCTCTCTGTAATGTGTTGTACAAGATAATTACAAAAATCATAGCTGAATGTATGAAATCTATAAGTGACAAATTAATATCCCCAGAACAAGGTCGGTTTGTTCCCCATAGACAAATTTTTGATGACATTGTGCTGGCCCAAGAAGCTCTCCACTCCAAGGACATTCAAAAGAAACTAGCTATGTTTTTAAGGCTTGATTTGTATAAAGCTTATGACAGGGTAAGTTGGTCCTTCCTTTCCGACATTCTCTCTCTGTTTTGGGTTTTCTTATCTCTGGGTTCGGTGGATACAAACCTGCATTTAAATCGATTTCATACTCAATTTTGGTTAATAGAGACTCCTACAACTAGATTTTTCGCATCCAGAGGTATAAGACAAGGAGATCCTTTATCTCCATTCTTATTCATCATAGTTGCAGAATCTTTTGGTAGACTCTTCTCCATGTCAAAAGTCCAACGAAAGTTGAGGGGTATTAAATTGGCCACACAGGTGGAGCCACTATCTCACTTACAATTTGTTGATGATTCTTCTATCATGGGGGACGCGTCTTTGAAAGAAGCCACTCAAATCCATAAAAATTTGGAACTCTTTTCAAAGGCTATTGGTCATATTAACAGACACAAGTCAAAAATTATGTTCTTCCACTGCTCTCCAAGGTTGGAAAAGGATATACTCTTGAAACTTGGTTTTCAAAAGACCACACTACCTCTTAAATACCTGGGTATCCCATTGGACTCTAAAAGAATCTCTGATTGGGCCTAGCTACTTGCTAAGATTCGACAGAAATTCAAGACTTGGACTAATAGATGGTTATCCTCGGAGGAAGAATAACTTTGATTAAAGCTTTGTTGCAAGCTATTCCTACATATTTTGCTTCTCTCCTAAACATTCCTACAACAGTTTTGCACCATTTAGATTCTATTAGTCAAAAATTCCTATGGTCAAGCAATCAACAGACTCGAAAATGGCATCTCGTGAAATGGAAAACCTTGTGTTTGCCAAAGAATGAGGGAGGATTGGGCTTCAAATCTAGTGTTCCGAATAACAAAGCACTGGCAACAAAGTTATACTAGAGATTACTGCAAAATCTAGACCAATTATGGAGTATTAATATTAGAGCAAAATATACATAGGGTATGAGGCCCCATGAACTAGTCCGACACTCTTTACCTTCTTGGGATCTCCCATTCTTGCAGTTCTCAGAATAGGGGAAGAAATCATCAAACAACACTTGTTTAGAAAATTGGTAAAGGAGATCGGGCAAATTTTGGACTAATTCATGGGATGGTCACCCACCTTTGATCAAACAGTATCCAGATCTTAGAAATATTATGGATACTCTTCATGGACAAGGAAAGCAAAAGGTAAGTCACTATATAAAGTCAACATATCTAGGGAGTGAATGGATTTCTCCATCCTTGTGGCAGATTAACTTGACTCATGAACAAGTTCAATTCTTCCAAACTCTTCTGCAAAACAGGACCCTTTCTACAAGTTTAGACACCAGACATCCTGGGATGGGGAACAGACCTTGATGGAAATTATTCATTTGCGAAGGGCTATAGAGTTTTGGTAGCCCCTCAGCCACATCCATGGAAAGATATCTTTGTGGATCTTTGGCAACCTGCCCTATGGCCTAAGGTGAGATTCTTTATTTGGCTTTTAATCTATCATAGGGTTCTTACAGGAGATAATTTGATGAAAAGAGGAATGGTTGGACCCTTTAGGTGCCCTTTATGCACAGATGCAAAAGGGACCATGAGTCATCTCTTGTTCCAATGTCCATTCACTTCTTCCCTATGGTGTAAACTTGTTGTTTGCCTTTGTGTTACTTGGAATTATACTATGAATCTAGTGGACACTATTAGAGGTTGAAACATTCAGTTAGGGATACCCAGGACTTTACCAAAGGAATCTGGCTTGTTGTCTCTCTTTTGTTGTGGAATGTTTGGAAGGAAAGAAATAGACGCATTTTCAAGTCCGAAAGTAGAGACAGCTGGTATGTTATGGACCTGACTAAAAGTAATATTGCAAAAACAATAGTGCACAATCTGAAAATTCCTTCCCCACCACCTGCGAAATGGAAAGTTCTCTTACAAAAACTAAATATGGGCAATAGGCAATTGCAGATAAAGCAATCTACTAAACAAAGGGTGCCTTCTAATCTCAGTATATGGAAACCTCCCCCATTTGGATCTGTCAAATTAAACACTGATGGAGCAGCTCGAGGAAATCCGGGGCCAGCTAGTATGGGAGGGATAGCTCATGACTCTTTGGGAACTCCTCTCCTTTTTGCTTATCAATTGGGACACTACACCAATAATGTGGCTGAAATCATGGCTATCCAACGTGCTCTTCTGGAGGCAACTAAACTAGGGTGTCCTAGTATCATAGTGGAATCGGATTCTAAGGTTATTGTTAACCTTTTACAAGCTCCTGAGCAACATCCGTCTAATAATTGGCTTATTGCCAGAATTCAGAAAATATTAAAATCATTGCAGACAGTTTCAAACAATCACATATTTCCATGTGCCTAGGGGTCAGAACAAGATGGCAGATGCTTTGGCCAATTGGGCTTTAGATCATTCGAATTTGATCAACTTTGGTCCTCTACCGTTGACACGGTCTCCGGAGAAACGGCAACAGAAATAGCAGATCCTCTCTTTGAAGTCACATGATGGATAAATCACAGATATGCTATCTCTTTTCTCTTATTTGTTCTTGGAAATCAAAGGATATCTCCTCGAGTATGAGCATAATTGCTTGGCATTGTAATTTGTACTTTATACTTATATTAATATAAATTTGGTGGTTTTTTTCTTTGAAAAAAATTCATGTATCACTTGGGACCATAATTGCCAAGTCCGAAATCAGGATCCATTCGGGAGGACAAAAAATCCAAAAAATTGTAGTTCTTAAAAAAGATCAGCAAAATCCAGTGCGATATGTATGTATGTATGTAATTAATTTAGTATAATTTGTAAGTATGTGAAAATTGAAAAATACAATGAAAAACATTAATATATTAATATTTTATTTAATATTGAATAGCACATAAGGGTATTGGGTGTCTACTTTTAGCAAAAAAAAATTAAAAATTATTATTTTTTTGGAAAAAATCAGGGTTGACCTGGACAGAACTTATCCAGGCCAGCTGAAAAATCTGGATCCGGCCAGATTTTGTGCAGATCCAGCCGGATTTGGTAACTATGCTTGAGACACTTGTATGTACCACACAAGGAAGAATACCTAAAGTTGATATAGGAGGCTCATTTTAGTAAGGTTGTAGATCGTTTTGGAGTTAAAAATACCCTCGCAGTATTGAAGAAATGTTTCCATTGGCCACATCTCATGTCAGATGTTGCAAAGTACATGAGATCCTGTACCACATGCTATAACTAAGCCGACCAACAAGAAGCAAGAACTGTATAATAACATGGATTTCCTTCTCAAAAAGGAACTGAACACGCTGGTTCACAAAGGAGCTAAGCGGCCAACACAGTTTGAACAATGCATCAAGGAGAAATCTGTTTGCAACGAATCATAAGTTGAAGCGTGAGAGTCAGAAGTGATCAATACAAGCCAACTTGGTGAGTCCCAAACTAAGGCATTCAAGTGTCAAAAGTCTGAACCATACAGAACCGTAGGCCTAATGCCTGTACTGAAGAGAGAGAGTTGGATGACATGCCGTGGCATCAGCAAGAATGCCAACCAATTTAGAGAGAGGATAGATTTCATCTTGTCATAGCTTGTGCATATGCCTAATCATGAACAAAATCATGTTATTAATATTATACAAGACGTAATGTAGTTGTGAAACAAATTTTAATGTTTGATTAGTGATGGATATGGTAAGCTCTGTACAAACAATTGCAGTAAAGTGGGGTACCTAGCATTCCCTACATATACTTGTGTCAAGACTGGATGCATTAAGAGTTCTCCACATGGTTCACTGTGGCTCAGGCCTGAGTACACTGCAGACCATATAAAATACAGATATAAACAATGAAGACACTCATATTCATTTGACATTGTTCTATACACATTTTTGAACATAACTATTCATATCTTCTGTACAGTAGTTATCAGTCGTGTTCATTTTTTTCAAAATAGAACTAAGCAGCTAAACGTATAAAGATTTAATCCATTTTCAAACTACAGAAACCATTAGGCAGTTGTATAAAAGTTAAACAGATTAATGCAAATCATACTAAAACATTACAGAAGAATTGCATATCTTCACAAACCTTTCTTAAGGAAAGGAGGATGTCTCTAAGAGGTTCAGGGTCATTTTTCTTCAACATTGAGCACAGTGAATCCCCATTTGTCATAAGAATCATACAGTACTGCTCTACCTGTACGCTAGCCAACTCTATGGGAACCCAATACTCGATAAACTTAGCACTTGAGAGTGAGTCTGATTTCCGTTCATGTACTATGTACTCTAACAACTTGCTCTTCAGTGAAGCAAGATACTCACTGCCATCTTCATGTTGATGTTCAGAAATACCTTCAGGGGTGTAATCATTTCCAGAATCAAGAAAGGATAGCAAATGAGAAATCTCAGCAGCATTATCCTGTAGTGAGTGAAACAATCAACGTGATAAGAGAAATAGTATGGTTTACCTTATAATAAGAAAAGATCTCCTAACCAAAAAACAAGTAAAGATCGTTTCTAGTTTCCATGCCAAAATATCCAGACCTTCATTTGCTCATTGAAAAGCACAAGTCGAAACCCTACAGGTAGTTGCTCCATCCGAGTAACAGCTTTTAAAATTTTGGAACGCTGACATTCATCTATTATCAACACTTCCCAATTTATGGGTTTCAAGAAGATCAGATCCTGAACACAAAAGCAATAGATCATATATATCAATATTGAATCTAGTATTAGCACACGTGGACTAATATGAGATATAAAATGTAATGAAAATCTTTATTATCCAGGAAAAGATATATTGGAAAAGAATATCAAGCACGGCATTATCTACATATCAAAGGCACCAAGCACCACCATTTTCATACACAAGTATACAAAACTTTCGAAGTCACTGTATATGCATCTGTTTGTTTGCCTTAGAACATCCAATCTACACCGAGCATGAAGGAGCACTTAAAAATATAAGTACTAGTTCAAGCTATTCATGTTACTTGCTACAAACAATATGACTTATGCTGTCGTAAACATGAATGTTCTCTTATCAGTTAATTACATGACAGACTAAACAAGTGACTAATTAAAAACACTGGAATAAGAAAGGAAAGGAAACATTACCGAGGAGACAATATCAACGGTTGATAAGACTATCTGAGCCATCATGCATCCACTTTCATCAAAGAACTCAAGCTTTCGGATGACATCTCTTGCATCCCGATTTCCACAATAAACTATTATATTTACAGATGGATCCCACTGTAAAATTTCCGACTCCCAGAGAGATACCCCACCAATTGATGTAACAATAAGAACAGGTTGAATTATGTCAAATTCCTTCATTAATGATAGGATAAAGAAAGTTGCCATCATAATGCGTTCCTGTGTGCAGCAGTTCCATTAGATGCTGACATGCAGCTTATTGCATTTAACATATAAAGAAGATTTGCAATGAATCCTCAATAGCTGGACTTGATCATTAAACGGAAAGTAAACTACAGTACTGTCTATCCATCTGTGATGATTAAGATACAATTGGTGGAAGTCTTCCAGTAAGAAGACAAGCACCCTATGATAATCAATACATTTGTTAGTGAGGAATTTTACTTTCCACTCTTGAACTTTGTCACATAGCCTTTACTAGAGTGAATATAACAGGTGCAAAATAGCATATACAAATAGAAACTATATGATATTCATAATTGGCATCTAGAATCATCCAAGCCTTAAAAAAAAATCCGTCCTTGGAATCCAATAGAAAGACTAAGGGCAACAGGACACCGATAACCAAGCCTAAAATTCTCTTTGGAATCATTAGCTAGATAAAGATTGTTGTGAATGGCATATCTTAGAAACATTTAATTCTTATGTATACACAGTTTCTGCATTTTTATGGAAATTGAAAAAGGGAGCACAATTTTTAAACTTCATGTCTACAAAATTCATAAAATAGATATAAAATATCAGTTGCACAACAAAGAAAGTTGAAATTCACATATTTCCAATCCCATTTTACAGTCTGTAAAACTTTTGTACTCGAAGTATAGTGCCATAGTCAAAATTTCCATATACACTTGATTTGTCCAAGTATACTCAAAAATATGTAAATGTAAAGATAAGTATATGTGGTACTCTTTCCAGCCAGTATGGAAAGTACCTCCAGTTTTAGACAGTATCTGTGAAATTGTTTCATGGATCATTGCCTACCTATTTTCCCAGGAGATAAGAGAACAAAAAAATATTTACATTATTTCATTTTGATGGACCTGAATGGCACAAATCTTAATTGGAGAAAAACTATACTAGGAAATGTCAAAAAGATTAGATGAGGCAGCTGGGAGTGCAATTAGCATATAAAAGTACAATTGCATTCTGCAATCTTTCAAGATTGTTGCCAGTTAATGCCAGGGTCATGACAAACAATTTCTCATCCACGTGTAGATGTAAGAAGTAGTCAAAGGAGATTTTCTGTAACTAACTCCAAAGGTGTAACCGGATTGGTAAGGTTCAGTTTACTCCCAAGATTTGTCGCAGGATCAAAACCCAACAAGGCACAAATTTGAAACAATATTAGGTTAAGTGAAAATCTCCCCTTGCTCCCACAAGGAAGTCTTCATATGCCAAATTGGCTTGCTGACTAGGCTGAGACCTGAATAGAAATCCCCTTTACCTTACCTCTAATTACCTATTTATGAAAATGCATCTCATCTTTCATAACAATTACTTGAAAGAAACGGTAGACTAAGTCAATCTTACAAGTTTAGGCACATATAATCATGATAAAATGACCAGTTTAGGAACCCTTTGCATTTGTACTAACACTTGATGATTTATGTATCAATTTACAAAGATCCTGGATCCCTGTTATTGCCAATTGTTACAACTTATAAGGTAAGAAACAGCTGAGTCGCCTGCAGCGAGTTGAAACCAACCCTGATGATTAGAGTTCCTAAGCAGTAAAGGCTGCATTGTGCTTGGCATTATCCAAAGAGAGGAGGGAGGTGCATTGAAATCACTAACTCGCCGCCACATAAATTGCTATCAAACAATGAGAATATAGCAATGTATCATTGACAATCTGGAGAGGATCTGCATGGGATGTTTAAATACGAGGACTGTGCCCATTATATAAATACAACTTGCTCTTGGGTTCTTTTCTAAGTTACATAACTCAGTGAATATTTATCCCCCTTGAATTGTGAAGTTAAAAAAGTTGGGTGAAATTTAATTCTAAAAGTTCCAATTTTCTCAAGTTTTCATCGGCATGTCATATGACAAATAAGGGCAAGTATTCGAAACAATATTTTTCATTAAAAATAGGAAAATCTTAGTTTTAAATTTTAATTGACAAATCCTCTGGATATTTTTAGAAAATGACAGCCAAGAGGCAATTATTAACTGCTGAATTTCCCCTGCTAGCCACCAAAACTTCAGGTTGGTCAGATAAAGTACAACAAAGTATCCTATTTTTGAGTCCCATTGACCTGTTTTGGTCACTCATGGTCATTAACGTAGCTCTTTTCTTTCTTCCTCTCCTACCCAGTGCTTTTTAGCGAGGCAAGGATTATTACAAAGGACCACTCTTGGGAAAAGAGGCATAGGTGAACATGAAAGACAGATGCTTGTCAAAGTGCTACAAAAGCATATACGACAGAAGAATGGCTAATTGCACCACAAAGTGGATGTCTTGTTGATAAAATCAGGCATGCATTTGGTTGTTGCAGATCATACTTGTAAATTGTTGCCATTACTGGTTGATATATACAACCATATGGACAGATAAATGAGTGTACTGATAAACAACATCACTGGTAAAGTTTTTTTATGTAGTCATTTACCAATGACAAAAGTCTGGCTGCCAAGTTGTACCGATAATAGTTTTGAAAATTGAGTTACAAAGGATATTAAACTTTGCACATAAGAAAAGGTGTTCACTGATCAAGCGTATTAGCAATAGTTCGGTAATAACATACTAATTGACGAATGTGTTTTCAAAAGAAACAAAGGAAGTCGAGATGACAGGAAGACAACTCAAATGGGTAAAATGGAAGCAAATTGAATAATAATTTCTACACAATAAAATGAGCGGCCCATAGAACAATGCATGGAAAGCACATGAATATCTCAGCGAAGAATGATATTGACCATGAATAGTAATGAAGATAAATTCTTAAAGGGGGCATAATGATTAATCAAATGCAAAAGAAAAGCAAGGTTGATGCAGTAAAAATTGGAGAGAGCATTCTTGTAATCTTATAAATAATATACAATCAAACAGTTGCTGAATATTGATAAAACTCGAATATGTAACTAAAACTTAATTAGCAAGAGGGCAAGCAGGCCACCCTCTTTGTCAGACATCGGCATAGAAATCAATTTGGATAGTAAACTTATATGAGACTTGTCATTTTCTTCCCGCTCATCCCTCTCACTCGAAGACAATATGTTCCATTTAGGGTTTTATGTTTATCAATCTTACACATCTCTAACATGCATAAATGAAAAATTGTATAGACAAATGTTCAAATATTCCATAGCAAACAAGAAATCAAAACTGCCAAATCTCTAGAAGCAGCATATATAATAATAAATATCATGTGTTGGATACTCATTACCCTCATACTGATCTACTAACACGCAAACAATCAAAAATACCTGATTAACTTCATCTATGAGAAGAGCATTCATGTGGTTTTGCCATAACTCTCGAAGCTTGTTGACACATTTGAGATTTATAGAACATTCGTGCCCACTTTCATCCAATCAGGAAGCTTTTTCAACCTTGAAAACGAACTATTTCGCAGCTTCTCTGCCTGCAGGATAAAACAAATATCTAATTTCCATTAAACATCTGAAAATCAATTATTTACAATAAAACCTTGGAACAAAAAAAAATCTTGTAACTTGTTATTTGGTGTGCACGAGGTATTTCAAGCTCAAATTTTCTTCAGAATTTCAGAGACACCGTGAAAGCCAGCTAAATGAAGTCTGGAAAGAAAGTAATTGAGTCTGGATGGTTGATAACCACGACTGAGGGAAATGCAATTAGAAATTGATAGTTCTCATAAAGACATAAAGACATAAAGACAAGTTTCAGGTGATAAATAGGTTTTAATGAATAAGGGAAGAGGAGATGAAGGATATGACTTTGACAGGAAAAGTAGCAAGAGCATAATATGTTGTATACATATTTCAGAAACCATTTTTAGGCCCTTTATTTTCCAATAACTTATGTGAGTCAAAGAAACCTAGCCATTTGGGAATTCGACATCTCAATTCAACACCAGCATCTGCTTGACACGTGAAAATTAATCTCATGATCTAATGTGAATTTCCAGCGCAAGGTGGTGTTGGTCTTAAACCATACCAAGATAAGCTCAAAATGTAGACCTACATTACCAGATTCGCCTATACAGGAGAGGGGAGATACAACTACAATTTGTTGCAGGTACAGATATGGGGATGCCATATCCACAGCGAATCCAGCCTCAAAAATGATTTTTATTTTATTTTTACTTTTAAAAAGTCAACTGTGGACCTAAAAATGTTTTTGTACTATGTGCTTGCTCTAAACTAATCTGGGTTCGACCACTAAATATCATGACATTTGGCATTAAATTATAAGTATCTTTTGTGGTTATTTAACTTGTTTCCAAATATTTTGTTTACGTTATGCATAATATATTAATATGTAGTTAACTTTGCTTATTTAACTTGTTTCCAAATTATTTAGCTTTGTTTTTAATAATTTTTTATTATACATATTTTGTATGGCCATAACCAATAACATATTCGGGGCCCAAAAAAGTTGATGTATCGACGTATCTCATTCTTCGTACCCGTACCCACAACTAATCGGCTACTTAGATGTAGAGCACACTAGAATAATTTGCAACGATAACAAGATACACCCTACGCTGCCGGAATGGCAGTCTGGGGCACAAGGAGCGGGAGCGGGAGCGGGAGCAGCGGCGGGAAGCAGGCGGGGAGCGGCAAGGGGTCTGCAGAAGCGGCCGGGTACGGCCGTTTCATGCAGCCCCTCACCGCTCCCGTAGCCAAAAACGTTTATTTTAATTTTTTTTGTTTTTTTATTTTTTTTACTTTTTTTTAATTTTAAAAGCCTAACTTAAAAAAATTAAATATTATTCTCTTTTCTTTCTTTTTATTATTTAATCTTTCACGCATTACATTTTTTGCTTATGTTCATCTTTTTTTTGCCCCTTCTATTTAATTTTTTTAATTTTCATTGTTCAATCACAATGCAATTTCATGCCATTGTTTTCTTTGCTTTTTTTTTTTAACCTTGTAGGTATTTCTACAATGGCAACAAGTTCTCGCTTCTTCTAGGCAATCTTTCGCTTGAGACTTCGACCCAAATTCACCGTTTTGGAGGCATGTAACAATACTTCAACAAATTGTAGGTGGTGGTTGTTTTGAATGAAAATGCAATGATTGTGATAGAGTATTCAAAGGCTCTTGCAATAGGGTGAAAAGCCACTTGTGTGCCATAACGGGTAATGGTATAAGAGTATGCGAGGTGAGGAATAATCTTTGGGGTGCCAAAAGCAAAAAATTTGGCATATATCAAAAAGCGGGGAAGATCTTTGAGGCAAATGTGGCTATGAGAGCGAGATCATCCATTGGCCAAAAGAGGAGGTTCATCTCGTTCAGGCGAGGCCTCAATTTCTCCATCACCTAGTGGATCCCCAATTGTGGCCATGCCACATCCATTTGTGGCTCCTATCTCCACGGATGAGGATGCTTCATTTGCACGAAAGAAAAGTAAGACAAGAGGGCCATTGGAAAAGGCCTTTCGAGAATAAGAGCGAGAGAAATTGCGAGATGAACACATTGCAAAGTGTGTATATGCTAATGGGCTTTCTTTTAATGTTGTGAGATCACCTTATTGGCATGAGATGGTGAAAGTCATCAATGAGGCACCAAAAGGGTATAAATCACCAAGATATGAAAAAATCCGCACCACCCTTTTGGATAAACAAAAAAAATATGTAGAAACCTTTTTGCTGACCAATTAGGGACTCATGGACCAAAACAGGTGTGTCCATTGTTTCTGATGGATGGAAAGGTGCAAGAAACCGCCCTTTAATCAATGTGATTGCAGTATGCCCTAAAGGGGCAATGTTTTTGAAAGCGGTTGATTGTAAGGGGCAAGTGAAGGATGTCCAATTCATAGCCAACATTCTCTTTGAGTTCATTGAGGCGATGGGGCACTGAAAATGTTGTCAAGTCATAACGAACAACGCCAAAAATTGCAAAGTTGCGGGGATCTTGGTTGAGGCACGATATGGGCAGATTTTTGGACACCATGTGTCACGCATTCATTGAATTTAATGCTGAAAAAGATGGCAAACAAAATATAGTGGATCCAAAGAAGTGTATGTAGAAGTTGAAGAGATCCAAATGTTTGTCACCAACCACCACATGTCACGGGGCATTTTAGATCGTTCTCGCAGTTGGAGCTATTGAAGGTAAGGAAAAGCTTTCTTTCTTTCTTTTTAATTTAAAATTTAAATATAAATTTTTAGTATTTTAGCTTTCAATTTTATTTTTAATTTTTGTTCCTCATTCTTATTAGGTTGTTGAGACTTGGTTTGCATCACACACAATCATCTTGAGACGACTAGTGAAGGTGCGAGAGGCACTCATGAGGATGGTAACATCCAATCTTTGGTCTATATGGAGGCAATCAAACACTCAACGAGCTTAAAAAGTGAAGAACCTGATCTTAGAGGACCCTTGGTGGGATAGAGTGGATTATCTGTTGAGTTTTACGGAGCCCATTATGAACATGATCCAGTTTACTAACACGGATCAGCCATGTCTAAGAGAGATATATGATGGCATCAACTCAATGATTGAGAAGTTAAAAGCCATCATAAATGCAAAAGAACAAGATCCCGAGGAAATATTTTTCAAACAAGTGAAGTCAATCCTCATTGAGCAATGGAACAAAATGACCACCCCATTACATCTATTGGCTTTTGCATTGACTCCTAGATTTTATAGCACAGAGATCCTTTCCTTGCCAGGGAGGGTAGCACCATACAAGGATGCGGAAGTTAGTGAGGGATATATGGCGGCATTGGCTAGGCTCTTCCTTGATCTTGAGGCCCAAGACCAGGTTATGGTAGAGTTTGGCAATTTCATAGTAGAAACGGGTCATAGCCTTCTCGCTCTTCGGAGCAAATACAAGATGGATGCTCATATGTGGTGGTACCTCCATGGTACTTCATCGGTTTACTTGCAGCCTCTTGCAATCAAGGTCTTGGCACAGGTAAGTTTTTAATTTTTTTATTCTCTTTTCTTTTAGTTTTTTAAAATTTAAGTTTGAGTGTTTAAGTTTGAAGTTGAACTTTGCATTGACTTTGAAGTTTGGGTTGCCTTAATAGGTTGCAAGTTCATCTTCCTCTGAGCGCAACTAGAGTACATATAGTTTCATCCACTCACAGAAACGCAATAGGTTGGGGGCTAAAAAGGCTGAAGATTTGGTATACATACATTCCAACTTGCGCCTTTTATCCCACAAGTAGCGAAGTACAAGGAAGGGTCAACAAGACATTGGGACATTGATCCAGAGATAGTTGACTTGGATGCTTCCATTTCCCACCATGGAGCATATGATGATGAGGGGAGTTTTGTGGCACCACGAGACCTACATGCACAAGGGGTGCAACTAGCAGTGGCCCTAGTGCGAGTGGTTCGAGCCCATGCGGTTCTAATGAACCACATAATGATGATGATGTAGCTGATTTTGATCCTCTTGATGAAGAGGAATATGATGAATATTGACAATGAAAGATAGTTTGAACTTTGAATATTGATCTATGATTGAATTTAATAATCGTGCGATTCATGACGTTCACATTGTGTTCGATTTAAGTATTTTAATTTAACTTTTAAGTTTCTAAGTTTTAAACTTTTATCAAGTATCCTAGCTTGTTTTTTGTGCTTATTCACTTATTTAGCTTATAACTCGTCTTTTATCTTGTCTTTCATATGCATAATATGTGGTTAATAATTAAATTCCTATTTAGAAGGCTGAAATCTATATATTTTTTTAATTTTTATATAGTTTTTGTACTGCCGTATCCTACGCCGTATCCTGTGGTCAAAAAAATTTGCCGTTTTCGCATATCAAATACTCCATACCCGCTCCCGTATCCAAAACGTTTGCTACTTAGGATACACCTAATGGTAGAGAACACAACTTTGAGATGCAGCTAGAAAACATCTGGTAGATGACAACAATATTTAGCAATTTTGTCATAATGTTGTGTACAATGGAAAAATAGCTCACTGGGAATTTTTAGGCTGATGTTGAAAAGTAGGTACTACTATTTCAAATGTTGTGCACCATTGACATCTGAGATCTCTTTATTACTGCCTTAATGAGGCTCCACAAGACCTTAGTGGGCAAGTTACAGACTCTTGGCATTTTTAGAACAACTGGATCCAAAACAGAGCACCCTCTAATGCCAACTCTAATAGGGAGCTATATAGATGAGCCTAAGGAAATTTTAGTATGTTAGAGGATGGCTGTATCTTACCTCATGTCTTGATTGCTAGGCTGCTTTTTACTGAATGTGTGATCAGCTCATTCTCACGAGGACTGCAGGGGCAATTAGATGCTCTTACTTGCTTCTATATATTCTGCCCAGCTTGTAGTTAAACTTGGTTTACAGTCACAAATTTGTAGATATCTCTCTCCAAGTTCCAAATTTTCTACAAAGGAAAGCAAGTGTAGATCACAACTTATGGCATGAGGACTTACAAGTTACAAGTAAAGAAAAATATGTTAATGCATTGAAGGTATAGAAAAGCCAGTGTTACACGGGGACACATCCCCTAGATTTTGTTGACGTCCCAGATGTCCTAAATGTTTTGGGGACTTGGAGGGGACGTCCCCTATTTTTTTTAAGTCTTTCAAAAAACTTATGATGTTTTTACTTTCAAGAAGCTGTTATGCTTACGAAGAACATTAAACTATAATCTTGAAAGTACCTGAATAGAGTTTAAATCCCTAAATTTCATTGAATAAAGTTAAAATATTCAAATATTAATATTTTATATATTATTTTAATAGCCGTCCCCTTGCCGTCCCCAAAATTTGGGAATTTTTTCCCATCCTGGAAACCCTGTCCCTCCGTCTCCCCGTCCCCCGTCCCCATCCCCGAGACTTAAGTAACTATGATAAAACTTTATTGCTCATGCAAAATGAGTAAATTCAGATGATTTAGTATATACAACAATGAGAATGAGTAGAGGAGACAAGAACAGAGCAACATTCAAAAATAGACTCTGCAAATTAAAACTTAATAAGAAAAGGTTGGAAAAGTAAAAGAGCAGCAAACTAACAACATATCCTTTATAGGTTAATAATAAATATCAATCATCTATGTTTCCAAATCACATTATTCTTAGCCATCAAGGTGATGAAAAAAATCAACATTCATAAAAACTGTAAACCACAAAGACATAAAGAGAATACAAAAAGGCTAGAGATATTCCAAACTATCAAGTCATTTACCTTAAAGCTAATACAATTTATTTTTAACACTAAATTTTGTATGTGGATTAACTTAGAATTACAACCTTAACAGCTTGTTGAGTACTAGATCGATGTCGTGCCTCCTCCAAACGAATTTCAAATGCTTTCATCAGTTCCTTAGCTGAATTTGAAGAAAAGATGTCTGTATTTTCAAATTCCCACGTACATTGATCATAGCTTAGTCCTTTCCATTTGACAAACCATTCAACACAACAGTCCACATTTGTTCTCCCCGATTTTGAGGATCATTTGTGCAGATTGGAGATCGCCTCTGTATAAGTCGATGTGGCTCAGCCCACTCAGGGTTCCATTTAGGAGCCTGCAAAATAGTCTTTGTATCAATACCAAAAAAACTATCCTTATACTGAAAGAAAGTGCCTACCATGAATATACAAAGGAAAAAAGGCAAAAACACTTGTACCTTACAAAATTTCAAAACGATTATTTCAACGTCAATAAATAAATTCATTTATAGTTTTAAATTTAAATAGCAAAAGAGAGTTTTATTAGCTTACCTTCCCCTGCTTAAGTTTTTTCTTGAAATTGGCTAGCTCATTTGGTGCTTGATCAATAAGCAACTTTTCATTGACCCACCGGTTATGAAGATGAGAAAGCCCTCTGTATTTAACAAAATAGAGCTTCTCTTGCTTTTAGGGTTTACTTTATTTATGGTCTTTCTTGGAAGTTCATCTTGTCCAATAGTCATGGAATCACAAGATACTTTTTTATTATTTCTATCATCCTCTCTCTGATCTAAAGCTGGAAGTGAACAGCTACTGTGGCAACCATCATGTTCGTTATCAAAATTGTGATGAGCCTTTCTTCCCATTGAGAGATCCCCTTCAATTACCTTAATAAGTTGATTTTGATCGGTATCAATTTCTTTCATTTCCCATACAGATTCAATCCCTTTGCAAACTGAGTGTATGCCATGTGATACCCTCTTGTATGCACAAGTTGGGCAGTACCAATTACCAGGAGCGACGCGAGTCAATGGAAGCTCCAGGCATTGGAGATGGTAAGACATATGGCAGTCTTTTCCATCACAGAACCTATAAAATCACCAAATTTCTCCACTATTAGCAGGCATATGGTGAGAGGAATGGTATTAACATTGCAAAAAAATACCAACAATAATTTGAATGCCTCCCTCAATCATCATTTATCCCCTACTTGCAGATCATGCCAGCACAACTGATCTATCATGACATCAATTGACAGCACCCAGAAAGTAACTAAATGAAAACATATAACATCAAAGGCAGCCACGCAGAAGGAGGTCATGATTTGCTTAAGAATTTACACATTAAGAGGATGGGCTTTAACAGAAACAAGAAAACAGTATATTCCAAGCATACAAATCAGCCAAACAGACAGCTAAACATAAAACTAGATGCACTAACATATAAGATCAAAGGCACCCAGGCATAAGAAGGTCATGAATTGCTTGAAAATTTAAGCATACTGAGGATTGACTTGAACATAAACAATGAAACAGTATATTCCAAGCTTACAAATCAGCCAAATAGGCAGCTAAACATGAAACTACTGCTCCAACCATTCCACTAATACATGTATGATACAATTGCATCTTGAACAGTCTCTAGCCTAACAAAAGAACAACGAAATTATATTATAGAGCCTATTTAATTGAGCTTGGAATTTAACATCAAAAGAGCATTTATAATATGGAACTTACACAAGCTTCCCCCTTCTTTACAAACTTGGCAACTTTTAATATAAAAATCACTTGAAGATTTGACACCAGAACCACTCATCTGAGCTGGAGATGGTGGCTCAACATTGGGATCTTCACCAGTTTCAACAACATTTCCTCCAGATCTGCTCCTAAGCTCCATAGAACTCTGTACATTTCATATAAGCCGGCATAAATGTTGTTTCAGAAAAGAAAATTGCATCTCATGATGCCATTTTGAGCATATCTGCTACTTACTGCTAAGGATATCCTTGAAATCGTGAGATTATAGCTCAAGAAAACTACCTCTACTTCACATTCTTCTACAAGTGTGTGATGAGTGCTAGGACTTGAAACCTCCTTGCATAACTGTTTTTTCCTCCTGAATAAAATCAGATGAAAGTGCTGGAGGTCATTTACAACAAATATGCAGCTAAGGGGTGCCATAAAAAAAAAAATTCATATCTGTGTCTAAGAGCATACGATTTTTCATAGAAATTACCTAGAAATAGAGATAGGACACACCTACAAAGTACTCTTCATAAAACTACTTGATTTGAAATATGATATCATATAACCCAGATCTTGAATTATATTATACAGCAAAGATAGAAAGATTCCTTGAATATTTTGTAGAATACAAAATAAAAGGAAAACAACCAAAATTTACACAACCCTTTAACATTCATGTTTCAAGGGAATAAAAGGATTTATAAGGAGGCATTCATCAGACTTTTGAGCTACAGTTGAGAGAGCTACTCCATCCGTAACTGATTTTCTGCCAGCTTTGTCCTCCAGCAAAGGACTAACTGGCTCTTCTACTTGTCCTGACAACTCTAACTGATTTCCCTACAAGGCCATTGAAATATCGGGTGTGTCAAGAGAAAAAGGAAAAACAGAACTAACTACTGAGATAATGGAACAGAATAGCATATGTGGCAATGATATCATAACCATCTCAAAAAGAGTCTCACCTTTAACAAGCAATCCTGATATAGCTCGTATGCCTTGCTAACAGCATTTAAAAGCCCTTGTCATTATGTATATTTTTAAGTTCTTCATAATTTTCCCCAAATGAACAAACGGACCTGGAAAAATTACATGTGAGCCTACAAATTTGAAAGGTATAAAATACTGTATGAAACCTGTCATTATCAGCATCCACATACAAAGAATTCATATTGGCTTATACAGGAGCAATAACAAGCATATTCGTGATACAAACAAGAACCAAAATCATTTGAACCTTGCACGGAATTATCAACATCCAAGGAATGTGGATATTACGAATTAATCAACACAAAAACTACAGCTTAAGATAATACTGAAAAAACATGTATGTTGTTATACTAAAAATTATGTACATTGTAAACAAAATTTCTAAATATAATAGTACAGAAATAGTTCAAGATATCAGGCTCTTCTTCTCAACAATATAAATATCATTCTAGAATGAGCTCGAGCATAAGTCTTTTCTAAATGTTTCTACTGGATAAAAACACCAAACAGATGCAATTAGTAGCCCAATGTATTCTCAAAGGGTAAAGAACCTTTCTCTCAGCTTCTAAACAAATTGAACAAATAAGAACAGCAAAGAAACGAACCAAATAGTACTAGCATTTTCATTTACCACTAAAACAGACTCAATACCTTGCCTTGATAAATTGAATGAATAAAAACAGTAAAGAGACGAACCCAATAATACTAGCACGTACATTTACCACTAAAACAGAATCAATACCTTGCCTCGACAAGTTTGGACTGCTTCCTCACATCATCAGAGCAAATGAGCTGAGCTAATTCCAACCCCTTATTCAAACTCGAATTATTTTTCTGTCGTTGATCAGACTGTAACACAGAAAAAGCAGGCCACCACCTCCCCTTTTGTATCTGTAAAACAAAAACAACGGCAAAGAAAGGAGATAAATATATTTTACCGAATATATCTGATATGTGCACATATGCCTATCATTGATTTGTATAAACGAATTCTGGCTACAATGAGATCTCCGTCACAAACAAATGACTTAACAAAAAAACACAGTAAAATCAGTCTGAAATAAAAATTTTGGATGTACATTTCAGTAAGACAGGCTTTAAAAAGTTTCAATAGGCCATTCAATAACACAAATTTAAGTGTTCAATCACCTCTTTGAATTTGGCCTATGTGGAACCAATTGCATTAACGTTCAGTAAGACGGGCTTTAAAAAGATTCAAGGAAGACATATATAGGTATTCAGTCAACTCTTTAAATTTTGTGTGTGTAACAGTTATCATTGCGATGACCGGCAATCTTAAGTGTATGGTTATGTTGATGTTCAAGAGATAAATAATAAATGCATAGCTGTTTTGTGGCTTCGCCTTAAATTCTTTTGTGCCAACTGTATCAGCTTTACGAAATTCCATGCAGCTGCTACCCCAATTATTTGGCCCAACTTGGAATAGAAACATGTTTCCAAGTTAGAATTCGTGCAAAAGAATAACAGATAATGTTGAAAATAAAGGGCACTGATATAGTGATATTGTGCAAGATGTCATATGCCTTCCACCAATGTCGGCCACAAGCAACATTTATCACATCCCAAATATCGTGTTCTTTTCTGCATCTAGTTACTCTCTTCTTCTTCACAACAGGTATCAAGAAGTCTCTTCCGGGTATTACTAGCTTTCTTTGGCTATCAGCTTGCAGACAGGAGACTCGGGGTTCGGGTGGTGTCAGGGGCTCTAGTGGGGTTGCCTGTCTTTATAGGGACTCCCTCCAGAACAGGATCTCGGTGGTCGGTACCAATGAGTCTGCCAAGTACATGTGGATTCGTATTAGTGGGGTCGCTCGATTCTCTAGGGATTTCTATATAGCAGTTTGCTACTTTCCTCCGGCATCTTCTCCTTACGCCATTCACAATGGCCCAGATGGTGATCCTTTCTTTGACTTATACGACAATATTAGTCAATACTCTGCGTGTTGGTTGTAGAATTTGATCTTGAAAACAAACAACAGTCAGGGGACAGCAGTCCTTCCTCTTTATGGGAGAGGTTCCCTTAGTAGATGTTTCCACAGATTCTGAAACTGGGTGCTTTAATTGATCCCTTTTCACAATGCTTCCCTCAAGATCATTTTCTTTTGGCTTTCCCTGCTCTTTTCCTTCACTGTCATCATCACCAAGGTCCACGATTGCTCCCTCATCAAGTATTGTTTCAATTTGCTTAGGAGAGGGTAGCCTCTCATTCTCCTAAATAACATCCTCCACCTTATCATCCTTCTTAGCCTTTCCCTTCTTGGTGTACACCAGAGTTGAAGATTTTGGTGAAGAAGGGACAGATTGTCCTAGTGCTTCAAGAGCTACTAATGGTATTTCTTTTTGAGGGGTGGAGGTATCTTGAGAAGAAGACCCGGATTTTCTTGCTCTAATCATCTTCATTTTTCTGTCAAACCAAAGCCTAGTTCTTACCAAGATAGGGTTGATGAGCTCCTTTAAATCATCTCTCTCCTTAACAAACCAATCAATGGTTTCAATAGGAGTGTGTTTGATTGATCTCTCATATTCAAGGGACTGCAGTTCTTCATCATCATCCTCAAATCCTTCAAGAACATTATATACCAAAATCCTTGATTTGTTGCGAGACAATCTTCCATAGTATCTTCTTCGGGCTTCATAATCATCAGAACAATCAGCCCAATAGTCTTCAATATCGCAAGATGTTGATAACCCATTCTGAAATTGGTGGAAATGAACTCCTTAATATCAAAGCAAGTTCTAGGTTTATAATAATGAAGGGTAAGAGGAGTAATTGTTCTATCAATGTTTTGGGCATCTAAAGCAGTCTTGCAAGTGTAGTTACCCAATGTGATTGGGAACTAAATACCTGCAATCTTCTTATCCTTGTAGGTTCTATGCAACTTATCCAACCTGTCGCATATCTCAACCAAAGCCATCTTGTCACTGCAATACATAGGAAGTTTTAGGGGTTGTCCCTCAAATCCAGCCAACGTATCTCCTTCCAACAATCTGACAATGTACATAGTGAATGCATCATTCACCCTCCTGAAATGATGGTTGCTAACCTTCAGAGTTAACTGTGGACGATACACATAGATAGGAGCATCTTTCTTGTCTTCCACAGGGGAGAAACCCAACCATTCTCTATAAGCGGCAATGGTGTACATCAGATAAGAGGTCATGTAGAAAGTTTGAGTCCTTTGAACATCTACCAATTGTTCAGTCAAGTTGTCACAAATTATTCCTGCCCAATTCAAGCTTTGCTTACCTTCACATATAATATTGATATAAGGGCACATCCAATAATGAAATTCATTGGTGGAGGGCATTCCCATTATCCTGGCAAGGAGAGTGATAACATCTGACAATTCTTCATTGAAATCAACCCTGTACATTGTTTTGGGCAGCCTTGAGGCTCCTTTCTTTGGGTTCTTAAACCAAGACTTGGCCACTCTACTCTTATACCGTTCACTGTCTTGATCAAAAAGAAGTTGTGCTTGATCCTAGTAAGAATGTTCGAGCCTTCAATCGTGGGGATTTTGAAAGCAGTGCTAATACAATTTTCATCAAGTCGAGCCACTACTTGCCCTTGAGGATCAACAATTTCCTTTCTTCGTATTGAAAATCTTTAGATGAAGGCATCTAAAATATCAAAATCTTTACCAAAATATTGAACAAATGTTTATATTGTAAATAAGCGGTTTGACTTTTTTCTTTTGTGTTCAATAAGGGAACCTCTCCCTTAAAGAGGAGGGACTATTGTTTGACCTTGAAAACAAGCAACGGTCAAGGCACAAATCGGACCTTGAAAACAAGCATCAATCGGACGGTCAAGTGTGAATGGGGATAGCAGTCCCTCCTCTTTATGGGAGAGGTTCCCTTATTGAACACAAAAGAGAAAAAGACAAACCACTTATTTACAATATAAACATTTGTTCAATATTTTGGTAAAGATTTTTATATTTTAGATGTCTTCATCTAAAGATTTTCAATACATAAGAAAGGAGAATAGAAGAACTAGTATTCAGAAACTGAAGAGGAGCACTTTCAGACATATAGATAGCAGAATGATATCTTACTGATGCTTGATAAAATAACAAGATTTAAACTACGCATATAAAAACACAGGACATGCATGTATTAGACAAAAAGTTCCAAATACACTTATCAACTAAAAGACACAAAGTTCTTGCTTAAATACGCATAGCTTCATATGAATCAGACAAGGAATAGAAAGAGAAAGCATGAGAGAGGATGAAACTTCTTCTGTATTGATTAATAGTTCAATGTTCTTTTTACATCCCAAGATATCAAAATCCCGATCCTTTATAATGACAAGAAAAGTTCTTTAAATAACCCAAGAAACGGTTACAAAAGAGCCTTTTTAGTTTCCTTTCTTTTAATCCCAAAAGCTAGTATCTAATTAAATATTATAATCCCAATTTATCTCTTATTTACATAACATATGACTAAAGAGATAATAACCACCTTAATTAGATATTTTAAATAAGAAAGGAAATTATGAACTAGGATGCCGAGATGCTGGAAGAAGTGCTCATAGTTCCTTTTGTCTTGAGCACTTGATTTCTGAATATTTTCAATGCCTTAGCTATGTCCATACCCTGGGAATTGTTGTATTGGCAGTTGCATGAGTCCAACTGCCCAGACACTTTTCCATTTCTTTTCCAAACTCTGCATTTTTCAAGAATTCTTTATTAGCATCTGTGATAGCTACCTGCAGTGTGCAAATTTCTTTCATCTTCTCCTTGGATATAGTGTCCTTGCTTGAAGAAATCTTCTTTAACAAATGTCTTGAATTGAGATTTGATTTCTTGAATAGTGAATTTATCATTTGAACTCTCCTTGAAGATTTGGCAGTGAATATCCTGGAAGGTAGACATGACACAAGCTTTAAAAGCCTCTCTCCTTTTTGTAACATGTTTTGAGTTCTCCAATGGCTTCTTCAAGAACCTTTATTTTCCAGTCAATGCTGAAAACCCACTACTTACATAGATTCAACTTTTAAGTCGAGCCACTACTTGCCACTACAATGATGAAAGTAGTGCTAATACAATTTTCATCAAGCCGAGCCACTACTTGCCCTTGAGGATCAACAATTTCCTTTCTTCTGTATTGAAAATATTTGGATGAAGGCATCTAAAATATCAAAATCTTTACCAAAATATTGAACAAATGTTTATATTGTAAATAAGTGGTTTGGCTTTTTCTCTTTTGTGTTCAATAAGGGAACCTCTCCCATAAAGAGGAGGGATTGTTGTCCCCTAACTGTTGCTTGTTTTAAAGATCAAATTCTACAACCAACACCGCCGTAGGCGAGGTTATCATTTTGGGTGATTTTAATGCCCGTACCAGGCACTTATAGGTTCCTCTCCATGACAGATCAGAGGATACGTTCTGCACACAGAGGATCGACCCAAAGTCAGTTGGTCTGCATAGGATTTCTGAGGATACAGATGGCCCTTTCACAACTTATGGACGGTTCCTCCTCCAGCTCGGGGAATCACAGGGGATGGTGATCCTTAACGGGATCGAGTGCTTCCCGGATTCACGTTTCTTCACTTGTTGTCCCCATGGCGGTGGCACCAGTGTGGTAGACTATGTCCTTGCCAACCCGAATATCTCACCTCTTTTCTGCTCCTTTGTTTCCCCATTCCCCTTGCCGACCATGTAGTCCTATCTTTCTCTCTGCACTAGCTCTTGGTGGTGATCTTACATTGATATCTCGCATCAAGAATATAGACATGACAAGTCATTTACATTCTCTTTCGCTTATCGCACTTAATTTTGTGTCCGATATTAGTTTCGTGGCTCGCTTTTGCAATTTCATGGCTCACTTTTGAAGTTCGTGGCTCGCTTTTGAACTTTGTGTCTCGCTTTTAGCGATTACGTGGCTCGCTTTTGCGTCTAGGGAACGTGGGCATGACACAATGGACTTTTGTCAATCGTGAAAACTTGTTCTGTTTCGTGACTTCATAGCTCGTGGAGTCGTGGCTTCACGTTTCTATTTAGTGGTTCGTGTTCTTCTGTCACGTCTTTCACAGCAATGTAATTCCTCCAAAGTGGGCTCATGGTTTTCCCTACCTCCATGATCTCGTGTGACTTCGTAGTGAATCGTTCACAATTGCACTTCCATTAATTTCGTGGCTCAATTTTGTGGCTCCTAATCCTACAAGTTTGTGCCCTCTCTACAATTTCGTGGCTCTCCTCCGCCTGTGATTTGTCACCGGGCGCATGCCCTCCGTATACCTCAAGACACCTCTTGTCACTAGGTGCATGCCCTCCATATACCTTTGGGTCAGTTTCGAGTCGGCTCCCACAGACTTCGGTGCGAGATTGATCACCACATTGATCGGGATGACAGACTTTGTAGGCTCTGTATCCTTCAAGAGGTGGAGACCGACTCTCATTTCATCTTCTGCCCCCATACACTATGAGATCAGAGGATGATTTCACTGTCTCTTCAAAGGGATTCAGACTCTCTCGGTCTTCTTCAGATATATTGACCAATGGTATCTTGCCCTCTACATCCATGAGTCTTTGCTGCTCCCGGACCAGATTCTTCATCCCCCTCCAAGAGTCATCCCCACGAGATGAATTAAAGCCTTCTTTCCGGTTCTACCTGTAGGTGGAGAAACTAAACAACAAAGCCTTTCTGACCCAAATACAGCGCATAGATCAGTTCGTCCCCGGTTGGACCTTCACACTTCCCTCGATCACCACCAACAAAATCGGATGCACACACGTACCAAAGGGCAGCCCAACTCCATTTGTCCCCCGGCTATCACTTGAGTCTCGGATCTCAAAGAAGGGAGGAGGTTTCGCCCCCTCTTCGGGTTCCAGTCCATCAAGAGCTTCTTTTCGTCGTCCTCTAATGGTAGGAGGGTGTGGCTACCATTCTGAGTAGACCATTAGTCCTCGTTTGCCCCCTCCTTCATTCCCTTCTTTGCTTCTCCGTTTTCTCCCCGCTTGCTCCATTGCCCCCACCTTTAGGAGTATTGGTTTGAGTTTTCTTTTTGCTTTGTCTTTTCTCCTTTCTTTTGTTTTTGGGAACTCATATTGAGTTGTTTTCGCCGCACTTTGTATATTGTTTGGGCTGCAATCCCATTGACCTACTTTTGTAGTCATTCGTTGGACATTAATATATTTGTCTTATCTTATCTTATCTCGGTCATGAGTCCTCCCACCACCACCCCTCCTCCCCACTACCCCCTCGCATTTCCTTCCAGTTTGATAATGGGGATTACGAAACTTACTCATCTCACATCCGCGACCTTCTCCCCTCTGAGCCTCACTTCTCCTACTGCATGCCTAGTGCAAAGGCCAAGTATATATGCCTATCCTCTGCCATGTGGGAGGCCTCCCTAAGATCCTTTCCCAGCTCCACCACCCATCCCTTGGCCACTAGTACTACTAAATCTTGCCCTATGAACCAATGGTATGATGTAGAGTGCAAATCCCTCCACCGTCGCCTCTGTCATGCCTTTACCCATGCCCTCCCCTCCTTCCCCACTCTTAAGGCAGCCTACCAGTGCCTTCTCCATCGTAAGAAGCGATCCTTCATTTCCCACCACAGATATATTCTTTCCACCTCCCTTAGGACTAATCCTCGGTCCTTCTGGCGTACTGTCTTTCCCCGCCACTCCCCCTCCTTCACGGTGATCGATCCTATCTCCATTTTTTCCCACACCTCTACCCTTTACGATATTCCGGGGCAGCAGTCTATCCAGATTGGCATTCCGCCACCTGGTAATCCCTTCACTTACAGTAATATCAAAGAGGCAATAAGGTTCTTGAACAATAGCAGGGCAGCTGATGTGGAAGGTTTCCAGGCCGAGTTCTTCAAGCAGGGTTTTGAGGCCTTTGGTAACTATTTGACAGATCTTTTCAATCAGGTGGTTCGCGTGGGTTTCCCTCCTACTTGGTCTCATCATATCATTCACCCGATCCACAAAGCTGGGTCCATTTCTGATCCGAACAATTACAGGACTATCATGGTGGGCCACTCTTTCTCCAAACTCTATGCTACGGTTCTCCACAAGTTGTTGTCCGATGTTTTGGAGCAGCACTGCTCAGCACCGAGGTTGGGCTGGTTTTCGCCCTGGTTACCACACCATCGACCACATTTTCACCCTTTGGGCTATTATTGAGGAGGCACCTCACCACTCTTCGAAAGTCTATTGTTGTTTTGTAGACTTTCAAAAAGCTTTTGACTCCATACCTCGCATGGCCCTCTTTCAAAGACTCAGAGACATCGGTATTTCTAAGATTCTTATTATTGCCATCATGCGTCTCTCGTGTCCATTCTTGATCGTCTTCGCATCGCACATGGAATGTCTAATTTCATCAGAAGCACCATTGGGGTCAAAAAGGGTTGCCCCCTGTCTCCTACTCTCTTTGGCATTTACATTGATGAGTTGGAATCTTTTCTTCGGGATCACATTCAGGAAGGGGATGGGTGCCTTCTTCACCACGTCTTGATTTCTATTCTCCTATTTGCCGATGATATTGTTTTACACACCTCTTCTCCTAAGGGGGTTCAAAGACAGCTTCATGCACTTGCTTTATTCTCGTGATCTTCGGCATTTGGTATCAACAGGTAAGACCAAGGTCATGGTCTTCAATGGCTCAAGACATCCCACCTCCATTTCTTTTCAGGGGCAAGAGGTTGAAATCACTAATACATACACATATCTCGGGAGTCCAATTCTCAAGGCCTAGATTCTAGTATGAGGCATGCTCTTCAGCCGAGGGTGAATAAAGGGTATGGGTCTCTAGCCATTCTCAAGAGACAATGCTTTCGGCACCACTTTCAGGACATCTCCTCCAAGATGTCTCTTATGAACTCCCTCATCCGGCCCACTATTCTCTATGGGTCAATTGTCTGGGGACCCTCCCTCTTAGATACAGATTGGGCTTCGCCACGAAGAGGATTCATCATCCGCCCTCAATACACCTTTCGTAACTAGATGCATGCCCTCGCATACCTCTGGGTCAGTTTCGGGTTGGCTCCCACAGACTTCGGTGTGCAAGATTGATCACCACATTGACCAAGATGACAAACTTTGTAGGCTCTATAGCCTTCAGGAGGTGGAGACCGAGACTCATTTCATCTTCCGCTGCCCCATATACTATGAGATTAGAGGACGATTTCATTGCCTCTTCAGAGGGGTTCAGACCCTCCGGTTTTCTTCAGATATATTGACCAGCGGTGTCTTGCCCTCTACATCCGTGAGTCTCTGCTACTCCGGGACCATATTCTTCATCCCCCTTTGAGAGTCATTCCCACGAGACAAATTACAACCTTCTTTCCGGTTCTACCCGCAGTTGGAGGAACTAAATGGCAAAGCCATTCTAACCCACTTACAGTGCATAGATCAGTTCGTCCCCAGTTGGACCTCCACATCTCCCCCGGTCACTACCAGCAGGGTTGGCCACACACACATACCAGAGGGCAGCCCAACTCCATTCGTCCCCCGGGCCTGTCGCCTGGGTCTCAAATCTCAGCAGGGGAGGAGGTTTTGCCCCCTCTTCGGATTGCCATTCCATCAGAAGCTTCTTTTCGTCAGCCACGAATGTTAGGAGGGATGTGGCTACCATTTTTAGTAGACTCTGGTCCTTGTTTGCCTCCTCCCGTGGAGGTTTGGCTTGAGGGTTTTTATTTGTTTTGGTTTTTTTCCCTTCTTTTATTTCGGGATCTCGTTTTGAGTTTTCCTCGCTCGCACTTTGTATATTGTTTGGGCTGCGGTCCCATTGGCCTAATTTTGTGGTCATTCGTTGGACATTAATATATTTATCTTATCTTATCTATATATCGGGCAACATACCTATGCACCTTGTGTGACCTTATTATTTCTCATGACATCACATTCATTTAGCCGATGATAAGCTTCTCTATATATGTTTAAATGGCATCTATTTATACACTCTTCTTGATTGCCATTCCAAAGGATGCCATTCCATTTATACTCATAGGGGTCGAGCACTACGACTTCCTAGAGGTCACCCATCCCAAGACTACTCCGGCTCAAGCGTTCTAACCATGGAATTTCCCCTGAGTCAAACCCGCTTACCTTGCTTTACCTCATTTGCAAAACCTTCAACAAGTGTTGCACGTTTGTGAACCATTGATATGGAGCTCCCTAGCTCAATCATTTTATACAAGTATTTTTCAAAATGGAACAATAGCTCGCAACTCTTGGGGATTTAACTATGGAGTTTCGAGTCAATCTATTGTTATCTTGGATTTCCCATATGCCATCTTGATTAACAACTCCATTACCTTCTTCAAAAATTCCCGCTAATTGGTGAAAGAGGGCACCAATGTGCCGAGCTCGAAAAAAACTTTTTGAGTTAAAAGAAACAGCTCTAAAATCCACTTTATGCCCAAGATATTACAATGTTTTTATTGACTTCTTAAAGCAAAATAAAAAAAAGCTACTAAGGGACAATCTAATGGATGTCAAATTTAAGGTTGAAATTACTCTTATTTTGGATTTTGCATATACCATCTTGATTAACAACTCCGTTACCTCTTCCGAAAATTTCGACTAACCGGCAAAAGAAGGGACCATTCTAGCTACACCAATGTGTCGGGATCATAAGAATATTTTCGAGTAAAAAGAAACAGCTCCAAACTCCGACATATGGCAAAAGATATTTTACTATTTTTCAATTGACTTCTCAAAGCAAAAGAAAAAACTTTTGACAGTTAAATGGAGATCATATTAACTTCAAATAACATTGTGACTGTCAAATGGACGTCAAATTGAAGTTCATTATTAATTGTTTATCCATGGAAATTAGGCCCTCATCACCACCCCGGCTGTCATTATAAGATGCCTATCAGCATAATTAGCATTCTTATAGAATCTTAATAACCAAATATGGTGTTACACAGGACACATCCCCTAGATTTTGGTGAAGTCCCGAATGTTTCAAGGACTGACAACTTGAAGGGGACGTACCTTATTTTTTACAATCTTTCTAAAGTTTTCTGATGTTTTTACTTTAAAAATGTTAGCAAAAACATTGAAGTATAATCTCGAAAGTAAGTAAAATACATTGAATGTACTTTCAATCCTTGAATTTCATTGAATAAAATTAAAAATATTTAAATATTAATTTTTATATAATTTTAATTGCCGTCCCTAAAATTTGGGAATTTTTTTGCTGTTCCAAAACCCCGTCCTCGAGACTGAGGTAACTATGCCAAACACAAGTCACATTCCCATTTTCAATTTCTGCTTTTAAACCATGCAGGAAGGCCTTCCATATGTAACCACCTCCTCGACGCCAAGTGTCATCGTTGTTTGTTCAAAATTATCAATTATGTTCAAGAGATTTCACCTAGATCAACATCCATCAATACCTCATTCATTTACTAATGTTTCCCTCAAGTACGTGAACTAATAAAAAAGCAATGGAAATCTATACAACCATGTTCCATATACACTTGGTGATAACTAGAGGTTCCATAGCTCTTTGGTCTTTTCAAAGAAATCAAAATATGCATCCAAAAGTGATTAGATTGCAAAGGATATAATTCGTCAGATTGACTTAAAACTACCAGGAATATGTATGTTAGTAGATTTAAACCATCCTTATTTAATCAATACGTCCCATGATGGCAACCAACAAGCCTTGTGATAGCAACCAATAAGCCTTTGGGCATCAAATGGTAGTATTGGTATGGTGTTCCAAGAACCATGTCAAAGCAGCCAAGCGCATTGAAATCACACCTTAATTGTGTCACATATAAGAATAATGGTGATTGCAACTAAGCACATACACAGAACCAACATGGGTCGGCATTCCCTCATGACCCATCCTGGCTAGTATGATTGTGAAGGCATAGTTATTGAGAACTATGGCCCAATATAATTTTTTTGAATCAATTGTAGTTGTCGTTTTTAAATTGGCTAAACCCTTTGTGCAGCCTCTTTGGGTATCATTCCCATTTTCTGTGGCAAATTTGGAAGCATTATCAAGTGGAGTGGATTCACACATGGGGCTCATTTTCTGCTAAGATTGCATCGAGATTTGAGTGCTCTTGGATGGTCTTTTTGGAGACTGATAATGCACACCCAAGTATGCTCCAAAGATGTGACATTAGAAGTTCTAACTCCTTTTGGAGATGTGGAAAAAGACTAGAAAGGAATTTAACATGTAATTTTTGCCTAACACTTGGAATTCTTGCTTGATGCTGAGCCAATAAATTTGGTCAGAGTGTTGCGGAACAGTCCTCCCAAACAAATGCCTAAGGTGAAGCTAGCATCCCAAACAGTCTATCTTGTAACCAAGCAGGTAGAAGAGCTTTCAAATGATGGATTGAAGTTATACCAACTCTTAATGGTCGACTGTTTTGTGGATACCAACAGTTGCACGTGCAAAAGCCTGCACAGGATTTTGTGTGCTCAGTGAGATTCTATTGTGTTTTGATGTGTGCTTCTAGACTTTTGAGCCAAGAATCCAATCCATACCCACTGATTGTGTCATCAAAATGTGAAATCAAAATTTGGAATACAGCTTTAACATATTGTTGAGCAATGAGAATTGCAACAGGTTCATTATGTGGCTAGTTGTTGCCGCAGCCAGAGCGGTCGAAGCAATGACATCAAGTCGAGCACAAGTTTTGCATGAAATTTTTTTGGTTGTTGGTATTGATCACAGAGCTCCATACAGGCAAATGAGCTAGAATTGCCTACTGGTGGAGCTTATACTCATTTTAGCGAAATTGATGAACAAGCCAAAGAAAACCCTTCCAGTTTTTTCTATATGGTAACAAAGAACTATTTCTTTTGTTTTTTTATAATAAGATGGAAACAACTGAAAATTGGCAAGGATGTGTGCCTAATGAAAAAGGCAAACATATTCAAAAGCATTAAATCTGCCTCCCTACAAAATGTCAGCTTCAAGCCTTCAAAAATAACCTTTTGTTCTTTGAGGCAAATCACAAGATTGCCAGAAAAGTGTCGTGCAGAAGCAGAAATTGGGATATGCTGCAAAAGATGATGTTCAGTGAAAATTTATTATTGGTGAAATTTTAAGCCAAATCAAGGACATCAATAATGGTAAATATCTTGGGGTCCCAAAAAATGTTGCACTGAGGATCAATCTGGTTCTCTTGCAAATTATGTGCTCTCACAACTGAGAAGAAATGAGTAACTAAGAACACAAGGCAAGCACATGCACACGCACATCAGCTTTCCCTACAAAATGTCAGCTTCAAGCCTTCAAAAAATAACCTTTTGTTCTTTGGGGCAAATCACACGATTGCCAGAAAAGTGTCGTGCAGAAGCAGAAATTGGGATATGCTGCAAAAGATGATGTCCAGTGAAAATTTATCGTTGGTGAAATTTCAAGACAAATCGAGGACATGAATAATGGTAAATATATTGGGGTCCCAAAAAATGTTGCACTGAGGATCAATCTGGTTCTCTTGCAAGTTATGTGCTCTCACAACTAAAAGAAGAAATGAGTAAATAAGAACACAAGGAAAACACATGCACATGCAAATCTACTTTCCCTTGTACAATTTCTATGCTTTTCTACTACATTAAATTTTAAAATAAACATATTTGGAAGTAACCAAAGTAGTCATCTACATAGGATACACGCATGGGTTTGCAAATACAACTCATCCAAGATAGAAAGATATGATGAGGATAATACAAAAAGGCATTTGCAAATTTTACAACCATATAATTATGATTTCCCCTCATATTCCCACTCAATGGTGAACAATATCCGGACATACATTTGGAGACTTCACAATTCTCTTCTTTGGGAGACTTCATTCTCTTGACACTTATCAACATTGATTGTAACATAGAAGTGTCTTATCAAGAATTGGAATTCAGCTTGAAATGGTGTTGAACAAAGGGGTAACTCAAACTCCAATGGAATTTTTTGTGGCTAGCCATGGGTTCATTACACCAGGAGGCAACTAGCATAGATATCTGAAATACAGATATCTAAAATGCGCCGAGAGATATTTATCTTGGTCCGCCCCTAGAGGATCTATATATAGATAAATACAAATGGAATAACCCAATGGCCGAATGCCCAGCACCAGAACCGCTCATCCCCCTCTCTATATCTGAAGACACTGGGCTATAGGAGATTAGATCGGATTGGATTGATTGGATTCTGATTCGAAGCAGCCCTATAGATTGATTTTAGGGCCATATATTTCTGTATCTTCTCATTCCGGCCCAGGCGGATATATAGATAGGGCGATCTTGATCCATTCATATAATATATATATAGATGAGAGAAGGGCCCCTCGGCCAAACCTATCTATACTCTCTATATGGGGTCATTCAATAGTCCATACCACTAGATCTGCCAATCCCTCTAGACCTTACTCCCATGGGGAAATGAGGATTCCCATTGGTCGCTCGGTGAAAGTGTTCATGAATGAGCAGACGACTAGGGAACCAAGCAAAGATGTATGAATGGGAATCGGGGTCTCCCGGTGGTAATCGTATCATCAATGAGATTGATATCTCGTGGTGCATTTTAGATAGTTGTATTCAAGATATCTATGTTAGTTGCCTCTTGGTGCAGCAGTAATGAGCCCGTGGCTGGCCACGAGAACAATTCCATTGGAGTTTGAGTTGCGCCTTTGTTCAACAACATCTCAAGCTCAATTCCAATTCTTGATAACATATTTTGATGGCACAATCAATGTTGATAAGTGTCAAGAGAATGAAGTCTCCCAAAGAAGAGAATTGGAAGTCTCTAGATGTATGTCCCGATACGATTCACCATTGAGTGGGAATATCAAGGGAAATCACAATTATAGGGTTGTAAAATTTGCAACTGCCGTTTTGTATTATCCTCATCGTATCTTTTTGTCTTGGATGAGTTTATTTGGAAACCCATGTGTGCATCATATGTAGATAACTACTTTGGTTACTTCCAAATATAATTCATCATATTCGTAAGTTTGGAGATCCCTCAATCTTGGCAAATGGCATCAATTTAGCTGCACCATTGTGTCGGTCTCAAAAACAAGCCCAAACATTAACTTGTGGCCAAGATATTACTATTTTCAATTGACTTCTCATAGAAAAAAGAAAAAATATTTAAGTGATGGTCAAAAGGATATCAAATTCAAGGATTAATTGCCTTGTGATGAATAAATGGATGTCAAATTTAATGTTGAGAATAAAAGTGAACAACTCACATCATTGTAGGAACGCCTCTTGGCATAATGAGGCATTGTTATCATGTCAAGCACCTTTTTTGAAAGAAAAATTTTTATTGTTGGAGTTGATCATGGAGCCCTTTTTGCAAGAAGTTATTGTATATAGTAACCAAAAGATACTTTTTTCTATTCATTAAATAAGATGGAAATAATCTAAATCGCCAAAACATTGTGGCAAATGTAAAGACATAATCATAATCAAACAATCTGCAAAAAGACATGGATCACTAAACGGTGAGTTCTCTGTTTCTGTATACCCTAATGGGTATATGGTTTGATTTTCTTTGCCTCAGCTACGATCGTGAATTCATTTTTCAAGGAGGTCCATGGTTTATGGGAAGGGCGGGACTTTTTATGAAACCCTGGCATCCCATGTTCAAACCAGATGAAGAACTTCCTTCTGTAGCCCGATTTGGGTCAGACTTTTTGGTCTCCCAGCTGAGTACTGGAACCAAAACGTTTTTATGGCCATTGGCAATGCTTTGGGATCTTATATGATGACTGCGGATGCCTCCTTACAGCTGGAACAAATGATTTATGCGAGGATCTGTGTTTTGATGGATCTCAATAAACCCTTGCCTATGAAAATATCTTTGGTTATGGATGATGAGAAATGGGATCAGGTGCTGGATTATGAAAATATTCCCTTCAGATGCCGATTATGTCATGAATATGGACATCTGGTACGTGATTGCAAGCATAAAATACCAGAACAACAAGGAGAAGAAAAGTCAAGGATGATTTTATTACACCAAAAAAGAAGCAGACAACTAAAAAAAGTGGAAAAGAACAGGTTAATCTAGTAATACAAACAAATTTGCTAGCTTACAGGTTCAAGAGGAAAAGGATCAGGAGGATCTCATGGATTCACAGGTTCCGAAACACAGATGGACAAGCACCAAGCAGTCTGAGAACAGCAAGAAGAAAAAGACAAAAATCAGATGGTTATTTTCCAGGCTCAACCAAAGAAGACTGAAAAACAACCCGGTGAAAAGCTATCAACGTAAGAACAAATTTCATGAGCAATTCCAGGAACAAAATCAGCAAATCAAAGAGATAGAAGGGCTGGAAAAAGCTCTTATTGTTAGAGACTCTGGTATGATTCAGCAGATAGAATCAGATTTAGGCATAGAGCAAGAAAAGAATAAGAAATTTAAAATGGATTCTAATTTGAAGAGTGGCAGAAAGACGAATCAAGCCAAGCTTCAACAGGAAGGCCAGAAAATGAGCAATTTGGGAACAACTAGGGATTTATCCCAATTTTTTCATAACCATTCCCAATGAAAGTGATTACTTGGAATATAAGAGGGTTGAAGGGATCCCCCAAAAGTCCAAGAGCTCAAAAGATTGATTAAGTCTGACCATCCTATGATTTTTGTATCCAGGAGACCAAAGCTTCCATTGATCTCATGTCGGTGATTATTGGAAATATCTGGCCTAAAGCTGAACACCTTTCAATAAGCTCACAGGGAGCTTCAGGAGGGGTTGTTTCTCTTTGGGATCCTAGAATGATAACTGTCCTTAATTCCTGTGCGAGTAAAGGTGTTTTATGCATGCATGTCTATTCTATATTAGAGGACCAGAATTTTTATTGTTTAATACTTATGCCCCTCTTGTTATGGAGGATAAAAGGCAGCAATGGCAGAATATTTCCTCTATTATCCAATCTTGTTCTCAAATCCTGTTATTTTAGGTGGGGACTTTAATACAATCTTGAACATTCAAGAGAAACAAGGAGGTAATGCCCAGTTAGATGCCAACTCGGATGTTATGTCCCAATTTATTCAGAAACATCATTTGGTGGATGTGCTTACGTCTAATGGTATGATGACATGGTCTAATAGAAGGCAGGGTCAGGATTGCATCTTAGAAAGATTGGATCGATTTTTGGTTTCTGAAGACTGGTGGTTAAAGGGTTTTGTTCCTAAGGCCATGATTCTTAATAATATTGGTTCTGATCATTGGTGGTGTGCCTGGAAATGGGAAGAACGGCTCCATGCAAGACCCCTTTCAGATTTCAGTTGATGTGGCTCGACATAAAGACATTGCTAGATATGTTCAGCAGTGGTGGATAGAAGGAAATCCAGATGTTGGTAATCCTATGTACAAGTTTGTCAAGAGACTCACCTACCTTAAATTCAAGCTTAAAGCTTGGAATTGGAATGAGTTTGGTGACATTAAGGAGCAAAAAAAAAGATTCTCTTGCAATTGGAAGATATTAATGCTTTTCATAGACAATTTGGTTTATCTGGATCTTTTTAAGAAAGAATGTCTTCTAAAGGCTGAATTACAAGAATGGGATACTAGAGAGGAAATAATGTGGAAACAAAAATCTAGGATTCAGTGGCTAAAGGAAGGGGATAAAAACTTGCTTTTTCCATAAATTTGTTTTGGCTAGAAGGGCTCACAATTATATACACTCCTTTTCTAAGGATGATGGCTCAAAGGTTCACTCAATGCTTGGGATGCAACACGTGGTTGAGTAGTATTTTCAAGAATGTTTACTTCTCAAACCCTTGGATATGGACTCAACAACAACTTCTAAATGTTCTTCCTAATTGTGTTTTCATAGATAGGATAATGAAACTTGACCAACCGGTTATGGAGGAAGAACTTCATGGAATTGTTTTCAAAATGAAGAAAGGTAAAACCCTAGTCCGGATGGCTTTCCTATTGAGTTCTTTCAGACTTTTTGGGACATTATTAAAAGAGACTTGTTATAGGTGGTTGAAGAAGTTAGAATGACTAATAATTTGCTTGAGGACATTAACAAGACGTACATTGCCCGATCCTAAAGCAAATGAGGTGGAAGATGTTTCTCGGTTATCCGTCTATAGCCTTATGTAATGTTTTGTATAAAATCATCACTAAGGTTATAGCGGAAAGACTTAAACCCATTCTTCACAAGATTATATCTCCTGAGCAAGGGGTTTTGTCCCTGGTCGTCATATCCATGATGAGATTGTGTTAGCTCAGGAAATTTTGCATTCTATGGAAGTTCAGAAAAACTCCAGCTATGTTTATTAGATTGGATCTCTCCAAAGCTTATGATAGAGTGGATTGGGGCTTCCTTTGTAAAATCTTGGCTCGATTTGGGTTTTCTATGAGATGGATTCAATGGGTGAAGACTTGTTTCTCTCCTCAGTCTCTTTTGTTGTGTTGGTGAATGGGTCTCCCTCAAGTTTCTTTGGAGCTTCTAGAGGTATTAGGCAAGGAGACCCCTTATCTCCCTTCCTATTCATAATTATGGTTGAGTGTTTGGGGAGACTTGCTCGTAGAGCCTGTAGGAGAAAAAAATCCATGGTATTCAGTTGGCCAAAAATAGTCATCCGCTTTCTCATCTTCAATTTGTTGATGATTCCACTATGATGGGAAGGGCCACCCAACAGGAAGCTAAGCAATTTCAGAAAGTTCTTCACACATTTTCAGCTGCTACATGGTCGACTATTAATCATGGAAAGTCTAACATTTTCTTTTTCATTGCTCGAAAGACAAGAGAGGAGCAAATTTTGAAAATTTTCCAGTTTCAAAAAGGAAGGCTCCCGTGTCAATATTTGGGGGTTCCTTTAGCCTTCAAAAAGTTAAGAGACTGGCAAAGTGGTTAATCAACAAGTTTGAGCACAAATTAAGTAAGTGGACTAATAAATGGCTTTCATCTGGAGGAAGGATGACTTTGATTAAGTCGGTCCTTCAAGCTATGCCAATCTATGTTGCCTCGGTCCTAAACATCCCTGGTGCTATTTTGAAACAGGTGGATACTATTTGCCAGAAATTCTTGTGGAGTGGAGCTCAAGATAAGAAAAAGTGGTCCTTGGTTAGATGGGATGTTCTTTGCCGCCAAAAATGGTAGGAGGCTTGGGATTTAGATCTTCTCCTAAGCAAAATAAGGCTTGGCATGCCAAGTTATATTGGAGAATGCTTGTTTATCCTAATGATTTATGGGCAGCCATGTTCAGAGCCAAGTATGTTGAGAATAATCCTCCTGAGAAAATTATTAGATCTACCCTGCCTACTAAGGGATCTCCCACCTTGAAGTTCATCAAAGTGGGAGAAGATATGATTAAGAACCAACTTTTTGGATTGTTAATAATGGGCAATGTGCCAATTTTTGGACTGATTCTTGGGATGGGCAAGCCCCTCTCATCCATCAATTCCCCAACTCAAACCTATTATGGAACAAATGCAGGATTTGGGATGGGTCAAGATTGCCCATTATGGTAAACCAACTATTCAGCTATGGGAGATTGGGAAATCCTGGATTCCGCCTGAGGAGTGGCCAATTGCTATGGATCATCAAGTGCAGCTATTGCTTTATCATATCTTGAAAGCTCGTCCTTTTTCATCATCCCCGATCCTGATAAGTTGGGATGGGGAAGGGACGCTACTGGTACTTATTCTAGTTGTTGTTGGCTATGCCTCTTTGGTTAATGAAATCCTCATCCTCTTCAGTTTCTTTTCAAACACATTTGGCATCCGGGTATGTGGCCTAAAGTCAGTTTTTTTCTTTGGCTTCTCATCACACAGAAGAGTTTTAACTGGAGACCGTCTTCTAAAGAGAGGTTTGTATGGCCCGTTTAGATGTGCTTTATGCCTTCATGATGAGGAGTCTTCTACTCATCTTTTTTTCTCATGTCCTTGGGTTATCCCGTTGTGGCAACTTCTTGCTTCTTTATTTAAGGTGCATTGGATAAATTTTGAATCTCTTGAGCAGATTTTTAGAGCTTGGCAAGAATCCCTCCCTAAAGGCCAAAATCTTATCCCTATACTATGGAGTGGTATTCTCTCTTCTCCTTTGGAATATTTGGAAGGAAAGAAACAGTAGAATCTTCATGCAAATTAGTAAAGACAGCTCTTTTGTGTGGGAGAAGACCAAAATCAACATATCGGAAAGCCTGAAACATAAGATATCTTTGCCTCAAGATCTTTCCCCTGAATGGGAAAACATTTGTAATCAGCTAAATATTGATCCTAAGGATGTTTCTTGCCCTAGGATGCAGAATAAGAAGAAAGCTCTAGGATGGCCATTGGAAGAATCCCCCTCCAGGATATGGTAAGTTGAATACGGATGGGGCTTCCAGAGGAAATCTGGGAAAGCTGCTATGGGAGGCATTGGTAGGGATGTTGATGGTGGGGTGCAATTCCTTTTTTGTTGAGAATCTTGGCTCTACTACCAATAATCTTGTTGAGGTGAAAGCTATTTACAAAGGCATGCAAGAGGCCTTGAAAATTGGATGGCATAAAATCCAGGTTGAGTCGGATTCCCAAATTATTATCCACTTGCTTTCTGATAATAGATTGGATTCCCCTCCAATTGGCGTATTGCCAAAGAGGTGTGGAAGATAAAACAACTAAAAGGAAAATTCCAAGAGGTCCAATTCAATCACATTCCTCGTGAAAGGAACAAAGTTGTTGATGGACTAGCTAACTGGGCTCTTGACAACAAGGACCTGTTTTGTTATGGCATGCCCCCTCCATGGTGGTCATCTTGATTCTTTATCATGATTGTTTTCTCTCTACTTTTTGTTGTATAATGCTCAAGCTTGGGCTAATAGCTTTCAAGCTTGGCACAGCCGAATATGTAATTTTGAGCTTTATTATGCTAGAAAATCCATGATAGTCGCATGAGGGCAAAAATTGAGAGTATATATACGTATGTGCGGTCATTTTGAGCTTAAATGAGGCCATTAGTGCATTAAGTAAATACAATCTACTAAAATGATTTGTAAATCACAACCTACCTGTTTAGACCAATACAAAGTTCAAAATTTGCTAAAATGTGAATAGAATTTCGAGGGCACTCTCAATAAATGTCACTCACAATTTTCAAGGGAGCAAAACAAAGATACAATCATTGTCAAAATCGCGAGTTTCATAAAATATGCACTCGCAAGGGCTGGAATGAAGTCGTGCCGGCCTATGAGGGCCTGGAACAAAGTTGCGAGGGAAAAATAAAGAATAACACACAGTTATGAAAGTCACATCAGGTTTTTTCAAGTCGCCAAAAGGCAAAAGGGCATCTTGCTGTGAACTAGGGCACAAAAATCCAATTTTCAAACAGAAGCGCATAAAATATAGACGCGAAAAGGGTATAATTATAGTCACAAAAAGGTAGAAAACCTAGACAACACCAAGGAAAGCAAAGGAAAAGTCGAACATGAGGGCAAATACAATTGTCCAAGGAAGAAATTGTGATTTTTAAGTCCTTTATTAGGCCACGCTCCAATCAAAGGTGATATATTTTGCATATTTCAAACGCCAAAAGAAGGGCACAATTTTACTGGTATTTTATCTTGCAAAATATTTTTGTAGATGACTATGACATTCCTTTACTAAACAAATTCAGACATTAAAAAAATTTCTGCATTAATTTCCAAGACAAAATCAAAATATAGAATTGTATTTCTTTTTATTGACTTTATTTCCATACCTAAAGTATAGACTATCACTTTCATTTTGTTGCATTAATTTGTGGTTCGGAAATTAAATTTGGAGTGAAAAATGGATGACGAAGTCACCATTTCTAGCCTCATATACAATTTGAGGTCTCGCATCATACCAATAGAAGTCAATACTATAGCGGATGTCGAAGATGTCAAATTTATTTTCTTAGAAAGTTTCCCTTCTACATACAAGAGAAAGTTGAAAAACAAACCAAATGGGTGAAAAAATCGTTGATGAAGACTACATATTTTAAAGAAGCCCAACACTTTAAAAACAGGAAGGAATCCAGTGTAGGTAAAATTCAACATGAATGGTTGCCCAGATAGTTCGGGAGTTTGTGGATCTCAAGAATTTACCCTTATGAGGGTCGTGAGACAAATTGATGGAGCAATGTGGGAGTACCTCAGTATAGAGGGTTGTCCAACAATTCGGGGGATTCTATAATTTGGGTGTTCGGGGAGGTGGAATCCAAGAACTCGAGAATTCAGCTCGAGAACTACACCTTTACAAGGGTTACAGGGGCAGCTTGATGGAGTTCCACTGGTCAAAGTATTGTGTTCATATTCTCGGAAAAGAAGCTTCACGAAGAATGTGTGACTTTGTTTAGCTTTGTTATTTTAATCTTTAGTCAATATGTTTGTTTTTGCTTTCTATAGTGTAAGCCTAAAGAGGGTCTATAGGAATATAAGGCTTATAATTTAGTTGTAAGCCTTAAGAAGGTCTATAGGAATATAAGGCTTATAATTTAGCATTAAGTTAATATTAGTTAAATATTAACTAATAAACGGTTGTAACCACTTCAACCATTTTGTAACCATCTCTCACATAATAAAATGACGGACACACAAAGCACAATGTGTGCATTGCGATTCCTCATCATTATTTCTCTATTCACATCTTCTAACAGTCCACGGTGAGACCTTACCGCTCGTGAAATTCGAGCCAAATCGATGAAATTAATACGAGCAACTTTCATGATGTATTACAAAAATGTTGTACAGAAACCCAATCTTGGACATGATGATCTAAAATATGAGATCTATTTTCTCGGAAAGTATCCCGCTGATTAAACGAAGTCGAGTTTGCAGTGTTTCCAATAGTTGGGAGTACAAAGAGAATTCAAGAGGGAATAAAAGTTCCATGGGAAAAAAGAATTGCAAAAATCCAATAGGCCTAACCAAAAGATCCAATACCAATTGATGTGTGAGCACAATAAAAGGAGATTGTGAGTAAATGAGGAGACAAGAAGCAAGAGATGCACAAGATTTTCCCAAATACATTTTTAACACTCTTTTATTACATAAGGCCATACACAAAATACAAATATAGATAATTTGAAGATGCAGCATGTACAAGGCATGTATACATGGGGTTCTAAATATGACTCATCCAACATATGATAATAGGATCAGGATAACACAAACTGCAACAAGCTTTTGCAACTTGCGACCTTGGTTGAGCCCTGAAAAACATTTCAAACTTGCAAGTTTTATGCCCTTAGAAATTACTCTTTTGTCTGCAACCTTCACGTCAAATCGAGATTTCAAATCACGTGCCCTAGCATATTAACTGCAAATGTTTCTTTTTCCGCGTTCGTCAAGGAGAAAGTCTAGGTAGTTCGTGGACACACGAGGAGACAGTGAGATGACAATAATGCCAAAGCACAGAGTCATTGTGAGGGAGGTTTTCTGGTTACAGCCATGGCTACAGTCGGAGAATTTGAAAAGAGTTCACATACCTGTCTGATTTCTACCGATGGAATTTCCATTAACACAAGAAATTAAAACGCCTCACCTTCTGAAGGCATTGTCACCACAAACAAATACTACAGCCTTAACCGAAGGATGTCTGAGATCAAAACTCTTGCCTATGAACTGCGTGAGTTGTTATCACTATTTCAGAAACACCTACAGGAAAATGATGATATCATTTGCCAATTTGCAGGTTAGAATCCTCCATCTTGAACATGTTCACACCAAAAATGATTCCCCTTGCTTCCAGCACCTTAACGATGCAGTCTCTGAAATTCAGAATAAATAGTACGAGATCATTACCCCAACATGAACATCTTAAACAAGAAACTAAGGCCCAACAACAGTCTATCAAAAATAGGTTTAAGAACATAATTGGTGCGTGCAGGTGGTCAAACAAAAAAAGGCAACTCTTGTTGTTGAGATGGTTGTTCAAGCTAAGTTCAAAGAAGAAAGGGCGTGACAAACCAAGACAATAAACCTCTTTGTCAGTGACCTCCCAAGGTCCAATGATCCCTTACAGGATGTTCATGCATTCTTGTGCAAATCCTTAGATTTGAAGCATATCTCTCTTAACAAAGCTTGGCCTTTATCAAACAACACTTTTATCATCCAATTCCGATCTGTAGAAGACTGTTTACAAGCTCTTAGGGCAAAGAGAAAGCTATTCTCCCCCTCCTCAAAAGAGTTATCTTGATGAGGACCTTGAGAAGCTCCAGCTGTAGGTGCTTCAGAAAGCTCGTGTCCAAGTAGGAGTTGCCAAGAAAGAGAATAAGTGGGCTGCTATACAATATGGTGGAGCCATCATTCATGACTCCCCCATGGGTGGTCACACTCTAGACCATCAACATGACAAGGTCCTCGGGTCTCGGTGAGTGGCGATGGCATCTACATTACTTGTTGAAACTGCAATGGTGCTTTATGGTCTTCTCCAAGTACATTTCACGATGTTATTGCCTCCCACAATCTCATCTTCCTTGTTGAAACCCACAAGAGCCTTGAACGAGCTCTCCCCATGACATTGGTTACCTTTGGATCTCGATCTTTCATCGTGAAACTCATGGGTCTAGTGGTATCGTGGTTCAAAAGGTGCGGCCTGCCTCATTCGTAATAACCTCAAGTCCAGAGTTTCACTAGTAGCTTTTAATGCTCACTCCAAATACATGTGGCTCTAGGTTCATAGGGGGCCTCTTTCTACTCAGGGTTGTCTTCATTGTTGTGTGCTACTTCCCTCCAGCCTCATCTTCATTTCTCATTCGCATAAATGGGGACCCATACCTAGACCTCTATCCAGAGATTTCCAAATATTCCACAGTTGGTGATATCATTCTTTTAGGAGAGTTTAATGCTCGTACTAGGACCCACCAGACAACCATTCATGATCTTGTAGAGGATGAGTTATGTCTATATGATATGGATCTCAAAGAGTTTGGTTTACAAAGAGTTTCTTTTGATGGTAATATTGCAATCACAACCTATGTGAGACACCTTCTTTAGTTAGGGAAATCTCAGAGCCTCCACATTCTCAATGGGCTTCCTTAACTCGGTAGTTTCACTTGCTTCCCTCATGTTCGTGACCCAAGTGTCATAGAGTATGTTCTTACTTGCAGGTCTCTCATCTCCCACATCCATGGTTTCCTTATTTCTCCTCGGATCCCACTTGTTGATCATGCCACCTTGACCTTCACCCTTCATGCTAATTCTCACTCCTCTCACCCACCCCCATCCACCACATCCTCAAACACTAGACACACCACTATCCACTTTGTTGATGATTGTACCCTTGACTATTCTTCCCACCACTGACTCCATGTATGAGTTCCTTCGTCAAGCCCTTTGGGATGTTGCCCTTGATTCTTGTCCTCAATCTTGGTCCCAACCTATAATTCATCTTATTCATAAGTTTAGAGATCCCTCCAATCTTGGCAACTACAACACTACTATGATTGAGCATACACTTTCCAAACTTTATGCCAATGTTAGACATGTGATTTTTTGATATCTAGAGAGAGGTAATCTTAGAGCTGGGGGGCAGGTTGGCTTTAGAAAATATTAGCATACCATTGACCACATCTTTACCCTTCGAGATCATGATTGGGCATTACATTTGCCAAACTTTATACTACAATGATTGACATGCGGTTTTCTAACATCCGGAGAGAGGTAATCTTAGAGCTCGGGGACAAGTCAACTTCAAAAGAGATTATCAGACCATTGACCACATCTTTATCCTCCGAGCTATTATTGAGGAGGCTCGTCACAACTCTTCCACAGTCTTCTATTGTTTCATAGACTTCAAGAAGGCCTTTGACTTCCAAGACACACTCTTTTCCAAAGGATGTACAATGTCAGCATTCCCAATTCTTTCATTACCGCTGCTTGGAGGCTTTATGAGACAGTTATTGGGCAATTTTATAGCTCTCACGGTCTTTCCCACTTTGTGAGAAGTGTCATTGGGTCAAACGAGAGTGTCCTCTCTAACCAACACTCTTTAACATTTACACTGATGAGTTAGAGGAGTTTCTTCAACAACATATTCATATAGATGATGGTTGCATTTTACATGAGGTGGTTATAGCCATTCTACTTTTACGAGATGATGTTGTTCTCCTCTCTCAATCCACCTAGGGGTTACGGCGGCAACTTGATGCCATTGCCCGCTTTTGTGAACCTAGCCAGCTTGTGATCAACCTAGGTAAAACTAAGGTCATGATTTTCAACATCTCCAAATATTTTCTTTCCAAATTCCACTTCTTTTACAAGGGGGCAACTTTAGAGATCACGTCAACTTACACATACTGGGGGTTCAATTTTCTAGTCCCTCCTTCAACATAAAGCCTTCCTCTCATTCATGTCTTTACAAGGGTTATGCCTCTCTCTACATCTTGTAGCGTCGTGTTTCCAAATCCACTTACGTTGGCCTAGTTTCATCCAAGGGTTTAATTTATGTGTTAAGATCAGAGCTCTATTTATGTTGGCATAATCAATCAAGCTTGCACTTGAAGGTCTCACCCAAAGCACATTAAATCTGCCTCAAGGACCTCATTAAAGAGAAAATTGCAAGGGTTGGATGTTAGTCGTGGATTTAACTATGCAAACAATCAACATACATATACACAATAATGCTACATTAACACATAACAAGAAACCTCCATTATACAAGATTACAGAAATTGTACACAAAATGTGCACCAAACCCAACCAACCATGAAACATACTCAAGATCTCCTGCAGCAAGACCTGTAATAACTATCATAAGTCTCATTAGTGTCAAAGAGTCTCTGAATTACAAATGTGACTACCATTTATAGCTTGCAACCCACAAGTATATTCCTGCAAATGTGCTTTTGACCGGCAAGATTACAACTGGCATGCACTATTCGACTTCTGTGATCCCTCATCATTGACTCCTGGCTACCACATGCTCCAACCGAAGTGTTTTTGCAGATCTAGTTGACTCACGCTCATGTCTCACTTACGTACCATGGCCACCTAATCATTTGTGTTTGTTTTCTCAAAAATCCCAATAAACAACTTCAAAGATATCCCTTCAAAGATATATCTTTTGACTCCATCATCAAGCCAACAATCTTATATGGGACCCAAGTTCAAGGGCCTAGCTTGGAATTTGTCGATTAGGCCCATATTGAGAGGGTTCAGACTCTTAGGCTACAATGTCTAATCTGTTGCAAACGAATTGTTCCTAAGAGCATTGTCTTGGTTGAGTTTGTTGCCCATCCACCGCATCTCAAGTGTATCTTCCACCTTACTTTTTACATCCACAAACTCATACCCATGGGGGAATCAATTTGTTATCGTGTGAGATACCCATACTTAGCTCTTTGTTCCTCCAAGCTGATTGCTTCATTGGGTCGTGTTAGACGTCATCATTGTTGGTACTTTAGGACTAACTTGCTCCTCCTTTCTATCGGCATCTCTATTGATAGGTTATCTCATTTCATGCATTCCCTAAATGCTCCTATTCGGCTCCTTCCTTTGAAGCAAACCATCACTAGAGCTACTAGAAGGCACATCTACAAATAGTACATCTAGGTTCCTGGAACTCCCCTCCATACCACTCAACCCGAATCTTGCTTTTTATGCAAATCATTTCTTACTGGTGGAAGATGGTATTATATGCCATCCTCACCATATCCACCATCATTGGTCACACGGCTTGAGATTTCCTCTTGGCCAACTAAGGGTGTGTTCTAGCCAAAGCTACCAACTACAAAGTTAAGACAAATCATCATATTTTTGTCAAGACTAGATGTGTAGTCTTTTCTCCCTCTAGGAGGTGGAGATCAAGGAGCACTTTATCTTGAAGCCCTATTTACTATGAGATTTGAGGGAGATATTACTACCTCTAGAGAGACAAAGCTTTTGGCACCACTTTCAAGACATCTCCAAGATGTCTCTTATGAACTCCCTCATCCGGCCCACTGTTCTCTATGGGTCAGTTGTCTAGGGACCCTCCCTCTTAGATACAGATTGGGCTTCTGCCGAGAGGATTCAGACTCTCCTCCTTCGCCGCTTCATCAGATGCAAGCAGACGGTTCCCCAACATATTATTTTGGCAGAGTTCGGGGCCCGACCTTTCCATCTAGAGACCATATTTGACATATCGACCTTTCTTCACCGTATCAAGAGGTTTGGTGATTTCTCGATGAGCGTGACAGGTACCCGTATCTCGCTTATTGTTCCTTTGTGAGTATTGCCCAAGCTATAGGCCGCTGTTGGTTTTCGAGACTTCTACTTTATTGGATTCGGTTGGTATCCATATTGATCCTCTCCCCTTTTTAATATTCCCTGAATGCTCCCAGTCATCTCTTGCCCACCAAGCAAGTGCTGAACAAGTCCATCTAGGAGGATATCTACAAGTGCTTTATTCAGACTACTTGGGTGAATCCTCATGGGGGTTTGCACACTAAGATGTCCTTTTATGCAGAGCATTTTCTTGAGATCGGAGATCGACTCGTCATCCGCCCTCAGTACACCTTTCATCACTAGATGCATGCCCTCCGCATACCTCTAGGATCAATTTCGGGTTGGCTCCCACAGACTTCAGTGCGAGACTGATCACCACATTGACTAGGATGACAGACTTTGTAGGCTCTGTAGCCTTCAGGAGGTGGAGACCGAGACTCATTTCATCTTCCGCTGCCCCATATACTATGAGATCAGAGGACGATTTCATTGCCTCTTCAGAGGAGTTCAGACCCTCCGGTTTTCTTCAGATATATTGACCAACGGTGTCTTTCCCTCTACATCCGTGAGTCTCTGTTGCTCCGGGACTAGATTCTTCATCCCCCTCCGAGAGTCATTCCCACGAGACAGATTACAGCCTTCTTTTTGGTTCTACCCTCATTGGAGGAACTAAACGGCAGAGCCATTCTGACCCAGTTACAGTGCATAGATCAGTTCATCCCCAGTTGGACCTTCACATCTCCCCGGTCACCACCAGCAGGCTCGGCCGCACACTCGTACCAGAGGGCAACCCAGCTCCACCCGTCTCCCTAGCCATCGTTTTAGTCTCAAATCTCAAAGCAGGAGAGGGGCCCTCACCCCCCTCTTCAGATTGTCATTTCATCAGGAACTTCTTTTCGTCGGCCTCGAATGTTAGGAGGGATGTGGCTACCATTTCTGAGTAGACTACTGGTCCTTGTTTGCCCCCTCCTTCATTCCCTTCTCTGCTTCTCCCTTCTTTCTCCCCATTTGTTTCATTGCCCCGCCTATGGGGGTTTGGCTTTGAGGTTTTTGTTTGTTTTGGTTCTTTTCCTTTCTTGTTTTTGGGAACTCGTTTTGAGTTTTCCCCGCTCACACTTTGTATATTGTTTGGGCTGCAGTCCCATTGACCTACTTTTGTGGTCATTCGTTGGACATTAATATATTTATCTTATCTTATCTATAAGAACTCGAGCAATAATTTCTCTAATTTATTTAGATTTCTAGACCAATGTTGTTTGGTTGTCTATCTACGAAAGGTTGTTACTCTTCGGCGTAGGTCCTTGCAAGTGATGAGGTCTCTCGGGATCCTAGAGCCCCAAGTTGACCACCACCTCCTTTTCACACATCCAAGAGATTGGAAGCTCTAAACAATGACTTTAGATATTACTACTTCACACATTAATGTGAACCGACCTGTGAGATGACATCTCTCACAACTTCTTCCTTCGCACGTTTCCCCTTGGCAATGAAGAATTGCTTCTTCCGACAACGTGGTTCGGCTCGTTCTCAACGGCATAGATCTACTGCTCCCCACCACCCCCAGCCCAAGAGGCGGACACATATTACGAGCTTCTTCACTACCACGAGTTACCTCGGCGTTGGATGTTAGGTGTGATTCTAAAGGGAGAGCCTTACTCATCCCTCCCAACCCTAGGCACTCCCCAATGAGCACTATAAGATCTTGTATCGGTCCTTTCACAATGATCACCAATGACACCAAAGTGACCACCATTTCGGCCCAAACATTGATACTCGATAAGACTTTCCTATCTCTCTAGTACTTCTCTACTTTAGCTCTTTGGGGTTCTTGTTCCCCCTACTTGGCTATTTGTATTAGTTTCTTGACGAAATGCATTGGTTCCCAGTTGTTTTATATTTTTGTTTTGTTTTTGTTCTACTTCTTCCCCTTTGTGGGGCCTCTCTAGGATTCTCTTCCTGGAAGTTTCTATTGTAAACCAGTGTACTCTTGAGTCCCATTGACCAACTTTTGATCATCTGTGGACATTTATATAAGTTCTTTCATTCTTTCTTTCTTTTACACTTTTTACAACCACTTTAGTGTGTTCTTGTATTTACAAAATTACAACAATGATGATGTGTATCTTGACTTATATTTGAAGACCTGACTGAATAGTTACAAAAGTACTATGAATGAGATGCATTTTCCAACTCTCATAACACTATTTTAAACACAGAAAAAGCAGTTGGAGCACATCAATCCTGAGAAATAATGTGTGCCTTGCATCATGTCTTGATTGTTGCATTGCATTTTTTCAATTATGTGACTCCTACTTCATTTTGTTGAGGATTTGCAAGGAAAATTAGATGCTCTTGCTCACTATTGTCAGTTCCGCTTATAAATGGTTAACCTAAGTAAACTAGATATATGGTCAGCAATACTTCTAAAGATGCATCAAGGGAAGTTAATGCTTAACCCATGTAAAATTAATATTTAAATCAAAATTAAAGAAATACTTTTACAGATGCTACATGACAAGCCAATGGAGATGGCGATAATACACACCTATTTGAGGGTTGAGTATACAAGTCCAGCCTTCAACATATGGGTAAGGGATATCCTTCTCTTTGTGTTTTGGAGCATCAGTGCTTCTGCATACATATCCAGCATATCCTGTCAAAGATACCTCTTCGATGTAATCATTTCCGTGTTCAAAATGGGTGAAAGGGTTGGGGCCCCAATTTTGGGCATCGTGAATGGACACATGTCCCACATATGACTCGTTATAAATGTAAATCCTTCTAGGCATTCTCTCTATGGTTCATTGATATGTTATCTTGACGTTGTCAATAGTGCCATGCAGATATAAACCATGTTCAGAACAGTTAGATACATCTTAGAATCTTAGTAGCCTTGTAACCAACTGAAGGCATTCCTTGTGCATACTCGGAGTTTCCTGATTTCTCTATGAAGAGATTGAAAAATGCAAGATCAAGGTCATAGAATTTATCGTAGTTAGTTTATGTGACATTGATTGCACTTCACCATGTAACGGCATTACATATTTGAGTGAAGCATTTTGAAGTACCAAAAATTGGTAGGCATCCTTTTATAATATTTTTTTGGTGCTAAATGCTATGTTGGGTGTGCTCAAAATATGCATTAACACTATCACTATTCAGTGATGCCATGATCAACTTCTCAAAGTAATCCTAAACATTTCAAATAGAACAAACAAACGAGGGATACCTAAATATACACTTCGTTTCATCATCAAGATTGCCAGTAAAGTTTCAGTAAACTCAAACTGATCGAATATCAAACTCAATTTTGAATATAACCTGTATTAGAATAACTACAGGAAATTATTGCAATAACTACAGTAAATTATTACAATAATTACAGGAAATTACAAAACTGAAAGATATTAAGAATGTGCAAGCTATACCTCAGCCCACACAAGCTTCTTTGGTCCAGTGTCATTACTCATACTATTCTCATCTGATTTAGAATCTTCATTGCCAGAATCTTTCCCATCTCCTAGATCCCTGCATGTACTAGCAGATGGTTTGTTTCCCTCAAAATGGCCAAATGAGTTTACAGGCTCATCAGCAATAGCATTTGCCTCAATATGAGCACAAGACTCAGTGAGACTATGTTTGCTTTTCTCCTGCAAGATATCAATCCAAACAAAAAGTGTGGCACCAATTATAACAAATATGAAAAAATTAATCATTTGTGTCTAAACAAAACTACTGACCAAAGGACCAAGAATATGCTGTTGCAAAAGTAATTGCCAGAGTAACATGCAAGGAATAGTTATCAACTAAATGTGCAGATACAAACAAACATACTTTAGCAATAAAATTCCTTCCTCATACAAGTATAACACTTATCAAGAGATAAAAACAAGGTTCATATCTAAAATATTTGTATACAGAGACAACTAAAATTGAGCCAAGTCGAAGAAGTACCTCCCAAAAATATCACCTATTTAAAGAGATATGAGAAATTTGATTCAATAATCAACTCTCGCAAGATGACATGATTAGAATGACGTAAATGACTAGCCATTGTTGAGAACAGAAGCAGTCCTCTTCCATGCAGATTGGGTAAGTCCCAATGTTTTGATTTAGGTTTATGTCAAGATAAAGGCAGTAGTAGACAAGATGTGAATAAACATGTTTAAGTTGTAAAGCTTTCTACATAACTATCTTTTGCTGCAAGGCACCCAGTCCGGTCACATATGAGGTTTGCAATGCTCCTCTTCATCATGATGACAACCTTAATGTTAATTTTCAACTATTGTATTCTGAGGATCTGATGCATGATAAATTTCCTTTGAATGATTGTATCTCCCTTCAAGATGCTTCCATTGATCTTCTTGGCTATACTGATGATCTTTAAGTGAACCCTCTGTTGTTGCTTCAGAAGACTTAATAGTTCTGGATGAAAATTACATTGTTGTGCTTCCATTTATAAATCTTGCATAGGATTTGTGTATGCATTTCCATCAGACTCTTTGAATATTTGATAATTCTTATGTTAATCATCTTGCAATGTTAAAGAGCTTTTCAAGACATTCATTTGGAACATTGTACCAGAAACACTTGATATCAAAAAGTCTATTTAGCAGGCTCTTCAAAGTTCAAACTACCATACACTTGGGTTATAATCTCTGTGCAGACCCCTAAAGTCATATCTCAAAACCTTTGGCGCTATCCAGTCCAGAAAATATCGCAATGCCTTAAATTGCATTTTATAAATGCCTAGTAATTTGTATTTTGTCTCCTTGCTAAGCTCCATTGAATTAGCAATTTTTCTGATGGTAATTTTTGAGGCCCATAGATCCCGTTGATAATGTATGATCAACACCTTTGCGAACATCTATATGTTGTGTTTCTGTTATGTCTTGAGATCTATCCAGCAAAAGAGAAAACTGAATACTCTCCAAGAATGTCTTGTCCTCTATATGAAGAAAGGACTAAAGATTTCAGATGACTGTTAAATGCTTGAATTGATTATTTAATGCTTTATCAAATAATAGAGTGATTAAAATATCAGTTATTAATTTTAAATGCTTTTCAATGCAGGAAAGGGCAATATGTTCCTTTTGTCACTAAAACTTTTAAGTAGGATATCTACAAATTAAAAAAAAGTTGCTTTTGTTTACAAACAATTTTACTTTACTTTTATAAATCACAAATGTAAAAAAAAACAGATTATTGACCTCATCTATGTAGCTCATTTAGCAAAAGGGGACTCAACAAAATGTCTATGCAGGCCCATGGCAGTCATTCATCCATATATGATGAGGATTATACACAAATCGGGACCAAACCTGTGAAACAGAGGAAGTTGCCTGTGAAATGGAGCAAGTTGCATGTAAAGCACTGCAATTATTACATTGCCACGAATCCTTAGGTGCTCGCATATTGCCTGGCCTGTAAGAAACCAGAATTTAAATTAAGAAATTATGTGTAGAGAGAGAGAGAGAGAGGTCAAAAATCACTAAAATATGTCAATGGGAAAGATACATCCAACAATAACAGCAAATGGAAGGAGCATCATCTCTTGTATGTGAGAATGACATCCTAAATGGCAGAGTGAGTAAGCCACGCTATGGCTGAGATGGTGGAACCATTCAATAGGAAAAAAGAGCTTATACCTTTGCCATTTTTGGCAGCCTTTGCACTGCAAGCATTCATCAGAGTACAGATTTTCAGTCACCTCTTGCTCGATGATTTCATATTTATCCCCAATAGGCATTGAAGCGAAAAGATCCATCCCTGAGTCGTCAAGCAGACTGCTTTCTTTCTCTCCATTATCAAGACCCTCTATACTCTTCCCATCTGAAGGCTCTGGGGCATCGCATTTGTATATCCTTCCGGATCTTGTGCCAGATACTGAGAATTCCTGCTGCAGTTCAAGCTCAGGTTGCTTTCGCTTTCTGCTAAAACAAGAATTTTCCTGATTCTCATGGCTTTTCTCAAGCCTAGTAATACCACTAGACTGTTTTAAATCACCTGGCTCACTTTCTGTCCATTGTTCTTCATCTTTTGGACTTCTATCTTTAGATGCTACCTGGAATCCAACTTGTTCCCCTGTTTGGCGGCTTCCTTGATTTCAGTTTTACTATCAACGGCAGCTGAAGACTCACTTGCCTGATTCCTTTTTTGTCTACCCCTGCACTCATGACCCCGTGTTGCAAAAATGCCAAAAATATCAAGCATGAAATGGTTCAAGATTAAGTAACTTCTAGTAGTGAGAATATGAACAGAACATGCATATTTTGATTATATTTCAAAATTAGCATAAAAGGAATGCCATATAATGTCATCATGTAGAGAAGACATTACCTCCATTTTCCTTGTTAAGACCCTTCAAGTTGAACCTTTCTTTAACGGCCTGCCTGTATCCACGTGCATCTAATCTCTTTGGTGCAGAAGTATCCTTTGATTACCTTCCACCTTGGTTCTATGATCTTTTGTACTTTGAGGTGACTTGAATTGGCTTTCATGAGTCCCTGTCTTCCCTTCCCCTACATTTGAAGGACCAGAAGAATGCTTCCTGGCAACATGCTCGCGTTTGGATCTCCTTAAATTTGGCGTCGACATCATAGGTCTACTGCAATCACCAGATCACTCAAATATGGGTGGAGTTCCAGTAAGCACCTTCTCATTCCATTCATTCAACTTCCCCATAACTGCATCATCAACTCATCTCCTTTCCAACTGTACAAAAAGAGCATCAGAAAGTTCTTAACAATAAATATGTTGTACCATGTCACCCAAGAGTTCAAGCTTCAATACTCTTTAGCTGCAGAAGACGTTTTACGATATTAAGTTCTGTACCAAAGTAAAAGAAAATGAACTTCACTACTATATAGACAAACCGACAATATGAGAAAGCAAAAACTCTCCAACTTGATATTTAATAATATTATGTCTTTGACTTCTCTATTTCCTTTCCATGAGAAGAGGAATTAGAGATTACGATAAAGAAAAGCTTGAAACAAGTAATAACAGTACAATTCTTTTACAAATTAATATGAAAAAAGTATTTCTAGCTTATACACTGATATAATTTATTAAGTCCAGAACTATAAAGATGCTTAATGCCTAAGTTATATTCTTAAATACATAACAAAAGGTAAAATCTTGTTTACAGTATTATAACAAATTAAAGTGTGGCCAGTAGACTGACTGGCATCTGCTGAGTGACTTGCCAGCTAGAGGTCAGCAGTTCGAATCCTGCACCTCCGCAGGTCTTCTCCACCTCAGTCCAACTTTACCAAAGAGAGACGGGGCTATAGGATAGTTTTCTAGAATCGAACCCCTAACCTGGTAGCTAAGTCACAAGGTTCGAGTTCGAGTTCAAGTTCGATGAGGATAAAATTCGGTTTAAGTTCGCCCAATAGATAAAGTTTGAAAAAAATCGCCATTAAGTTCGAATAATAGAAAAATATAAAAACATTTAAAATTAAAATTAGAAAACATAAAAAAATATATTAAATATAAAAATAGAAAACATTAAAATTTATATTTAATATAATAACAATTTATATTTAAAAGAAATACATTAAAAATATTAATAAACTTAACATTTTTATAATATAAAAACAAACCTAATGAATACAAAACGTAATATAAAAATTAAGTTTAAAAATAAATTTAAAAAACAAAATTATTGACCTAAGTTTTAAAACGTAATAAAGGAAACAATTAATAAAAATGATAGTTAAAAAACTAATCTAAGGAATTAAAAACATAACATAAAAATAAAATTAAAAACGTATATTGAAAAGACCACAAAACAAAAATCCAACGGGTAGTGGTGTAACGGTTCTTAGGTCTCCTTGTAATTGGGAGGTCCAAGGTTCAAATCTCGGCTCTATGTTAAGGCAACCTACTACCGACAGTTTGGATACCCTTGTGATGGGGCGCCACGATAATGTGGTTTAATCCGTGGGCTCGAGAGCTTAAACTACCATCCTTGGATGGTTCCACGACCAGTGTGGGCTGGTGATGCCACAAGGGCTAGGGCCCTCTCCCTAGGTAACTCGAGCAAAAAAAAAACCACAAAACAAAAAAAAACCTGTGGTAAGTATGAATTCATAATAAATATGAATTTATGAAATAAAATAAAATGAACAAAAAATAGAAAATAACTTAAAGCAGAGTAAAAATAAAATAAACAAACCAAAACAAATAAACCCTACCTCTTTGCAACTCGGGCTCTTCACAACAGAGTCGGCAGCGGTAGCAGCGGTACCTCTACCCCTCTACAATCGATGCTCAGGATTCCATGATTAAAATTGCAGCTGCTCAGCACCCCAATGTGCTCGCAACTCTTCTCCCATCACTCAGATCGAAACCCGTGACTTTGAAGTTCAAAGCTCCTTCCCCCTGCACTCATTTTGTGGTGTGTTTGCTTGCCCTGGTTTTTATAGACTCTCTCGCTCATCTCTTTCCCGTTCAGCCCTTTCCCACACAGCAAACTTCGTACAAACAAGCACGAATTTCGACAATTTCAGGGGCCGGTATTTTGTTCGCGAATTTCAAACTTTTTCATGAAGTTTGGCCAACCTTGTGACTTAGCCTGGTAGTAGATAATGATAGAGATGTTGCCCATACCTTTGCATCTTTATATTATAAACCGCCACTGCCAGCGCGAATGCTGTACTATTCCTCTTCTAGTTTGCGTTCCATAAGAGCTAATTCGGCAATTAGTGGCAAATGACATTCTTCGTGACCAAATTTTTCTCCTTACAGATCCGAGGATGTTGGGATTACGCATCATACACCTTGCAAATCCCAATGCCGGAGTTTAATTAGTTATTCTCTGGCAATTATGGGTACACATGCTTCCCATTTGATGTGGCTATTTTATCGTCACGTGTATTATGTATTAATAGCATGCATAAAGAGAGAATAAAAGATGAACTAAGAAAAATAAAGCACTAATTCTGGAACATAAGTGCAGGTCAGATCAGTAAGCACAAGGGCAGCTAGTTTTGATCAAAAAGAGCCGTCTATTTTGGTAAATTCATCATGCAATTAAGGTGCTGAGGAAGTCTATTCTTGAACTGTCTATATTTAGTGAAACTGCTGTAAATTTATCGTGCATACTGGGTGGCTGGGAAGTCTAATTATAGACTGTCTATTTTTGGAAATAAGTGCTGTTAATTCTCGTCTATTCTAAGCGCTAAAAGTCCATAAATTGGGTGCTTGGGGGCAGAGATAAATATACAATTAATGAGACAGTATTGTTGGTATTTGTAAGAAAAGGAGAAGCAGCCTGTGTAATTTCTAGATGTGCTGATTGGGACTGTGGGAGTTGATACTTTGTCACTGTACTGTAACCACAGCCTGCTGATTACTTGATGATACAATTGAGTGCTCCTTGGTTGCTGGGGTTTTCTCAGATGGGTATTCCCAGAGTAAATGTTATGTCCTATGTGAGTTATATGTGATGGCATGTTGCTGTAGGCTACTTGCATGTTTATTATTCTTACTGAATATGAGAGATCGAGGTCTGTCTTGCACTTCTATCCTCTAGAGTCTAAATATTAAGTAGGAAGTTGTTCCTCATTTGTCTAGATTCCTTTCATTTGGTACCAGAGCCTGGCCAGCTTTTAAGATCCGGGGTTAGGAAATAGAATTTTTGCTTTAAGCTTCATTTGAGTGGGAGTTGTGCACTTCAGAGATCTTATTTCAGCATGGGAAGTACATCACGGCTGGAGATAGATAAATTCAATGACATGAATTATGAACTTTGGAAGCTGAAGATGGAGGATCTGCTCATAGACAGAGATCTGTGTGCTGCTGTTTCAGGTAGAAAACCAGCAACTATGAAGGATGAAGTCTAGGCAGTTCTGGATCGAAAAGCAAGGAGCCTAGTCCGGCTTTGTTTGGCTGATTCGGTGCTTTTGAATGTATCCAGAGAGACCACCATGGAGAGCCTCTGGAAGAAGTTGGGGAATCTTTACCAAGCCAGATTCCTAGTAAATGAGAAGCTTTTCTACAGAAGAAGCTCTACTCCTTGAGGATGGGTGATGGCGACTCGGTTGCAGAGCATTTGAATGCGTTCAACATCATTGCGAGCCAGCTACAGTCCATAGGCATGCAAATGGATGATGAGGATTAGTGCATCACACTCTTATGTTCCTTGCCAGATTCATGGGGACAACCTTGTGATGGAAATCAGCAGCACAGTCACTAAGCTAAAGCTTGAACAAGTAGTGGGTGCTTTACTCTCAAAAGAGTTGAAATGGACGACTTTCCTATTCCGTCAAGGAGGCATTGATTGTTCAAGGTAGATCGAAAGATAAAGGCAAGAACAAGAAAAGGGACACAAGAGCCAAATCTAAAGGGAGATCCAAGTCTCACAGAAAGTCCAAGGTGAGTGTTGAAATTGTGGCAAGCAAGCCCACATAAAGGACTGCAAGGAGAAGAAGAAGAGCAAGAAGGAATTGGATAACAATTCACACTCTAAGGCTTCTCAAGAGGACGCATGTCTGTGGTTGTTGCAGCCCTTACCACACATGCATGTGAGGATGCATGGTTGATTGACTCTAAATATTCCTGCCTAGATATGGCAGTACGTACCCTGCAGGGCATGGGTACAGGTATGGTACATACCCGGTATGTGGTATGGGTATGGTACGCAAGGGGTACGCTCAGGGTATGTCCAGCAGTACCCGCGTACATCTGGGTACTTCTCAGGACGTACCCTAGCCGTACCCAGTACTGATGGACGTACATTGGTCATACCCAGGGCGTACCCAGGGCATACCCAGCCGTACCCACAGCGTACCCACCAGTAAAAACAACAATTTTTTAATTTTTTTTTAACTTTTTTGTTAAAAAAAAAAAAGACTATTTTTTGCGGGTCAATAAAGGTCAATAGATGGGATTACGTAAATGATTCAACTGTGGTAAAACTTCACAGAAGTACCTAAAACAATGGCTGAAACTGCAACAATTGAGATGTGTTTGGGTAATGTAGGATCAAAAAACACAGTGGCAGCATCTCCACTAGCAAGTAAGACTAATGCAGGAATAATAAGAGAAACCCCAAAGGAATCTGAACTGCCAGATTTGAAGGGAGCTGGTAATATCCGGAATTCCAGTCCAGTTATGTGATTTGTTATTATTTATGTTAATAATTGGACATTGTAACATTTGGAGTTTGAACAATGTACTTGTTTGAAGTTCAATCAATGAATATCATGACAAAATGCATTGAATTATTAATACATTATTTGGCTATTTCACTTAATTAATAATTTGTTTACTCTATTCATGTTTAAGGCTGAATTTTTGTTTATTTGGCTATATTTTTTATATTTTATATGTATATTGTATTGTCGTACCCAAGTGCCGTACCGGGCCCCCAAAAAAATTGCCGTATCAGCGTACCAGACCCCGTACCAGCTACCTAGATTCCTACCACATGACTCCCAATCGGGAGTGGTTTTTACAAGTATGGTGACTTTGATGGTGGGATAGTGTATTTGGGAGACAACTCGTCTCTCAAAGTAGTTGGGCGCAGAAGAGTCGCGTTCACACTTGAAGATGGAAGGACCAAATCCGTCTCCAATGTACTAAACATTTCAATTTTGGCAAGCAACCTGATTTCTGTAAGTAGATTGAATGATCTTGGAGTGCAGGTGGTCTTTAGCAAGGAGGGCTGCAAGACAGTGCGTGGAGCCATGGTCTTAGCTAGGGCTGTTCGAGACAGAACTCTATTCCAATTTGAGGCAAGCACCATTGCATGTAATAGCATTGAGGTTCCTGCTGCTGAGAACCTGAAACTTCCTGCTGAGAAGACTATATTGTGGCATGAGCACATGGGCCACATTGGTGAGAAAGGCCTTAGGGCCTTGAAATGCAAAAATATGGTAGAGGGGTTAGATGATTGTTCTTTAGATTTTGACTTTTGTGAACATTGTATATATGGAAAGCAAAATCATGTTCAGTTTTACTCGAGCTCTGCTAGATCATCAAGAACTTTGGATTTGATTCATAGTGATGTATTTGGTCCTGTTAAAGTACCTTCACTAGCAAAATCCTTGTATTATGTTTCCTTTATTGATGACTTCTCCAAGATGACATGGGTCTACTTCCTCAAGCGGAAATATGATGTCTTTGGTCGGTTCAAAGAGTTTTAAGGTTCTTGTAAAGAATCAGACCAAAAGGAAAATCAGGGTGTTGAGAATGGACAAAGGCAGAGGTTCAATAAAATTTGTAAGGACAATGTCATTGTGTAGCACAAGACAACTCCATACACCCCTCAGCAAAATGGAGCTGCAGACAAGATGAACATGAAATTGATGTAGAGGGCTGGAAGTATGCTCCATGCAGCCAGTTTGGATCAGAAAGTCTGGGTAGAAGCAATTAGTATAGCATGCTATTTGATTAATAGATCTCCTACATCAGCTCTTGTTGACAAAACCCCACAGGAGGTTTGGACAGGCAAGAAGCCCTCACTACAGCATATCAGAGTTTTTGGTTGTGAGGCATATGTGCATGTGCCTAAGGAGAAGAGATCCAAGTTGGTATTTTCATCGGATATGGTGATGGTGTGAAGGGATACAAACTTTGGAATCCTGTGACACAGAAGACAGTGTATAGTTGGAATATGATCTTCAGAGAGATTTTTTTCTAAAGTTGAGCAACCAAATGATAATGCGAAGACAACAGTGCAGCTTGAGCCAAAGACCGAGAAGGCTGCACCTGAGGTTGAACTAGAAGTTCAGGATGGACCAGATGAGGAGCATGTTCCAGAAAGCTTGGACAGTTCAGAGGAGGAACAACCTCAACCTCACTGGGTGAGGAGGTCGACTCAACACAAAGTAGCCAGAAAGATATAGCCCACCTGATTTTAAATGTATATTTGCTTTGTCTACTAGTTAACATGAGCCCAAGGCTGTGAAGAAGGCAATGGAGATGAATGACAGTGAGTCCTAGAAGATGGCCATGGATGAGGAGATGGCATCCTTAAAGAAGAATGGCACATGGGACCTAGTTCAATTGCCTAAGGGAAGGAAACCTGTTGGCTGCAAATGGATTTTCAAGAACAAATTCAGTTCTGAGGGCAAGATAGAAAAGTACAAAGCAAGGCTGGTTGCTAAGGGTTATTCCCAAGTGGAGGGAATAGATTTTGGTGAGATCTTTTCTCCAGTTGCAAAGCTTACATCCATTAGATTTCTTTTATTTGTTGCTGTTGCTTTTGACCTTGAGGTTGAGCAAATGGATGTGAAGACAGCCTTCTTGCATGGAGACCTAGAGGAAGAGATCTACATGACACAGCCAGAGCGTTATGTATTAATGGTAACGAAGAATCGATTTGCAAATAAAATAAATCTCTTTATGGTCTCAAACAATATCCTAGAATGTGGTACAAGAAGTTTGATTCCTTTTGAGATTGGGGTTTGCTAGATCAATGTAAGATCACTATGTTTATTATAAGCAGGATGGTGATCATTTTGTTGTTATTGCTTCATATGTAGAAGACATGTCACTGATTGGTAACAATGAGGATATGATCAGGGTTTTAACTCTCAGCTTTCATATAGTCTGAAATGATTTAGGAGCTGCTAAGTTTATCTTAGGGATGGAGATTACAAGAGATAGAGCTAACAGTAAACATTGGCTAAGTCAGAAGAAGTATGTTAACTCCATGTTGTGGCAGTTTAACATGAAGGATTACAATCAAGTGAGGGTTCCTATTTCTGTGGGAACAACAGTTGCTATTTCTGTAGAAATGCTTCTCATTTACTAGGAATTTAGCTTGGAGGGCAATCAACATAAGAGTGTGTTTGAGATGGAGGGCATGAGACACGTACTTTATGCTAGTGCATTTGAGAGCCTCATTTATGCTATGGTCTGCACCAGACCAGACATTGCCCATGCAATGAGAGTCTTGAGCCGACTTATGGCTAATCCTGGAAAGGATCACTGGGTGGCAATGAAGAGAGTTTTCAGATATCTTCATGGTACCTCAAATCACTCTATTTGCTATCATGGATCCTTGGCAGCCAGGAAGTTCCATAATATGCCGATGGATATACAGGGATTTGTAGACTCAAATTGGGTAGGAGATTTTGATAGCAAGAGGCCTCCCAGTGGCTGTGTTTAGCCTGTTTGGTGGTGCCATTAGTTGGATGAGTAAGCTGCAAGTTGTAGCCACTTTATCCACTGTGGAAGCGAAGGATATGGCAGCTGCAAGTTTTAGCCAATTTATCCAGTATGGAAGCAAAGGATATGGCAGCTATTCATGCATGTAAGGAGGCGATCAAGCTTCAGAGATTGTGTTTGGATATTAGGCTGAGTCAAGGAGCAAAAAAAGTTAGTTGTAATCGTCAAAGTGCCATCAGCTTGGCAAAGAACCCTACATTTCACATGTGGACAAATCACATTGATGTGCAGTACCATTTTGTTCGTGACATGGTGGAGGATGGAAAGGTTATACTTGAGAAGGTGGATACTTTGGTAAATGTTGCAGATGCTTTGACGAAGCCTGTGAGCTCAGATGGTGGCGCAAAGCTATGGGCAATTTTCCCTTAGCAGTTAGTTCACTTTTGTTGATGTTCCCTTTTGCTCTTGCAAGGTATATGACAAGTGGGAGAATGTTGGCATTAGGTGTCATACACCTTGCAAATCCTAACAATGGAGTTCCATTAATTATTCATTGGCAGGCAGCACTCTTGAGTGATTCCAATACTCTTATTCAAGGTCCTTTTAGGAATATTTGGAATTGCATTCAGATTTCTACCTTATTTATTCTGTGGATACTCAGATGCAAATATGTTTTCAGGAATGAGGCATGCATTTTGGATGATTTTGTCACACTAAAAAGGAGAAGTTCGTTTACAATTGTTAGCAAAAGGATTTCTTTCAATAAAGAAAGCCAACAAGTTTGACCCTAGGGATTATTCTGACTTCATTGATGTTCTTGTTGATTTATAGAAAAAACTAGAATCGTCATTGTACATATCATCATACAGTTCTCTAATCTTTTGTACAGCCCTTGGTTATAGCATTGCTTTTTGTTAATATATGAAGCATCTATTCAAAATAAAAATAATTGTGGGTACACGTGCTTCCTACTTGATGTGGCTATTTTTTTCCGTATGTATAATGTATTAAGAGCATGTGTAGGAGAAAAAAGGCGAACTAGGTAAAATAAAGGACTAATTCGGAGCATAAGCATAGTCCAAATCAGCATGCATAAGGGCAGCTAGTTTTGGTGGATAAGAGCTGTCTATTTTGGTAATTCATCATGCAATTAAGGTGCTCAAGAAGTCTATTCTTGGACAGTCTATATTTAGTGAAACTGCTGTTAATTTATCATGCATCCTGGATGGTTGAGAAGTCTAATTATAGACTTTGTTTCTGGAAATAAGTGTTGTTTATTCTCTTCTATTCTAAAGCACTGGAAACACCTATAAATCAGGCACTTGGGTGTAGAGATAAATATTCAATTAATGAGACAGTATTCTTGGTATTTGCAAGAAAAGAATAAGTGGCCTGTGTAATTTCCAGTTGTGTTGATTGCGGCTGTAGGAGTAAATACTTTGTCATTGTATTGTAACCACAGATTGCTGATTACTGAATAATACAATTACGTGCTCCTTGGTTGTTGGATTTTTCCCGTAAGGGTCTTCCCAAGTATATGTTGTGTCCTATGTGAGTTATATGTGATTGCATGTTATTGTAGGTTACCTATATGTTACTAAATTTGAGAGATTTAGGTCTGTTTTGCACTTTGTTCGAGAAATATTAAGTAGGAAGTTGTTCTGCATTTGTCTAGCTTCCTTTCATAAAGGAGAAGTGCTCATTTCGAAAGTAGTGGCATCGGGTAAGTCCTCTTACGCGAGCTTTTGCCCATATAGGGCTTTAAGAGTTAACAAACCTCATTTCCAGATGAAATTTTTAAGATCTGACAGCTTTTGTGGACTCTTTGCCAAAAATTGCTACAGGTCACCATTTTGCAGTTTGCAATGTTTCGATGTTCGATGTTACTTTGCCATCACTATGCTTGGAAATTTGACAGCTGTGTTGCCGTCATTAGAGAAGAGTGAAAAATTGGTCGTCATTTGATTGTAACTGAATTATTAGTAGCATATTACACAATAAATTTAATATTTTATTCAATACTTGAGAGTGTTTTATTCACTGACTTGACTCTATGTATTAGGGATCTAGTCTTATCTCGATCTTCCTACAAATCCTCTCAAACTTATCTAAGTGAGTAACATCCCACATACAATATGACTCCTAATATGAAGTATTAATAAAAATTCCAACATCCCCCCTGGGCCATCATCGATTGTTGTGGAAGATCTGAAAATGTTGGCTAGGGAGTATCAAGGTTGGCGGGGCCAAGTTGGGAGATCAAAGGGAAAGCAAAGCACTTCCTCTAGAATCTCCCCTAACATCCAAGGCCATTGTAGCTCCCATAGTAGAAAAGAAACTCGTAATATGAATTTGTCCCTATGGTTTGGGGGTCGATTGATAAGTAGTAGATCTAAGCAGCCAAAAAGGGGTAGAGCCATGCCAACAAGATGCATCAACGTCATGAGGCCGATTTAAAGGCAAGTTGATGGATATGAGCAATCCAAGTAGTAATGGTGCACTGAGAGAAGCGCCACCTAACTCATCTATCAGCTCAAAATGTTAAGTACCAATGTCCAAAGGGCATTTGATGTTGCCTGCCGCTTTGAATGGCACGGAGAAAATAGGTGAACGGGATGGTGGCTCTAATGAACCTATATTCTTGAAGCCATAACTTTGTCATATTAACTTTGTTTGGTTGTCCATTTGAAGCGTTGGAAAGGCATACGTCTTTATGCAAAGTGGTCATATTTTGAACAAGCCAAAGTATGGAGCCAATTCTAGGTGTGCATATCTTGAACAACCAATTTTTCACGGTCTGGTTATGGTAATGGGAGTTGGCTTTGATGGGCATATGGACATTTGACCCTCATTTCTAACGAGACGTCTATTGCATTTGATGGATGTGTAGCCTTGTGAGAGTGGGCCATCTCATGGAGTTAGCATTATCATGCTGATTTAATTTTTATTCTTGGAGTTTGTTTGGAAGACTATTGGAGGTCATCTATCCAAAAGGATTTCTTTCATTTGTTCGTAATTACTATGTTTGGTTATAGAGTTGTTTTTGGCCACACACAAAGGGGCTAGGATACTGACTTTTGACTTAATGGTTGTGATTGTGATGGTTCAGTCGGTGGTTGCTATGGTATTGCGGACTTGAGACTGGATCATGGCAGATTTTGGTGTGATATGCTTTAGGTTTCAGGCACACATCGTTGGATAAAGCAGGTTTTGGGAGTTGATACATATGATTGGTAATTTGTGATTGACTTGGTGTTTGGTTCACTATAAGCTTCAACATTTTTGTGATCTGCATCATTTCTGTAGATGTAATGTTCTCCAATGCTTCTGGTTTTATACATGCATCTTCATATTGTGCAAGTTTGGGAGCTCATTCACATGGCAGGTAGCTTGTGGTGATCGACTTGGAGTTTGGTTCACAGTTAGCATCAACATTTTTTCCATCATTATTATTCTTTTGGAGACTTGTTTAGATGGTTGTTTCAAGGATTATGCGACCGCGGACTCATTGTCAGATTTGTTCAAGCACATCTTGCAGATGAGAGGATTTGACAATCAATTTGTGTTGGATTGACAATTGGATTCGGCATTTTGACCATCATCATCATCGCTCTTAGAGATTTTTTTGGATGGATAGTTCAAGGATTGTGGCTACGGATCCGTTGTTGGAGTGATTTGAGCAAATCTTATAGTGGAGAGCATTTGGCAATCAACTTGTACTCAATTCCCAAATGGCTTCTGCACTTTGGCTCATCATCATCCTTTGGATTAGGAAAGTTGTCATTAGGAGTAAAATGTTAGCATAATGTCACCTTTGTTCTTGACATATATCATCATGGTTCCTTTAAGTCATGTTTTAGGGGAGATAGATGTTAGCGTAATAAAACACTTTTTATAGGTCCCATGAAGCAGCCAATCTTGTAAAAAAGGGTGCATGAATCAAGGGGATGTGCCTCCTCGTTACACATCAAGAGCTCACATCAAATTCTATTCTCTCTATATGGAGTAACCATGTGTTGGGTGCCGTAAAATGCATGCTCCATATCTATGTTTTCTCTTGTGTGATCTTTGCTTTTATGGAGTGTTGGTTATGTCAATCATGAGATTCTGCACCTAATTCTCACATGTGCATAATATGTTCACGCCTCACAATAAACAAGCCCTTAAAAAGCTTAAAAGGGCTCTGAAGAGAGCCTGTTTGCATGCTTTGTAGTCTTTTGTTAATTTGTCCCGATCTTACCAATATTAGGAACACATTTATAAGAACTGAATTTTCTATAGAGATGCTTACATGAAATGTTATAACCGTCGAATTATCAACAATGTTAAAAAAAAAAGTGATTTTTACTAGATTTTGGCGGGCGTGCGTGGTTGCGAGATGTCGGACCTTTCGGTCTAATTCTGCTGGTCCAGCTCATCCTGCTTTTGGCGTTACAACTACGGGCTCGGGATCCCCCATGCATGTTCTTGGAAGGCGGTGGTTTATTACTTGGGTTCTAAAGCTAGCTCTTCACATCCCTCCCTTGAGTTGAATCCCTCTCTACGGAACGGAAAGCTTTCCTTGGCTATCCCACAGAGCATCATTGACGCGGCTATTGTAGGTCGGGAGTTGTCTTTGATAAACAAGCTTATGGGACCTAGACCTCTACTTGAAGTGGGCTCAAAATAAATGGGACCTAGAAGTGGGCTCAAAATAAATGGGCTCCCTGGGGCTCCTTAGAGGTTGTGACACTACCTAATGGATTTGTCCTCTTCACCTTCAATCTGAAAGAGGACTTCTCGAGGGCGATCCTTAATGGCCCTTGGTTCTTCAGTGCAAAGGTTTCTACATGCAGAAATGGTCAAATAAATTCAATGCTTTCACTGAACCTATGACAAAAGCCCCTATCTAGGTTCGTCTCTTAGGACTTCCATTGGAATTCTGGGAGCGCCCGATTATTGAGGGTATTAGGAAATCTTTGGATATGCTTAATGTCGTAGATGTCGCAACTAAAGTTGTAAGATTCGAGGGGTTAAACACATTAACCATTAAATAAGATTCAATATTAATTAAATTAATATAACAAACATTACAACAACATTATAACAAATGCAATAAAATAAAATAACACAGAGACACAAATTTAACGTGGAAAAACCCCCAAGGGGTAAAAACCACAAACAAAGGTAAGATTTCCATTAATGAGAAACTCAATCCAAGTACATCTCCATTCCCCTCACTTCTCTCCTCCATGAATTCATCACATGAATTCTAAATTCATTACATTTGAAATGACCCCACAGTCAATATAAATAAATCAAACGGGTGTGACTTCTCACGAAGTACCCCTTAACCATTAATTGATCTTTAAATAATCAATTAACATAATAAACACGTAGTTTATATTAAATAAATTAAAATATTATATATTCTAAATTATTTAATTATAAACTATAGTTTATTTATAAGAACACTTAATATTAAATGTTCTAACAAAAGCAAGATCAATACTCATCCATGTCAAGTTCAGTGTGAACGCGGACATAAGTAAACCCATGCCTTCCTCTATTGATCTAATTTCTTCCATTAGTACTTGGGTGCAACCTTTCGAATTTGATTATGTCCCTCGGGCTTGCTTCGTTTACAAAAATCTAGGTCACAGAGTTGTTGCTTGCCCATCCAAACCGGTTACCAAAGCTAACCCACCCCCTTCCATCAAATCCAAGACCAACCTCGCCTCACCTATGAAGCCCATCCTAGGAGTAAGCACCTCCAACACTTTTAATGTTCTTGACCTATCTGTCTCCCCTCTAGAGGAAGGGGAGTTGCTTTTGCTACTCCTCACCCCTCTCCGAATGTTTCCCCTCTGTTTGTTGCATTTGTCTCTGTTGTTTTTGTCACCCTTCCCTCCTTCGAGCTGTGATCTCCAACTTTGTTGGTGTTACATCTTCCGATGCAGCTCCAAACGTAACCAAATCTGTTGCACCCTTATTCCCAGATTGTACCAATGTTGCAGTGAATCCCACCGGATCTCCTACCAGGACTTTTGTGCAAGTGATTGTTCTTCTATGCTTACTTCATCAAAGGATTCTAAAATTCCCCTAGAAGAAATGAGCCCAACTCGTATCCTTAGAAGCAACTCCAACAAGCTAGAGTTGGGTGTGAGAAGACCAAAGGAAGAATTCCTGTTAGGAATAATTAATAGTGTAAACATTATATTGTTATTTGTTGTTGAACAACAAATTATTACAGTATTATATGTGAAGTTGTTGTAAACAACTTCACGTATTTAGCTTGTTGTTTACAACCACTCCTAAATTATAGGAGGTTGTTTTGCTATTTGCTTGGCTATTTATTAGCCATGTATTGTCATTATGTAATTCAGAGAGAAATAATATATCGAACATATTTGTGTGAAGAAAATTATTGTGTAAATCTGTTTCAGAGCTATCATTTGGTACCAGAGCGGTTTGTTCTCCCATGCCTGCGATGGAATAAAAAATCATCAAGGGGCAATTAGTATTCTTTGTTGTCCCGTCTATGAGGAAGGCCCTTCAAATCCGCACCTTCATTCGGCATTGGGTTGCTGTTAAACAATTGAATTTGTATCACTTTTTGTCACGGATTCAACTTTCACACCAGCGGTTTTCCTCTCAACATTGGATGCCCGCGTATAGACCTCATCAACAGTTTTTTTCTCCAATTTTGACACGTGTCTCCACGTGCGGGTTGGATGATGAAGAGTGAGGTTGGTAGGAATTCGTGCATGGAAGATATTGGAAGGCGTAAGGATTTGAGCGGTTCATTACCTTGTTTTGGCGTGGTAAATCCTACAGCAAACAATCAGATCTCCAAACTATAGGACCACGCACTCAGCCTCTGCAAATTACTACTAAAGTTTGATCTTGGAGCCATAAAAATGCACTCAGCCTGTAATCATAGCCGTATAAATCTACACGGCTGCACCATGTATCTATTTCATGCTCCTCCCTCAATCTTCTGCGCAAATTGATGAATGGATGTTGCGGAAAATTCTCAGGCATAACACAGATCCATGTTTTCCTCCAACGGAAATTGGTAATTAGGCGTGTTAGTTTTTTGTGATACAGTCGAATTGTATTGTTATAATAATAGTCATTTCCCGTAAAGTTTATCAAAGTAAAAAAATCTTTGAGTCTTTATTTTTATAGTTTGTAAAAAGTAATTAAATATTACTTTTTATTCTATAGGTAGAATTTTAGTGTTTATTTATTATTCAAGTCAATAGTTGTAAGGTATTAAAAAGTAATTTTCTATTACTTTTTTAAATAGGTTGTTTAAAAATCAATATTTTTGGTGTCTAAACCATAAGATACATTGTGTATAAGTATTGTCGGAGTCATTTAGGTTTCATAGTCATTTTTTGCGTCAAAATTCTCAAAAGTTGTATTGTCAACATTGTTAAATAGGTGATTTTAGGATTATTGTCTTGTCAAGTGTTAAAGTCGTGTCATTGTATTAAGTCCAAAAAAAAAAAAAAAATTTTGCCTTACGAACGCATTTTCGGTAGAATCCGACGTTCGGGTAAGGTGTGTAATTTTTGAGCTTCATATCCAAATCCGGCTGAGTTAGCAGCATGCAACTGGAGGACGGAGGCAACGGAGGATGGAGGGCGATCAGCGCCTCTCGTTAGTCACCAACGACGGGGTCGCATTAAAATTTGGTGGCAATATTTTATATTATTTCAGTTGTGTGGTGTGCAGAATAAAATGATGTGTGGTTTTCTTCCCCTGTTTTGATTCAAATGAGGAAGATATGCATTTTGGGTGCTGAGAACAGTTGTATAGGAGGGCAGCTGAACTGGAGAGATCCTCTGACTGAGAGATTCTTCGACTGTCGTACTTCTAACATCGATCGGCCGGTGAAATCTAGCGTTCACTGGAAGTGAAAGCGGGAACTGTTGAGTTCACGTATGTAGGTGAATCGGTGGAAGTGTGATCATCCGGTATGGGGTTCACTGTGGTGAAGCGGATTGGTCATGTGCAGCAAGATCCAAGCCAGCAGTATGCAGACCTAAAAGTATGCAGAGGCATACGATTCTGGTTCCAGTTCTATGGTGAATTTTTTCCGTGTTCACATTAAGGGGGTGATATCAGTAAATAATGTTCACACTAAGGGGGTGAATGTTAGGAATAATTAATAGTGTAAACATTATATTGTTATTTGTTGTGGAACAACAAATTATTACCTGGTATTATATGTGAAGTTGTTGTAAACAACTTCACGTATTTAGCTTGTTGTTTACAACCACTCCTAAATTATAGGAGGTTGTTTTGCTATTTGCTTGGCTATTTATTAGCCATGTATTGTCATTATGTATTTCAGAGAGAAATAATATATCGAACATATTTGTGTGAAGAAAATTATTGTGTAAATCTGTTTCAGAGCTATCATTCCCAACTATACCAAGATGCAACTAAAGGCTACTCTAGGTGTCGTTGATGGTACACACATGACACTATATCCATTTCAGGCATCACAAAACCAAAAAATTACAAATGAAGCTCCTCTCCTAAAACAGTAGGGGAGCTAATGGCTCTCAAAACTAAAATGTGTGCAAATACAACCCGATATCATTATGCTACAAGAATTCAAGATGAACGATGGTGTCATTGTACTTAAGCTTTGGCCGAAAGCATCCTTTGTGGACCACCCTTCGACTAGTAATACGAGAGGTCTGTGCACACTTTGGGACCCCTCTGTTCTTTATGGGGAATGCATTCTCAAATCTTCTTCTTATGTGGTCATATTCTTCCAAGAGATTGGATCCAACTTTAGTTGGATTGCTACCAATCTTTATGCTCCTAACTCAGAAGTGCTCAAGGAGGGGGTGTGGGCTGGACTCGTAGAGCTTAGACAAAAGTGTGCAAATGTCCCTAGGTTCATATCGGGAGATTTCAACACACCTCTATTCCATTCTGACAAGCAAGGAAGCTCTTTGACCAGTGTTAACAACATGGAGGTGTTCCTAGGTCTAATGGATCAAGGTGATCCTAGGTCGGGTAACAACCACATTCAAATCAAGTTGGATAGAATGATGGGATCGCTTGATTGGATTGGTCACTACCGAGGATTCCTTCTTACAATCTCTCCCGAGAATTTTTTCTGATCACTCTCCTCTCTTGCTCACGCCCTCTAATGTGATGGACATCAAAAAGCCCCCTTTCCGATTTGAACTAGCTTGGCTACATAACACTGACCTTCACGATCTCATCTCGCTTTGGTGGGCGGTGGACATTGAAGGTTCTGTTATGTTCAGGTTTGCTAAGAAGCTAGCTGGTGTCAAAAGACATCTCAAGAGATGGAAAGTCACATCCTTTGGTGACATCCGGGGCTTGGAAGCTGAAACTTTCAATAGACCTTGAGGTGGTCTCCAAGAAAATTGTGGTTTTGGGCAGATCCCCCCAACTTCATTCCAAAGAGCTTGAGATTCTCTCAGATTATCATAACACACTGCAAGAAGAGGAGATATACTAGAGACAACGCTCTAGAGCCCTCGACTCAAAGGAGGAGATCGCAATGCTAAAAATTTCATATCGCTGCCCAAAAACACAAAAGTAGGAATAAGGTAAGTGAACTTATCAAAAAAGACGTGGCTACTATTAACAAGGATGTTGACATATTTGATGAAGTTTTGTCTTTCTACTGATAGGTTGTTGGTTGTTTGGCTCGGTGAGGTTGGCCCCCTTGAAAAGATGGAGGAGATGCTCGCTTTCATACCAATACTATGGACACGAACTCGGCTCTTAACACGTCATATGAACTCTAAGGTTAGAACGACGGTCCTTTAGATGAATGGTGAGAAATCCCCAGTCGGATGACTTCCCAATGGCCTTCTTTCAGACTTATTGGGACATCATTAGCCAGGATCTCTTGAATGTTGTTAGAGAATTCCAACAAAATGACGTTCTTCTCAAGGAATGGAACTCTACTTTTGTTACTCTTGCTCCAAAGTCTTCTGGTGCGAAGAGACTGACGGAATTCAGACCGATTAGCCTCTGCAACACCTCTTATAAAATCATCACCAAGTTTTTGATCAATAGGTTAAAGCCCTTTATCTCTTCGTTGGTCTATGTGCGGCAAAGTGGTTTTATCAAAGGGAGAATGATGTACTATTTGGGTCTACAAAGGATTAAAGATATGAATGTAGCTTTGATGACCAAACTTGGTTGGAGTGCTTACTTAGGGACTCGGGAAGAAATTTGGGTTTAGACTCTCTCAAAAAAATATCTTCCTAATAACAAATTTTTATATCTAATACCCCCTTCCGAGGGTTTAGCTATCTGGAATTCTATGCACACTACTGAGGACCTTTTGGTCAAAGGCTCAAAATGGAAACTTGGAAATGGTGCAAATATTGACTTCTGGAAAGACAATTGGGTTGCTGATCATCCCCAGTTGCAATCCCTCACAGGACCCCATCATGTTAGGTTTGTTTGTTGAGGGCTCATGTCGAAGGCTACATTGATAAATCTACCTATCCCCCTAGTTGGTCCTTACCGAAGTGGTGAGGTTGCAATGATACCTGACACGATTGTTGAAGTCTCTGAAGGCTCTTCTTTCCAATCACTATATTAGTTTTTCTTTGACTCAAGACGCAATCATTTGTCCAGGGACCACTTCGAGCAAATTCACGGTTAGTTACGCTTCTTACAGATCTTTATCTTTACTTATGGGGGTTCTCTTAAAATGATTTGGCCACCTCATCTCATTCTTAAAATTGGTATGTTTGCATGGCTGGTCTGGAGGGATGCCATTCTCACAAGTGACAACCTTCAGAGACGTGGCTTCTCGCTGCCCAGCAGATGCAACTTATGTTACAAAGCTTTGGAAAGCTCCTTTCACCTATTCTTGCAATGCTCTTTCTCCAGTCAAATATGGTACCTTTTCCTTGAGAAATTTGGAGTGCTCTGGACTTTCCCAAGTTCTATTCAAGATGTTCTCCTTCAATGGCATTCCCCTTTTGTGAATCAGGGTCTCTCCCTCTCTTGGAAGACTTTACTTCTTCATGTTTTATGGGGCATCTGGAAAGAGCGGAATAGAAGAATCTTTAAGAACGAATCTATCGATGTCTTCAAATTCATCACGGAAAGCCTGTAAGAGAACATCAACAACACGTTTTGGACTAAGTATAAAAAGAAGGTTGTCCTAAATGAGAAAGCCAAGCTGGAAGCATGATCTGTCTACCCTTCCTGTAATCCCCTCCTCTTTTGTTGTCGGAGCTTCCACCTTCTAGAGCCCACCTCCCCATGGTTGGTTGAAACTTAATGTGGATGGGGCTTCGAAGGAAACAGGTCTTTCTGGTTGTGGGGGTTCCCTTAGAAATGACATGGGCAATCTTATAGCTCCTAGTGCTTTCAACCTGGGATATGGAAGTAATCATAGGCCTGAAACACTAGCAATCCTCAAAGGGATGGAACTGGCTAGGAAATTCTCTAATGGTCCACTAATCATTGAATGTGACTACTTGAACATCATTAACCTATTACTAGAGGACAGGGTTCCTGCTTAGACTATAAGCAGAATTATCAAAGATATCAGAGCTCTGAAGGATGATTTCGAGGAGATCACATTTCAGCACATATATCGAGAAGGTAACAAGCTAGTAGACTACTATTCGACATATCACCTCCTACTTTGTTGTGCTCCCCGGTGAGAGGGGCATCAAGCAGGGGTTCCCCAGTAGAGAACCCCAGACCAGATCTGTCAGGACCGGGAGGCTACTTCCCAGACAGAGGCATCCGAACTCAGACTCGGCCAAGAGCCCCCCATAGGCGGCAATTTACCAGGCCTAATCAGAGAGCTAGACTTTCCGCAAGGCGTATGTGTTCCAAGCTTCTTCCAGCTCCTGACACCAGACATCAGCATATCACCAGATTTTTCCAGCCAGCTTCAAATGACAGTTGAGAGGGTTGGTGTTGAGGATCCTCCCTCCACCCCCTCTCCTTCTTTGTACACTCTTTTCTTCTGCATTCTCCCATCCCTTCGGGCCCAGGCTTCTTTTTTTTTCTTGTTGTTTTCTGGGACCTTTTTGGTTCCCTTGTTGCTTCTTCATTGCATTGTATGGTGCAGTCCCATTGACCTACTTTGTGGTCATTTGTTGGACATTTAATATACTTATCTTATCTTATCTTGCCAATATGGGAGTCGTTGCTTCGGACCCCAACTTATGGCTTGATAAATTCTTAGATGAAATTCTGAAAATTGTTATCTCTGATATTGCAAACTTTAAAGACAAATGAAGCCCTGTCGGTGTCTATGATTAGGTGCAGTCATTGGTATGGCTGCATCCACTCTTTGAGCTGCATCTACTCTTTATGTTACATCCCTTTTCATTGTTACATCCAATTGCTTGGCTGCTTTTATACTCTATGTTGCATCTCCTTGGGCGGCATCATTGTGGACAGTTGTCCTATCGCTAGTATTTATAGCGATCAATCCTTTCCCACGTGCAAAGTTTGCACGTTCTCCTGGGATTTTATGAATAGGTGTGGTGGAGGGATGATCTTTGCAAGCAGTCTTTTCCACCTTATGAGAGCTTTGAAGGATGATTTCGAGGAGATCACATTTCAGCACATATATCGAGAAGGTGACAGTCTTTTCCACCTTATGAACAGTACGTGTGCGGGAGTGGGCTTGCCCTATTTAATTCCTCCGTGCAATATTATTTTCAAAAACTTTCTCCCTGTCGTTTCGTAGCCCCTGCTTCCACCAAGGGCAAAGAAATTCAGCAAATTGAACCAGACAACTATTGAGAGGCCTTGACTGATGCTTAAGTTTGGTATTTTCTAAAGGAGATGTTACCATCTTCATGGAGAGTTTAAAAGGCCATCCAGCCATGATTACCAGTTACATTCAGGCCTCCTGGCAGAATGGCAAAGTCAGAGTTGGTGACACTAAGTTCACCATTTCTGCCAAAACCATTACACCTACGACTGGCCTCCCAACTTCAGGTGCTGAGTTTGAAAAGATGCCCCTTGCTGTGGAACTTGTTGGCTTTTGGGCGAGGAGGCAGCTAAAGACGAGAGGATTTCCGAGAATCAGTCGGGTTTTGAAATACTTTCGCTCAAGTCCCCCTAGGAGAAGGTAGCGAAGCAAGTAATGTGCTTCTTTACAATGGACGGGCGCTTCAAAGTTCTTCACGGTGTTCATTTCTTCCTTCTGTCACATTTTCACCATCTGAGAAAGGTTGATTTCTCTAAATTTTTGTTCAATTCCTTATCTGATTCTATTGATTCTGCTAGGAAAGGTGTAGGGCCAGTTTTGCATCAAGGGTTGATATACCTGCTCTTCTCTAAGGCTGCTCCTACGGTGGTCATCTCCCGCTATCATGTTCATGTGCCCTGGGGAAAGCGTAAATGCATGTCCTTTGCCTCTTCTCTCTTCGCCATTGCTACTTCCTCCATCTCCCCCATGGCCACTTCCTCCAGTTTCCCTAAGTCCTCTTCCCCATCCTTTGTCTGTCTCGACCCCCTTGTCTGCCCTGTTAATACCCCCTTATCGTCGACTCATGGACCTCACAAGTGTAGATGTCGCCTCAGGCTCGCACGTCATGATTCTGATGACTCAGTTGAAGTGGTGTCTCGCCATTCACCGCCTCCACTCTCCTTTGTTCCTGAGATGCAGAATGAAGAGAAAGAACAAGGTCCTCCTTGCCCTCTTTCCCCGCTGATGCAGCTGTTGCCAGTTGAGCAAAATCCCAATTCGCTGGCAATTCTTGTTGAGCTTTATGACAAGGATGAAGCTGATGTGGTATAGCATGTTGATGAGAATGGTTCCACCAACCCTGGCGGATAATGTCTCTGAACCGTTATCTGATGAAGCTGAAGATCACTACATTGAAGTCATCAACAGCATTTTACAAACAGTTGAGTGTTTTGACTGTTATGAATGATTGAAAAGCGTATACAGATAAAGTGGGTGCTAATCTCAGAGCAGACTGCGATGAGATGATTAATATGATTGACACTCTTGTAAAATCTGAAAGATATGTTTCAGATGCGGACAAGGAGGCTGCTAACATTCAGAAAGATGTAATGTTTGAGTTTGTTGGGTTTTACTCTTTTTGGGTCCTCTTGTTGGACTTGTTGTAAAAGGATGGGGATCCTTTCAAAACCCCCAACTTCACCCTTTTTCAAAAAAAAAAACAATGTTCAAAAAAGCTAAGCTGAATTGGGTGGGGCCATAAACAGTATGTATATGATTAACACTCTCTATGAGAGCCTTGAGCTCCAGTTTTGGATCATATATATTTTCCAGATTGATATGCATTCCCCTATTTGCCTGATCGTAAAACAGTGACTCTAACTCATTAAAAATCCTTAATGCTTGAGAACGATTGAATCCATACTAGCACTACAACTTGCTCTTTGTTACCTTTCGATGTTTCAAGTGTGGGCAGTATATTTATTGCTCTCTAAATATGAAGGTAAAATATGGGGCAGATCTTCATCAAAAAGTTTTCAATTTTCATAGTTATTTAAAAAGACAATTTTTCCAAACACCTTTGTCGTAGAAATGATGAAAAAATTATTTTCAAACTGCAAATACTTTTAGTATTGATTATTTAAAATAAAGGCCAAGGAACAACCATTAGCTGCTAAAACGTTTCCTGCTACACAGCATAACCTAGGATTCTCAGACCCAAAAAGTACACCACTATTAGGTGCTCAAGCTTCCCCTCTACTACACCCCATATTTTGTCAGAATAATGAACCACTCATGCAACAAAGATGTAAATGAACATGAAAGAAGAAGAATGATACTCAACGCATAACAGCAGATCATCGCGTATTAGTTACTAGTTATTAACCAGAGTTTAATCGCTATAACCCCATATTAAACTGATGTACCTAGGATAGAATTATGGTTATTTGCACCATGAGGTTGAAGTTTACATTTAGTTGATATGGGTTAGTGTAAGTTCAAGAAGCATTTTGCTCTCGAAGATAATATGATGTAAATTACCACTATTGTTGACAGATATACAGAATGTGAGGGTGCAGAAGGTAAATACATGCACAGATGAACAACATCAAAAACAAAGATTATTGAAGTTGGGTTTAGCATTACAGTTTTAAAAGCAAGGAAGTGATTGGTAAGATGAGCTGATAGCAGTTTTGTAAGTGCAGGATACAGTGGAGGTAAAACATTGCACATAAGTAAAAGAGATTAGGTAGAATAGAGACAGTGTGACAATAGCACACTACTTGACAAATGTACTTGCATAAGAAACGAAGTCAAGAAAAATGTTTAGTAAATCTTAAATGGATAGAATGAAATGAAGTATATCTATATCGTACACAAGACAAATGGAGTGCCCGTACATAAATGCATGAAAAACACAAAGTGCTAGTGATCATGCACAGCAATACAGTGAAATTAGCAAGTGCGGACTCAATGAAATCAAACATCAAAACAAGACACAAAATTCTAGCTAACCTCCTTTGATTTTAACACGAATTCTTATGTAGAATGTTCAATGTGCTTATGATAAGCACAATACTTCTTCTTCACACTGCTAGAACCCTTAGTGAAGCCACTCTGCAAAGTATTTTCATTCTTGGATAGGCTGGCGCGGTTTGAGGGGCCAATTGGGGTAGTACTCTTACTCTATGACAAGATTAAACGAGTGGTCTTTTTGCTGCTACTTGGCTTCCATTCTTAGAGCAAGTTGGTAAGCGTGATCAAAGGAATTGACAGTGAAGAGCTCTATCTACTCTCTAAGATGAGAAAACAGACATAGACTTCATCAAAATCATGCACCTCCAACTTGGTATGAAGCCAATTGAACTCGTCAATGTACTGTCAGAAAAATTGGCCTGAGTTTTCGCAAAAAGGAGCCAAATTTTCTACAGCTCCAGTTCATACCCCTTAGAATAAAATCATGCTCTAGGAGTCAGTTTGAACCATAGTTACGAGGAGACGGTCACCAGTACCGGTACAAGGAGACGGGGACAGGCACGCCATTTTCAAAAAATAGAAGGGTTCTTAGAGACGGCAAAACAATATATATGTAAATTTAAGAGAAAACAATATTATAAAGCCTTAGAAATACAGTACTACCTTTTAAAATTAAAATATTAAATTTAACAAAAGATAAAAATAATTATATTTATCTTTGATTTCTCATCATATCCAAGGTCAAGAGTACAATGTGTGTGTAACAAAGGATAAAAATAATTATATTTATCTTTGATTTCCCATCATATCCAAGGTCAAGAGTACAATGTGTGTGTGTAACACTGAAATGCAAGTCTCCGAGACGCAGTACCAACAATAGCAGTCTCCGAGACTCATTTTTTTGATAGGAGATGAGTCTCTGTACAACAATGGTCTGAACTCTTTACAACTCTCAATTGCTGGTTTATGTGTTGCTTCCAGAAGTTGGACAAAAAATTGCCACCACATGAGGGCTTGATTGTTCATATGGAGCTCAATTATCATAATCTGTTATTGCTCTGTCGATCTTTGTTGTACCTTCAAACTACAAATTCAAGCATCCACCTTATCACCATCCATTATGCATCGAAATGGGGAAATGGATATCTTAATGTGCCACTTGAAAGCAGATTGGGCAATCAGAGCAGCCCTACTAGTAGAGCTTGGGGACTGTTGTTGTCCCATAGGCCATGAGTTGTTGGAACATACTTGACATCTGATTTATCAGTCTAGGCTGAAACTCGTTTTGTTGTTTCCATTGATCATCCAGCTCTTTGGTAGACAACTGAAGAAAATTAGGATTTTGGGTGGTGCTTGGGGAGCTGCCTGAACAAGCCATAACAATTTTCTTTTGGAACATAGAAAAGGGAAAAACACACTAGAATGAAGGGGAGAAAACACCAAGATGGCTTAAAGAAGTAATCTGAAGGAAACAATCGAAGCAAAATCCTCGTACTTATCTGAACTTCTTTGAGTAACAACAATTGACCTCACAGTGTTGCTGTTGGAGGCGCCAAATCTCGACTAACACAGTGAAGAGCTGCTCAAATGACACAGCAGAATGTGTGCACAGCATTTTCCTAGCAGAGAATAGTAGCATAAAGTAAATGCCAGTATACAAGGAAGACTACTTGCTCAATAAACAGTGCAGAAAATTTTCAGATACCCTGTAGGAGCAGTAAATGCAAAAACGAAGGACAGTGTCAGAGGTTGACAGCAGGGGGGGAGTGGAGCAAGGTGCCACAAACAAGCACAACTCGAAGCTGAGCAAAATGATACTCAACAATAACAGATCTTGAGCAAGACTAGACGTATTTGGATTAAACTCAATGAGCTCTAACACCAAATTATATATCCTTACAAAATTAGGACACCAGAATACACACAGAAATCAAGAGAAGTGCGGCCAAAATTTGATGTTGTACACTCTTCATTACTGAGGTATAAATAGATTCACAAAGATGAGCTTAAGCGTATACATTGTACATGTGCAAGGAAACTTCATCAGTCTAACCAAAATGCAGTTAGCCAACTATACGCGTGCATTGTACAGTTAAACTGAGAATCTCTGGTGTAACAGACCAAATGTACAAGATGGAATATACAATGTGGAGATATTTACAGGTATTTAATTATAATATATTCTCATTATATCCCATATTGAAGCAGTCATGATATCGCAGGCCGTACCTAGAAAATGCTGAGTGCAAGTCCCAGAAACATCGGATATAAAGGATGAGAACAAGAGGGAGAATCTAAAGCCAGAGGCTAGGGAGGAGCCAATCCATCCCTGGTTCCCATTTACCAAACAAAAACTAAGAAAAATTCTTACATGTGGATAAACCAAGCTCCAAAAAAAGAAGGAGAACAACAGAAGCAAAGAATCTTAAGAAAGAATCCCAGAATAAGGGCAAGGAATCAACTTCATACAAACATCCTCCGATTTATTTTATTTGAAGTTACCGTTTGTTCCAGATATAGGTCCAGATACAGCAAATCGGGTTTGCCAACACACGTTTTTGACCCCAGGTATGGCTTGGGTATGGCTGTACAAAAAAATACAAAAATATAAAAAACTACAAATATTCTAACTTGATAAACAAGAATTAACCACATAGTATGCATAGAATAAACAAAATAACCACAAAAACACTACTGATAAATTGATAATGCTAACTAAATGCCAAATGTCATGATAAATATTAATTATTAAATCAAAATTAGTATTCATCGTCATATTGCTCTTCATCAAGAGAATCAACATCAACATCATTAAAAAATTATTATAAAAAAATTATTAAAAATAAACAGGCAGAACCTGGGGTTCATCCAGAGTTAGACTTGGGTATGCCCAGAATGGTCCGGATTCATCCGGGATGAATCCACAAGCGAATCACAACTGAACCCGTGCCATGTACGAATTGGACTGGTACCGGGTAGAGGAGAGGGCTGAATTAGTAACATAGATTTTTATGAATTGCATTCAAACAAACATGCTTCTAATTTATTTTCATGAATTTCATTAATAGAAACATTTTCTTGAGCATAATTATTATCACACTTTTAACCAAACCAAACTATAAAAAGTAAAGCAAACTTGATACCATGTAATATTTTAAGGGGTTTTGTATGAATGTAATTCATACAAAGATGCTTCTGATTTGTGCCATTGTTAGGCCACCGTAAGTCCGAAGCAAGGGGTTAAATGACCATCCTTGATCCAACATAAAATTAAGTCAGATTATGACAGTTTAAATCTTGAAATTCAATGGTAAACATATTGACCCCTTTTCCTTTTCAACTCATTTTGTCATATCAGAGTACCTTACACATTCCTGCAACCTGTCAGTTCATTGCCTCCCTGTCCCCTGACCGTTTCTCTTGTTTTTCTTTAATGTAATTTACATGTAAATTCTTCTAGTAAAGTTTACAAGTTAATTCTTCTCAGCATAATAATACTGGCTATGGATTAGGACCATTAATGTAATTTATTTCTCTACAAATGTAATATCCCTAAAAAAGAAACTTCTAGCAATTCTGGATATTTACGTTAAATCCTAGGAGCAGCAGTATTGCAAAAAATTAACTTTTACAACAGCAACAATAATCTGAATTTAAGATCTGGAGACACCCAAGGGGACTGGGGCAGCGATGAAGGGGAAGCGGCAGTGCAATGGAACAGAATGGTCATTTTTTTCAAAATTTAAAATCTGCAATTCGGTCAGCTTCCCCCAAGATTCAGGAAAGGAGCTGGCTGCGGGCCATGGTCTGTCGGAAGCACTGCAGAATCGCCTAGGGCCCAGATTATCAGATGATATCCGTGTTCCCAATGCTAATACCTTAAGCGATTCGCCCTGTTTCGATCCAGTTCAGACAGAGTTTGTCTCTATCTCACTGGTGGATTCGGCTGACTTGGCAGCACAGCTCACCCTTCTCGGAGAAAGAGCTATCTTCGCTAAATTTGTGGGTCGTCGTCTCTCGGTAGAAGGAATATGCAGCTGGTGCGACACTCAGTGGGGTAGTGGCCTCCGCATTCATTTCTGGAGAGAGGTTTTTTTCTCGTTATCCTCCGCAGCTCAGCACAGAGGGACGACACCTTGGAGAGGAAAGACTTTCTCTTCGCAGAATCGGGTCTGCATATTCGCGAGTGGTCTGCCCACTTCGATCCAGCTCAAGCGGAAATGGATGGTTTACATGTCTGGATCAGACTTTATTCACTGCCTAGTGAATTTTGGTCCTCCTCCATTCTATCTAAAATTTGCTCCAGCTTAGGCCGTGTTGTGCGTATAGACCCTGTTACTTTGGAAGGTACTCTTTCTTCCTTTGCCAGGATTTGCATCTCTATTGATCCCTCCAATAAACTGAAGGATTTCATAGTCATATCCACCCCCTCGGGACAATGGGTCAGAAAGTGGATTATGAAGCAGTTTCTGATAGCTGCTTCAAATGCAAACAGCCTGGGCATTTGCAAAAATCTTGTAAAAATCCTCCCGTTTCAGCAGCTGTAGCTTGGAGGAAAAAGATTTCTCCATCCTCTGTCTCCAACTCTGCTATTGTTCCTCTTTCATCCGGGTTAGATCCCATTAAGGCTGTTGATCTCCCAGGTCTATACCTATGAAAGAGCCGCTAGTGCTTAGATCCGAGCACAATCTCCTTGGTAAAAGAAACAGCGTCAGTGGTTCAAGACTCTACTCGGATTCTTTCTCTTTTCCAGGAAGGTATCGCGTGGGCCTTGGTGCTGATGCTGCCTCCCTAGAAAAATGGGTAAATGAGAAGGACGAGGTGCTTCAATCCATCAATGGTGAATCTAGGGATTTTAATAATAGCTCGGACAATGTTCTCATCGATCCGTCTTTGGACAACTTGCAGCAGAGTTCAATCCTGCCGACTCTGCCATTCTAAACATGGACAGGGGGCCGAAAGCTCATCCTGGTCGACCCTCCGAAACATCCTTTCTCTCAAAGACATTGCAGCAGGTAAGCAGCTCCAGCTCCGTTCCTTTTTTCCATCCTCAAGTAGGAGAGGCGGGTCCTCTCTGAAGATCCAATGATCCTTTTTCTTGGAATGTTAGGGGTCTGAATGCCCCTAACAAACAGCGTCTGCTGAGACGTTATGCTCTTGATTCTAAAGCTTTCTTATGTCTTATTCAAGAAACTAAGATGTCTTCAAGGATGTAAGTCGGCTGGTTTCGTAAGTGGAAAGGTTGGGAAGGTTGCTTCTCGGACTCTCTTGGTGCCTCTGGCGGCCTGGGAGTTCTATGGAATTCCAATTTTTGTTGTCTCGAGCCTTTATTGGTCGACCCCAATTTCATTTGGTGTAAAGTTTTTATCAAACATTCTGATGTGTCCTTCTTTCTATGTAATGCTTATGGTCCTAACACTCGTTAAAAAAAAGGGAGCTTTGGTCGAAGATTCAGACAATCCTTGACTCTGTCCGAACTTCAAGACAATAGTGGCTGGGGATTTCAATGCTACCCTCTCTGATAAAGATAAAAGAGGGGGAATTCAATGGCAGCCTCGCTCTCAAGTGGATTTCACCTCCTTTGTTGTCTCCGCTAAGTTAATTGATGTGGAACCCAGCTCTGGGTGGTTTACCTGGAATAATCGGCGTATCGGGTTTAGTTCCATGGTTGTTCGATTGGATCATTTTCTGGTCTCAAAGATTGGCTTCAACACAACTTTCTCATCAAATGCTCTATTCTTCCTCTTCTGGATCCGATCACTTTCTGTCTCTCTCAACATTTCTTTTGACATCCCGCCGCGTCGTTCTCCTTTCAAATTTGAGTCCATGTGGATGCAGGACCCTTCTCTTAGGCCTCTGATTAACTCTTGGTGGGATTCCTTTGAGGTGGAAGGGACTTGGATGTTCAAACTATCTAAGAAGCTTTCTCTGTTAAAAGACAAATTGCTGGAATGGAATGTTTCCTGTTTCAAAAATATTTTTCAAGAAAAACAGAGAGTTGAGAATGCTTTGCGTCTTCTAAATGAATCGGTTTTCTCCAGAGGTATGTTTCAGGAAGACTTCATCAATGAAAAATCTTTACTCTGTGAGCTCGGTGATCTTCTTCTTAAAGAAGAAATTCATTGGAGACAGAAATCTCATGAAATTTGGCTAGGCCGATGGGGACAAAAATACCAAATTCTTCCATGCTTCTGTCAAAGCTAGAAGAAATGTCAATTATATCTCCTCTCTGAAGTTAGATGATGATTCGGTGTTGTCTTCTCAATCTCTGATTAAATCAGAGACGGTGATGTTTTTCAAAAGCTTCTGAATGGTGATGAGGCCTCTCCTCTGGTTGAACAGCGTACTTTCTTTGATCAGATTCCTATTTTAGTTGATGATCTTGACAACGCTAAACTTCTATCTCCTTTTTCTAAGGATGAAGTTCGCAGGATTGTTTTCTCTATGCAAAGGGATAAAGCGCCCGGTCCGGATGGTTTTCCTGCCTCGTTTTTCCAGGACTTCTGGGACGTCATTGGGGATACCATTTGGCATCCGTGGAGGAATCTAGATGTTCGAGGCAAGCTCCTTGGTGCTCTCAATCACACTTTTATTTGCATGTTCCCCAAAAAGGCACAAGCAGTCTCTCTTGATGATTTCAGGCCGATCTCCTTTGTAATACGTCTTATAAAATCATTTCAAAGGCTATAGCATCAAGGATGAGTGTTCTTCTTCATAAGCTTGTTGCGCAGGAACAAAGCGGTTTCATCCCAGGAAGATCTATTGTTGATGGTATAATCATTTCTCATGAAATGATTCACACTCTTCACTCCTCCAACCGCTCTGGTATGATGATTAAATTGGATTTCAGCAAAGCTTATGATCGTATTAATTGGAGATTCCTTTGTAAATCCCTTCAAGCTATGGGCTTTGGCAAGCACTTTTGTAATTGGATCTTCAATTGTATTTCTTCACCTTGGTTTTCAGTTCTGGTTAATGGTTTGCTTGAAGGTTTCTTCAGTAGTAGTAGGGTCTAAGGCAAGGTGATCCTCTTTCCTCCTTCCTTTTCATCCTGGTTCGTTGAGGCTCTTAGTCGTAGTATCAAAGCTGCTCTTCAGGTCGGGAGCTCAAGGGTTTTCGGCTAACCACCAACCTTCCCCCTCTCGCACCAACAATTCACCGGCGATACTTTCCTTTTCGATCAAGCGTCCATCCGGAAGCCCGTTGCCTTTCCTCCATATTGGATTCTTATTCGTCGGCCTCAAGTCAGGTAATCAACTATCACAAATCTATTATTTTCTTCTTCAATGTCGCACCCAGATTGCAGGGTAGGATAAAGGCAATTTTAGGCTTTGCGGTGGGTTCCCTCCCCACAAATATTTGGGTATCCCTCTCTTTTAGCAATGGTAAAGTGAATCTTTGGGACGGGCTTCTCAACTCTTTGTCGGCAAGATTACTTTCGTGGAAAGGAAAATGGTTGTCCTTGGCTAGTAGAGCTCTCCTGATCAACTCAGTCCTCCTGGCCCTCCGATATATATGTTGTCGGTCTTGATGATTCCAAAGACTTTCTTGCACAAAATTGAGAAATTAGTCAGAACCTTCCTTTGGCAAGGGAATAATGAAGAGAGAAAATTCCACTTGGTGAAGTGGGAGACTGTCAAGCTTCCCAAATCTCTTGGTGGCCTGGGCATTTTGGATTTGGCTCTTCAGAATCTGGCTCTCGGTGCCAAACTTGTTTGGAATTTTATCTCGATTCTAAGCGGTTGGCATTTCAGGTTCTTTCACATAAATATCTTGAGGCGGGTCGACCTGAGCTCCTACTCTCCAGCCAAGAGCTCCCTAAAGGCTCTCATATTTGGAACTTTTTATGCAATTGCAAATCCTTGATCGCTGACTCGGTCTCTTGGCAAATCAACAATGGTCAATTAGCCACCTTTTGGGAGGACAGTTGGAATGGGTCTCACCCACTTAACCTTATTCCCAATCTTAACAGAGTTATGAATGCCACCAGTGTTTCATGGGGCACTAAAGTAGCTGATTTTGGTCGCCAGCATCCGAATGGCTCACCATCAGGCAATGGAAAAATCTTTCGACCATTGGTGCCTCCCTCCAAGAATCTTCTACTCTATCTGAAGCCCTTCGGGCAGGTATGTTCATTTCAATGAAAGAGAAGATAATTTGATTATGGCTCGGTGATAACACAGGCACTTATACGGTGAAAGCCGGTTATGCTCATCTCATTTCTCAGTCGAGTTTGGGTTCTCCCTGCCCTATGGATGTTGGCACCCTAGTCTCTTGCCTAAGGTGGCTATCTTCGGTTGGTTGGTTTTAAAAAGAAAGTTCTTACTCAGGTGAGGAGAAGATCTTGGGGTTACTATGCCGGTCCCTCCAAATGTGTGCTCTGTGGTGAAGCTGAGGAAGATCAGGATCATTTGTTTCTTTTTTGTTCTTTTGCTTCCAGCTGTTGGCACTTGGCTTCTTTCCAAATTGAATCTTGTTTGGGCCCCCTGTAATAATATTGTTGATACTCTCCTCTCTTGGCCTAGGTGTGGTCAAGGTAGTTCTCTCAGTTCTATCTGGCTCATTGCTCCTTTTTTCCTTATTTGGCACATTTGGTGGGAGCGTAATCTTCATTTTTTTAGGGATCAATTTGTTGAGCTCCCTGTTTTTCTAAATAAGTTGGAAGTGGCCATCTCTGAAAATGTCAGCAAAAACAGTCTCTCGAACCCCACTTTCTCTTCTAGAGATGCGACAATCAAAAAATCTTGGCCTCTCATCAAACTCCCCAGTCCTGGTTCAATCATCAAGAAAGGTCTTTCCCAAGTTGAGAAATTAATCAGAAGAAAAAGGGCCAAATGGCGTCCTCCCCCTAAGGGCTTGTGGAAACTAAACTTTGATGGGGCCTCTAGGGGTAACCCTAGTAAATCAAGTGTTGGATGCATTATCAGGAGTGATTCTGGCACTCTCATTTCCATTGGTTCCTTCCCTATTCTAGATTGCTCCTGTAATTTGGCTGAAGCACAAGCTCTTTTGGAAGGTGTCAAACTTGGTTGTTCATCTTGGATGTGAAACCCTTTTCATTGAAGGTGATTCCCAAATCATTATACACACAATCTCTCGTGGGTCTTCCCCCTCTTGGAAATTAAACCCCTTCATCTCCAACATTCTCTTTTGGTTAGGCAAATTACACACATGGCACATCAATCACATTTTTCGTGAAGCTAACCGAGCAGCGGATCTTCTCGCAAATTATGCCATTGATTACCCTGCCACCACCGTCATTTCGGGACACGTAGAAGCTTGGCTTGGCCTCTCCAACATCTTATCACACAAGCTGCAAGGTACTCGGCTCAAAGCATGGATTTGCCCTTCCGCGCGTGTAATGCCTCTTTTAGGCGAGGGTGCAGGCTGGTGGTGGATTCTTGCCCCGATTTCAGTAATTTCGTGTTGCTTGCTAGCCTTCTTTCTTTGTTCATGGCATTCTTAGGCTTCCGTTCATTTTTCTTTGGAGCTCTGTTCGGAAGAAGCATCTCCTTTTGATATTGATAGGGATCACCTCTCTGAAATCTTTTGTTACTCCTCTCATGAGGAAGCAGAAGCAATTGAAACTATTTTGGGCGATGCTTATCGCTTCCGGTCTCGGCGCGCCGTTCAATTCGGAGATTGCCTCGGCCTTTGTTTCCTTTTTGTTTGTTGTTGCATTGGGACACTATTGTTGTCGAGTTCGTTGCCAACGATGAGATTTACCCTGCATATAGGGTCGGTCTCCGCGATGAATTGATTGATTTCTCCCTCCCTGATCCTCTCCTGTGGGTCGATGAGGTGGATGAGCTCGCTATAGGGTCTGGTCGCAGCGTACAATGGCTTTGCGGGCAATACAAAGACCTCCTTCGTTACGCTCAGAATGCTCAGTCCTATTTTGGCGGGACATCTTGACCACAGGCTCCTCCCCGAAGTGCATGTTGATGAAGCTAGGTATCTGTTCAAGCTGCTTTGAAAAATGGCAGGAACTTAAAGACAGGGCTACTAGTGCCTTTCACCTCCTTCTGCGGGAGGAGGCAAATGCGTGCGGGTTCCCATATCGGTTAACTTTCGATTTTTGGCCTTTAATCTTGGTTCATGATGTTTGCTTTGTTCTTGCATTTTGGTGCTTCTTGTTTCTCTCCTTTCTCTTGATGTAGTCTCTGTGTTTCTTCCTTTTCCCCCTTCCTTTCTTCTTCTTTCCTCGTCTTCCTCTCTCTCATTGTATGGTTGGGGCCTAACCTAATCAAAAAAAAAAAAATCTGAATTTTATAAATAAAAACAGCAAACCAATATGGAAAAAAAAGTCTTTTATTTATTTATTTCCAACCAGATACAATAAAACAATAAGAATGTCTAAATACAATTGCCTGGAAGTGAACTAGTGGAACAATTGCACCCTGAAAGACCTCTGCAACTCCTGAATAGAGTTTCCCAACTAAGAAGCGGGGATTTCGTCCCCAATTCCATATGCAAATGAGGGTTTTCGTCCTCTGTTGTTGTTTGCAGAAGCAGAAGCTACTTGCAGACAAAGAAAATAATTCATCAATTTCCAAGATGTCCTTCCAATGATCCCCAAATCTGCCTTTATAACTTCCCTTCTTCCAAAGTGGCGCCCCCTTTTGGTTTACATGCATGCTCCCAAAAACAATTAAAATAATTACTTTATTCCCCCTTAAGTTGGTGTCCCATCCTAATAATAGAATAAAATACATTAAAAATACTTTATCCACCTCCTATCCTAAAAATAGGATTTGTTCCTCATGCAGCCCATTCTATACTTGGCACCCCCATTATAGAATGCTTTATTTAATTAAAAACTTTGACTTTGGCGCCTAATAATAGAAGTACATGCTTCTATTATTATTTTATTCTATTTCAGTTATTTAAATATAATTTAAGTGTCCCTTTTCCAAATAAAATATAATATTACCCTTGGACCACTTAATTAATTTATTTTTCCTCTTTTAATCACCCCTTAGCCTACGGAAAATAATAAAAATAGGCTTCAGATATCCAAAATTAATTAATTCTAAAAAGGGGACATTACAGTCTGCCCTTCCCAGAATTGCTTGCCCTCAAGCAATGCCATTCCAATTCTCTCATTCGAACCGCCCTACAAATACCAAGATCCCAAATCCACCTTGGGAATTTTGAAGTTGGTTTCTATTGCACCTCTTTGATGTGATTAGGAAACCATGGATTAGGTGAAGTTCTTTCAATAACCTCAATAAAGCAGTCCAAAGTAGTGGAATCATGCATCAACTGGGATTTGGAAAGTGTGCTAACAATAATACCCTCCACCTCCATTCTACTAGTTGAAACTGATGTTGTAACTCTATCAGTCATCTCGTGGATTACCACATCTTCCCCATTTAATTTAAACTTCAGCTCCGTATTATGAAAGTTTCGAATGAATTCCCCCAACGAATGCAACCATTGCACTCTTGGCACCAAGTCAATCTCTTTCAACCCAACAACATAAAAATCATCACTTATCTGATGGTCATTCAATGTGAAACTAAGTTGTACAACCTTTTTTCAGCAAGTTATGGTAAAACCATCAGCTACAATGACACTAAAACCCGTTACATCATTTGTCTCTAAATCTCTCCTATTCACCAATCCTTCATTTATAAAATTATGGGTTGGCCCACTATCAATCAACACAATAATGTTTTTCCCAAGAAGGACTCCAGTAACCCTAAAGGGTTGATATTGTAATATACCTATAAGTGTGGCAAGAGTGCTTCCTACAACCTTTGGATCTTCTCGAATTTTCATCCGATATCACCTCTGCATAATGCACTGTCCTTTTGGAAGACAGCTATGACCGACTCCCCATGGATCCCTACAAGTGGAGCATAATTTCTTCCGCCCGGGTTCATTTCGAGTTTCATCCCCTTTGTCTATGTCTGCTCAACAGGTGTTGCCCTTGGCTGCCCCAGAAGATGTTTTTTGCTGCTCGAAGGTATTGTCCTTAGCCGCCCCTAAAGGTTGTTTTTGCTGCTCAAAAATGTAGTTCTTTGTTGTCCTATAAGTAGAAATTTCCCAAGGTTGTCAAATTATGGGGGCTTGAAAGAAAATTAGCTCGCATGGCGAAAAAGTGTGAATGCGCAAGAGGATTTGACAATGAAAAAGGTGAAAAGTATCTTGTCGAAGGTGTAAATTTTAGGAAAGGAGAGGAAGGTGAAGGACTCTAGGATTCCAGGAAGACTTGTGATAGAAGTTTAACAGGTTGGCCACGAGAGAAGAGAAGTTTCGAGAGGGTTCAGTATAGAGTCCGTGATTTCGCTGCGTCTTTCAAGGATGATGGAAAGTTGTTGTCTGGAGCTAATGTTATCCCTCTTGGGGGTGGCCGAAAGGATTAGAGGAACTCAAAGCTTGAAGGGGAGGCTCGGGAAATCAAAGATTTGGAAGATCTTTGAGAAAATTGAGGCTGGTTTGTGGTTTTTTCCGAAGAAGGTTGTTTCGGAAGAAATTCCTTGCCAAAAAGAGGCTCCAAAGGAGGAGATTTCGATGAAGCAAGTAAGATGTCGAGAGGACTCCTCGCTTCGTAAGTTTAGGCGACCTGGAACTTAAAGTATCAAAGGCGGATAAAATGGTCGAAGTGGGTTCTTCGCTTTGGAAGAAATTTGCAATCAAATGGGGAATAGGGCATTAATATGCAAATTCATTGGTCTTTGGCCTTCGAAAGATGAGCTTTAGAATTGGATAGAACAAAATTGGGAGTGCAACGAGCGCCCAAGGTTTTTTAAAAATGTCGGTCTTTATCTTAGACCTTGGTCCCCGCTCTTCAACCCTAAGGAGGAATTGGTTAAAAAGGTTCCTTTATGGGTGAGATTATATAAGCTCCCTCCGGAATTATGGGGGCAAGAGACCTTAAGGTCCATCGCGAAGCCTTGAGGGATCCGGTTGGTATTGGGAGGAGACGAAGGCCGCGAATTTTTCATTTTATGCCAAGATTTGTGTCAAAATAGATCTCGCCTGTGCCTTTGGTTCAAGCCATCGGGATCAATACTCCCATGGGGGTTTGGTTTCAGCCTATTGACTATGAATGTTTGTCGTTCGGATGTTTCAAATGCAAGGAAATATGACACAAGAAGAATAAATGTGCTCGAATGAAAATCGGCATGCGAAGGAGCCCTTAGACAAGGAGGCTCCAAAGGAGAATGGAGAGCCAAGGTGAAGAAAGGTGAAGCCTCTATTTCGTGCAAGGAAGAAAAAAATTATGAGGGATGAACAAAAGGGCGGTGAGGATTCTTTGAATAAGGATGGAATCACCGTATTTTCTAGGTTGAGCGAGTTGAGACAACTCAGAGAAAGGCCCGAAATGCAAGATGAGGAGAATGTCTTTGATCAAGAAAAGGAGATATCCCAAGAAATTCCTTTAGAGCGGGAGGATTTGGAAATTTTTGGAAGCTTTCAATGGTTTTGACGTTGGAGGTAAGAAGGCTTCTCCGAAGCGAGAATTCAAGAGACTTGGTTAAGAAGAAGCATTTATCCGAGTCTAATAAGGAGAATGAAAAAAATTTGGATGCTCTTCATATCGATTTTGAGGTGGTCTTGAAAGAATTGGATATGAATAAGAAAATGATTGTAACCCATGTTATGTTTGTGGAGCCTGTTTTCATGTTAGAGTGTGGTACACCTTTTATGTGTTACACTTGAGTATTTTTACGACGGTCCCGCTCGCCGGTGAGCGGGTCGGGGATTCGGTGGGGTGAAGCCCCCGATCGAGCTGGGTGCTGGGGCGAAGCCTCAAGCAAACTTTCATGGGTGGTTTATTAACCCATGGGTAATGGGTAACCATTATGGGCTATTTTGGGCCCATGGTTTTTTGGTACCCATTGTTTTGATACCCACGGTTTTTTGCCCATGGTTTTGATACCCATGGTTTTGTATCAAATTGCTTAAGCAATTGTCTATTTATATGGTCTTATGCATATGATAGATAGACAAGCAAATGTATTGCAGATGCGTTTTGAATTTGGGTGTGAATTCTATAGAGTTTGTTGAGCATAGCTCCAAACGGATCTGGGTATTGTATTGAGAGAGTGGAGGCTTCTAATAAAATCTGAGCAAGTGATTCTTGGTGGACGTAGCCCAAATTGGGTGAACCACATTAAATCTTGTCTCTCTATGTTGTGTTATTTATTCTGCACTTTTATTTGAGATCTGTAACATTTTCTGCATATTAGTTTCTCCGTTGCATTCTGTAAGGGATTATTCCGCATATTTTATCTCTTATTTCCTAACAACCCCATTCAATAAGAAAGATTGGCCTCGTCTCATTCCAAGCCACAACCGAATACGGGTTGTGCGAAATCCACTAAGAGGCGATATAATGCTCTCAAAACGCAATTGGAAGCAAAATTGAATATTGATAATGACAATCAAAGCACCTTAGAGGCTTTTGTATTTGGAGGGAGGGACTCTCCTTCCACCCGGGGGCCATGAAGTTTTTAAGTTGGAATGTCAGAGGATTAAATTCTCCGACAAATGTCCCCTGTAAAGCGACAAAGAGAATTAGAATCCCCATATATTTTTATGTTCAGCAGAGACTAAGATGACCAAGGATGAATTTGAAGAAATAAGGAAGAAATGTTGGTTTGTGAAGGGCAATCTCTGTAGATGCAAAGGGGAATTCGGGAGGGTTAGCAATAGTATGGAACCCTAGTAGAATTCGAGGTTGTATCATGGCAAAATGTAAGTGGTTTATTATCTTAGAATGTGTGGATTTGCGGTCTAATGATAAGTTTGTGATTGTTAATGTTTATGGGCCTATTTTGGCTAAAAAAAAAGAATGTTGGGATGCCTTAAGCAATCTTTTGAAGGAGGAAAGCAAAAAAGTTTTGGAGGGGATTTTAATGCAATTCTTGATTTAAAAGAAAAGAAAGGAGGGAAAAATTTTCTTCCTCCAAGTTCACTTGATTTCAGAGAATTTTGTTGCAGTTTGGCTTTAATTGATGTGGAACCTAAATATGGCTGCTTCACTTGGAATAATAGAAGAACTGGTTCAGAGGCTATTTTGGAAAGATTGGATAGATTCCTGATTATTTCTGATTGGGGGTTGGAAAATTATCTTTTCTCCTTGGATATTTTGAAGGTAACGAGGTCTGATCACGCCCTCATTAGTTTGTCATTATCAGCGGAAGATCGTCGGTTGGTATCCCCTTCAAAATGGAATTTATGTGGTTTCTTGATCCCTCCTTGAAGAAAATCTTGAATCTTGGTGGGGGATCAAAGTGGAAGGAAGTAAGAGGTATTGTTTGATGAGAAAAATGAAACATGTGAAAGCAGAAGCTCGTAAGTGGAATAAACTATCTTTTGGAAATTTGTTCCAAAAGAAAAATGAGTATACTTCTGATTTGGAATCTGTCCAGGAGGAGATTATGAAAGATGGAGCTTCGAGCTTTTTTGCTCAGAGAGAAAAGGAAGGGCTTGCCCGTTTGGATCATATTTTTCGAATGGAGGTTTATTGGAAGCAAAAATCTAGAGTTAAGTGGTTAAAAGAAGGTGACAGGAATACAAAATTCTTCCATCTCTCTACTACTATCAGGAGAAATGTGAATAGAATTGAGCAACTTACCCTTCCTTCTGGTGAAGTTATTTCTGATATGGATAGGATTAGGGAGGAAGGTGTGTCTTTTTTTTAAGAATTTACTTTCCGAGGAGGAATGATTTTGGCGAGATGAGGAAGAATCTTTACTCTCCAATATCCCTAGAGTCCTAGAGGAAGATGAAGCAAAAAGATTAATGCTACCAATTTCTCGGGATGAAGTTCGAGAGGTTGTCGTTTGTCTAGGAGCGCAGACAAAGCCCTGGACCCGGATGGTTTTCAGATTGGTTTTTTTCAAAATTTTTGACACATTGTGGGGAAGGATGTTTGGGGCAGCGGTGGAGGAATGCAGGAAAAAGAAAGTTGTCTTAAAAGAATGGAATTCCACTTTTCTAGCTCTTATTCCTAAAAAAAAGAGGCTCAATATTTTGATGCCTTTCGCCCGATTGCGTTATGCAATGGGATTTATAAGATTGTTTCAAAATTGTTTGCCTTGAGGTTAAAATCTTTTCTAAACTCTATCATCTTTGATAGTCAAAGTGGATTTGTAGAAGGAAAGAAAATTTTGGATGGAATTGTGGTGGCTCATGAAGCTATTCATTCTCTAAGTCATAAAAAGAATCTGGTATGATAATTAAATTAGACATGATGAAAGCTTATGACAGGGTGAATTGGAGGCTTTTAGAAGCTCTTGCTAGTTAAGTTCGGATTTCCTCTTGATTGGATACAAATGGTCAGAAGCAGTTTCTCAACTCCAAAGTTATCTCGTGTTGATAAACGGTGTTCCCGCTAGGCCTTTTTCATCTTCTAGACAAGGAGATCCGATTTCTTTTTTTTGCTTATCATTATGGCGAAAGTTTGTCCAGGCAATACAATGTGTTGTGGAAAGGAAGGAGCTGAAAGGTTTGAAGATTTCTTCAAATATTGATCTTGTGTCTAATTCTCAATTTGTGGATGATACAACGTTATTTGGGGATCCTTTAGTAGCTGAGGCGAAGAAATTTCAGGAGATTTTGGACAAATATGAAAAGGTTGCGGGTCAGAAGGTGAGTGCTCCTAAATCTGTAATCTATTTCATCAATGTTGATCCTAAGTTGCAATGAAGGATTGCAAATATTTTTGGCTTCTCTATTGGTTCTTTTCCCAGTTCCTATTTGGGCATGCCCTTGATTGGTGGGGTTGTTGGGAAAGACCTTTGGAAACTGTGGTGGATAGGATTCAATGAGAAATTGGCTTCTTGAAAGGGTAAGTGGTTGACCTTGGCGGGTAGAGCGGAGTTGATTCGATCTTCTCTCTAATCAATTCCTTCATATTTCATGTCTCTTTTTAAATTACCAGAGAAAGTGGCCAAGTGCATAACTGGTATGCAAAGGAATTTTTGAGGAGTGGAGCGGTGAAGACAAAAAGAAATCATGTTTGGTTGTGGGAGAAGACAAAAGGATGGAGGTTTGGGATTTAGAAATTGTTCGACGATGAATAAAGCTCGGGTTGCAGTAAGCTTCTCTGGAGAGTTTATGAAGATAAAGGGCGTCATGGAGTAGAATCATTTTGGCTAAATATTTGGAAGTTCAAGACCCGAGGAAATATTTTTTCAATAGGAGCTCCCTTCAAGATCAGGTATTTGGAATTTCATTAAAAGTTGTCGTGAGTTTGTGGTCCCAGATCTGAAATGGCAGTCTCAAAAATGCAATAGGGTTTATCTTTAGGATGATAATTGGCATCGTGGGCCCTCTCCATGCAATAGATTCTTTGAGAACTTTTAAAGAGGAAGCTATTATCAATTGGGGGTCCAAAGTTGAGGATTATATTTGTGTTTGAAGGGGTTGGAAGTTGGATTACCCCTCCCTGTGAGGAGTTTGAAAATAAGGATGGCGCTGAATTACTATTCAGATTTTAGGATCCTCACCTTGCCTCGACAATGCTTCAAATGATAGAGTTATTAGGACAGGTCAAATTCTGGGTCAGTGATAGTAAAGTAATGTACATAAAATTGTATGACAATTTGAGGATCAGGAGGAATCAGTATCTTTTCCGGCAAATATTGTTTGGCGTAAAAGAAGGCCTGCCCAAGGCAAATATCTTCCTGTGGCTTGCGTCTTTAGGTAAATGTTTGACATATGATAATTTGATGAAAAGAGGTTTTCACGGTCCTGCCTTTTGCTTTCTTTGTGAAGAATGGGATGAATCTGGTAATCATCTTTTCATTCATTGCCCTTTTGCTCTTCAATCTAGAACATTGTGTGGCATCAATGGAGTGTTTCCTGGGTTCTTCCTTACTTGGAGTTCGATCTAATTTCTCAATGGCATTGGAAAATTGCTCAATAAAGGTTTGCAACTCTTATGGAACCTAACTCTTGCAGCAATCATTTGGAGTTTGTGGCTTGAGAGGAATAGAAGGGTTTTTCAAGGAAATAAGCTTTCAAAGTGTGTCAAGTTCGAACAAGATTGAACGTCTTCTTTCTAAATCCGTTAAATCTTGGAGCGGGATTTAGAATGTAGAAGATGTGAAGATAGAACCTTATGTGGTAAATGGCCTTCTATCTCCCTAGAAGTATGTTATTATCCCTCTTGATAAGGGGAGTGAGGAAAATAGATCAGATGTGTGGAGACCTCCTGATAAGGATTGGATTAAATTAAACTTTGATGGGGCTTCTAGAGGTAACCCTGGTAATGTGGGATGTGGTTGTATTTTCAGAGATTCTAGCTGTCAACCAGTTTTGGTCTTGGCTGCTAATTGTGGCATCTCCTCCAGAATGTAATTGAAAGTATGGCCCTTCTTTTTGGTTTATTGGAGGCAAAAAACGGAATTGGCAGCGTCTTTGGATTGAAGGAGATTCTAAAACCATTATTGGTTTGGCTCAAGGTAATGTTTCTAAAGCCTGGTCCTTGAAGTCGGTATGTGTGAAGATTAAATTTATTCTCCCTTCATTCTCCAAGATTAGATTCTCCCATATCAAAAGAGCGGGAATATGGTGGTTGATTGCTTAGTGAACAGGGGGTCGATTTGTGGGACAATTGCCATTTAAAGTGCCAAGTATGGGAGATGATCTTTCCCAATGACGTCATGTTCCTTTTGTCGAGGGATGCAAGGTTAGCGGTTGCTAGTGCGGGGGAGTAATTGTGATTGCCGCTAGGCATTTATAATCATTATTGGAATGATGATGATTAAGTCGGGGATATCTTTGCAAGGATTCAGAGTACTCACACATGTTCCTTCATACGTGCGAGGGATTGGAGGCGAGTTTATTTAAGCTTGGTGCAGGGGTGTTAATTCGTCACGCGCGCTTAATATTTTCGAGCCTATCTTGGTGGTAGGGCTTTTGGGTTCTGCTGGGGGACCTTTGACTATTAGCATGAGGATGGCGGATGGTTTGGTCGCTGGCCCTAGTCGCAAAAGGAAGCATGTCAGTAACCGGCGAAGCGGTAGGGGAGTCTTCTTGGATGATCACAAAATCAGGAATGCCACTAAGAGAGGTTGGTTGGAAAAGGTGTGGTCTGTGGCAGAAAGCTTTGAAGAAGATGAAGAGGTGGACATTTGTGAAAGTATGATGAAATTGATCATTGATTTGAATCAATCAATTGGAAGAAGGAATGTGTTCAATATGGCTTAGGGTATGAACGCGGTAAATATTATGTCCAACTCTTCAGAGCAATTCATTACGCATGGGAAGCATGAGAGTTTGGAGGCGTGCCTGATTAGCATGTAGTTTCATATCCATGCTCTGGCTAGAGGTGTACTGGGATATTGCCAGGGAATGGAAACTTTAGCCGAGAACCAGGGGGGGTGAAGTCACAAGAAATGCCAAGGTTGAGATGCCTGAGTGTTGCGTGGAACCACCTTCTTCTTCGCAGCCGTGACGATTCAAATGTCAAAATTATCGCCGAGATGTCATCGGGTGAGAGGGTGGAGTAGTTGATTTAGTATGGGATCGGATCTCTGTGGAGGTTCGCAAGCTTCTTGGTCTTAGGTTGGGAGTTGGGTTTTTGATATGGCTTTTAAGCCCTTTGTTAATAGATATAATGTATAGAAGTTAGGTGTGGTTTTTTGGGCTTCATGCAGCCTTCATTAATTAATGGAATTTTGTATGTATTGTGCACAATAAGGTGCCTACACTTACTATGAGAATCCATTGATGATTGATAATATCATGGACTGCATCTTGGATGTAATTTTTTTGCAGTTACGGCCTTCTCCTAGGTACCAATAACAAAAGAAAACAAAAATTTCCCTTTAGGGGTTATTATTTCCAAATCCAAAGCCTTTTTGATGGCTCCTTGTAGAGAAGTAGGGCTGAAAGCTTTCACTAAACCCCTAAGAGATTCAATTAAACCTTCAATAAACAAAACAACCAGTCTCCTCTCATCACATCAAGTACCATCACAAAAAGTTTCTGAAATTCAGCTACATGGTCGCAAACCGAATGTAGTTGTTTGAGTTGAGCTAAATCCTGAAAATGAATTTTTGGATCCACTGTCAAATCTCTCTATCGACTGTCACTAAAATCCACATATGAGCGAATGAGATTGCGTCCTTGTGTGATTACCCCATGGTACCACCACTCTTGTGTTATACCTTCTAAATGAAGGGTTGCAAATTTGACGGCTTCCTCTTTCATCATGACACGGGTGATATGAAGGTATCCAACTTTTGTATCCATGCACAAGCGGTACTCTAGTCAGAGCCGTCAAAAGTAGGGAGTGACAACTTCCCTAGTACTGCTACAAGTCTCTCTGAGTAGCTTGTGGTCTCGGATCAGCTCTTGGTCCACTCTTGTTCTTCTTCGATTGATGAAATTATTGAGCGATATAGCCTCTCTAATCTCACTTGGAAGTACCATGTATTCCGCATAGCTAGCAGCAATATCATCTGCTATAGATAGCTGAGTTTCCACCTCTGGAATTGCTTCCTCCCTGCGAAGGAATTCGGGTTGGAAGGGCCTAGCAATAGATCCAGTGTTTGTCTTCCGAGTGTGTTGGTTATTGTTTCCCCCTGAAGAACTTCCCTCACCGTTGGGAGTCCTTTGTACATTCGTGCCCGCATAACTTGGATCAACTGACCCATCATATCCACTAACCTATCTTGTCCCTGAACAAGCCTATCAAAATGTGCCTCTTTTGGGTCCCGGTTTTCCATGATTCCTGATTGTTCTGAAGCTTTCTTCTTCTCCCTTTGCGGTATCTGACTTCTCTGTCACTAACCTGCATGAAGTTCAAAGCTGCAATTTTTTTCTTCCTATGTTTTTTTTTTAATTCCCTTCCACAAGTTGGGAGGAAATTCGCTCTGATACCACTGTAATATCCCTGAAAAAGAAACTTCTAGCAAATTTGGATATTTCTGTTAAATCCTAGGAGCAGCAGTATTGCAAAAATGAATTTTTACAACAGCAACAATAATCTGAATTTTAAAAATAAAAACAGCGAACCAGTATGGGAAAAAACAAAAAGACCTCTGCAACTCCTGAATAGAGTTGCCCAACTGAGAAGTGGGGGATTTCGTCCCCAATTCCGTATGCAAATGAGGGTTTTCGTCCTCTGTTGTTGTTTGCAGAAGCAAAAGCTACTTGCAGACAAAGAAAATAATTCATCAATTTCCAAGATGTCCTTCCAATGATCCCCAAATCTGCCTTTATAACTTCCCTTCCTTCTTCCAAAGTGGGTGCCCCTTTCGGTTTACATGCATGCTCCCAAAAACAATTAAAATAATTACTTTATTCCCCTCAAGTTGGCGCCCCATCCTAATAATAGAATTAAACACATTAAAAATACTTTATCCACCTCCTATCCTAAAAATAGGATCTGTTCCTCATGCAGCCCATTCTATACTTGGCGCCCCCATTATAGAATGTTTTATTTAATTAGAAACTTTGACTTTGGCGCCTAATAATAGAAGTACATGCTTCTATTATTATTTTATTCTATTTCAGCTATTTAAATATAATTTAAGTGTCCCTTTTCCAAAAAAGAATAATTTATTACCCTCGGACCACTTAATTAATTTATTTTTCGTCTTTTAATAAACCCTTAGCCTACAGAAGATAAAAATAAATGCGCTTCAGATATCCAGAATTAATTAATTCTGAAAAGGGGACATTACAACAGACTACAACAGGCCAATCAAAATGTTAAATTGAAGCATTAGAATTCACACATGTCAAATGAGATAGTGTGGTCTTGGGAGGAACCCAAGTACCTTGCTAAGGGGTTTAAGACTCATTATGCAACTGTAACAACTAACAAGACAGAGCTAGTACCCTCAAAAGCGTCATTATGACCGCCACATCCATCCGCCTCGTTTTTAATTCTCTAGTGTTATTGTATTGCAGGCGTTTGAGTCTAGAGTACAGATTTAAGAATTTGAACACACACTTAATGCTTGGTGAAATGGCTTGTACTTGCATGAGGATGAAATTATCACTTAATCCATATGTTTTCCCCTTCATTAGGTATAAGAGGCAGGTAAGAAGTAAAACATGTGTATTAGCTCGCAAATTTGAAAGTACAACACTTAGTTTAATCAAAAGTGGAAGGAAAATAAATTCCTCCTTTTAACAAATTATGCCTCAGAAATTATCTCAAAACCACAGGCCTAAAATATGTTATGCAATTGTACACTCATTCAACAAAACCTGAAATTCAGTGTAGAAACAAATTATCAAATCTGGAGTTAGGCTCAGAGACCTGCACTATTGTAACATTAGACATATCTAAAATGTATTTTATAGCTGTGATTTTAACAGAATTTCTGAGAAAAATCAATATTAAGCTCAATGGTATTTTTCTGTCCACTTTGGATGTTAATTAAATATTTGATTGTAAAATCTGTCAACTAAATGTATAAGTATTCCTTCTTACCCATCATTTTCATCTAGGTAAGGGTTAAAAAAGCAAGATTAAGGTATAGAATTATATCCTTACACAAGTACACGCCTGTTCTCCAAGAAATATAGTGGCACTAGAGTATTATAGATGCCCTTTATGGTCATGTTGTTTATAGAATTTCTAAGACAAAGTTTACAACTAAACTGGAATATTTTTTCGGTCCACTTTGGATGTAAAATAAATGTTGAACCATCAAATTTGACAGCTGATTAAATAAGTTTTGCTTCTTACCACCCTCTTTATCCAAGTGAAGGGAAAACACGGAAAGATTGAAAGATAATTTTACCCCTGTGCAAGTACAGGCCTCTTAGTTTGCGTTCGCATTCTCGTTCGTGTTTGTGTTCGTTTTCAGGGAGGATAAAATTCGAAAGAAATTCGCCAGCCAATAAAGTTCGACAAAAAATTCGTGAATAAGTTCGAAGAATATAATTTAATATTAAAATAAAATTTACATATTTAATCTTTTAAATAAAAATAAAAAATAAATCTAATTAAAATCCATTTATAATACTAATTTAAAAACCCAAAATATTTATTATTTTTTGTTAATATCTAAATTCTAAAAGTTAAACCTAATACTAAACGAAGTATCAATAAAAAACTAATATGTAAATAGAATATACAAAAATTAAAATAAATCTAAAGTTCATATTTTAAAATGAAAGTTGGAAAGGAAAAAAGAAAAACTAATTAAAAAAACTAAAGTATTTTTAAAAACTATAACTTAAATGCTAAAGCCTAATCGTTAATAAACCTAAAACCTATTCTAAAGTCAAATCGTGAAAAGAAAACATAAATTAAAAACTTTTACAAATTTCTTTTTTATTTTTGTTTCATTCGTGGATACAAAATATTGAGTGGTGATTAAGGAATGGAAAGAGCTCTATCAGCAGGTCATGGCAAACTACGAACACTCACAAACGAAGCTTACAGTGACAGCGAATAGAAAAGAAATGATTGCAAAAGCCCTAATGTAGTTTCACCTGTCATTTCTAAACGGATTTAGGTTTTTCTTTCAAATAAACTTTCACCTGTCATTTCTAAACGATTTTAGGTTTTTCTTTTAAATAAACTCATCTGAAATCATTTCTAAACGATTTTGTATTTTTATTTTAAATAAACTCGTCTGAAATCATACTGTACGAATTTTCTGGCGAATTTAGACGAATTTTTCTGGTTTTTGTTAAGTTCAGTGAATTTCGAATTTCAAGGAAGAAATTTGGCAAACCCTGTGACACAGCTCTTAACCAAGCCCTTGACCTTAGAATAGGTTCACGGTCTAAAAACTCTATAGATTAGGCTCAAAATCCTGCAATATAGTAAGAGCATGTCATTATCTCTTTCTTCCTTATTTTTTCTTTCCCGTGGTTAAAAAGTGGCACAAGAAGAAAAACTTGTGAACTCAACTTGAAAATTTGTACTAACATCCAAATTCGAAAGAAATATTTTCCAGCTTAGTGGTAAACTTTGTCTCAAAATCGCAGCCATGAAGTACAAAGTAAATACTCTAGTAATAATATATTGCAGGTTTTTAAGCCTAAACTATAGACTTAAAAATTGAACCTACATTGAGTTTTAGGGCTTGCTGAACCAGTAAATACTTGCATAACTATCACATTACCTCTGTCTTCCTTGTTTTTTCCTTTCCCTAATTTAAAGTGTGAGGTAAGAAGCCAAATCGTGTACTCAACTAGCAAAATTAAAAATTGAACACTTATTTTGCATCCAGTATAGAATGAAAAGATCTTTCAGATTTATAGTACATTTTGTCTCAAACTTTCTTTCAAAATTGGGGCATAACATACATTTAAAACAAGTGTTACTTTATCGCAGGTTTTGAGCCTAAAGAACATAAGAATATGAACCCATGCATAGTTCTCTAGCTTGGCAAATTGGACTAAACTTGTGCAAGGATGAAATCATCTCTTAATCCTTTTCCTTGCTCCATTTGCTAACATAATTTGTATACTTGGCTGGCAAGTTTGACAGTAAAACACTTTATTAACATCAAAAGTTATGGAAATAATAAAACATCTTCCAGCTTAATAGTAAATTTTGTACCATAAATTCTCCTTAAGTAGATTTTAAATATTCTTTTGTTAATAAATTGCAGGTCTTTAATCCTAAAGTGCAGAATTAAAAATATGAATATACCCTTGGTTCCGGGGCTTGTAGAACAAGTCACTAGAATCATAACCATATCATTATCTCTTTCTTCCTTTTTTTCCTTTCCCTAGATTAAAGAAGAGGATAAGAAGCGAAATTTGTGTCCTCAGCTCACAAATTCAACAATTGAACATTGAATTTGCATCCTAATTGGAAGAAAAGTATCTTCATGCTTTATGGTAAAAGTGTCTCAGTGTTTCTCTCAAAATCACACCATAAAGAACAGTTTATGTACTCTTTGACCCTAAAGTACAAACTTAAGAATTTGAACCCACAATGAGTTCTAGGGCTTAGTGAACTAGACTGCACTTGCATAAGGATGAGATTATAATCTTTCTGTTTTCCCTCCATTGGGAGAAAGAGTGGGCTAAGAAACAAAACTTATACACTTAGTAAGAAAATTTGATGATTGAAATTTTTACTAACTTCAAAAGCAGGCGGCAAATACCTGCAAGCTTAGTAGCAATTTTTGGCAGAGAAATTGACTCAAAAGCACATCCATATAGTACATTGTAAATACTCTAGAGTTTCCCTACCGCAGTTAAGAGTTCAAACCTACACTTAGAATAAGCTTGTAGATGCATTAGCATGTGTATATCTCTTTCTTCCTTTGTTTTTTCTTTCCCTGGAATAAAGAATGGGGTAAATAAGCAAAACTCGACTACTCAAACTAGCCAATTTGACACTTGAACATTTATTTTGCACCCTAAGCAAACAGGATATACCTTCAAGGTTTATGGTAATTTCTATGTTGCTACAAAATAAGGGCCTTTAATAAAATACATCTAAAAACTCTTGCATCACCATGTTCAAGGTCTTTGACATTAAACTACAGCTTTGAGAATTTTTACCTGCCTAAGTTCTAGGGCTTGTTGAACAAGTTCGCATTTGTATAATCATTAATGATAGCATTATCTCCATATTCCTTGTTATTTATTTCCCTCAGTTAATGAATGGGGTAAAAAGTAAAACTCGTGTACTCAGCTCACAAATTCAACAACTGAACAGTGCTTTTGCATCTAGAGTGGAAGGCAAATATCTTCCAGGTTAGAACTTAGAAGTATATTTTGTCCCAGAAATTCTCTCTAACTCACGGCCATTAAGTACATTTTTAATGCTCGTGTTACTCCATCACAGATCTTTGAGCCTAAAGTACATATTTAAGACTTTGAACCTACATTGGCTCTAGGGCTCGGTGAACTGGATTGTGCTTGCATAAGGATTGAATTATTTATTAATTTTGTTTTTCACTTTCCTCAGTAAAAGAGGGGGTTAGAAACAAGGCTTGCATACACAGCTGCAAAATTCACAATTATACATTTAATCGACGTCCAAAGTGGAAGGGAAAAAAAATCATCATAATCTAAATTTTTTCACGGAAATTATCTCAAAATGACAGCCATAAAGTACATTTTCGATACTCTAGAATTTACACCTACGCTATGTTTGAGGGCCAGTACTTGCATAAGTATGTCACTGTCAATGGCTCTTTCTTGTTTACGTGAAAGAGATGGGAAGAAGCAAAGATTTAAGACTCAGTTGACAGATTGACAATTGAACATTTAATTAACATCAAAAGCAAGCAGTAAATACTTTTGTCACGGGATTTCTCTCAAAATCAAGGCCATAAAATGCATTTTAAATACTTAAAACACAACAATATTGCAGGTCTATGAGCCTTCAGACATAAGAAACGAACCTCTACACTTAATTCTAGGGCTTATAGAACAAGCCTCTGAATGCATAACCATGTCGTTATCTCTTTCTTCTTTGTTTTTCCTTACCTAGGTTAAAGAGTGGGGCATGAAGCAGAAATCGTGTAATCAGCTCAGAAATTCGACAATTGAAAATGTATTTCGCAACCACAGCTTAAGGAAAATATCCTCCATCTTACTAGTGCACTTTTGACTCAAAATTTCTCTCAAAAAGACGCCCATAAACCACATTTTAAATACTCTATGGTCACTCATTCGCAGGTCTTTGAGCCCTAACTACCGAATTAAGAATTTAAGCCTACATTAAGTCCTAGGGCTTTTTCAAGAAACCTGTACTTGCATAACTATGTCATTATCTCATTCTTCCTGGTTTTTTATCTCCCTAGGTTAATAAGTCGGATAAAGAAGCAAAGCGTGCACGCTCGGCTGGCAAATTTCACAAACCGGCGTTCGTATTTTACAGAAAATGAGGAAAAAAACATTTCAACAGAATTGCTCTCAAAATGACGGCCACATTAAAAGGAACATAAACAGAAATAAATATCTCAATAACGGCCATAGAAAAACGAAGTCACAGGATCGAATCACGTACCTTAAGAAACCTTTTCCCGTGCGCTACACTGAAATTTTCTGCAACTAAGCTTCCAAACCCTTACACGCACAGCAACACAACAATTGGTAAAGTTCTTAGCGAAAACTTCATAAAGCCTTCAGATCCCCGTCTTATAAACCGCCATAAAATATTATATTCCGCTTCTGCTTGCTTATTTAATTCTCCGTGGTAAAAACCAAAATATAAATATATATATCCTGTAGCCCTCCATCTTTTACCGCAGTAACAAAATCGAGGTATCTACCTTCACGCTCAAGCACCCCTGGTAAAAGTGGAGCTGCTGTCACATCACGAGACTGTACGGCCTAGAAATAAAAACTGCAGGCCAGCTGTCCCGAAATATTTTTATGAAGGCCTGTAGGCTGTAACCACCGATTACCAGTTTTTATGAAGGGTCCGGAGGTTCGAACGCGGGGCCTCCCGATGTTTTTCTATTTTTGTAAGTTGTTTTGCCCGAGTTCCGGAGGTTTGTTTGCATATAAAGGACATTTTGAGCATTTCAACAAGTTTGGGCCTGCCCGAGTCCCTGGTTTTAGCTGAAAATACCCCTTTGTCTGCGGTAAAGAACTGTGCGTAATTTGACGGGTAAATTTTCCCGTCAGTTTTTTTGTCGTGAATAAAAGGAACATATGCGACGTAAAATGGTTAAGATAGTTTTTTGTATTAATGGACAGGACGACAGAGTAGGCATAATAAAGGTAGGTGGAATATGGTGGGCCCATTTGTACCGGTGGGCCACCTGGGGCTATATTTTTTAAAGGCTAAATAAGGAAGTAGTCCTATGTGCCTAAATAAGGAAATGGTACCATGGAGGCCCCTTCCAATTGGTAATTTTATGACCATTGGTAGGAAAAGTGAGTTTATAATTTAGCGATGGTGATGTTAAAGTAAATGTGCCTTTTATATTAAGATATGTTACTTTATTTTATGTATTTTTATGATTGTATGCGACAAAATAATTATTATTAGAATTCAATAATGAGGAAGTCCATGTTAATTAGAATTTGGTGGGATGGAGGATGACCTTAGTCCCACCCTACCTACTATTTTTAAAGCTCGGGGCCGTGTTGTATTTTTCTTTGGAAGCTCATTTTAAGTGGGTAGACTGGTTGGCTCATGATCGATTGTATGTTTGAAGGGTCTGGATTTATGTGGACAGACTCAAGTTTGAAATTGGAATTATTGTTCTAAGTCAAATCCATGTATAAGGAGGGGGTCCCTTTCAAAACCCTTGTTGTCGATTCTAGGGTCGGGTACCATTTTAGGTTATGGGTCTTTCATGGTAGTCTTTGTTCATGTGCTTAGTCTTGGTGTTGTAGAAGGTCATGGGGGCCTTTTAAAACCCTTACCTATTTACTTTACCAAAAAGTCCATCAAATTATTTGAGAAGACGCATTGGATCTGTCGGTTCGAAGAATGCACAGGTGAATTATGCAAGACGTGAATTGTTCCAAGACAAAACAAAGCATGCATACAAGACTGCAAATTACGAAAAAATAAGAGATATAATTGCAATAATGCAGAAATAGCTCCAACTCAATACAATCAAATAGAATAATACAAGAGATGTGCATATAGGAGGTGAATGTGTAACATCCTCCTAAAATCATGGCAATCTCCACCTAGAATAGTGGTAACCTCCATGCCGAAATAGCCACCAACGAACAAGTGGCCAAGGGTAGTAAATATCACTAACTAAAACAGTGTGATCAAGTGTACACCTAGCAAGCATATCACATAAGTGTAGGAAACTCCGAGTGAGGCGAAATATCTCGAGTAGGATAATACAAACTAATAGAAGTCACCTCATAACCTTTGATATACTTACCAAATTTATGACAAAAATGGTTATGGCCAAATTATGTATTTATGTTGAGACTAATAAGTCTCTACGGACTTCCATAACCCTATCATCTAAATATGGAAGTTGGGTTCAAGTTGTTGAGTACGAAAAATGAATATTTATTTAGACAATATTGTCATAAATTGAGGCATTCAAAGAATCGATGTGTTTCTAATTTGAAGGGCGGTTTGTGTGGAATAAAAAGGAGATTAACACTATAGAATCTCCTCCCGACATAATTTTGAAGGCCAATATAGACTCGAAAAATGAAGTAACTTTTAATCATATATTCCCCTTTGCAGATAATGTTAATAATGTCAAGAATCAAAAGATTCAAGAGGAAGCGAATAAAGGATCAAGAGGCTAAGAGGGGGATGTTCGAAATATCCCTAGTGGGATATTACTTACAACTTGACAAATAATAAAAATTTACAAAGAAATGATATTATGTTTTTCGGAATAAAACTCAAATAGGGCAACGAATCGAAAAACAAAGATAACTTGCAAAACCACTTGTCCAAATCACACGAAAATTTATAGAGAGGTTCTTTAAGATGATAAAAATACTAAAAAAATATTTTTGGAATTTTTGCATAATATATCCGCCAATAAATTTTAGAATGCCCTAAACTGCTGAAATATTTTAAAAATTCATAACTACCTGAATCTCGATAAAAATCTGATTTTCTGGAAATAACATCTACAACATATATAGAAATGATCCCAACCTCCAGATCTAAAAATGGGCACCTGGAAACCCTAGAAATACCAGCTGCAATCTCCTAGGGTTGACGTCACCCTATGAAAGGGGTTGGAAATCCTCTGAAACTCCTCCAAAAGTGCGCCAAACTTGCCCTAAGCGTTGGGAAAAATCTGAAATGCAAGTGGCTGAAATATATGGGCAAATGATCTTCCACAACCTCATAAGCTTACCTCTAAAAACCATGCCTAAAAACCCTATAGAATCTACCTAAAAATCTGCTTTGAATGGGCTCCAAAATAGCAAACTAGGGTGGATCTTTCACCACCGAAGAGTGCCCTACTAGCTAGGAGTGGATCTCTCACCACCGAAGCTAGGGTTCCTGTGGGATTTTACTCCATAAGCGAAGGGAAAATGCAAATGAGTTGTTCAATATCAAGATATGTGTGAGTGTAAGAATGACCTTTCTTCTCCCCAACACCACCTTTTATAACCTTCCAATGCAACAAAGGGCCCAAAAAACCCTAATCGACCCCTTAGGGAAGACCCCACATGAACATAAAGTAACTTAAGTTACTTTTTCCCCTAAGCACCAAAAGTGACTTAAGTGACCCCAACGAAGGAATAGAATAATAAAGTACCATGAGTCCCCCTCAACGGCAAAATATAACAATAGTTCCCACCAAGTTGCCCAATACTAATGTCAACGACAAAATATAACATAAAGTAAGGTGGTAATCGAACATCCATACCCAATAGCCTCCAAAGCATTGTTAGCCCCTCGAGTATGACCAAGGCTAAGACGAAAAAATGGTCGTTAGGCCCTCGGTGAAGGAATGGGGACATTACATGTTCCTCTCCTTCCTAAATTTGAATTATCAGAGGGGTGAAGGGGATTTGGAAGGGATCTCATTGGAAGATGAGCAAGAAACAAGTAAGGATACATTTACAAGTCAATAAGTAGAGCCTCCTAAGGATATGGTTGTTACCTCGAAGGCTATGGGACTGGAGGAGGATATTGCAAATATACTCGAGGATGGAGAGTTAGAATCTAAGGATAAATAAGAGTTAGTTCAAAGGTGAAACCAAAAGTATGGCTAGCTTAGGGAAGAATAAATTAAACTTCCTAAGATAGACCTTCGCAGGATCCATATTGACTCTCCAACTCTAACCTTAGCTCCAGGTAAGAAAATATGGAACATATAAGAGGAGAAGACATCCAAAGGATATTGACCAAGATTTTACTTGGGTTTTGACCAAAATTGGGGAGAGTCATTTGAGGATTTTATCCTTTTGGAGGGAACCAAGTTTAAAGATTAAGAAAGTAGGAGCACAAACAACAAGGAGGTAGGACCTTCCTCTATGGATCAGAGGAAGATGGTTGGAATATTGCATCGTACAAGAAAAGAAATCCAAGTAGGACTTAATCATGGTACAACTATGCATTATAATTACTAGGAGTGTCAAATCGAAGGAGGTAGCAAGATCTAAAACTCTCAAGGGTTTAGTCTTCAAAGCTTATTTCTTCAAGCCTTGTATGTGGAGGGATTTTTAGGGACTTATTGCTTTGACTTTTAGTGTTTTGGTTGTGGTTTTCTAAGGTCTTAGTATCGACCCATTTTTTTTGTTTGTTTTTGTTGGGTTGACTATATGTATCTCTCTATTTTATAAGGTTATGGGAGCCTTTCAAAACCCTTACCTTTTTATCTCATCAAAAAAGTGTGCATTTAGTTTGACAAACAACTTTTAACATTGGATGATAGTAAATTTAATAAAGTCATCACAGTGGTTAAATGAAACTCACACTTCGAACCAAGTGAAACCTTCCTATAATTGATAGACTAGTGTCTTTACATGTATCGATTCTCTAACAGGAAACTAGGTCATCAAATGTAATTCTCTCTACATTTATGATAATATATATTTGAGGTATTGTTTATATTGTTTTATCCAAAATTAAATGTACTCTTAATATTCTATGGTATCTGCATAAATAGCATGACAAAGGAAGTCATGACTCATGAGTTTGTAAATGTTATAATAATCTTTAAATGCTTGAATTTGACTTTTGGCATAGGGATGTTCTTGGAAACAATAATTATATACGTACACCTTAAATACTATTATTGAAAAAAAATCATCTTATAAAATCAATTCATGTTCATTGTTCCCTATATGCACTAATGCACATGTGTATTTGTAGACTTCTTGAATTCAAATTAAGACCTATTGGAGCACAAACCGACACATGATAGAGGGGGAAATTGACAAAGAAATCCATAAACAATAGGATATTCAAAATTAAGGGACAAGGAGAGCCCGAAAAGAGTGATGACCATTTATGTAATGGATAAAAAATGGTTGAATAGTTTTGTACCATATTAATAAGGAAACAAAGGATAGCTTGGGTATTTTATATTGACCTAGTTTAATTTCGGTCTATAGACTTCACAAAAAGTGATAACTAAGTTATTTTTACCCTCACTCATCCAATTTTATATTCTATCCTAATTGATTGGGATGAGAAAGGTTGTCCCTCCTTTCAAGGGATACAATTTGACCTAAGTATTTGGGAATTAGTCATTTTTTCCATTTTCCCATATATGTGTATCCTATTTATTGGTTATCACATCCTAGTTATAAGGAATACAAATAACATTAGATTTATTTATCTTTTTTATCACGGGATAATGACAATCCTATATTATTTCCACTTTGAAGGTAATGAAGTTTGAAGTGTGATGTTATACGGGATAATTTATCGCGCTTATATGTGTAGACCCTCTTAGTGGTTTCATATTCATTCATTGAGTGGTTCCACCTGAGGAATCCCATTACTAGTATCAAAGCATCTTTTGATTCACAATCGAAATCGGGTTATTATACTTCTCACTCGCACAACATTTTTGTTAGCATGTACTGTAGAGTCGAATGAATTGCACTAATACGTTTTGAGTGCCCAAAATAGTAGAGTGCGAGACTATTTGTTTGATCTACGAGGAGGCACGGGGCCCCAATTGTAGACTCTCAAAGTTTGATAGGTTTATTTGTAAGAATGCAATTGGAACTTTATGATTTTGTTTATTGTAAAGTTTATATTTACATTTATTTTATTTTATTTTAAAATCAAATCAAATCAAATTAGGTGTTGAAACCATAAATTTGCCACTCTAATTTGTCCCAACTAACACCAATACATGAACTAATTCATTCATTCATCCCGATTTAATCCCACAACATCCTATGAATAATTAATTAACTAATTAATCAATATTAATTAGTTGATCCTTCCCCGATCTATTATCCTCACCTATTTAGTAAAACCCTACATCAAATATTTGAATAAACCTTAAATATCCACCTCAAATCCCATTATCTCCTCTACATCTAATACAATGACCTCAACAAATCATAAAATAATCGTCCACCACCTTAAATCCTTCAAGATTTTCCACTATCTCTTTAACAAATATTTAAATAATCCAAATCAAATCCCATCTCCTTAACAAATATTTAAATCGCTCTTCACTATCTAAATGTCAATCCTCCACCTACCTCCACTACCTAAAACCCTCTAAGAGTTATCATTATATCCTTAACAAATATTTAAATAATCCACCTCAAATCCCACTATCTCCACTACCACCTCAACAAATATTTAAATAATCCTCCTCTACATAAAATTTAATCCTCCACCTACCTCTACTACCTAAATCCTTCAAAGATTCTACATGATCTCCTTAACAAATATTCGGATAAACCACAATTATCCTCCATTACCTAAAAGTCAATCATCCACCTACCTTAATTGCCTAAAATCCTCTATCTACCTCCACTAACATCATTTTAATAATCCTCCGCTAATAACAAATAACATAATCCTCTACCAAAAATCTATAAATGAACCTCCATTTTTGTTATTCATTAGTATTCATCAAGATCAAATAATCATATCATTTATGATCATAAACCAAACAAGCAAGAGGAGATTAATTGAGCATTCATCAAATCATTCGTTATAGGTATACGTTGTTAAAATCTTACACAAATCCTCGAGCAATCACAATCAAGAAAACACAAGAAAATCCACTCAAAAAAAAAGAGAATTTTGTTTGGTAAGTATATGTATTGTCCTCCTTTTTTTGTTCATTTCGAGATTGTGTTTGACTTGAGTATTAACTAGTGTGTTGTTTCTTGTAAGCTCTAAATTTTTCATATACATTTCGACATGCTTAGTGGGATGGATCCTTAAACATTTTTTTACTATTTTTAGGTCTTTCTTGATTGTTATACTCATTTTCATATGCCTTGTATTATAGAAGTGACATTTTTATTCACTTGAAGTTTTGACCTTATTTGGTCATTTCATACTGAGACAGCGTAAGCATGCGGAAGAAAATCAACACGTGACCTTCAACCACACTCGACTCCCCGAGGTCGTGGCGTCTTTGAGGAGGCGGCCGGTGTAGAAAATGTGAATGGCTAGGTGGTAGCAAATATGGTAATGGACGATAGTGTGCGAGATAGGTTGTCAAGGAAATACAACACCTCTAACTTGTAATGGTGGGATATGCTTGTCAAGCACGATGAAATCCTTTGTAACCTAGGTGGCTCAAATGGAGAAATTGGAAAGGATGGCAACACGACAACTCCAGTCAATATCAAGCTCCAGAGATATCCTTTCTATTGGTTGTGGGGCGGTGGGAAACTAAATGGGGCCTCGTAAATCTGTCCAGACAAGGTCATGGAACAATTAAAAGTGAGAGGTGTGATTCCATTCATCTCTATGGATGGTTGGTGGGTTCGGTCCAAAATGAGAGGGCTCGATGAGCTTCTTTGTTTAGAATGTTTAATTATCTAATGATATTTGGCGGCAATGGAGAGGTTCGAAAGACTAACACTCTCAATTTGGTGTCTACATCCAATTGGTTCTTGGTTTCATTTGGTTGGGGAACCATAGGATCACAACCGTAAATTCTTTTTGGTCATGGTCCCTCTATGGTCATAAGAATGATCAAGAGCCTAAGCCCAAGGGTGGTTAGGCAATCTATGCTCAAGGGCGGTCCAATAATCGTAAGCTTTGATCGACTACAATGTTTAGCATGTTGAGTTGTTCTATCCTCTCGGCATATCGAGCCGAGGTTTTGAGGACAAGAAGACAAAGTCTGTATCAATGTTTGTGAGTAGTTTAGGTTTGTTTGGTTGCGGGACCAATGGATCACAACTGAAATTTTTCTCTTCTTTGCGGACCTTTGATGGTCATATAGATGCTCAAGGTAGTCGTAATTTGGTTGATTCAACCAATACTCAAACGCTTTATCATCTTCAATGTTTAATGTGTCTAGTTGTCGGTTGATTCTTTGTATGTCTCTAGTTGTCTTGAAAACGTTGTACCTAAGGCCTTGATCTATGTCTGCAAGTGGAACCACTAGGTTTGGTTGTGGTATTACCGGTTCAAAGCTAAAATCTTTGGGTTCTTTGGGGCCCATAATTGTCATATGAAATGTGATTGCATCTAATTAACTAAAACAAACTAATAAAGCAAATCAAATCTAAACTATGTTTTTTTATTTTCCAAAATATAAATGAACAAAGCAAATGAACGATTAATCTAACAAAGGAAATATTTTTGGACTGTTTTTCTGATATTTTAAGAACAAAACTTCTAATCTAATAAATGAACCTAATACAAACAATTAACCAGGTGTAGCTAATTGCTTGTGCAAATGGTGTTAATCTAAATCCTAAACAATTAACTAATTGAAATCTTTCAAATAAAACCTTCAATATTACCTCAGAAATAGAGAATAAATCACAACCTCAGAGAAGCTATTATTCCCTACAACTTCCCTGGTAATGTTGAAGAACAAACTTTCTAATTTGATCTGATCTACTGATGACTTGATAATTGAAATGATGAAAGGATTTATCTTGTATTTGATATGAACTTTGAAATGATAAATTCAGAATTGATAATTGCATGAATGAATCAAACAACACCTCCAACCTGGATATTGCAAGAACTGTGGCAAATCTGGTTGTAAGAGTATTGTCCCCTCAGTTTATCCTTTCAATCTTTGTGTCCACATGAGTCCAACAGATGGGAATGCAACAACAATAGAAGAAGAAGGATGTAGGAGCAACAACAACTTGAATTGGCAGATTGGGAAGCAATGCAAGTGGAAGAGTGCAAACACAATTGAATTGAGATTGTCTTTGGAAATTTCCAGCAAGAAAGGCAACAACTTTTCAATAACAAGAATACAATTTTTCTCCAGGTTTTGGTTACACACAAGCATGGTATTTATAGGAATTTAGTTGGGCAATGGTTGAAGCCATTTGGTAACCAAAGGAGGACATAACAAAAGTGAAGAGGGAGTTCAAACTATTAACAACCATCAATCACAAATAGAAGTGCAAGAATAGATTGCCACAAGGAATTTGGGCCTTGGAATCATCTAAAATAGACAAGCAACACATCTAAAAATGGAAGTTAAGTGAGAGAATTTCGTGTCAAAACACGAGTGAACTCTCTGGAAAATTTGCACAAGGCGGCGGTTAAAGGACCGCCACCCTACCCAAGGCAATGGTTGTGAGCCGTCACCCCCGAGGGGCAAGTCATAAAACCATCGCCCAAGCAGGGTAGTTTTGACACTAAAGGTCAAAACTACTCTAAAATGTAGCGAGAAGCTAGGAAAAAGCATGCAAGGGCTAAGTAGGGATGTCTAGGCTACAAATATATACTAGAATGGGTTTTGGAGCTTGAACATCTTCCGAAAGGATATGAATCATCATTGGGGACTTTTATAACTATTTTTCGACAATGTAGCACATGCAATTTTGGGCGCGTACAAGATAACATTTATGATTTTGACTATTTGTTTACAAGTCTTGGAAATTTTGCTCCATGACATGGTATTTTTCCCTATGGTCATGGAATTTTTATTGGTGTGCTATATCTTTTAAATTTCATCATTTCTAATCATCAATTGCTTAACTTGCAGTTTTTACTTTTTGTTTTTTTATCATACTAACTAGTTGTGCAAGTATTTATTGTGAGTAGAAGACCTTACAAAATCAAACCACTAAGCAATTAATTATATTTTATTTCTCGTTCATTATTTTATTGTTTGTATATCGTAGACACTCAAATTTGGTAATTTATCATTTTGACATTATTAGTTATGATTGTGCTTTTGAAACACCTACATCTTATTCCCACTCAATACATCTTGTTATCTCTCTCCCAACTTACATATTCGCTGCACATTGATGTTTCAACACTTACTGAATATAAATGTGTTAAATCAATACTTAACCCTTCTTTGTCATGATACAACTCTCAAATTTCATCCTCCATCTCCTGTTTGAAACCGTATAAGTAGATTCGGGATGTGGAATTCGGTCATGACCAACCTATATAGTCTTGGAGCGACACTTCTTCAAACTCTACTTTCAAATGCATTATCTTTGTTTGGTATTTTTGTCTTCTTATGTTAGCCTTTACTCGACAAATTACTTTTTGAGCCCTATATAAGCAAGTTAACAACACCTCATTTAGACACCTAGAAAGAACATAGAAAATCACTTGGCACACTCATTACTAATGCATGCAAAAGGAACCCAGGGCTCCTTAAATCTGTCCAAAGCTTATGCATATCCATTAGGAAACCACCACTATAGTTTTGAAGCACTCAACCAAGTTAAGGAGTTCATCTTCCCTCATTTCCAAGCACTCAAAGAGCCCTACTCAATATCTTAATAAGAGCATAACCATCTCAAACATGTTCAAAGTGATTCAAGTTGTCAACTAGTTACATTCATCTAGATATCACTTGCTAGGTGGAGAACTACATGTGGTTTGAGACCTCTTTGAAGTAGTTTTTATATAGGTGGTGCATGGATTACAACTCAACCCAAACACTAACCTTCTTGTAGGGTATTTCACCCATGGTTAGGGTTTGAGTTCCATTCAACTGATTTCAGATGGTTTTGGGATTGTATGACACTTAGGGTTTGACATTGAGACGTATTTCTAGACCACTAAATGACATAATTTATAGAACCTCACTCCCAGAGGTCCAAGACCGTACATGAGTTGGTCTGGAAGAGGTGTAAGGTTCCTTACAAAGTGTATTTTCTAGTCATAGTTTCTATAATTAAGCATCTACAAGATCATTTCTCCTAATATTCCGAATTTGTGCATCAAGATCTCTCCTGCACCACTTGGTATAGTAAAGTATATCTTCCTATCGTGTTTTCAAGTTCATAGCATATTGTAAACATTAGTTACAAGTACCAATATATTATTATGATATTTTATGATTAATTTTGGAAGTTAATTAATCATAATAACCCTTGGTATCAAACTTTGCATTCCTTTTTAGGTGTTGTGCATTCCATAACAAATCCTACTTAATCTTAAAAAGGGTGTAAACATTTGGTGAACCCACTTGAACCCGAAGTGGATTTTTATCCCTTGCCTCTTGGTTTCATTGTTCATAAGCTTCTTATCTATTATTGCAAGAGTGACCCCATAGAGCACCTTCAATCGTTCCATGTGGCATACTTTGACTACGCATTTAATGGAATTTTACTTCTGCAAATGTATTCCCTATAATTCTCAAGGACTTTGCTTTATAATGGTTCTATGACCTCCCCGCACATTACGTGTGATCTTTCACTACTTGACCAATATGTTTCTTGCACATTTTTCAATCAATATTGGTGGTAAAGTGTCTAATGCACAAATGTCTAAAATTCAACAAGGGTTTAATGAGCACATAAATGATTATGTTTTACACTACATGATTATGTTTACTAAAATGAATAATATCTTGGCTCATAGCAAACTTCGAGATATGTTCACATAAATTTTGATACTCACTTTGGAAGAATCAAATCTATTCGATAAGTTCCCCTCATTTGATCATCTATGTCATACACTCAAAGAATGTGAGGCCAAGTTACTACATATGAATAAGCTTAAGTATGTTGTTAGTTCTTCTACTACATATAGTGTCGAATTTCCAAGTAAAGCTACATTTAAAGGAAATACTAATGACAACAAGCCTACTACTAAGGACATTGCTAATTTCATATCCCAATATACTAAGTTATAATTCAACCTACACAACAATAATTTATGTGTATACCTTTTGTTATTATGCTCAAGTAATTAATTGAGTGCAATCTCGTGTCTCTCCCTCCATTGCTTGAGGTTTATGTGAGCAAGCCTCATGGTAATATTTTTATGCCAATGCATATTTAATTTATTATAGATGCAATGGTCACCTCACTAATATTTGTATCAAGCTTAAACATGTTATCGAATATCTCATTGATATAAATGTAATTAAATGGGATGATCTGTTGGCTCTGGATGTACACCCCCAAGGGAGAGAGAGAGAGATAGAAGCGTCGGGGATGAGGTGAGAGGAGGGGACCCGTATGTGTTATCGTGTTGTAGCCGAGGATGGGGTCTTCTTTCGCTCACTGTCCACTCTCTCCGGGCAAAGTGACGGGAAGTAACCTTAATAAAGGGTGTGAATGATTGCCATGTTACTTCTAGATTTGCCTAAGTTAGGGTGAGAGAACCCAATGTGTAGCCCGAGGGGTGAGAATAAGGTGAGGAATCGGGGACAAGTCCCGAGCCCGACAGGAAGGTGAATCGGAGGCCGGGCTTAGCCACCGGATGCAACACTCACTTGATAGAGTGGTAACAAAGCACCGCACGCACTTGGGAACAATGAAATGAGCTATCGAAGATAGATCCCAACACACTTAGGATGATTAAAATGATTGTGTGTTGTACCCAAAACTTCTTGCGAGATATTGCTTTGATACAATGTTTGTAAGATTTTTGAGAATGGTACACAAAATGTCTATTTAAGAGTATGTAATGTGGGGATGGATTTGTAAGGAAGAGAGACACAAATATCAAATGAGGTGAGAAGGTTAAAAATATGTCGGCCATCACACTATGACATTTCTGTCATTTTTGACGTAGTGAGAGAATAATGAAAGTTTTCCAAGGAGAAATTTGTCGCAGGGAACCTCTCGAGATGACAAATGACCCAGATCCCTGATGATCCAACTTAGGACCCCTAAAACTGAAACACCTACGTGTGGATTACACCAATAATTCTAAAATTAAGGGACGCCCAACACACATAAATAGATCACTTAATCTAGAAAACCAGTAAGGAATTTTACAGGACCAAAAATAATACCCCGAAGTACCCCTTTAAGGTTTCATTCTCTCGCCATCCAAACTAACTCACCATTGTAGAGTGTTAACATGTAATTTTCAGTTGTAATCCATATGATATTCAAAAGGAAAACACACATCAATCTACTTCCAAAGCACTATATAATGGAGCATGACATTAATTCATGTACATTGTTTGGGACAAATCCATTTATTTTAGAAAGGAAACAAGGGAAACATATATGCATGATCTCAAATCTTGCCAATGGCTATACATCCAAACCACTTGGCATGAACCGAAATCCCAACAATGCTCACACGAAAATGGGCACAAACTCCTACTGCATGAACATATTTCCAACTCCTTGCGGAACATTTCCAATGAGCTTGGATTCTTCTCCAAAGGGATCACCCTTAAAAAGATCCGTCTCCCTTCTCCAAAACCCCTTCTTCCTTTGTTATACAACCTTATCTACTTAAGGGTGTCAAGGAATATCCCATCCATATTCTTCATTCATTCACGCTCGGGCCATTCTTCGTGGCCACTACAAAATAATAGGGAATATTCCCCCAAGACGACCTTCAACTTTACTTCACCGTCAACTGTCACCATCACGCTAACATGACAAAACATTTTTTTCCATGTCACATTAATTTAATATCACATTTTCCACATGAGAATATATGTGACCGACAAAAGATTAAATTGACAAGAATTTATTTGAAGGCGCAGACATTTATTCACCCTCTCGGTGACACACTTCATATGAATACTTAATCTTGATTTAACTTCCACTCATGCCTGCCGATCCGAGCTAGATATGACATTTATGGCAATATGATTTCTCAAGACATGTCATCTAGAGAGACATGCCTATTTAAACATGGCTTAACGAGTCAAAAATTCTTTGTTTGAATTTCACTAATATACCTACACTTTGTACTTCTATTGATAACCCTTCTTTCGTGGCCTTTTCATCCCTATGAGTGAATCCCATAGGAGAATAAATCTTGATTTGGGTGAATTCTTCCAACTTATAGGCCCCAATGAGGCCTTTGTCAAGCATGTTTTTAGTGTTCCCAATCCCTAGGAAAATCCTTCGAATAGCTCTTCCCAGGATGCCTTGATTTTCTCCTTCCGAACTGACTGGCCTAAATGTGTGCTTTGTTTCCTATCTTCCAAACCCTTCACTTTCATCTAATCCACCCTGAGCATCATTTTAGCATGGGGTGCCTAAAGGAACATTGGTCTCATCATTGCCCTTGTGTCCATAATGATCATTAGCACATGTAAAAATCTTACTACTATCCCCTCTACTAATTATAGAGCTTCTGTGTCAACACCACTATGTGTATCAAAGAAATAAGAATTACTTCCAAGCCCACATGCAAATGAGATAGAGAGGTGGCTTTTGGCCCTTGAAACGCCCTTGCCAAAATCTAGATGCGGTAGGTGCACAAGCTTCCCCTCCAAAGAAGCAGAGAGTTGTCCTGGGACGATTCATTTGGCAAAGCAACTCAATTTCTCACGGCTCGCCTTTCACCAATCGAAGGGCATACATAAGGGGGACTCTCTCTTTCGAGTGGGTGAACTCACTTGAGAAGAAGAGGGAGTTTACCAAGATTTTGAATGGACCTTGAGTAAAAATCCCTAAACTAATGGAAAAGGGGATGTCACAGGGTTTGGATGGGGATGTCCAATTTGTTTTTAGTGTCGTGGCCCATGAATATTTTATACATTGTGAGGACCAGTTTTTGAAGCATGTGCCAACCCTCCCAGGCGAAGTAGTGACTGTTGAAAATTAACTTCTCTATTTTTAATATAATCCTTTTTATTTTCATTATTTTGTGTGTGTGTATATATATATATATATATATATATTCGAGGGAAAGGGCCCTTATGATAGAACTCCCATTTTGTTTACAACACATATCATCCTGAATTGTCCATTTTCTTCGTTATTGCGTGACATATCTTTCTTTCTTTTGTTTTAGTATTACTAAGATATATCATTTATTTCATGTTTACTTGCACTGCACCATAGACAAATCCACACAATTAATCCCTTTGCACAATGTCCACTATTGTATACATACACTTCACATAATTGCACACTATCCTGCAAGAAGAATCTAACCGCTCACTACTTAATTACTCCCATGTGTTTCAAACAGAAAGTATTGAGTACTTTTACCACCTTTTAATACACACTAGAGCAACCATAAATATGCACCAAGCATCCACCCATTACACAAATGAGCTCCCGGGCCTGTGGCGTGAACTTAAAACATTTCCAAATAAGGTGTAATGTAGACTTAATTCTTAGCTCGACATGCCACCACATTGTAAGTTAATCACACATACCCCTTTAGGCCTCGGGGTCAAACCATCACTTTGCATATTTTCGGGCATAAAACCAACTTTGAAATTGTTATGGTTTCCTTCGGGCATTTACTTTTGTTTTCTTTTACATCATGGGTTTGAGAACCTAACCCGTGTTTCACATGAATGCTTAGCCAAGAAAATGAAATACGCCTCATGATGCCTTCACGATTTCCAAGACATTTCCCTACCTCGGGTACTTGGGAGAATTAACCTTTCACACGCTATAATCATACTTCACAAAAGCAATTGATTATTCCAATAACACACAAAAGTACCTACTACCCTTTTAGTTGAAAACCCCTAAAAACCTTGATACTTCGAACATGCACACAAATCAAACGAGCACTTGGTTTTTTCATTGAATAAGAGAATTTGAAGGGAAAATTAGAAAAATAGATACCAAGTGGAGAACCAAACCAAAAATAGGAGCACATTTAATGATACAAACTTGAAATATAGCATAATGATTATGGGCACTGTACGTGCACAAAATTATATGTCTTGTATAGTCGAAAATTGGTTACGAAAACCCCAATGATGATTCAGATCTCTTCGCAAGGTTTTCAGAATCCAGAAAAGCTCATTGAGTATACATTTACATCCCAAAAAGCCTTGTCCATCATCTGCATGTTTTAACCTAACCTTTTCTCTCTTTTTCCTTGCATTTTTGTCTTTAGTTACAAGACCGCATCCCTACTAGGGGGCGATCTGTTGTAGACACCCCAATTTCACATCTATCCTAAATCAATTAATTCCCCTTCCTCATTTCCCACAAAAATACACTTCGAATTAATCAAATATAATTTGATTAATTATCTATTTCAAAATCCAAAAAATAACCTAATCCTCACCACATGTCATTATTCTCCATGTTTTTCTACTATTGAATTAAAAATTCAAATTCAAATCCTCACCCACCATTCGTGGTCCCCACTCACCTAAAATCCTCCACTTATGAATTAAAAATATAATTCAAATCCTCACCCATTCTTCGTGGTCCCCACTCACCTAATCTTGCCCACATTTTCAAACCACTCACCTAATCTTGCCCACATTTTCAAACCACCCACTTAATCTTGCCCACATTTTCAAACCACTCACTTAATCTTGCCCACATTTTCAAACCATGATTACTTAAATTAATCTAAGCTAATCACTCCCTCAGGCTATAAATACAACCTTACCCCTCCCCTCTAAACACACGGAGAATAAGCTTGCATGCCATATCTAAGTTCTTGCATCCTTTGAGCAAAGAACATCCTTTTGCCTCGTCCTAATGCCAAAATAGTCTCATAATCATTTTTCCCATCTAGTGCAAAGTAAGAGGATCGTTGTTGTAGGAAGGTCTTGCTCCGTCTTGAAGAAAAGCACCTACATATCACAAAATCAGGGCTCAATCCAAGTTTCCTAGCCCATTCTGAGGTTTGCTACGGAACGCGAAGGAGGAGGTACGATTATTGGTATTTTACTTCCTTGTTAGTAGTGTATTTTTCTTAGCTTACTTTCTGGCACGCCCGGTGGGACTCGAAATAACCATGCTTGATCTCTGCAACACTAGGCAAAGGCCAAACGAAAATTTTGCTTCCTTTTTACAACGATGGCACGGAATTGCAAGCTGATTTCCCTGCTCAGTTGCAGAGACAACTAGTTAGCATTTTTGTCCCTAATCTCAATGCCGAATTATCATTCCACATGCAAATGCATTGTCTGAATAGTTTTGAAGAAGTCATCGAAAAGGGGACACAAATCGAAAAAGCCCTCATTTCTAAGGGCTTACTTAAAGCACCCTTTAGAGACCAACCTTATCGAGACACTCCTCAGAACCAGGACAAATCTAAATTCTTTAATCGGAATCGAAATATTGTCAACGATGGCATTACTGATTCCCGCCATGTCCGAAATGTCCAAAACCATCCCACCAACACATTAAAATCGAAACAACCCATCATTATCCCTAGAAAGGAAGTTCCTTCTAGGGATCGACGAAGAGAGTTCACTCCTCTCGGAGAAAGTCTATCTAGTGTCTTTCATCATTTGGCAAATGCTAATATGATTACATATCCCATTATCAGACCCTTCGAAGAAGGACAACCCAAACCAAATTGGTATAAAGACAATGAATATTGTGATTACCATCGCATAAAAGGGCACTCCACAGATAGATGCATGCAACTCCGCCATTACGTCCAAGACCTGATTGAACGTGGAGACATAGAAGTTGAAAATACTTCTGAGACAAAAACACCTAATGAAAAACTTCACATGTTCAAAAATCCGTTCCCTAATCATGATAACAATTCAAAAGATAAGGGTCAATCGTCAAGTAATGTCGAGTTTGACTCAGTCATCTCGACCATAGATTATGACCAAGACTTAGTGGCAACTATAAAGATCAGAACTGACTGTGCGATCACCACTAGACAGAAAAAAATGTGGGTCCCTACAACAAAAAAATCTGCCACTTCGTCCCCGGCATCACCTCCTAATCCACCATCTAATTCCACCGCCAATTCCTCTCCACAACCTACGCCGTCATTTAATATTGTCAAACAATTAGAGAAGACTCCCGCACAAATTTCAATCATGGAACTACTTAATTCTTCTCCCGCACTACAACGCATCCTTATGCAAACATTGAATAATGCTCGTGTCCCTGAGGACATCAATTCACAACAATTCCAGGCTTTAATAGCACATCTTACGGTCCCCAATCCTATTTTATCTTTTGGTCCTGCTGACCTGCTTAATCCCAACATCGCTAATAATCATTCTTTATACGTCGAGGGTTATGTAACTCATCGTAAAATCAAGCGCGTCTTAATTGACAATGGATCGACATTAAATATTTGTTCCATGAAACTTTTACATTGTCTAGGCTACACTGAAAATGATTTGCAAAACAATATCATAACCATTCGTGGGTATGATAATAGCGAAAGAAAGTCTGAAGGCACAATCACGTTGCCTCTCCAAGTTGGACCCATCACCTTAGACACGATCTGTCATGTGGTAGATGTAGAAGTTGCATATAACATTCTTGTCGGCCGACCATGGATTCATGCCATGAAAGTCGTCCCATCAACATTCCACCAATGCATTAAGTTTCCTCATTTGGACAAGGAATTTACATTACGTGCAGATCCCCAACCTTTTGAGTATTGTAGATTCCTCAAAGGACGGTATCGACATGATCACTATTGTCCATCAACAGATAAATACGCTCCACCTCGGATAATCCCTAATGAAACACGCATTGATCCTGATACACTCCCTAACAATAATCTGAAACCATCATCTCATAACCAAAACACATTTTCCAATCCATTATCATCCACTAGTCAACCACCTTCCACCAGTCCTCCTCCCACTAATCAATCATCTTCTTCCACTAATCAAGCTTCTTCTTCCAGCAACAATTATTCTTCCACCACACCATCTTCTTCTTCACCTAGCCAATCTTCTTCATCCAACCACACCTCCTCTATTAAGATACCTCCTCATGTGAATAACCAACCTTCATCCTTCAATCCACCCCCTTCTTCTTATAACCCATTCTCTTCATCTTTTAAGACTACCAAACTAACTTCCCCACCACATGAGGTACCTATTGGTCCCCCATCTCACACATTTAAAATCATTGACACGGGATGCGGTGAATATCAATTTCAAAAGATGGCAGACTCTTTTTATATCACCAAATCCCCACATAGCTATGGCAAACCTAACGCTCCACATCTGAGAATCCATCCCAATTACCAAATGGGTCAGTCAGTTTGGAAAAATTTTGGTCATCTTGACAACGAACATATTCCAAGTTCTTCAGGATCTTGGTTATATAATGACGACTTTGCTCCATGTTATGAGTCCCCTCAATTTACCAAAGCTCACCGAATAATGAAAAACATGCGATGGCAGGGTAAAGGACTCGGTCCCAAATGAACAAGGTCGTTTAGACCCTATAAATTGCACACAACATCACGGTAAACATGGTCTAGGTTTCAAGGTGTTTGATGTCGCTCCCATAATAATTTCGAGTGACAATGATGACACCAGTTCTGATAATGACATTAGGTCTCCATGTAGTCTTTTTGAAGACCTCGCTGAAACACATCTTGCCTTTGAACATTTTTCTATTAATGTCATCAATTTTGAGCCTACACATCCGAGTCTCATAGACCATGGCCAACCACATCATGTAGCCATGGACATGTTCCAAAATGATGAAGCCATCGAAGAATTCCTTGGAACTCGTGACCAAATACCTACTTCAGACCATAGAAAAGGATTTGAAATCAATCTAAATGAATCGGCCTATTTTGGCGAAGAGATAAAATATTCAGATCCTTCACCCTCAGAAAATTTGGATCAAAAGCGCAAACAGAGGATTTCCCATAGTCAAAACCTCACCGCCACCTTATCCAATAAACATGTCAAAAAATTCCAACAAACACCCGACACTGATGACCTACATCAACCATTAGCATCATTCTCCGAAAAGGATACATCTAAAATGCTTGTAGAAGAAACAAAAGACATAAACATTGGCACCACCGAACAACCAAAAATTTTACAACTTGGCATTAGTCTGTCTGACCAAGAATGCATGGAATTCACAACACTCCTTATTGAATTCCAAGATATATTTGCATGGACGTATAAGGACATGCCAGGCCTGGACCCATCTCTTGTAGTACACCATCTTGTGGTACATCCAGATGCAAAACCTGTAAAGCAAAAACTACGCAAAATGCATCCCCAAGTTGCATTGCTTGTCAAAGCCGAACTCGAGAAACTTTTGGAAGCTGACTTTATCAAACCTATTGATTATTCGGCATGGATATCTAACATAGTTCCCATTGCCAAGAAAACTCCTGGCATCAGAATATGCACAGACTTCCGTGACATCAACAAGGCTTGTCCCAAAGATGACTTTCCCTTGCCAAATATAGACATGATTGTTGATTCTACGGCAGGCCATGAAATGCTCTCCTTAATGGATGGATTCTTTGGTTACAATCAAATACGTATTGCTGATGGAGATCAACATAAAAAAGCGAGCATTTACTACACCATGGGGCACCTCTCGTTATAAGGTCATGCCTTTCGGCTTGAAAAATGCTAGTGCCACCTATCAACGAGCAATGACTGTCATCTTCCATGACATGTTACATGATATCATGGAAGATTATGTTGATGATATATTAGCAAAATCTAAAACACGAATAGGGCATCCAAGTGTGTTGAGATGCATTTTCGATAGATTACGCAAGTATAAGGTTCATCTTAACCCAAAGAAATGTGTGTTTGGAGTAACCTCTGGTAAATTATTAGGGTTTATTGTCTCACGAAGAGGCATAGAAGTGGATCCTGCCAAAGTCAAATCCATTATGGAAATTCCTCCTCCTCAAAACCTAAAAGAATTACGCAGTCTTCAGGGAAAGATACAATCTATTCGGCGTTTCATATCACAGTTGGCTGACAAGTGCCATCACTTTAATCAGTTACTCAAGAAAGATGCACACTTTCACTGGAACCACGATTGCCAAGATTCTTTTGCTAAGTTAAAAGAATACCTCTCTAGTCCACCTGTTCTTATGTCACCAGTTGCCGATAAACCTATGTTGCTTTATACATCTGCCACTGAACATGCCATAGGAGCTCTACTAGCACAACATAACAATCAAGGAAAAGAACAGGCTGTATATTACCTTAGTCGAACACTTATTGAGCACGAAATACGTTATTCCCAAATCGAAAAAGTATGCTTAGCGGTTGCCTTTGCATTCCATAAGTTACGTCATTACTTGCTCAATCACACAACTAAGTTGATTGCCAAAATTGATCCTCTCAAGTATTTGTTGTCCAGACCCATTCTCACGGGAAGAATGTCTAGTTGGGTCGTATTACTTAGTGAATTCGATGTCGAGTTTGTTCCGCAGAAAGCAATTAAAGGACAAGCCCTTGCCGACCAACTTGCCGAGGCACCCCTTCCTGGCACAGAACCACTTCAGTTCTCTTTTCCTGATGAAGATATTCTACACATAGACATCGCGCCAGCTTGGACTCTATTTTTTGATGGATCTTGTAATCTCCATGGCTCAGGGGCTGGTATTTTGCTTATCACACCTAGCGGACATGTTATCCCCAAATCATTTCGCTTAGCATTCCCATGTACCAACAATATCGCAGAATATGAAGCTCTCATCGCAGGATTAAAACTGGCTATATCTTGGAATCTTACAGAATTAGCTGTATTTGGTGATTCTTTACTTATCATCAAGCAAGTTACTAATGAATACCAGGTCAAGGACGAAAAACTTATCCCATATAAACGCATGGTGGATAGTCTTCGAAGCTATTTTCGATTAATTAGCTTTGATCAAATTCCTAGAATTCGTAATAAATCTGTCGATGCTATGGCAACCATCGGATCCCTATTAGAAATTGCATCTAGTCAACCCCAAGCACATTTTCTTGTTGAACATCTCTTAATGCACTGCCATGATCTTCCTGAAAACACTATGGTATGTGAGATCGTGGGTCCGAATAACCCTTGGTACCACGATCTTTATACTTTCATTCGTGATAAAACATTTCCTACCGACATGAAACCAATGCATAAACGTGCTTTAGCACAACGTGCTTCTCGTTACACCATTTTAGCAGAAACTCTTTATAAACGAGGATATGATGGCACCCTGCTCCGATGTCTTAATCAGGAAGAATCCTCGAGTGTCTTAGCTGAAGTCCATTCTGGTATCTGTGGAGCACACACGAATGGTATCGCCTTAGCCAAGAAAATCCTGCGAGTTGGATATTATTGGCCCTCCATGGAAAGTGACGCATGTCATTTTGTCAAACATTGTCAAGCATGTCAAAAGCATGGAAATCTTATCCACGCACCTTCCCAGGCATTACAATCGATAACCACACCATGGCCCTTCTCTCAATGGGGACTTGACCTCATTGGTAAAATCAGACCAACATCTTCCGATGGACATAAGTTCATCATTACCGCTACCGATTACTTCACTAAATGGGTAGAGGCTATGCCTCTCACTTATGTTACTGGTAGCCAAATATCAAAATTTATTTTCAATAATCTCATATGTCGATTTGGTATTCCATCCGCTCTGGTTGCAGATAATGGCAAATCATTTAAAAATCAGGATGTAAAAGACCTAGCCAAACGTTTTCACATCAAACTTAAATGGTCTACTCCATACTACCCTCAGGGCAACGGTCAAGCAGAAGCAACCAATAAGACCTTAAAATCCATCATGGAAAAGATTGTCAACACCCATGGACATAATTGGCATACTCAAATTTACCCCGCTCTTTGGGCTTACCGTACATCTTACCGCACACCTACCGGAGCCACCCCATTTTCCCTTGTTTATGGTTGTGAAGCCATTTTACCTATTGAGATAGAACTCTCATCCTTGAGGATCTCCTTAAAGATGTAATTAATGAGGATGAATACCGACAGTCACGGCTTCAAGAGCTTGAGCTTCTCGATGAAAAACGACTTAATGCTCTCAATCATCTTCAAGTCTATCAAAACCGACTGCAACGCAGTTATCATAAAAAGGTAAGACCCAGAGAATTTGAAATTGGTGACCTTGTTTTAAAAGAAAATCAAAAGAATACCACTAAAGAACGAGAAAAACAAGGAAAATTTGAGCCTAATTGGTTAGGACCCTATGTAATCACAGCTAAATTTGGCTCTGGAGCCTATAAATTGGCCACTGCAGATGGTCAAGATCTTGATGAACCAATGAATGCAGTTCATTTAAAGAAATTTTATCCTTGAGATGTTCACTATTCCAGGATACAACGTGTACATTGTTCCTTTTGTTTTGCTTATCTCCGAATAATTTAAATTTATTCATTTCCATTGGCAGATATTTTCTTTATCAAAATCACATCTTCGTATTTATCATCATGAGACAAGTGTTAGTATAAATCCTATTAAGTTTGTGAGCGTCATACTTCTTCCACTTTCAGTCGCTTTCCTCTATGGTCATACCTAGAAGCTTACTGATGGTAATATATCCCCTTCTAATACATTCTCTCTTTCATAACAAAGCTCTAAACTTCGTTACCCAGTTCGTTTGGTCGTCCATCTCAGTCTTCGGTGTTGAACCCTCGCGTCCTACTAGTCGTGTGGGGCTGAGATTGGGGGCAGACGTTTCTTCCCAAATACAAAGCACTATTGTAAAAATAAATAAAAAAATCCATCAATTCAATAACTTATGAATAATTCATTGTCACATCTTTCGTCCTTCATAGTCTTTGGTGTTGAGCCCACACTTCTTCCTGGTAGTGTGAGATTGGGAATGGAGGAAGGTGCCCTTACTCGTCTACGTCTTGTCTTTGGTGATAAACCCTTGCCTCTTACAAGTGGCATGGGGCAAAGCGTAGAGGGTCATTCTCATACAAGCATAAAAACATTGCAAAATATTCAAAAAAACAAAAAAACAAAACAAAACAAAAAAAAAAGACAAAAAGGAAATTCACTCGCCTATATTTTGCCTTTGGTGATGAGCCCTTGCTTCTCACTAGTAGCATGGGGCAAGGCATAGGGAGTCATTTCAAAAATACAAAATCTTATAGTGCTTACAAATTATAGAATCCCCAAACACGTAATTTAGATGCCTAAGTGAAGAGAGAACTATCTCTTAACCTCATATCTTACCAATCAGCAGGCCACATAACTGTCTAAGTCTAGCACATGACTCATAAAGTGAAAGTCATTTTTGAAACTGGTTCAGTACCGTTATGAAGAATGGAGTCAAAATTTTTCAAAGGGATTATCCTTAGCATTTGTCTCTATACTCATTATCTACCTCTTGCGTCCTTCTTGATTCTCGGTGATGAACCCACACATCTTACTAGTTGTGTGGAGTCAAGAATGGAGCTGGAATTCTTTTCATCATATCATCACCACCATATCCTGGCAATGGAAAGAAAATTTGTGTTATTCTGAGCATAAGTTACAACACGGAACACAGTACATACGGATAATATCCATGTTTATCGCCTCTCAAAGATAAGTCTGCACTCTAGTCCATAGATTACCACTCACAGTGTAAAAATCTACCAACATTTGAAAATTGTCAAAAAGTCAAAAACATTTGAAAATTGTCAAAAACCCAAAAACATTAGAAACAATCATCCAAAATCTAACACAAACATTAGCAAGAATTGTCAAAAATCCAAAAACATTTGAAAATCGTTAAAAAGTCAAAAACATTTAAAAAATCGTCAAAAATCTAAAAACATTAGAAAATATATATAATAAACAAAAATAAAAATATTGTAAACTCCACAAAATCACAAAAACTCTAAAATAACCAACACAATTCAACCTTTGGACTATTATCCCCAACGAATGATCCAATCACCTTATGACTACCAAATTCAAACCACTTCTCCTTGCGTGAATCCTCGCTTGGGGTAAATCTGGCTCTCATTGCTTCCTTGTTTGAGGACAATGACCCAATATTTTTTGTCCTCATGCCTGGCAGGGCACATCCGATCAATCCTCACTTTGTGGAACACGTTAGGGACATGTTTATTGGTTCTTGTGTTGCATTATTAGTTGTAAATTATTAATTACTTTCTTACATCTTGCTATATTTTAGGGGCATCTTGATTTTATGTATCCTAGTGTTCTCTCGTAATATTCTTATGTTATCGATTGCATGTCGATCTTGGGGCATCATACATTCTTGATGGCCTCTATCTATGCTCTCTTCCATTTACATATCGTCGAGGCATCAAACCTTTTTGATGGCCCATCTATCTTTATCACGCATATTACAGTCTAGTCCCGATCTTTCATATCACGATGCATCTGTTATGTGCTATATTAAAACTAAGATGCTTTTCGTCACGTGAGTATCTTCCTGCATGATCAACATCTTACTTTGCACCCCATCCATTCACCCATACTAATGCATTCTCCAGTTTGCGAATCCTACTTGATCACCGTTGCAGTTTGCGAATCCTACTTGACGATCTTTCTCAAGTAGCATTCACTATCCAGTGAGCTCCTTCTCCCCACCATGATCACCATGTATTTGATCCATTCATTCTCACTCCTCATTTTTACTCCTCTCGCCGCTTATCCCCATATTATCCTTCTCACCATTCCTGTCCCCTCTCACCCATTGGTATTCTTTCCTTTCACACTTTTACTTCCCGCTTAACAATCTTACTTACTAACCCTTCTATATGGAATCCTCGGTGGAGGTTTACCCTCTCCTAAGATCTTCCCACTATAGAAGCTTCTTCACCACCTGCCCTCTCATAAAACAACCATCACCACCAAACATATCTTCCCACTCCACCTCTTCTACTTCTCATTCTCGCATCATTACTCTCACCACCCAGGGCATCCCAATTAAGGATTCCCCTCACACTCTCTGCCCTTCACTACATATATTCCTTCATCCATTCATGTTACACTCCTTTGTGTCCTTTCTTTCTTATTATCACCTCATCTCATATCATATACCACTTAGGCATACCTCACTCACTCTTTTCTCATCCTTCCCCAAATCCACCTTATGCCTGGTCATCCTACTTACACACTCTCGTAGTATGGAAAATTCACTTGAGGGTTCCCCTTCAGTCCATTTTGTCATACCCTATTCCCACCAACTCTAACATCATCCTTCTTCCTCAGCTTGGCGATCTTACTTAACCATTCCAGCCGCATGGCAATCTTACTTAAGACTTCCACTTAAGGTTGATCTGCTCTGCGGCCTTCCCCCATATTTCCCCATCTTATTTCTCCCACCTCTCATCACGATCATCTTCTTCACCCTACCATTCCACCCCTATCCCCAATATCATTTTGTCTTTCTCTTTGCATATCATCCCTGTCGGTTGGGTGACCCTACGAAACCTCTCCAGTAGTATGACGATCTTACTTAAGAGATTCTCTTAAGCATGACATGTCATCTTACACTTGCCCATCACTCTCCAATCTCACCATCCATATTTCCTCTTCATTCCCCATCATCACATCTTTTTACCACCACTATTACCCTCCTCTGCTTGGCAATCTTACTTAACCACTCACCGGCATGGCGATCTCACTTAAGAGTCCCTCTTAAGGATGATCTATCTCTTGCCTTTCCCCATCGCTACTGACCTTCACCCTTCATTTTTCTCGGCATTCCCCATTATCACATCTTTTCACCTCCTTTTCGATTCTCGCAAACACCACTTCTCGCTTGACCATTTTTCATCTCCGGTTTTGCTCTCACATGGCAATCTTACTTAACCCCTTAGTCACATGACAATCTTATGTCGGGGTCCTCCCTACACTTAACTTGTCATCGTGAACTTCTCCCCCGCCTCATTCTTTGTTCACTTTGTTGATCGCTTCTTCCACCTGGTATCTCCTATTACCCACTTTTTCCTCCTACTATTATCCTTTCTCCACATATCCTCTTACAACATACAACTCATCTCTTCCACCTACAATCACATTCTTTTCCCCCATTTTCCCCTTCTTGATCCATCACCCTTCATACCATTTCTTCCCATTATTTTCATGTCTTGGTTCTTCATCCTCACCACGTTCATCCTCATCACCCGCATCCTCTCCTCGCTTTCACTTAGTCACTAACTCATCCCTCCCATATTCTTCACTCTTTCCACTTCATCTTCTCAAATTCCCCCCACATTTCTACCCACACACACATTCGCCATTATTGTTAACACTCCTATATCATTCTTTCATCATCATCTTCTCTTCCCGCGCTAATAATTGTCAACGGGTTTTCCCTAAAAATTATCAATCCTCATTCTCGCACGACCTCATTCACTCCCTTGGACCTTCTAGAGTTTCCCTTCATTCCTTCCCTCCTCTAAGCCCACCACTCATTGTCAAAGGGTTTTCCCTAACGTCCCTTTGTTGGCGTTACCCTTTCCAGTCCTCATTCGCTTTCTCCTTTTCTTCATTTTTTCTCTCACCCTTCCCCACCACTCATTGTCAAGGGGATTTCCCTAACATCCCCTCATTGGCATTGCCTCTTCTATCCCCCATTCTCTTTTCTCTCCTATTCTTTTCCCTCACTCCTACCCTTTCTTGTCGCTTCTTACCCATCTCTCCATCTCCTCTTTGCCCTCTTCAATATCTTTACTGTCTTCATCATACATCATTTTCCTATTTTCTCGTCATCCTAGTATCCTCATTTCATGCATCTCCACATCTTTTCCAATCGATGTCATTCCTCCCCTCTTTCTTCTTTGAACATTCCTTATACCGTTCCCTTTCCACTTATTACCCCCTTTCTGTATTCCCTTCCTTTTACATCATTTTCTTTGTTATCCTCTTCTCTCTCCCACCCCTCGTCTTATTTCCCCTCCCTTGTATCATCTTCTTCCCCTTTTTCCATCACGTTTCCTCCTTACTTCCCCATCGATAACCTGGCTGTTCAGCGTTGTCCTATCTTTTTTATCATACCACCCTCCACATGCATCTCCATACGGTGCATTCCATATTCTTGGCCTTGGTCTTCCTCGCATGATGACACGATTCCTTCAATCTTATCCTTGTATTCGTTTACCATCTTCCTTTCCTCTCCCCCTAATTTTCACGTTTCTTCTGACCACTTCTCCTTTTCTCTACCACCCCTACCTTTTCATTCATTCTATATCTGTTTCTCTTCCTTTCTCTCCTCTTTTTCACACTTTCCTCGCCCCTCATAGTTTTTTTTTTCTCCGTTTCTACTTCTTCTTTCGTCCTCTTTCCATTTTCCTCCATTTCACCCCCTACTCCCACCTCGTTTTCTCCTTCTTATTTATCCTTTCCCGTTTCCTGCTTTTCTCAGCTCTATCATTTATTTCACTTCCACGCATCCCTCTTTACTATCTCTGTTGCTTCCTTCATTTTGCACATCTCTCTATTTCATCCCTTCACCCTCTACTCTGTCATTTTCCTATTTTTGCCTTGTTTGTCCTTCATCATTCCCTTCTTCCCCTATCATCCCTCTCTCTTATTTCTACCTCTTTCATTCCTTTTTTCCCCTCCCCTATCTCCCTTACTCTTCTCATAATCAACCCCCAATCCTATCCATTCCCTTTTCTCTTTCCCACACACCCTCACACCTAGCATTCAAGGTCGATTGAATCCTTTCTCCATTTGCGTCGTGTGGTCATTCCAGTCTCTTCCACTCCATTATCATCCTCTTCTCCGCCTAGAATCCATTTCCCTTATTTTCGAGAGTTACATTTGTATATTCCATTCTCGTCGGTCCTCTCGAGGGGGCATCCACATCTATTCATAATCACATCTTCTCATGACATTTTTATCTTGGAGGATCTTATGATATCCGTCACTCACCACTTTCTATTCTCCCAACAAACATTCACTCTACCTTTTAAAAAGTAAATTGAATTCTTTCCCCATACGTCTACTTTCTTTGAAAGGACACTACTTTCATAGTACCCTTCCAAAAGGGGCAAATGTAGACACCCCAATTTCACATCTATCCTAAATCAATTACTTCCCTTCCTCATTTCCCACAAAAATACACTTGAATTAATCAAATATAATTTGATTGATTATCTATTTCAAAATCAAAAATAACCTAATCCTCACCACATGTCATTATTCTCCATGTTTTCTACTATTGAATTAAAAATTCAAATTCAAATCCTCACCCACCATTCGTGGTCCCCACTCACCTAAAATCCTCCACTTATGAATTAAAAATATAATTCAATTCTTCACCCATTCTTTGTGGTCCCCACTCACCTAATCTTGCCCACATTTTCAAACCACTCACCTAATCTTGCCCACATTTTCAAACCACCCACTTAATCTTGCCCACATTTTCAAACCACTCACTTAATCTTGCCCACATTTTCAAACCATGATTACTTAAATTAATCTAAGCTAATCACTCCCTCAGGCTATAAATACAACCTTACCCCTTCCCTCTAAACACACGGAGAATAAGCTTACATGCCATATCTAAGTTCTTGCATCCTTTGAGCAAAGAACATCCTTTTGCCTCATCCTAATGCCAAAATAGTCTCATAATCATTTTTCCCATCTAGTGCAAAGTAAAAGGATCATTGTTGCAAGAAGGTCTTGCTCCGTCTTGAAGAAAAGCACCTACATATCACAAAATCAGGGCTCAATCCAAGTTTCCTAGCCCATTATGAGGTTTGCTACGGAACGCGAAGGAGGAGGTACGATTATTGGTATTTTACTTCCTTGTTAGTAGTGTATTTTTCTTAGCTTACACATAAGCTTGCCTCCTTGTGCAAGTCGGCGGTTTCGTGCATGTTTTCCATAACGTTACGATGATTTAAGTCAAACATAAAAATTCAAGTTTCATCCTCATTTCTCAACCACTCTTGCTTGCATTTATGTTTTAGCTGCCTGGTAAATAGTAATTTCTCTTTGTTTAATGGTGAGAGAGTTCAATTTGAACTTGCCTTCTGGTGATTACAAATGCTATAAATATGCAACTTGTTTACAAGCAAATGGTCTTGGTTCTTTGGTCTGGAGTCTTCATTCTTGAGCTTCAGTCTTCGATACTCAGTCCTAGATTTTGCTTATGAATCATTTTATCTTTAGCATGGATTAGAATTCAAAATATTTAGTTATGCCTCATTGTACACCAACAATGATCCTGCTAGGAATCGCATAGGCCAAGCTCTGTTCTCTTGCGCCATCCCTCTCCTACTTGTACTTCGTTGTATTTCTCTGAAGCTTCTTATTGCTCATTGTTTGAGTACCTGTTGTTTATCATTTTGTTTCATCATTGCTGCAACGACCCTGCTAGGAATCACATAGGCCAAGCCAATTCACTTGTGCCATCCCTCTCTTACTTGTGCTTCGTGCCATTTTTACTTTGTCCCAATGCCTTCTCTTGGCGATCTTTGTTATACTCCTACTCTTTACGGATTCATGTGAACACGCAAGAATAAAGAGATCACTACGAGGGACAAGCTACAACACAATTGGATTTTCCTCTGCTTTCGGTAAACTCCGAGGTTTAAATTGTCAAAGTTATTATCAAATAGAGTAGTGAATCATTTTATTTCGATTAAGCTCATTTTCAATATTGCAGGGAAGTTGTGGAGAATGATAGTTTCTGAGAAGCTATGATTTGTTCCTCACTTCTGAGGTAAGATTGAAGGTTTTCAATTAAGTTAATTAGTTGTCTTTCATCTAGATTCACACATTTGCACAGGTGAATAACCACACCAGGTTATCTCGCTTGTTTAGTTTTAGTATAAGAGTATTTTAATTATTGTTTGTAATTATAATGTTTCAATCGTGTATTTTGTTTAGATTAGTTTCCCTTTCAGCAATAGTATAAATTGTTATTTTCAGTTTAAGAGACTTCATTTTAGATTAATACTTAGATCCTAATTAGGAGAATAAACCATAGGGAATTTACGCTACCCATTCATAGCCTCTAAATCTCCCCTTTTTCATTTCAGCTACCAGGAGATCACACTACCAGATCTTAGTCATTGATCCTCCTACAGTTAGCCATAGGAAAGTTAGTTGTCGATTCCCATCCTCGCCTGTAGCTTTTTATTGTGAAAAAATGGCCATAATCCTAATTTGTGACTTCATCTAAGTCACCGCATTTGAAACCATCGATTGTCTCGACACGACCTCAAGGGAGGTCAGTGCGGGGAAGGTCATTTGCCGATTATCATCCTCGCATGTCACTTTTACGTCATATAGGCACCAACATCAACTCTAGCTCGTGGATAGACTCCCCACTAACGGGTGTCGAAAAAACACCGAGAAAGCAATCCTAGAAGAAGAAGGCCATATGTCAATCCTTTGGTAAACAGAGTCCAGTGAATGATCGCAACTGTAACACACCACAAAGAGAAGCGAACAATACCAACAACTAAAAACACCAACAAGAACAAAACAAGAACCAAAAAAGGAAGCAAGAAACTATACACTTTGTCAAATGAATCACGGAGACCCGGAGGATCTGAAAATTTCCACTAAGGACCACCCATATCCTATATAATGCGTGCATCCTTAATCAAGAAACATACGAACCCATGCCAAAATTTATGAGAAAAACAATCCATAATCCTCTCCACAAGAAAAGTTAACAATTACCTAAATACATCATTGCACAACTTACTTAGAATTGAAATGAACCAACCACTAATCAACCCATCACATAAATTGCATTCAACATACATAATACTCCGCCACGATGCCTCTATCTTCCTCACTTGTATCGAGAATACTATAAATGTAAAAATCTCAAGCATGTCTCAAGATGCTCAATATACTTTCATTGTTCATGTTCAGAAGTCTCCATTCAACCAAATTCTCTTAATGTCAAAGCAAGCATTGAGATAATAATCAATACATTCATTACTTTTCAAATCTGTCATAATGATACCTATTACATTCCTTTGTGAAGAGGAGTTGCTACTTTAACATGAAGTTTTCTCAACAAAAACCAAGTAGGCATCTACCCCAAGCACAACTCCTTATCTCTATTAAAACACAAACTTCCTTTTTGTAACCTTGGAAACTTCGATATAGAATCATGCTCAACTAATCCATCAAAAACCAAGGGAGTGCAAACATTTAGAGCTGGTTCTTTAAGAGAATAAACGCATGCCTTATCATAAGACAAAGACACAACACCACAATTTTGATCTCCAGAGGCTAACACAAAGCACTCAACACCATCATTATCCACAAAAACTCATACAGTACCTTTAATACAAGGAAATAGCTTGCTTAGAATTGGGAGTCACAATGCGAGGCCAAGCCATTCATTTATAACTCAATGCCATTATCTTGCTCGTCTGTCTGCATAACTAAACGCAAGGTCATTTAATGATTTACACCATAACCGACACCTCTTTTCCTGATCAACCAATGCATCAAGTAACAAACATCTATCTTCTGATGAAGGAACTTGTCCTTTGTACTTGGCAATCATCCCATCCCTCACGGACAAAGTTATGGTGAGAGTGTTATGATATTGATCCAATTCCATGTTTCCTCCTATAAGACAACAACATACTTCAAAAAGGTTGCCCAAAATTCACATGCAATTTTGACACACAAGAGATTAGTCGAAGACATTCCTTTCCCAAAACTATCGATTAGCCAATGTACGAACATTTTCAGCACTTAGGCTAGTCTTCTTAATATCACGAGTTATCCTGGCCCTGAGTGGCATCAACATAAAACATTTATCACACTAGAGATTTTCATGGGCATCATGTTGAACTTCTATCATAATATCACTTATAAAACTACAATTTATGGCAACTGCTCCAAGTTTTTATTTTTCGCCTTATTCACTCCTATCGCATACTAAGGCCATATCACACAAGTCTTCAACTTTAGCAACTATTTGAACATCGCTCTTAAATAATTTGTTCATAACAAAGGGTCGTCCCAGATTTTAGTTACCTCATCCTTAAGGATAAGAGCTTTTCCTTTATCAACCACATTTCTGTATTTTCATTATAATCAAGAGAAAATAGATAAGGATCATCACCAAAATGATTTATAAATACCGCCACCAATTCATCCTAGGAGTGCAACAAACTTTGAGGTAGGGAATTGGACCAGTCTCGAGCATCTTATTTCAATGTATGCATAAATAATTTCATGAATACATCTTCAAACATTATCCCATATTCTTGCATAGCTTCCTCAAATAAACCAAGATGTTTCTTTACATGCACACTGCCATACCCCTGACAATTAGGTATCCTAAACTGACTCCATCAAGGATCTTATTCGGGTACCCTAGCATTCCCCTAAAATCTATATACCTAAATGCATTTGATCCGAAAGGAATCCTACGACAAGGGATTCCATATTATCATTGTAAGTTTCAGATAACATATTCGTTGAGATTGAAATAGAATCAATCAAGCTCACATTCCTCATGATAAAGATGACATCAATTACTTATGACTATTATAATCCCACACCATGGACAAAATACATTCATGAACAACAACGACATGTTCTAACCATATAATAATGAAGTCACCACCAGAGTTTTGACTATGAAAAAATGCATAATCTTTCAAGCATCAAATGAAAACAATCTTAACATCCCAACCCGGGATTACCGAGTCGAAATTCAAGAACCAAAACCAAGAATCCCAATGAATATTACATTGTCCCGAAAACAACGCCAATCGAGTGTTAGCTCCTAGATGTACACCCCAGTGAGAGAGAGAGATAGATGCATCGGGGACGAGGTGAGAGGAGGGGACCCGCATGTGTTATCAGTGTTGTAGCCGAGGATGGGGTCTTCTTTCTCTCACCCATCCATTCTCTCCTGGGAGTGACGGGGAGACACCATAACAAAGGTTTTGGTTGATTTCCTGCTAATTTTTTTCTCTTCCTAAGCCAGGGTGAGAGAACCTAATGTGTAGCTTGAGGGGTGAGAATGAGGTGAGGATTCGAGGACAAGTCTTGATCTGACGGGAAGGCGAACCCGGAGGCCGGGTGCAACCACCGGATGCAACACTCACTCGATAGAATGGTCAAAAAGTATTACACACACATGTAAACTTTGACACGGGTTGTTGAAGACAGATTCAAACACACTTAGGATGAGTAAAATGATTGTGTGTTCTACCCACAAAATTCTTACGAGATATTGCTTTGATTAAAAGTTTGCAAGATTTTTGAAATGGTACACAAACCTACTATTTAAGAGGATGTAATGTGGGGATGGATTTGTAGGGAAGAGAGACTCAGATATCAAATGAGGTGAGAAGGTTAGAAAATATGTTGACCATCACACCATGACATTTCCATCATTTCGTAATGTAGCAATAGGATAATGAGAGTTTTCCAAGGAGAAATTTATTGTAGGGAACCTCCGAGATGACAAATGACCCGGATCCCCGATGATCCGGTTTAGGACCCCTAAGACTAAAACACCTACGCGTGGATTACACTGATAATTCTAAATCCAATGGACACCCAAGACACATAAATAGATCACTGATCTAGAAAATCAGTAAGGAATTTTACATGCCCAAAAATAATACCCTGAAGTACCCCTTTAGGGTTTCATTCTCTCGTCATCCAAACTAACTCACCATTAGAGTGTTAACATGTAATTTTCAGTTGTAATCCATATGAGATTTAAAAGGAAAACACACATCATTCTACTTCCAAACCACTATATAATGGATCATGACATTAATTGTTGTACATTATTTGAGACAAATCCATTTATCTTAGAAAGGAAACAAGGGAAACATATATACATGTTCTCAAAGATTTCCAATTGTTGTACATAACTGCAACCACCTTGGTAAGAACCGAGATAAACTAAAATCCTAATAATGTTCACATAAAAAGGGGTGCGAACTCCTATAGCATGAACATATTTCCAACTCCTCACAGAACATTTCTAGTGAGCTTGGCCTCTTCTCCAAAGGGCTCACCCTTCAAAAATATCGATCTCCCTTCTATAAAACCATTTCTTCCTTTCTTATACAACCTTATCTGCTTAAGGGTTTTAGGGAATATCCTATCCAAATTCTTCATTCATTCATGCTTGGGCCATTCTTTGGGGCTGCCATGAAATAATAGGGAATATTTTTCCAAGACGACCTTCAACTTTACTCACCGCCATCCTGTCACCCTCATGCCAACATGACAAAACAAAATCTTTTCCATGTCACATTAATTTAATATCAGATTTTTCACATGAAAATATATGTGACCTAACAAAAAGATTAAATTGACAAGACTTTATTTGAAGGTGCAGACATTTTTTCACCCTTCGGTGACACATTTCATATGAATACTTAATCTTGATTTAACTTCCACTCATGCCTACCGATCTAGGCTAGATATGACATTTATGGTGATATGATTTATCAAGACACGTCATCTAGAGTGACATGCCTATTTAAACGTGGCTTAACGGGTCATAAATTCACTATTCAAATTTCACAGAGATACTGCACTTTACTTCCATCAATGACAACCCTTATGTCATGGCCTTTTCATGCCTAAGAGTAAATCCCACGGGAGAAGAAATCACCAATTTGGGTGAATTATTCCAACTTACAGGCCCCAACGAAGCCTTTATCAAGCATGTTTTTCAGTGTGCCCAATCCTCGGAAAATCCTTGAGATATCTCTTCGCAGGATGCCTTGATTCTTTCCTTCTGAGCCGATTGGCTGAATTGTGTGCTTCATTTCCTATTTTCCAAACCCTTCACTTTCATCTAATCGCCCTCAACATCATCGAGCATGAGGCACTGAAGGAACATTGGTATCATCACTACCCTTGTGTACACGATGATCATTGGCACATGTACAAAGCTTATTATGATCCCCCTCTACTAAATATAGAGCTTCGTATGTGGCCCACTAAGCATATCAAAGGAAGAAGAAGCTGCTTCAAGCCAACATGCGAGATGAGATAGAGAGGTGACTTTTTGAAACCTCCTTGCTGAAATTTGGGCTGTGGTAGGCTCCCAAGCTTCCCATCCAAAGAAGTAAAGAGTTGTCCCTGATGATCCATCCAACGAAGTGACTCAATTTCTCACGGCTCAGCCTTCCACCAGTTGGAGGAAAAAAGCATACATAAGGGGGGTCTCTCTCTTTCTGAGTGAGTGGAATCACTTGAGAAGAAGAGGGAGTTTACCCAGATTTTGAATGGACCTCGGGTAGAAATACGAACTCTTTGGAAAAGGGGATGTCATGGTGCCTGGTTGGGGATGTCCAATTTTTTTTTAGTGTCGTGGCCTATGAAAATTTTATACATCGTAGGGACCGATTGTTGAAGCATGTGTCGATCCTCCCGGGTGAAGTAGTGAGCTGTTGAAAATTGACTTCTCTATTTGGAATATAATGCTTTGTATTTTCATCATTTTTTTGTATATATATATATATATATTTTTTTTTTTCGAAGAGGAGGGCCCCTATAATATAACCCCTATTTTGTTTACAATGCATATCATCCAGAATTGTCCATTTTCTTGTTATTGCATGACATATATTTCTTTCTTTTGTTTTAGTATTACTGAGACATATCGTTTATTTCATGTTTACTTGCACTGCACCATAGACAAATCCACACAATTAATCCCTATGTAGAATGTCCACTACTACGTATACATACACTTCACATAACTGCACACTATCATGCAAGAAAAATCCAACCACTCACTACTTAATTACTCCCAAGTCTTTCAAACGGAAAATACAGTACTTTTCCCACCTTTTAAGATACACCAAAGCAAACATAAATACATACCAAACATCCACCTACTACACACTTGGGCACTTGGGCCCACGGGAACTTAAAACATTTCCAAATAAGGTGGAATGTAGACTTAATTTTGGGCTCGAAAAACCAACCATTTTGTAAGCTAATCACACATACCCCTTCGGGCCTCAAGGTCAAACCATCACTTTGCATATTCTTGCATAAAACCAACTTTGACATTGTTACAATTTCCCTAGGCATTTACTTATGTTTTATTTTACATCACGGGTTTGAGAACCTAACCCATGTTTCACACAAATGTCGAAGAAAAGTGGAATACACCTCATGATGCCTTCATGATTTCCAAAATATTTCCCTACCTTGAGTATCGGGAAAATTATCCTTTCACACTCAATACGCATACTTTGCAAAAGTAATTGATTGTTCTGATAACACACCAAAGTTCCTACTACCCCTTTTATTTCAAAACCTCTGAAAACCTTGATACTTCGAACAAGCACACAAATCACACGAGTGCTTGGTTTTTCATTTAACAAGATAATTTGAAGGGAAAATTAGAAACACAAATACCAAGTGCAGAACCACACTTAAAATAGGAGCACATCCAATGATAATGGGCACCAACTGAGAGCCATTGAATCCTCTAATCCTACCAATGATAATTCAAACCTAAAAATCTTCAATGATCCACTTCCTAATCATAACATTAAAAAACATAATTCAAAAGTGCATAATGCTCATCATGCAGTACCATCTCCACCTTATTATGATAATCTATTATATGAAACATTGAAATTATTGGCACCATTGTCCCTCTGCCTCCTTCTACACCGATTATTGCTTTTTTGACTCTTATATGGATGATACGCTTGTCTCAAATACTTTGTATATTCATACATGTATCAATCAAGTACCCATATATAATGTTTTGGTTTATCCATATAATAAATACAATCTATGTACTCTCATACTACTTTGTTCTTGTGTCATTCTAAAAGCATAATTCTAATTATGCCTATAGACATATTATTCTACCTATCATTGTTGGCTTTATTATTACACAGGTCCCATTTCTCATGGCTTCCACTCTTTGCTAAGGTGACATGAATTTAGGTATCCATTGGTTATGTACTCTTAAAGCTGTTCATTTTATTATACACCAATGTGTTAATTTTATTCATCAACAACAATTCATAATTCAAGGTATCCCTTTTGAGGCTCCTCTTCCTATGTTACCCCATCATACTTCTATAGTTCATACTTCTACTTCTAGGTCTTTAGATAAGCCTTCCACTTCACATGTTATATCTAGTGGCTCTTGCCCTCCTAGGTCTCTAGATAGGTCTTCTTCTTGAAAGATATCTCTAGAAGGCCTTGTCATCCCAACTTCCATCATCGGTCTTCAAGTGCACATATTATATCTAGTGGATCTCACCCTTCAGGACTCCTCATTGGTATTATAGTGTACACATTATCTCTAGTGGATCTCATTTTTCCAGTCCTCATCATAATTCGGCCCATCACTGATTTTTTCTCATGGATCAAACCCACCTATCTCTTCTCCCATGACTTCTACATGACACATATTATAGCTTTTATACCACTTGCACATTAACATCTTTCTTTGGCACAATTGAGAATCGAGCCTCCTATTTCTTCCGAATTTGACTTTCCTCCTCACGGGGCTCGATTGGGCATCTCTTGTGATACCCCTCATCCTATACATAGTTTAAATACAAAAAGACAAAAACATTCACATATTTTCAAAATATAAAATCAAGAACTATACACATAGCTTTGAGTTGTTTGTGCTTTACATTACATATCTTTGTTTGTCACTATGGATTGATTGATAGCATATATTTTCTAATCCTTACACACATACATTCACGAGGTATATTAATTTTGATGCGGGACATAATGATCATTACACTATGATAAGAGCTACCTTGGTTCCTTATGTTACTCTATTAGAGGCATCCCTCCACACTATACAAGTGTTATGACTTTATTATAGTTCATTTCTACTTCCTCATTACACTCGATTACATTTATTGTGTATGTGATATATTTTAGCTAACAAGACTAACAAACATGTATTGAACAATGCTAACATATATTGATTCATGTGCTTTATTACTACTTGATATATTACGTCTATCATTGTTTCACATCATTATTGGTTGCTTCATTGTATGTGGCATGAGTGCCTTGATTGTCTTGTGACACTGTGGGTGTCCCATGTTTGTGGCTCTGTCTTTCTTATGTGACATTATTTCTCTTATATGCATCTTAAGTGCCTTGATTGTCTTGTGACATTGTGGGTATCCAATGTTTATGGCGTTATGCCTTGATGGAACTCCTCTCTGAATATTATTGTTGGAGTTCACTCGGTTAATTATTATTAAATCTATATTTTATTGGTTTAATATACATATGTTATTATTATTGTTGTTGTCATTACTATTATTGATTATTTCTTTACGTGTCATTGTATCCATCATATGTGACCCCTTTTACGAGTTCGAGTTCTAAAAGGTGTCCACCACTTCAACATTCCGCATTCTCTTACATCTTATTAGATATAGATTACATGGGTATATATCTATTATTTTGAGCCATATACTCAAATTATTTGTCACACGCACCTCAAAAGAGTGGGAATTCATCGGGATATATCCTACACTTACATGCATAATTCCATGTATAGGCATATGTTTGACAAGAAAAAGTCCTTTAAAACATCTCTAGATACCAAAAATTGGCAAAAATTATGCGGGTGCAACACTATACAAAAAGGTGAGGACTGTATGAACGATCTTAACCCTAATACACATTTCTACCTAAAGGGGAGTTACATTGGATTCTTCCATAGTTCCTAATTTTCACTAAGCGATACGATTTTTGGCATAATCTTATATTGATTGACACAATTCAAAGCGATTCTGAGGGAATGAATATCTTCTATACACCTAATTTTTCATCTTAATTTTTATACCTGTTACTAATAATTCCTTTTGTGCAAATAAGGTTCATTGATGCATCTATTTTGTGAGTGAGTGCCTTAAGGGGTCCATCGAGAATGGGGTATGACTATTCACATGGCCATTATGGGTTAGAGACAATACACAGAGAGAGTGTTGATATGTGGTCCCAACCTTAGTTGTCCTTGCATTATTTATCCTTATCCCTTTATGTCTGGTACACATTACACACCCAACACCTTACTTTCATTTCACCATTTGGAACATTGTCCATCCATCTTCTTAATCCATGACACCTTTTTTCTGCTTTACATGGCATTTATATATCCCAGTCAACACCATGGCCGTGGGGATGGTATCAGTGTTAGGTTTTTACCTAGATGATACCATCACCCACTTGAAATGGTGTCATATACACACACACCACACTTTGACATTTCATAAGGAAGGAAGCCAAGATCACAAGAACAACCATTCACTTTTCTCTCTTGTGCAAACTTTACATTTTCTTGCTCTGCCCTTGGTTCATCTTGCACTTGACTTAGATTGGATTGGACAGTCTTTTTGGTTAGATTGCTTGTATTATTGGCTAAACTATAATGAGTCTAGGATAGGAACGATGTTCCTCTTCTCCACCCAATAATGATTCTCTCTTGGTGTGTTGCTTCTCTAGAGAGATAGATGCATTAATGACCACCCTACATGTAAGTGCTCTAACTCTCTTTGTCATTTTACATAGATTAGTTCATTTCCCTTCCCGTTTCTCTATGTTAGCTTAACATTGTATGAATATCGGTGTTGGTTAGCATATTGATCTTATACATGATCAATTCCTTAGCTTTCATTCCCTTTATTTCAGTTATATTGCAGTAGTATAGATTGTGCATGCTTGAATCACCCCCATCAATTTATATCTCTTAGCCATTTATTGATATCCTAGGAGGGTAATCCACTCTATCTTGATTGCAGGCCTTAAAACCCCTAGGTTAACCTAGAATAGGGATGACTACCCTCTAGATATATGACCTTAGCAATCGTCATAGCCCCTTTAAACCAACACATTATGTGTCGGTTCATGTGTGTCTCCTATTCGTTGCCTCAATACCCTTGTAAAGCGAAAGACTTATAAGTGCAAGCCATTAAGACACATTTTTGGCCCATTATACATCTCGGTAAACCAACGTGAATCATACATTCCTCCCGATAGAGCATAACTTTTTAAAAGCAACCATCTTCAAACTTGATCTCATTGAGAACCACTAAAAATCTAAAAAACCTTTAAAAGCGACTCCTTAAACACCATCGCCTAGGGAAATCCTGTCTATTCTAGCACATTTATTTCTAGGCACCATCAACCCTTGTGCGGGATTTCTAGCACAGTCAATCCTTTCTATTCCTATGAGCCTATTTCCGACGCCATCAGTCCTTGTGACAACATTTTATAGGGTTGATTGTGTTTGGAACATGAATTTCCATAACCATGTTTTCAGCTCCCAAACTGCCAAAATGTCATCTCTAAGGATATTTTGGTGCAACTAAACCCTTTGATTTTCTCCATGGGACATTTTTTCATGCCCACATCTCCTCTTAATGTTCATAAATGTGTTAGTTCTCATCCTACAAGTACTAACCTTCCTAGTCACCCCAATCTCACCCGTGAGACTCTATTGTCTCGACCCTATCCTCTCGAACAATCAGAGCAGGGTCACTCAGTAGAATGTAATGTGGTTGAGGTTGAGAAAATAGATCCCATATCCATCATTAAGAATCTCAACAACAATGAGTACTTTACTCTGACAAGGATGGAGGTTTTCAAAAGATATCCACTAACGCCATGGAAATGAATATGCCTCGTCTTAATCAAGAAGTACCTTCATAGGATCGAATCCTCTCTACGGGACTAATCAATGTGAGTTTCCCATAATTCCCACTAATGAATACAACAATCATGAACAAACACCCACCTTTAAAGGCCATTCTTCTTCCACGGATCTTAACATGGTCACAGTCAAAATCTTAGATAAGATGGCCTTATCCCATGCTACCACCAAAACTAACATGATCCAAATGAAAAATGTTGTAAATAACATCTCAAAATGTAGTGCATAACAACCCTCAATTTATTCCTTGGCTCTTCTCTCAATTACTTTGCCATTATATAAGAGCCTTATGAGAAATATCAATCTTTAGAGAGATCTCACTCCAACCATCAAAATAAGCATCATAAGAACCCCATGAACAATATCGTGGGAGCTGTAGAGCCTTCATATGATCATAACTTCCTAGATTCCCAATATATCAATATAGCTAAGGTAAGCTATAGATGTAAACATTCATATAGATATCTTGTTATTAAACCAAATAAATCCTTTGATAATCCATCATTGTTTAATACTTCCTAAGAACCACCGATGATGAAACCTGCTCCCACAATCGAGCTTCCACCTGTGGTGTCATAAGAAATACCAAGTAAATATCATATCCCACCTTCCTTTAACAAGATAGCTCCAACTAAACCATCATCAAATCTAGATATGTCTTCCATTGTGTCACCACCATGGTATCGCTATGGGAGCTACTCCAAGCCTCATTGGAACTTTTAGACGAGTTAAACTTCCTTCCATTCAAGATACCATTTATGGAACTCATGTGTACCTTAGCTTCACATTGAAAGTTCCTTGTTCAATAACTGCAACGCTTTGAAAATCCTTCTAGTGAATCCCCCAATTTTCCTACCATGTCCCCAAATCCAGAAATCCATCACATAGAGACCACAAGATCATCATCACAAAATCCACATCTGGGTTGCTTAGTCTTAGAGTATATGGAGGATGACACAATTACTAATGAGGTCCTATTTTGTGTGGATGATGCACCCTATTCATTAGTGTTATCATCCATGATGCACAAGTGCGTAGGGTCCTCGTGGATGAAGGATCGAGAATCAACTTAGCTTCTTTCTCCCTCATCAAGAATCTCGGATACTCTATCAATGACCTTAAACCTACCCACTTGACTTGTCATGGCTTTGACAAAACCAAACAAAAACCCATATGATGCATTTAGTTACCCATCACAATTGGACCCAAAATGGTCTGTACTAAGCTCATGGTTCTAGATCGTCCTCTCTCTTATAACCTCCTATTAGGTCGACCATAGACACATTGCATGCATACAGTCGCATCATCTAAGTACCAATGTATTAAATTCATCCATAATAACCAATGCTTTAGGCATGATGTTGATCCCAATACCATTTCTCAACGAGCCTTTCCTAATGCCAACTACTCTCGAGATCCAAAGTATTTCCTACCCAAAGTTATTTGATCTTAGGTCCAAAATCCAAGTTACATTAGCAAATTTAGATGATGATGAACCTAATGACCTTCAAAACATAGTCAACAAAAACAGGTTACCAGATAATATCGTGCATCGGTTACATGTGGTTTTCCTACCTTGAGACCAATTTCCACCTCAAACCGTCTACAAAGAAGTTAGCAAGTGATGCCTTGACCTTCAACCACTAAGAATGTAACGAGTTAGGAATTAACGAGATATTTTCTGATCACCTTCCCATATCACCCAGATGTTTTAGCAATATTGGTTTCTTGGCTAAGGAGGAGGTGCTTGATGCTAAAGTAAAACAAATTGATTTTTTCACCACTCTCGATGAATATTATATCATTTCGCATGTTGATTTCAAGAACTTGGAAGTATTGCACTACTAACATGTCCTGACCTAAATACAGTCTTCTCTACTTGAAACTAATACCATTGACATCTCTTACGGACCTCCTATCTATGATACTAGCGATAGCGAAGAAGAGGAGAAAATGTTTCCTTACATCCTTCCTATTAATCCACCACTTATAAACACTATATGGTTCATAGAGCAGATCCCATACCACACTTTACATCATATTACCATAGTAACTCCACCACCCGCACCAGATTTTGAGCTAGCCTCTACACTCAACACCGGTCCGATTGCTCTAACATGGCCATTGTCAATGTTACACCCAAAGAGGCCACCTTGGACGCTAGGGTACTTGATGTACGAGAAACCAATTTTAGGCATCGTAGAGACGATAGACGATATGTAGGCCTATAAATTGGTGTAGAATACCATGAGAGCCTCCCTACCTTAGATAATGATGAGACTATTCTAGAAATCCTATTATTCGCACAACCGAGTGACTAAGTACACGTCGTACACGAGAATGTAGGGTGCGCGCGAGGTAGGCGCGAAGGGGTGCACATATGTAGAATGGGATGGCGTATGAAGGCTCGCACCTGAGCAAGGAACTTCTAGGACTTAGCGAATTTTGTGAACTATGGGATAATAATAAAAAGACAAAGTTAGAGTCTTGATCACGCAATGATTTAGAACCCGAGAAATGTAAGGAGGCTTGATGGCCAAGGAAAGTCTATTTTTGGGTAAAAGAACATGTGGAGACCACATAGCGAGGTGATCTAATAATACGATTAAAGGAAAGTTTATTTATAGGGTTAATATATTATTAGGGTTGATAAAAAAACATGCATGCCTTATGACTATTTTGGATGTACACATGACTATTTTTAGCATGCAGTCTATTTTGAGGATGCATGGGTGGTGAAGAGAAATTCCCCACCCCTATATATATCGGTCATGTATCTTTGTTTTCGTACCATGTGTGAGAGAGACCCGTGATGTATTAGTTTTATACTACTCGATGTACTAGCGTGCATGACACTTTCGTGATATTGATTGTTATGTATTCATCTTCTGGTATGTAATACTCTTATTATGAATGGATCATTGTGGTTGGATCATGATCGTTGATGTATCTGAATATGGTGATTACATGGTGCAATTGATATTAGTGGTTATCTAATTTGTTATATTTCCTTATAACATGTGTTTCCATTATAAACTCATTTTATGGTAATTGTAATGATTTGTAGTTAAATGAATACTTTGATATTGGTTATTATGAATATGTATGCTAACATCTTGACAAGCCAACACAAAGGAGATACCTCGGAGCTTTGTGCACTTTGGGTGAGCATTCAGATATGTCTAAATGAGGTGTCGGTGCACATAAGCAATTAAGTTGAAATAAAGGACTACATTTTGGTTCCATTTCCGAGACCTCTTTTAAAGCTGTCTACTGGGATGTTGCATGCGCAGATGGCATATCAATTAACTATGGAGAGCATTGAAAGTTGGGTAGAATACGGACAAGATAAGTTTGCGTAGAGGTATAATACTGGACATGATTTCAATACAGGATGGTGGGTGGAAGATAATATTTATCATGAGCTCTATAATATGTTCTTCATCTTCTTTCTAGTAGAATTGTATTTTTGGTTGGCCATGTACGCACTAGGGATGCATTGGGGTCCTAGAATGAGAATTTAGATGCAAGAGAATTACCAAACTCTTTTTAATGTAGATCTAGAATGGATTAGAGTTGTAGATTGTTGGTGGGCTGGAGTGTTACACAATTATATGTAGGAGTAAATTATTTCTACCTACTGTGTCCAGAGGAAGAAGCTGGATTCAATTTTTTATGTGAGCCCAAAGGATCTTACTTGTGCGTTATCCTGTTATCGATCAAGATTTTGATTATAGAACTGGATTTAGAGAGCCTCCCTATGGATAGATAAATCCCCACCACATGTAGGGGTAGGAGTAGGTGTGGTGAAAGAGGGTGGACCTGGTGGCAGAGAGACAAAGAGAGGAAAGATGACTCAAGTTTAATGAAACACAAGAGACGGACATGGTGTGAAACTAGGAGATTGAGGAGGAATTAGAGTTAAGGAGGATGATGGATTGTAAAGTTTTGAAGCTCTTGAAAAAGGTAGGTAGCCATATTTTTAGGATTTCTCAACTCGGGCAAGCGCAATAAAGAATCCCCTTTGGATTCGGATGAGAGTGCTTCAAAGGAGAAATTGAGGACATGCAGATGTGCATCTAATCCCACCTATTCTCCTATCCATTGCACATGGTGTTCAAGATCAAGAGGTATTCATTAAGAAGTAGGCTAGCAAGTAAGCAAAGATGGTTAGATACCACTTTTCATTGAATTCAGGAGACAAAGTTAATAGTGTGCCCATGGAAACACAGTCAACCCTCGTTATTCAGAGTACCTATGCAAGATTGTTTTCAGGTGTATAGTCATGACAAAATATTTACACGCAAACCATTGGAAGTACTTTAGTAGCATTTACGACCACGTAGATGTTGGTGTTGATCTAGTACCATGACCTGGGATACAAGTAATTTCATCATCTAGACCACAACCCATAATAGAGGGCGGGGGATTCGGGAGAATCGGGTTAGCCGCCTAGATGGAATACTAATGGAAGTTTTGGTTCTAGATTTGGTGGACAGGGACCGTAACCACCACCTCAGTAACCATTACAACCAACACCTTAAGTTTACTATGATATGTCACTTTGTTTACCAGAGTATAGAGGTATTGAAGATGCAACAGAGCATGTGCATAAGTGTGAACTACTATGGCATGCTAAGGGGATTACAACCTCTCGATAGAGAGGCTAGTGATCAGTTTATTACTACATTATAAGGGCACACGCATAGTTGGTATCGAAAGGATGACCACACATCAGATTGTGATAGATTATAATGCTTTACACACTAGGTTTTTGGTAGAGTTTCACATCCTAGAGTTTAAACAACATAGCATCAACACGCTTGTTTCGCTCGGAATGTTTCGGCTTCTAGGAATAGAGTTGCTTCTATCCTTTCATTCCTTTTAGAAACAGATAAGGGTTAGGACTAGGAGGAATACCTGTGGAATGTCGAGATGGTGTGCGCGTACCGTAGAGAAAGATCAGGTTGACTATGAAGAACTCCTTTTTGTCTTGGAAGGACTACCTGCAAATAAGAACACAAGACCACAAGATTTTGATTAAACAATAAATGAGGGAACTGCCTTGGGCCCAGGAAATATAAAACTTCCTTTCGAAGGTGGTCAGTTCCCCTGCCGATATGAATTAACACAAAAGACTGTAAAATATCAATTAAATTATTTTGTTGAAACGGGTAGGGAAAGGTTGGTTTCTGGTTGTAGTCAGGATAACCGATACCGGTTACTGGTAAGTACCCGATGTCGGTAGGGTTTAGGATCTGTAGATTGGTTGTTTTGTGGGGTGGTTGTGCTGTAGGGTAGCTATGTTGTTTATAAGGCTGTTTTTATGGGTGATATTAGGAAATGAGGTGATGAGAGGTAAAAGAATGATAGTTAGATGCAATGGCAGTGGGTAGTGGATTCGGGAATGGATTTATGAGGACTCGTGATTCAAAAAGCATAAGAAATGTTATAACAGAGGACATGCAAGATGTGACTTACTGGTTTTTGACAAAGATGCAAGTTGATCTCCTTTGCTGCAAACTCTTCTGGTTTCTCCACTTGTCTCTGCTCGATCAAGTCAAGATCGGACTCACATTGATCACTCCCAATGATCTCTGTTGATTCCAAAATCCTTTTTTTTTTGGTATCCTTAGTTGATGGCTTGTTTGTTTTTGTAAAATAGATGATGTTAATGAAATTGTAATGATATGTGTGGTGGATGGACAAATATGGATAATGGTGTTGTTATGCAGGAAAAGAGGCGGGCGCGACAAAAATTAGGTAAAAAACGAAGAAAAGAACCATGTTTCAAAAAGGCAGGTGTGTAACCGATATCGGTTAGAGAACCGATGTCGGTAGCTGATAGACCGGTATCGGTCACATAACCGATACCGGTTATTTAGGGATGAGCTTTTCTAAAAATAGAAAAGCTAGGGTGGCAACTTAAGTTCTAATTTTGAGAGCCATGCAAGAAGTTAAATACGCGAACGCGACGCTTTTTGACGACTGGGACAGGTATTTGCATGAGAGATTTGAGTGATAAGGAGAAAAGAGACAGGGTATTGCATGAGAGATTTAGGTGATAAGAAAAGAGACAGGGAAGTGAATGCGATCTGAGATTCAGACGGTAGAAAGGCAAATTTGAAAAAGAGTGGTGATCATGACAGAACGAGGAGAAGCATCCAGCAGGCAGGGACGAGAGGGAAGACAAGTGCCACCGCAAGCTGCTGCAACCCAAGAGGTAAACGTTTTGGTTGTGATTTGATTTTTGCATGTTTTGTGAATAGGAGGAGGGAGATTAAGTGGGTAGATATGAGAAAGAAAACATGATAGCAAGGGTTATAGATGAGGTGAGTGTTACGGGGTAGGTAATCAGGGGTTTCAGGTATGTTTGTATGTACAGAAAGGAATAAACGCTCAAATTATTGTCGTAGGTGGTGTATTTAGGCAGGCTGTATTAAGGTAACAGTGACCGATATCGGTTAGGGATAACCGGTATCGGTTACTCAACCGGTACCGGTTAGCTGTAAATGATACCGGTTGCTGTAGGAATTTCCAGAATTTGAGAAAAAACCCGGGGGGATTTGAGGAATTGAATGGTTGTTTGTTATTTGGATGTATGCAGGCAGAGGCAGGGTTGAGGATGAATGATAGTGTTCCAGCGCTGTTGTCACGAATCCGAGCGGATGTAACGCCAGCTGAATGGACATTGATAAATCGTTTGGGGTTAAGTGGAATCCGCTATTATTCACGAATCGCACGTAACCATGCTATGTTACAGGCGTTGATTGAGAGATGGAATCCTGAGAAAAATACCTTCTATCTGCCAACAGGGGAGATGACAGTAACATTGGAAGATGTGTTCCGTATTTTGAGGCTCCCTATTACAGGAAAACCAGTATATCAGGCATTACCTAGCGTGGCGCGGGGAGCGATAATCAAGAGTATTTGGTCCATACGCGCGAGATTTGACACAACGAGGTTTGTCATTCACATATGGGATAATGTATGCAGCACACCCTGAGGAGACAAGGTTAGCAGTGATATTAATGATAGCGGTAGGGTATTATTCATTACCGAGGGAAGGGGAAGATTTCCAAAGGCATTGATGTGTGTTATTTGGGAGATGATAGAAAGGAACGTGACTTTTGCATGGGCACCTGCATATTTGGCGGAGCTATACAGGGGTTTATGGGCTTGTAGGCGAAATCACAGGACTACATTGGATGGTTCATACTTATTACACTGTTGGGCCTATGAGCACATTGTTTGTGCGCGACCAATAGGCCGACCCATCCAGTCAGGAGAGACCGGAGTACAGAGGTTGGGGTTCAGACGATGGGTCCAGACAGAACAAGAGGCAAGATCCCAGGCCGTGACGGGTGACATTGAGTATTATAGGTAGGTATGGGAGAGGGTGACGATTGTGGATATCTGTTGGAGGCCTTACGGGAACTATATGGTAACAGAGAACATAGCTGAGGAGTTGAGGGGTGTAGAGCGATTGAGGTGGATCGCGGGGCACAGGCCAGGTGAGTATGAGAGGATTCCTATAGATCGCGTGCGGTGACAATTTGGATTGGTGCAAGACATACCGCAGGCTTATAGACCATATATGAGGATCGACGCAGAGGCAGCATTCTCACCTCCCCGACCAACACCTCCAGAAGGGCCAGAGGAGATAGCAGCCGATCGCAGTGTAATGGATGCAGGAACGACAGAGGCCTATAGGTTATGGTGGGTAGCAGAGCTGCGAGGTGTACGTGATCGCCCTGACATAGCTGTGATTACAGCGGAGAGAGATCGTCTGCAGAGTTTAGTTCAGCAGCTCCAAACGCAGGTGAATGAGACAAGAGGATTGTTAGGGGTTGCGGAGTCACGAGCACAGGGACTAGAGGCTGGATTCCTCCATGCGAGGGAGCGTATTCATATGTTACAGGAGAGATTAGCAGATCAGTGGGCGGTACCAATAGCCGTGGTACCGTTGAGGACAGAGAGGCCTGGTGAGCGGCGTCGTCGATCACGATCATCCCCTAGTTCGGGATGAGGCGTGAGGGTCTAAGTAAATGTTAGCAAGGTATAAGAATAAATAAGGATGTCGACCTGCGTGTCGATGATAGAGAAGATGTATGTGTTTAACATCTAAATAAAGCTGAATATGTATGTTGATTTTAGTTATGATAATAATAAGAATGTTTGTGTTTTGATTTTCGGTGTTTTGAAAAAGGGATAAAGAGGAATGTGATGAAATAGAAATATACAAAAAATATTTATATTTACTACACATGATAGGTTATGGTAGGGGATGGTCGAGCTAACCTTGGGAGACCCCATGTCTCCGAAGTGCTGCCTACATAGCCCATTGCACAAAGCAAGGAGGGGCCTCAGACCGATGTAGTTCTCCCTTAGGACCAGGGAGAGGTGAATTCAGGCAATTTGGTACGGTTAGGCGATTGGTTGGTTGGTAAAAGTATTGATATTAATATTGGTAAGGTAAGGTTGATGGTGTTGGTGACGAATTGGTGATGTTGTAAAAGGGAAGCGAAAGTTAGCCTACCCAAGTGGTAGGGAATCATGTCCTGATTAAGATCAACACACAATCCTAGATGCGAGGCAAAGAGGAAAGATTGCTCCGCAGGTGAACAGAGCAAAACAAACCACACAACATAGAACGAACTTGAAGCCCTAGGTACCGGTGCATAGACGAGAAGTCAATAGGTGAAAAGAGTTGTATGATCACAACCTATCAGGTGTACATCACGTCCCTTGAGTTGAAACAAATGGTGAGGTGAGGTGGATGGTATAATTGAGGTACGGAAAACTTATTATAAAGCGAGTGTTCTGACGAAAGAGAACCTACCCTAAATAGACAAGTCCATGACGCAAAAGTCCTTTTGAATGAGGCTTTTATTTTATTGAATATAGACTGATCGATGCGGGAAGTCTACAAGGGATATTGATTGTATTATTCTTAAGGTCTTCACAAAGCTGATCAATGCGAGAAGCTTCTGATAAAGGCTGACTGTGTATAGCTGTCCTTCGAGGGAGCAGTCTATTTATAGTAGCAGATATGATTTTAGTGTATAGCTGTCCTTCTGAGAGCATATATATAATAGCAGCAATAGTTCGGCATATAGCTGTCCTTCGAGGGAGCAGTCTATATATAATTTAGATGACTAGATGTTCTTTTGGCATGAAGCATCTAGTTTGGTAGGAAGTTTGACTCAAGAAAATCCCATAAGAATACGGCTTATTTTAATACTTTGAAGTCATGGACTAGACTAAAAAGGGGAAGGCGTCGTTAAGGGGAGGTGAGAAGTGAGCTTGATTTTATTTGGAGATATAGGAAAACAAAGTGGATGTAGCGGTAAATGAGCTCAAGGGACGAGCAGTAGGTAGATAAGAAGTGATATAACACTAAATTCAACAATAGAATGGTCGAAGATGCAAGGCATTAAGGGGTTCAGGCTCAGGTTTACCATTAAGCGAAGCTAAACGATAAGTGCCTGATCCATAAGTGTGAGTGATTATATAAGGCCCAATCCAATTAGAAGCAAATTTTCCACGTTTGCTCTTTTCTAGTTTGGTTACATGTTGATTCTCTTTGAGGACAAGATCACCAACCTTAAAGGTACGCTCATGAAGTCGCTTATCATAAGCACGCTTGATACGTTTTTGATAGATTTGAAGGTGATCGAGAGCTGTAAAATGACGTTCGTCCAGAAGCTCCAATTGGGCTAACCGCTCTTGGCGGAAATTATCGTTGGTGAGAATATCATGAAGAGATATCCTGAGGGAGGGTATTTGTATTTCGAGAGGCAAGACAGCCTCGGTACCATATACCAAAGAAAAAGGTGTAGCATTAGTAGAGGTACGAATGCTAGTACGATAAGCCCAAAGGGCAAAGGGGATGTGATCGTGCCAATTTCTTCCAGACTCATTGATAACTTTCATGAGGATTTTGGTTAGGGTTTTATTAGAGGATTCGGCTTGTCCATTTGCTTTTGGATAGTAGGGTGATGAGAAGCTAAGTTTAATACCAAAGTTGTCACAAAGGTCTTGCAATAACTTATTTTTGAAAGATTTTCCATTATCTGTTATTAGGCGATGAGGAACACCAAAACGACAGATAATGTGGTGGTTAATGAACTCTACAATTTTTTCTTTTTTGGTTGAAATGAGTGGAATAGCCTCCACCCATTTTGTGTAATATTCGGTTGCGGTGATAATCCATCGGTGACGTTGAGCAGAGGACGGGTGAATCTCACCAATAAGGTCTAAACCCCATTGTGAGAAAGGCCAAAGATCTCGGGCGACCTGTAGGGGGTGGCTAGGAGTATGTTGAAGGTTGGTGTGTTGTTAACACATAACACAACGCTTAACATATTCGTAGCATTCGTTATTGAGAGTAGGCCAATAATAACCAAGGCGAAGGATTCGTTAGGCCATGACAAGGCCACTAAAATGTCCGCCACAGATACCGTCATGGACCTGTTGGATGGTATGGGTGACCTCGCGCCGGTGAGACATCGAAGGAGGATGCCATCAAAGCCACGTTTATAAAGGAGTCCCCCCATAACTACATAACGAGTAACGTGTTTAAGAAAAGCGCGTTTGCCAGTACTAGTAAGGTCAGAAGGGAGAACAGAGGTAGTAAGGTAGTCGTGAAATTGGTGGTACCAGGTATCCTGCGAATTAGGAGACACAGTATTTATCATACAAACTACCGGGGTTGAGTAGGATGGGGCAAAAAGTTGTTGGACCAAGACGAATAATTCGAGTCGGATTGATGAAGTGGAATTTGCGAGGCTAAGCAAGCCATAGTATCACAAATTTGTTAGTGGAGCGGGGAATGGTTTGGATAGAATAGTGAGTAAATAAGGCTAGAAGTGAATCCACGTAGTGTTTGTACTTTTGAAGTTCCTCATTTTTACATTGGTAGATGCCCATAACTTGATTGACTACCAATTGAGAGTCGCCAAAAATATTGATAGATTTGATACCTAAGTGTAACGCAACTTGGAGACCCAGAACAAGGGCCTCGTATTCCGCTGTATTATTAGTGCAAGGGAAATCGAGTCGGAATGAAAGAGGCATGGGCTCAGCGTCGAGAGGAATGAGAACAACGCCGGCTCCTCCACCACGGTGGCATTTGGATCCATCGAAGAAGAGGGTCATTGGATACGACTCCTCCTTGAGGGAAAGAGTAGCGATGAGTTCGTCTGGGAATGTAAAATTGGTAAATTGTTCCCCAGGTAAAGGGGCCTCCGCAAGTTGGTCTGCAAGAGTTTGTCCTTTGATTGATTTTTGGTGGACAAACTCAAGGTCGAGGTTGGCGAGGAGCATGAGCCATCTGGCGATGCGTTGGTTTAGATGAGGTTTGGCATACATGTAATGGAGGGGGTCCGTGTTGGTGATGACGAAAGTTTTGTGATTCGAAGGTAGTGTCGAGTTTGGTAGCCATGAATGATAGGGCTAGGCACAACTTTTCTACATGTGTATACCTAGTCTCATAGTCCACCAAAGTACGACTTATATAATAAACGGCTTGTTCTCGATTCTCAGAGTTGCGATGTGCAAGCATGGCCCCTACAGCGTGGTTAGTGGTGGAAAGGTAAAGGTAGAAAGGGCGGTCGTCTTGAGGTGGGATAAGCACGGGTGGCTGCAAGAGATAAGTTTTGAGAGCTTCAAAGGCTTGGTGGCACTCTTCGCTCCATTGAAAATCAATGTCCTTTTTAAGAAGGTGATGAAAAGGTTGACATCGATCCGAGAGTTGGGAGATGAAACGTCGGATAGATTGGAGCTTACCTTGTAAACTACGCAATTGTTTGAGATTGGTAGGTGGGGGCATTTCTAGGATAGCCTTGACTTTAGACGGGTCAACCTCAATGCCACGCAAAGAGACGATGAAGCCAAGAAGTTTTCCCGAAAGGACACCAAAGACACATTTCTTTGGTTGAAGGTGGACAGAATATTGTAACAGGCGATCAAAAATAATGGTTAAAACATCGAGATGTTCACTACGATGTTTAGATTTGCCAAGAAGATCGTCAACGTAATCTTCAAGGATAGTGTGCATAATGTCATGAAAAATGTAGGTCATAGCCCGCTGATAGGTTGCACCAGCATTCTTAAGGCCAAATGGCATTACACGGTAACAGAAGGTTCCCCAAGGAGTTATGAAGGCAGTTTTATGTTGATCGGCGGGGGCAACCAAAATTTGGTTATATCCCGAGAAACCATCCATGAGAGAGAGCATCTCATGGCCTGCAGTGAGATCTACAAGTTGGTCAATGCTAGGCAGGGGGAAGTCATCCTTAGGGCAAGCGAGGTTAAGATCCCGGAAATCCGTGCATATCCGAAGTCCCCCCGTCGCTTTAGTGACAGGTACGATGTTAGAAATCCATTGAGGATAGTCAATAGGCAGAATGAAGGAAACAGAAAGGAGTCGTTGAAGCTCCTCTTTGACCAAGAGGGCAATGCGTGGATGCATTTTTCTCAATTTCTGTTTAATTGGCTTGGAATCAGGGTTTAGAGTGATGTTATGGACGGCAATGGTAGGATCAATTCCTGGCATGTCAGCGTAGGACCAAGCGAAAGCTTGGTTGCGAGCACGGAGAAAGGTAGTAAAGGAGACTTGTTCTGATGCGTTAAGGGATTGTCCGATCTTCACAATGTGAGGATCCTCCTCCGTGTGGATGTTGATTTCTATAGTAGATTCATTCAGCATGGTTTGGGTTTCAGATGGTAAGGCGCGTTGAACATAAGAGTCATCCGCGCCAAGGTAAGTGAGGATGGAGTCGTCATCCTGGCACTCAACAACATTAATCGAAGGCGAATCCTCTTCGATCATGTCTGGATACAGAAGGGGGATAGAAGAGGGGTCCTCATTATCGCGTTGATAATTGAGAGGACCTAGGAAGATAGCATTTATGAAAAAAAAAAGTTAGGAGGGATAGATTCGGAATCTATTGACTCTGTGGGTGACGAAGGCAAAATGGGTGATGATGGTTCGGTAGGGGTGACGTCGTTGTCTTCTAGAAGACAACTGACACGAGGTTCCTCCTGTGTCAGTGTTTTAGGAAAACCGAGACCACTGCGATCATTGTGTTTGCGTGTAGTCACGGGAATGAGTGTATGTCGGCCTTGTTCATAAAGACCAAAACCAAAGCCTTTCCAAGCACAGCGAGTCAAGAAGGTGAGGGCGAAACGACGATTTGTCAAGTATTGAAAATCGGATTGGAAGGGCACCACACCAAGAGGGGGTTCAGGGGTAATGGAGGATGCGTCAACACCCCCATACGTCAGGTTGGTGCGGCAATGGGGTGGTCCGTAAGAGATTACTTCCCCACACGATGGTCATAGGTAGGATGTGCATGTACCTGTCCGTATTCCTGTGGGGTATGGAAAGAACTAACGTTATATAGGCGATACTCCCCCAGCGTAAGGCGTTGAAAAACATCTACTAAGGGGTCAGCGATTGGGATGTTAGCTGCGGGAAGGGAAGTGGTTTTTGCAACGGTGGTTTCATCAGTTGAAGGCGTAGGTGCGGTTGAGGTGGATGGTTGAGGCACAGTTGAAGAGGATGGTTGGGTTGAATGAACGGGTGTCTTGATTGGTACAAGCACATCGTTTGGACGGTATAACATATTGCAGGTTTTAAAGGGGGGAGGATCAGCTTTTACGGTGTAAGACTTCCCCTCGTACTCAAATTTTATGCATCTATGTAATGTTGAGGGAACACATCCCATAGCCCTGATCCAAGGACGACCCAGCAATATATTATATTGGAACTCTCCCTCAAGGACATAGAAGAGTTCGGGTAAAGTACGTGGTCCTACCCGAATGTTGAGGATCACGGTGCCTAAGGTAGAGGTAACAGCGTCATTGAATGACCGCAACATGATGGGATTGGCACACATGTAGCTAGAAGGGATATTCATTTGTTGGAAGGCTTTTGAAGAGATGATGTTTAGGCTAGCGCCCCCGTCAATCATAACACGACGTACCCGAATGTCCCGGACGTAAGCGGAGATGAAAAGGGCAGGGTCAGGGTCTTCTGTACCAAAGTCGACAATTTCATCTTCAGAGAAACTGACTGCAGCAGCTTGTGGTACAGAGGCAGAAGTGGTTGAGGCAGTGGGTTGTTTGGTGAGAGAGGCAACGTGATTGGGTGTTAGAATGGAGGCAACGGGCAGGGTTTCATTAGGTAAGACCTCGATCCCTTGAAGAATTTCAACGAGAGCTTGTCGATGAGATTCAGAAGTCTGAATGAGATCATATAGCGTCATTTTTACGGGCGATTGGTGAAGCTGTTTGATCATGGCTCGATGGGCAACTCCATTAGAGACGGGGTAAGCGGGTCCACGAATAACCACTTTGGGTGGTGGTGCAATCGGGATGCTGGATGGAGAAAGAGAGGACTCATGTGTGCTATCTTTCGCTTTCTCATTGTTTTTCTACGCTCGAGTAGCAACACTAATCATATTAATCTCGTAAACCTGAGATGAGGAAGAGGTTTGGGATAAATCATGGTCTTCAAGAGGTGGGGTTGTAATAATGATGGATCTTGGTGAGGCGGGGACAGATGGTATAGGAGAGGGAATTGAAGCTAAAGGTCTCTCCTTTCGTAAGTTGTCTTTCTTAACCTTTTTATCGGGGAGAGGTGTCGACGAAGGATGGTTTTTAAAGCTTTGCATCCCTCCACATCGTGTCCTGGTGTGCGGTGATAAGCGCAGATTTTAGACTCATCGTAACCTATAGGCCGAGGTTTAGACGGGTCATAAGGTCTAAGTGGGGGTAGAGAAATGGTCACATTCTCCACCAACATAGCAAGGATTTTGGCGTAAGATCCTTTGAGTGGGTCAAAATCGGAGGAGGATGAGGGTATTGGTTGTGCGGGTTTCGGTAATGTTTGGGCATGGTTGGTTCGTACGGGTGGTGGTTTAGCCAAGGGGTGTTGACACGTGGTTTTCACTAAACGTGGTTTCTTTGGCGCATGAGCTACGTTCGGCTGGTTAGATGATGAGGCTACAGATGACGTGGTAGCGGGAAACAACCACGGAGAAAGGGGAGTGACAGAAAATAAATCCTTTGATGATGGAGTTTGTTTAGGTTTAATGGGTGGACAGGATACGTGGGGTGATAATGTTGATATACCCTTAGATCTCTGTATAGGTGCAGAAGGCGTAGGTCGCTTTGAAGAAAATACAGGAGGTATGATATATTGATGCAAGGTGGAAGGATGAGGTCCTAATATGGAAGGCAGGTGTGACGATGATGGTTTTGATTGTGATAAAGGCACGGATTGAGTTTGTCTCCTAGGTGGCAGGGTGGCTTTATTTTTGGATAAATCAAGTCGCTTAGGTGGGTGCGTTAGACTGGGCATTGGTGAGGTCCCAAGTGTAGGGGAAAATTTGGTTAGGTTAATAGAGGTGGATGGGCTACTTGGTATAAATACGGGGGGTGAGACTGAGGACATAGGCATTTTGAGTTTCTGTAAACACTTAGGATATATGGTAGAGGTGTCTGGATCGGTCATCTGCATTTGAGTAGAATAGGGGGTACTCAAACGTTCCCACAGGATTCGTCTATCCTCTGGAGAATGACAGTCTTCAGGTGTGAATTGCAAATTTTGTACGGAAGAAAGGTGGGTTGTGATTCCAATCCACTGCGGGTGGGATACAGGGGGTAAATGAGGCACTGTATCAATAGAGGTTAAGAGGTCGACCGGTCTTTGAAAAGATTTAGGCGATGAAGAGCTAATAGGTAAGAGGGCATGTTCGAGAGGATCTGTCATGGTTAAAGAATTTGGTGATGTCGGTGCAAGAGATTTCTTGTCTAAGGATGTCGAAAGGAGTGGCGTACCTTCCTCTTGTGCAACAAGAGTGGTAGAAGGAGAAGTTTGGGAAATAGATAGATTAGATAACATCTGTTCGCAGTCTTGTAGGGATGTGGTATAAGAAGACTCATTGATGGGAAGAGAAGTCTGGGCAGTTAACTCCTTTATGGGTAAAGGAATGATTTCGCTTTGGCTTGATGGTGGTAAAGGAGGTTCGGGCTCTTGTGTTAGTGAAGAGGCTTGATTCAAAATTTTCTCGATAGAGGCTTTTGGCTGGGTATCGAAGACTGCATGGATCTCATGAACACTTTCCTCGGCTAAGATGTCCTGGTTTGTGTTACTGTTGGAAGAGTGGTTTGGGAATGGTTTGTTGAAGATTTTCAAATTCCGGTTGGCAGGGGCATTAGGATTATCGAGGGTTATATCACCTGCGTCAACCATTTCCTGCACTATGTTTTTCAACATCTTGCAGTTTTCATGACTATGTCCTTTTACACGGTGAAAGTTACAGAAGTCATTTTCTTTGTACCAGGAAGGTATAGCGCGGGTGGAGTCAAACCCGGAGTGAGGTTTAACAGGAGGCAAGGTGATAGCTCCGGCTTTGAGCAATTTTTCCAATATCACACCATATGTTTCTCCCAAGGGAGTATAGTTGATGGGCTCTGCTTTATACTTATAGGTGGTTTTTGGCGGGGTATTAGACGGTGGTTGGGATTTGACCATCACCGCGTGCACAGCTCCTTTTGATTTCGAAGAAGTGGATGTGTGAGGAGGGGTGGTGTTTGGCTTATTGGTAGAATCTGGAGTTCGGAAATTGGGGTTTTTGTTGCGCAACCGCAATTTCTCTTCTTCTAAGGCTCGAATTTCTAATTTCCGAGCCATGGTAAAGGCCTCATCAAATGTACGGAAAGTTTGAATTTGGAGGGTAGGAGAAATGTGCTTAGCACATGCCCGCGTAAAAAGTTCGATAAGTTCAGCCTGAGGCAAGGCATATGTAAGTTGGTTGATAAGGCCACGCCATCGTCCAACGAAATCTGTGATAGATTCGTCTTCGAATTGTCGGATGGCATAGAGGTCGGTGATAGATACTTTCTTAGCTATGTTAATGGAGAAGTGATCCAAGAAAGATTGGGCTAATTGGTTAAAAGAGAAGACGCGAGTGCTTTGGGCTAAAGCACACCGTACCACTCAAGCGGGTCCTGATAAGGACATGGGAAATGTGCGGAGTAACAAGGCATCATCATGGGCAATCAAATAACAAGCATGTCTAAATGATCGCAAGTGTTGTTGAGGATCTTCTTTACTGTTAAAATGGGTAAATTTTGGTAATTCCCATTGAGGAGGATACGAATGAAGGGGGACAGACGGGTGAATAGGCTCGCGACAAACTTGCTCGTATGTCAAGGCGCTACGACTTCCTGAAACAGAAGCCTCCAGGTTTTGCATTTTGTCCATCATTTGTTTAATGAAATCCGTGGTTGGATGAGATGATGGTGCGATTGTGGTAAACGGAGGCAAATTGGGCCAAGGGCCTCCGCTGGACAATGATGGGGTTAAGTGTTGATAAGGTATGGAGGATGAATATGTTGAGGCGACCGAATAGGGATGTCCCATATAGGATGTTGAGGTCACTGGATACATGTATGGGAATGAAAAGGTAGGCGGAGCTTGAGAAGGAAAGCTCGTGTGGATAGGTGGCAGAGAGCAAGTCGAACGAGAGCATCTGCAAGAGAGATGAGGTAGGGGCAAATCGGTGGTAATGATATGTGGGGTCTAAGATTAGCCAAAGGAAAGCCAACTGAGTCGCATGAACCCGAAAGGTCTGTCGGATTGGGAGACAGGCTAAAGGTGCAGAAGCAAGGCGGTGTTATCAAAGCGGAGTGGGAGCTAAATGAGCAGCTATACTAATAGGCATGCCAACAAGGAGCTGACCATCAGGCGTACGGTCAGGGGCATGAGACAAATAGTATTGTACAGCACTAGGATTAGCATCTAGAAACTTGGCAAAGTCCTTATCTCCCACAGGAATTTTAGGAACCTCGCTGGTATCCGTAGGATTCCCCACAGAATGTGAAGGGGGTGATTCAGGCAAAGAAACGGAGCAAGCATGTGAAACCATGGCGGCTTGCTTTGAAAGTGATAACAACCATGGACAGTGTTCACGGTAGGGTTTCAATCACAGAATGAAACAAACTCAGATTGGTGAAACCGGTAGGTTCTTTGGTTTGTCAGAATCGGAAAGACAAGAATCGATATCGGTCAAGAACCGATGTCGGTTATACTATATAGCCGATGTCGGTCGTAACCGGCGATGTCGGTGTAAGAAGTCTGGGCTAACAAGATATAAAAGGTTGCTAATTTGATTTTTAACAACGTTTAGTATACTTGTCCAATTATTGATCACAGAAGACAGAGTATGAGAAAGAAAACAGAACTAAAAACAAGCAAGATGCACACGCAAATCCAGAGATTAACCCTAGGGTTAATTTTAATTATTGTGGGCTTATGCCTTTAGACGTAGAATGATGTCAGAATCCTAAACAAAAGACTTAGGGGAAATGTCAAGTTTGTTTTGGCTTATAAGGTTACCTCAATCAGGCGGAGGAATACCGCGGAAAAAGGGGGATGTTTGAGCTGTTGTGTTAATTGTGAAGTGATTCGGTATGTGTTGTGCAGTGAAAGTAAGATTAATTTCTTGTCAATACCGTGGATATCACCCCCACGTGTATGACCTGTTACTTAATCTATGTTCACTAAAATTGAAAACAGCAAGCAATAATGCAATGCACGTGTTTTAAACCCAAATCGAAAATGATATTCGATGAAGCAAAAGAGATGACTTTCACTAATGCGAGATGTAAAAGCAAAGCGAGTTCTTTTACCAAAATAATAAAATACCTTGTGAATATCTTAAGAAGAAGAAAACAGCAAGTATGTTTCCTATATGAAAGCAAGCAAGAAAGAAAGAAACCCAAAATGGGTCCCACCGGGCGTGCCAAAATGTTTCGCTCGGAATGTTTCGGCTTCTGGGAATAGAGTTGCTTCTATCCTTTCATTCCTTTTAGAAACAGATAAGGGTTAGGACTAGGAGGAATACCTGTGGAATGTCGAGATGGTGTGCACGTACCGTAGAGAAAGATCAGGTTGACTATGAAGAACTCCTTTTTGTCTTGGAAGGACTACCTGCAAATAAGAACACAAGACCACAAGATTTTGATTAAACAATAAATGAGGGAACTGCCTTGGGCCCAGGAAATATAAAACTTCCTTTCGAAGGTGGTCAGTTCCCCTACCGATATGAATTAACACAAAAAACTGTAAAATATCAATTAAATTATTTTGTTGAAACGGGTAGGAAAGGCCTGGTTCTGGTCAGTCGGGATAACCGATACTGGGTTACTAGAACCGATGTCTTCAGAGGGTTTAGGATCTGTAGATTGGTTGTTTTGTGGGGTGGTTGTGCTGTAGGGTAGCTATGTTGTTTATAAGGCTGTTTTTATGGGTGATATTAGGAAATGAGGTGATGAGAGGTAAAAGAATGATAGTTAGATGCAATGGCACGCTGGGTAGTGGATTCAGGAATGGATTTATGAGGACTGTGATTCAAAAAGCATAAGAAATGTTATAACAGAGGACATGCAAGATGTGACTTACTGGTTTTTGACAAAGATGCAAGTTGATCTCCTTTGCTGCAAACTCTTCTGGTTTCTCCACTCGTCTCTGCTCGATCAAGTCAAGATCTGGACTCTGTTGATCGCTCCCAATGATCTCTGTTGATTCCAAAAATCCTTTCTTTTTGATTTTGGTTCGGGGAGCCCATTTACAGGGAACCGATGGCGGTTACGTAACCGACGGCGGTCGAGTAGGAACCGGCATCGGTGAGGAAAAAGTAGGCTATTTTTAGTAAAATAGCCCACCTTCCCTGCTTTTCTCCCGAGAGATCAGTTGCGGGCTTGGTCAAGTGACTAGAAGGTCGGTTTTGGGTGCGAGAAAGGGGTCCTTAGTCATGGGTGTAGATGTGGACCAAGTTATAGGTCTTAATTAGGTTAGTTTAGGGTTAGGGCTAGGTCATGATGAGGTGGCAAAATGAGGTGGCAGGTATGGTGATGTGGATTTATCAATTACAAGGTAATTAATAAATAATTGTGTAAGGTTTAGGTGATGAGGTTAGGTTGCGAAATGAGATGCGGGTCACAAGGAGTCATAAGACACAAATTTGGTGTCTACAACGCTCAAGGATGTCAAACAAGATTTATCCGAAATTGTGAGGGAATATGACATGCCTTTTAAGACTCTGTTGTCCAAATTATCTTATGACATTCATCAAAATCAACATGATCGGTGGTTTGTTAGAGGATTGATGACTCCATTCTGAAGAGCACTTTCTCATAAGATATATGTGGGTCCGCGCAGGCCTGTAAGCTTCTTTGCACACTGAGGTGGTTGGAAGTGTTGATATTAGAGTGAGTCCATTCTTAGAGGCACAGATCATAGCTATGGTGAAATAGTTAGAGAATCTTTCTGCTAACTCAAAGCACATGGGATGCGTAGTGGTATATGGTGCACATATTGTGAAGTTGAGGGACATACTAAAGATAGTTATCCACACAAGTTAGTACATGTGTTATTACTAGATTGTGAAGTATGTCACATGAACCATGATGTTCAGGATTTCCCTCTTTTGTAGTGCACGATCCAGAAGAAGGTGTCCATGTAGTATAAGATTTGCAAGTCCCATACTCATGACACCACTAACTATAGATTAATTGATCACATCCATGAAGCCATTAAAATATGAGTGTGCTAGACTAGTGTGGCGAGCGGGTCCAAGGAACAAGAAGGACAACATAATGAAGGGCACAACAATGGAGATAATAGAAATGGAGGCTTCCGAGGAGGATATCGAGGCCGAGGTCACGGTGGTGGTAGAGGCAGGTTCACTCGAGGAACTTGTTACACTTATGGATACCCTGATCATTACCAATGAGATTTCCCTCAGAATACAGCTCGCTTATGGTGTGGGAAGCAACATAAGTTAGAATAATTCCCATACCTATATGAGCACATGAGTAAAAATAATAAGGACAAGGGTGTAGGGATGATCAAGGTGTAACACGTAAATGTTGATCAATGGATGCCTAAGAAGATGATTGATCCAAAATTGTAACCCATGTTGGTTATAATGCGCGCTAAGGTAGCACACATGTGCAAACCTCTGAAGGCTAAACCTCTCATTACACAAGAGGAAGTGATACATGCTATGTACCCAGATGCAACACATTAGAAGGAAGTCTACCAAAAGACTTTGGGATTCATTAGAGATTTGCAGGGTGAGATACAATGTTTAATAGAACATGTGCACACAAGAGAAAATGTGAAGAATGTTCAGCTCCCACTTAAGAACATGGATGATCTAAAGAGGTATGAAAGATGTTGCGCCAAGAGAAAATTATTCCATTCCTGGGGGAATGAATTTGTGAGAAAGTACCATGTACTGGGAGCTAAAGACGAGAGGCAAATACATCATGCAAATATCCCACCTCAAGACCATGAATTCGAAAAAGAGATCACACTTGAAATAGTTATTGATGGTTGGTTAGTGAGAAATATTTTGATAGATACATGCGCTGAGGTAAATGTGCTCACTCTAGAAGCATGGAATCGACAAAGAAACCTAAATTACAATCATCTTTGAATGTGTTGTACATGAAAAAAAAAAACTAAGGCAATGCCTATTAGGGTACTGAAGGATGCATCCATTATCATTCAGGGAGACAAGTTTATTAGAGACTTTGAAGTGTTAGAGATTGCTGAAGCAAACAAATTTTGAGCATTACTTCGGTGATCCTGGTGTTATGCAAACAATGTTGATTTGTGCTTTAACAAGAGATACATTAGTTTTGAGAATAAAGATGAGTGCATGATTATACCTCTATTTGAAAAGAAGGAAGATCCTTATGTTGATCCTCTGAGTGAAGAAGAGCTTAATCAAATTTATGCACAGACGGTGCATGATCTAGATAATCTAGAACCATCAAAAGAAGGTGTCCTTTAGTGGGAGGAAGTGCAGTCAGTAAGTGACCCTAAAAGTGTTGCTTGTGATAATTGGGTGCATGACACATATGAAATGGTCAGGTGTGAAGTTAAGTGGCGAGTCACTATTATGATCAAGCTTTGATAGTGAAGCATTTAGGCTCGACTCATGTACCAAGGTACACTAGAAAAGGAAACCCGATACATTCTCACGCACCATAGATACTCGGTGGAAAAATGAAGAAGATATAAGAAACATGTTGGTCTACACTCATGCGCGAGATAACAATGTGCTAGTGGGAAACACATAGAGATAAACTCTTTGATTGGTGAGAAGCGAGAATCACCTTTTCCACCATGTTCACTCAAAGCAATATACCTATGCATGTTTGTGAATTTCATGGTACGAATCCAACTTCTCATCACGTCCATACTTGTGAGAGACTATGGGCACAAGGCCAGGAGGCTTTACCACCATCGTTATGGGTACATAAGTTCTACTCCACATTATGCAGATGTGCATGCGCCTGGCATGCCCATGCTGAGCTAAAAAGGGAGATTGCAAACTGACAAGAGATGAATGCAGGTATGGTTCAAACTTTTGATTACTTTTATACTAAGCCTCCAATACATGAATCTTTATAGATAATGAAGTGCATTACATTGGGGATAATGCAAAGGTAGAAGATCTCATGTTAGAGCTATTTGGAGAACCTGATCTCGAGGCACGCCTTGATCTTGAGGAGACAAAAGAAGTACAAATGTGTCGCGGCTGAAAATAAAAAGAGAAGGGTAAATTGGTCTATATGATTGATGACGAGGAAGTTTACAATTTGGATGTTAGCCACACCAAAGGTGCGCGTGAGGTAATAGAAACTATAGATGAGAAGGCATGCGCATATTATGATGGAATGGATGTTGACGATGGAGTGGATGAGGTAGATATAGATGTGGAATCAATGATAGATGTATGTGTGGATATTAAAAGTGGTGTTTTATGTACAATATTGATTGAATAAATATTGAAATCGTATGGTATGGAAGGTAGAAATGGATTTGTCGATGGTGGATCCGGGAAGGTTTGTTCGAAGATATCTAACAAAGTGGAGACCGAATTTGTTGGGGATTATGTAATATTGGGAAGTAGGGACATAGTAGGATGGTTGAGATTATTGAGGTATATAAAGTGTGGTAGATGAAGCAGGATGACATTGGTATAAGGTGATGAGGATGGAGTAAGACCCTCTAGTTGACATGATTGAGAACCAAATTTATAGTGAAAGTATTCTTAGATGGGGTTAGACCGAGACAAACATGATATATCGATCGTGCTAGATGTTTAAGGAGTGGCGGTAATTGATGTGATAGGCATGGGGGTTGTGGTTATGGTTGATGTGGATGTAGGATAAGTGTTGGATGGTATTGGTTATACAACATAAGGAGTGGATGGATAAAGATATAAGGAAGCTTGGTGTGTTAAAGTTGGAGGAGATATTTGATAGATGTTCGAGGTTAGATTAAAATATTTGATTGTTGGAACAAATGAGAAGTGTGAATGTTGGTAGATTTTGGTGATTGGATGGGTATTCTAGATGAAGTAGGGATAGGGTTGATATGACATGATGTAGGTGTAATAAGATCCACCAATTGAGTGGATTGACATTATTGAGGGGTTTCAGGGGATTTCCAACATAGGAAATCATAGATGGGGCTAGAGGAAGGCTCAAAGGTCTCTAAAGAAGTATGAGGTAGAGGTGTTTAAGGTATGGTATCGATTGAAAATGGGTTATATTTTTGGTGAAAACAAATTTGTTGGTGGTGGGTTAGGAAAGGGCTCTCTGAAAATGTCAGGGAGTGGTAAAGATCATATTGGTTGATGGGGTGTATGATATTGGGAAGAAGAAACATGATAAGATGGTTAGGATTATATGGGAAGATCGATATATGGGTATATGTTTGTGGAGAACTATTTGGGGTGAAGTTTTGTTCCATTTTAAATCAAGAAAATCATGAAAAAATTCTTTTTATGTTTTTGTTTATGAAACTATGAAAAAGAAAAAGGGAAAGGGATAATGAGGTACCTAGGAGAAGGCAATCTATGTTTTGTTTTAGATATGTTTTATATGTGGAAGGCTCGGGCGGCTTCTTTGTTGGGTGATCAAATCCCAATCAGTCTATCGGGTAAGGAGATGTTTTGATATGTTAATTGATTTGTGATTTTTAGGTCGTGTGTGATGCGAAGATTGAACCCCTATTTAAGCTATGTGAGAAAGCATGATGCAGAAAAGATAGGGTTATTTTTAAGCCCAAAATAAAGTGTTATATTTGATGAGGACACAAACAAGAATGGGAAATTATGATGCAAAAAGGAGCAAATAGGGAAAAATCAATAAATACCTGGATAACGCTTTTCCTATTTATCTGCAATTCTTGAGTGATGAGCGATCCAAGCCATGAACCCAACACAAGTAAGCAATAAAGCGAGCCTCACAATGTAGTGTAATGGAAGATAGAGAAGGAAAAATAAAAAGCAATAAATGCAAGAGATCACCTAAAGGGTGGTCCCACCAGGCGTGTCAGGAATGTTGTCCAAATTTCTTGTTTGTAATGAAATTAATACACTAACTACTAAAGAAATTAGCAACTCATAAATGTTGGAGGGTTTATGTTACCTCGAGATGCGATGATGCTTGATACGGGTCTTTGAATGATGATGTCTATAAGTGTGTAGTTACCAACTATTCTCATATATGAGCACTTTGTTGTTTTCTGCTAAAATATTATGTTGGATATGGCTCGTTTGTTAAGTTGCCTAAGGGTTTTAAGGATTCTTTGGCTACTAATGTTGTCTGAACGAGTACCACTCACCAAAAATTTCTGGTCACATACTTACCCCTTAATCAATTGAGATGGGGTCGTTACCACGGACAACTCTTGGTTTACCTCACAAGTGGAAACTAGTCAATCGGGATGGGTTGTTGCCCTTTTCATTGGTAGGTCCTCTTAATGGGCCAACTACTTCGAGGTTCTTGTGGTACTCCTCACAATGAGTTTTAGGGCTTATGCCTAAGTACTTCCCACAATTATGTGGACGAGTATTTACCCTTATCCGAACCTATAATGAATATGTAAAAACATTGTTGTCATGTTATATGTCAAAATTGAAAATTTTGGCCATGAAAACTAATTCCACACTTGAAAATTTCCTCCGAGTCATTGTGAACCCTTCCTCTAGCCAACCTGTCTTCAATTTCACCCTCATTCTGGCTCGAAGGAACATGCTAACAATATTTTCAAGTGTGTTTAAATGTGTAGGGATATATGCCCAAGGTGATTGATGAAATCACTAAGATCCAATGAAGAACAACCTCCCCCAGAGGCCTAGAAAGGGACATTTTGGCCATTTTACAATTGATAAATACCCTTTAGAAGCTTACAAAGAAGATTCAAATCATTTGAGAATTGTGTTGGAGAACATTGCAGTCATACAATGTAGTTTAGGGAATATTGGTGGAAGAAGCGATGACGTGAATCGTGCAAACAAGATCAGGTAATTTTGGGCATAGGGAATGAAGGCTCCAATGATGAAATCCAACTTGTCTAGATGATTATGGGAGTTCGGAAGAATTTTGGGAGGTAAACAAATAATCAATGGAAAGACCTTGGGACCCTTCTACATGATGGATATATCACCTTTTCTCTAAGATCTAAAAATACTCTGTGATAATCCATGACACTGCAGTTGCCCCTTTGAGTTAAGAATGCAATATGCCCTAAAAATAATTGTAGGAATAATTGTCTCTTGATAATGGATAGAATGATCTCAATATGTGATTTGGATTCAAAATCATATAAGGTTTGACCCTAAAACACCCTTCCATGCTCCTAGGGTAGAAAAAGCATTCTTGGTGTCTTAATTTGGACTTGATAGGTGACATCAACATCCTAAAGTGGTATGAGTGGGATTTTGAGCATGTTTTGTCCCCTAGTATTTTCCAAGGTGAAAAGGGGACAAATATGACACCAAAGTGTGCTCCCCATTAATTTCAATGTTTCATCACTTAAAAACTTGACTTGAGGTGTTAGGAAGGGTGTGTGAATGACTTAAGTTGCCAAAACCCACTTTTCATGATAACTTGACCCCTGGCACACTTTTAAGCACCTTTTCCCCCTTGGATTGTACATGAGGTACAAAGGGGATAAGGGGGACATAAAAGTGCTCTCCCCATCTTGGCCAAATTCTCACAAACTTAAGCTCAACGCCCGCACCTATATGTTCCAAAACTTCCATTTTAACTCCCACCTTTGATGTAATTGGACCCATGGGAAAAAAATTTCACCCTTTAGGTTCCATTGGATTACACCATGTGTAAAGGGGACAACGGGGACACAAACATTTTCCCCCATCTAACGACTCAACCACTAAGCTCTCGGTCATATCAAAATCCACTATTAAGCCCCCATAAGCCATTTTTGATCCCTTACATATCATTCACACTAAAAAAGAGGCTGCCACTTATCACCGTCTAGTGCAAAGTGCACTTAGGTTTCCCTTGTGTCCCCTTTGTCCCTCTTACGGCCGTATAACTCCATTTCATCCATCCACCAAATGTAGTTAGGATGTCAGGTCAAAGATGAGTTAAAGTTGTGATATTTCCTTCCAAACCTCCATTTCCACTAGGCATGCTGCTGAAATTTTACCAGACATCCATACCCTAAAATGGAAAAATGTTCATAACTCTCTAACCGTGTATCTGATTTCAACCAAAATTTACTCGTGCACTCCTCCCAAAAATGCCTTTGAGATTATTTTAAGAGAATTTCCATTGATTATATGTATGATTTATCACAGACAACTGAAATTTACAGATAAAGAGGTTGCCTTTTCAGATCTATGATGTTATGTAGATGAAAAAATTCAAAAATTAGAGTAAAAGGTTCTAGAGTAAAACTTGAACTTTTTAGACCAATTTCGTTGCAATCCAACATCTAGAATACCTACGTATAAAAATAGTAAATGTGCAAGGCCTCACATGTCTAAATATAGTAAGTTTCAAAAACATAAGAATCTCATTACCCGCGATACTCCAAACAAGCGAAAACCATCAAAAGGTGAAAATTGGGAAAACTTACTAAAAACAACCATCCTAGTTAGGACTCGCTTAAAAATAGAAAGTCTTATAACTAGGTTCATGGTTCACCTATCTAGTTAATTTTTTCCACAATCAAAAGGTGAGGAAGTCATATCATGGTTCAAATAGGAGCGAAATCCCTCGTAGGCTCCCAAAACATTGATCTTGAGGTGAATTTTGTATGACACACTTTGATGCAAGAAGTTGGATGATTCAAATCATCTTAATTGTCACATAAAGGAATCATCATGGTTGATTTATTTAGGATGTTGTCAGAGAGGTAAAATTTAAATTTCAAGGAGGTCACGAGGAGGAAGGTGATGATCACCATATTACTACTCCGACATCGTGTTCAATTATCTTTCGAAAAGGAAGGGCAAAATGTGAATCACGCCATGGCAAAAACCAGGTCAAAATCAACTAGTGTGTGTAAAGGATTGTCACTTGAACCGCATGATACCGAGGTACCCAAGACCATCATGTTTATAGGAGCAGGAAGTTATCATAGGCCCATGCAACGTAATGTCTCACAACAAGTGTTCCGAACACTCATTCAATTCCGTAGTGTGCCCACAACTCGCAAAATAATGAGATTGTAACCAAATTGTTTATGTCGAATCTGAGGTCAAAGGTACAAAGTTTCATTCAGATATAAATCCTTCTATATGGAGGATAAGACCTATTTCAATGAGGAACAAATGAGTAAAAATGTATCCATGTATAAGTACATTTCCAATAAAAAAGAAGACATATTTGTCATGAAAGTGAATTTTGGATCCAAGAAGGACAAGGGGTGATCTCCATGTCCTAACTCCAACTTTGTGTTCAAAGAGAATCATCATGTTTGCAAGATCGCTCAACCATATATATTTCACATAGTGTAATTCACCTAGTAGTGTTTTTGAACACTCATTCGATGCCTTGGAGTGTTTCCACATCTCATATGAGGAAGCATTTATAATCTCCGGTGGTCAAAGGTGAGTTTCATTTAAGGAGCAATCTTTTCATCTAGAGAGAAGGCATTTTCATTGAGTTAAGATAGGCAAGAACATGTTTTAACATCTTGAGTTTGATTGCATTTAGGGAGACATTTTTTCACGGAGATTAATTTTGAGGCCGAGAGGAGTAAGGTAGTGATATCCATATCCCGACTCCTAACTTACGATAAAATATGATAATCATTTTCCTATGTTAGTGCATGTCTTGTAACAATGTTTTTGAACACTTATTCAATACCCTGAGATGTGTCCTTGTCTCACAAAAGAAAGATTTCACAATCTCAGTATTCCAATTCAACAGGTGGTCAAGGGAGAGTAACTTCATTCATGATCGATTAGAAACAGGTTCTTCATTAGTAGAGGCTTTGTCTTCATCAGATTGGTTAACGCTCCTCCCCTCTCTCCCTCTTATTTCTTCTCTCTCTATATTCTAATTCTTCATTAAGAATGTAATTTTCACTATTTTTTCCTATTCAATTAAGTGGCCTATAATCGACATTCAGTAAGAGTTCTTTTTCATTAATAGAAAAAGGCTCACTTTTAATTCCCTAGATGTAAAAGGTCACAAGTGACGAGGAAATTTGAAGACTCATGTGGGGGAGATGAAAGGAAATTTTTGCAATCTATAAATTGGAACGGCCTCTCCATTCCAAGGGGTTGAAAATTGTTGACGGTTGTAAGTAGTTGTATTTCACTACTAATGTAAGTAATAAAAGATACATCCTTCTATCTCCTTTTATTTCATATGTTATACCATACTCTCTTTTCTAACTTTGCAAGCATTTTGATCTTGTAAAATCAAGAAGGAATTTGTGTCCTCGATTAATAAATTCGTATAACTTTATGTTTTTGATTTATTGGTCTTATTGTTGATGACATGGTTGATTTCTTCCATTAAATGTGGACCTACTCGATTGATGTGTGTGAAAGTTATAAGTGTACTCACAACATTAACCCCTCTCACTATTTCTCCTACTCCCATTTACCTCTTTCCTAAGAAAATTCCTCCCTTGTACACTATACAAGCATTTTGCCACAGTTTAGTGGATTATTCCAATTTGATACCCACCCTAACGACCACCCCACAATATTCATTACTTTACATTAAATAATGAGAGCCTCTCCATACACAAGAAGGAGGGGCTTAACCCCATGACCATTGGTGAAAAACAAATAATATGCACTGTGAAAAATTATTTTGCGAATAATTTTTGGTGATTCCACTGGGAAGATCTTCCCTTGTTCACCTTATAAAATATTTAAAGTCCAAAAAAATATATATATTCGTAAAATCTAAAGGTGACTCTATCAAGGAACGAATCCATTTCACGTTCGTTTCCCACATCACAATGATGAAGTTTCAATATTGGTGTTCAACACCAATAAGTGACAACAACAATGAAGAAGAAGATGACCATCAAAACATACAGATTTTCATCATCCATCATTTTGGACCAACTCTTACAAAAGTATGGATTCTGACATAACGAAGAGGTCTCTTACTTCAAATTGAAATATATGATAAAAAAAAGGCAAGAGGGTCATTGATATTCCTACACAAGTTATGGAAAGGATATCTAGAATGCCAAAATTTATACATCTGAAGACACTACTATCAAATCCTCGTGGCTTCAATTCAAACAGAGTGTTGTTATAGGAAAGAAAATGGGAATTGCACCAGCCGATGATCAATAATCTAAGTGCCTGATGAGAAGAATGCATAAAAGATATGAAAATTTGTATGAAAAACATGAGTATGAATATCTAGATGAATTGAGCAAAGAAGAATCTCTTGAAGGTAATGTTTTGAATTATACATTGTCGAGTGAAAAACTCAAAACATTGTCTTTTGTTTCTCTTCCTTTGGATGATTTTATTGCTTATGGAGATGAATAAATGAAAACCTTGAAAAAGGATTATGTGCAAATAATTTTGAGAGTTGCAGAAGGAAGTTCTGACCCTCAAACCAATCTTGAAATTCTAAACTATTTTGCAAGTATGAGCAACTTGAGGCACTCCATAGTGAGGGCCATCTTTAGGAAGCATATTTTGATGATTCTCCATACTATGAAGTGTTTATTCCAGGAAGAATCTTCACTTCCTCCCATGCCTATCCTCTTCTTGAGGATAATGAATTTCAAATCAACACCTCAATAGAAAATGAAGAAAGCATAGAAGTTGAGTCTCCATCTATAGCTACACTTTGGCTTTAAGCACAATCCCTTGGAGAAGCAATGTGCATGAGAGATGAGAATTATTGTCTCATAATAGATGATCCAATGCTTGCTGAGAATTCCACCAACCATGAATACATTCAAGAGATGAATCTTCCTTTTCCACCATAGGTTCTTTAAGAGGATGATTTTGAGGTAATTATCGATGATTTCCTTTCTAATTTTGGCTCTTCATTTGATGCAAAATGCCCAATAGTGAAATGGATCAAATGGAAGAATTTAATTTTCCTCATGAAGCATTATTGATGAACAAAGAGTATAAGAAATTTATGATGAGGTTGTTTCCATGTCATCACCAAGAGGGTGTGATAGAAATCTCAACTGTGAGTATGGAGTCTACCCTTTTCCCTGCAAAGAAGAGCACTCTCAATCGTGAGTATGGAGTCTTCCCCTTTCCCTGCAAAGAAGAGCACTCTCTAGGATATGTTTAGAATGAAATAAATGACTATTAATATGTTGCATCTCTAACATTGTTTCCTTCCTCTTTCCACGAGGAGGATGCATCATGTGAGTCTTACCACACCGAGGATGAACTAACATGTATAGAAAGGAATCATTTAGAACAACAAAATGGGAAGCTAGAAGAATCCTACGAATGGGGAGAGAATCAACTTGTTCTCATCACTTTTAGATCCCCGATAATCATGGAAATTAATCCATGCTACGAATTTCACCCAAGGATGATGAATACCTTTATGTTGAAAGAAGAGATTCCATTTTCAAAAGCATGGAAGAATAAATTCTTATGGTCACGAGATATCGGTTGGAGACCACAGAGAGAAGAAATTTCAAACAAGTAACAAAGTGGTCATTGGATGCAAATGTGTTTCATTTTTAATATTAGTATGAGAATGGAATTTTAGTTTCTATCCTTCTTTTGAAACCATGTAGAACCATCATGATAATGTGGCACAATCAACTGGTTGTTATTGAGCTTCAGAAGTTGTATGAATTCAAACCAATATTCCATGATGGTACTCATTTTTCTCAGCCTGTTGTTGAGAGTGTGTATATTATTCCCATACCTCTATAAATTTCCCTCCCATGTAGCATAGTTTTCCTTTATATTATGTGTTTCCCTTTCCATTTGGTGTGTTTGTTTTGTTTTTGACTCTATTACCCAATTGTCAAAGCATCAGTCTACTTACCAAGATATTTTTAAGGTCCTCCATTTCCACTTATAATTTAATGTCCCTAAGTTAGAGCTATATTTTGTCATGTTAAAGGTATACAATGCAAAATTGAAAATTTTGGCCATGACAACTAAGCCCACACTTGAAAATTTCCTCTCTCAATCACCATGAATCCTTTCTCTAGCCAACATGTCTTCAGTTTCATCCTCATTATGGCTCAGAGGAACGTGCTAAAAATATTTTCAAGTTTTTTTAAATGTGAATAGATATATGCCCAAGGTGATTGATGAAGTCACTGAGATTCAAGGAAGAACAACCTCCCTGAGGCCTAGAAAGGGCCATTTTTGGCCATTTTGCAACAAGTTAACACCCTTTGGAATATTATAGGGAATATTCAAATCATTTGAGAGTTTTTGGAGAATAATGAAGTCATCCAAGGTATTTTAGGGAATATTGGTGGAAGAAATTAATGACAGGAGTCAAACAAGCAAGATCGAGATGATTTTGGGCACATGGGATGAAGGCTCCAATGGTGAAATCCAACTTATCCAAATGGTTTTGGGAGTTCCGGAAGGAGTTGGCAGGAAAAATAATAATCAATGGAAATATCTTGGGACCCTCTACATGATGGATACATAATATTTGTTTCAAGTACCTAAAAATATTCTATGATAATCTAGGACATTGCAGCTACCCTTCGAGTCAATAATGGAATAGGACCTAAAAACAAAATTGCGCAGATAGAATCATCTCCCGATAATATTTGTATTGATATGAATAGGTGATTTGTAGTGAAAATCATATAAGTTTTGATCACAAAACACCTTTCCATTCTCCCAAGACAGAAAAAGCATTCGGGTGTCTTAATTTGGACATGACGGGTGACATTAGCATCCTAAAATGGAATGAGCGGTATTTTGAGCATGATTTTTCCCCTTGGCTTATCCCCAAGGGTAAAAGGGTACACCAAAATGTTCTTCTCCATTGATTTTGAAGTTTTGTCACTTGAAAACTTGACTTGAGGTATTACGAAGGGTGTGTGAATGACTTAAGTTGTCAAAGCCCACTTTTATGATAATCTGGCCCCTCGGCACACTTTTAAGCATGCTTTGTATCCTTTTCTTGTCCCTAAGTGCAAAGGGTACAAAGGGGGCATAAAATTGTGCTCCCCCATCTTGGCTAACTTCTCGTAAACTTAAGCTCACCACCTCTTGCACCTAGGCATTCCAAAAACTTGCATTTTGACTCCCCCTCTCATGTACTTAGACCCATGGAGATTTTTTTCACCCTTTATATCCCCTTAGATTGCACCGAGTGAAAAAGGGACAAGGGGAACAAAAAAATTATCCCTCATCCAACCACTCACCACTCATCTCCCGGTCATAGAAAAATCCACCGTTAAGCCCACATAAACTATTTTTCAGCTCCTCCATCTCATTCACACTGAACAAGAGGCTACCACTTGTCACCATATGGTGCAAAGTGCACTTGGGTGTCCCTTGTGTCCCATTTTCCCCTCTTGTACCATTTATTTACCACTTTTATCCTTGTGTATCCTTGGCACCATTATTGTTGGGTACGGTCTTTCATTCCCCATGTTGTTCCTCATTTTGTCTATGCCTTATGAGTTTTGTTCATAGTCATGTTGATGTAAACCTTGTCATAGTCTTCATGTGTCCCCTAGTTCCCTATGGTACTTGCTACCATGTTTCAAAGAATACTTGAAGGGATCCCTACGACTCATTTGTAGGTTGAAGAAATTGTAGGAATGATCTTGCGGTTTCATGACGCTCTTTGTCGATTTCTTGCCTTGTCTATAATTTGAAGAATTATTAAGAGGGTAACTTAAAGGATTGGTGGTGTTTTATATTATTATTGTATTATTCAAAAGGAAGGAAGAGGTATTAAAGGTTAAAGAACATATTCATCCCGAGTGTTTTTGGTATAAACAAGAGAGGACTGCAGTTGTTGATTTACATGTTTCATGGTGTCTTGACAATCTACAAGGATTTAAAATTAAATCATTTACCTTTTCCCATATTATTATACTCCATTCAAGTCAAATTCACATTCAATTTTCCATAATTCCTTCCTTATCAGGTGAATTGGGCTTTTTGAGAACTCATGGAACTGTTCCCTTCTTACCTATGTTCCCCGATTTAACCGCATCACTACTTAACCCTTTATAAAAACATCTATGTCCTTTTATTAGTCAAGTTAGGTTATTATGGAACAAAAGAACATTCCTCTACTACTTATATTCCTTAGTTCCATTTGTTTCTATCATTCCCTTCCTTTTTCAATTTTCCACCCAACCTCTGAAAAAAGGAATATTTGAAGCATCGGGAATGTGGGTCCTTAAATTAGTTTTGCATTTTTATGAAAAATACGAATTGTAAATGCAAGTTCAAAACCTGCAAATATTCCCTTACCCTAACACTTATGTGGAAAATTCAAAGTGTTGCAAAAGTACAAGTTATAATTCCATCCTCGAGACTTGAAAGCAAAAATTCCTCAAATCTTGAGATTGCGGAGGAAACATATAGATTCATAGTCTTGCAGTTGAGAGCTTTGCAGTTATTGCATTTATGCAAACCGTAATTTAATCCTTGAAATATGAAAAGGGACACGTGGCATGCTTTTGAAGCAACAATAAAAAGGGTAGTTTTGTATTTTTTCAGTTTGCGAATTTACATTTGCTGCAATATTGTAAATTGCAAGTTCATCCCCAGGGCCTATAAGGACACATGACATGATTTGATAACGGTTGACAAGACGGGTAGTTTCAAAATCTTGTAATTGTAAATTTCATAGTTTACGCCTTATTGCTAACTACACTTCTATCTTTGATGCCCAACAAGAAGGACACATGGTGTCATATGGTGGCATCATGCAATGAAAGTAACTTTACAGTGGAAGTTTCATAATTTTTCCACTATTTCTAAATGTTCTCCTACCCCGCTGGCCTAAAGGAAAGGACATGTGTCAATGTCTCAAAGATCATAAAAGTAAAACAAGTTGTCAAGCCATGTATGAAATTTTTAAGGACCGAGCTACTGAGTGAATAACATGTCATTTAAGTAAATTTGATGTGGCCAATCTATCCACGTGTAAGGCCCATATTCAAACATAGATTATAAGATCAACTATCATAAATTTGAAATAGCTATGAAGTTATGGCTGCCATTAATGAGAGCATGTGAAGGGCACTATATGGTTGAATTTCACAAGTCCCACACTTTGCATTTGAATTTCAAAATTTTTGAGTGTTTTGGAGCCCTAGAGCAAGAAGCAGCCCTAATTTTTGTGTTTGAGTTGTGCAAGTATCACTTTCAAAGTTTTAATAGTTTTTGGGTGCTCTTATTGCTAACGAAAACTACAATTGCTTTTATGAGGGTAAGTTGATAGTCTCTATGTGTTCTCTAGTATTGTGAAATCTTATCAATCATTAAAGTAAGGTTTCATACATCCAAGTTATTATCATTCCATTCCCCAAAAGAGATTTTTTTGTACTTGTGCCCTAAAATGATGAAGATCTAATTAATCAGTCTCCCAACTTCATCCCATCTTACTTTTATATAAACAAGATCACAAACATAAACTTAAGAAATGCAGACTTAGATGACTTCCTCACAGAGGCTACATGTAGATGACAGAAACAAAGTAATGGAGAAAATTGGCGGGAGTGCCATTTACCTAGTAGTTATGTTACCCCCATTAGCTTAATATCTAGAATTAGTCTGGACCTGTGCACAAAAATATGACCATGAGAAGAGATAAGTTAGAGATGGGAGTGGTGCTTTGGTTTTATCTTTGACCCCAGAAACTTTTGATGAGATGTTAGGGCTCCCAAATGTTGACAAAGTGAGATACATTTCAGTTGAAAAAGCATAATTTTTTTGGAATGCCAATAATACAAATTAGTCCAAGGTATTGAAAAACTAGTGGCTTGAGAATCAAAGGATTTCTGCTACTAGAATCCCCAAGAAATTGAGCAGGGATGAATTCATTGAAGAAATTAGGGACACTATCATCCTATTGAATAGATTTTAGGGAATGAGTATACTTATCCTTACCATTATTGGATGTTTAAATTCATCCAAATAATTCTAAATGGAAAGATATCTATCCACTAGGGGAGAGATTATAATTGACTCCATCCATCAATAACTCATCAAGATGAAAGTGCAGATTAAAGGAGATTCTAAAACCAAACATGAATTCTACATGACCTCTTATTTTTGTATAATATTACATGCCACAAACCATTTCCAGGATTGGTAAAATCCAAGGAGTTTTCTCAATTCAAGGTATATGATGTATACCCACAACTCAACTTGGAAAACAAAAAGTATAATTTCATGTTGGTCCATGATGCATTTTTTTCCCCTATTCTTTGTTTATTCACACTTGAATGAGAGTCCTAAGGGACGTCATCTAGGAAAGAGAAGTGATTATTGCATATGGTTGTTATTTCATCCAATTCAGATTTTTCACTTACATAAGAGTAAGTGGCTTCCAAGGCACACCCTACATGTTGCCTAGGTACTTAGATGACAAATGGGAACTTCTAGAATTATCCAAGAAGCTAGTGGAGGTTCACAAGCTCATTGCAGGAAACAAAAACCAATGTCAAGTTCCCAATCACTATTGGGAGATATACATGCCCTATAGTGGTTAAGGCTAGACTCCTAGAGGTTGAAATGAATAGGGTTGTCATGCATAAATTTCAAGCCAAGCACAACTATGACATCAAGTGGATAGTGTAGGGAGCCCTTGGAAATACATATGAGCATGAGCCTCATTATGAGGACTATTGGATGGAATGCAGGGATGAGGAGGAGGTAAGACTTATAGACTACTCTAGAATGACCCTCACCCAAGTAATTGATTATAAAATTACAATTGTTCCTAAGGGCTTGGTGGATGAAGGAGATACGATGAGAAAGTGTTACATGATAACAACATTGCAACACAATCAAGTGCTCCGTCTTGATTGGGTTACATAAGAGACTATGTCCTTACATGAAAGGACCACTCATATCATCAAGAAGACCCTATTTTGGTTGAAAATAAAGGGAATTGATCTATCCCTACAAAATACTGTAGTTTTGAGGGAATACAAGGCCACTAGTGCAATCAAGGATATACTTCCACCTTTTGAGAAGGGGGCCATAGGTTTAGATCCTGAAGGGAAAATATCCACATATTTTCATTAAGGGACCAACTACTAAGGTAGTGGAAGAGATAAGTGCAGTTTCTAGCAAGACAAGGACCTTTGTGTCTGAGTTGACACATATTACTAAGGAAATATTGAAGAAAACCATGAAGGATTTCCCTATTGTTGAGGCCACTCCTATCCAAGTTGTTCCCATCCCAATTTTAGGCCCAAGATGACTATTTCTCAAGAAAAAACCCAAGTAGGTGCATCATCTTCTACTCCATAAGGGTCACCTAGAGAAGGAAATAGGATGAGAGGAGGAAATAGGATGAGAGGAGGTGTTTCACCATGGAAACCTATAATGAGTCCAATATTGGATCCCATCCTTGAATAAGTGAAGGAGGAACCAATTACCAAGCATTTTGTTAAGATTAAAATGGAAAAAGGTGGAAACTCTTACAGTAGAAGTATCTACCAATACAAGGATCCGATTCAGGCCTTGAAATACTTGCTAAAGAATCAAATTCCCCATATGTAGTTAATAATACTCCACATCCCGTGCCACAAGAGTTTCGTACCTCTATCCTAATTCAAGAAATACAACTTGAGAATATCCTTTAAGTTGTGGGATAGAAGAGGCTAGACCCATCACATGAGGAGATCTTCAATGATTTATTGCATAGTTTGGGTCAAGATGTCGGAGTTGGCCTTTACCCAAAAAAATTCCAAGTTGCATTAGTTGGAGAAAAGGGAGGAAACTCAACATCTCGGGAAAAATCCACCACAACAAAGTCTACAATGATAGCGGAAGCATAACAACCAAATTTTGGAGGAGTTCCATTGGAAAAGGTTGAACAAATATAAACTATGGATCCTCTTCAATCAACTATTAACATGATGGAGAGAATAATTACAACTCATGAAGTTATAGAGAAATTTTAGAAACATATGTGCGAGATCAAACAAAGGTGCAAACTTAAAGCAAGTCGGGGAGCCTTCTCTATCTAGGGAAGAAGGTGTTGATTGAAAATACTATACCAATAGATGAAAGTTTCAACATCCTTCAACTGAGATGGAATAAGGATCAAAAGATAAAGAGGCAGAAAATGATGAAACACATGTACAATCATCTGAAAATATGGACACACCACAAGTACATGTTGATGATTCCAACCTCACACTCTTTGATTCACAAGTTATTTTAGTTGTACCAAGTTCCTATAACACCAAGCACAATGAGAGGGAAACACTCTAAGTGAAGGATGGTTGGGAGAAACACTCCAAAGAAAAAAAAACTAAGAGTGTCGATGGAGGAAGTAGACCTTGAGAGCATCATTTCCATGAGGCCATCCAAAACACCAAAGAAAGCCAAGGTTTTATCAAGAACAATGGTGGGACCTCAAGGAGAAAGGTTTTTGGAGATTTCCACCCCACAAAATAATGTATTAAGGGATGAAGATACCCCATCGGATTACCAGATCACCAAGGTCCCATTAGGGAAACCAAAAAGAGGGTCTCAAACATGAGGTTACTATGAAAATGGGAGGTCTCTTCCAAAAGATGGCTAAAGATAAATAGACCAAGAAATTAATCAAATAATTTTTTTATATCTTTTCAAGTTATGTGTAAAAGTGGGTGAAACCTCCTTGGATAGTCGAGATTGCCAAAACTATCACTCCATAAGTAATAAAAATGTTGATGATTTGAGATGCAGGGGAAACCATCAAGGAGTGGGAGAAGGATTTAATAAGCAAAGAAAAAAAGTCATCAAAGAGATAATTAAATCCTACAATCAGTGTGTCCAAACAAATGAAGTAAGTAAAGAAATGATTAATAAGTATCAAGCAAAATTTGAATATTGTGATGGAATGCTACCCAAACTTGAATCCATCACAAGTATGAATGATGAAGTGGCAGAGAAAGAAGGAATAGTTCCCAGATTATAGATGTAGATAACATGAATATAGGGGAGTTGTCAATTTGAGAATAGAAACCTTGGGGTACTTGTATAAACAAGCTCCAAGACATGAGGTAAAAAATAGGGAAGTATGTAGATGATATTGATTCCAAAATTGAAAGAATTCTTCTCCTCATGGATACTTACACTCCAGGATTTGCAAACATAGACAAGCTGATGGAGATTCTTCAACAACATGTTGTAGGGGAATCGAGTCTCCAAAGGATTTCAATTATTCTTTTATTCATAATTTTATTCATTTGGAGAGGTATATAAATAAATTAGCTAAGAGAGTTAAGAAGAATACCATTTATACTCGAGTTTGATATTGTTTTATCCAAACAAGAAATAGTCTTTCTATATCATGTAAGGCTAGATGAGGACCCCATTTTGGGGATGTTTGAACACTTTGACATGTACATGAATAAATAGGAGAGAAGGAAAAGAGTGAATAAATTTATCTTGACCCTCCTTAGGCATTCTCTTTAATCTTTATCCCCCTCCCCATTCTTTATTCATTTCTATTCATTATTATTTCAAAAGGGAATCAAATCATTTGATTACAATATGTAACAAATTCTTCCTTGGAGCATGCGTGGAATGATGATAGGGTAGAAAAGGAACAAATGAGTTTGTTTGCAAAATGAATTATTCTCCACTCCTCCATGGGCTCAAACATGACTCAAAACCATTCCATCCTAACATATCAAAATGGAACCTTTTTAGTTAGAACAACTCATCCATCCAGTTGGTAGATCAAGGGTCAAAGCCTCACATTTTTCTTGATTTTATTTCTCATGGGGTTATCGAGGTATATTCCCTTATGGGAAATTTGTATATAAGAATGAAGGTTTGTCTTCATTCTAAGGGTTTTGTTTTTTTGGGTTTTTGCTAAGGTGATTGTATTGTATAGTTATTAGCAGGCATCGAGAGCATTTGCATATATCCCTTATCTAATCGAAGTATACAAAACTATTTTCCATGCTTCATCGGGCATTCTAGATCATATATGGGAACATAGTTAAGGAATGTAGTCTTTAATGTAATCTTGTATCTATTGAATCAATGAAATACGAATAATTTCTTTCTGGTTATTATATGATATTGGTTATTGAATGAATATTGTGTTGTAGTGTTACTTTGCAATGTTTGTTTAGTTATAAAATTCCTTTCTGCAATATTACTTTGGAGGTGACTACTTACAACCCTTGAGTGTATTTTGGGTGTTATGGAGTTGATGCATTAGATAAATTATTTGAGTTTTATGCATAAGTTTTTGTGGTAAAGATTCAGAGGTCATGTGGCATTTTTTGCATGAATTTGGTATCAATGAGTGCAAATTCCCCTTTGAAGGTTATGTTATTTTGATCATTTTTATTTTGCATTCAATAAAGAAGTAGGTTAGAATGGTGAGCATTGATAATTCTCCCCATTAGATCCATCTCCCCCTCATTTAACTAAGTACCATCTTATCCTACTCCTACAAATCACATCACCTTTGTTTAATTTACATGTGTTAACTAAGGTTCATAACACTCAAGAAAGGGAGATTATTCAAGGCACAAATTGCAGGAGTAATGACACCAAAAAGGGGAACTACAACATCCCAGAAGGAAGGGAAAAACCTTGTATGAAGAGGGTTAAGGTTGAAGTCGAGGAGCCTCTAAAAGATATCTATTCGAAATGCAGTACCCTCCTAGAGTATTTAGGGTCCAACATGGAAGTCGAAGTTCGTAAAGTGTAAAATCGGTGAATTTAGCCATCAAGCTGGGAAATGAAGCAATGTTGAAGGAGACACATTATGGGAACTTCTAAGGAAAAATAAAGAAGGGAAAGTGCTGGTAGATGATTTAGTAAAAAGAAATTTAGAGAAGGTAGGGGTCCTCAAGTTATTTGAGCTACCCTTCTTTACAAAGCCCACACATTTGTTCTAGTGGATCATGTCTAGGGTACATGAGGATTACTTCTATTTCATGGGATGAAGAATGAGAATCACAACCCATCTCATTGAGAAGGTTCTTGGTTTGATAGGCACGGGGAGGACATGGAATTAGATCTATGTTTTGATGGGAATATCAATGAATTGTCCATCAAGTTGCAGTATGAAAAAGGAGGAAGGGCCATGAGCATTGATAAACTCACTGACCCTGCAACTAGGGTTGCAGCTAGGTTAGTACGTTGTAAATTGGGTGCCTCGAGAGAGATGGATAAATGTAAATAAGAAATTTTTGTATATCGTGCACAAGATGGCACACATGACTCAATACAACATCACTCAATAAATTACAAATATAATCATATAGGAGGCCAAGGATTAGAATGAAGAGGGAGTAAAGATTACTTGGGGCTCAATCGTCCTCCTTATTGTCTTATAGGAAATTGGGGTTCTAGATGGTTCAAATGAGGATATGTGGGTTTACCCACCAAAGTGAACAAGTCCCCTACAGATTCAATTCATCGGCTATACTTGTGACAACATGATCACAAATGTATATAAGGCAATAATAGATAAATGGTACAATAGGTGGTGCATGGCTTTTGAAAACGAATGGCGCATTTTTTACGAATTACCAATGGAGGTTGGAGAATAGGCTAAGTTTGTAATAATGCAACACTACAGTCTTGCGCATTTCAAAATGCAAGATGGGGAGATGGGTGTATGGTGTAAACTATTGTTTGCATTTATAGCTAGATATTTCAAGTGTGCGGTGAATATGATTGAGGATGTGAAAAAGTTAAGCTTTGATGCTGATAAGGTGGATTCTGATTTGCATATCTTGCATGCCACCTATATGTATGATTCTAGGCCTACATATTTGGAGACATTAGAGCCAGATACTTTGGATTTACACCCCCAGTTGAACGTCACAATAAAGGGGATGATATGCAAAGTTTTTGTCATCTTGAGGCCGAAAACACAGGGTGGAGTAGAAATGGAAGTCATGGATACTTGTCTTCCACATCCTAGGGAGAACTGTTTTACCACCTTTGAAGAGAATGCGGGAAGATAATCCGAAGGAGAAGAAGAATAGGAAGGTGGGCTTGACCACTCGTGAAGAAAGAAAATGTAATATAGAAGAAGGAAGAGTGGTGATGGCACAGGAACATCTCAGCCACCTAAAGACAATAAAGAGGAGACAAAAGTCAAGCGCGGAGGATCTCAAGTCATCTCCAGTGAAGAGTCCAACGGGGAAGAAAAAGGAGAAACTTGTTTGGAAGAGCTTGAGTGCGAATGGGTTGAGTAGTAGGAAAATAAGAACGTAGAGGAGCAGAAACAATTTGGCACCATAGAGGGGCAAAAGAGAAAAAGTTTGCTTAAGGAAAAAATACTTGAGCGTGAGGAGGCACATAAGGAGAAAGATATTGATGATACTTATATCATCAAAGAAGATAAGGGCACAGAAGGTGGGACTAGCATACTCGCATTTCTTGTAAAGAAACAATGAATGAAGGTGAAGGTAGTGAGGAAGCGGTGGACTCCTAGGTCGCCACATATGGACTTTGTAGATGACCCTACAAAGGTGATTAACTAAAAATATATAAATATTAATGTTATTCTATAACTAATCTAGACTAGTAATAAAGAAGAGAATAAATGACGTAAACTGAAATATTTATTGTAAATATTTTATTTTGATATTTAAATGAAATGAAATAGTAGGGATAAGATACTAACCTGAAAGGGACTTACCTCGCTGTGATACTAGACTGAACAAGATGATGTGTGAATGAATAGAGTGTGATGGCATGACCCAAGAAATTGCAGCAGTGAAGATTCAATGGACTAGGCACCTACGGGTGCCCCGGTTTGTAATTTGGGTGCTCTAGTCTGCAGAAAAGCTCAGGATCTGAATATGACAATGTCACTAGGTCTTCACAGTGTCTTTATCTTTGTCACATATTTGTCACAATATGTTCGCTTATATCACCGTGAATCTAATATTAAGATCTACCGCAAAACCCATATAAAACATCAAATCCCTAAAGAAAGATGCATATGAAGGGGTCAAACTGACCTTAAGCACCACAATGGCGTAATTACAACTAAGCACTGCACTACATTCCAAACCTAATGTAGTTCTATGTGCTTGTGTGTGTAATTGTGTGCCTAGGGTGCCCTAACATCAATGACATAGAAGTAGGGGTAGTAACTAGATGTAAAAATGCAAATGGTGGATGGAATAGAATGAATACAACCCTTTCCCCCTATGCTTGTGTGATGTAGATGTAAATGATGCCCAAATGCAGTCCTTTTCCTTAGTAGATAGCTAACTCTTGATAGTAGATAGTTTTCCCATAAGATAGTGAGTATGTTATGTTTATATAGGGATCTCTTGTTCAAATTTTGACACTAATGACCCAACATGTTGACTAGTACCTAGGGGAATGAGAGGGAAAATGAAAAAGACCGACCTTGAATAAGTAAATTAGACCCAAGTGTTACGGGGACTAGGGCACCTAAAATTATGGACTAGGGCACCCCAAAGTGTTACCCTAGGCACCCTAGTTAGAGACCAAAGATGACAAATGACTAAATAATGACACCTGATACTCCTTGAGAGATGACCAAAACTGTGTAAACAACTGACAACTGTGCAAGACAAATGATGAAGATGACTCGACTAACTAACGACATGACTAGGGGATAGGTCATTAGTGAATACTTTTATTATGTGAGATCCATTTATAAAATAACATACTTGGCGGTATAAATGTAATAGTAAGTGTGTGATTTTTGACTACATTTTTCCCCCACTTTATGTTGGTGAGTGGAAAGCTCAGTAACATAAAGTAGATAGAGATGTGTACCTGATGTCTATAAAGAGTGTAGTAGAAATGTGTTGAAGGACTAGAAAAAGCGTGGAATGACAAAAAGAGATGGAGGAGCATGGAAACTAAAGATGAAAAATGCACAAAGAAAAAGTGATGAGAGTGAACCTAAGGCGAAATGAGTGTGTAGTCACATTGCGATGTGTAATGTACCTGTATGGTTATTAAAGCATGTGTTGTCTCGAAGTGTTGTTGTTAACACTATTGTTGTTGTTGCCCCCAATTTGACTGCTTATTTCTCATATGTCCGGACCTGAAAATGATTAAGTAGTCAAATATGTATGTATAAAAATGTAATGTAAAAGACACATGTATATGTAAAATACACAAATGTAAATGGAACATGTGCACTTGATCCATGTCGAGAAAGAGAGTGTAGAAGGATATCCTATACTGCAAGTTTTTTGGGTGATCTCACACCACCCTAGTTGAAGAAGTGTAGGGAGGAAATGCTCTGTCCTCTAAGCTCTAACTTCTTCCTTGAATGTGTGTGAAGAGATCTTTGTATCGTTTTGGTTTTTTGGGCGATCCGACGCCACTAGCCAAAGTAGATTAGAGAGGCACACCCACTATAAACTATAAGTCGGTAACTACTTCCCATAATTCTAAGGACACCATGTCCTATAAAATCCGTTGTGTATGGGGTTTGTAGACTGGTCTGAACCCACTCGCTATCTATAATTGAACCAAACCGGTGTAGAATCTTTGTGTTAGTATGTAAAAACCCAAATGATGCCCCCCTCTTTGGGGGCACATGTGATGTCATTGATAGGAGAATGCGACCCCAAAAGAGGACCAACCGCATGTAATTTGTAACTTTGCCTTACAGGGGAAAGGGAATGTGCTTGGTAGAAACCAATGCACACATAAACAAGGATGGCTAGCCATAACAAGTGTTAGTATGAAAATGCATGCATGTAAAAAGATAAGTGTAAAGTACACAAACAATGTAAAAACTACCAAGCATAGTAATGTAAACACGTAAAAAGACAACTAAGCCACACAAAGTGGTTCACAAACCTAGGACATAACTCACAATGTGATAAGACATGCAAAGGCCATCATGGCCACAAACAACAAACAAGTGTGCACACCAAACATAGGGCAAGGCCAACATACAAGAAACAAACAATGACATAAATAACAAGCAAAAGAAGTAGTCAGAAGACATGTAATCCTACAAAACAAGTGCTGCACATGGAAATCTCGTTAGCATGTTAAAGAAATACCCAATATGTCAAATCATGAATTACTAAATAATGTAAAGTGCTAAATACAAAATGAAACAATAACACTTGAAAGAAACGAATGTGGATGCCCCTAACTACTAGTGTAAGAAGGGCATCCATGTTGCGTGTGAAGGATCTATATCTGCAATCACAACTAGACCAAGACATGAAGGCATATGTGTGGATGATATAGATAATGACATATAAGAAATCAATATAACATGTGCAGAAAGTGATCATGTAAAACACTAGTAAATAAGAGTAAACGACCCCAAGAGAATGTAAGATGTTGCAGATGGATGGAATGATAGGAGTCGTGTGCCCCCCGAGTGAATGGAAGTGTATGTAATGAGGTTTATTTTGTTTTACCCTTGATAATCAAGAATGAACTGTAAACGATAGTGCATCATCGGGAAATGGTCAAAGTGTGTTTTGTGTGTCTAATGCGCTGTGATGAATGTGTATGTGTGTTGATGAGATGTGACCTAGAGATGATGTGTGAATAAAACCTATAGCCGAAGCATATATGATAACCAGATGAATGTATAAGTGATGATTTAGCCTAAGTGTATATCGCTATAAGATGAATGGATGAGTGATGATTTAACCCTACACATATATCACTACAAGAGGAAAAGGAGTGGTGATGTAACCTAAGGTGTATACCACTACAAAATGATTTAATAGGTGATGATTTATCCTAAAGCGTATGTCACTAAGATGGAAATGTTGTATGATGAAAGGTTGAATAGTAAACATGTGATGAGTGTAAGGTCCATTTGATTTGTAAACCCTTAGAAATTGAGTATGGATTGAGGAACTAAAGTGTGTCATCGAGGTAGTGAGTGCAATGCGTAGAAGACAATGTAGTATATGTAACAATGAAAGATGACCATGTGATGAGTGGAATGTGTAAAGACACGATGTGTAGAAGGCAATGCAACATGTGTAGAATGTGTGAAATGCAATGTATATAATGACATGTAATGTATGTATATAAGCTAGTAATGTAGGATGTAAGATGATGTAATGCTAGACTCATATGCAATGAAGACTAGTATGATATAGGATGTGTAAATGTGCCAATGTGAAAATGTTGTAGACTAAGTGTAGAATGTATGGTGTATGACGCATGATGTGTGATGAAATGCAATGTGTAAGACCTATAGTGTAGTGTGTGGGGTTCATGTATAGTAAGCCCTCAACAATCAAGTGTGAACCGAAGCACAAGAGTATGTCATCGGTGGTAAGGTGATAACAATCACCTAACAATCACCTACCAAAGACCAAGGTGGTGCAAAGTGGTGGAAGCACATGGGATGTAAGCAACATGAGTGTATGGAATAAACTGAATTTTATATGGAGGTGTGGTGGAATGTGCAAGAGTGAGAGTCTTTGTGGAAGCCAATGCGAATGAGTAGCATGATGCGGTGGATAACGTGAATGTGATGGATGAAGTGAATGAAATGGATGCATCTATGCAACAATGTATAGATGTGATGGAGAATGCGCATGAGTAAGTGAGTGTGGTGGATGTACCATATCCGAGCACCGTATGTAGGAGATGACTCATCGGTAGTAGAAACTCTCTGACGAGGTAGAGGAGAAATGGATCACTCACGTGAGTGAGAGCCAAAGGAGATGATGCCCTTATCCTCTAGTTGTTGTAATCTATCATGAAGGGAAAGAAAATCATTTTCCTTATGGCCATTTATGTGATGATAATTACAATAAGGTTGGTCACGCTGACACTGTAATCAGTGTTGTGGATGATGCTGATTGGAGGGTAGTGAATTAATCGCTCAATAAGTAAAACACGCAACACATCATGTGGTCAAGCGTGATGAGAGAAATGTAAAGGCTCATGCGACCTAGGTGGAGTGGTAGGAGAAGTAGCTTGTGCAGAGCCAAAGAAGGAGTATGTTTTTGTGGTGGAGTGGGTTGAGATTGTTTGCTTTGCTTGTGAGGAAAGGTGGAGATTTTGTTGGATGCTCAACCAAAGGCACTGACAGAGAACTAGATGAGGTAATAGTTGTAGAGATATGTGGAGGCTCTATGATGTGTGATGAGAGAAGATATTGTTATAGGTCAATAACTTTATAACATAGGAGAATGAATGACTCACATGTATCATATTGTAATATTTTCTTAAGTGGAGGAATTAGGCCATGACAGAAAATGAATTGCTTTTCTAAATCAATAGGTTGGAATATTAGTTGGTGTATACAAGCATTGAATCATAAGATATAATCCTTGATAGGTTCAGAGGATCCCTGATGTAAAGTAGGTATACAATCATAAGTGACTCTAGGGCCATTATTGATGATGAAATGATGGAGGAAAGTGTCCTCCATGTCATAGAAAATACTAATGGACCCAAAGGGAAGATGAGTGTACCAATGTAATGCCTCATCAATAAGACTGTATCGAAAGGCCTTAAGTAACAATCTATCATTAGAATGAGAGGCCATAAGCATGCGGTAATGTAGAAGATGAGCATGAGGGTCACCAATACCGTCAAAACATGTGAAAGTAGGCATGATAAAATCTTGAGGAAATGCAGAGTTATGAATCTTCTTAGGGACAAGGTTACCATGTAATGAATTGTTGTCAATAGAAGCGTAATAAGCCCGCTTTATAAAGTGAGGGAGTGAACTTGAGATTGGAGCTGACCTACTACATGCATGAGAGAGATGATATCCTGTGAAGGAATGGTGGAAGATGAAAATAATGTATTAAGCGGTTGTAGTTTGCCATTATGGGTAATCATAGGAATATCAAGAGGTGACAAGGAAGATTCTGATGCTAAGGGAACACTAGGAGTAGGTGCCAAGGAAGCTATAATAGGTGAAATAGATGGAATATCCATAGCTATGGTAGGAATAGCATCAGAAACAACCTTAATAGATGAGGTGACCGATGGAGACACATCTATAGGAGAGGATGGACTAGGAGATGTAGATGATATAACAATAGGAGATGTAATAGTAGGAGAAGAAGAAGCAATAGATGGCGGTGACTCATTCATAGTGGTAGATGCAATCTCTGGAGAATGTAACAATGGAGCGGGAGAGTCACACTTAATGGTATAGAAAGAAGGCAAACCATGACTATTATTTTCCTCACCAATATCATATAAATACTTAGAAATGAGAATGTCGCTAAGAATGCTATCAATAGGATCGTCAACATAATGTGAAGGAACATGCAAACTAGTAGGAGATGTATCAGGAGAAACAATTTCAAAAGTGGTAGAATCATGAGAAGGGACTATATCAGTAGTTGGAGTAAAAGAAGAATTGATATGTACATGTGAATGACTGTCAATACCAAGTAAGTAATCAATAAGAGATTCCTCTAAACTTTCCCGTGAAAGATTAGAAAGAAGATCACAAGTAGTTTGTATAACATGGTGTGCAATGAGTAAATGATATTGGATCCGAACAATGTTGATGCCTATAGGAGAATCTTCAAAATGAGTAGGGAGATGTTGTTGGCCATATAATTTTTTTGTTTAATATGATCAGTGTAGTAACAAAGTACTATATAGATCTTTGAGCCCAGCTATGGCAACCTCATCATAGATAGGGTTAACACTAAAATGAGACATGATGGGTGAAGAAGATGAGCTATCTTTAGCCATTAGGGTTTGATGGGATCCTAGGGCAAGCTATTCGAAAAGACGGGTTCACCAAAATGATTAACTAAAAATGTAGAAATATTAATGTTATTCTATAGCTAATCTAGACTAGAAATAGTAATAGAATAAATGATGTAAATTGAAATACTGATGCTAAATATTTTATTTTGATATTTAAATGAAATGAAATAATTGAAATAGTAGGGATAAGATATTAACACGAATGGGACTTACCTCATTATGATGTTGGACTAAACAGGATGATGTATGAACAAAGTAGAGTGTGATGACACGACCCAGTAAATTATAATAGGTGAAGATCCGACTAGATTGAGCGCGTGGGCACCCCGGGTCTGCAACTGGGTGCTCTAGTTTACTGAGAAAATCTTAGGATCTAAATCGACAATGTCACCGGTCTTCGTAGTGTCTTTATCTTTGTCACATAGTTGTCACAATATGTTTGTTTATGTCGTCGTAAATATGATATGAAGATCTACCTGTAAAACCCCATAAAAATATCAAATCCCTAAAAAAGAAAGATGCATATGAAGGGGTCAAACTGACCTTAGCTACCACAATGGTGGACTTACAACTAAGCTGTTGCACTACATTCCGAACCAATGTAGTTTTGTGTACTTGTGTGTGTAATTATGTGCCTAGGGTGCCCTAGCGTTAATGACACATAAGTAAGGGGTAGTAACTAGACATAAAAATGCAAATGGTGGATGGAATAGAATGAATACAACCCTTTCCCCTTATGCTTGTGTGATGTAGATGTAAATGATGCCCAAATGCATTCCTTTGCCTTAGTAGATAGCTAGCTCTTGATAGTAGATAGTCCGCCCATAAGATAGTGAGTATGTTATGTTTATATAGGGATCTCTTGTTCAATTTTTGACACTAATGACTTGACATGTCAACTAGTACCTAGAGGAATGATAGGGAAAATGAAAAAGACTGACCTCAAATAAGCAAATGAGACCCAAGTGTTACGGGGACCAGATTGCCTAAAATTACGGTTAGGGCACCCATGGGCACCCTAGTACTACCCTAGGTGCCCCAAATCGAGAGACTAGAGATGAAAAATGACTAAATAATGACACCTGATACTCTCCCGAAATGACTAGAACCGCATAAACAACTCGATGACTATGTAAGACAAATGACAAAGATGATTGACTAACCGATGACAAGTTTAAGGGATAGGTCATTAGTGAATACTTTTATTATGCGAGATCTATATATAAAATAACATACTTGGTGGTATAAATGTAATAGTAAGTGCATGATTTTGTGACTACAAAAGGTCTTAAGGGTGTGGTCCTAGAGCATGATGACCACCAAAAATTATATGGTTGGGACTTAATGGATAAACATGGAGGAGTCTCGCGCACCAGTAAGATGTTGTCCTGGAACATGCATACACATGCATAGGAAAATATATTTGAAGTAAGTAATAACTCCCTCAGTGTCATAGAATTGAAGAATGAGCCTAGGAAGAAGTACAAGACAGTAGACCCCATGTACTTAATAGATGAACAAGCATGTAATGCCTTGAATAAGTTAGCTACTGATTTTACGTACAAAAATTTGGATGCAGAGGCCACCTTATGAGTAGTGGTGGAGGATAATAACAAAAAGAGCACGAGATTGAGAATCTTAAGAAGGATATACAAGGAGAACAGAAGCAGACCAAGGAGGCATATGACAGGGCAGGCACATTAGTGAAGCAAATTTTAGGTCAATGCCCAACCTTGGTGAGCTGGCTAAGCGAGAAATTATTATAATGATGAGATGGGAGTATCTTGAGGACTTGGTTGGAATGCTTCGATGAACATTAAAAGTAGTGCATGGCCAACAACTAAAGAGTTAACAAAGGAAAAGGAAGTGAATAAGGTAGCTGTTGAAGCCAAGATCACCGAACTTGAGGACTTGTTTGTGAAACCGAAGGGCGAGTAGTAAGGCTGACTTGGATTTTAATAGGTGCAAAAGTGTGACCCTATCCTTAGCATGAGGGTAATTAATTAAGAAATGGAGCTAAGAACTATACAAGAAAAGAAACCAACAAATAAGGTGAGAGCGCACTAAGGTTATGGTTGATTTATCAGAAAAAAAAAGTTGATTAAGGCAAAGAAAGATAAGCTAGAGCTCTAGATTAAGTAGTTTTAGAACATAGTGTTGGAGCACATGGTTTTAATTGAAGGGGTGTTCATAAAATTGATGGTGGTCATTCAAGAGCTCAAGAGTAGAGTTGAAGAGTTAGCATCTAACCAAATACCAGGAGTTGAAGAAGCATCGCTTGGGAAGGCCTTTGGAAGAACTTAAGGAGTGGAAGGAATTGGAGGCGAGTTGAATGTTAAGTTACCAGATATTCTTAAACATCATGAGGCTTGATAGGATCCTTGTAAAGGTGAAATATTTTTTTGGGAATTGAATTCTTTATTATTTTATTGATTATTCATACATTCTTTGGAGAAACAAGGTGGACAAATCATTCCGAGGACGACAATCCAAATTAGTGTGGGGTAATGTTGCATGATTGAGATGACTAAGTACATGCCACACATGAAGATCTAGGGCATGTGTGAGGGACACAAAGGGGCACACATAGGTAGAATGGGATGGTGTGTGGAGGCTCGTGCTTGAGAAGGGAACTTTCAGGACTTAGCCAATTTTGTGAACTACGGGCTAAAAATAGAAAGATAAAGTTGTAGTGTCGATCAAGCAATGATTCAGAACTTGAGAAAATCAAGGAGGATTGATAGCCAAGGAAAGTCTATTTTTGGGTAAAAGCATATGCAAAGACCAAAAACAAGGCGATCTAATAATATGATTAAAGCAAAGTTTATTTATAAGATTAATCTATTATTAGGGTTGATAGAAAAACATGCACGCCTTATGGCTATTTTTGGATGTACGCATGGCTATTTTGAGCATGCAGTCTATTTTGAGGATGTATGGGTAGTGAAGGGAAATTCCCCACCCCTATATATATATATCAGTCATGTATCTTTGTTTTGGGTATCGTGTGTGAGAGACCCGTGATGTATTAGTGTTATGTTACTACGATGTGCAAGCGCACATGACTTTGTGATATTGATTGTTATGTATTCAACTTCTAGTATGTAATAATCTTGTTATGAATGGATCATTGTGGTTGGATCATGATTGTTGATGTATCTGAATATGGTGATTAAATGGTGTAATTGATCTTAGTGGTTATCTGATTTGTTATTTCCTTACTATATGTTTTTCCACTATAAGTTCATGATGTGGTAATTGTAATGATCCGAACTTAAATGAATGTTTTGATATTGGCTATTATGGATATGCATGCTAACATCTTGACAAGCCAATATAAAGGGGGAATCTGATAGCTTCACACACTTTGGGTGAGCATTCAGATCTGTTTGAATGAGGTGTCAACATGCATAAGCAATTGAGTGGAAATAAAAGACTACATTTTGGTTCCGTTGCCTGAACCTCTTTTTGAACTATATGTTAGGATATTGCATGCGGATGGCGTATCGATTAACTCGAGAGCATTGAAATTTAGGTAGACAAGCTTTAAATTACATGAAACACTCTTTGTCCTTGTTACTAACCTTGTAGCCTCCTTCATCGATCGACCTTTGCTACTATATACCTCTTTCACTCTGGTGTCTATAGGGGCAATGTTGGCACATGAAGATGAAAGGGAAAAGGAACATGTTGTCTATTATATTAGTTGAGCCTTACTAGACTATGAAGCATGATACACATCCATTGATCGGGATTGTTTAGCCATATATTACACAACTATGAAGTTACGTCACTACATGTTATATCAAACCACTTACGTCATTATCCATATAGATCCCTTGCAAAATTTCTTGTCGCGTGCTTTATCCATATAGATCCCTTGCAAAATTTATTGCCCTCTTTATGGAGCTTAACCTTTGTATCATCACATGAAAGTTGGTAAAAGGCCAAGTCATAGTGGATTAATTGGTTGTCACTCCCATTTCTGCTCCTCATCCCATTGAAGGCATGGACAACATCATTTCCATCAAAGACTATTATAGCTTTACGACCGGTCTTGATGCGTAGTCCTTTGATGCCAATAATGAAGCTCTTCCCGCCTAAAACCAAATCGATGGATAAAATCATTGAGGAAGATGTCACCATTGATATCCAAGAGGATACATGGATGCTACACTTCGATGTGGAAAAATATCTCCAAGGAGCTAGGCTAGGTTGTGTACTCACCAAACCCTTTGGTCAAACATTCCTTCTTTCCCATTGACTCAAGTTCAAAGTCGCTAACAACATGGTAGAATATGAGGCTCTTATCTTAGGTATATAAGCCACCTTAGCTAAGAGCGTTTTCTATCTTCCGCCATGGGGATTTTTATTTTGTGTGTCGATAAGTTAGTGGTGCATATCAATGTCGTTATGAAAACCTCAAAGATTATTATGAATTAGTTTAGGAATTGACACCATGCTTCATCTCATTTACCATCGAATCAATCCCATGTGAACAAAATGCCTTGGATAATTCTTTGGCCACGTCGCTACTTAGTTCCGACCACACTCAGATTCTCATGATGATACTCTTATAATAAAAATCTATCAAATTCCAACCACTTAGCCTCTTTAAGACATTCGAGATGTTTGTCACATCGAGCCACAAATCCTTACACATGACACTTGGTATGCCGAGATTTACCAATTAATCCAATACTAGACCTACCTAGAAGGTACCAACTCGTGAACACGCTTGCAAATATGTAAAAAGGCTCTCAAATAGTTGCTTAAGGATGACATATTGTACTAGCATAACTTTAAATCCACCCTACTCGGGTATATTAACAAATATGAGGTTCCCCTTCTCTTAGAGGAAGAGCATGGGGGAACTTGTGGTGGCCATTGTAGTGGTCATGTTACTGCACACAAGTGCCTACGTATGGGTTACTATTGACCTACACTAAAATTTGATAAGTGCAGACCTTGGCAATATCACAATGACTTAAGTCATTCCCCGACTTAGCTGAAATCTATTGTACCTCCTTGGCCCTTCAATATATGGGGATTGGATTACATTAGGAAATTGCCTCGATCTCAAGATGGTCATGTCTTCATCATTACAACCACATAATACTTTACTAAGTGGGTTGAAGCCATGCCTCTCACTAATATGTTCGACCTTACTACGTCTAAATTTGTCCTTAATCAAATCATTTTCCACTTTAGAATTCCTCACACCATCATATTTAATAATGGTGGGAGATTCAAATGCAAAGAAATGAAGCAACTTTGCACTAAGTTCAAAATCAAACATCAATTCTCAACACCATATCATCCGTAGTGCAATGGAAAATTCAAGTCTATAAATAAAATTCTCAACAAGATCTTATAGAATACGGTCCATGAATCACGCATAGATTGGCATACAAATCTATATCCTACATTATGGGAATACCACACTATTTTTGTACGACCACTCGGGCAACTCCATTTTCACTCACCTATGGAGCTAAGGCAGTCCTTCCACTCGAGGTGGAACTCCCTTCACTCTACATCTCCCTTCACAGTATCATTCAGACGAGGAACTCCGTGAAGCCCATCTCCATGACCTTGACCTATTAGAAGAATGATGTGACCGGGCATACACTCGTAATCAAAAACAAAAAAATGTCTTGGAAAACAACTTAATGAGACTTTTTAGTTCATGTACTTTTGACATGGGTGACCTTGTCCTTAAACTTGATTACACACATGACAAAGAAGGAAAATACACTCGAAATGGTGGGGTCCCTACCTCATTAAATATATCATAGGTCCTAATACATATCGTCTTCAAACCAATGAAGGAAACATCTTCAAAGAACCAAAAAATGCTCAATTCCTCAAAAATTTTCACACATGAAGGAGCTCGAGAGTTTCAGTATTCAACTACCATCTCTCATCCTTATTCTCCAATTCATTACTTCATCAACCTTCTCTTTAACACTGACAACATTCTCAACATTTTTTCTTTATACGCCCTGTCTTTCCCATTAGATCGTCATGGTATTATGCACATCCTCATTCAGGCTCATGACCTTGCTTGGATTTATGTTCCTATTTGAAAACCTTATTTTTATAGTATCTACCTCATGGTTTTTTTGTTTTTATCATCATTGTTATCCACCCTTTAGGCTAATCATCCATCTTATCTTTAATTTTACCTTTGGGTTTATGAAAATTTCTCTTTGTAGCTTCTACCATATGGTTTTTTTACACTTTTCAACATTGTTACCTGTTGCTTGGCTATGACATTATGATATCTATGACATCACAACATCTCGACATAATGATACGACATCCATTTCATGGGCCCCTAGCTAGGTGATTTATGTCTTATTTTACTGATGATCCTCTAGTGTTTCTTTTTAGTTTTGCTTCTTCGGGGGTCCTTGCAACATTGATTACGCCCGTACATGGCAAGACAAGTGACATTTTCAGTACGCATTGGTGGGTATATTTCATTTCATCTAGTCCTTTATTACTTTTGGTATCTAATTTTGATACCAGTGTTAAGGATTGTTTCTTTCCATTGATGACCCCATGTTTCGCTATTGCGACATGTGGTGATCAACGGTTGGGGCATATGCATAAACCTATTTTTTCATCTCAATGTTTCATACCATTACTAACAATTCCCTTTATGAAGATAAGGGTCATTGACACATCTATTTCTTGAGTGGGTGGCTTAAGGAGCTTGATGGGAATGGGGTATGACTATTCACATGGTCATTATGGGTTAGAGATAATACACAAAGAAAGTATCACTATGTGGTCCCAACCTTAGTTGTCCTTGCATTAGTTATCCTTATCCCTTTATGTCTCATACACATTACACACACGCAACACCTTGCTTTCATTTCACCATTTGACACCTTTTTCATCCATCTACTTGATCCACGACACCTTTTTTTGCTATATATGGCATTTAGTTATCCCTAGTCGACACCATCACCCGTGGGTGATGGTTTCAGTGTTAGGTTTTTCCCTCACTGACACCATCAACCATATGTGATGGCGTTGTATATATATACACATCACACTTTGAAATTTCACAAGGAAGACATGATCATAAGAATTGCCATTCGCTTGCTCTCTTGCACCAACTTCCCATTTACTTTCTCTATCCTTGGATCATTTTGCACTTGAATTGAATTGGATTGGAAACTCTTCTTGGTTGGATTGGTTCAACTATAACGAGTCTAGGACAAGAACAATGTAACCCTTCAATTATTCTCTCTCAATGTGTTGCTTATCTAGATAGATAGATGCATCAATGACCACTCTAAAAGTAAGTTCTTTAACTCTCTTTGTTATTTTGCATAGATTAGTTCATTTCCCTTCCCCATTGCTCTATGTTAGCTTAACATTGTATGAACATTGGTGTTAGTTAGCATATTGCTCTTATACATGATCAGATCCTTAGCTTTCCTTCTCTTTATTTCAGTTATATTGTAGTAGTATAGATTGTGCATGCTTGACTCATCCCCCATCGATCTATATATCTCCCCCATTTATCGATATCCTAGGAGGGTACTCTCCCATGTCTTGATTGCGGCCTTAGAAACCCTAGGTTGACTATTGTAGGGATTAATACCCTTTGGCTATGTGACCTTAGTGCTCATCGTAGCCCCTTTAAACCAATCCGTTATGTGCCGGTTCATATGTGTCTCCTATTCGTTGCCTTAATACCCTTATAGAATGGAAGAATTAGGAGTGTAAGCCATTGAAACACATTTTTGGCTCGTTATACATATCTTGCTCCTCTATTTTAATACTAAGTTTCAATTACAAAATATAATGGTTTGGGGCCATGAGTCTCCTTCTCCATCATTGTTTCGACATCATTACACAATATTACTCAATAACATAACATATGGGAAGGGCATGATGGCACCCATTCTCTTTTATACTTTGTGTCTATATATAAAAATTAGGCCTAGATTCATCTGTAGTGGTGTGGTTCATGGGGTTATTGAAAGTATCAAAGCAACTAAGTTATTTGAGGCAGTATTTCCTATCCTCTTTCAAAGGGAAATATATTAGGGTTACTAAAAACTTTGATACATGGTCTTTTTCCTTCACGAGATGCATTATTACCCCTCTCTCATCTCCTCTATTTATCTTCTATTTGATGTTGGGTTGGATGCACTCAATACTCTAGTTTCTCCTTTAGCACAATTAGGGACTAATCACCCCAAATCCTTTAAAAAGTTCAACAACACAATCCAAATCTCCAACTCAAGCAAGGAATGGGATCTCTTCACTTTATAAAACAAACAAATGTATTCCTTCCATGTTTTACATATCTTTATTTCACCTTATGTAAAGTTTAAATTATATATTTACATTTGAGTCACAATTTAATTTCTACTATGGAAATTGACTACATTTTTTTGCAGATTTCATCATGGAGCATGTCAATACCAACACATTTGGACAACAAAAATTTGAGAAAATAAAAAATGTGTCTACACACTCAGGCATCATTTTCCTTTAAGGATTTAATTTTCATTTCATATGTAAAAACTCATCATTTTAACATTGTTGGTTATGAATATGCTTCTTAATAAACACCTACATCTTATTCCCACTCATTAAATCTTGTTATCTCTCTCCTAACTCACTTACCTATATATTGATGTGTCGAAACTTCTGAAAATAAATGCATTCAATAATTACTTAACCCCTATTCAAAACTATGCAACTCCGAAATTTCATCCGCAATCTCATTGTCATAAACCATACATTAGGGTGAGGATGTAGAATCCGGTCATGGCTGACATGTATGGTCTTGAACCGACACATTTTCTAACTTCTATTTCAAATAAATTATCTTTGTTGAGTCTTTTTATCTTCCTAGGTCAACCTTTACATGAAAAATTTACCTTTGGAGCCCTATATAAACTAGTTAACATAAACTCATTTAGCCACATGGCAAGAACATAACAAATCACTTGGCACATTCATTGAAAATACATATAAAAGGCACCCAAATCTCCCTAAATCTTCCCAAAGGTAAAACATGTCCATTAGGGTAGCCATTACTATATTTCATTTTACTCAACCAAGTCAAGGAGTTCAAATTCCCCCATTTCAAAGCACTTAAAGTGCCCTTCTCAATGTATTATCAAAAGCACAACTATATCAAGCATGTTTAAAGTGATTCAAGTTGAAATATATATCACATGATAAGTGGATAACTACACATGGTTTGAGGCCTCTTTAGATTAGTGCCAACATAAGCGGTCTTTGATTCATTAAAATTTTAATATGAAGTCTATTTTTAGAGTCACTATAATGATATATAAGATAATATAAATGCTAAGCACTTTAAAGATGTAGCCGTGTAAGAAAATGAGAGAGATAGGGCACTTATCTGATTTTGGTTATCCTGAAGTATGTCTAAACTGGAGAAACTGATGAAAAAACTGGGTAGAGTGTCAAGAATGCTTGATATAAATTATGGAATCCATAGACTAGCATGGAAAAGGGTGTTTGGGTAGGGGCGAGGGTGCATAGGCACCAGAGACTTCTGTAGGTGTTTGTCACACGCATAGAGGGCCAAAACTTGATTTTTTATTATGTTGCTAGGGTTTTGTTATCCTTCGTTGTTGGTCACCTGTATGATACTGGATGATCGCTGAATTCGTTAGTAACCTGCAAAACAAATGATGTCCTGCAAAACCGCCAAACTAGATCAAATCCTAAAAAATAGATGAAAATGGGGAGTCAGACTGACCCCAATGATCACCCAATTGAGTGAACTTATGATCTGGGCACTGCACTATATCTCAGACTCCATGTAGTTCTATGTGCTTGTGTGTGAAATCATGTCCTTAGGTTTCCCTTGCCGATGACGCTAAGATAGTGGGCTATAGCTAGAAAGAATGCAAATGTGTGGGATGTAATTTAGAACTTCCCTTTCCTATGCAATTTATTTAGAGTAATAGGCCTAAAAATTCATTCCCTTTGATAGTATGTAGATAGATAGCCCTTGATAAATTGCCCACTCATATAATGGTATGTATGTTGTGTATATATAGGGATCTCTTGCTTGAATTTCAACACTAGTGACATGACATGTCGACTAGGACCTCGGGATAGGAGTAAGAAAATTGAAAAGGCTAACCAAAAATGTCAAAAATGTGAACAAGAACAAAGGGGACAGGAGCACCTAGGGTGGAAAGGAGTGCTTGGGTGCTAGTGTCCATACTGGGCATTGGTGTCCAAATATAACCGATGACAAATGTGAAAATACCGACAAATATGTACCCCTCGTGACTTGAATAGAACCGGGTATAGAAGTGACAAAAGTGAGAGATAAAGACAATAGAAATAATCAAAGCAAGCTGAAGGACTAGGAAGTGTGTCACCACTAAATAATTTTCTTACGTAAGATCCATACATGTAATAACATACTTGGAGGCATAGTAAAATAGTAGTATGTGCATGATTTTGTGTCTACATTTGCCCCCCTTTATGCTATTTAAATGAAATTCAAGTAGTGTAAAGGAAGTAAGGAACATACATGTGAGAAGTCTAGAGAAGCCCTATTGCATATAAGTACACTGAGAATATGAGAACATATAATGTGGCGAACCATGGATCAATGTATTGATTCATATGGTGTAAATAGAGATGGTGAATTGTTGTAAGTAGAACTTGGAGAAATTGACGATTTAACTTCGAGTGATTTGGATATTTCAAATTTTTTGTTGATGGAAATGTGAGGGGGAAGGGAGTGATTAGTTCCCAACCTAATTTTGTACATTTAAAAAACCAAAGGATTTGGGCATCCTATCGCAGAGGAAGAGTGTTAGGGAGAGAGGTCTAGTTTTACCCTCCAATTATGACTACGTCCTCAAAAGGTCCAACCTGAAGACAGATAAAGACCAAATTTATTTCCATTTTGATCCATTTCAATCCATTCTTAGTTATGCGTTTAGTAACCCATATATAAGTAGTATAGGAAAGGTAATGATGTCTCATTACCCCCACTCCGCAGTGTCACGATATGTATAGTTCTATATTCCTTCTATGTTAGGTCATCTAGAAGTGATGTAAAAGTGATTTCCGTGTTAGGTCATATGGGAAAGTGGTGATGCAACTCCCAAGTTAGGTCATCTGGGAGAGATAATGAAATGGTGTTGTACCAATTGATTGACTTGATTCAAATATTGAACACTTGTTTTGAAATTGAATGTACATGACATATTACTCATGGTAAGATTTTATGCTTTTTGCCCCCAGATTAGGTCATCGGGGCAATATATAGAAAATAGTAGAAAATGTCAAACATTGTATGAGATTTTTTTATGATAACAATGTATTAGTAGTGTCTGGTGATCACATAGTAGCTTGAGGGGGATCATAGGGTGATCCCCAATGTATGAACCCCTTTCGGCGAAAGGGGAGTGGTAGTTAGAATGAATGTTGAGCCGAAAATAGATGTGAAATGATGTAATAGTGAGCAAAATGTAGTATAGTAGATGTCACTAAATTATGTGTATGTTGTGTTAAAAATGTTCCAGATTGGAATATAACATTGCAGAATATGTAAAATATAAAGGTAGGAGAAACTATGAACCGAATGGAACATACGAGGAAGAAAATAGAGTAGCGAAAAGTAACTATAGTAAAGTAGAAATTGAGAAAAGTGCTATAGATAGTAATGGTGAAAAATGAATAGTGACTTCATTTGAATCTTTATTAATTGAGAATATGAGCTCGAGCTTATGAGGATGCCATAGATTAGGGTAGTGAGGATGACTAGGTTTGAGATGACGGTGGCGGTCACGGCGCATAGATAATAGATGAGTAGGTAAGTACGAGTAATTTTTTAAAATTTTGATGAAATTGGTTTGATTTTGTTGGTTTTTTACAAAATTTAAATTTGTGAATTTATGGGCTTTTCTAACCTGGGCAAGAGTGGCAAGGCACTAATGTCCTGCAATGCCATCACCAGTTCAAAGCGCTGGTGACTGCTCCTAGGCGCTCGCGTCCTACTTCTAGGTCTTGGCGACCCGGGAGGTTGTTTTGCAATGAGAATGTGACATATGTGAAATTTGATGACTTCTTATAATATGATTGGTTTGTTTTGTGTATATATGGGGTGCTAATGTTGCAATGTTGTTGGTGTTTGTGGTTTGCAAAGGGATATTCATTAGAGGGAGTTCCACGAAGGTTGTCATTTGAGTACACTTTGTTGACCTTGGGCCTATCGACGTTGAGTGGGATATACGAAACCGTGCCTGACCTACGAGAAAATAGTGAGATGGGGGAGCTACCTCATAATATTCGATGATTATTGTGTTGTGTGAGAGGTGGTGTGTAAATACATGTAGTTTTGGTTGCCTACTTTGGAGGCTAACAGGACCCTAGAGGATGTATATCTCATATTGTGATTACCGGTTGTCGGCGAGAGGTTACATGTGATGTCCGTAGTAGATTATAAGAGCAGATGAGGGCAACTAGAAGGTACTTTAAAGGTACATGGGTATAGATAAAGACCCATATTAGTCTAGATGCCATACTGAGATCAAGTGTTCCGTGATTATGGAAGTTCATTACGAGTTATTATTACTTCATCGGTGGTAATGCGGGGTGGTGGTGTGGGAATCTTGTATAAGATGCATGACATTTGTCGAGTGTATAGAGGAGCTTGGGACTAGGTTGACATGGGCACAATGTGTATTATTGCACTTGTACAAGGACATATACTGAGTTTACGGGAGGACCATAGTGGTGGACTTGGAGCTACCACATTGTTATATGTGTGGGCTTATGAGCACATTATGATTTTGAGGCCCCTTGGTGGGCCACGTATAGAGTGGGTAAGGCCTGATATATTTGTTGCGAGATGGGTAGGTACTTAGAGTAGGAGATTGGACACTAATACATATAGATATATGCTTGATTGCATGGGACTAGGGGCTATCATATGGAGGTTGTACCAAGACTATGGTGGATGGATAGAGGATGGAGAAAAGATACAATGTATCTGATGTACAATGTGGTTAAAGGACCGATTCCCTGGGGTATTTGAGCTGTTTCGGGATGAGCGTGTGTCGTGACAGTTTGGTATGGCTTAGGATGTGCCCTAGAGCTGTATGTATGGGTATGAGCCACTAGAGCACCAAGGAGGCCAAGAGCAAGACCAGGCCCCACGGGGGTAGAATTAGTTCCTCCTGTCCCGAATGATGTAGATGTGGCCATATAGCCAATACTGGTGGATGGTGCATGATGTACCGAGGCCTATAATGTATGGTGAGCAACGCACCGATGGGTGATATTTTTTCCAATTGTTATGGATGCATCAAGAGAACCACTAGTTGGAGGAGGAAAGGGGTAGACACCTTCCCCGATGGCGATGACATAACAGTGGTGTTAGGAGAGTGTAAGCATTGTTTGTTGTTAGTTGTTGATTGTCACATAACTATTTGATTGTGGTCATCATATGTAGTAACTAATGTGACACTTGGATGATTGTTGGTGATGATTATTTGTCTTTAATCATGGATTCATCGAGCCACAAGTTGATACAGAATGTTCCTCTCCGCATGTGCTCGTGGAGGTGGGATGCTTATTGTTATCCATATTTCGCCCCGGGAAAAGTATTGGATCAACCATGACCCCACACAGAAAGAACCAAAGAAAACACGTTTGAATCTTGCAAACAGTCGCGAAGGACTCAACAATGGAATGATGGGGTCTGCAATGGGCGTAAATGACCCTATGCAAGAAGAAAGAGAAGAAACGACTTTTTCAAGCAAATCCATGTCTTAAATCTATTTTAACAGGTTACAAGTGGGCTCATAGAATAACAGGGTCGAGAGAAAGAGAGAAGCAGTGTCACAGAGAAGCTAGGAGCAAGAAAGAGAAGAAATGAAAAAGATTGAAGTCTTCGGGCTCAAAACAGTTCAAAACGAGTCCAAAATTGACTAAGTATGGAGGAGATAGTGGAGAGAGCCACGTGTTCAGCACGATGCTTCTCCAAAGTTGAACCCAAAAAGGAGGCTTGAACAAGTATCGGGTCCTCACGTGTCCCAAGCCCGAAACGGAGGCAGAGTCAAAGCTAAAAGTCAAAGGTGAATAGGCGGGCCTCAAAAAAGGCTAAGTATAAAAGTGGTCATGGAAGAAGCCACGTGTCGACTTTGTGCATCTCCAAGGGTAAATCCAAAAGTGGAGACTCAAACAAGTGCCAACTTGCCATGTAGCCTAAGGTCCGGAAAGGTAAGAGGGGCCATTGAAAAGTCTAAGAGTCTGTGGAGGTTTCCATGTGTCGATCCGACGCTTCTTCAGAGGTAAAATCCTAAGTGATTTTTAAGTGAGCGTAGAGCCTCCACACGTCCCATTTCAAAAGGGGATAGGGTCGGGTTGAATACTTAAACACTGAGACAGACCAGCGGAGGGTGCCAAGTGTCAACATGGCGCCAACTCAAGAGTAGAATAAAGGGAATGTTTTCAAAAAAGCGCTAGGCCACCGCGTGTCCCAATCAAGATGTATGACCCCGTTGACCAAGGAACTTAGCCAAAAATATAAGGAAATCGAGTAGGCCACGGAAGAAGCCAAGTGTCAACATTGCGCCACTCCAAAAAAAATGCAAAGGCCACCCTCAGACATGCATCATCCCTCCATGTGTCCAGTTTAAAAAGGGGACCCATTTTCAAACTGTTTTTCCCACTATTTTGTACGGACCCGACCCAAATTTCAAATGGCCATATCTTTCGACTCGGGGCTCAAGACCTAGCAAATATGACACCATTGGAAAGATCTCAGCCTCATCTACGCCATGGAAATATGAGAATTTAAGTTTGGGGAGGTTAGGTGGTATAAAAATGGAGAAACATCTTCGAGCCACTAATGCAGGATCTATTTTTGCCACAACAACCAGATTGGATTCGATCTAATCTGTCGTTTCCTCCTTCGAGGTGCAAAACAAGAAATTGATTCAGTCAAGAAAGATTTGGGGGTAGATTTTATAAGAGACATTGATGGCAATGGTTGAGCTCCAAACTAGTTTTCCCACTTCTTTCTCTTTCTTCCCTTTATGCTGAATCTATAAAAGAAGGGTTGGGGCTCATTGTAAAGTGGTTGTTTGTTTTTCCTCTCTACCCCCCTCTTTTTCTTCCTTGGGGTTGAAAGTGGAGTTTGAACCTCCTCCCCTACTCTGTAAATGGAATTTTGCCTCTTGCTCATGAATTCTATTCTATGTAAACTTCTGAAGCAATAAAAAATGTGTTTTGTGATGCATTTGTCCATCCTTTTCTCTTTTTAGTTGTTTCTTATTGCCTCTCTTCATTGCAAGGTACCTTTGCATGTTTTGGATGTACGTTTGTAGATCCAGGAGCTGTGTTTGTTGGTTTGAAACATTTTCTATGTGAATCTGATCTTTGGCCTGTGATGTATTTGTTCATTCTCTCCATTCTCACCTCTCTTCGTTTCATGGCAGTTTGGTTAGATGATCAACAGTTTTCCTTCTCTAGTGTATCACCATTTTAGTGTAGGCTCTATTTTTCTTGTTTTCTTTCTCTCCCTGTCTCCTTGGATAGTTAGAGTAGGATTAGATTAGCTTCCTGCACTAGAATAGCTTGTGGTAGGTATTTTAGGAAGAGGAACCAACCTTCTCTGGAGAGTTTTCCCATTTGCAAGGTCCCACACCTCGGGAAAGCTCAATGTTATGCAAATCACACCAAATGACTCTGCCTTAGAAAAGTAGATCTGACAACTCATTTGGGGGTGCTGTGATTTTGCACTAATAGTTTTGGCATGCCCGGTGGGACACTGAGGTTAGATCTTCCATCTTTCTAAGGTGTCTCATTACAACAACAAATCATAAGCCACTATGTGACCACACTAATAGTTTTGGCATGCCCGATGGGACAGGTTTGAAGCACCTTACCACTTCATCTTAGCAGGTTGATGTGTTCCTATTAAGGGTCAAACTTTTAAGGCACATGAAAGCACATTTGGCGACTCCATCTGGTCAACAACCCTATTTATGAAGTTTTAGACCTTTTCCCATCCATTTCCACCCATCTTCATTCACTTTTCTTTCCATATCTCCCATTTTCTTCCATTTCATGAAGTTGTGTAATCATGACTTCATTCCCTTCATGGAATTCACACCTACAGAGTGCAATCCACCTCCAATGCATTTTCCAAATCCTCCAGATTAGCACTATGATTAGATCTAAAGTAATTATGCCTACCCCTATGAGCAGGGTCAAATTCAGTTTGGCCATGGAGCTTATCATGAGCAAGGGTATGCATATAATGACAATTGTCAAATGGAGGAAGTTATTTTTTTGAGAATATTCAAAGAATGGAGGCTAGCATGGTGCAATCCAGGGGCATAACAAAAATTAAGGCATTCAAGATTGGTTGCATGGCACCTTTCCCATGGGAAGGCCCTTTTCCAAGACATTACATCCCTCAAGAGAAGCTTGACTTCATGGTTGAAGTGCTACCTCAAATTACATAGTGGATTGAGGACATTGAAGCTTATGAGAAAAGTGCGAGACAACCTTGTCAATGGGTAAGTCCACCATCTCATAGATTTTCTTTTTCTCTTTCTCAAGCAGCACCATCTCAACCCAAGCTCCAATTTCCAAGCTTCCTAGTTGTTGCCCCAAGTGTTGATTCCATTTCTCTATTCCCTAGTCTTCCACCCCATTTCAGTTCTTCTACCCTTTTCCCTTCCAAACAGTCATCCCCTCCAAACAAACAAGAAGTTCCACCTCCCTCCCCACCAAAAAAAATTGCAAAGCTAGTTGAACCCCAACTGCCACTCCTCTTGCTTTCCCAAGCCCATGTTGGGAAGATACTCAAGAATCCATTCAAGGAGAACAACAAGAAGATGAGCCCAATAGAAAAGAAATAATAGACAATCTGATGAGTTGGGTTGCTAAATTTGGGTTTACAAAGATTGCTTTGATGGCCAAGCCAACAGAGAAGGTCAAGGTTGAATAACAAGTGGTGGTTGAGGCTGAGTTTGCAGCAGAGGAGGAGGACCATACCGTTTCAAGAGGCCCCAAGTGTGAAGTAGGCTATGGAAGAACCTTTAGTTCTTCCTCCCACTTCATCCCCTTTGAGCTCTGATGTTGAAGAAGAGTTTGATCTTTCAAACTTCATGTTTGAGGAAGAGGGAAACCATAGTGAGCAAGTTTCTGATCAAGAAGACACCATGGAGGAGGTAGAGTGCCTACAACAGGATAACAAGGAGTCAGATTGTCTATCTGACTTGGAGGATTGTTTTGATGGAGAAAAGCCTAAAGAGATAACACCATTTTTCCTCCATTAACCACCTTCCAAGCATATGAGCTTGTTGCCATGAAGGAGGACATTCAAGAACAACAACCTACACTCCACTACACCTCTCTAAAACCAAGATTGGGAGGTATGAGTCCTCCATGTTCTCCATAAGAGAAAGAAGAGGAACAACCAACTCCAAGTCCAGTTAAAAAGGAGCATATGGAGGTGACCAAGATAGATTCAGAGGCACTGAATCATGAGCCGTTACATAAGAAAATGCAGACCCCTCTCTCATTCAACCTCTCCAAAAATATGAATTTTTGGAGGAGCCTGAACTCACTAGCTTCATATTTGAAGATGAGGCTTCATATGGTGAAAATAATGAAGATTTTAAGATCACCATGCAAAAGGGAGAGACTTTACTAACAGATAGTAAAGAGTTTGATATCCTATCAGACTCAAAAGAATGTCTTCAACCATAAGAACCTGCTGCCATGGAAGAGAACGTGCAAGCACAATCTATAGTTTGCAACATGCCTCCTGAACCCAAGTTGGAAGATTTTGATCTTCCAAAAGTCACACCTGCTATAGAGGAAGAGAAAAGGTAGGCAAAGGATGTCATCATCTCTCTCGCACATTCATCCAAGAAGGTCCACAAGAAGACTCCATTTTTAGAGTTGAATTTCGGAGAAATGGGCACATCCAAAGGATCAGACCGTGCCCAATCAGGTACTTAGCTTCATTGGAGCCAAGGAGAAACAAAACCAGTCATGCCTACTTCGGGGCATGAGGATGAGCATAAAGTACTAAGGGTCACCATCAATACCTTCAAGAGTCCAATGAAGGTCATCTTGAGGAGGTATTTTCCATTAATGTTGATACCTTGATGATTTGGGTGGAGGACAGGCTTATAGCCAATTTTCACTCATACAAGCAAAGCTATATTTAGTGTCAAACCATTTGCATGATTGTCTCTCTTGAGAAAAGGAAGCTACTTCTCCCTATCTATAATAGGATTTGTTTAGCATTTTTCTCTCTGGTTAGTTTAGGAGTAGGAGTAGACTTTGTTTCCAGCAAAAGAAGTGCTTATGCACACTCTGCATGTCTCATTTGAGGCATGTATGATTTGGTCTTTGTACATAAGTTTTGTATTGCTCCGAAGGTGCATAAGGCCAGGCTCTTCAGTATTCATGGAAAGAAGACTCATATCTGTCTGTAATAATTGCTAGTTCCAAAAGAAGCAAATGTAGAGCAACTAAAATCCATCTTCGAAACAGTCCATTTTAGGGACAGATGAAAGCCCTAAGGTCAAACAATTTTCTACTCTCAGAATCCTTATTTCAAGATTTCTTATGAAAATTGAGAGTGCAGACAACAGGATAGGCTCAGGGTCAGACAAAACATAGAAGAGGCATGTAGTTAGGCTCGCAGTGGCTCAAGGATCATATCTTCAAAGTTTAGATCAGTTTTGTGTTTATCAGGTAGACTCCATGCCCAATGGATGCTTCTAGGCCATTGGTCTCTTCATCTAGTAGGAAGATGTCCCCGTGAGTCACCAAATTGTTATCCATATTTCACCCCCGGGAAAAGTATTGGATCAGCCATGACCCGCACAGAAAGAACCAGAGAAAACACGTTTGAATCTTGCAAACAGGTCGTAGAAGGACTCAACAATGGAATGGTGGGGCTTGCGAAAGACTAAACGACCCTATGCAAGAAGAAAGAGAAGAAACAACTCTGTCGAGCGAATCCGTGTCTTAAATATATTTTAATAGGTTACAGGTGGGCTTGAAAATAGAATAACAAGGTCAGAGAAAGAGGAGCAGTGTCACAGAGAAGCCAAGAGCAAGAAAGAGAAGAAAAGTGAAGATTTGAAGTCTTTGGGCTCAAAATAGTTCAGAACGAGTCCAAAAATCGACTAAGTATGGAGGAGACAACGGAGAGAGCCACGTGTCAGCACAACGCTTCTCCAAAGTTGAATCCAAAAAGGGAGGCTCGAACAAGCGCCGAGGTCCCCACGTGTCCTAGGCCCAAAACAGAGGCAGATTCAAAGCTAAAAGTCAAAGGCGGACAAGGCGGGCCTCAAAAAAGGCTAAGTATAAAAGTGGTCACGGAAGAAGCCACGTGTCGAATCTACGCATCTCCAAGGGTAAATCCAAAAGTGGAGACTTAAACAAGCACCAGCTCACCACGTAGCCCAAGGTCTGAAAAGGTAAGAGGGGCCATTGAAAATTCTAAGAGTCTACGGAGGTTTCCACGTGTCGATCCGACGCTTCTTCAAAGGTAAAATCCTAAGCGGTTTTTTAAGTGAGCGCAGAGCCTCCACGCGTCCCATTTCAAAAGGGGACAGGTCGGGTTGAATAGTCAAACATTGAGATAGACCAACGGAGGGTGCCAAGTGTCAACACGATGCCAAATCAAGAGTAGAATAAAGGGAAGGTTTTAAACAAGCGCCAGGCCACTGCGTGTCCCTGGTCAAGATGTATGACCCCACCGAGCAAGGAACTTAGCCAAAAATATAAGGAAATCGAGCAGGCCGTGGAAGAAGCCAAGTGTCAACACCGCGCCACTCTAAAAGCAAAATGTAGAGGCCATCCTCTGATATGCACTATCCCTCCACGTGTCCAGTTTAAAAAGAGGACCCGTTTTCAAACTATTGTCTTCCCGCTATTTTGTACGGACGTGGCCCAATTTTCAAATGGCCATATCTTTCGACTCAGGGCTCGAGACCTAGCAAATCTGACACCGTTGGAAATATCTCGGCCTCATCTACACCATGGAAATATGAGAATTTAAGTTTGGGGGTTAGGTGGGATAAAAATGGAGAAACGTCTTTGGGCCATTAATGCAGGATCTATTTTTGCCCCAACAACCAGATCGGATTCGATCTGATCCGTTGTTTCCTCCTCCTTGAGGCACTAAATGAGAAATTGATTCAATCAAGATAGATTTGGGGGAAGATTTTATAAGAGACATTGATGGTAGTGGTTGAGCTCGAAACTAGTTTTGCCGCTTCTCTCTCTTTCTTCCCTTTGTCTTTGAATCTATAAAAGAAGGGTGGGGCTCATTGTAAAGTGGTTGTTTATTTTTCCTTTCTGCCTCCCCCTCCTTTTCTTCCTGGTGTTGAAAATGGAGTTCAAACCTCCTCCCTACTCGTAAATGGTGTTTTGACTCTTGCTCGTGAATGATGTTCTGTGTAAACTTCAAGCAATAAAAACATGTTTTGTGATGCATTTGTCCATCCTTTGCTCTTTTTGGTTGTTTCTTCTTGCCTCTCTTCATTGTAGGGTACATGTGCATGTTTTGGATGTTCATTTGCAGATCTGGGAGTTGTGTTTGTTGGGTTTGAAATGTTTTTGTGTGAATCTGATCTTTGGCCTATGATGCAATTGTTCATCCTCTCCATTTCTCACCTCCCTTTGTTTCATGGCAGTTTGGTTAGATGATCAACAATTTTCCTTCTCTGGTGTATCACCATTTTAGTGTAGGCTCTATTTTTCTTGTTTTCTTTCTCTCCCTATCTCCTTGCATAGTTAGAGTAGGATTAGATTAGATTTCTTGCACTATAATAGCTTGTGGCAGGTAGTTTAGGAAGAGGAATCAACCTTGTCTGGAGAGTTTTCCCATTTGCAAGGTCCCACACCTCGAGGAAAGCTCAATGTTATGCAATAAATACCAAATGACTATGCCTTAGAAAAGTATATTTGACAACTCATTTGGGGGTCTTTGTGATTTTGCACTAACAAATTTATGCAGGCGAGCATTCCCACTTATTCAAGCCGGTGGCGATAACGGTGGCAACATGTACCATATTGTTGAGTGAGCATGATGAGGCATGTATGAAGAGTTAGTGAGCAAGGGAGGCTATAGGAGGAGGATCCTTAGCGCAAGATGTGTTTACAAAGTATGTAGAGTTATAGGGTCGATTCACGAGTAGTCGGTCGAGGTGGCTATATTACACAAAAATTGGAGAGATATAGGGGCCGCCACCAATGACGTAGATTAAGCTTTGAAGCATCTAGTTCTAGAGCTCCCATAATTGTATATAGTGACAATGATGATGATGTATGACATATATTGATATAGTGAAGCATGGGGGTTTCCCCCAACGACTATATTTTTGTAACTATGCTTTTTGACGATATATATATCTATATATATATGTAGTTGGATGACTGACATTATTGTGTTGTGTTGATGTTCTTTAATATCTGATGCAATGATTTTCATTTATATGTAGATGTTTGATTTGCATTGTGTAAATGATGATATTGATAAATGGATGATGGCATTGATAGAACATAGATATATAGTGTTTGAGAGTTGGATTTCTATTTATGAATAAATATGGATAGTATGTGATCAAGAGTAATGGATGTATGTATGAAATGAGTAATGTGTGATAACAATGTGATTAAAATGTATGTAATCACATGTAAGTATGATTAAGGGGGAGAAGAGTGATGCCCTAGCGTATGTGTAGAGAAGATGAGGTTTATTTATATAAGACCCCTCGACAATCAAGAATGAACCATAGAATAAGAGTGCATCATCAGGAAATGGTTTGATAGTGTATGCTAGATAGATAGATCAATGAAGCATGTAACACAAATATGGAGTGGGGTTCTTATTGTAATAGATCCCTCAATAGTCATGTAAGAACCATAAGAACATGAGTGTGTCATTGGGTAATGAGGTGAGAAAAATCACCTACCAAAGATGAAGAGGCTTGCGAGGAGTGGTGGAAGCATGTGAAGTGGTAACAACATGAGTGTAAGAGCCAAACTGAATGTCGGATGAGATGGTGCCAATGATGGGAGATGTAGTGGTAGGAAGAAAATATGTTGATGGATTAGGAAGTCAATGTGAAGTAGTAACAATGTGAGGTGGATGAGATGATGGTGCGGTGGATGAGTGAGGTGGAGGGTGCAAATGAATAATGATCTTAGGAGATGGACAAATGATGACCTTAGAAGTGGGTGGAGCAGTAAAAGTGAACCAAGTAGAAGCATGGTTATGTGGAATCGAGAAATATACTTCTCATGAGAGTGAGAGCCAAAGACAATGACACCCTTGTCTTCTAATTGTTGTAATTTTTCATGAAGGGCACAATAGTCATTATCACGATGGCCATTGATGTAATGAAAATTGCAATAAGGGCGATCACGTTGGTGATGCAAGTGATGAGGAGGATGATGCTAATTAGAAGGGATGCAAAGTAAGTGCTTATAAAGCAAAGAACACAAGACATCATGATGCTTAATAACATGTGAGAAATGAAATGGCTTAGAGTAGGGGGTGGAGAAGACTTAGGTTGAGAGTGATGTGGTGGAAGAGATGGAGAACGCTTATGCGGTGGAGGGAAGGGAACATGATTGCAAGGTGGAGGAGATGGAGACCTTGGAGCATCTTTGAATGAAGGGAAGAGGTGAAGAAGTAGAAGATGATGTAACAATAGAATAAGTAGAAGGATGATCTATAACATGTGCAACAATTAAATCTTGTTATATATCATTGACATTATAGCATACAAGTGTAAATGATTCACATGTATCATATTGCAATCTCTCTTTTAATGTAGGAATCAAGCCACAACAAAAGATAAATTAATTTTATAGATCAACAAAGGCTGAAATACTAATTGATGCATGAAATAATTGAATCATAGAATGTAATCTAGAATAGGTTCTTTCTTTCCTTGATGCAAGCTAGGTAAGCAATCATATGTGACTTTAGGACCATTGTTAAGCATAAAACGTCTAAGAAAAATATCTTCCATTTCACAATATGTACTAATAGATCCAAAAGGAAAATGAGTGTACCATTAAAGAGCATCATCGAAATTACTATGAAAAAATCATTTTAGTAACAATCGATCATTCAAATAAGAAACCATAAGATGCATATATGGATTGCCAATACCATTGAAACATGAAAATTTAGGAATGATAAAATCCTTAGGAAATGTTGAATTATGAATTTTATTTGGAATATGATTGCCATGAAGAGAGTTATTATCAATAGAATCATAATAGGCTTTGCTTTCAAGAGTGAGAGATTGAACTTGATATTGCGATTGGCCAACATCATACGTGAGTGATGAAATATCATGTGAAGGAATCACAAAAGATGTGAGTGGTACATTGAGAGGTTGAAGCTTTTTGTTATGAGTGACCATGGGAATGTGAGAAGAAGAAGTGGAAGATGAAGATGTTATGGGAACACTAGATGTAGATGCAGAAGAAATAATGGGAGGTATACTAGGAGGAAGAGAAGAAGAAACATGAATATCACCTAGAGAAGAAGAAGATGAAAGAGGTGAAGAAGAACATGGAATATTAAAAGAAATACTAGTAGTAGTATCAGGATATTAAATCTAATTTCAGAGTCACTAAAATGATATATAACAGAATGCAAATTCTAAGCACTCTAAAGATGCAACCATGTAAGCAAATGAGAGAGATAGGGCACTTATCTGATTTTTACTTATCCCGAAGTATGTCTGAACTAGAACAATTGATGAACAAGATGGGCAGAGTGTCGAGAATGCTCAATATAGATTATGGAATTTGTATACTTTGGTGTGGAAAATGGTGCTTGGATAGGGGCAAGGGCATCTCGGGCGCAGAGACCTCTAGTAGGAACCCGTGACTACACAGAGAGTCGAAGCCCGATTTTCTGTGTCGTCGGTGGTTTCGCTATCCTTCGTTGTTAGTCACCCGTATGCCACTTGATGATCATCAAATTTGTTGGTAACCTACAAAACAAATGGTATCTGTAAAACCCCTAACTACCTCAAATCTTAAAAATAAAGATGAAAATGGGGAGTCGACTGACCTTGATGGTTACCTGACCGAGTGAATTTATGATCTGGCGCTACACTACATCTCGGACACAATGTAGTTCTATGTGCTTGTGTGTGAAATCGTGTCCTTAGGTTACCCTTACACCAATGACACTAAGATAGCAGGTTGTAGCTAGATAGAATGCAAATGTGTGGGATGGAATTCAGAACTTTCATTTCCTATGCAAAGGTGCATGTGGAGTAATAAGCCCAAAAATTCAATCCCTTTGATAATATGTTGATAGATAACCATTGATAAATTTCTGCTCATATAATGGTATGTATGTTGTGCATATATAAGGATCTCTAGCTTCAATTTCAACACTAGTGACATGACATGCCAACTAGGACCTCGGGATAGGAGTAATAAAACCAAAAAGGCCGACCAAACATGTAAAAAGGTGAATAAGAATAAAGGGGACATGATCACTCGGGGTGGACAAGAGCGCATGTGCACTAGTGTCCAGACCGGGTGCTGGTGTCTAGAGATAATTGACAAAAAATGTGAAAAGACCGACAGATAGGGATCCATGTGACCTAACCAGAACTGGGTACAAAAGTGACATAAGTGAGAGAGAAAGATAATAGAAACAATCAAAGCAAGCAGATGAACTAGGAAGTGTGTTACTAGTGAATAATTTTCTTACGCAAGATCCATACATATAACAACATACTTGGAGGAATAGTAAAATAGTAGTATGTGCATGATTTTGTTTCTACAGTACGCATATTACACTTCAAGCCAAACACTAACCTCCTTATAAGGTCTCCTACCCATGGTTAGGGTTTGAGTTCCAGTTATTTGATTTCATAGGGTTTTGAGATTATGTGACACTTAGGGTTTGAAAATGAGACACGAGACATCTTTCTAAACCGTTGAATGGAAAAACAGTTGTAAACCTCACTCAAAGAGAGGTCTAATACCATACAAAAGGTCCAAGACTTGACAATCGGTCCTTCGCAGAGGTGTATGGTTTTGTATCAATGTAGTTTCTGGTCATAGTTTCAAAATGACGTATATATAGGATCATTTATCCTATTTTTCCCATTTTATGCATCTAGATATTTCCCAAACCACTTGATATGGATAAGTACACCTTCCCTCTTGTGTTTTCAATATTGTAGCATATTGTAAACACTAGTTTCAATCTTGATATGTTATTATGATATTGTATGATTGATATTGGAAGTTACTTAATTGGAATAACCCATAGTATCAAACCTTCCATTCCTTTTTAGTTGTTATCCAAAAATCATACTTAATTTTAAAAATCCGTGTAAACATGTGTATACCCCAAAACGTTGTGTGTGTTATTTCCATGCACCGAAAGGTGATCTTGGGGATAAATAATTAAAAAAATATTTTCCTTTTTTAGTGGTTGGTATCTTGGATTTCATCACCAAGTATTTATCCAAATTTCGTGTTACAATAGATTATAAACACTTGCTACAAAAAAATAGGCAATAAGGACTCGTCATGGGAGGTGTCATTTTTACAACAACGTAAAACATGCACTAAAAAATATTAGGGTTCTTCATCTCTATGGGTTTCCTTACTTTAACAAACCTACAGAGTTGTTCCAATATTTAATCTCGCACGTCCATGAAGGTTGCTTCTATTTTGTGGGCTAGCATACAAGAATCACTCCCACGCTCATCATCAAGGCAATGGGTTAGTGAACAACAAATAAGACTTGGGAAAAGACTTGTGTAATGAAAAAGAGATCGAGGAGACATGAAATTTCTTTATCTATAAGAAAGCTGGCCACACCTTTCTTACTATAAACATAAAATACCTAGCTACAAGTGTCACATGCACCTTTTAACCTTTAAATTCATTGATACAAAAGGAGAATAAGATAATTTTTTTACATTGACCATAAAATCGCGTATGGAACGTGATACAACTTGTCCCAATATATTATTGAAGGAATGTAACAAGATGCAGAAACCACACATCACAAGGTTGGAGCCAAGCTCATATGGGGCATCATACTCCTAGTTTTGGTCTTCAATGAAATAGGTGTTCTAAAGGGTAGAATAATGTTGAAGAAGACAATACTTTTCAACAAGCCATGATCACTTCAGCAACATCATTACCACAACTTCAAAACATGAAAGCTTAGACATATGCATACCAAAAATATTAAGTCAACAATGGAACAAACAATGTCTCCATGATTATTAACCAGCTCACAAATTACAATTTTTCGTATTGATTTAAAAGGAGGAGTGCCTATTAAATACAATTTACCAATTACTTATTCTCAACACCAAAATAGTTGTGAGAAACTAATATTAGGGGATAAATGATATCCCACAAATAAAGTCCAACTAACCTAAATGAATATTTAGTTGTTAAAATGATAAATAAATATTCATCTAGATCACTACCTAAATTAAGCTTAACTCTTAGTTGTAGTGTGAAAACATACTAACCTAGTATAGATAGATAATATCTAGATAAACTAGGCCTAGTGTGAACACACAACTCCAACACCCTCCCATAAGCAAAAAATTGGGAGTGAGAAATGAGAAAATCTAGGAGACAAATCCAAATATGAGTCCCAATAATAAGGGCTAATAAGATACTTATTTACAATAACTCGAGAAAAATATTTGCCATGGATGAAAAACAATCACAACAAGGTACCCATAACCTAAAAGAAAAGAAACAACAAAGTAGAGAGATAAAAATCCTGTTGTAAGGCATCCCAAGAAGCATGGCTCAAAAAACTTGTACTTTGTTGAAGGAGTTTTTCCGTAATTTGTTATAAATCCACTTCTTAATAACAAAACTCAAAATCAATTGAATTTATGATACAACAGAATAACTCCATACTAGAAGACTATCAATGGAGTCTCGACATTGTAGCTCAACAGAATAACTACCCTTTAGAAGGAGAACAAGCTCAAAATCTAACTAAAGGAGAATGTCATAGGTGATGTCGATAGTGAAAAAATTCACAAACATAGTTCGATTTATTGCCAAAAATGGTGTGTCATGAACCAAGAATAAAAACCAAGGAAAGGACACGAGACCTGAAATTAAGATTTGTACCACACCCTTCCATACTATTGAATGGGTGGAGTGATACTACAAATCTGCATGAGTTGCTAAACCAATTACTTGAATATTAAAAAAATGATATTGGGTTTCACTAGACTAGGTACACTTAGAAGGAGCACCAACTCAAATACAATCTAAAGGAGACTATTAACATGCCTAAAAGGTGTCAAAAATATAGATACAAAATCTCTCAAAAAATAAGAGATACTCACTACACTTGCTAAAGAAAATAGCTCAAAACAAGGAGCATTACAATCCAAGATGAGAAAAAGTGGAGAAAGAAGCTTAATGGTAGAGGAGCCATGCCTATAGAGTCTTCTTAATTAATGTTTATGTCGTCACCACAAGTGATCAAAAATCCATCCTAGATGAACATGGATGGCTGATGAAGATGCATATATATGATTTTTTGCAAAGTGTACAATTGGAGCGTGCAATCAAACATCATAATGTGTGTCAAAGTTGTTCATGTCTAACAACTGAAATATCCGGTTTCTCGGACATGAGTAAAGGTGTAGTAGAACTCATGTGTTGCTCAATATACTCATAAAGAGTTGAGCAAACAAAACTCGGAGCTTTTTCATCATATGATCATAATGAAGTACCGCATGAAAACCAATACTATGGCGAGAGTTCCACTTAACAACTTGAATAAGAAAAGAAATACCCTGTAAATGTCTTCTAATACCTCTGTGAGAAAACCCATGTAACAGCACACAAGAACCAAATGTAGTAGTATGCTTCTCAAAATATCTAGACATGTCGGTAGAAGGCTTTGAAGTGGGATACAGATCGTGTTAATGTAATAAGCATATGTTTAGAAATAGAACATGTAGTAACAAAATCAATAGGCTTAGGAACATCGGGAGCAAGAACAGGCTCACAAACCGATAAATCAAGGTTCGTGGGTGTGGGAGCAAGAATCGAAAGTGGACGAGAAGCATGGGTATGAGTTTCCACAATATGATGGTGATGCCTGCAAGCTAGCAAGTTTTTTCTGTAGGGAGTGTATGAGGTCATCCTTGTCTTGATTGAGGGCATGTAGAAGAGAGTTTTTCTTCTTGAGTGTTCTATTCTCTTCCACAAATTTGACCAAGTCTTCTTGAATTGAACAAATTTTAGTGAAGAGCATCTCATTCTCAAATTGCAAAGCAAGGATGTGAGGGCTAGAAGCCATAATATATAGAAGAATATACTTAAAAATTACTCAAAAAATATAGGATGTCAGGATCTACCAAAAATACGTCCAAAACAATGTAGAGTGAGAAAAGATTAAGTAGGGAGTAGAGTGTTTTCTTTTGAGGGGGTTTGACCACCTTTCAAACAAGGCCTCACCCTTTAGTCTTTGAAACTTGAGAACAATAGTGCTCCTGAAATTATTGAACAATGGACCAAAAATGTGGCCTCATTTTTAAAATAGAAAATACCCCTTTCGGGATAAAAATTTCCCCCATTTTTATAATAAATTTTCTCTAAAAAAATTAATCTCCCCATTGCTATAATAATGCCTCCTTATAATGTTTGGTTTACAAAAAGTGCCCCTTTAAAGTTTCTCTCCTTTATACAAATGCTCCCTAATAAAATTGTGGCTTCCTTTATAAAAATCCCCACCTTCTAAACAAACTTTTAATAAATGGAATTAAAATTTGTTGTAAGAGGGTTTTGACCGCATCATCAACTAAAGTCAATCGCTTCATAATAAATAATGTCATCGGTTGAATTGTCACATGATACACTCCTGAATATGACAAAGCTCAACTCTAACCATAAAAATAAGAAATCTCTTACTTTTTAGGGTTCCATTTTGATAAATTTATTGCTGTTTGGAGGGGCCTTATTTCATCTACCAAGATCCACCATGAGGTAGGGAGAAACAAAAAAGTTGTTTCAAGAGATGGAAGGTTGGAAGAAGATCAAGCTACCTGTGAGAGCAGTGAGTCGAGTGTCAAACCATTTTTGGAACTCGCGGGCCACATGCAAGAGAGTGACGAAAAGATCAACTCATATATATCAAGTAAGTTAAAAATGATATTTAGTCGAGTTTTCGTGAAAACAAGGTTTCAATGAGCTAAGATCTATGAATCTATAATGTCGAGCAATAGGTGTCACAACCTTTAGACACCCGAGCTATGTGCATATAATGACGAGCTACTCACCAAACACCATAAATCCCAACCAGATCAAGAGCTCAAAACAAATCCTCTTAAGAGGAGAGAAATGATGTCAAACAAGACACAGTCCAAAAATATGTTGTGGAGGTCGAACATAAAAGGTGCATGAGCTTGAAGTGACAAAATATGAGTGTGAAATAGGAGAATCAACCTTATTTGAAAATGGGAATCCAAGCAACATCAACAAGATGAGATTATTTTCATATAGGCCGAGCTAAATAAAAATGTAGAAAATTCGGATCTCATCCAAATCATCAAGGCCCAACATTAATGTCGATCAAACAATACACATTTTATACTATAATGCAAATCTCCAACCTCTTAAACCAACTTGATACAAAATGAAACAAGATTATGCAACATAGACTGCTGAGTAGATCTACAAATTTCCAAATGCAAACTTTCAACTAGGTAATGGTTGCATGAAGACAACTCTAATACCATGTTGGAGAAGACGAGACTTATCAACAAGCCAAGATCACTTTAACAACACCATTACCCCAACTTCAAAACATGAAAGCTTAGACACATGCATAACATAAATATTAAACGAACAATGAAAAGTACAATGTATCTATGATTATTAATTATCTCACAAATTACAATTCACATATTGACTTACAAAAAGGGAGTGTATATTATATAGGGTTATTATCCCGTAAAATTGACAAGGGCAATTTTATAGGTAACCGTACTCAAAATTTTGTCATGGTCCTCGTCAGTGGACTCCTCTCTCGCTCGGAATGTCACAAAATCCCTTTCCAAGAAATCTAGTTCTCCGAACTTAGCCATTTTGGTCCCTTTTGGTGGCGCACCTTTTATACGTGTTACACAGAGTAAATCTACGCCCCTTCATTTCCTTTGGCACACCCTTTGACGTGTCGACACATGTTTTGGTGCACCTTCCCATGATGCGCCTTTCTTGCGTGTGCCAAGGCGCATGCGCCTTCATGTTAACACATAAATTTTTGCGCCGTGTTTTGGTGCGCCAAAGGGCGCAAGGAATGAAGTGTTGACAGTCTTAAAATTGTGCCAAAGGCACAAGTATCCCCATGTTGACACGCATTTATCTACGCCAAAGGGTACACTATTTTACGTGTCGACACATGTTTTGGTGCGCCTCTTGAAAAAGTGGTTGGTGCATTTATTGCACCTTTGCCTATATATAGGCGCACCCACCCTGTCACTTTCACAATTGAAAACACGTGATAACTTTATTCCTCTGCACCTGTCAGCACGCCTGTCATCCTCGTGTCATGTTCGTGGACCCCGTTTCATCTCTCATGTTCTATATATTCCGGTAGGTGGTTCTTACCCCTCTTGTGTTTTGTTTTGGTTGTTTGTGTGGTAGGATAAAATGAATATGCAAATCCATTAAACCCTCCTACCATTCTTGCAACCTTTCCCCCAAACTGTTTTCATCCTCTTTCCAGATCTGTTGGCTAAGAGGGCTCTGCCTCAAAAATCAACCTGGATCTCTTTGCTGTGCCCCCTTCACCATCTAAAAACCCTGAAAAAGAAGCCTGAAAGATCATAGACCTGTCAGGAAAGAAAGAAAACCTTAATGATTAGTTTAGAACTGTGTTTTTCTCTTGGTGCAATCGCCACTCCTGCTACATAAAATACAGTCACGCCAAGAAGGCGCACTTTTCCTGCTTGCAACACGTATAATCCCCATGCCATGTGAAAACCAAGTAAATCCTGAAAATTGGCGCAGGCGCATACCCTCTTACAACAACACAGTGTCATGCAATCCTTCCCTGCGCCATGCTGAATTCTCCTTTGTGCACAGAAAGATAGTGCAACACGCATTTATCCTATGCCATTCGGTGCATCAACATCCTCTATTACATGCCAATTGCATGCGCCATTGGCGCATCCTGATCTCCTACAACACCAAGTTTATTTGCGCCCAACCTAACCTTATATAGATGGTGCAAGCACATTCCCGCTTACAATAACATGATGTCATATGTAAAATTCATGCGCCCTGCACCTTTGGTGCTGATTTGTTCCTTGTAACATTCCGATTCGGTGCGCCTTTATATTAACTCTATAGCTTGCAGTGTTCATGCGCCCTACGCCCTGAGGCTTTAAAATTGCTAACTCCTCATTCTATTTTGTAGTGCTTTAATGGAAGAACTGATAGCTAATATGGCTCTTTGGTGTTGGACTTCTCTTCTTCTTCTTGCAGATCAGCAACTGAATTCAGATCCACATATGTCTACATCAAGCAAGAGGCCAACCAAGTCAAAAGGTAAAGCCAAGCTTACAGAAGAAGAAATGAAATACAAGTACCAAAGGGTCAGAATGCTCGAGTCTTAGGTAGAATGTGACCTGGATATAAGAGACTCGGAACTCGGTCACATCGACATGGAGGATTTCTGGGCCAGAACAAGGAGAGTCACAGGAAGTCCTGGATGGACAAGCTGGCAGGCAAAGGGCCTCGCATTTTGCTAGGGGATCCCCGTCAAAGGCAAAGAAACAATGAATTCATGATGGTTGTGGCCCGGTGTTACAACAAGGACACAAGATGTGTCGATAACGAAAAGGGGAGGTCATAATCAACCTCACCGCCCGACACTTTGAAATCATGCTGGGCATCCCTCACCATCGACACTTTGTGGCTGTAAGCCAAGAAGACCGCACCAAGGCTTGGGAAGACAATGAAGACAAGTGTATGCAGCTAATGAATGAAGTATACTTGAAAAACAAGAAGGTGATAACCAGATGGCCACAAAGTTATTCACCATAGCGACTTCTCTCGAGGAATTGAGTGATACTATCACGTTCCTAAGTAGAGTATTTGGGATTTCTGACACCCATTACTTTCATAAATGGATGCTCAGTACACGGAGACCATGAACAAGAACGCACTGCACGATTAACACTTCGAGTGGGTGGAGATAATAAGCAACACTATATCCGAACAGCTCTAACAACTCACCACAACGGGAGGTTCTACATGAACTCCTATGTAGTCTATGCCGCAGCCTCGGAAAGGGATTATCCAAAGATTGAGCCGATGCGGGGTTTGGCCCCAAGTAAAAACATATGAATACTACCCAGAGCTGAAGCCGGAGAATAGTATCTCACAGTTTATAAAGATCAATGATGCTTTCTTCTACGACATCGTTTGCCTTTTGAGGCCAAACATGACTCACGGTCGAATGACCAAGAGCATTGTCACTGCAACAGAGAAGTGGGGGGCCTTATTTACACAATTTCCCACCTTCACCTATCTCAGGGCAGCTAACTTCTTGGGGGAACCCACCAGATTTCTGAGATATGCCGGCCCCAAGTTGGTCCTTTTGGAGCTATCTAGACAGCTCGTAACATATCATGAAAAGTGCCTGAAGAGAAAGAAGGGTGGAACCCCTTTCCCCTTACAGCAAGGCAGATACACATGCGTCTCTCACCACAAAGCCCGAGAAATGGTTGTCGAGCTAGAATTGCTCAATCAAGCACAACTTCTCAAGAAGGCCCACTTTTGATCAAAGGAATTGCCTTCTTAAGGAAAAACTCAATCCAATCCATATTCCACAGATCGAGGACATCTATGTCGACCTGTACCATGAGGTCAAACTTAGAAGGAAGGACCACTCCCGCTTGGCCTTGGTAGAAATTATTCAATACGGCGTGGCCATCATTCCAAAGGGTTATCAAACTACCGATCAAGAAGTTGATCAGGTATATTTGGATACAGATGGAGACAACTGGCCATTTGCCGCAATCGATAGAACAAAAGCGCCCTAGACCATTGAAGAAAGGGTCAAAGAGACATTGCGGTGGACAGAACACTGGTGCAGGATGAATGGCCTTATCTACCTCGGGGTAGATTTCACTACATCCCCATTGGGCAACACACCTGTCAGGCCAAAGCATCTGCCAAAGGTCAAAGGCAAGGATAAAGAGGGTGAATCAAGCTCTGCTCAAGAAGGAGCTCCCTGAAAGTCCTCCTTCCGCTGCACAAGAACAAAGTTATAAGCCGGTATCCCTAGAGAAAGAAGTGGCGGAAGGTGTTTTGATGGGCACATCCACTCAGGGTGTCACCACTGCTACAACCGCTGAGGTCCCTTCTATCCCTTCTCCCTCTCCTCCTCCTCCTCGCGTGACCCAAGTGACCATTCCTTTGGTCGTGTCCTCTCCCCATCTTCTACCTGCTCCCCTTCCTTGTCATCCATCTTCTCTTCTCATGAGCTGTCCCCCACCATTTCTTCTCTCATCTCTCGGCCTCCTTCCTTTCCCACGTCTTCTTCCCCGCAGTGTCCCTTCCTCCCGTGAGCACTTTCTCGACCTCCCTCTCGATGCCACCACCAAGTGTCTCTACCCATTTCCCTCATCCACCGCAGCTGGTCCCTCTTCTACCTCCGGTCCTATTCCCTTAAGTCCGGCATGGATCTCCCAAAGATCTCGAGCCAAAGAAAGAGGAAAGTCCCTATCGCATCGATGGACTTCTCCGTCATCCCAAAGAAAGGGGGCTAAGAATCAAAATCCCATAACCCGCTTCTCTCGAGTGCATCAGGGGAAAGAGTGATGGAGATTGCATACCCCGATCCTTCAAAGTGTAAAAAAGATCTGTCTTCGGTAGATTATACAGTGACCCAAGTCACAATGGGAACATCTTCAGAAAGTCTTCAAGGAGAATCCCTATCTATAGTGGATGCCCTTTGCAAGAAACTTCAAGAAGCAAAGGAGGAGAAAAGGTTGCTAAAGGAACAAAACAAAAATCTTCTCCACACCCTGCAGAAAATGGGCAGTGCACCTCCTACAACTGCCACGGAAACTCCTGAGGTTCTAAGTCAGGACAAGATAAACGAGTATGCCAAAATTGGCGAACAAGGTATGGTAGTTTCTGCCTGGAGGGATCAAATCCTCAAAGACAGTGAGGAGGTAATAGTAAAGTTCACCGAGTTGTATCAGAACATCAATCAGGCGAACAAAGATCTCCAAGCGATCGTAGGACCTATCTCCAAGGAGTTGGACCATGCAAGGCTGCAACACGAAACATTCCAGAAAATGCTCGACTGCTCAGTCGATGATCTAGTAAAATTTGGCGTCTTTAGTCACCCCAGGGTACCCAGCAAGATCCTTGCTGTGTTGGATTATCGGGTCGACCAGATGGAGTTCGTCTAGAAAAGATCGACAAAGTCAAGGAGGAAGCCTTGGATGCAATGCATCAAATGGAACAAATCATTTTGAGGATGTCTCCGGGCTTGCTTACTCCTTCTTTCACCTTGAGGAAGGCAGACGAAACTATCCGGATCTTCAAAGAGATCCTCTCGCAAGGGTTACGGCCAGAAGCCACTTTCGGCACCGAATGCATAAACAACCTTTTGGCTTGCTGTGATTTTGTGGGGTTCCTGATGGAGGTAGGAAATGAATATTTCAAACTCCCTGAAAAACTTAGAGATGAGCGGGAGACCTGTGAGGTCATCGGTGATCATACGAAGGGTCCTGCTCAGGATCAACTTCAGCCCATGATCAGTAAATTCATGGAATATCGACTGGGCCCACATCACCTCTCCCAAACAACAACAAGCAAGATACCCCATTCCAGCCGCGAGATGATGATAAATAGCTCTCTTCCTCTTGGCTTCTCTTTTTGTAAATATCTAATAGTATGTTGGTACAAACGATGACCTCATCCATGTTGCACCATGGGATGTTATCATCCACAAGTTGTCCAAAGTCAACATTGACTTTTAGATATTTTGTAAATTAGTTGTTGGTTCTCCTTTGCCTTCTTTCTTCTTCTTCTATATATACTTGGATACTTTTCAGATGAAAAATAGAAGTAAGAAGAAAAGACTTTGAGCTTTTTGTAACAAAAGGAAATATTAATACAATATTTAGACTTTGTGTTGAATACCTGTGTTATACATAAGAGCTTTCTTATGTTAGATCTGTATGTTTGTTCTGTTGAATCTACTTCTGCTTTATTGTCATTTATTCATTAGTATTGCTTTGTTCGTCTATGCGAGTAAGTTCGGCTCTGTTTACTACCAGCCCAAAACATAGACCCTCCGACCTTTCTAGCTTTGAATTCATTTCTTTTCTCCCTTCAGATCTTTCCTATCTCCCGTCTCATTTCTTCCCCTTCTTCTTACAGTTGGAAACACCTCTACTAGGATGAGATCCTAAAACCCCGAAGGTAGAATATTGTGAGACTTGCACAGATTCCTGCTGGTAGAATAGCAATAAACTAGTTTCGCTTTGCTGACTCAAAGAGGGGCTATGCCCCGCACACTGGTTGGCTCGTCATCCATAGATCTGCCCACCCGATGATTTTCGGACCAACAAGGGTTTACTAATTAGTTATTCTCAAAGAAAAAAATAGTCATGAGAAATTAATTTAGGGTATAAATGATATCCCACAAATCAAGTCCAATAAAACTACGTGAATATTTAGTTGCTAATATAACAAGTAAATATTCACCTAGATCACTCTTTAAATTAAGTTTAACTCTTAATTATAGTGTGAACAAATACTAAGATAGTTTAGATAAATAATATCTAGATAAACTAGGCCTAGTGTAAACACACAACTCTAACATAAAAATTCAAAAAGGGTAAGTCCCTTGTAAAATAAGTCACCCATAGAGCGGTGCAATGAGTTCCTAGCTCCACCACCATCAATAATGCATACAAATCTAGGCTCAATAACTATCTAAAGCATCCGCAAGATGTATTTGAGGAATATTGGAGGATACCGTACAATTACCCAAGGAAGAGGAAGGATATGCAAAATTCGTTGTAATATGGCACTACTCCTTAGGGAGTTTCGAGATGAAAATCAAAGAAATGTCTCCTTGGGGTAAATTTACCTTTTCTTTCACAAAAAAATATTTCATGTGATCCGTTAACCAAATCGGGGATACCAAGAAGTTGAAAATTGATACATTGAATATTTATGCAAATATACATACCCTTTATACAAAGTACAAATATGAGGGGAAGTATGTGTATGTGGAGAAGTGTGAATTTGACATTTGTTCCATAATACAAGTGGAAACAATGGTAGTATGCAACCAAGTAGTATGGTTATTCTACTACCTAAAGCCTAAAAAGAATAAGAAAACAACATGCACCCAAGAGGAAGAAGATTCGAGATAAGGACATGTGTCAACCTTCAAGGTCCAAGAGTGAGGGGACGAAGAGGCCAAAGAAAGTAAAAATCCCTCAAATTGTATGAGAGAACCTTGAAGAAGATGATCTTGAGCCTCTTGAGAGGTGAACGAAATGGAAGGCTAGATGTAGTAGGAACCTTCGCATCACGCCCAAACTCAAAAACTACCCAAGAAACTAGGGAAAGTGAGTTGAAAGGGGGAAATGATGGGTGAGGATCTAGAAGATAGAAGGATGGATTATATCTTACCAAGGTTAGTGACCTCAATGTTGCATCAAAAGATAATATAGGAATACATGATAATATTAACAATGTAAATCCGTGCACAGGACCAAAAGGAATCAACATGCCAACCCACATGGATATTAATACAAGGGTTAGTGGAGTAGAAGAAATTGCATCCAGGAGGGAGAGAAGACACTTTTAAATATGCCCATAAAAACTACTCCTCCAAAGGCACCCACTCCTATGATAAATCCCACATGCATAAGAGGCAAATAAGAGGAAGAAGAAAATCCTATAGAATCCGACACAGAATTTCTCCACCTTCAAACACAAACCCAAAAGTCATTAATGTTGATTTATGACGAAGGAGAACACAAGGATAAATGTTAGGAGCCCGTGCCCTACCCTTCTCTTTGAATTATTAGTGTATTAGTTTCTATGGATGCATATGATTTGTAATTAATTGCTTGAGCATATTTGAATTATCCCACATACATGGGAAGTAGTAGTTATTAAAATAGAATTAGTATATAAGTAAGTGTTGAGGCCCAATGAAGGCATCCAAAAATATTATCGTATTGAGATTTCTCAAAGGAGGCTGCCCCCTTGGAGTGGCATGTGATATAAAAGTTATTTGAGTTATTTCTTGTTGTCATGCTAAATGTCTAACATACAAATTTGAAAATTTTGGCCATGACAACTAAGCCCCCACTTGACAAATTCCCCTCTTGGTCACTGTAAACCCTTCCTTTAGCCAAATTTTCCATAGTTTCATCCTCATTCTATCGCTGAGAGGAATATACTAAAAATATTATCAAGCGTGTTTCATGTGCAAAGATGCATGCCTAAGGTGATTGAAGAATTTACTGAGATCCGAAGTGGAACAATTATTCTTAGAGGCCTAGAAAGGGACATTTTTTTCCATTTTACAACTGGTGAATACCTTTTGGAAGCTTATTTCAAGGGGAAAACCATTTGGAAGTTTCAAATGCATTCAAGTTGGTTTGGTGGAATTTCATGGAGCCAAGTGATGTCAAGAATCAAACTAGCAAAACAGGGTCATTGCAGGTAAAAGGAATGTCATACTCCAACAAAGAAATCTGACTTGTTTGGATGATTTTGGGTGTTCCTGAAGGAGTCATGAGATAAAAAAATATGAAATGTAAATATCTTGGAACTCTCAACATGATGTATACACCAGTTTTATTCTAAGACTTCAAAATATTCTATGATAATCCATGATAATGCAAATTTGCCCTTTGAGTCAAAAGTGGAATATGAATTAAAAATCACCGACATGTAAAATTATCTCCTTATAATGGCTCGGATGATCTCAAAAGTTTATTTGGATTCTAAATAATATAAGTTTTGACCCCAAAACACTAGTTCATGCTCTCAAGGAAAAAACACTCTCTGTGTCCTAAAATGGAGTTGGTAGATAACATCATCATACCAAAAAGGCATGAGCACACTTTGTGGATCATGTCATGTCCCCATGGATTTTAACCAAGTTGTGACGGGGACATATGGGACACCAAATAATTATCCCCCATCTTTTCATGATGTTTCATCACTTAAAGTACAACTTGGAGTGTTAAACAGAGCATACGAGGAGTTTAAGTGCCCGGGTCCCCTTCCCATGATGAGCATACCCCTTGGTACATTTATAAGCATGTGATGTCCCCTTGGATTTTCCCAAAGGTGTAAGGGGGACATGGGGGACACAAAAGTGCACTCCCCCATGTTGGTTCCCTTTTCACAACTTATAACTTGCATCTCGAATATCACAACTTGGATCTCACTTTCCCCTCCTCCTAAGCTAACCCCCATGGATCACTTGGAAGAATGTGATGTCCCCTTGAATTTTCCATAAGGTGAAAAGGGACATAGGGACAAAAAGTGTGTTCCCCCATGAGGTTTCACTTTTCGCAACTTGCACCGCATAACTTTTGCACCTAAGGAGCCACAAACTTGTAAAATCACTTAACCCCTTGTCCCCTCATCATGCACCAAATCCACATGTTGAATTTTTGAGTTGATGGTGTCCCCTTGGATCGCACAATAGAAAAAGGGACACCAAATTTCACTCCTCATCCTTTCACTCAGCCCCAGGTCACATCAAAAGGTAGTTTTAGTCCCCGAAAGCCATTTCCATCCCCTTGCATCTCACTCACACTGCACCAAAAGCTAACACTTGGCACGATCTTATGAAAAGTGCACTTATTTTCCCCTTGTTTCCCCTTGCACCCGTTTCCCCTATTTTTTAGGGTGTAACCATATGTCAACCCTCCTCCAACCATGGTTTGACTTGTTGGGTTAGGTTCAAGTTAAAATTTGTAAAGTGAATGTGAGTAACTCCAAAATCATAAACACTTAGTCATTTTCATGTTTCAAGGTGTTGTTATTTTCCCCCAAAAAATCCTTTTTTACTAGTTATACTACTGAATTTTTTTAGAACCCCTAAGCTCCAAAAGTGAAAATTACTTGTATCTCACATTCGTGCACCCGATTCCCACCAAATTTTACCAAAGTGCACTCCCCAAAAACACCTTTAGTTTGAATATAAGATAACTTCCATTGATTCTCTATATAATTTATAGTAGCAGTAGAAATATTCATCCCTATCTATGGAGTTTTGGCATATAAAAAACCTTGAAAACTAGACTAGAAGGTCATGAGACAAAACCTAATATTTTTAGACCAGTTTCATTCCACTACAACACCCAAAATAACTTCATCTAATAATCAAGTTGTGTAAGGTCTCATGTTTCTAAATATAGTAAGTTTCCAAAATAGTAAACTGTCAGATCCTTGTTACTCTAAACAAGTAAAAACCATCAAAAAGTGAAAATTGGGAAAACTTACTAAAATAGCTATCCTAGATAGGACTTGCTAAAAATAGAAAGTCTTGCAATTGGGTTCAAGTCACTTACATCAAATCATATTCCACCTACCTCATAATTTTTTTCAATTATGAAGATTAAGTATTCGGGTATGGAACCAATCTCAATCTTAATCACTAAATACCCCGATGTGGGTGACAATGATGTCACCCACACAAACCTAGAAGACCTAAAATCCGAAGGGTAGTGGAGGAAAATATACTCTCAAGTGGGTTATTCAGGGAAGGAGGACACCCATTATCTATTCAAAGCACCAAACTTGTCCTGACATGTTCACAACATTATGATCCTAACACCAAATCAATCATGACAGATGCCAACTCAATCCTCACAGTCCTCACGCCAAAGGGAATTTCTCAATGCTTGCAAATTCCCACTAGTAAAAACATGGTCATCATAACCAAGGTTTTTTCTTCATAAAATTAGGTGAGGACTGACTCATATTTGTAAGGCCTAGTAGTGGGTTCATAGCTCAAGTAAGAAAAAATCCTTCTCGTATCCGAAGAGACGCCAAGGAGTGAATTTAATTAGGCATATTCAGATGTCATTGTCACTCTAAGTAGAATAATGGGAGATGATACAATGAAATATTTCCAATATTGGAAGGCTGAGTTTATCCTAGTGGAAATAAAAAGAAACAAAATGGTGGACTGGGGGAAAATCATCAATAATAACATCATTCAACAATTTTTGCGGTTGTCCTCCACCGAGAAGCTCACAATGAATTCTTACCGGTGTTTGCCCTTACTTTTACAAGACCTTTACAAGGCATTTCACCTACTCCCAATGTATCAAAAAAATTCACTTGCTTACAAAAATTATCCATAACTTACTCATAGGGAGAACAACTCTTACTATGCTAGGGTGAATGATGCATTCACCATGTTCATCACAAGGTTTCTCAAAGGTAATCCATAACAGAGGATCTCATCCCAAAATATTACATTGAGTGAGAAGTACAGAGCCACTTCATCCAGTTCCCCACCTTCACCTGCATCAAGGTTGGAGGCTTTGATCTTTCCTCTCATAGGCTACCCAGGTACCCAAGTGATAAGATCATCATGTTTGAACTATGCCAACAATTATCTCATGTTCACACCAAAAGAAAGAATGTAAAAACGAAAGGTGTGTTGTGTCCCAATCTCCCGGGAATATACTCGTATAATAATTTCACATATGAATAAAACATTAAAAATATTTTGGAAACCTCAGTTTGTATTCCTATATATCTTAGTCCGGCCTTGATATTAGGAAGAACCCAAAATTTTTTATCTTACCAGGATTGCATCATAAGCCTCATATTGATGACTATGGGGTTAACTGCACATATGAATTTAAAATCAGAAAACAAGATTACATGCAGATGACAATGGACCAAATGAGAGACTTCAAGTTTTATTGGTTTGTGGAAGGAATAAAAGATGATGAGTCGGATTTGTTTTGTCTTGAATACCAAGTGGCACAATCTTCCCATATTCCTCTTACTCCATGGAATATCAGGGAATCAGGTGATATCAAAGAGAGGACGATGGAAGTAATCCAAAGATTGAAAGAATGGTTCAAGAAGAAGAAATCTTCCTTCATCGATTCTGGTGGCATTTTGTCTCCACATAGGAAAGTTTCTCACACTTTCTCCCTCAAGGCATCTGAGAAAGAAAAAAGCTCCACTCATTCAACATAATCTTCTAAGAGGAAAATGTTGGAAGAGGAACACACTAAAGTTTCTCCCCTAGGAGGCTTCATAAAAGGGAAAAGATGAAAATCCCATTAAACCTCTTTAGTTAGGTGAGATTGATCCATCAATGTCTCTTATTCTTCACCAACATCCAAGTGTTTCCTTCTCAATAGTAGAATCATCCCATCATGAGCAGATTATGGTCCCTTACCAAGCACCTTAAAGTACCCCTATGAATTTTTTCACGTCAACTTCGACATAAACATTCTCATGGATATAAGAGTTGCTTAGAAGTGAGTCAAGAATGGCACAACAAACCACAACACTGAATTTTGGGGCCACCTCAAAATTTATAAAAAACCAAATGAAGCAATAGAGCACAAATAACCTCTCGTTTCTTCAATGGGGCCTCTAGATCCAAGTATGTGGAGGTTGACCAACAAAGGCTGAAAAAACTATAAAAGAGATGACTCAAGATGAATATGATTTTTCTCAAATTTCCTTAGGGAAAACTACATATGAAGGAGATGCACACCTATTTAGGGATTACGTGGGTCGCTTACTTACTTGCTAGGAATGAATAGTATAAAAAACTATGGAGCAATTGGAGGAGCATGTGAGAATGCTCACTACCCATGTGTAATATTTCTTGGAGCCCAATGTGTGATAAGAACTTTGCATATAATAAATCAGTAAATTGCAGAAGATAACACAACACAAGAGATATGGGTGGGCCAAGATGCCCAAATATGTAGAATAATACCCTTAAGGTAGGTTGACACCATACAATGCTCCTTAAGGAAGGAGTAACTCCACAATCTCCCAAGATGGGAATCCACTTCGAGGGGGACAGCTCCAATATACCTCTACCAAGTATACGAATCAACTCATGCATCCATCCATGACCTTCTCATAATGATACTCACATCCTTTAAATAGGATGGGTAACACCTAATCCCAATGTAGGCCGACCCATTACCCAATTCCTATGTGAGCCCATATAACTAACTAAGGGGATGTGTGCCACATGTCGGCATCTCCATCCACCCATATACATTATAATATTATATCCCATGTGAACCCATACATATAACTAAGGGGATGTGTGCCACATGTCGGCATCTCCATCAACCCATATATATTATATTATCATACCCCAAGGTACATAACATTGCCTCCCTCTTTGACATGTTTCGTCCCCAAAACATAAGAAGAAGCCATATAATGAGTGTGCTTTAAATTATTGCACACTTGTCACCATGCTCGATCATCCAACCACCCATATGAAATCCTAGTGGGTGATGCTGCTCCAAAACTGATTCCATATTCCATTGTGCTCATCTGGTTCCATACTGGTCCATATGTGTTCCTTCTCGGCATCCATGCATATCCATAATTATTATTCTGTGATTCCATGTCATATAATTATTGTTCCATTGATTCCATGTATAGCCAAAAGTATTCATGTGATTCCTTGTATATCCATATGGATTTCTATCCTCATGTGTCCTAACATGTCTCCATGATTTTTTCCTCTCATGATGGTGTGGGTGTCGATATGGTGCCACCTTCGTATACTCAACCTTATCAACCTTTTCCTCAACTTTCTTGTCCTCTTCCACCTTGTTTGTTACTTCTTTTTTCTCTTGAGTAGAGAAATTATTTCTGACTTTATGATCTTCATCCTCTCCTTCTGATTCATCCTTATTTCCTTCTTCACCATCTTCAAATTCATCTTCATGATCCAATTTTACATTACTTTTTTCTTTGCTAAGTGTGATATCTTGCAATGTAATTTTCTTTCTCTTGTACCATAATTTCATGAATTTATTTTGCACATTAAGATTAATTGTTCCCAAGCTCTCTAACCAAGGATATCCAAGAACAATATCCATACCATCCATATCTAAAGCATAAAAATCTAAATGTAAAACATATTTATCCATAGAGAGCTTTAAATCTTCAAAAACTTGAATATGCTTACCATCCACTTGAGCTTCCTTAATATGTTTTTCTTGTACATGTAGATTTTGAGCTACATCCATATTGATGAAGTTATATTTGCTGCTAGGGTTTATGGAAACAATTACCTTTTTCCTTTGAATACACCCTTCAAACTGAAATATTGAAGCTTCCTTCCTTGGAGATGCACTATCATGTGTAACAACTTCATCATCAACATTTTCTTCTTCTTCTTCTTCTTCGATGCTGCTTTTTCTTCTTCTTCTTGTTCTTCTTCTTCTTATTCTTCCCATCTGTCCATGAGAACTTGTTCTAGTTCGTGTAGAGACCAATTAGACTTCTCCTTTTCTAACTCGAAAACCAATCATGCGGCAGGCCACTAATCCACAACTTGAATAACCAAATATATGATGGTTTAGAGAATTTATCCCTAATTTTTTTCACCATTCTCTAGCATCAATCCTGCCATCTCCAAAAAAAGTTACCATCCCCATGATCCACAAAACTAGGGTTTTAGGAATAGACCCTTTTGATCAAACCTTGTTCTAACCCTTTCGGCTAAAGTTCAGCCAAAAATCAGAAATCACAGAACACAAACCCCAATTTAATTTTTGAGAGGTTTCCGAAAATGTAAGAAATTCAGAAAATTCCTCAAATTGCGGCTGTGGAGCAAAATAGTGAAAAATAATAAAAATGAAATAACTCTGAAAAAATAGATCCAAAAATTCTAAAATTTTAGTGGTATCACCTTTGAATATATTACCATCAACCCAAAAAAATTATTCCTAATTCATCATTATTCAGAAGATATAGACAAAACCGTAGAATTAGGGTTTCAACCCTAAAACGGACACAACTTTTGCAAAACACTCCAAAAAATCTAAAATTTGGAGGGAAGATCACTTGAACTATGTATCCACTCCCCACAAAAATATCTGAAAAATTCCAAGTTGATCTCCAGATATAGATGAATCACCAACATTAGGGTTTCATCCCACAAATTGCCCGGATCACTGCTCTGATACCACTTGATAAGAACTCTTGCATATAATAAATCAATAAATTGTAGAAGATAACACAACACAAGAGATATGGGTGGGCCAAGATGCCCAAATATGCAGAATAATACCCTTAAGGTAGGGCGACACCATACAATGCTCCTTAAGGAAGGAGTAACTCCACAATCTCCCAAGATGGGAATCCACTTCGAGGGGGACACCTCCAATATACCTCTACCAAGTAGAAGACTCAACTCATACATACCTCCTCATAATGATACTCACATCCTTTAAATAGGATGGGTAACACCTAATCCCAATGTAGGCCGACCCATTACCCAATTCCTATGTGAGCCCATATAACTAACTAAGGGGATGTGTGCCACATGTTGACATCTCCATCCACCCATATACATTATAATATTATATCCCATGTGAACCCATACATATAACTAAGGGGATGTATGCCGCATGCTTGGAAGTGAGTCAAGAATGGCACAACAAACCGCAACACCGAATTTTGGGGCCACCTCAAAATTCATAAAAAACCAAATGAAGCAATAGAGCACAAATAGCCTCTCGTTTCTTCAATGGGGCCTCTAGATCCAAGTATGTGGAGGTTGACCAGAAAGGCTGAAAAACTATAAAAGAGATGACTTAAGATGAATATGATTTTTCCCAAATTTCCTTGGGGAAAACTACATATGAAGGATATGCAAACCTATTTAAGGAGTCTCTGTGGGTCACTTACTTGTTAGGAATGAATAGTATAAAAAAACTATGGAGCAATTAGAGGAGCATGTGAGAACGCTCACTACCCATGTGTAATATTTCCTGGAGCACAATGTGGTACCCATTCCCTATGGAATTCATCCTTCTCTTTAACAAATTTGATCCTCAGTTGATTAAGAGAGCCCAAGGTTACACCATACAAGGGAAAGCCAATAATAAGTGGGTTAAAATTATTCTCGAGAAAGGAAAGGTATCATTTCCATAAGCTCTCTCACTATTCAAGTTTTACCTTGCCATAATTTCCAAAGTAGAGATTACCAAGGAAGATATTGAGAAAGAAAAATCTACATTTGGGATAGTGTGTTCTCATTAGTGTCCAATATGAGTTGCCTTGATTCTCACTCTTTAGTGAGTAAAAATGTATTCACCTCTGTATTTGAAATTTTTCTCCCATATGGTCTCGCACAATGAGTGCTAGATATGATATCATAAATGATGAACAATATAAATCGAGTCTTGTGGAGGGCATGCATATGAGATCTTGGTTAGTGTCAAGAACAATGTGTAGAATTTTGGGTCATCTTTGCTCAATGAAAATTTACCCGTGGAGGATCTCCTTAAGTATTTCTAATATTTGGGCAAAAATGAGGCATGAGATCCCTTCTCCTTTAATGAAGATACTTAGGAATACCTTGCGGAAATTAAAGGCTTAATCTCTAATACTCCAAGAGATCATCAAGTCTAGTTCAATCAATGTAAGACCCTTGGTGGCATCCCCGAGACTTGGATCAATGCTTTGAGTAGTATTTTTATTTCACAGGTGGAAAACGTGGCACCCTGTGGTAACCCATTTCAATAAAGAGTTCAAAGGTGAGGAAATCATTCCAAGATTATTTCCTCAAAGCTCTATGAGAGCTAGATCTTCATTGGTAGAAGGTTCATATTCCTCATATTGATACATCTCTTATTTCTCCCCATCTTCTTTTTCTCTCCATGTTCTAATTATTCATTGAGAATGTAATTTTTCACTATTTTGTCTTATTCACTTAAGTGACCTTTTAATTAAACATTGTAAGAGTTCTTTTCATTAATAAAAAAGGGCTCACTTTCATTCCTTAGGAATATGAAAGGTCATAAGTGATAATAATGTGAAAGGTCATGTGGGGGGAGATGAAAAGTCATATTGTAAATCTATAAATTGGAATGGATTCTCCATTCCAAGGGGTTGTCAATTGCGAGTTTCTAGTGGATAGTTTTTGCTCTACTAAATACAAGTAAAAAATTATTTTCTTTTGATCTCTCTTGTCTAGGTTTCCTTGAATTCTTGTATAATTAACTTTGTAATCATGGATATCTTGAACAAATAAGAAGGGCTTTATACCTTTGAGGAATAAATCAATAGAAATTTATGTCTTTGATTTGTTAATATCAATGGTGTTTGCATGGTTGAATTCTTATAATTGAGTGTGGATCTACTTTGGTTATTTTTTGTGAAATATTTTAAGTTCCTATTCAAAAAATTAACCTCCCTTTACTATATTATTTACTCCCCTCTCCCTCCTTCTCTAAGAGAATTCTTCCCTTGTAATAAGTAAAATCAATTTTCCACAAGTGATATCAAAGAACTTTCTTGGACTTGGGGTAGATTTTCACATATTATATCAAAGAACTTTCTTGGACTTGGGGTAGTTTTTGGTTTTTTTTTTTTTTTTTTAGGGGCTTTCCAGAGCTGCGACGTTTACATAAATATTTCTTTACACCTGTGTGTGTTGGTGAAATAATTTTTTGCAATGCAGATTATTGGTTTTTCACCAATAGTCATGGGGATAATCCCCTCCTTCTTGGGTATGGGGAGGCTCCCATTAGTGAATGTAAACTAACTAATACTGTGGGGTGATCGTTAGGCTAGGGATCACATAGGATCACTTCACTAAACATGTGGTAAAATGATTGTACAATGTACATGGGAGGAATTTTCTTGGGAAAGAGGTAAAGGGGAGTAGGATACATAGTGAGAGGGGGTTAATGCTATGAGTAGACTTGCATATTTCACACACATTAACTAGAGTAGGTCCACATTCAATTAGAATAATTCAACCATGCAATCAATAATAAGACTAACAAATCAAAGACACAAAGTTCTATGAATTCATTAATCAAGGACATAAAGTTCCTTCTTGGTTTTACAAGATCACAATGCTTGCAAAGTTGGAAAAGAGAGTATGGAAGAACATAGGAAAGAAAAGGAGATAGAAGAATGTATATTTTATTGCTTGTAATAGTAGTGAAATCCAACAACTTACAATAATCAACAATTGCCAACCCCTTGGAATGGAGAAGTCATTCTAATTTATAAATTGCAAAAATATCCTTTCATCTCCCCCACATGAATTTTCACCTTTCCTCATCACTTGTGACCTTTCACATTCCTAGGGAATTAAAAGTGACCCTTTTTCTTATTAATGAAGATGAACTCTTACAATGTCGATTAAATGTGACTTAAGTGAACAATAAAAAAGTGAAAAGTACATTTTTAATGAAGAATTAGAATATGGAGAGAGAAGAAAGAAGAGAGAGAGAGGAGGAGGAGGGTTGACCAATTCGATGAAGACAGAGCCTCTCGCCGATGAAGAACCTTTTTTGAAGGATCATGAATGAAGTTCCTCTCCCTTGACCACTTGTTGAATTGGAATATTGAGATTGCAAACTCTTTCTGTTTGAGACATAGAAACCTTCCAGTGTATTAAATAAGTGTTCAAAAAAATTGTTATGAGACCTATAAAGGATCATGATGATCATCTTTGATCACAAGGTAGGATTTAGGACATGGAGATCACTACCTTACTCCTCTTAACCTCAAAATTCACCTCCGTGACAAAGATGTCTCCTTGAATGCAATCAACCTCAAGATGCTCAAACATGTTCTTGTTTGTCTATTACTCAATGAAAAGGGCCTTCTCCTCAAGATGGAAGGATTTCTCCTTGAATGAAATTCTTGGCATCTGACCACCCTAGTGATTACAAATGCTTCCTCCTGTGAGATGTGGGCACACTCCAAGGCATCGAATGGGTGTTCACAAAGACTACTAGGTGAATTGCACTATGTGAAATTGAGATGATTTCCGTTCTTGAAAACATAATGATTCTCTTCGAACAATTTTTTTAGGTTGTGGAGCCTATTTTCATGTGAGAAAGTGTTGAAGACTGTACACTAAGAGTATTGTACACTTTCCATAGTTGTCTCACCTTAAAACATGCCCGATATATCGGGAAACACGTTTTTATCATATGGGCGGGATTTTGACCCATAGTTTTATGGGATGGTTTTGGCTCATGGTCTTGATACCCATGGTTTTGTAAAACTACTTAAATAGTTGTCTACTTACATGGTTTTATGCATATGGTAGGTATAATGTAAAATTACAGATGTGTTTTAAATTCGGGTTTGAATTTTCAGAGTTTGTTGAGCATAGCTCCAAACAGATCTGGGTATTGTATTGAGAGAGCGGTGGTTTGTAATAAAATATGAGCAAGTGGTTCTTGGTGGATGTAGCCAAAATTGGGTGAACCACATTAAATAATGTCTCTTTGTGTTGTGTTATTTTATTCTGCACTTTAATTTGAGATCAGTAATATTTTCTCGCATATTAGTTTCTATTGTTGCGATTCTCGTGAGGGATTATTCCACATATTTTATTCCTTATTTACTAACAAAAGTTGGAGTTAGGACATGGAGATCATCCCCTTATCCTTCTTGGCCCAAAATTCACTTTTGTAACAAAGATGTTTTCTTTTTGAATGGAAACATACTTATGATACATGGACACTATTTTCCTCATCTGCTCCTCATTGAAATAGTTCTCCTCCGTATATAAGGATTTATCTCTAAATGAAACTTTGTGCCTCGACCTCTGTTGGGCATAAAAAATGTGGTTGAAATATCCTTCTTTTGTGAGTTACGGGCACACCACATGTCATTAAATTAGTTTTTAGGAACACTGTGAGACATTACACTGTGTGGGCTTGTGATAACTTCCTGCTCCTATAAACGTGATGGTCTTGGGTACCTTAGTAGCCTATGGTTCAAGTGACAATCCTTTACATACATCGGTTCATTCTGACTTAGTTTTTACTATGGTGTGATTCACATGTTTCCCTTCCTTTTGGAAATATAATTGAACATGAGGTTAGAGTTGTAATATGGTGATCATCACCTTCCTCCCTTGTGACATCCTTAAAATTCACATTTTGCCTCTGTGACAACTACCTGAATTATTCAACCATGATGATTCCTTTTTATGACAATTAGGATGAGTTGAATCATCTAGCTTCTTGCATCAAAGTGTGCCATACAAAATTCACCTCGAGACTGATGTTTTAGGAGCCTGCGAGGGATTTCTCTCATGTTTGAACCATGAGATAACATCCCCACCTTGCAATTGTGGAAAAAAGCAATGAGATATGTGGAATGTGAGTTAATACAAGTGATCGATCCCGATTGCAATACTTTATATTTTTAGCAGGTCTTAACTAGGATGGCCATTTTTAGTAAGTTTTCCTAATTTTCACCTTTTGATGGTTTTTGCTTGTTTGGAGTATCATGGGTGCTGAGAATTTTTTGTTTTTGGAAACTTACTATATTTGGACATGTGAAGCCTTGCACACTTACTATTTTTAGACAGAGGTCTTATGGATGTCAGATTGTAATGAAATTGGTCTCAAAAGTTTAGGTTTTATTCCAGGACATTTTGCTCCAATTTTTGAAGTTTTTCATCTGTTAGAGCTCTGTAGATCTGAAAAGGCAAACTCTAGGAATGTAAATTTCAAATGGCTATTGTTAATCATACAGAGAATAAATGGAAATGCTCTTATATTCAATTAAAAGACATTTTTGGAGGAGTGCATAGGTAACTTTTGGTTTAAATTAGGTGCACAATTAGAGAGTTATGAGCATTTTTCCGTTTTGGAGTATGAATGTTTGGTAAAATTTCAACATCATGCTAGGTGGAAATGGAGGTTTGGAATGGAATACCGCATCACTTTGAATGTTTAAAAATGACTAAGTATGAGAGGTGAGTAGATCTAGTCATTTTTTTGTAAACTTTGACTCATCTTTGAATCAATAGCTTTATTGGAGTTGCACTAAAGTGTTGTTGGTTCCCAATCTAACACCCCAAGAAAATAAAATATGAAAAGGGAGAAAGGAGAAAAGATAGACTTGTTGATATGTCATTTTGTATCTAGGGATGGATCTATTTTCTCTCTTGACTATGCCTTATGGGAATGTCAAGTAGGTACATGACTAAGGATGTGGTTATTATCCTAATACTTTATATCTATACCCGAACCAAGGTGAGATAAATTGAGGTGTGGCTTGAAAGAGAGACGAGATATTATACTTTAAACCCTCAAACTTATTAGAACCTCAATCGACATTGAATACAACCACATAATGTAATGCTCATTCAAAAGAATAGTCACACAAACATTACACACATTTGATACATCAGACACAAGACACTAAAGACAGATGAAAAGTGATCACAAAACATCATCTCTACATAAACTAATAACAACTTGGTGCTCATCTATCACATTTAATCCTTTGCAAGCTATCATCTCATCTTTTCACAACTTCAATGTCTCCCCTCCTTGGTGGTAAAATGGAAGTGGAACCACTTATCACATCGCACTTGTGACCATTCTATTGTTAGCATGTATACCAATGCTCTTAGTCACATCTTTATATCATTCCTCCATCTTAGCTCCTTCCATCTCTCATTGTAATGATTTGGAATCATGCGGTCTACCATCACTCCTAGATGTGACCTTAAATATGCGCACCATGACTCGCCCATAACATATTTCCTTATGGATAGTTCTCCTTCTTGGTGAGAACTCCACAATCATCACATCCATTTCCCTCTTATTCACCTATTGGAACCATGAAAAAGGTCCAGGGATGTCTCTTGCACATTCTTTATCCCCTCTTAAGTGGTCTACTTAACTAGTCATATCTCTCCCCTTGTAAAAATCAACAATCACGGATGCTCAAATAAAAAATAAAAGTTATAAAAAATAGACTCGATCCTCAAGGACATCTGTTCATGAAAAAAAAGAAAAAAAAAGAAATGATAAAAATCAAAATAAAAAAATAGATCGATCCCTCGAAGGATGAATACCATATTTTATTCTTGTTGTCTATATATTGTAAAAAGTAGACCATACCCTCAAAGGATGGCTACTCCTTATAGAATTTGAAGGCTTCCCGCATTGATCAACCTTCCATTTTATCAACATCCTAAGAAAGATTCCCGCATTGATCACCTTTCTCTTTCCCTTTCCTAGAGCTGGGGCATAGTTTTAGGGAACACCACTCTTGGAGAACCCTCTTTCCTTTGTACAAGTGAATCTCAAACCCCTTTTGTCATGTCAACATTAGGTTTATGAGATCATCTCATCCATTGCTTCCTTATGATCCTTGAAATGACTATCGTTGGTTATTTACTAACATCTGCTTTGGTCACATGTGCCTTGCGTTACCCAGGATCCTTTCTTGTTTACCTCCAATGCGGTTGGAGGCATGTTTTCCCTCGCATGCTCCTTAACACAACATAGTCTCATTTGTACCTTCAGGTCGCTATGCTTACAGTTGCGCCTTATCTACTTTTAGTTTATCTCTATCGCCAAAAGTCCCATTGGGCCATACTTATATCCCTTTTCGGGCATCCTTCCTTCAAATTCCACCTTTGTGGCCTTTTTCCCTTTTAGGGCATTATCTTTTCAATCTTGAAGTCCACTTCGGTGGCCATATTTACTCTTCCTTGAAAATTTTACCTTACATTATCCTAATCTAATTTGCGCACAAAATCTACTTGGTGTCTATACCCTTTTCCCCACTTGGGGCATATTTTAATTTTTCCTTTTTGCCTTCGTGGCCATACTTTCCCCTCTTGGGGCATATTATCTCTTCATCCATCTTTTTCGGAGTCTTCCTTCTTGACCTTTTCATGTCCCATTGGGCACCATACCTTTTATCCTTGTTCATAATGAATGCATACCTATTCACTCGATTCCTCGTGTATGAAGGATTTCACATACTTTTTGCATATAGTTGCACATATTTTGATGAATTTCCCATGACCTATTGGTCATCCTAGCCTACATCCATATTGTAGTGATCTTCACCCACTCACTGGTCTCGTAGAACGTTGTTGTCATCTTCATTGAGACCACAATTTTCACCTACCGATGTGATATTGGAGTCACCACCATAGTTTTCCATCCTTATTGCAAATTATTTTTTCCCGGGCATCTTGCCTTTATAATCATTTTACGCATCCTTTACCCACTTGCCATTTTTCAACTATCTCTTTTCAAACACATCATCGATTCCTTTTAGGGTCATCGATCCCCCATTTGAGGGGGAGATTATCATCAATCCTTTATCCTCATCCAACCATTTTTGTTTTTTTCTCATGGCTTGCTATCGTAAACCACTCAACAAAAAGGGGAAAATGTAGACACCTAAATTCGGTATCTATCCCTTCATTACTTGTGTGCGCATATTTTATTATTCATCCTCCTTATTTAATCAAATGCCCTTTTTGGATTTAATTAATTAGTCCCTATTAATTAATTAAATGCCCATCACCTTTAAATCCTATTTAATCAACATTAATTAATTAATTAACTCATCATGCCCTAACTAACTTCCCATTTTGGAATGCTTTCATTCCAAATCTACACCCTACTTTTCCCTATGCTTTTTCTAACCTATCTCCACTTTGCAACTCACCTACATCTCATCCTAAAAAACCCCTTCCCGCCTAATGCTTTAAAGCATTCACCAACTCCAAAAAGAGGAGGAATCACGCCAAAATCAAGAAAATCTTCCCATTGGGGAAACTTCCCGCGATCGGTGGTGACCCAACCCAGTCGCCATTGACCCTATAAATCCAAGTGATTTATTGCTATTCTCCATCAAGTGCATGCAAATCCAAAGCTTTCCTTGTAGCATGTAGAAAATATTTTATGCCCGAACAATCTCGAAGCCATTGCACCTCCTGCACTCCTTGTAGTGCACATGCGTCAATCGAGATCATATTTTGTGAGATTGTCATTTTTTACATAACTTTAATCAAATTTATCATATTATCTTGTATTTTTTGTATCTAACCTTTTACAGAGTCTAGATCATCATCAATGAGCTCACAACTTTTTCATCAACTCTTTTATGAAAATTTGTTCTCGCAAGTTGATCATCGGCTTGTCTTCCTTCGGCTTTATCAATCCTTGTCATAGTCATTGTCAATCCTATCAGTCGCCATCAACTCACCTCAATAGTCCTTTCCCTTCGTTGTAGAGATACCTTCAACCCCCGCATGTGCGTAGCCTCTGTTTGATATACTAATCCCTCATCCAACTCCTCTATTACAATAAAATCAACCTGTTTATACCCTGGTCGCCGCCGACCGAGGCCTTGGTTTTAGTCCCACCCCAATCATTATTTTTCTGTCATCTTCCTAGTTTTTATTTCTTCATATCTTCTCTGCAGAAAGATCCCAACATCTTTAGACTCTATGCAGCTACCTGATTACACTAAGATCCTGTACAATATGCATATTTTCCTCATCTTCCGATTTAGCGTGCCTGTGTTCTTTGTCGCCGACTGCGCTTTATATAGTTTGGGTCGCCGCATCGACCCAAATCGTGTACATTTATCTTTTAGTTATTCAATCAGATCAATATCTAAATCAACCAATATTGCTTTCAAATTTTGTATTCTTTTAATCTCTTCATATTATCAGTATATCCTTTTGATTACATCTCTTTTTTTTAACGACGGGGTTGACATCCAACGAGGAAGTTAACCCTTCTCAGGTCCACTTGATTGGGCAGCCTCTGCTCCTATCTATCTAATCCAATCCATTTCAATTTTGTAGGTTTAACAACAACAATTCATCATTCAAAGACCCGTATCAAACATCATTGCATCGAGGTAACATAAACCCTCCAACATTTATGAGTTGCTAGTTTGTTTAGTAGCTAGTGCATTAATTTCATTACTAACTATAAATTTGGACAACATATCCTCTTTAGATCATGAGTAATAAAATATATGTGTTTGATCTCCAAAGAGAGGGAAGGATCTCACCAAAAAAAAACTATAAGGCCAAGCTTGGATCTTCCTTTCTACTCAACAATGGTAGAATGGATGTAAAGATGAAGTAGCTATTCCAAAGAATGGAGAAGGCTCTTATCATAAGCTTATATGAGAATACTAGAAAAATTATGGTGTAGGTGTGAAAGGATGTAGGAGTTTCCTTTATATAGCTTTCCTATTTGGGAGAAGCTTGAATCCCAATGAATGTGGGATAAAGGATAAATTAGATTTAGACTTGTTAAGATTGCTTAGAAGAATTAGCAAGTGATTAACAACTCATGAGAGTTGTAGATGATTTAATTAATCAACTAGGATTAATTAATAAGATAAAATACTCTTTATAAGTTATATGGAGGTGATTTAGGAGGAATTTGATATGATTCAAGCATTTGAAAGTGAGATTTAGCCAATAAAAGGGGTTTATTGATTAAATACATTGTTAAAAAAGCTTAATTACTCATAATAGTTAATTAAATGATTTGAATAGGATTATAACCGATGAAGTGTCATTAATTAGCATCCGGATTGTTGTAAAGGCTAGTTAATTAACGAAGTGTCATTAATTGACCAAAATAGAGGGAAACGTTAGTTAATTAGTGGGAAACCACTAATTATAACGGAAATGATAGGAAAGAGGATAGTTAGTACAATTTTACCAATAAAATTGTGTAAGCGGAGTTTAGGTGTCTATATTTGCCCCTCTTTGGGGTGGCGTAAGTGATGCCACTTCAAAGATAGTAGAAGAGTATAAACAAGTAAATTTTGAAGAAAAAATATTAGAATGAAGGATGCCCCCTTGAATGTCGATGTGGTGATAGAAGAGGTCGATCAACGATCAAAAATATGAAGGAAACAAATATAAGAAACAAGGTGGGGGAATGGGGATAAAAATAATCCCTATTGCCCTAAGTGTTTTGGAAGAAAAATTGATAGCGATAAGACATGATAGTGAAGAATATGGAAATAGTTTTTGCATCCAACTCGTTGCTAGTGTAAAATTATTTTACCTAAGTTTTTTTAATATTGGTAAATAGTTTTTGAAAGGGACTATACCCTTGTGTACAAAAGGAGGCCTAAAAGCCCTGAATAAGAGAGAGAGAGCAGAGAAGTCAGTAAAATTATTTTACCTAAGTTAATTATGCATTTAGTATTATTATTTGGTTATATTTGTATTACCATTTATTTTGTCTTATTTAAGTTTGTAGGTTGCATAGTTGCAACTTATTATTTGTTTGTATTTAATTATTGTTGCTTCTCGGATGTATTTTGGAAGTTGTTGTGATTATGGTTGTACCTGTGTAACATCTCATTTGTGTACACACGACTATTCAATTCCTATAAGAATTGCATCTCATCTATTGTAAATTGATTTTTATTATTAATAAAATATTCCAGGCTTCCGTCCCTACTTTACATTTGGTACGGAGCAGAATCTAGACTGTAAAGCTATGAAGTGTTGGAGAGAGGTTGCAGTAGGAAGAAAAGTGTCTTAGAGAAGAATTTGTTTTCAAGGAGAGCATGTGTTGCCTCTAGCAACTTCCCAAACATCCCTGCATCCCCACAATCCCCTCTTCTGTTCCAAGTGTTTGGAACATAATTTTTTTTTGCACTGGTGCACCCTACACCAGAAAAATTTTTGCAAGAATTTTAATTTTTTTCCCCAACCAAGGGTTTTACCTCTAATATTAGAGGTGCATGTTAGAAATAAACTAACACTTAATTCAACATATGAGTTAAATGTTATATTATAATAAAGTAATTTTTAATTACTTTAGTTAGATTATATTAAGTCAACTCATAGTTGTCTTTAGTTGTCTTATCACATGTTTTGTGAGATATTGTTCAATCTCATTTTGTTTATTCCTGGATGATTTCATGAGGGGAAATAGGGGCAATTAGGGGTAGTGAATATTATCCTGCATTTTATTCTCAGATTAGTTTATCTATTTCCATGTATTGTGGATGAGATAGAAGTTGTCCAATATCTATAAATATTGCAGCTCTCTCTTCTTATTGTAATGCTTGATTTTTAAAGATTAATAAAATATACAAGCACCGTCTTGTTTCTGTGTAAAAGCTTCTGAGTTGTTTTGTGTATTTGCTTATTATCAAAGTATTCAACTCCAACATCTGGTATCAGAGCAACATTCTGATCTAAGGAAAAGTGTAGGAAGTTTTGAGGGAGGAGGAATAAGAAGCTTGAGCTAGGAGGAGCCAGAGTTGCCCCTAGCCTCTTCACAGAGCCCCTGCCCTACTCCACATGCCAGAAGCAACAAAAGCAACAGTACAGAAACACCTCCAAGATTGGTAACAAAGTGATTGTATCAATTTTTTAAATATTGTTCATTGCATATCAACTATATACAATTGTTTCAGGGAATTGTTTTTTTATTTCTCTAATTTAGAGATCCCATTTAGTGTGATTTAATTTAGTGGACCCCCAATTTTGGAGGCACCACTATTCGGGTTTGGTGTGTAGGTTTCATTTTTAATAAAAAAAGAAACATCCACCACCGATCTACAACCTGTATGCAGCTGCGGTATTTGCATACATCTGTGAATTCACCTTGCTAGACCTATGGATTTACTTCTTGTGACTTCACACCGCAAAAGAAAAAAAAATGAGTTGGATATCTTGATCGTACATCGTATGCGTCTTCAATCTACAAGCAATTCCTGTGTGACCTTGCAGAACAGAGCGTAAGAGAGCCTTTAAGGCGAAAGGGCGGTGAAGGAAATCAATTTTTTTTTCCATTTTTGGAAAGGGGCCCAGAAAAAAAATTTTAAAACGGTCATAACTTTCAACTGGTACCTCGGATTGAGGTGCCATTTTTTTAAAGTGTGTGTTTTTACGAGCTCTACATATTGGTTCAGTTTTTAATAAGCTTTGTCTTGTAAAAATTTCAAAAATAATTTTTTTGTATTTGAAAAAGAGACCAAAGAGTCCAATTTTTTTTTTTTTCAAATCGGCCAAGAGAGCCATTTTATTTTTGCAAATCGGCCACAGAGCCAAAATTGTAACAGGGCCAATAGTGCAAAAAAGCCATGTAAAAATGGCCGAAAAGGAGCCCAAAAATCAGTAGAACCTAGAAATTTGGGGTGGGTGTTTGAGTGTGATCTGAAGGGGGTGTCATACTATTAATTTCTCTCTCTCTCTCTCTCTCTCTCAATTCTATCACCCAACATGGCAAATGCACCTAATTTTTTTGCTGGAATCACAACTCCTCAGAGGAGATAACTATGTTGCGTGGAAAATGAAAATACGCACACAACTTGAATTTGAAGATTTAATAGGTGTAATTGATGGCTCGCTAACGAGACCAGAAATTGACACAATCCAAATACATGCATTTGATAGAGAAAATAAAAAAGCTAAGTTAATAATAATGTTTGGTGTAACTGATGAAGTACAACCTCACATTAGACAATGTAAAACTGCTAAAGAAGCGTGGGAAAAATTAGCAACAAAGTGTATGAAGCTAAGAACAAAAACACTATTTTACAACTTCAAACTCAATTACACAGTCTTAAAATGAAATCTAATGAAAAAATAGAATCATTTTTAAGACGTGTTGCTGTATTAAAATCTTCTCTTGAAGCTATGGAAGAAGAAATTGAAGATGATTCATTAATTCCTATTGTTCTAAGAGCTTTGCCAAGCTCATACAGGATATTTGTAACAACTCTTAATATAATGGGTCAAACAATAACTTTTGAAGAGTTAGTGAACATGCTTCAACAAGAAGAGTCATTACACAAACCTGTAGAAGAAGAGGAACAAGCCCTCTCTTCATATCACAAAGGGAAGAATCAGATGAATTCATCACATAGAAATAAGTAGACTAATCAGCAACAAAATCAACATAGTCATCAGAGACACAATGAATCAAAACAGTGTCAGATATGCGGTAGACAAGGGCATGATTTGAAAGAATGTTGGTATAACACTTTTCAGAAAGGTTCATCTAGTGGTAAGAAACCAACTTCTCAACAATCAAATCAAGGTTACAAGAACAATCAACAAAGTCAAAAGAAAGGAAACTAGAAAAAGAAACAACAACACATGGTAACATAGCCGAAGAGGAAGATAACCCACAAGATGAGGACTTCCTATTTGTTGCACAATCAACTCAAGTCAACAATTCACCTCAGTCAATCTGGTATGTAGACTCAGGGGCTACAAAGCATATGACAGGGACAAATGAATGGTTTACTGAGTTAAGGAACACACCTAACAAAGACCATGTTTCATTAGGTGATGATTCTTCATACAAAATACAAGGCATTGGGAACATCTCGTTACCTCTCGGATCAAGAAAATGTACTATACGAGATGTCCTTTATGTTCCAGGATTAACAAAGAACTTACTTTCAGTTAGTCAACTCTTGGAGCACAACTTGAAAGTAGACTTTGATTGTACAAATGGAAAGAAGATGTGTCTGATCAAAGATAAGTCTAAAAACTCCAAAATTGTTGCTAAAGCTTCAGGAATGGGTCGGATGTTTCAGTTGGACTTTGTTCAAACCAACAATCAAGCTCTTATCAGTAAGGAAGATTCATCGGCACAATTATGGCACGAAGATTTGGCCATGTAAGTTTTAGCTATCTTGACACACTTCAGAAATATGACATGGTTAGAGGACTGCCACATTTCAGAAAAAAAAATAGATAAGTGTACAAATTGTTTGGCAGGCAAACAACATAGAGCACCGTTTCACAAAAGTACATACAGGCCCGTGGTATATTAGATCTGGTGCATACCGATCTATGCAGACCAATGAGACCTAGTCATACAGGGTTTCAGTACTTCATGCTCTTTGTAGATGATTACTCATGAAAAATGTGGGTTTACTACTTAAGAACCAAAGATCAAGCTTTTGCAACCTTCAAAAAGTTTAAGGTAGCCATTGAAACAGAAACTGGTAAAAAGATAAGGACTCTACGCACAGATCGAGGGGGTGAATACACCAGTAATGAATTCAAGGCTTTCTTAGAAACAAATGGAATTCATCGACAGATGGCACCTCCATATACACCACAACAAAATGGTGTAGTTGAGAGAAGAAACAAAACAATAATGGATATGGTAAGGTGCATGATTGATGATTCAGGGTTAAGCAAAACATATTGGGTAGAAGTAGTTAAAACAATGGTATATTTGTTGAATAGAGCTCCTACTTCCACACTTGATGGAATAACTCCACAGGAAGCTTGGTCAGGGCATAAGCCATCAATAAAACACTTAAGAGTTTTTGGATGCAAAGCAAGTATGCTAATTCCTAAGAAGAAAAGAAAGAAACTTGATATGAAATCAGAAACTTACATATTCTTGGGATATAGTGAAGAAGCTTTGGGATACAGATTAATGGATCAAAAACAAGGAAAATTTTCACAAGTAGAGATGTTGAGTTCTTTGAGAATAAGGAAGCAGATGCTCCTTTCAAAAACTTAAGCAATTCTCAAGATAGTCCTACTGTGAAAATTGAAGATGGCTATGACTTTGATGAAAATAATGATGATGATCATACAGATAATACAACTTCATCACCTACAGCTAAATGTATGCCTAAGTGGTATACAAATGTAATAAAAGATGCTAAGTTGGATAGTGAACCAGACACATCCACTTTTGGACCAAGAACTCGTAGCATGGCTCAAAATGAAGTTAACTTAGCCTTAATGAGCACAGTTATTGAATCAACTGAGCCAACTACAGTTCAAGAAGCCCTACAATCAAAACCTTGGTCAGATGCAATGAATTCTGAATATAAGTCTTTGATTAAGAATAATACATGGCAACTTACAGATCTTCCACTAGGGAAGAAAGCAATAGGTTGCAAATGGATATTTAAAACAAAGTACAAGTCAAATGGAAGCATCGATAAACACAAGGCATGATTAGTAGCAAAAGGGTATGCTAAAAAAGAAGGCATTGATTATGAAGAAACATTTGCACCCACAGCTAAGATTAAAACAATCAGAATGATATTTTCCTTAGCTGCACAATTTGGTTGGAAAGTTCATCAAATGGATGTGAAAAGTGCCTTTCTAAATGGTGACTTACAGGAAGAAGTCTACTTAACTCAACCTGAGGGTTTTATAATTCCAGGAAATGAAGACAAAGTATGTAGACTCATAAAATCATTGTATGGTCTAAAACAAGCACCCAGGGCTTGGTATATAAAAATTGATGAGCATCTTTTAAGTAAAGGATTTAAAAGAAGTCCATATGATCCTAACTTATATCTCAAAAAGCAAGGGGGAGTTAGTGATTGTAGTTGTTTATGTCGATGACATAATCATCACTGGAGGATCAGTGAATATGATAGAAACAACTAAGAAAGATCTAAGTAAGTCATTTGAAATGACAGATCTAGGACTTCTACATTATTGTCTTGGACTTGAAGTATGGCAAAGAAATAATCACATATTTGTATCTCAAGTAAAATATTCCAAGACAACACTTGAAAGATTCAAAATGATGGATAGCATCCCAATGGCAACACCTATGGAGACAAGGCTTCAATTGTCTCGAGAAAGATCCATCAGCAGAAGTAAATGTAACTCTTTATCGACAGTTGATTGGGAGTCTCATTTACTTAACCTATACTAGGCCAGACATCAGTTATGCAGTTAGTTACCTTTCCCGGTTTATGCAAGAACCAAGAGTTTGCCACTGGAAAGTAACAAAAAGAATACTAAGGTATATTAAAGGAACTGTGGATTTTGGTTTAGAGTACAAGAAGAATGATAACTTCTTCTTGACTGGTTATACAAATTCAGATCATGCAGGAAATATAGATGACAGAAAATCCACTTCTGGGTTTGTGTTCTTTTTGGGATCTGGACCTATTTCATGGGGAAGCAAGAAACAAAGCTGTGTTTCAAGGTCTTCCATCAGAATCAGAATATCACGCAGCAGGAGGAGCTGTCTGTGAAGTGATTTGGCTCAAACATATACTTGAAGGGTTGGGACTTCCACAGGATCATCCAACCATTCTTCATGTAGACAATGAAGGAGTAGTAAAACTTGTTCGGAATCCAGTCTTTCATGAACGCACCAAACACATTGAGGTGCAAGTCCATTTTATCTACGAACATGTTCAGAATAACAACATACAAGCTTCAACATTGCCGACAGATCATCAGCGTGCAGATATCTTCACCAAATCTCTTGCACGTCCTAAATTTGAGGCATTTAGATTATTCCTCACCAGCTCTCTTCAGAATATGCTGAATTAAGGGGGGGAATGTTAGAAATAAACTAACACTTAATTCAACATATGAGTTAAATGTTATATTATAATAAAGTAATTTTTTAATTACTTTAGTTAGATTATATTAAGTCAACTCATAGTTGTCTTTAGTTGTCTTATCACATGTTTTGTGAGATATTGTTCAATCTCATTTTGTTTATTCCCGGATGATTTCATGAGGGGAAATAGGGGCAATTAGGGGTAGTGAATATTATCTTGCATTTTATTCTCAGATTAGTTTATCTATTTCCATGTATTGTGGATGAGATAGAAGTTGTCCAATATCTATAAATATTACAGCTCTCTCTTCTTATTGTAATGCTTGATTTTTAAAGATTAATAAAATATACAAGCACCGTCTTGTTTCTGTGTAAAATCTTCGAGTTGTTTTGTGTATTTGCTTATTATCAAAATATTCAACTCCAATAGTGCATTTAGAGATAGTATTAGCTAGAGCTAATACTAGTGACTGTGTTAAAATTAGAGGATTTTTCTCGAACGCTCCCCACCAAGCTCCTACCGAGCCATTTCAACAGCCCGACCGAGTTGATTTTTACATTATAGACTAGTGAGTTGGTGTGTGATCGGCCCGAGCCGATCCAAGTGAGCCACCATTACATTGAGCTTTGCACTCTATTGGCAAGTTGAATCAGTTTCTACCTCTAAACCGAGCCAACACATTCTTTGTACATTGGCCAAGCCATAGACCAAATCGATCCACAAAGACCCTGCCATCACAATATTATATACATCTTGTTTTTGGTTTTCATTTCAAATCAAGTTTTTGCAGAGGTAATCAACTTGCCAGAGAAACTACGAAGCACCAATGAGTGGCACATATCTAGGAATACATGTAAAATAAGCGGTGCATATACTGATTCAAACATTGAAAGAAAGGGAGGAGGGCATGAGTCCCATCGTGCTAAGCATTGGCGAATTCCATTGGCGAGTCTAAGCCACGAGCGACCCCCGCATCCATTCCTATGACCTACACACTAACAACAAGATCCACATCAAATAGAATACAATGCCGACCCGCAATACCAAGCATAGGTGTCAAACAAATACACAACGGAAGCAACTCAAAACACGACAGATCGATCACGACATGAGGAAGAAAAAATCAATAAGTGGCCAAGATAAGCAGGCAGGATCTGATTTTTAAGCATGAGGAAACCCTAAAATCACCCTCCACTTTCACATCCACGTGGATCCTACGAGTCTGCCACATCAACATTTAAAAAAAAAGGTTAGCAATTTTTGCATTAATTTAAATTGAAATTGCTTCGTTTCATTACCTAAGCACATCAAGCGCTCTAGTGGATAGTTGCATTGCTTTGGGTGTGGGAGGTTTGGGTTTGAACCCCATCCCCAAATTTATTTTAAAACCATTTTGAGATTAAGTGGTCTATTTAGCCAAAACTGCCAAATTTGGCAACACATTTGGCAGAAAAATCCCCGTTAAAGCCCTTAGTTACAACTAAATAAGCCACTATTTTTAGTGAGAAAAACCCTAAAAAGGGTCAATTTTTTTCTTCTTTTATGCTTCATTTTTATTTTGAGCAACATTTGCTAAAGGGGTACACCTAAAAATTGTATTTTCAGCTATATTTTTGCAATTTTTTGCATCGTGGGTCATTTTGGGCTCTAGAGGCCACTAGGGCCCCGAAAAATAAATTATTTTTTCCTGCCATTCAATTTTGATTTGTTTTTAATGTAATTGTATACTTCAGTGTATTGTACTAATTTGCAAGTTGCCATAGTCAATAGCAAACATTGCAATTGCTCAAAAAATGGCAGAGAATTGTAATAAAAATAGTGAAATTTGGTTCTATAACACTCATGAGATCTTAGATCTCATTCGCAGTGTTTGGTATAAACAGTGCCTCTGGGAAGCACTTATAGGTAAAGTTGTCGCAACTACTACTACACTTAACACCTAATATAGCTAAAACAGCGTAAATCCCGAGCATCGACCCTTTAAATCGATGGGGAGTAATAAGGACACAATGCACACACTATGAGCCCTCCCATCCATATGTGAACAATTACACGACTTAAATCTAGATTGAGAAATTATCCGAGTATATAGTGAAGTTACACATGTATGAGGATATTTCTTTGAGCCAATGTTAATAATCACACATATCCCTTTTAGTACTGTCTTGGTACCACTTATTGAATTCTTTCACGTATGTTAATGCTTCTTTCACGTACCGCTAGGAATATCAAAAGGGCAAGCTTCTTCCACGTACTCGGTGGGTATATCGAAGGGCGTGTATTTAGAAAGGTTTGGTATATCGAATGATGATATATAGATTGAGAGAGCTTATACGGAGTGATAAGAGCCTAACCCCGCCAATGGATTCGTAAAATGGGGACCAATGCCCCCAAATTCTTTCTTCCAGATTCAAAACTACTTAGAGGAAACAACTATGCTACATGGAAGACAAAAATCAAGACATAACTTGAGTTTGAAGAAATTTGGCCTATTGTGAATGGTACTCTAACCATATCAACTACTGATACAACATAACAATGATAGTTTGAGATATCTGATCAGAAGGAAAATCTCATCATCTTGTTTAGAGTGTCTGATGATGTGCAACCCCACATTTGAGATGTAAAAACAACCAAAGAAGTGTGGGATAAGTTAAGCACGGTATACGAGGCCAAAAACAAGAATGTCATACTAAATTTGCAGAGTTAGTTACACACATTGAAGTTTAAGAAAAATGAAAAAATTAAAGCTTTCTTGAAAAGAGTTGCAGAGTTGAGGTCTTCACTTCTATCCCTTGGAGAGGAGGTCACTGATGACACTCTCGTTCCAATTGTTCTGAGAGCCCTCCCTCCTTCATACCACATTTTGTGATAACACTAAACTTGTCAGATACGACAATTAGTTTTGACAAGTTAGTGAACCTACTGCAACAAGAGTAAGCTATGTACAATAAAGAGGATGAAGATGAGCACACACTTTCTTTTCATTAGAAATGGAAATGAAAATGAAAAGGAAAACCTAATTCCTTGCAAAATTCCCAATATCAAAATCAACATCAATAAGGGGACAAACAACAAAAGAAGAAATGTCCAATTTGCAAAAGAGAACATGAATTAAAATATTGTTGGTATAATACATACAAGAAAGGTTCATCAAGTAATTCTGGACCTCAACACCAACAATCTCACAATAGACATTCTAACTACAATCAAGGGCAGAAGAAGGAGAACTCGAAAAGAAAACCCCATCAACAAGGAAATATTGTTGAGCAAGAATAACATTCATATAATGAATACTACTTGTACACTTTGCTCAATCAAGTGATGTCTGGTATGTTGATTTGAGAGCCACTCGACACATGACCAACCACAGAGACTGGTTTAATTCAATGAGGGACACACCTTAGAAAAACCATGTTTCGTTAGGTGATGATTTTTCATACACAGTACATGGGATTGGGAACATTTCTTTACCTCTTAGTTCACGCAACTGTAGATTATCGATGTTTTATATGCCCCGGGTTAGTTAAAAATATGCTATCTATCGATCAGTCAAGTCCTTGATCATAACTTGAAAATTGACTTTGATAGTCATTCCAACAAGAAAATGTGTTTAATTCGAGACAAAACATGAGGCTCGAAAATAGTTGTAAAAGCCTCCAATGTGGGACGTATGTTCCAGCTTGATTTTGTTCACAGAGATGATCAAGAACTTATGGCTAAGAAATCTACCTCTGCACAATTGTGGCATCGAAGACTTAGTCATATCAATTTCAAGTATCTCGAAACACTTTGCTGGCATAATATGGTAAAAATGTTACCATCTCTCTAGAAGGATACAGACAAGTGTCCTCACTACCTAGCAGGAAAAAAACATAGAGCTTCATTCCAGAAGAGTATTTTTCAAGCTCATGGTAAGCTTTACTTGGTTCATACTGATCTTTGCGGTCCAATGCAACTGAGTCATTCTAGATTCTAATACTTCATGCTTTGTGTTGATGACTATTCAATAAAAATGTGGATTTTTGTCTTCACAAGAAAAGTGAAGCTTTTGAAACCTTCAAGAAGTTCAAAGTGGTGTTGAGAATGAAACTGGTCATCACATCATAAATCTCCACTCAGATCGAGGATTCACCAGTGATGAATTCAAAGACTACCTACAAGCTCATGGGATTCTTTGAAAAATGCCTCCTCCACACACACCGCAGCAGAATGGTGTCGTTGAGAGAAGAAATCATACTATCATGGAAATGGTGTGATGCATGATCGATGATTCCAGACTAGCAAGGAAATTTTGGGTAGAAGCAATAAAGACAACAATGTATTTGTTGAATAGAGTGCCCATAGTTGCTCTTGACGGAGTAACACCACAAGAAGCATGGTAAAAAAGGAAGCCATTTGTTGCACACCTCAGAGTATTCGGTGCAAAGCAAGTATGCATATACCCAAGCAGAAAAGAAAGAAATTAGATATGAAATCACAAAAACTCATCTTCATTGGGTACAATGAAGAGACTCTTGGGTACATATTGATGGATCTCGAAGACTAGGAAAGTCTACACTAGTAGAGATGTTGAGTTCTTTGAGAAGAAGGAAGCAGTCTCCTCCTCTAGACTCACCTGATGTAGATTTTTCACCAGTTGTAAAAAATGAAGCTGATGTTCCCACTGATGATGAAAGTGATGATGGGGATGATGGTGATGATCTGATAGAACCACGACCCATGGGAATAGTTCAACGTATTCCCAAGTGGTATACTAGCATGTTACGAGATGTAAGAATGGATGCTCCACCGGATACATCCACCCTGGACCACGGAATCGCAGTAAAGCAAGAGAAGAAGTGAAATTTTCTTTGATGAGTAGAGTTATTGAATCTGATGAGACCTCTACAGTCTAGGAAGCCCTACAATCAAAAGCTTGGAAAGATGTCATGGATGTTGAATACAACTCAGTGATGAAAAATAACACTTGGCAACTTTTCGATCTTCCACTAGGGAAGAAACCGATTGGATGCAAATGGATATTTAAAAAAAAGTACAAAGCTGATGGGAAAATGGACAAGTACAAAGAAAGACTAGTAGCAAGGGGGTATGCACAAAAAGAAGGCATTGAATACGAGGAGATATTTTCTCCCATATCTAAGATCAAAACGATCAGGATGATCTTTTCTCTAGCTACACAATTTGGTTGGAAAGTCCATCAGATGGACGTAAAAAGTGCCTTTTGAACGGAGATTTACAAGAAGAAGTCTACATGACTCAACTTGAGGGACATGTTGTACCTGGTCAAGAAACAAAGGTATGCAGACTTAGGCAATCTTTGTACGGCCTCAAGTAGGCACCCCAGGCATGGTATATCAAAATTGATGAGCATCTCATACAACATGGATTTGTTATAAATCCATACAATCCCAATATCTACCTCAAAAAGTAAGGGGGAGATTGTGATTGTCATTGTCTATGTCAACGATCTAGTCATCACTGGAAGTTTAGTGAGGATGATTGATGCAACAAAGAAAGATATTAAATGATCATTCGACATGACATATCTTAGGTTGATGCACTATTGTCTTGGATTGGAAGTATGGCAGAAAGAGAATCACATATTTGTTTCTCAGTTAAAATATACCAAGATGACGCTCGAGAAATTCAGGATGATGGATTACACACCAATTGCTACACCTATGGAGAACAGATTGCAGTTATCTCATTTAGATCCATCTCCTATGGTAAATGCCACTCTCTATCGACAGTTGATTGGGAGTCTCATTTACCTGACCTACACTAGACCAGATATCAGCTTTGTAGTGAGCTATCTCTCTAAGTTCATGCATGAACCCAAAGTTTGTCATTGGAAAGCAGCAAGGTGCATCTTGAGATATCTCAAAGGATCAAGTGGATCTTCGTCTAGAATACAAGAATAACACCAACTTCTTCTTGTCAGGATATTCAGATTCAAATCATGCAGGCAACATTGATGACAAAAAATCCACTTCAGGGTTTGTGTTCTTTATGGGATCTGGAACAATATCATGGGGAAGCAAGAAACAACACTTTGTTTCTCGCTCTTCCATAAAAGCCGAGTATTGTTCTGCAGGTGAAGCTATCTGTGAAGCGATATGGCTACGTCGCATACTCGAAGGACTTGGAATACCATAGGACAAACCAACCACCTTGTATGTTGACAATGAAGGTGTTCTCAAACTTGTTCGTAATCTAGTTTTTCATGAAAGAACAAAACACATTGAGGTACATGTACATTTCATATGCAAGCATGTCTTGAAGCATAATATATAGCTTCAGATTTTTTCCAACAAGTTGAACAACGAGCAAATATCTTCACAAAGTCACTTGCACGTGACAAGTTTGAGTTGTTCAGAGAATTCCTCTCCTCATCCCTTGAGGAAATGCAAAATTAAGGGGGAATGTTAGGGTAAATTTATTTTACCTAAGTTAATTGTGCATTTAATATTATTATTTGGTTATATTTGTATAACCATTTATTTTGTCTTATTTAAGTTTGTACGTTGCATAATTACAACTTATTATTTGTTTGTATTTAATTATTGTTACTTCCCGGATGTATTTTGGAAGTTGTTGTGATTATGGTTGTACGTGTGCAATATCTCATTTATCGCACATGGATGTTCAATTCCTATAAGAATTGCAGCCCATCTATTGTAAATTGATTTTGATGATTAATAAAATATTCCAGCTTGTCCTTGTTTTACACTCATTCAATAAACAACTTTGTTTCATCACTTTGCTCATATGATCTACATCATCGGCTCTTATTAAAATATACGCATACAACAAAAGTATAAAATAACATGAAAAGCTATAATACTAACATTTGTTCATTGCTAAAACACTAACTCAATGCAACATACATAACGTAATGTAATACGAGAAAGTAAAAAAGCTAACTTGGTAGGGAAAAAAGTACAAACACATACTTAAACAAACATTGTTTGAGACAATTGCACCCATGTTTTTGTTAAAAGCTTCATTTCCAAATGTTCAACTTAATGATGAGGATTAAAAATGGTGCCCCAAGAAAGGATACATACGAGGGGAATACACGGAGGACACATGGGTCTTATGAAAAAGTAATTGTTCACTATGAAAAATATCAAACAACTAGTTGTGCCAAAGAGTACAAACATAGTAAGCAAACCAACTTTGTTAATAGAGATAAATCTAGATGATTTGCGAGTCGTTGGTGAGAACAAATGATGACTGAAGAAATATGTTTTGTAGGACAAGTTTTGATGTTTGAGGATGATACATGTGTTCGATATAGGCTTCAGCTATGTGCATGCTTTTTACCAAATTTTGATTTTTATAGATTTTTTTATTGTTTTTTACCATTTTTTTGGTTTTTACCAATTTTTTTAATGTTTTATGAAACGTATTTGAATTTTTTATTTTTCCAACTAAACACATTTAAATTTTTAGGATTTTCAAAATTTAAACGAATGTTTTTACGATTTTATAGAAGTTTTCCGAAGCTATGTGCAAGAAAACGAAGAAACATGGATGCCCCTAGTGATAGATGGGATGTACAAGGGCAGAATTCCATGCGTACATGCAAGAAGTGACGATGCAAAGTTTCCCCCAATGTTATATGGGAATGTACAAAGGAAAAATATCCACATATATACAAGAGGAAGATAACCCGGATCAATGCCAAGACAGATAGGTTCAACGTGATGATGAACACAAACCAATGAAGTGCTAATAGGAGTGAGCATGCCCCCAGTGCAAGCTGGCCAAGAAACACATGATAGAAAAGAAGTAGAAGATTTTTTTATTGAAAGAAGGGACAAATATTCCCTCAAACATGGTAAAAAGGAAATCTTATACACATGGATGTTCTAAAAAAGTAGAAGAACAATGAATGTTATGAAAGGATATGGAAAATGTAGCTAGAAGATTCACGATGAAAAAGTGATTAGCCAAAGGCAAAAATGTGATAAAAGATACAAACTAAAGCAATAGTTTGAACAAGGTCTAAAAAAACTTGGTAACATACTAATCTTGTTTTCTCATCAAGATCTAGTGTGTGCATGTGGAAATTAATTACCTCTTGCATCAAATATTTAATAGGCAATACGTGAAGACAAACTAGCTAATGTGTAGGAATGATTTATTTTGATAGGTGTTTTGCGAATGGAGTGTGGAAGGAGATCTATAAATTGCTTCTTTTCTAGCCAAATGTCCATAGCCTCGACGGAGATGTATTTGATTCTAGTTGCAACATTGCTCCACTATGCAGGCGTGTGTCCATATACGATAGAGATAATGGAAATACCCCAAGAGAGAGTTATATATTGATTTTATTTTGCTTTTTAATTTTTGATTGATTTTTTGCTTTCTGAAAATTTGTTTCAACTCTCTTGATTGTTTTGATAAGGGGTTAAGAAACAAAAATGGCTTGATGGACGGATGTGGAAGTAATTACGATGAAGACATTGGCTAGTGTCAACACTTATGTCCAAAACTTCTTCGCAACAAGTTTATTAGATGTCAGTCATTCTTTAATTTACCAAGGTGATAAAAGACCAAGTCAAATAGATACTATAGAGATAAATGTGTAGAAAAATGAGTGTGAATATACTAACCAAAATATCATCAAGGGGATGAACATGGTGGATGGCTGAAAAGAATGGAAAGAAAGGGAAGAAATAACATCTATGTGTAAACAATACCTGATTGCAATGTTTAATATTTTTACTTTTGAATTTTTTGTAATGTTTTCTCATTTTTTGTATTTCTGATTTTTTTAATTTTTTTGGGGAAATTGGGATGAATAATGTCACTCTGCGTGATAGGATCCAACAATGATGTTTGCAATTTATTTGATGAGGGAGACTAGGAGTATTTGTTTATCAAGAGTAATATTATCTCAATAAAGACAACCGTAGTGAGATCATATTCAATAAGTGACTGTGACTTATCTTTCAACATGGATTTTGTATGTGGGATCTTGAGTTCCCTATCCATAGGTTTCTACACTTTATGTCATACTTGATGGTTTTGGTTGTGTGCATTATTTAATCACATTTGGTCATCAAATTTATGCTTGTTTGACTTATTGGGAGCTTTGGAGCTCTTTGGAGTTTTGATCTTAGCTTGATGAAGAAATTGTTTGGGTTTCATATAAGCTAATGTGTGATTTTTCTGATCCCGAGAAGTGGGAGAAGAAAGTGGATGTTTAGGATTGATGATAAGAACATTAGGGATGATGGTGGGCTTGCCACAATTTTTGATAGAAGGATGATATGATGGATGAAGAGGATATGGTCCAATAATTGAAGAGGATGGGATACCGAGAGGTGAGCCATATATAGAAGATGAAGGGCTACTAGGATGTGGCCCCAAGATGGAAGAAAATGGGCTACCAGGAGGTGTCCCATAGAAGGAAGATGAAGTAATATCCAGAGGTGTCTCATAAATAGAAGATGGAGGGCTACTAGGATGTGGCCCAAGAATAGAGGATAAAGGGATACCTAGAGGTGACCCACAAATAGAAGATGAAGGATACTTGGAGGTGACCCAATGATAGATGTGATTGAGGAATCGTGATATGTAAGGAATGATTGGGTGATGAGAATATAAGCCAAGGATCAATGATAGACCTAGGCATTTCTCCATGTAATGAGGAATGTGAAAATGGAAGAACAAGAAGAGGATCAAGTTTGATGATCTTAGGATCTTCCTTTGTTTTTTGACAAAAGGAATCAACCTCTTCCCCACAATACGCAAACGCATCGAGGTCAAAAGAGAATCCTTGCTCATAATCCTCTAGAGGAATGCTATCATGTAGCCTTATGAATTCTCCGATCGCTCCTTCATTCGAAAGAAATCGATTGGTATGTGTGTCATTGGTCGACCATAGTAGGTTGATTGGAAGAAAGAGGTCCAACATGTGTGGAATATTTAGAATATGTTTGATTGATAGAAGAAGATGACTCAAGAGATGAAGTAGATTTGTATTTAGATGTCTCACGAGTGGAAGAAGATGTGGATTTGGAATCGGTTGGTATAGGTTTTCCTAGAAGATGACATAGTTTAGGTAGACAAAGAGGATTGCATAGAAAATCAATAGATTGTGACGTAGGGGTTGACTTGGATGATTGATTAGAGGAACTTGGAGTTGCAAAAATATTCAAAAGAGGAAAGATGTTGTTGAGGAGATTGATAAAGGGGGTCCTGCAGAGAAAGGGAGGACCGTAACTCAAGATTTGAATTAGATGAATGATGGGGAAAATTTGTGGTGACACAAATCCTTAGAGGAGGAAAATGTCATTTATGAGACTAGTTATTCCTTAGAAGAAATTTTATTGGATGAGTCTCATGAGACTGAGGGGAATCAAATAATAGTTTGGATAGAAGCATCGTAATCATACCACTATGAGATGAAGGTGGGGAAAGGGGTAACTGAATGGTTTCTCTAGCATGAAGAAACAAGTGAGGTTTATTCGTGATGGGAATCTTTTGATGTGAGTCCGAAACCTAGGTTCTTTATTTTCATAAGTGTGAGGAACCATGCGATAGTTAGTCATTGTTGGCATTGTTGGGTCCAAATGCCTAGACCTAGATTATATGATTGAACTCCTTTATGGTGAAGGAAGTTCTATGTCAATTTGAGAAGCGTAATGATGGCCAATTAGAAATTTTGCAAATATGGGGATGCTTGTGTGATTTTTGAAGGGAATCTAAGGAAAACAAACATCTTGATGACATAATTTCAAAAATCCAACAAGGTTTGGACAACAAGTTGCAAGTGTAAATGTCAAAATGGTTGATCAAAATTTAGCAACACAATGGATGCAAAAGAAACTTTTCCAATGTTCAAATTGTCTCAAAAGTTGCTTGATAGGAAATGTTTTTGCTAAGGTTTGAAAAATGTGTACATGTACTACAAGGACCCTAGGAAAAATCAAGCAGTGTGATGACTACAAATGTCACAAAGTGTCAAATAACTAATGGAAAAGAATCCAAAGAATCGAGGCAATATGAATCAAGGATACCAAAGAATAAATAATGACACACCTTGAAAAGGTACCATATAACAAGAAATACCTAGGAAAAAAATCAAGTAAAAGACTATGATCCAATCACAAGAATAGATACTCCCTACGTTCACAAAGATAAGTTAGGTGTAAATAATGACAAAACAATATCAATACTTAGGTCAAGTTTATAATACACAAGACCTAAACATTAAGAAGGTGTTGGCATGATCTCCAAACAAAGTATACTAAAACAAGTTTAGATATAAACAAAGTCCAAGTCTTGAAAATGGAGGCTACAAGTGTGAGCAACATAAAAACATTATTTCTACATGTTAATCAAGCTTTTTAGACAAAGGAAGATTTTAGTTTCAAAATGATGTTACAACAATGCGAGCAACACAATGATGACACTTTCCAAAAATTAAGGCAATTTGGGATCAAAACTAAGTCTAAGTATATAAAGAATTTATTTATGCGAAAAATGTAACAATACACCTTAGAGACTTAAATCAAGTTTCACAAAGGAAACAAGATGTAAGTATCAAAACTATATTGATATAATGTAGGCAGTGTAAGAACTCAAAGGAAGTCAATGATGAGACAACCTAGCTAGAATGAACAAGTCTCAATATGGGTGTGAGACAAAGGACTACTAGAACATGAAGACGTACCATTCACACTTTCAACACTCACATTCTGACATTACAACCTAATCATGTGAGTAGAATACAAAAGTGGTGGACATGATTATTTCTAGAGGTATCCGTATATATGCTTTCTTTTGTCCCAAAAAGGGAAATAAGAAAATAAAGGAGTAGACCAAGTGGTGATGAAAAATACTTAGCCTAACTTTGGAAAAGTTTTTCCTTGTCTTAGGACAAGGTAGAAACTAGGACAAAGTGATGCCTTGTAAGTTTCATGATGAATAACACATGGTGAAAAATTCAATGAACTCTCCCTTATTTGACTAATAAGGTTTTGACTCCAAAAGAAGTTGTTTCTTTGTGGGAGCTCAATAGAGCACGTTGAATAAAGTCAAGTTGTCCCCAATGCCAAATGGTTCACCTAGTATTTTGTTCACAAACTCACCAATTATTTCCTAAAGGAGGTGTGTATTTTTAGAATTTCTTCTAGATAATAGACCATTACCCCATAATCAAATTAATGAACGAGGCCTCATATGGGGAACATGAAGCTTTTCTCAGAAAGGTTTCCAACTAGTCAATTGGGTAGCGGGGCACTTCCTGTTTCATCCACTAGTTCTCTCAAGGTGTGGACTACTTTGGGGTTCCTAGGGTAATCCTCATAATGAGTTTTATGGCTGATGCCAAGATACTTCCCCAGTTTAAAGTGGATGAGTTGTAGCTCTTAACCGAACCTACAAATATAGTGTGTTGAATAAAGTGGTGTATTTTTAAATCTTTGATCTTAATGAGGTTTAGTACACCATTGACAACATGCAACACACGTGTAGTTAGAGTTTGTTTGGACCCCAAGTCTTTGACAAGTGTTAGGTCTTGCATACAAATGATTTTATTAATTTCCTATAAAAGTGAATCAAAGTTACTTTTGATTCTCAAGATCATCTAAGGACACAAGAGAAGAACATACACAATGATTTGATTCAACTAGACAAATGTAAAGGAAAACTTTAAATCAAATGAAATTTAAACAAAGCTTGATAAATTGTTCATTCCCTTAAGAAAAAATGAAATATTAAGTTTCCAATAAGCCAAATGTTAAAAAAATGAAAACTAAAGTTTCTTTTACTCTCAAGATCACCCTAAGGTGCAAGACAAGAGCATACACAAACTCTAGTCTAGCTTAAGTAAGACATGGAAACATGATTCTCATTAAAGCTTAACAACATGTTAAAAATTTGACCAAAAATGTTAAAACATTTAGAAAATAGTTAGGAAAACTTGTAAAACAACAATAACACAGAAAGTCAGAATCTGAAGCCTTGAAAAATGAGCCAAAATTAATACAGAGCGCTAAGCAAGCACGTATGTAGCATTAGCACATGGATTGAAAATGTAGCGCAAGGATAAGCCCAATAAAGACAAGGATAATGTCATGACGCATGTCTTAGAGAAAAAAACATAGAAAGTGTTTTGCTAGCACAGGAAGAGGAGCAATAACGCAATCTTGGTAAGTGGTAACGCAAGCCTATAGTGTAGTAGCACACACTATACATAGAGTAGACAAAAATCTAGTTATATAAAAATGTAGACCAAGGAGTGCTAACGAGAGCCTACCAAGCGGTAGCACACAAATTTTGTAGTAATGCAAGCTTCAAAGTGGTAGTGCAAGGGGTATTCCCGCTAGTGCAAGGAACCTGCGTATCATCAAAACACAAGATTTGATAAGATTTGAAAAGCTCAAAACTTTGTCAATTTGATCCAAATTTGGCAGCACCTCACCTCTTTCATAGCTGTAAAGAGCAACAAAAACAAGAAAAATTCAACTAATCTAGTTAAGAAACACCATATTTATCTAAAATATGCTAAAAATGAGGGTTAGTAACAAAATTTGAAACTAATCTAAAAATATTGGAATTAAATGCAAAGGATGATGGAGTATGTCCCACCGGGCGTGCCAAATGTGTTCATGTTGAATTTACTATGCTAATTGAAAGGAACTAACACCTAGTAGTTCCAAAGCAAAGCTAAATAAACCATTAACATCATGATTAGAGCTTAAAGCAAACTAGTTATTTTGCATAAACATGAATTGAATCAACTAATGCTAACCATTCCTACTATATTAATTTACGATTACTTCTAAAACATGAGCCTCTTTAGATCATGAGTAATGAAATCTATATGTTTGATCTCCAAAGAGAGGGAAGGATCTCACCAAGAAATGGATACAAGGCCAAGCTTGGATCTTCCTTTCTACTCAACAATGGTAGAATGGATGCAAAGATGAAGTAGTTATTCCAAATAATGGAGAAGGCTCTTATCATAAGCTTATATGATAATACTAGCAAAAGTATGGTGTAGGTGTGAAAGGATGTAGGAGGGTCCTTTATATAGCTTTCCTATTTGGGAGAAGCTTGAATCCCAATGAATGTGGGATAAAGGATAAAGTAGATTTAGACTTGTTAAGCTTGCTTAGAAGAATTAACAAGTGATTAGCAACTCATGGGAGTTGGAGATGAATTAATTAATAAACTACGATTTATTAATAAGATATAATAAGATTTTTAGGCTATTTGGAAGTGATTTAGGAGGAATTTGATATGATTCAAAGCATTTGAAAGTGAGATTTATCTAATTAAAGGGGTTTATTGATTAAATACATTGTTAAAAAGGCTTAATTAACTCATAATAGTTAATTAATTGATTTGAATAGGATTATAACTAACAAAGTGTCATTAATTGGCATCCGGAATGTGATAAAGGCTAGTTAATTAACAAAGTGTCATTAATTGACCAAAATAGAGGGAAATGTTAGTTAATTAGTAGGAAATCACTAATTATAACGGAAATGATAGGAAAGAGGATAGTTAGTATAATTTTATCAATAAAATTACGTAAGCAGATTTTAGTTGTCTACATCAACAACATGATGGATGCCTTGGGCTCGGCCAAAAATGAACTCTCGGCAACATCAACCTCCCACTTTCCCATCCGTAAAGAACACGGTAAGAAACCAATGACCAACGACAACCACCTCAGTCAAGTGCCTTACTAAAGAAGAGATACGAGCTGGAAAGAAGAAAGGATTAGGTTAGAATTGTGATGAGAAATGGGTTAAGGATCATAGGTGTCTCACACAAAAGCTCTACTTGTTATATGTGAAATCACCTCTAGAGAGCGGGATAACAAGTCCAATCTCTAGGAATTCCAAGATGCTCAAGAGGAACAAAGCCCCTCAAAGGACTAAGTGCCTTAGAAGATTCAACCCAATATCTCTCTACATTCACTAGTAAGTGTTACCGCCCATAAAACTATGAAGGTCAAGGGGTTATTTAAAAATATCCCTTTCACAATCCTCATTGACTCGAAAACACTCACAATTTCATTGATCCTGCATTGCAAGCGGGAAGATTGCTTCGTACACCCTTGGTCTAGATTTGAATTCATTATTGCTAATGAGGGAACATTTCCATGCAAAGGGAATTGTTGGAATGCATGTATCACAATAGATGATTACATTTTTCTCTCGGATATATTTTCCCGCCCTTAGGAGGATGTGATGTGGTTTTAAGTCCACGGTGGCTCCGGACATTAGGACCTATTCTATGGGAATTCTCTAAGATTTGGATGCGGTTGATAGATAGTGGCTAGAATCAAACCTTAAAAGGGTTATTGTTAGGATTTAATAGCATCATCATTTCCCATTGTATGGAAAATATCTTGAAGAAAGGCTCAGATGGGATCATTTCCAAGTTGAACTCCATTCACCTCCAACCCCTGCTACTATTAACTACCCTATTGATTTAAAATACCTCCTGACAAGCATAAAACCATTTTTATAGATCCAATAGGTTTTTCACCTTCACACCTTGAAGATCATCACATTTTTCTCCTTCCAAGTATAATCCCACCCAATATCTAACCATTTCACTATCCCCTGTCTACAAAATACTAAGATTGAGAAGCTAGTTCAAGAAATCCTCAAGTCCAAAGTTATTCGCCCCGAAGACTAACCCATACTCCTCCCCAATTATTATTGTCCATAAAAAGGATGGGTCATGACACCTATGCATTAAATTTTTTTCCTTTAACCACCTCACTATCAAAGATAAATTCCGAATCTAGGTCATCAATGAGATTTTTATGAGCTCCATGGGGTTTTTTTTTCTTCCAAATTGGATATTCATTTAGGCTATCATCAGATCCTAGTGCATGTTGATGACATTCCAAAGATATCCTTCGCACTCATGATGGTCACTATGAGTTCTTAGTCATGCCATTTAGACTTATAAATTTCTCATCAACATTCGTGAGACTAATGAATAAAATCTTTCGGCCTTTTCTCCGTCAATTTGTTTTGGTTTTCTTTGATGATATTTTGATCTATAGCCGCACATGGGCCAAGAATCTCCAACATATTTGAATTATCACACATACATGGGAAGTATAGTTGTTAGAATAGAAATAATATATAAGTAAGATTTGAGGAGCAATGAATGCATCCATGAATATTATTGTATTAAGCTTTCTCATGGGAGGTTTCCCGTCAAAGTGGCATACGATCTAAAAGTTATTTGAATTATTTCTCAAAGTTCATTTATTATGAATTAGTAAATCTATGTAGAAAGATCCTAATGAGGAGGAGGAGTAACATGATGAAGAAGAAGAGCATGAGAATGAGGAGGATGGAATGTGCAAAAATAAAGAAGTGGGCATTGAGGATGAAGAGGATAAAAAGCAAGTGCAAGGTAAATGTAAAAATGTGTGGGAAGAGGAGTAAGAAAAGAGGAAGAAGAATTGAAAGTTGATGAGAAGAAGATTCTAAAATATCCTCACTCAATATTTCAAAAGGGAAGCATGTTGTCATGTAAAATTTCCACCATGAAAAATTGAAACTTTTCAACATGAAAACTAAGCTCATAATTGTAAATTATGTTTCTCGGTCATTATGCATTCTTCCTTTGGTCAACCTCCGCCCTCGCCTCTATCCTCACTTAGGCTTAGAGAAAAGTGATAAAAATATCATTTAGTGTATTTTAGTGTGCATGGAAGAGTACATAATGTGATTTATGAATTGATTGAGATTTGATAAAAGATAACTTCTCTCTGGATGCCTAAAAAGGCCATTTTTTTGCAATTCTGCGCAGCTAGTAAACACCCTCGAAAGTGTACAGGAAAATATAAACCATCTAATTGTGATTTTGGAGGACAATGAAGGTGTCAAAATTATTTTAGGAAATTTTAGTAAAGAAAACCTGGTTCAAGAACAATCTTTTCAACATTGGGTAATTTTGGGTGTAAGGAATGAAAGCTCCAACTGTGAAATTTGTCTTCTCTAGGATGATTCTCGAAGTTATGGAAGGAGTTAGGAGGAAAAAAATAGTTGTCGAAATATCTTAGAATACTCTATAGGATATAAACATGAATTTTGTTCCAAAACTTAAAAGTTTCTTGTGATAGCTCATAACACTACTTTGTTGTCCCTCTCGGTCAAAGATAATAATAGGCCCTAAATTTAGAATTTCAGGAATAATTGGGTCTCAATAATGGTTCTATTGATCTCATCAGGTGTTTTGGAGTCAAAATCATATAAGTTTTGACCCCAAAACATTTTCATATGCTCCAGAGGTGAAAAAATCAGTTCAAGTGTCCCAATTTGGACATGCAAGGAAAAATCTGCTTTCCTAAAATGGAAAAGTCACACTTTGGACACCCTTGTTTCCCCTCTATCCCCCAAGGGAAATGGGGGATAATGGGGACACCAAATTTTACCCCCTCTCCTCCATGCATGCTCCCAAGTCACACTTTTTCTTTCCGACTATCCCTTTGTCCCTTATGTCCCCCATGGTGCAAGGGGAACACAAAAGTGTGACCCCTCTCCTCCATACAAGCTCTCAATTCACACTTTTTCTTCCAATCTATCCCATTTTCCCCCTCTATCCCCCATGGTGTAAGGGTGCAAGGGGAACACTAAAGTGTGACCCCCTCTCTCCAAGGTCGCACTTGGACACCATGTTGTCCCCTCTGTCCCCCAAGAGACAAGGGGGACACAAAAGCACAACCTAATTCACTAATACATCCCTTGGTCATAATAGGACCACCTCCAGCTCTTTCGATGCTCATTTCACAACCCCCACATCTCATCCAAAAGGTACCATAAGGTGCCACTTGTCACCATATGGTGCAAATCGCACTTTGGTGTCCCTCATTTCCCTTTTGTCCCAATTGCACCGGTGTAACCTCACATCAACTCTATTTCAACCCTAGTTAAGAAGCTACGGTTTCAGGTGAGTTAAGAATTACATTAAAACTTCACTAACTCCCCATTTTTCAAACACTTGGCCATTTTTCTTGAAAATTTTTAGTGAAACATTCTCCCAAATTCCATTTTTATCCAAATATGCTGCACAATTTTTTCTAGACCTCCATAGCCAGCAAAACGAAGATTTTTTCATAACTCCTCATCCATGCACCCGTTTCTAATGAAATTTTTCCTATGTATTCTTCTCCAAAATTCCTTTGAGAAGATTGCCAAATAAAATCCATTGATGCTTTATATTTTTTACAATAACAATCTAAAATTCCAAACCATAAAATTACTTTTTCATTTTTATGTAGATCTAGTAGATGGAAAACCATGAAATTTGGAGCAGAGAGTCTTGATGCAAACCATAAAATTTTGATAGTGTTTTCATTGTAACCCAATATCTATAAGTGCACTTTCTAAAAATAGCAAGTATTCCAAGCAGTGGGTCTCTAAAATTAGTAAGTTTTTAAAAATAGTAAATCCTCAACATTTGTAATATTTCGAATGAGCAAGAAACATCATAAAATAAAAATAGTGGAAACTTACTAAAAATAGCAATCTGGATAGGACCTGCTAAAAATAGAAAGTTTTGGATTTGAGTTCAGAAAGTTTGTTGTGACTCCTATTTGACACATCTCAATGATTTTTGGCATTGAATACCTAGGTCTAGAACCCATTTAAACCCTAATCACCGAGTATCCTGGTGTGGGAGACACTGATGTCACTCACATGGATCTTGAAGACTGGAAAATAGGATGCTTGGTGGGCCTTGTGAGTCAAAGTGGAAAAAAATACCTTCTCGACTGAGGATATACTCACCAGAGGTCACCCACCATCCATCTAGAATATTGAATTGGTCTTGGCATATTCACAACACTATGAATCTAACTTTAGGATAGTGTAAGCAAATGATGATTCATTCTTTGCAGTCTTCACAACCAAGGGCATCTTTCAGTGTCTACAAATTCCCACTAACAGTAACATGTTCATCATCACCAAGGATTTTACAACGTAGGAGTGGGAAAATACCGATTCATACTTGCAAGGCCTTGTGCTCGGTTCATAGCTTAGGAAAGGAATAAAACATTCTCGTGTTCCCAAGAACTTGTCTAGGAGTGAATTCTATGAAGGTTGTTTAGATTCCATTATCCTACCGAAAGGCGGGTGTTGGGAAAATAATTGAAAAATAATTCTAGATTTGGACGGCTTAGTTCATACTTTTTCTAGTGAAGCGAACAAAGTAGTGGATTAGGGGTAGATAATCAGTGACAATTTTCATCAACAATTGTTTTGTTTCCTTCCACTATGAAGTTCACCATGACCTCTTACCTAGTATATTCTCTCACCTTCAAAATACCTTTCAAGGGCTTGACTTATGATATTAATGTATCCCAAAATCACCCGCCTATGATAATTACCCGCAATTCACTCACAAAGAAAACAACCATCACTTTGCTTTAGGGTGAATGATGCATTCACCATGTTCATCATTAGACTCCTTAAGGGAAATCTAGAGCCGAGGATCTTTTTCAAGAAACTGTGTTGATCGAGAAGTATGGGAGCCATTTCACCCATTTCTTAACCTTCACCTATATTAGGTCTTAGCCTATGATCTTGCTCCTCGTAGGCTACCCAAGTACCCTAGTGATAAAATCATAATGTTTGAATTATGTAGGCAACTAGCTCATGTTCATAACAGGTGTAGAAACAAAAAAAAAGAAGGGTGTGTCTTTTCCCATCTCTTTGGGGATCTATTCATGTAAGAGTATTGCAGATGCATCAAATATTAAAGCCTCTTTTACTTCCCTCAATCTCTATTCTTATGCATATAGGCCTGATTTTGATATCAGGAGAAATCCTGAAACTTTCAACTTTCTTAGATTGCATCATCCACCGCAAATCGAAGACTACTAGGATAATTTCTTCAATGATATTGAAGTAAGAAAAAGGGACCATATGAGGATGAAAATTGATCAGATGAGAGTTATCGGTTTTGATTGATTCATGGAATAGATAATTAAGGATGGATCTAACTTGTTTGACCCTAAATATCAAGAAGTGAAAACTTCACCTCTTCCTCCGATCCCATGGAATACAAGAGAATCAAGTGACATCAAGTAAAGGAATGCAATGGTAATTTAGAGATCATGAGATTGGTTTAAAATAAAAATAACTTCTTTCATCAAGTCCAGGTGACCTCTTAACTCTATCTAGACATGCATCTCACATTTCCTCTCTGAAGACATCCGAGAAGACCATGAGATCCACTCATTTAGAAGAACCCTCGAAGAGAAAGATTGTGGAGGAAGAGCACATTGAATATTCTCACAAGTGGCTCCAGAAGAAAGATAAAGTCATTGAAGCCTCCATTGAACCTCTTGAATAAAGTGAAATTGATCCTTCACAGTCTTTAGTTCTACATCATTTCCCAAGTACATCTTCTTCAAAAGCCGAGTCATCCCACCATGTGCAAGATGTAATTATCCATCATGAACTTGAAAGTTCCCCATGCCCGATATCGAGCCCACACCGATAGAAACTTTCCCTTAGATTCAAGAGTTAATTGGGAGTGAGTCAAGGACAATGCATCAAACATCAACACCTTATTTTGAATTTATTTCAAAGATCATGAAAACCAAGCAAAGCAAAAAGGCTCAAGTAACCTCTCATTTCTTCAATGGATATTTTGGTGACCAATATGTAGAAATTTCTTGACCAAAGGTTGTAAAACCTATGGAGGAAATGACTCAGGGTGATTGCAAATGACAAGGATTTCTTTGGGTCAAGCCACACACAAAGGAGATGCACACATGTTCAAGGAATCGATGTCTGTATGCTTTCTCAAAATGAGGAATACAAATAAAAATGGAGCTATTGGAAGAGCATGTGAGAAATCTCACTTATTATGTGTAATCATTATTGGATCCCAGTGTAGTACCACCTCCTCCTATGGAATCCATTATTATTATCAATAGCTTTGACCCCGAAAAAATCAAGAAAGCTCAAGGTTACTCAATGTAGGGAAGGGATAATGACAAGTGGGTTGAAAATATTATTGAAAAAGGAAATACACTATTGCTAGAGATTCTATCATTGTTCAAGTTTTCCTTGCCACCGCTTATAAAGTAAACATTAATAAGGATGAGATTGAGAAGGAGGAATCCCATTGGGACAATGTGCTTCCATTGGTATTTGAAATGAACAATCTTGACTCTAATTCATTGGTGATTAATTTATTTTTTCACTTCTATGATTGATAACTTGTATCCTATTTGGTGTCACATGATGAGTGCTCAGTAAGACATGTTGAATGATGTTATCTCTGAGATTGATTCTTATCAAGAGATCGAATCACAAATTTTGGAAGGTATCAACAAAAATTTACAAAGGCTCGGATCACCTCCAATCAATGATAATTCATCAAGTGGAATATATTCTGAAATCATTCCAGGAATTGGTCAAAAAAGAGGCGGGATATCCTTTCTCATTCAACAAGGATACTTTTGAGTCTCTCGCAAAAATAAGAGATTCAATTTATAATACTATGAAGGATCATCAGGTTTGGTTCAACCAATGTAATACCATCAACAATGCTTCTAAAACCTGGATGAATACTTTGAGCTTTGTTCATATTCCACAAGTAGAAAAGGTGGCACTTACGGTAGCCCGTTTCAATAAGGAATTAAAAGGTGAATAAATCTCCCCAAGAGTACTCCCACAAGGTTTCACAGTAGTTAGTTCTTCATCAACAAAGGATTCATCTTCTTTAGAGTGATAATCTCCTATCTTCTTCCTTCCTCCTTTAGTCTCTCTCCAAGTTCTAATTCTTCATTAAGGAGGTAGCTTTCACTATTTCGTGACCTTTAGTTTAACATTGTAAAACTTCCTTTTCAATTAATAAGGAAAGGGCTCCTTTTGTTTCCTAGGAACATTAAAGGTCACAAGTGATGAGGGAAGGTGAAAAGTCATGTGGGGCGGAGATGAAAAGGATTTTGTGATGCTATAAATTGGAATGGCCTCTCAATTCCAAAGGTTTTTCAATAGTGTGTTATTAGTATATAGCTTTGCACTACTAAATACAAGCAAGATATCACATTCTTCCGTTTTCCTCTTTGTCTATGTTTCCTCTATTCCTTACATACTCAAATTTGTAAGCATGATGATCTTGTAAAACCAAGAAAGGACTTGATTCATTTGATAAATAAATCAATAGAATTTTGTGTCTATGGTTTGTTAGTATTATCTTGTTCTCAAGGTTGAATTCCTCTAATTGAGTGTAGATTTACTCTGGTTAATGCTTTGAAAATATACAAGCTCCTAGTCACAAAGTAAACCCTCCTTCACTTTGTATTATTACTCCCATATATCTCCTTTCACTAAGAAAATTATTCCCTTGCATTAAGTGTAAGAAATATTGCACATGTCTAATGGAGAATTCATGTGTGATCCCACGGCTTCATGGTCACCCATTGATTTGTTTTTATACATTCAATAAATGGGATCTTCCCCATTACCGAGAGGATGGACTTAGTCCTGGAGTGTTGGTGAACAATCACTAATTTTCCTTTGCAATAAATTATTTCGCCAACAAATCCATATAAGGACTTATTTTCATGAAATAATCTCAAGGATATTGTGTGAGCGATCGGGGTGAAGAAGGCATTATCTTTGACCTTGTATTCCTATATGGAGGATCCCATATTTGAGTTCCCCTTCTCTAGCTCACATGAGGTTCTCGTCGGGATTACAAGTGAAGAACCAATAGGCCTCGTGGAAACATATCAAATGTCGAGACATAAACATGGGACCCACTTGCTAAAAGCTGGTTGGTGAGGTGGTCTAACAACACTTAACAAATAACATAGATAACTAGTTGTAGAGGAGAAGGGTGGCCAAGTTGACTAAAGGGATTAAGAAATAAAGAAAAAATTGGGTGATTTGACTAGGGAGCATAGAACCTCGCTAGAAAAATACACGTTGTTGATAACAAAGCACAAAACTGGGTAAGAGGATACTATTCAATGAATCCAAACTTACAAAAGGACACCCATTAGATCAAGGAGCAAACATAGATGATTTGGATCAATTGTGAAGCCTCCTACTCAAGAAAATGGAAGAAAAAGGGATTAAGGTGTGGTAGAGTAAAGGAGGGAAAGATAATGTGAGGGTTCTCTACTTTGAGAAATTATGAACTTTCGTGAACCGGTAAAGAAGCTTGTATAAAAGGCCACGTATGTGGACAAATTAGTCAAGGATTCTTCAAATAGTCCAAGATAATATATGCATGGATTTTCCTTGACACCCAAAAATAATACTTCTTAGATAAATAGATGGAAAATGAGGACATTGACAAGGCTAGTTGTTACCAACTCCTTGAAGAATTCGAAAAGATGGAAGTAGAGGCCATTACAAAGAAGGAGAAAATAAAGTTGTGATTGGGAGAAATAATGAAGACAACCTCCAAGGAAGAGACTCGAGCTAGAAAATATAACCACCAAGGTCGGTGAAAAGTTGTAAGAATTGCAAGTTGAGGCACATGAAGCTAGGAAAGTTTCCAAAGCTCTAACTAAACTTCTTTGGGAGGATTGATTAGTTAAGTCCGCTCCTTCAAAATGCCTTAAATGATTAGAAGGCACATGAAAATGTTTGAGGAAAGAAGACCGGAATTATTTGAGGAGGAAAATAAATCATTACCCAAGTGCGGACAATGGAGTTAGTGTGAGGTGATGTTGGGGCCCTAAATTCTTATATTTATTTATTGGTTAAGTTCCACTTTGGGAACTATTTTTTTTCTTTTTTGGTTCTTTATATTCTTTGGAACACACACGAAAATTTTGAGAAATAATAAAGAGTTACACACAAGACTCAAGGTAAACCCCACACGTAAAAATAGAACAAGAGGTTATATTTCGACACATGGCTTTAGTGGAGAGATAACTAATAAACAAAAAGTTGTATGGGAAAGAAATTCAACTTACCAAAAATAGAAGGGGTCAAAATAGAAAATCATTTATGTGGAAACTTTCATGAAAGATAAAAATAGGTGGCACGTGGGGAAAAGTGTTAGCAGATGAATAAAGAGGAAACACATATGTATTGTTGAAGGCACTTGTCCATAATGGATGTAGTGGAGATATATTTATTCATGAGGGTGGTTACATTCGGTTGTGATCAATTAGAGGTGGTTTCAACTACATAAACAAACCACTCAAGTATAAATATTCAACACCCCCTCTTAATGACTAACCCAAAAACAACACCAAGTTTGTCTCAAAACTTTACAAATAACAAAGGACCAAGGGGTTTAGTCATTACATTGGTTGGTTGTTCCTTAGAAGGGTAGAAATGAAGAAATACATCACCCGAATCAACCAACTTTCAAATATAGTGATGATGTATTTCAATATGCTTAGTGTGGGCATGATATAAAGGGTTATTTACCATTTTTGAGACACCTTGATTATCAAAAAGGAGTGAAAGAGGTGTAACAATAGCTTGAGGAAGGTGAAAATCATTTAGAATATGATGACTCCATAATACTTTGCAACTAGCATTAATAACTACCTTGTATTTAGATTTCTTTGGAAGAGATGGTTACGAGTGGGTTGAAGCTTACTCTGCCAAGAAACAACTTCTGAACCAAAAGAGAAGATTTATCCAGTGGTGGATCTCCAAGTATCCACTAATCCTTCCCAATCAAAGTCTGTACAACCAATCAATATGAAATCTGCAACTCTACGATACGAATGTAAAAGTCAATATTTCCTTTCACGTATCTTAGAACTCATTTTTCTACTCCCCAATGAATAAGTTTTGGTTTAGAAAAGAACCAAGAAAGATAGATGACAACAAAACATAGATATTATCTTGTGGTTTTTAGATATATCAAGGTACCCACCAATTGTCTATAGAGAGATTCATTGATCAGTAATGAATCATCATGAATTGGAAGTTTTAACACGATCTCCATGGGTGTAGAAGAAGAGTTACACTGAAATTTTTGTAAGAAATTTGTGGCATACTTAACTTGAGAAATGAAAAGTAAGTGATCATGTTTCCAGAATTCTACACTAAGACAATAGTGAAGGAGGCCTAAATTAGTCATGTCAAAAGTAATACCTAAATCTGATTTTACCTCATGAATTGTAGTACTTCCACTTCATGTGATGACAAGGTCATCAACATAAAAAATAAGAAACAAAATTTCATTACCATCACTTTTGACATATATATTCGGACTAGAATGGTTCATTTTGAATCTTGAATCTCAAAGATGTTGATCTATCTTAATATACCAAGCTCAAGGAGCCTACCCAAGTCCATATAAGAACTTAAGAAACTTGGAGACCAAATGTTCACGACCACATTCCTGAAATCCCTCAGGATGCATCATATATACCTCTTCCTCCAAATCCTCATTTAGGAAAACACTCTTGACATCTATTTAAAATAATTTCTAACCAAATTGTTTAGTAAAGGAAAGAAATAATTGAAAAGTGACCATCTTCGTAGTAGGAGAAAAAGTCTCCTCATAGTCTATTCCCTCATGTTGTGAAAAGCCTTTCACAACAAGACGAGCCTCAGTACTTATCCAATGTACCACCCGCCTTGTACTTGATTTTGTATACCCGTTTGTATTCAATGGGGTATTTCCCTAGAGGCAATCGCACCAACTTCTACGTATCATTTTTTATGATGACATCATACTATAGTTGCATGACACTTTCTCATTTTGGTATGCCTTTGCCATGGAGTATTTATATGGTTCACGAATATTAAGAATATTATAAGAAAGAGTAAATTGAGCATGCTTTATGAATAATCAATCTTCTTATCATTTCTATAAGGTCGTACATCTAAGAGGATATAATTATCCATCTCTCACATCTTAGTTAATGGAGTAAAACCACTTAGGTCATCACGAAATTGAAGATATGGGATCCGATTGTGGTGATTTTGGAGAAGAAACCAACTCAAGTTGGCATCTTCAACACACAAGAGCACTAGTGGGAGATGGAATAGTTTGTACGAGAGTCCATGGGGGAGTATGAGAATAACCAAAGTCATCATTGGGCAAGGGAAAAAAACATTTTTCATTAACACTTGATTATTTTCCCCTTGATGACTATTGTCCCCTTGATAATTGTTGTCAAATAAAGACTTTGTTTCTTTTACATCAACATCCCTACTAATAATTATCTTATTAGTAGAAGTATCAATCAATCTATAGGCTTTAGATTGATCACTATAACCAACAAAGAAATACCTGGAACTTTTAGAGTCTAACTTACTCCTCTTTTTATCATGAACAAAACAATATGCAACTGAACCAAAAATGTGAAAAGTTGATACCTCAGGTTTGATTTTGGACCAAGCTTCTTTAGGAGTGATTTCCTACAAAGCTTTACATGGACTCTGATTAAGAATATATATACATCCGTGTTTATTGCTTCTCCCCATTATCTATATGGCACTCCTCTGCTATGCATCATGCATTGTGCCATCTCCATGATTGTTCTATTCCACCTCTCTACCACCCCATTCTGTTGTGGGGTATATGGGGTTGTCAACTAATGATGGATTTCTTTTTGTTTACAATAATCCTTGAATTTATTAGAAGTGAACTCACCCCATTATCGGATTCAAATTTTTGATTTGTTGGCTAGCCTGGTTCTCCACTAATGCCTTGAATTTTATGAAAGAGGCAAAAAAACATATTTCTTTTTCAAGAAGTAGATCCACATTGTTTGGAATAATCATCCACCAACAATAGAAAAGAATGTGCACCAAGGACAATGGGAGACTTATGATGGCTCATATAGATTTGCATAAACAAGATCTAGGAGCCCCTTTGTTAGAGTAGGTATTTACCTTAGCTCATGTTCACCTAGGTACATTATTTATCTTTATTGTATTTATCCTCACCCACTTATGTGTGTGGATATTTCTTTTTATTTATTTAGATATTAGGAGATATTATCTAGTTGTTAGGTATAGTTCTTTCCTTGATCTATGGTATTGACTAGTTCTTTCCTAGATCTATGGTATTGACTAGATCCTTGATGTCTAGTTCTCTCATAAATCTATGGACTTGACTAGTTCTTTCCATGATTTATGGCTTGATCTACGACCTTGACTGGTTCTTAGATTGTTATTCCTTGCCTATATAAGCAAGGCCCATTCTCATTGTATTTCATTGAGTTTCATAATAATATATGATATTGCTGCTCATTTGTTTGCAAAAGGTTTATGTAAAGTTATTATGGCGAATTACTTTCATCTTATTGATCGTGGTGTTTGATTAGCATCTGTGTTCTTGGCTTGGTACGATCTGGTTATCATTCATTTTACCCTTCGCACACCAAACACCTTTGAAGAAAAGGCTTCCTCTTTTGCTTCCCTACAAAACATTAAGCACACATATCTTTCTTCTCCGTAATACAAGGAAAACCAAGTAAACATTTTCTCTACTTAGTTTGGCAAGATATTGAAGGTTGAGATGATCATATCTCTCATGCCACAAAATGTTGGTATTGCCTTCTACAACTAAGGCATGTAGGTTGACCGTGGCAGGATCAACCAACTTGTACAAACCTTTGTGCCCAACACCCAAGGCAACAACCTTATTTTGTTTTATATCAAACACAATACATTGTTTTCCAAAGAAATTTACAACAATATTAGGATTTTCCATTAATTGACTTATAGACAACAAATTTTTGTTCATGTTAGGAACATATCTAACATTTTTAACCATGAGTTTGGTTTTATCATTCAACTGAATACGAACATCCCCAATCCCTTCTACAACATGTGATCTCCCATCCCCTAAAGTAACTGAATCAGAAGAACATAAATTAGCATGAAAGTTGACATACCAATCTTTTTGACACGTGAAGTGTCGAGATCCTCCAAAATCAAAGAACCAACACCGGTAGGGTTGCCATCCGAGCAAGATGCCATGAGGGCATATTCATCTTCTGACTCGTGTTCAACTACTGCCACATGTGCTTGCCCCTTCTACTTCTTCAGGGCATTTTGTCGCTTGCAACAATCCTTCTTCACATGACCAAACTTGTGACAATAGTAACACTTCACTTAAAATTTAGGAGAGGAAGTAGATGTACCGTCAACTTGTCGTTTCCACTTCCCTTTAGATTGAGAGGAAAAGGTGCTCTCAAATTGTCCAGAATTGGACTCATGACTATGTGTCTGTCTTCGCTCCTTTTACAACAGGTAGTAACTCACCTTGTCAAAGGTGAGAGTTTGAATTTCAACCATTAGATGGAGGGCCTCCACAAAAGACTCATATGAAGAAGGTAAGTTTTTAGAACCAAAGACACCATATCATCATCATCCACCTTTTTGTTGATGGATAATAGCTAGTCTCAGAGGTTTTTCATCCAAAGTAGGTGCTCGGAAAATGACCCATATTGCAACTTAATGGAAAAAGCATATTCTTTAGGTATAATACCTGAATCTTCTCCAATGTCTGATATTTATCCTTCAGACTAGTCCACAACACACTAGCCATAGTGGCATTTTAGATCTCAAGGATCAAATCATCTAATGGTGATAATTTTAAAATTAATAGAACCTTCTTATGAAATTTTGCAAGTGTCAGAATTTTGTGGCTCCATACATCAAAATTTGTGCCCCTCAACTTTTGTGTGTGAGATATTCGCCATTTCCAAAAAAAATGGAAATAATAAATAATATATTGCCTGCTATATATGTGAACATTAAAAAATGGAATGAGTTTATTATTCAAATGTGTTGCAAATGTAATGAACAACAGAGATTAAAAAGGCTCGGTAGAGTATCATGAGCATGAAACTGGCCTCTGTGCCCTTGCAGTAGCCCTTGTAATTATTCCTGAATACTGTCATGGGGTCGCAACTGGTAAAATAACATGAAATAGGCTTGTGTGCCCTTACCTTTACCCTCACAACTACTCATGATTTTTTCCCTTAGCGACTGTTAAAACAAAAAGTAAATGTCCTGTGCGTCTCACGAACGAGCAGTAAAATGCCTTACGCAACTGTATTTTTATTCAATTTGCGAATGATCTTCGCAATTCCTCAATCCACAATGGGAATACAGGTTCTCAATACAAACGTCTCTGTGACTGCTCACGATTCCATGAATTATGCTATGAAATCCACAATGTTGCACCACCAAATACATAGATAGCCATGAAGAAATCCCTTCAAACTCTGCAAATAAGGAAAACTTCCTCGAGTTCGTACCTTGTTAGGGTTTCCTTGAACTTCCAGTTCGTTTCTCTTGACAGGCTTCCTCGAATTGTGAACAAAAGGATCTGATACCAAGGCTAACAGATGAATAAAGAAGAAACAAGTATGCGTTGATGAAGGCACTATCCATGATGGATGTAGCAGAGATATATTTATTCATGAGGGTGGTTACATTCAGTTGTGATCAGTTAGAGGTAGTCCAACTGCATAACAACTATTAAGTATAAATATTCAACAAAAAGATGGAATAAAAATAGAGATTCTAAAGATAGATCGAGAAAGCATGTAAGGTAGAAAAGAAAACATCTAGGAGCATCAAAAGTTCAGTGTAGGTTTAGGAACTAGGAGATGAAGACATGTGGCATAAATATCGCCCCTATGTAATAGTTAGGTGTTATTTTTGGAACCCAAGGGCTAAATATAGTTCTTGTTCAACTAGTGAAGGGCAAGTCCCCACTAGTATAAATACCCCTTGGGGATCATTGTAAAAATTACTACCAAGATATATAATGTTATGTTGTTGGTGTTTAAAATAGAGAGCATTAAGTTGATAGTAGAGAGATGATTAGTTTATGGGAGATATGTTTTATTGATCAACATAGAGTAGGTTATTATGGAATCATTATGCGTGTGAATGTGTGTGTATATGTTATATTTCTTTTGCTTTAAGTGTGAATGTTCTAATGTATTTCCTTCTTAAATACTTCATCATCAACATGTGAAACATGGTGGGAACCCAAAATCTCTCGCACCTTGGGTGAGTGTGCTAAGGTTTCTTGTCTAAGTGTGATAGGCTATCATAGGAAGATAAGTGTTGTTGGTGTGTGGCAAAGTAGTAAGAAGTTTTGTGTTCACATGTATGGTCAAACTAGACATGTAAAAAAGCTCAAGGAGCTTGTTTGAACCCATAAAGAGAAAGACAAAGTTTGCATCCCAAGGAAGAGACCTACAAAAATCCTTGAGGTTGTTCCACATAGATCTTCTCTTAAAGATCACCATGCATGAAGGTAATCTTTACATCCATCGGATAGGTTGGCCATCAATCTAATGTAACACAGGAGATAACAAGGCGAATAGAATCCATATTTGTAACAAGAGAAAAAGTCTCAAAGTAATCAAATCCTTTGACTTGTGAGAGTCCCTTAGCTACAAGACGTGGCCTTATGCTTATCGCCAAACCATTTGTCACATATTTAGTCTTATAGACCCATTTACAACATAAAAGTTTTATTTACTTAGGAAGATGCACTAACTCCCACGTGTTATTCTTCATGAGTGAAGAATATTCATCTTGCATAACTTCCCACTCAAGTTCACTTGTACCTCATTAAACAATACTGGATCAATAGAAATTGCTTGGCTCATAAGAGTAGTACTAAAAGTCTCAGATCGAGTGTGACGAGGATTAGAAGGATCACCAACCAAAGAACCAATTGCTTGCAAAGTAAATTTCACACACTTGGGTATGTTTTGTGTAGGAGGAAGTAGAGTAGGATCATCGGGTGTGTCATCATAAATATCGGAAGTATATCCTCCCTCTCATGAGCGGGATGCGAAGCCAATGATGGAGAAGACTCGGATGTTGGCTCAGAAGAAATGAGACTCATCAACTTTAACATCATTGAATCAACAAATCACGCATGATATGATCAAAGAGGTGGTATACCTTCACATCCTCGCAATGATTGACAAAAATGCACTTTTGGCTCCTCTTCTCCATAGATTTTTTCTTATCATCGAACAAATACAAATTCCTTACTTCGAAGACATGAAATGCGAAACATCACATTTTTCACTGATTAAGCTTATTTAGGAGTCTTGTCTTGCACTACCTTATGGGGAATGCAAATTTTAATATAATTTGTAAATTTATTGCTTCAACCTAGAACTCACACGCCAATTCCTTAGATCAGTATCATGCGATTCACCAATTCCTTGCGTGTTCCATTTTTTCTCATTTACTCCATTCACCAATTCACCATAATGCAAGTATTTTGTATTGATGCAAAATAACATGACCAAAGTACAAAAATATTGAAAAATATTACATATATATTCCCCCATTATTTGTGCAAAGCTTTTTCAAAGAAAGTCCTTATTTCTTCTCAAAATATGCCTTGAAGGCCTAAAAGTTCCCAAATAATTCACTTTTATACTACAAAAACACGCCCAATTCTTCTAAGTAAAATCATCAATGACAGTTGGTAAATATTTTTCACGGAAAAATGACCTAGTGGGATACGTCATCAAATCACTATGCCTTAATTCAACCTGGAGCCTTAGATATCAAAGTTTGTCCCTTTGGAAAGGGATCTTGATTTTGTTTTCTAAGCATGCATGCGGGGTAAACAATCTCATAATTAAAGACCTTAGGAATCCCTTTCACCATTTTCTCGTGAGCTCGGTTATTGTAAATACTTGTAATTCAGGTGACCAAAGTATTTGTGCCATAGTTTTCTCATTGTGTTAGCATGAACAATAAGTGAAGACCCTATTGTGGTATCAAAATTATCAAATACATAAATGCATGAACGATGGTCCACCACACATGTAGCTAAAAAATCTTGTGGATCGAGATAATTTTTTAATTACAACACCGAAATAAACTCCACAATTTTTTCGTAACAGAACTAAAAATATGATAGATTAACACTAAATTAGATGAAATTTTAGGTACCAAGAGTACATCATCAATGCACACATTCTACACTTGTGCAAATCCAAATCCCAAAACATGGAGTTTTAAGGATTTTCCCATGATTATTTGAGAAGTGTTACAACTAGAAAGAGAGCTCAATAAACCATGTGATTGAGTTAGATGTTAGATGATAAGAAGTGCTAGAATAAAAATCCATCTATCTGATGTAGAAGAACAAGCCCTAACAGAAAGAGATTTTCCTTTCCCTGTATTTGTGGAGGAAGGAACGCCAATTTTATGTTGCTTCAGTTTTGCTTCCAATGCTTCTATTCTCTTATAAAATTTGTAATCAAGATGATTAGTTTTGTTACAATATGGACAAGGGTCATAAACCTTCTTTTTCCTGAAAAACTTTTGAGACTTGTTAGAATTTGAAGGTTTAGAGGTCTTTGTGGTGGTTGGAGAAGATTTATGTGACTTTCTAGAGGAGGCCCTAATTTTGGTTGTGGTTTCCATTTTCCCTTAGAGGAATTTTCCACTAGTGCATGACTTGAGCTAGGTAAGGCATCAAATGCTCGAAGTTTTTTTGTTCACAAGTAATCTATTTACAAATCAACTCAAAAGTAGGCATCTTGAAATTTTCTTCTAAAGCATCCATTATGGAGTAAAATGTGGATACAAACATACTATAAGGATCTTTTAATTTAGACATAATCAAAATTATACATTTATCTTTCTTATTTTCTCTACCACCAACCTTTATTTGTGATCTAAGTGATTTGAATTTTAGCAAAAATTCTTCAATAGATAGAAAACCGAGGGAAAACGGGCATTCAACTCTATATCTAACTATAGTACATTTGATTTACCAAACAAAATTCAAATATTTCCCATACCTCTTTTGGAGTTTTGGATTCATCTATGTGAAATTGCAAACTCTCAGAAACATTTAGGCCAACCAATCTAAGAGCTTCATCATGCTTACACGTGTAGGTGTACTTATCCTTCTCGAGGTGAACACATCAATGATTTCTTGAAAAAATCTCCATAGACCTCTAGACTAGAGCAAATATCTCCTCTTCGGTTTCCAAGCATGATAGATGAGTTCAAGGGTTTTATAATATGTTATCCATTGCATATGAGGAAGCAAAAGAAGTGGCAAAAAAGAAGGCTATAGACATAATTAGTTAGCGAGAAAAACTCCACCCCCAAAATGGTTATCTTCTTCAAAAAAATACCCCTTTTAACAACATCCCTATTTTTGAAAAATGTACCCTCCTTTGAAAACATAAATCTAAAAATGATAGTTTTCCTCTAAAATTTCAAAATAATCTCACTTGTTTACAATTTTTTTTTACCCCTTATAAAAAATTCTTGCAAAATGAGTTATGTTCCAAAATATCCACCTCGATATTTACTTATTGTGCTCTTGATTGTGTGAGTTGGAGATGAGGCCGAGTTTGAAAGAGGAGGTTGAGTCTATTCCAACCACCGTCGACGAGGAGGAGGATGGAGCGGTTAATGTTGTGGCAGTAAACCATGTAAAATATGTGTTGTATGTAATACAAACAATGCCACGTCCAATCCAAATGCAAATCAAATTATATAGCCTTCACGCCAGATAAGGAAAATAGAATTAATCAAATCGAGCTTCTTCTACCACTCCTAAGCTATGATACCATATCAGGGTAACCCATAGGATCTAGGTAGGAACCTGTGACATATTAAGCCTTTAATTTGACACACACGTGCTCAAAATCTCCTTGAACACACAACATGAGAACAAAATAACACAACAAAACTATTGTATTATTCTTCTACTCTCAACTGTCTTCCAAGTTATATGAATTCTTAAAAAAAGGCTTTACATGGAGGTTATGAATAACAACCTTAAATTCGTTTTAAAAATATTGTTAAAACACCACCAATACAAGAAACCACGTTTGAATATTAAGACAAACTTGGTTATAAAAAAGCAACTACATACTAACTCCCTATAACAAGTTGGTGTCATGTGTTTTGCAAGGGAAAAATTCAACTTGAAAACATGACAACTATACCCTAGTGTCAAAACTTTTCATTGTAAACCTTCCCCAACATCTCTCCAAGTCGGTCCACCCCCGTGTCGAGGCCTATTTCAATCTACTCAATGGCCATTTTTGTGGTCCCACCCTTGCCCATGTGTTGAAAAGAGGAAAACAAGTTCAAAGGATTCTTTGGAGACAATGTCTTTCAAGGTGGATCTTTCGACAGACTTAGGAATGGCTATTTTTAGCCTTTCTAGGGTTGGTGCAAATTATTCGGAGCATATTAGGAGTCCTAAATTCATCAGGGAGGTTTATTCATGAGCCAACTTCATTGTGCAAGTGATTTTGGAAGATTTTGGAATGATCGGGGTTTAGGAGCAAGTTCAAAGCAAAAGCGGGTTTTTGAGCCCAAAGGAACTTACACTGCGAAAAATCACATGAGATTTGGGAGATGATTCTAGGAGCTTCGGAATGAGTTTGAGGTCAAACAAAATATAAATGAAAATATTATTCAATTCCCTACATGGTGATAATCTCATATTTTTCACAACACCCATGAATTTCTTTAAAAGAGGTTTCAATATGAATAATACCTTTAGACCCATTCCATCCTTCTCAAAATGTTTTTTTCCAATAAAATTCATGTAAATAAGTGCCAAAAAATTCATCTAGGAGCTTCAACAATGTCATTTTCAAGTTCCTCTCGAAGGTAAAAGCTCTACTTAGCCAAAATTTTAGTGACATGTGTCAACATGAGACTAATGTGTAATTTCGGTGTCCCTCCATCCCTTTCTAAGGGGACAAGGGGGAAAAAATGTGCCCCCCACCTTAAGACTCATGGACCCACCACATGACCCTAGGAGGCTCCGATAAGCACCATTTGCCAAATTTCTAGCCTCCACTCTAATTCACGCATGCTCGACACTTGTCATCACCAGGATAATGCGCACTTTGGGTGTGCCTCTATCCCATTCCAAGGGGACAAGGGGGGCAGAAAAAAGTGACCCCCCACCATGCTCCGATTGGCTTCCTCATATGCCCAGAAACTAGCTCTCGGGTGCTCAAACTAAGTTTTTCGTAAAACCCTCAGCATGTGCATGTGTGCCATGTGTTACCATAGGGCTAAGGTGAAATTTCGGTGTCCCTTTGTCCCATTACAAGGGGTAAATGGGGGCATAAAAATGCACCCCCCTTCCTCTCTCTCTCTCATGCCTATAAAACCTAGAGTTAGTCATTTTTTCACTCTCCCCACATTGCTCCATTTCTACCCGGAACTCTAGCGAAATTTTTCTAGATTCCTCCATCTCCATTTTCTCCATGAATTCAACCATCCATTTTCTCATGATCGTGGTGGAATAAATTTCATGAAAAATTACAAAATTTAAAGGTTCAGGACACATTTTTGCTAGATTGACTTCGTAGCCCACAAAGAGAAAATCTTCAAAACTTGTTAACCGGTGCACGGATTGAGCGTGGGTTTTTTTTTGCATTCTTCACCATTTCTAGGTGCCTTGAGAACCCAAGTGGTAGCAATGACATACATGGCCCCAAAAAAATTTGGTGAAAAACATCGACTTCGTGCCCTCATTTTATAAAATTTTATTTCTGTTGTTGTAAAGATCGGTTTGAGCTAAAAAGTTGTATGTGAGATAACGAGAAAAACCCCATCTCAAAAAAGTTGGTTTCGTCAAAATCTGAGGTCGGTAAATCCATTTTCCAAAAATAGTAAGTCTCACATGAGCACTTACTATAAATAGCAAATTCTCACATAAGACAAAATCTTCAAGGGTAGTGTGTACGAGGAACATCCAGAGGAATGAGAAAAGTGATCGAAGGTGAAAATTTTGAAAAGGGTGAAAAGCTCAATTTACTAAAAATAGTAAACTTACATTCCGGGTATAGAGAAGTGTCAGTGCCGACCATGAAGTTCAAATTTCCAAGCCTTGAACCAGTCTCAACTCTCTCTTGAGTACTCAATTGTTGGGGACAATAATGTCACCCACATGGACCTCAAAGATCTCAAAGATTGAATGCTTGGAGGACTAGGAAATCAAAGTGGAGGACAAATTTTTCATGAGTGGGTTTATGCAACATGTAGACACCTAATGTCGGTTACAAAGTATCGAATTGGTGGTGGCATGTTCTCACCAATATGAACCAGAATTGAGAACTATTTGAGCGGATGATGGCTCAGCCATGGCAGTGCTTGCTCCCAAATCCATCTCTCATTCAATGCAGATCCCAATTTGGAACAATATGGCTGTCATTTCAAAATATGTTGCAGCAAAAGAGTGGACCAAAATGGACTCCTACCTTCAGGGCCTCACACTTGGTTCATGGTTAAAACAAGTAAGAAAACCTTCACGAGTGCCAAAGTATTTCCTACGAAGTGAATTTCACGAAGGCTTTATTAGATGCAATCATCCTTCTCAATCGAGGTGATGGGAGAAGAAACCATGAAATAATTTCAAGACTGGATGGATCTATTCATGTTCATGATCATGGAAGACAAAGAAGAGAATTGATTGGGGATAAATCATTAGTGACAATCTGCATCATCAGTTGCTCTAGGTACTGGTCTCGAAGAAGTTCACTATGACTTCATATTTGGTGTATGCTCTTGCAAGCTCGAGATTGTTAAAAGGTTGAAACACTTGCTTAGAACATTTCTCCTAAGGTAGAAACATTTGAAAGATATCCTCAGTTGATCTTGAAGGAGAGAAAAAGCATTTCATAAGGGTGAATGATGCCTTCACCATGTTTTCCATCAAGAACACTAGAGGGGAATCTTCACTCAAGGTTGTCGCCACAAGTGGCCTCTTTGATCAAGAAGTACGAATCATATTTCACTCAATTTTCCACTTTCTCCTACATCTGAGTTTCCAGTTATGATCTTTCTCCACTAAGGTTACCATGGTATCTCAGTGACAAGATCATCCTATTTGAGCTATGCAGACAACTTTCCCATGTCATATTAAGCTTAAGAATTGGAAGAGGAATAATGTCTCATGTCCCATCTCACTTAGAATATTCACCTACAAGAGTGTCAATAATGCTACACACCTAGAAGTTTCCTTCACACCCCTGAGAATGTATTCATATACATCGAGGGCAGAATTCGACATTCGAAGTGATCCAGACACTTTCTATCTCCTAGAGTCATATCATATTTCACAGATCGAAGATTATTGGGTGAATTTCATAGATGAATTTTTTGTCAGGGAAAGAGACCATATTCAAACGACACTTGGAAAAATGAAGAGATTCAAGTTTGGCTGGTTCGAAGAGGGAATTCAAGATGATGGTACAGAGTTGTATGATCTGGAGTATAAAGCAATGAAGGCTTCACCTTTCCAATGGTAACATGAAGTGTCCGCGAGTCGGGAGACATGGGTGAGTGGACCGAGGTTGTAATCAAAAGATCAAAGGAAACAATATAGAAAGAAGAAGGTTTCCGCCATTGCATCAAGAAGTTTCCCACCCTTCAAAGATAGGCATCACACCACTCTTTGTGGAAGGTCGTGTAGAAAAATTTGGGCTCAATTCATTTTGGAGAGATTTCAAAGCGCAAAGTAGTGGAATCGGAGGCCCCCTACTACAAGATATTGCACACAAAATTTATAACAATAGAGGATATTGTAGTAGAATCGAGTTTAAGAAATTGATTGAGTTCATCTTTCAATTCCTCAACAGTCCCAGAGCTTCCCACATTCCACAATCACTCATGTTATTCTTGTACAAGATGGACCTCCTCCCCCGAGCGAGGAAAGGACATACATGCTAGTTATAGATCCCAAGACAAATGAGATGTTTCCTTGGATGAAAGAAATGATCAAAAAAGAGGCTCATGATAGTCCGAAGGTGACGGTCCCCGATTTTCAGAGATATCATCATTAGTCAAAGGGAAGAAGAAAAAGTTCTCTCAAGTAGCTTCTCACTTTTTCAGTGGTGCCACAGGCAATCAGTATGTAGAAGTGGTCGGGCCGAAGGTAATCAAGTGTATCGAAGAAATGACACCAACTAACAATGAGATGAGCATCATTACCTTAGGCCCAAACCAAACATAAGGGATATGCACATATGTTTCAGAGTCTTCACGCTTGCCTCCTTGTGAGGAACCAAGAAACAAAGAGAAGATCGATCATTGGAAGACCACTTGCAAACAATCACCTCATATGTGCAACATTTCATGGACTTGAATGCTTCATCATCGCTCCCAATTGAAGAGGTTACTCTAATCAATAGCTTCGATCTAGAGTCCATCCGAAAGATGCAGGGATTCACCATGCAAGGACGAGAAAATGACAAATGGACAAGCAAGATCATAGAGAAAGGGAAAGCATTGCTTCTAGAGGTAATCTCATTATACAAGTACATGTGCACAACTGCCAACAAATCCCTAGATGATAAGGGAAGGATTGGAAAAGGAAAAAGATCATTGGGACCAAGTTCATCCACTAGTGATGGAGATGGGAGATGCTCATTCTTGAGTATTGGTAAGAAGGAAAGTGTTCAAATCTCCTCGAGGATTCGTCATGTGTGTGGGAAACAAACCTTACCTCTAGATATGAAATGTTGATCCGGACTATTGATGAGTTGGACTCAAATGAGGAGAATGCCTTCGAGATGTAAGAAAAGTCAATATCAGAATGCAAAAGCTTGGAGTGTTTGCCATTATTGATGAGAGCACTTCCGTAGATGAATTATTGAGGCATTTGAGGAGTATGTCTAGAAAAAGGTAGGGGACAATTTTTCTTTCAACGAAGATACATCTGGAGTCTCTATCGAGATCAAAGCCACAATTTCACACATTGCAGAGAAATATCAGTCATGGTTCGATAAGAGAAAAAGCATCAATGATATCTTGGATGGTTGGATAAAGTCCTCAAGTTTTGTATGCATTCCTCAAGCGAGATAAAGTTGCACTGCATGCAACTCGATACAATAAAGAGTTCAAGGGAGTGGAAATTTTTCTAGTGGAGCTTGGCATGGATCAATTAGGTGGCGAGGTAGAATCAACGAAGGCATCATCTTCATTGGCCTAGTTATCTCTCTCTCCTTCCCCCTCCTCCTTCATGTTCTATTTCTTCATTGGGGTTGTACTTTTCATTTTGTCCTATTCATATTTTTTCCTATTCATTTAAATGTGACTATAGTTTGTAATGTAATAAGTCACCTTAATTAATAAAAGGGGACTTAATTCTATTCTAGGAATATGAAAAGTCACATGTGTAAGGGACAAATGAAAAGTCATGTGGGGGGTAGGTGAAGAGTCTTTCTCAACTCTATAAATTGTAATGACACCCTCATTCTTAAGGGTTGTCAATTTTGTATGCTCAAGGAGATATTACTACTTGGAAAAAAAAAAGAGATAGAAAATTTCCTCTATTTTTCCTCTCATATGTTCTTCCATTCCTCACTATGTACAACTTTTCCAAACTATCAATGAAGAAGAAAGGAGTTTCTTTCTTTTCTTGATGAGAGAATTACTAAAACTTTGTGTTCCTAATTCTACCTTGTCTTGATGCTAGTAACAAAGTTGTTTTCTTTCTAATTTGTGTGATGATATACTCTGATTAATGTCTACAGGCATATGATTTTCTACCTAAGATATTAATCCCCCCTTCCTTTTTCCCACTCCCTTTTCCACCTACTCAGCAAATTCCTCTCTTGCAAGAAATTGCAAGATTTTACCACAGGTTCAATGGAGTGTTCTGTTGGATCCTCGACCTCTAGGCCATCCATAGATTTCATTTTCATTCATGCATAATAAATGGAGTTGCACCATTCAAGTAGAGGGACCTAGAGTCTCAGAGCATTAACGGATACCCACCAATTTGTCTACTTGACAAATTTTCTCGCCAACACAAGCTTAACAAATGGTGTGAACATAACTTCTAACTAGTAGCTAGAAAATAACTCATACTACTTCCTAATATACCCAGTGTGAACACAATGCTAACAAAACCTAGAATATCTTTTGAATCTTAAAATTTATCATTACGATGTTTGGAAACCATCATCAAATGACATACTAATTCAAAACAAAAGGGAAATTTTGGTATGTGTAGTGTGCAAACATCCACATAAATGTGTATAACTATGAAACATTAAAACAATATAAACACATATATGATCAAAGTAGAATTATTACCAATATATTAAACTTACGTTTGAAGGAGTTGGACCCATGGGCCGATACCGAAGCTATCCTCCCTATCGACAAATATATAGATATAACGATGGAGTTTCCCCAATAGCCTTCCTCATAGGAATATTCCAATGAATCTTTCTTCCACACTAACTTCCTTTAACACTAGCTCTATGCTTTTATAAAAACAATTATAGGCTATTATTAAATTTAAAAATAGATTACTTGTAGAACAAGTCTTCTTAAATATGGACTTTAAAGTGTTTTTTATTAATAGTCAAAGTCAAGATAGCCTTAGAACTTAAACAAAAATGTTAAGGCACTAAAACATTCTTTCTCTATTATTTGATCTAATTTAGGCTATCAAATAAACTAAGTATTTTATTCAACTAAATGTATTGAAAATTTTGTGTACTACAAAAATTTTAATTTTGTATTGTTTTGTGAAGTAGGATAACGTGTATGAAGTAACAACAACAACAACAACAATTTGCAACGTGACATGATGCTTAAATTATGTTGTTCTAATATTAAATTGTGGAACAATACTTGAGTGAGCAGGAATGGAACACCTTAGGGTTTCAATTGCACATCACTTTGACATGTGATGTAAACACCCAAGTGCCTCAAGATATACATGATGCCTCATTTAGAATCTTATGTGCATGGACATTTTGATGTGATCAATAATTTTGTGTATTATTATGTTCATGGATAGTGCTTGGTGTGTAGATGATCCAAAAATGGATCTAGAAGTACCCAATTCTATGTATTCTCTTTTTGAAAATTGTAATGCATACCCTCATCAAGTTCATTATACTAGAAGATGGTTAATTATGGTTGACGGTGATCCAGACATCTTCAAATGATGAAAAGACCATTTCATGTTTTGTTATGTGTGGTGACTATGCGACAATTACATAACCACCGCTATAGTTGTGAAATTGTCATTCTTCACAGAGTAGCACTTGTGAGACCACTACCTACAAGCACCAGCGGTTATGCAACTGTCATGACAGTTCCACAACCACCTCCTACAGATTGTGGTGGTTCCATCCCCAATGTCGTTAAGTCATGTTGACGGTGGTTCAGACACCTTTGAATGAAGAAAAGACCATTTCATGGTTTTATACGTGTGGTGACTTTGTGAGGGTTACGGTACCGCCATGACGGCTATAGAATCGCTGCTCTTCACATAGTAGCGAGAAGGACCTACATCTATAGGCACCGTAATTGCATAACCACCACACCATTTTGGCAACTTTCTCTTGATGAGCTGCGACAATTCGATCCCCGATGACACCAAAATGAGTATCCAAATAGTTACAAATGTTTGGGCTTCCTAAACCGGTTCGTTTCACCTCTCATTTCATCCTTGGGAAGAGAAAATATAAATACATGCACATTTACTCATCTAAGAAAGTGATTTTGGTGAATTCAAGTGTGAGCAAAAGAGAGAAGGTCTGAATTATTCTTGTTTTGTTCATAGACAATTGAGTTCTTTATTGTTGAGGATTGTAAGCAAGTAGAGGGAGCTTGAATCTTCTTGAAGGCCATATATTGGCAGTGAACTTGTATTGTATTGGAGAATTACATAGTGAAGGGAAGAAATTGCTCACCTAATTAGAGTTTTTCCCAAATTGGGTTTCTCTAGGATAAATCTCTTGTCTCATTGTCTTTCATCTCTCAATTTCAGTATTGTGTGAATGATTCTTGCATAACATATTGGATAATAAGAACTTTGGTTGTTGTTCATTCATTATCACTAAGATAGGATCTATTTATTGTTCAAAAGAGGCAATTTACGGATTAGTAGATGAAAAAGCATAAAAAAAGATCCAAACTATTTCATAATTTTCATATCAAATGTTAAAATTTGTTTGAGCAAATTGAAACTTGTAAGCTAATTTTTAATGTCATTTAAAACATTGCTCTCATTATATCAAGTATACCAATCAATACATTTTGGATTAGCCTTGTTTTAATAGATTTTTATAAGAGGTGGTGGCACTCTAACTCGCCCAAACAATGCTAGATAACATAATTGGAAGTATTTCTATAAATGTGTTTCTTTATTTATGTTTGATTTGATTTTACTAAATTTATTGATATGTAATAAAATTTCTTACAAAAAATTTCCTAACATTAAATATAAAATGCAAAATTGTCCACCACAAAATTTAATGAAGTTTAGCCATTGCACACTATTGGTGAAATAATTTGTCAATATGGCAAATTAGGTGTTTCCACCAACGCTCACGGGACTAGGTCCCTTTGCATTGAATGGGGCATCTCCCATTATTGAATGTAAACTAATATACTCCTATCTAAGTGTTATGGGTTGGCCAAATGGTGGGGATCACACAGGAACACTTCACTAAACCTATGACAAAGTGCTTGTATGGGGTACAAGGAGGAAATTGCAGCGATGAGGGGTGAAGGAGAGAAATTAGACAAAGGAAGGTTATTGTTGTGAGTAGGCACAAGCAAGAATTCACACCCAATAACCGAAGTAGTTTGACATTCAATTTAGAGGAAAGAAACAATGAAGCTATCTAGTGAGAAGAACAAACCTAGACACACAGTTCTTAGATTCATTTATCAAAGATACACAACTCTTTCTTGATCACTATGCTTGCAAAGTGCATAAAAGAGAGAAATAAAAGAACACATAGGAAAATGGGAATGGAAGAAATGTAGCTTTATTTCATGTGTTGGTGATACAAAGCTCAACACCCAAATCACAATCCACCATTGCTACAAAGAACTAAATTTTCAAGATCTTTTGGAATGGGGAAGCCATCCCAATTTATAGCAATGTGAATTGACCTTTCACCTACCCCCCACATGACTCTTCATGTTCTCATTCAACTTGTGACTTTATATCTTCCTAGGACATGATAAATAAGTTCCCTTTTTATAAATTAAAGGGATTTTACAATTACACTTTAGAAAGTCACTTAAGTGAATGAGACAAAATACAATGATTACGCTCAATGAAGAATTAGAAAGGGGAGAGAAGGAAGAGGGAGAAAGAGAGAAGGGGGAAGAATTTTCCATATTTGATGAAGAAGCTCCCTGCGATGAAGAACATTGTTGATTCATGCTCCTTGATGAAATATTTTTGAGAACAAACTCATGGTCCTTGAATTCCTTATCGAACCGAAGTGATTCTTGCATGTGCCGGCTTATATGTCTTTGAAATGAAAAGCAACCGAACACGTTGGTTCATGCTTTGGGGACATCGCTGATCTTCTTGCACTAACTGAGCCATTTTTCATGATCCATTGCATTTGCAGAAATGCAATGAGCCAGGGACTCTAGTTTATCTTCGTTGAAGGAAAGAGAATCATTTGCCTCTTTCTTAACTAGCTCTGGGAAGAAAACAATGAGCTCTTCTAATGATGAATCCTCAATGAGAGGCGGGAACTCAAGTCTCTGAACATAATTTTAGACATTGTTCAATATCTCAAAAGCATATTTTCCATAAGAGTCCAACTCAAATATTCAATTCTTGAGAATTTCATATTTCATATCCATGATGCAAATCCAAACTTGAGACAAGTTCTCTATGGCGGATGCGAACACGTTCTTACCCATGAGGGTGTGAGAGTCGAAGGAGATCATCTCGAACACCAGTGGGAACATCTCATCCAAATGATTGACCTCTTTTGCAAACTCCTCCTTTGATTTATTAGCTTCCAACAAGGTTGCAAGGATATACTTGATGAGAGAGATGACTTTTGGAAACAATGTCTTGCCTTGTTTGATGATTTTTTCAACCAACTTTTCATTAGCCTTCCCCTGCATGATGTAACCTTGTGCTTTCTTGATTGCCTCAGGATCAACACTTTGCTGCGATCGAGTAATATCTCCTATGGGAAGATAAGATCTTGAGTCGATTCCAAGAAGGGTTAGATGCAGGCACTGAGAGCTTTTACTTGTTCCTCTAGTTGTACAATTGTTTGTTTGTATTCTTCATTTTGAGCGAGGAGGTGGGAAGAGTATTCCTTGAATAGATGAGAGTCACCCTCATTCAAAGCTTGACCCAATGAGATGCAATTCAATTCATAGTCTGATGGATTCATGTCCTCGATAGGATTTTCAATCTTAGGCCTAACAACTTTAGCATATTGGTTACCTAAGATGCCACTAAAGAAGTGGGATATATTCTGGGCCTTCTTTCTTCTCTTGGAATTCAACGTTCTTGACATTTCTTCTAGATTTGTGCATGATAGAAATTTGTGATTTCCTTGGCCCACTTTCGAGAATTTCTTGAATCCATGGAAATGGCTCTTCGAGATTTGACACAATGTCGGTCGTCGAGCACTTTTAGGAGCTTGTTGTGGAACCAACTCTTGATCATCATGGGGAATATTTTCCATTAGGGAAGACATACCTGGATGCCCTTGAAGAAAAGGGGATGCTGATGAATCAATCTTGCAATGCTTTACTTCAACCAACCCACTTTGACTTACTTAGTTCAGCTCACCTTGGCTCACTTTGGCCAACTCTCCCAACTCACCTTGGTTTACTTAGCTCACTGATATCATTTAACCAGATCACCAGGGAGATGTGGATGAATCTAACCTGATTGATGATTTGTTTGCCTCGAGTTACAATGGAGCTTTGACTCCATTTGAATCTCTTTTGAATGTATAATGTCCCTTGGTTCTCAATTGTTGCACCTGTGATGTTTTGTCTCACTCTTGAACACAACTGTGACTGGAATGATGCCTCAAGACCTCTGTGAAGGATGAATTACCTTTTTTGAATTATGCAATCATCATACAACCATGTGAAGATGTCAAAAAGCAACGAGATGGCTGAAAACAAAATCTACTACAACTTTTTGCACTTGAAATGGAGACTTTCTATTTTTAGTAGGTGGAACCAGGACTGCTATTTTGGGATATTTCACCTATTTTTCTCAAAATTGAAATTCTTGATCATCTGGCATACTCAGTTCAACTTTGTTGACGATGCTTTACCATTTTCAAACACTTTCTATTTTTAGGCAGTTGTTTTTTGCTTTTTGTTATTTTTGGAAAGGTTGCCTAGTTTCTCATTTTCAATGTTCTCTGAGTGCACTAATTTGAGGGGACTTACTATTTTTAGTAAGTTACTATTTTTAGAAAGAGAGGATGCCAGATAATTACTATTTTTAGAAATTGTATTTGTCCACCTCAATTGTAATGAAAATGGAATAACCTGGATTAGGCTCGTTGCGACAATCTCGTGTCTCGAATTTCGAGATCAATCCGCCGATCGGAATGTCTATAAATTGAGCCGATTTATCATCCGCTTTATTCTTCTACAATGTTCTTGAAGGCATATGGGTTGAAGAATAGTTGAGAAAATTTCACCCGATTTTGATCACTGGTTTGAAAGATATGAGTTTTTCAAATTTCGATGCATATGGCTTCCTAGAAGGATTTTGACATGGTTTCTGGATAATTTGCAGGTTTAATGGAAGTTATTACTCAGCATTCATGGTGTTCATGAGAAAAATGAGATGGGTAAGAGTCACTTTGTGTTTTTATAACTTCCACGACAGCACTTTCACTTCACGGGAAGAAGAAATGAGAAGAAGCAAGGTATGAACAGTTAGTCAAATTTTTAAGTTTTGTTATCATGAGTTTTTGCAAGGGCAAAATTCACACCTAAAGACATGACAACCATACCCTACAATGAAATTTTTTGTTTAAAGGTCATCCCGAGCCCTCCTCTAGATCACCCTAACCCCCATGTCGGTCTTATCCCGTCCTTCTGAGTGGTCCAATGTGTTGTGTCATAATGTTCATAGGTGATTTAGGGATATTCATTCCATTCAGTACTTCAAGACAGGGTTTTTGAGAAGCTTAGGAATGGTTGTTTCCTGGCCTTCCTAAGGATGGTGCACACCCACGAAGTAGAACAAAGGACTCAAACTCATCATGGAGGTGTATCAGAGAGCTAAGAATGTTGTGTAATTGGTTTTGGAATAATTTGGGAAGTTTCAGAGGTTTTGGAGTAATTTCAGCAAAAGTGGGTCCTAGAGGGTAAAGCAGTGCACAGTGCAAAAATAGCTCTTGAGCTTCAGGAAGCGATTTTGGGAGCTCTGTAAGGAGTTAGGAGCCAAAAAAATATCTTTGGATATCTAATTGAGCCCTAAAGGATGGTAGTCTTACTTTTTTCACAAGATTCGGGCGGTTTCGTTCACAACCTATTTTCAAAGCATACACAACCTTTGAGCCCGAATAAAAGCCTATTTTAGGGGGTTATAGGTATAATCAAGGTATGAGAACATCACCATTGTGTTAAAAAGGCCTTTTCCATGCAATTTCATATAAATAAGCATGTGAAAATATGTCCAAGAGCTCAAGTTATGTGTCCGACAAGTTGCTCCACAAGGTAAAGGAGTTAGTCATTTTTTTGTGGAAAAATGGACCAATTAGAAGGTGGCGCACTTTTGTGCACCAACCGTCCCAAACGTTTGGGACAATTAGGACAAAAAGTGCACCCAACCTCATTTTAGGCCTCGAACCCTCATATGACCTCCGTTGAGCCTAACTAAGCCAATTTAGCCCCCATGCTCTCATTTCTAGCCCTCGCCTTCATCCAATCATGCTTTGCCACTTGGACCAATGAGATAGGGCGCCCTTTTTGCACCAACCATCCCAAAAGTTTAGGACGGTTGGGAGGAAATAGTGTGCCCATGCTCAACTTGAGGAAATTTACAAATTTTTAATTATAATTGTTGCTTCTCCTTCTACTTTGCACGCACGGAAACCATTGTTGCCAACACTTCTTCCTTTCCTCCCTTACCTTTGCTTCCATTCCTCCATTTTTCACTCCACACTCATTTTTCATCCTTCGTTGTTGTTACCATGAAAAAGACTTCACTTTTCAATTTTTTATCATGCTCGTGTGTTGTTAGAAACCCTTGTAGGCAAAATTGAAGAAATGCTCCATTTCTTGCAATCCCCGGAATCAATGAAAATTGAAGCATCTCTTCCTCTCCCAAATTCCTTCAAGCTGCAAAAAATAGAAAATGCAAAGGTGCCTTAGACCATTAATTGCAGCAACATCAAAATTTGTTCCCTAGCTTCCTTTTTCTCAATTTGTTGTTGATCCGGAAAGCGGGTGAAGCTAAGATTTTGAACGGAGCATCTAGAGAAAAACCCCATCACAAAGAAGTTAATTTTTCATCAATTGGAGGTGGGGAAGAAAACCTTCAAAAAATCTTGATGAGTCCATTAATGGCTGTCATTATGGCTTTGTGCCCAAAGCTCTCACCAGGAAAAAAATTCATTTTTTACTTCTGATCTTTTCAGTGAGCGAAACACAGTGAAATTCAGAGCAGGAGATAGCGACGAAGAGATGAATCAAAAAAATGTTGTTCCCGCTGCAAACCAAGGCCATTTTCTCCACATACTAAAAATGGCATATTTTATGCTTCTCCACATGCTAAAAATAGTAAATTCCCGAGTTGCAAGTTTGATCATCCGAGACAGTCAAGAAATATTGCAAAATGAGAAGTAGGACAAAAATGACAATTTTCCCAAAATAGCAAGTCCCCAAAAAACAACCTACTAAAAATAGAAATGTGCTAAAAATAGCAATGCATCAGCAATGAAGAGGATGGAATGTGCCCAAAGGTTTAGAAGGTGAAATCGGGGCAAAATAGGTGATATTTCCTAAAATAGCATGTCATGGTCCTACATTAAAAAGAAAGTCATCGTAAAAGAAAAAAATTGCAAATAACTTTATTTTCACTCATATTTTCACTTTTGGACTTTCCATGGGATAATGTGACTATTTCATGGCTCAAAAAGAGAATTGAGAACTTCATATGCATCTTGGAAACTTCACATTGAGTTCAACAGTGTTTGGAAGCAAGGCGGGGCATCGCAAGGCACAGGGGGTGGATCCACCACCATCTCTTGGTGAGCTAGGTGTCTTGGAATAAGTTGGTTAGAGTGAGCTCAATGAGCTAAGGGATTTCATTAATCAAGTGTCAAGGAGGATCATCGTGAGAATTTTGTGTTCATCCCGAGCTCACATTGGGAAGTTTTGAAACAATGTTTCTTAACACTCATTTCATGGTCTAGGGTGTTTGTGCATCATGTAAAAGGAGTTAGCTTGTGATCATCATCGGTGATGGAAAATGGTTCAAAATTCATTGAAGCTTCACATCAGTGTAGAAGAGTTGTAGGGGTCATCAGAAGCTAGGATTGTCATCTTCAAGTTCTTCAGGGTGGATCTGCATCAATGATGGAGGTATCTTCATTCTTTGGAGCATTTCTTCTTGCCTCTCTCTTCCTCTTTCTTCCTCCTCTTCTCTACCCCTTTCTAATTCGTGGTTGTGAGCAATCATGATGTTTTTCCTATTCATTAATGTGACTATATTTCAAAATGTAATAAGTCACCCTTATTTTATAAAAGGGGACTTAATATTCTTCCCTAGGAATGTCAAGAGTCACATGTGGAAAAGGAAAGTGAAAAGACACATGGGGGTAGGAGAAGAGTCATTTCTTGTTCTATATAATGTAATGACGCCCTCATTCTTAAGGGTTGTCAATTATGAACTCAAGAGAGAGGTCTACTTTGAGCAAGGAAAAAGAGATAGCATTCTTCCATTTTCTCTATCTATTTTCCTCTATTTCCAACATTGTACAACTTGTGAAGATGTCAATAAAGAAATGAGTTTCTTCTTTTCATGATGCATGAATGTGTGCAACTTTGTGTGCATGGTTTCCTCTCATCGTTGATATTCTGAACTTGATTGTTTTCTTCCTATAATTTGTGAATGTGAAACTTCTAATTAGCTTTGGAAAGAATATGATTTTCTACTTGCAGAGTTAATTCCTCCTAACTAACTTCTCACCCCCTTTCCCCATCTTTTAGTAAATTCCTCCCTTGCAATTCATTGCAAGCATTTGCCACAGATATAGTAGAGTGTGCCTCGTTGGATCCTTGGCCTCTTGGCCAACAACAAATTTCTCTTCATGTTCATTCACAATAAAGTGGAGTTGCACCACACAAGCGAAGGTACCTAGAGTCCCAGAGCGTTGGCAAGATAACCACATATTTGTCTACCTTACATTTTTTCTCGCCAAGAGTTTTTGGCGCCCACCGTGGGGCAAACTTGGCAGTAATCTTCACCCAAAAACTATCCCAAGAAAATACAAAAAATTCAAATATTTCAAAGATAGAAAAAAATTGAAAAATTAAAAAATAATAAAAGAGTAATGATTGGAAGCCATTGTTAGAAAACCCAATGTTGATCCCTCAGAAACGACTCTTCATATTCCACAATGTCTTTTCATATTCCTAGTGCAATATCTTCCCAAAACTAGTTGAAAGGAGCTATACCGGACCGAATAGACCGAGAGGAGTGGTTGATCCCGTTTTGAGGCTTTGCAAAACCCACAAGAAAAGATTAGAGATAACCCCTACTTTTTCTCTCAAGCTTGGCTCCATCGACTCTTCGAGTGGTACTCCTGGTAATCCCATTCAAACTCATATTGATACTCCCCTTGAGGAAGACAAAGAACCAGGAAGAAGAATTTACTGAAGAAGTTGAAGTTTCAAAATCGAAGTAGAAGAATCAATGGGGATGAAGCGAAAGACCCCAACCATTGTTCCATGGGGAAGGAATACATGCCCGCTCTCTCTGGCACCTCCTCTTCACAATCTACCAATAGATTCCCCAAGAACTTTCCAAAGTTCAAAGGTGATGGCACACAACTCCATGAAGAGCACATATTGGCCTTCATCACATCATGTGGAATTCTTGGAGTCAAACATGAAGATGTTCTTTGTAAAATTGTTCATGGAATCTCTCCAAGAAAAAAAAGAGAATGGTTGTACCTCTTACCTGTCAAATCAATCACCTGTTGGGATGATATTAAATCTATGTTCAAAGAAACATTTAAATTTGCTGAAGACTGCCAAGATCTCATCGGTCAATTGGTAAATGAAGAAATAAGAAAATTATACTATGAAAGACTTTGTGGCCCGTTTCAACAGGTTACTCAAAAGAATACCATATGATGATTCACAATCTGACAATAACGTGAAAAGGTTCTTCATCAATGCTCAAGCACCGGAAGTAGGATTCTTCGTACGAAGGGTTCAACCAAGGAATCTTGCATGAGCACAAGGAATGGCCATTGAAGTTGAAGATAATCTCATCCTATCTGGTAAGATCAAGAACCCTTCGAAAGGTAAGGCTCAACATCCTAAAGATGAGAGAGCTGACCCGTTATTAGTAGAGATTGATAAACGAAATGACATTGTTGAAGAAGGAAGTTTTTCAATGAACATCTCCTCAAAACCATAACAAGAATCAGATTGCAGGGGCATCCTAAAGGCTTGCCTTGGAAGCCCCACCTACCAATGCAAGCTACATAACTCAAGAGGATGAAGAAAGGCTTGAACAAGAAATTGAAGATGATGATCCCCTATAGATTGAAGAGCTTGAGAACGATGCACAAATCAGATTCTATGAGTATTCTGGAAGTGATGGAAATGATGACAAAGATACACCTAATTTTTCATGTGCGGTATTCACTCATTCTCAGTCTAAAAAAGGAGTTTATTCCTTTGTTGTTGCTCTGCGAAGAAGGCTGAAGATCCTCCTGTGGTGACTCTACCAAACAAAATAATCAATCGAGGATCCCCACTTCCACCTTGCATGGAATCTGCATTGGACAAACATGATCTGTGACAAGCAAGAAGTCACCCGTTATTCCAAGTAAGTCTTCCAATGCTTCTTCTAATTCTAAATCCACTTCTACAAAATATAGTCCTTCAAATTTCCTAGTGTACCTTTCAAAATAGCTTTCGTTCCCCAAACTTCCACTCCTACTTCCAAGCCCATCCTAACTTCAAAAGTAGTGTCTCCATCTCCCTATCCGCATCTGCTCCTTTTGACATCATAGAACATATGAACAAGACTAAAGTGTAGATTTCTGAATTTGAATATCTGCGGACTCATCCTAAACAATTTGAGAAGTTTGTCAGTCTTATCGGGGTAGTAGTTCAAAGCTCGATATTGTGACCCCTAGCTCTAAAATTATTATCAACTCCACCTACACTTCCCTCACATAACATGTTTTCCATGAGTGCATCAAAGACCGATAAGGTTGATCCTTTCTATGTTTCCCTTCTCATTGGAGAATACATATTGAATAATTACATAATAGATTCATGTGACTCTGACAACGTAATTCCTATGAAGGTTGCCAATGCCCTCAAACTCACCATGACTCGGATGGTGGCTCTTGTTACTCCATGGAGTCAAAGGAAGTCCCACTTGTAGGGAAGGTCAAAGATGCACAAGTGGCTCTTGCCGAATTTCTAGATAAGGTGTCAATGACCATCTTGGAAGCGGACATCCGAATACATTTGGAATGTTGTTAAGTAGAAGCTTCTGCTTAGATTTGGGAGAGAAAATTCAGATGAATTGGACTTCTGCAACCATGTTGGTTAAAGGAGATATGGAGAAATTGCTTCCTATGAAAAAGATGAGGTACAAGTCAAAAAGCAGGAAATCCAGGAGCCAACATCTTATACCAAAATAGCGGGAGGATGAATCATTTTGTAACAACTTAAGAAGAGGACGAGATTTCAATCTTGATAGGACCGAGCATTCCTTTACGGAGAGGTATTGATCTAGAGGAAGCATTGAGGAACTTTGAGTTACAAGAGAATAGCCCTGAATTGCCAAATGATGTGAGCCATGAAGAAGAAGAAATGGTTCTTGGTGAATTTCAAAGGGAGAAATCAACTTGTATGCTTACCCATGAAGAAGAGATATTCTCATTCCCATTTGGAGATGAATATACTCTCGATCATGCCATCCATGAAGAGACAAAGCCAACTTGTGATGAACCCTCGAAAGGTTTGAAAGAACAATGTGCAAGAACTCCTAAGAGTTGAGGAAGAAATAGAGGACCCTAAGCTCAGTCTCGAACTCTTGATGTGAGCTATGGAGCTACAAGACAAGCGTGAATCTATTCATGGTTTCTCAACTCATTCAAAAATTGGTCACGGCACGAAGCGAATCAAAGCAAAGAATTTGATGTCCTCCTGAGCCAATGGGTGTTGGATGTAATGAAGGAATTGAAGTTTTCTCCTTTCCATTCAAAGAAGAATATTCTTTCTATGATGAAAAGGTTGAAACAAAAAGTTTTGAGGTTCCCAAGGATGAAGTTCCTCTAGACAATGAGCTTCAAGATGATGGAGCAACTCCTCCAAAAGGTTGCCTTGAGTTTCAAAAAGAGGATTCTCTCGCATGAATGTAAGGGTGAACTTTTTGTAGTGCCAAAGGAAGACTTTGTGCAAGAACTCCTAAGAGTTGTGGAAGAAACGAAAGATCCTCAACTCAGTCTTGAACTGTTGATGTGAGCCATGTATTTGCAAGATGGGTATGAAGCCAATTCCACATCTTAACCAATTTGAATTTTGGTCGTGGTGAAATAAGACTAGGTGAAAAATTGATGTACCTCTTGCAACAATGATTGATGGGTATGATGATAAGATTGAAGTTTTCTCTTTCCCATTCGAAGAAGAGGAGTCTTTCTTTGTGGGAAATATTAGAACAAAAGTCCTTGAGCCCTCCGGAGATGAGACTCCCCACAACAATGAAGTGGTAGAATGCAACAAGCTTCAGGATGATGTAGCAATTCCTATAAGCGGCTCCCTTGAAATTTAAAATGAAGATTCTTTGAATAAGGATAAAAGTGAGATTTTGGAAATTTTAAAGAAGGGGTCCCTACAAGAAATCTTGGAAGCCGCAAAAGGCATGGAGGATCTCGCGATGAGTCTTGTCCTCTTGACTCATGCCATGGCCATGCAAGATAGGTATGAGGTTATGTCTAATCCTCGCTCTATTTCCAAACACCTCATAATGAGATAGATAAATTCAAGGCCTCTGGAGAAAAGGTTTTCAATATGCATGGATGGGGAAAGAAGAAAACTCAAGATATCCAAGCTATTCAAACAAAAGTCAACCCTAGGAAAGTAATGAGATGGTAAATGAGGAAGCAATAGTATCGGTAAATACGAAAGCCAATTTCCAATCTGAAATAGATTTCTAAGACAATAAAAGCAATGAAATTTCCGAGTGAAACCCCAAGCGTCCAGAAGCTCATGTAGGCTCATTCCTCCCAAGTATACATGAAGTCATGAAAGCACATGGCTTTCATAAGCAATTGAGGAAATGAGGCTACTTCCTTAAACCAATCAATGGCTTCACGAAACATCACAAATTGTCACCAAGGGGTAACCTCGAGAAGAGGAGCATTTCATTGAAAGCGGGTTGTCCCCCGCATTGTACCATAGGTGATTTAGGTTTGTTTTCCCTTTTTATGTTGTGTGTGTTTTCCCTTTTCAGTGTGGTGTGTTTCCTTTCAATTATGTGTGTGTGTGTGTTCCTCCTTTCTATCTACGGCAAGATGAGTGTTTCTCTAAAGCCCAATGGATAAAGCACTTTGCTCAATGTTGTGTATTGAGATTTTGGAGTTCTCATGGCATGTCCTCGTTGTGCTCGATCCACAACATGTCCCTAAGTCAAAGCCAAGTTGTTGTCATGAGTTTTTGCAAGGGAAAAATTGACACATGAAAACATGAAAACCATACTCTATAGTGAATTTTTTTTTAAAGGTCATCATGAGCCCTCCTCCAGATCACCCTAACCCCGTGTCGGTCCTATCCTCTCCTTCTGAGTGGTCCAATGTGTGGTGTCATAATGTTTATAGGCGATTTAGGGATATCCAGTCCATTCAAGGACTTTCAAGACAAGTTTCTCCAAGACATGGTTTTTGAGAAGCTTAGGAATGGTTGTTTCTGGCCTTCCTAAGGTGGTGCACACCCCCGAGAGTAGAATGAAGCACTCAAAATCATCATGGAGGTGTATCAAAGAGCTAAGAATGTTGTGCAATTGGTTTTCGAAGAATTTGGGAAGTTTTAGAGGTTTTGGAGCAATGTCAGCAAAAATGGGTCTTAGAGGGTAAAGCGATTGCACGAGTGCAACAATAGCTCTTGCGATTCAAGAAGTGATTCCGGGAGCTTTGTAAGGAGTTAGGAGCCAAACAAAATATCTTCGGATATCTAATTGAGAGCCCTAGAGGATGGTGGTCTTACTTTTTTCACAAGACTCGTGCGATTTACATTCACAACCTATTTTCAACATACACAACCTTTGAGCCCGAATAAAAAGCCTATTTTTAAGGGGTTCAGAGGTATAATCAAGGTATTAGACCATCACCATTGTGTTCGAAAAATGCACCCATGGGTAGGAAGACCAATACTTAGCCAATTTTGCATACTTGATCACTTAGCACGTTGTTGAAGAGAAACATGGTCACATTAAGGGGTTGTAGGTATAATCAAGGTATGAGATCATCACCATTGTGTTCAAAAAATGCACCCATGGGTAGGAAGGCCAATACTTCACCAATCTTGCATACTTGATCACTTAGCACGTTGTCGAAGAGGAACATGGTCACATGAGGGTCCAAGGGCTTCAATTTGGGGGTAGGGTGCATTTTGTTGTCCACATTGTCCCCACTATCCCAGATAGTTGGGACGGTTGGGACAATCGAGACAATTGGTACACCAAAATGCGTCAAACTCTAAACTATGAATTTAACAAACTCTGAAATGATGAAACCAACTTTCTTGGAGTTGTAGGTCTTTTTAGGTGAAATTTTATATCAATTTGACTCCCAAGACCATTTTAAGATCAATGAGAGGGTTTTCAAGACTTGATTCTACCTCCTCCAAAGCGTTGTTTTTTTCATTCGAGGACCTGTCAAGTGAATCTGCTAAGATTGGTTTGCACAAAGAAGCACTTAGGTCTTGTGAAAGATGTGAAAACTCCATCATGTAGAGGATCCTTTTAGCTTTTTGATGGTATCTTGTTTGCCTCTTGACTCATCTTGTAACTCCCGAATATTTTGTTAAAGTTCAAGTGCTTTTTTACACTACAAGCTCTTTAAGCCTCTAAAACCTACTTTCATTGTTCTTGCTCCAAAACCTCTGAAACTTTCACAAACTTTCCTTAATTCAATGCCTTACAAACTCTTCCATAACATCTTTAGATGACTTTAGGCTTCTTGATCAACCCCGAGGGATGCATACCTGATCCGAAAAGGCTAAGGAATAGCCTTTCTAGGCTTAGTACAAATTTCCTCTTTTGACAACATTACACTGAATGGGACTGAGTGACCTCATGAACACATTTTAGACACTTGGGAAGGATGTACATCAAACTATGAAGCTTTTCAAGGACAAAGGGGTCATGACACAGAAGGTAGGATGATCCAAAGGATGACTTGGGAGAAGCATTGGACAAATTTTTCGACACTAGGGTGTAGTTGTCATGTTTTCAAATTTTGCCCTTGCAAAATCGCATGACAACACACACCTAGTAAGCCTTAAACATCACAACATGTTTAGTAATGATCTAAATGCCATCAATTTAGGAGAAACATTACAACATGCTTATTAATGATCTAAATGACATCAACTTACGAGAATCCTGTTCTTGGGTGGCGGCATTAAATAGAAGAGAAGGATTATTGATTGTGTTTTATGCTTATAAATATTTTGGAAAAACATTGTAATTTGTTGTTGCGCTTGAAAACACATTGCAGATAATTTATAATTACTGTGAAACAATTTTCAAAACAAATGTTATGTAAAATAAATACAAAGTTTTCTGAAACACACCTAACAAACAAATATATAACAAAAAGTTCCTCTTGAATATAACTCTCCACAATAACCATAGGCAAAAACTTTGAGCTCAATGCTACAACCATTAATATAATGGCCTTCGGTAAGATTAACCATTAAAACTTGCAACTTTTATAAAGTATATTATCTTTATCAATCCATGGCCTTATAATATGAGTACTCCGTTTTTATCAATCCATGGCTTATAGTGGACAGTTTTCAACCTACATCTTTTCCTATTTACCATTTCTTGTTCATGACAATTCGTAGTTGGACATTTGTGGATAGCCGAAATATAGGTAGATAGCAAAGGTTAGCAATGAAGAGAACATTTTAGTCAACGGAAATGTATATACAAACACTTCAAACTGAAATATACCTTCCTACAAGCACATGAAACCTGTATAGGTGATCTGCCCCATTTCAAAGTCTCTCAATGTATATATAGATAACAAATGATTCACGAGAAACAACTACCACAACATAATGGTGAAATTTAACTACCTCCCAAGCATTAATTTAATTGTTGGACCATTTTGTGGGGAGTAAGTGTGCACTATGTAGGTTTGTCTGGCCTGATTGAGGTTCATGAATTTGTTTAGTGCTAGAAGTTTGCCATTTGGGATTCTATCTCTTTTGTCATTTGCTCATTCTAGCTAACCAATTGCCTGGGATTTACGAATTTAGTTTTGTAAATTTCCATCCTTTCCTGAATACAATTAGACTTTGTCTTTCAAAAAAAAGGTCCATATATGCAGGTGCATCATCTATCAAGGTCTGTGCCAAACAAATACAGGAATAAGAAACTGCTTGATACATGGAAATATATCAATGCGTACACAATTAGAGAATTACAATTAGTACATGGTGAATTACTGAAATGAAAATTACAGAACCTTATCAAAAGAGGCTTCTGTGAGCATCTTCTAATGCTCTTATCTTTGTGACTATCTCACCAATAAAATATTGAATGTCATGGAAATGAAGATGATATGGATTTAATAACGCAAGGGTATAAAAAAAGAATTACGAAAGGTTCTGTGCCAGAAATTAGGTGTTAGAGATTAATGGGTATCCTCAGCCCATCATAAGCCAATTGAACATCTATTCCTTCTCTGCATTTTATGGGAAGTAAAAACAATACTGTCAGCAAAAGAAAGAATTTAAACAAAAACATGAGCCTCAACCAAAATCTTTCCTGTTTTTAAATTTGCATCTGTATATTATTACCTTTTAGACCAGTCTGCTAATTCTTCATTGTCTCTATAGTGTTCAAACTCATGAGTCATCCCCACAAACAGGGCACGTTTTGGTTGAATTCTCTTCACTGCTTCAAGGCTCTGAGAACCATAAGGAAATAATAGCTGGGTTAGTAAAATGCAATCAAAGAGAACTCGTTTTGATAAATTTGAAATCTGAATGCCCCAACTCTATATTCTCATTGCAAACTGGTCTGTAAAGCAGTGATAACATCTGTCCAATCAATCTTTGATGACAAAAAAAGGTTTGACTGTTTCAAGAATATATGGACCTTTACAAATAATGGCAGGTTAATAATGTGAAGGAAGCCCCATCTATTGTAAAATCTTCTTATTCAATCTCAGAATTTATCACATATGAAGATACAAAAACAGAGAACAAATTACCCAATAATTTTTTTTTCTTTGCTCAAAAATATGCCAGTATGCTGGTACAAAAACAGAGAACAAGGAATCCAATAAATGTTGTTTTCTTTGCTTAAAAATATGCTAGTATGCTGTCATGGATCAAAATTGAAGTTCACGTTCAACAAAATTTTTATACAAATTGAGAAAAAGGCATTGTTAACCAGAAAATCTTGGGATAAAGGTCAGCTGATGTTGCCACTTGGCATGAAACCAATGAAACTGCCAATGACATCACAAAATGAATTGGATCGTTGATGATTAGCTGCTCTTTACCAGTGAACTCAAACCATGTGGAAAATTTAACGTGCAAGGCATCAGTAGCTCGAGCATTAATCTCAACAGGGGCCATGAATGGCCACATCAGAATCGAAGAACCTTGCATTGATCCTTTGAAGTTATAACCATGAGAGTTAACTGAAGATATTGTTTTTTAATTGCAAATTAGTGTCTATCGAAACTTGAAAATTAGATGGAAATAGGAATCGAATCCCTGAGGTTTTGGTTTTATATTATAATCTTTACGATCCAACATTTTCACCAAGATTGATCTTTGATAGAGATTTTATGATTACTAATAATCAAGAAGATTAGCATAATCTTAACCACAATTTGTTTTAATGCCTAAAATAGTAAAGAAATGTCAGTGTTCCACGAGGACGCGCACCCCAAAAAAAAAAAAACTGACATCTCGGAGACTTGAGATGTCTCTGAGACTTGGGGACCGCTGGGAAACGTCCTCCCGCTGTCCCGCCACCGCCACCAGCTGTACGGTGACACTCCAAAACATTTCCCTCAAGAGGAGACATTTTGATATCGTCCCCCAATTTTGGGGACTTGTCCCAAAGACTTCCAAAAGTCTCTCGACCCATCCGAAGACTCCCAGCAATCCCCAGAGGCATAAGACTGTCAAAAAGTTTATTTTATAAAAAAATCATTTTGTTTAATAGTTTTGGCCCCAACCCGAAACATAATGCCCAATGGGCCCCATCCACCCCCTAAGCACTCCAAAAAAAACTATAAATAAGAGTTACACCCTCACTCCAAATCACAATAAAAATTCAAAAGAGTGAAAGAATTAGCAAGCAAGAGTGAGAGGGTGAGAGCATTAGTAAGCAAGTGTGAGAGCAATAACACTAGCAAGCAAGAGAGAGAGCATTAGCAAGGAAGAGGGACAGCATTGGCAACAAGTAACCACAAGAGTTAGAGCAAGTGCCAAGTCTACATTGCATTGAGACACTACCAATTGTATTTGAATTTTGAATGTAATCATCATTTTAAATATAAATATTAATATATTGATATTAGGCATTTTTGCTATTCAATGCAATGTGATTAGTATTTCAAAGTTCCGTTTGCATTTTTTTATAACTAATTTTTCAAGTACTATATATATATTTGTGCAACCATCCTGTCACCCGCCACCATCCCCAAATCTAGGCTTGGTTCGCCCATCTCCAAGACTTGTACCCCTATTCTGAGACTCCATGGAACACTGAGAAATGCACAAGTAGAGATAGGTGTAGTATACATTTTAATTAGTTAATTTTATGCTCCATCCAAATCCAAAATATTGTCTGCTTATGTACAAATCTTAGGATGAGTGAAATATTTGAGAAGGCAATTTCATAGGTTATAACTTGAGGAATAGAAAGGCATTTTAATTAATGGCTAATTTTTGATACATGATTTTCCTGCAAAAAAACATGGATGGGGCAATTTAAAGAAAATAAAAACACAGTGACAAGAATAATTTATCTGCAAGACAGAGAAGAGGAGGTATGTAAACAGGGAGGGGGAGAGGGGTAGGTGTGAAACAATTTTAATAATGGTGGTTAACTCATAGTCCAGACTAAATTAGTTTCAGTCCTCACTCTCAGACAAAACAGAAAAATGAAAAATGAATGGCAGAGAAAATATTGTTCCTAGATTTTACATTTGTACAGAAGCATATAGTTTAGTGCAATTACTGGCATGCATGATGAAATAAAGATGACTTACTTCAGGCAAACAAAAATGAGTATTATGTGGTCCTTTCTGCATCAAGCAAGAACAATGTGTCAGAAATTTGCACTTTTCAACAGAAATCTCATTTAATAATTGATGTCAAAAAACTAGTATCTAACACTTCAATTCTCACAAATTAGTACAATTCGGCAGAAAAGAGGCAGCAGAATACATTAATTTAATGGAGGTACTATACAAGACTTGGAGCTAACCAAACATAATTATGTGTGCAACAAATACATGGTATTCGTTTACGATACATATTGCATTTGAGACAAATTGCAGAAAAATATTATCCACAAAAGGCAAGATCTATAAAGTAGTGTGCAAAAATGTACTGGTGGCACCACACTTGAACCAAAAATAATTGCCCAGAAAGCTCATTTAGGAATGGACTAAAAATATTATGCAAATACAAGCATTTAAGAATAGACATTTGATTTTGATAAGTGAATTGTAAGTTGTAACACTCATCTTTCCATCATTGAATGCACAACGGGCAATGCACAATGGAGCTTAGAGCATCTTTTGATTTTTAATCCACCAAAGTCATATGACAGAATTAACATGGCCACTTTTGACATGAGAAGCATACCAGCAGGGCTTGAAACTGCACCATCATCGTGGCAATCACTCTTTCTTACCACCAAACCATGGCCTACTAGAGTGCAGCAAAGGTTTAAGTGAATCTTAGGAAAGAGATTATAATAAACATGGGCATAAACTTGGGTCCTACTATGGTTACATTCAACCTCTGCTTCCAGTTGCCCCTGTGGCGACGGATAGAACAGGCTTAGTTCTATGCATTCGCATAAGTTCAGTCCCTACCTCCAAGTGTCCCCTCGCTATGAGGTGGTCCCCAAGTGATCCAAGTAGCAGCTCCAAATCCACCAGCAATATCACCAAGCCCATTTTCATTGACTTCTGTAACGCCCAATCATCTTCCATGATCTGCATAATGTAAAAACACTTTTTGTGCTCTGCAGTACCTCCAAGATCAACATTCTACTATAATCACATACCGCACTAGCAATTCCAGTGGCGCACTATCTCAAGAGTGCACTAAATATCATGTGGTATACATCAAAGGATCCACTAATGATTTAAACCACAGAGCTTAACTCTCTATATAATGTACCACCAAGCATCAACAGCATCTATGTTCTTGTCCTTAGTATGGCAGAGCCAATAACATGACAGTGGCACACTATCTCAAGAGTGCACTAAATATCATGTGGTATACATCAAAGGATCCACTAATGATTTAAACCACAGAGCTTAACTCTCTATACAATGTACCACCAAGCATCAACAGCATCTATGTTCCTGTCCTTAGTATGGCAGAGCCCATGACATAATCTAAGGGTTCCCCTGTGAGGTTGAAGGGTAGAACCCCGCAGGCCAGCTTTGAATGTTACATTCTAATGTGGCTCAACCACAACCGATGGAAGGAGAAGACTACCCCATGGAGAGAAAAGCGTTTCATCTTCCATAACAGTCCTTTACCTTCAGCGACATTGTATACATATTGAGATAGATAGTTAGCAAGAGATATAGGAATTTAGACAACCAATCATCTCCTTTGAGAGAATGACATGTATGGAACATTGACATTAGTTATATTTCTGTTGCAGTTGTATAGCTTTCCTTCGCATGGTTTCTAAATGTTATTCTATTTCTCAATTCTTGTTCATTATTCGCTTCTGCATCATGATACATCTGAGTTCTAGCAATTTAGAAGCTTGTCTCCCAGATATCTCCTGGGATCCCTATCGCCAAGATCCCGTGGAAATGGAACATTAGCTTATAGTGTAAATCTCCTTGTTCCCCACCAGTTGGCCTGATATACTAGGCTTTACTAATATTTAAATTTCTTGGTTATTATATATTACAAGCAGCTGATTCTTTACAATAATCAGAATTCATCAGTAAACAACTCCAACTCCTCGAGCTATAATTCCAAGTGAACTTATTAAGAACAATGTTTTATCAAATATGTTTATTATCGACATTGAAAGTGAACCCATCAACATGTTGATCCTGTCATTGGCATCTGTCCATCGGCTGTTTTGTCAATCTTCATAATACATATTTTTATCAACATATAATCCAACACTTCTACAATCAATCCAATGTCCATTAACAAATTAGTATTACTTGTCAGTGTGCTTGACATCTGCTGGGACATGCCAAACTAAATCAGCGATGGTTGACACACTCACATGCCCACCAACTACTTGCAGTTCCAACAAAAGACAATGTTGAACCCATAAATGGCAAACTGAAGTCCTCCACACATCCACAATTGTGAGTGGACTAATTGACAAGAGAGCTAGAAAACAGAATAGGAAGGAAAAGGAAGTGGAATCGATTTGTTTTGTCCATTAACAAATCGTGTAACTGTAAATACTTGCAAATTGATGAATACAAATTCATGCCACATCATCCAGTTCAGTGAACCACTCAATCAGTTTGGTCAGGTAATCTAGACATTGAAAGAGCCAGAGGATAATGCACAAACTGACAATCAGAGCATAATCATAAATCTCCAGCTCATCACAGCAGTATACGTAATCCTCTATAGCTTACATGTCTGACCCATATCATTTAAAGCACTTTTCTTAATCATGGAGGCTGCAATAAAAGACTAATTGCAGGTTCTCTGCAGACACTTTTCTTTAGGATTACAATCAGTGATTGACACAAATTGTCATGCGGGTTAAATAATAACTTACAGAAGTTCAACTTCTCCCACACAAATATAATAGATTATAGAACAGTTGCAGATAAGAATAGATTGGACTTATAACATTGATGTTTCAACTTATAAAGGGAACAATGTACCTTGTATAGTGTATCAAGAATAAGCAAATCTAATTGCCCACCTCCATTGCTAGATATTGCTGTAAAAGAAACAGGAAAAAAATTACAACATGGGATGAATGCTCATATCAATTGCAAGATGAATTTTTTTAACAGACCTGGAAAATGAAAAATAGAAAAGAAATTTCATTCATCAAATGCTTTAGTTCTACAAAACATAATTGCAAAGCAACAAGGTTTGAATGTTTAAGAAGCGAATAATCTACAATGGTTTGAATGTTTACTTTCTACCATTCTTAATCAATAATGTTCGTTAATTTAGTACAAGGTAACCAAAGATTCATATTGAACTTCAACAGGGACTTCTTAGTTACTGAGGCAATAACATGTTAACCTACCCCTACCGGAGCCATAAGGGGTTGTATTAGTTAGCTCGGTTTTGTTTACAAGCTCCAGTGAGTCTATATAGCTAGACAACTAAGTTATCTTACAAGAATATAGCGGTATGTCTTAACTCATAGCTGATGGAAACATACCTTCAATTGCCCAAGGGAAATCCTAAGGCCATGTGACCCAAAGGCGACAAGGGAGAGATCCAAGTGACCTGAATATATTGGTGATCCGTGTCCTCTCCAACAACGTGACCTTGCCTTTTGAGAGAAGAAGGTGAGGAGGGGTATCCAAGAGGTATTTGATGAAGCCGTTTATGGCAATGTTGATTAAATAAAGAAACAGACTAGCCTTGGAATAGCAATAGTGTCGATGTCCAAGGAGACCCATGGAGACAACTCCTTCGAAGAAGGGTCAACTATGACTCTCCCCTAATCAGAGACTAAATCGCCCACAAAGCAAAGTCTGTGGGAGAGAGAGCGAGCTTGTAAACATTTTTGAGATGACGAGGTTAGGTTATCAAATTCAGCTTGGGCAATGCACTAACAACATCGTCATTGATGACATCAATCAATGTTATTAACGGCATCACCGATGTAAAAGCGACAAGATTAGTTCATGTTATTAAGGGCATCTGATCTACCTTCTTCAACATTATGGATTGTATTTTTGAGCAAATAGGACGATTTGGCATAGGTTGCCCCTTATCCCCAATGGTTGCTAACATCTTTACGGAAAATTTTGAAGAACAAACCCTTCTTTCATTCCATCTACAACCAAGGTGGTGGAAAAGGTATGTCAACAATACCAATGAGAATTGGGCCCATGGAAGAGAGAGCCTAGAGGAATTTTTGTCTCATCTCAACAATCTGTGTGATAACATAAAGTCTACAAAAGAGTTGGAGGATCCGGGATCGCTACCATTCCTCGATGTTTTTTAACAAGAAAATAGTATGGCACATTAACTTGTCAAGTTTATAGGAAGAATACACACACAATCTTCGGGCAACATCTCATCCCACAAAATTGGTATACTCAAAATGCTTAAAGATAGGGCATATAAGATTTGCATATGAAGACCAAATTGATGAGAAGATCCTAGAAACATTATTTAGCTAGTGTTAAAAGAAATAACTATCGCTCAAACAGATTTGTAGTGTCCCCAATAACGGGAGAAGGGCACAATAATGATCCAAGAAAAGAATAAGATAGATCCTCCTGAAGCATTTCTACCATATTTTTAGGGAGCATCAAATAGAATAGCCATAATTTTGAGGAGACACTAAAAGGAACGATAAACAGATCGTTCCAAGCCACAAAGAACTCATATGCTAATAAAACATCACACTCAATAAGCTGAAAGCAATTCGCAATAATAACTTTACAAAAATCTTTGCAAACAAAGAACAATATCATATATTATTATGGAACTCTATACAATACAATGAGAAGGGGCCTTGCTTATATAGGCAAGGAAGATCAATCTAAGAACTAGTCAAGGCCATAGATCAAGCCATAAATCAAGGAAAAACTAGACAACAAAGAACTAGTCAAGACCATAGATCTAGGAAAGAACTAGTCAAGATCATCGATCAAAGAAAAACTACACCTAACAACTAGATAATATCCTCCTAATATCTAAATAAGAAAAAGAAATATCTACACGTAAGTGGGTGAAGATAAATAAAAGAGAAGGTAAATAAAGTACCTAGGTGAACATGAACTAAGATAAATAACCTACTCTAACAACCCCCTCAAGTGAAGCTAGGGACCCAAAATAAAAGTGGCATATCCACGGTATGAGTCCTAAGAACGAGGCACGATAAGGTACTCATGTGCAATATATCCATGAAGTAATCTCGAACCAAAGTAGGAAATAAAATCCTACTAGAAAGTGAAAGAAGATGGCAGATATCCTCACGAACACCCCCCAATAACAACTTTTGAAACCCCAAGCATGCCACGCAACTCAAGGTAGCGAGGTGATGCAAAAGGCTTTGTAAAGATGTCAAATGCAACTCCTTTGTTCTGAATTGGAATGTACTCCAAGCAAAGAACTCCATCGAATGTCTTTGACAAATGAAGTGCATGTGAACCTCAATATGCTTGGTCCACTAGTGCTCAACAGGGTTGCGGGAAATATGAATTGCACTTTGGTTGTCACACCAAAGTACAATTGGTGAATCCTATGGGAATCCAAACTCTGTCAATAACTGTCGAAGCCAAATAAGTTGTTGACTCACCATAATTGTTGCCTTGTACTATGCCTTTATAGATGAAAGTGCAATAGCCTATTGCTTCTTGCACACCCAAGCAACTGGAGAAGAACCAATACAAAAAGATAGCCAAAAGTGGATCGCATGTCATCAATAGAACCGGCCCAATCAGAATCAATATATCCAACCAACTGAATAGAACCTCTGGTGTAGTCTAGTCCAAAGTGTGAAGTGCCCCTGTAGATATCGTAAAATCATTTTAACAACCTACCAATGACTATTGTGAGGAGGATGTGAAAACCAAGATACAAGCCCTACTGCAAAGGAAATATCAAGGTGAGTATGGGTCAAGTACATCAAACTTCCAACCAACTGCCTATACAAGGTAGGATCACAAAGAGGAGTGGTGCAGGTGGAAGTAAGAGTAACCCCGGACTAAAAAGGAGATGGCCTTGGCATGCAATCAGCCATATCAAAATCTTTGAAGAAGATCATGGGTGTACTTTTGTTGACTCAAATGAATCCCTGAATTTATCTGAGAAATCTACAAACCAAGGAAATAATGTAATAACACGAGATCTGTCACGTCAAATTGCGTGGAGAGAGCCCTATAAATAGTTTGAATGTGGGAAGAAGAGTTGCCGAAGAAGCAGCAGAACATCAACATACAAGACAAGTAAATAGCAGATCATCTCCCCTAGCATTTTTATCCTAATCTCCTCAAATAGCTCCATGATGGAGTCAACTCTCGAGTGATTTTGTATTCTTCACTTGAATGTCCTTGTAGGTTGGGCATTCAAGGATGAAATGCTTCTCCATTTCAATTGCTCTTGCGCTGCAGAAAACACATATCCTCTCCTCCCATTCTTCTTTGGAGTTCACCCATCTACTTATCTCACATCTAATTCCATGGGATCTTCAAATGGGTTGGGCAGAAAATTCAGCTTGGCAATGCACTAAGAAACTGTTTTTACATTGGATTGCATACTTCCCCATAGCTCAGTTTTAAATTACGACCTTGGTTTTACTAAAGTCAACCACTAGCTAACAAAGATTGCAAAAGCAATACAAAGCATCTAACTACATCTGCAACCCTTCAAGAGAACAAACAAGGACCACATCATCAAAAATGCAGTACAACAAGTGCATGATGTAAGGTATAACCAACATCAACTAGGTGCTTTGTGTAAGAAAGTCCCCAAAGTCATCGGTATATATATCTCAAAGAGAGTCACTAAGAGTGGTCACCCTTTTTGACTCCAATAGTATACTTAAAGCTAATAGAGGGTGTGGGAAGTTGAAACCGACGAACAACTGTCTCAGAGTCTATGTCAAAGAAACTTCACATAGGTTAATGATTTCTGCAAAAATAAAATATGTAATAAAAATGTCACAAGGAATGGTGAGCACGTTAGAAACACATGTGCATGGTATACAAGTAGAAAAGGAAAATATGTAATATGTCATGTAGCCGATTATATACATCAAAAAGAGCAATGATCTTGCAAGGGAAACCAATGCAGCCAAAGTAAGCACACAAGGAACAAACACTTGCGGGTGAATCAAATAAACCATGAATATTATGAAGGATATAGCTTTTTTATAATCTAACATTTATTGTATTGCACCTAAATCGTCAAGATTACCTTGTGAATAAAAAGCACACACGTATGTTAGGTAAAGATTAAATGGATGACCAAAATATCTACAAAAAAACAAATGTCTAATGTTGGCAGAAGAAACTGATAAAGGAAGAGTTGAACAAATCTGCCCACTCCCGAATGGACATGACAAAGATTTTACTATGAAGAGGTGGTTACAAACATGGTTACAAACAGTTTTTCAGTTAGAGGCAGTTCCCAACTGTCTAATCGATGTCCATTAGTGTAAATATTCAACACCCCCTCTTAATGACTAAACCGGAAACAATACCAAGTTTGTCCCAAAATTTTACAAATGTCCTAAAGCCCATATGTTTAGTCATTAGATCTATAGATTGTGCCATAGGTGGTACTTTGAAATCAGCAGTCCATTGTTGTGTTGCGGTTGTCGAATGGAGAAGAACGCAAAACAAGAATTTAGTCGTGTGAATAGAGGATATGGCAAGTGGTCCACTGATTCTTCGTTGTGATTCATTGACTAGCAATGAATCATCAATGGCTGAGAGTGTCAGCCCCATCTCCAGAGTGTTGGAATCAGAAACTCGGAGAGGTGGATTGAGAAATTTGTTCCAGGCTTGTGTAGCCTATTGGAGTCTATACAAAGACTTAGTTAGCCTGCAATCTAAGTCACCTTGATCATGCCCTTGCAACACCATGTAGTTCTCATCCAACCTTTTCAAGAAAGCATGGTGAAGTGCCTTCCAATCAAATTGAGTTGCTAAGGAGAGAAGCAACCGAAATGTGACCATTTGTGCAGTCGGAGTTAAAACCAGCTCTGCAATCTTAGAAGTGGGAGAAAGGACCATCTCCGTAGTAGTAGGCTCATATATCCCCCTCTGTTGGGAAAGGTCTTTCATAACATAATGAGAAAAATGTTCATGCTCTATTGTCCTTCGAGCAAGTACCTCTGAGTGAGTGGCTTGGCATGCCATCTCACCATACACCTTCAGTGCATCTAGAATAGTGAAGTCTCCATCCACAACAAACTATTCTTCAAGAAATCCATCCTCCCAAGGCATGTTTGCCTCCCGTACATATGGTATAGTGGATGTTCCCTCCACAATAAGTGCATGTAGGTTGACTATATCCAATTCAACAAATCTATGGGGAATGGCTTCCTCCCAAGGCATTTCAGCCTCCTACACATCCTATATGGTGGAGTTGTTCTCCACACGTGCATTCATGTTGATTGTAGCAGGATCAACAAGCCGATATTGACCACCTTGCCCAATACCAAGGGCAATCATCCATCTTTGTTTCACATCAGAGACAACACACTTCTTCCCACATAAATCCACATAAATATTGGGATTTTTAGTTAATTGATGAATAGATAGAAGATTTTTTTGTAAAGAAGGTACATATCTAACATTTTGTACCAACAATGTATGAGCATTATTCAATACAATTCATATATCACCTATCCCTTCTACTACAAGTGATTCTTCATCAACTAGTACTACTGATTCAAAACATATATTTGCGATTAAATGAAACATACCAATCCTGCGACATGAAAAGTGTGCAGATGCACCAGAGTCAATGATCCCACTACTAGTACCACTGTCATGCAAGCATGATGTAGTAAGACAATAAAGAGCATGCCCGTTATCTGAATCCCGTTCTTATGCAACTACTGTCACATGTTCCTCATCACATGGCTTTTGGTTCTATTGCGAAAGATCATACTTCCGCTTCCAACAATCCTTCTTAAGGTGCCCAACCTTGTGACAGTAATAGCATGTGACCTGATACCGAGTGGCGAACTCACCAGAATGACGTCTCCACTTCCCTTTTGACTATGTGACAAGAGCACTCTCCTATTGGTCGCAACAGATTCTCACTGAATTTGTCTATGCTCCTTTTGCATTAAGTAGGAACATGAGAGTTTGACTTTCAGCTATTAAATGGAGTGCCTCCACAAATGACTCATATAAAGATGGTAAGTTGTTCGAGAACTAGAGCCACCATATCATCGTCGTCCACCTTTTTGTTGATGGAACATAAGCGATCTCGGAGGTCTTTCATCGAAGTAAGTGCTCAAACAGGGATCCACCTTCTTGCAACTTCAAAGCAAACAACAAATTCTTTGGTATAAAACCCGCCCCTTCTTTGATGTCTAATATTTTTCTTTCAAACTTGTCCACTACATACCACAAAGGCATTCCACACTTCTGGTATCATACCATCCGACATCGACAACTTGAGAAGTAATAGAGCCTCTTTATGATGTTTGTTATAATTAGTGAAGTTTGTCATTGGTCGACCTTTGCTACGAAATTTTGCAAGTGTTAAAATTTTATGGCTCCACACATTGAAATTTGTGCTCGTTAACTTTTGCGAGTCCAGCAGAATCAAGCTTGAAATATTTGCCATTTATATTCCAAAAAATAGAAAAATTGCAAATAATAAATAATACCAAGAGTCTTCTCTTGGCCTCGACTGGGATAATTGATGCCATTCCGCCACGACGGGAATAACCCATGACTTGGAATTCGTGCCCTAGGTTGTAGGTAAGATTTTGACTCTTGAAACTTATTTTCGTTTCTTGTGCCCTTGTCCAAAATACTCGAGACAAGTAACTCGAAATTCGCGACTGTAGAAATCACGACTGCAACGACTTTCGACTTCAGTAATAGATATCAACCTTTTGCGACTTGAATCTATCCTTTACGGTCTACAAAAGACTACAACTTGTCCTTGTAAACAATACTTCTGCCTCTGCGTAACTCGGTTTTCACGCGAGTATTGATTGTGATAAACCCTAGGCTAAATACAATCACAGGCTTTGAAAATCCGTGACTATTGGCTTCGAAAACCCTCGACTAAATACGATTACAAGCATTGAAAATCCGCGACTACTGGCTTTGAATCTAAAGTCTGCGACTATGCACAAGTATAGACTTTGACCGAGCAGGGTTTTGTTCTCCTCTGAGTTTTCTGTGAGTGAAAACAAAAGAACGACTACAGTTTTTGCCCTATCAGGGCTTCCTCAAACTCTGGTTCACTCCCGTACCCTTCAAGGGCTTCCTCGGGCTCTGATACCAATGTTGGCAGAAGAAAATTGAGAAAGGAAAGAGAAGAACAAATCTGCACACTCCCAGAATGGACGTGACAGAGATTTTATTATGAAGAGGTGGTTACAAACGTGGTTACAAACAGTTTTCAGTTAGAGGCAGTTCCCAACTGTCTAACCAATGCCTATTAGTATAAACATTCAACATCTAAAAGGAATTTCTTGATAGAATATTTGTGGAGATAATTTTGATGGAAAACTTAGCATTTTGAGCATTAATTAGATAAATAAAAATGCATGCTTTTGTTTTCTAAGACAATGAAAAATCCCATATGCCAATGTCATTAGGAATTGATAAAGTTAAATATACATATCAATAACTTCTCGATACAATACATATTTTCAAAAGCTTATGTATCTTAACAGGAAATATGTTGCAGACATTTTCATTCAAACATTAGTGGAAATGAGACAAAAAGAAAAGCATATCACTTTATGTAATCAAGAAAAATAATGTAGTTGTGATTTTACCATATTCAGTATCTTCTGGAAATCGAGATACATCGGATACATATGCCACCTTACTATTTTTTCCAAAGAGAAATCCCAGAGACTCGTAATCCTCTCCATGCATTACCTACATGCAAGGATTAGAAGTGTGAACAAAGAATGTACATCGCAGAAGAAAATTAAAGATCTGTCAAAGGATTACCAAAAAAATGACAGAGTTCCAACCGGCAGGGGAGTGAATTGGAGGCCAGCCACATTGAACGGTCTCTCACAACTATTTTCAATTATTTTCCAATTAAGTTGAGCAACCCGACGTAGTTCTTGCCCTTCCTTTAATTTCTTTTCTACCAAATATGGAAATTTTACTGAAACACTACCCAAGGCCAAAACATGTAAGATAATAGTCAGTAACAAAATTTTCAAATAGGCAGAAGCATTTAAACGAGAATCAAACAAATTACTGATGATCAAATGCGACAATAAGAAATCAATGAAATTGATTTGTATCAGTCCCCAACTGTTGCACCTCCTCACATAGAAGGGTATATAGATTATATTGAATTGCACAACACTGGACATCATCACCATATCATCTCATGGAAGAGTGTGATCAATGTCCATTGTAGAGAATAGCTTGCATTGTACATCATAAAGTTAATGGAAAAGACTTCTTATTTCATTCAATGTTGATTATGAGATGCGATTATTTTTTCCTACACTACAATGTGTGTGCGCATTCACTCCATAGGATATAGGTGTGAAGTTTATCATCTTATGTTTTTGGCTGTATTGTTCTCTACGAATCCTTCCTATCATCTATATGTGAATCTTTGGGAGTAGAAATCTCCTATCTGTCATCAGTTTGTTCAGTAATGAAGCCTTAAAGATTTGAGGGTTGAGGATTCACATGTCCAAATACAAAATCCAAGGGTGTTCATCTGAGACATATGATATGGTTGGGAAAGATGAAACTTCCTATACGCCAAGAGTGGACCCATCTAGCGAGGCAGGTCCGTCCAAGAAGCAACAAGGTTTGTCCATGTCAAGGAAATACCTTTCCATCAGCCTTAATCCGTCCAACAGTGTGGCTGATACATCTGGGGATGAGGTCATATATCCGAGGAAGGACAACCTGTCTGGGGGAGCCCAGACCTTACGAGATACTCGTTATTTATCTGAAGCTGGCTAAAATATGTTGAAAAAGCCTAATACCCAAACAAACTTTTGGTAATAGCCAAAAATAGGGAAACAATATCAGTTTATGAATTTAAATATGCAGTAAATACATGAAGAAGGGTATGTTACTTTATTGAAAATATAATACTAGGGTTTAATATACTATTTTTTTATTTTGAAAGATACATCTTATAAAAGCAAAACCATGACCACATCCTAAGAGAACTGTACAAAGAATGGATGGGTATATACAATGAGAATCATAACCTCATCCTAAGAGCAACAAGAGCTGAAATAAAACCAGAATACAATGTGGGGTCCAAGACACGGGCATCTTTGATCAACAAAGCTCCTTTTGCAAGGAGCTGATGGCATACCTCGTCCCTCCACATAGAACAAAAGGTAGACAGACTGCTGTCCTCATGAGGAAAGACATTCTTGCACCAAATTTTCCGTAGAATAAATAAGGCCAAGATCCTCAGGCAGTGTCATATCCCGGCAAATGCTGGATGAACCTGAGAGCGACAATCTCCAAACAAAGCAGAGTGCTAATAACTCCTGCTCTGAAACAATGCTGAACACTGAGCCTCAAGATACCTCCAACACTGCCCAGCAAACTGACACCAAATCCCCAAGCCCAGAATAACTACTTGAAGCAGGGTTGTACAAAAGTATAGATGAGATGTAAATGGCAATAAAGTTACAATGAAATGGTAAAATAATAGGGCATTGAGAATAAATAAATATTTAGCACTGGGCACTGTAAGTTTTTTCCTCATCCTTCATGTTGGGTTTTACCCAAATTTCATCCATTGCCCTTGCAATTTATAAAGCTCTGGTGATTGTGCTGCTATTAAAGCTACAAGGAAGTGGTGGGAGTAATGGGACATTGAAGGCAGTCAAGGTTAGGTACCGGGCATTGAATACCTTTCCCTTCTCCTTTATTTGGGGTTTTATAGAAAAATTCATCCATTTGCCCTTGCAATTTATAAGATGTCAATGAAAAATTTAAGGGAGGTATTTTAATTGAAATTAAACATTTCACATACATATCTACCAGAGCATTTACAACTACAAACATGTAACAAGTACTTGAAGCAAGGAAAGTTAATCTGTATTAAAAAGGATAATTCTAGGATTTGGAAAATGGTAGATCGAATCTTGCTTCAGGTACCAACCTTAGTTTTTGGTGTTAGCAAAAATAGAAAATCAATCCTTAAATATATCCAATCCATTCGTTTAAAATCTCTTAGAAAGGCCATGTAAGTTTAGCTACTAGGAAAGTGGCAAAAATGTATGGGAGGCATTTTTATTGAAATTTAACATTTTGCATACATATCTACTAGTGCATTTGCAAGGACGTGTGGGGACAAGCCTGAGTTGTCTGGAGGAGTGCACCTGTTTTGGGCATTGGCACCATCTAGAATGGCCATCCGGAGGGTGCCACTATTGTTTGAGCCATAGTAGGAATACTCGCCAAATCCAAATACTTGCCAGACCCCCAAAAAAAAAACTGCAAAGACTTCGCCAATATTCGGCCAATACTGTGGAATACTACAATTAAAAAATACTCAAATTTCTTTAAAAAACATAAATTTTAAGCAACACATAGCTACAAAATGTATCAAATGAGCCCATAAAATGTTGGAGAAGTGTTTTCTATTAGATTTGAATACAAATACAATACAAATCGCATCATCATGCGAATACAACAGACATTGATAAGTAATATGAATTTATGATGATTGACATTGAAAAATATCATCATAAATTTCATATCTATGCAAGTTACAATATACAATAAATTACATTTTGACCAAGGTGGGTGGATACGATTAGTCGACACGGGAGAATGCTCGTCGAGTTTTGGCGAGTACTCGCCGAGTTTTGGAAAGCTATCTAGTATTTTTAATTACTAATTTGTCTACAGGCGATCAAAGCTCATGATTCTTTCAGAAGATTGCAAGAAGTTGCTTGGTCCAAAAAGGTACAAAAATGGATTTTATGAAAATAAGAAAAATATTGCCATCAATGCATAGAGCTCGAGAAAATATGCACTTTTAGAGAAAACGACACCTGAAACAGAGCCACAGAATGAAAGTTATGGCACATGCAAGTTTTTGCTACTACATCTTCCCGGACCCTTTCCAAAAATGGCAAATTTTATTCTATACTTGTGTTTTCTTCACCAAAAATCCAAAAAAGGAAAGAAATGCTGTCTTGGCGAGTTTTCTGGCGGTTTACTCGTTTTACTTGTTTTTTGGCGAGTTTTTCAAAACTCGGCGAGTTTTTGTGAGTTTTCCTACTATGGTTTGAGCTTCCTCCTGCGTTCAAGTGCTATATAATGAGAATTCTATTATCTGATTAGTTCTATATACAAATCCATGATAATAGATGTGAAGGTTGGAATATAGCTGTGTTAAAACTCTCAAGAATAGGAAGGCAAACCCTCGATGACTGATATAATACATATCTATGCAATTTTTTTGAGAACAACAAAGAAAACATTATGGAAGCTAGGAAGGTCCTTATTCCAACAGTTCAGATTCTTGGCACAAATGTCAGGCATTGACACCACAGAGTTCCAGTGCTAGCTCCACCAAGCACTAGCACTTTGCAGAGCAGACAGTTACAGACTATTCAAATTTGTACGATGGTGACAGGACAACATGCATTCAGCCTAGTGTGTTCTTAGGTTTAGTTGGAAAAAAATGAAAGAAAATTCATAGTAACAAATAACAAAGGATGACAACAGATATATTTAGCTAAGTAAACGGATAACAACAATGAATAGCAAGCAAATTATGATGTTTTAACACCGAAAAGAGTGAACATAAATGAGTCTAAAGTTATCATCAAACATTACACCTTTGATGGTGCTTTTCCATAACCATAACCATACGCAATTATACTAAAATATGTTTTGTGGCAATTTAATAAAATAAGGTTGGTTGGAGTTTACTCTACCCCAAGTACCCTCTCTAGGTTGCCTACACTATCCCACCGTAAACATTAAATAGGCGTATCTGTCAGCTTCTTGCAACACTTGCTATGAAAAGTGCATTGTCCAGAGTTCCTAAATGAGCTTGTTCAACCTGTACTTGTCCCTCAACAGCCATAGCTATCTCTTTGGTTGTACTCAAGGCCTCTCTAAATGGATCTTGCTAGGACAATACATTAGATGGCTCCTTGTGCTATACAGAATCTGGAGTCACAGCTCATACTTTGGCTGATCCTTCTTGAACTTCTCAGCCATGAGATCTTGACAACAATGGCTCCACTCCTTTAGTGGCTCCGTGTAAATGTGGCATTTGGATTGTTTCAATGTGATGAACCTCAAAACTGAACTAATATTGAGGTGGATTTTCAATTTTTCCAACTTAATTCCAAGTCCATGTTCTCTTTTCATCACATGTCGCGTATGCATGGTTCGACTTCTCAGTCCCTACCTTCATTTCTTCAGCCATATGGGTGTATTATGCAAAATTTGTGCTTCCTTAAGCAGCTTGTACTGGTGGGCAATTGTCTTCTCTGCCTCTAGTTTAGTGTCTTCATGTTTTGCCAACATTTTATTGTTTTTTTTAATACATACTTCAGATATTAACAGAAAAAATATTTAGAAAAAAATGAACTGTCCAGCAGCAGTTAAAATGAAAATTACAACTTAGTCCTTAAGGCAACTAGCACAGCAATGAAATCTGAATAATCACCAGCTTCAAACTTTTTAGCTTCCTTGAGCAAAAGAAATCCTTTAGCAAGTAATTGCAGGCAAACTTCACTTCTCCAAGTGTGACAAAAATCATCTAAATTGCATACCTCATTCTTGAAGACATGATTGCATTTTCTAAATAATGAACAAGGCAGAAATCTGCACACAATTCCAAATACTCCTAAAAATATAAGAGTATTGGAATCACCCAAAAAAATTCCCACCAATGAACTGGTCCTTGAAGAATAGCTGCCAGCCTGGACTTCACAATTTGCCAACGAGATCTTGCAAAAGGAAAATCCCACAAAAAGTGTTTAATAGTTTCCAATTTAGAGCAATAAAGGCATAGACCATCAGTAAGACCACTCTTGGATAACTGAGCCTTTGTAGGAAGCCCCTGATATATCACAAGCCAAGCAAAAACTCTAAGTTTGTATGAAACCCTTACTGTCCACACACTATGAAGTCTACGGACCCACAAGGCTTCTGCATCAATGGCGACCCATCGAGTATTGAGAACTGATGCAAGAGTGCATTTCTGATGTAGCAGATGGTAAAATCTATGCATGCCATACTACGATATGGGATGCCCAAAAGTCCATCACCAATCCCGCCAAATGAGACCTTTCATCACCAAGTTCAACTTAAATAACTGCTCCTGACAAATAAGGTTCAAATTTTCTTTTATGGAAGAGCTCCAATTCTAACAAAATCTTTGCTTGCTTTTCCTCTATCATTTTGTACCAAATAACTTCACTCAGATGATAATATTGAGCAACCTTTATGAATAGTAAAGATATATTTTGATAAATTTTATCGATATTTTCATTGCTTAAATTGGAGGAGCACTTACAAGAGTGCCATGTACATGTTTGACAATCAATAGTGTAAAAATTGCAAATTTTCTTGTCATTGCTTTCTTCCATGTAACTTGATCTAGTACTACTTGATTCACAAACTTACTTAGTTCATCAATATTTAAATAACGATATCCCCCTCCATTGTTTATTTTAATTGCATGGCTGAGTGATTGACCTAATTCACCAATTGTTTCAGTAGTGGAACAGTCTTTGTTGGCTCAAACAATGAGTGCATCATACTCACCCTACTTCTCCAACAAAGGTCGTTTAAATAGGGTATGTCGATTTCAAAATCATCATCCAATTCCTCTCCTTCCACATACTCACCTCCTTCAATTTGGGACAGTGATATGAGCCCAATTGTACATATGTTGTACACTACATCGCATTATGTATTTAACTTTATAGATTACGAGGAAGCTTCTAGCGAAATGAAGCTTCTAAACAAAGAGAGAGAAAAGATCATTCTAGAAAAAGTGGAAGCTTCTAGGAGAATAAAAATGTACATAGAGATACGTACAACATTTACGAATATATAATAAACGTATGATTATGCAAAATATTTAATAAAGTACACTTGCCCATGTGACTGTATTCAATAAGCTGCACCATAGAACATGTGGCTATGTCTCATCATTTACTTCCTACTTGAGAGGAAATTGTGGCCAATTTCAACGGATGAGTAGAACCACTTCATAGCTTCCAAAATGAGCCAACTGAAAATCGAATTTGGTGGAGTATAGAGTGAATGGAGACGCCGAATGGATAAAATCCAAATATTGAATGACAATTTGATGGGTGTCCTCAATTTTTACAAATTGAACCCATGCTAGGCATTTAAGTAAGAGGAGAACACGCCAATATTGAAGATGTGAAAAATTCACCACAGAGTTGTGGGGAAGCTCATTTAGGATCAAGATTTGTCGTCCACTCAAGCAAGTAATGAGCAGTATCAAGTTCATCACCCATTTCTAGAATTTAAAATTGAGCCAAGGAAGAACAATTGATTGTAGTTGGAGAGACAAACTTGCTCACGAGTGGAATACCAAATATGTTGTATGATAATTGTAGTCTCTGAAACAATATGTTCATTTGTGGCTAACCATTTGAGGAGAGCATGATGCCTCATGCTTACGATGGCGAGGATCTTGTAAAGATAGTAACAAAGGAGAATCATCAAATTCCTTCACAATTATAGGAAATAAATGACAAACTTGACCATGTAGGAATACCGAAGTTGCTAGGTGCAACCATTGTGGAGATCTCGCATGGTTGTGCCTGTGGTTCTTTGTGCATAAGCATGAGCATAATTGCAACAATAGAGAGAGAAGGGGGAGAGAACACAAGATTTCCACAGCTGTACAAATGTTCTACACTCTATTTATAAATAACAAGGAAGCTTCTAGACAAAATGATGCTTCTAAAAGAAGAAAGAGAAGGAAGCTTCTAGGAGAATATAAATGTACATAAAGATATATACAACATTTAAGAATATAACAATAAGCCCATGTCACTATATTTAATAAAATATCCTAGCCATCTGGCTATGTCTCATTAGCTGCTCCTTGGACCTCCATGTCATCTCTTTGGTTAGCCACAAGTACAAGATATTGTTGTATTTCTTACTCATTCATTGTGTTTTTACAATTTGGGACTGGTTGAGCTTTCTTAAGCATATCGTATAACATAAGGCTGACATGAGACTAAAGGACTTACCTATAGACTCTAATGATGTAGCAACTTCCTCTCTAAAAATAGTATCACAAACTAACATCACAGAGTGTGTGGATATGGCTTTTGCCAGAGTTGCTGGAGTAGATGTTTTCTTCCTTTGTTACTTAATGACCAATATTTATCCTTATGAATCAGCCCCACTTGGGATGGCATTTCAAATATGAACTTTCATGGCTATTGTTCAGAGTTCTGTATACAAGGTATAATCCAATTGGTCTTTTCCCCAAATCCTTGACACCGTCTATTGAAGGAAATGAGTCTACTTCTCGATGATAATTTGGAAACACATTCAATATAGTTTGAGTATACATTGAATGGTAAAATTCACTAGTTGAGTTCTGCTTGCACATCGCTAACTTTATGTGTATCCTTGCAGCTATATCCTGTGCCCAATTATATTAATTTTCTCGTGCAATTCCTTCAACATTGTGTAGACACCAAAAGGGCATCTCATAATTGTGTTTAGTGAACAACAAACCTGACAGAGTGAACTCAGCTGATGCCTTATCAACCTTGCATGTTATAGCATCAACATTTACACTATGGTCTTTAACTACAGTTGTCAGCTCCCCATGACAACTCTATTTCAAAAATCTCTTCCTCGTCTCTTTTGCAATAGCTGATTCACCACACAAACCTTCGTTTGGCAACCCAAAGATTTCATGAAGCGTTGCGTTAATTTGAGGCTCCTCACCATGGTGGATAAGCAAGTGCTTGGTTTCATCGTAATATGTTGCTCAATTCTCATGTGATCTAGGGTCCACTTTTAGCACATGCATATCAATAAGTTGAAGAAATCAACTTCTTTCATTTTCCAAAGCAAAATTATATCTTGAACAGTTGTCTTAACATGTAATAATCTTGCCAAATCCAACACTCATGCTTACCTCTTACCTAATTGTTCTTCTTACATCAGAATTCTTTTCTTCTGATTTTGCCATTGTCGTGGAAACTTGTTGTGCAGGGTATCGTAGACAACATTCGTCAACTCGAGAAGGTTGTGTGTGTGTATGTGTTTTTTTTTTTTTTTCAAACCAAGGCCTAATTATGGACTTCTTGCCAACCCCTTTTCGTGTGCAGAGAAGAATTATTGAGCTAGGAAAGGAATTGTATTTTATTTCAGTTTTCCTTTATTAGATTTAATGTTTTCTTTTAAGTGTTTTCCTTTAGGAGACGGGTCGGCTGGGTTTGGAGAAAATAAAGAAGCAATTAAAAGATAAAGTGAGGCTTAAGAGGTCGGTCCTCTTCTATTTGGCCTTTGGCACCAAGGGAAGGATATAAAAGGGACTTAAGGACTTCATTTGCAATCATCTTTGGCACATTTTTCATATACAATTGGTTTGTTGGGCTAGTTGCTCACTACCTTTCCACTTGAGGACGAAAACCCTCTTGTGTGGCATCCAAGGAAGACGGAAACCTTCCTTGTGGCTTGGTGGAGGATGGAAACCCTCCATTTTGAGTTGGAGACATCAAGTAGAAGGATTGCAAAGGCTTTACATCATTTTTGGAGCTCTTCCCTAGGGGAGCAACTAGGGTTTGAAGCTGGTTTGGTGCTTTCTAGGGCACAAATTTCATATCTGATTTTATATTCTGAATCTCCATAATTTATAAGGCCGGAATCTATATTTTGGTGATTTTTGGTGGGGTTTATCTATCATTTTCAGCCTTGGTTTGTGGTTGTTTTGTTGCTGTCCTAAATTTAATTACAACAGTATATATTCGCTGATTTTCTCCATTTATTTGTTGCCAATTGGATGGATATTGATTGCCGTGGTTGAAATAATTATTTACAAGTATTTTTCAGCTGTTGTGCATGGTTATTTGGTGAATTTAAGCTCCTATACAGTTCGCCCTAGGGTTTTAAAGGATATTACAACTGCTGTTATAAAAAAATCAGATTTCACTTCACTTGGGTTTGTGTGGTTTTCCTCCCTTTCAGTTTCAGTCCCAGAAAGGGACATTACATTTCGACTCCAGCTCCTCAAACTTCTTGCACTTTGGCCTTGGATTTCACGTCAGCTTTTACTTCTACTTTGCACTTGATGGATTTTTAGAGTTGGTTTCCTGTCACAGCTTTTGTCAGCTTTCAAGTTGCTCCACCAATCAAGTAGACCATGTAACTGCTTGGTCCCCTCCCTAACCGTGTTGTCTTCTTCTCCCGCCATTTTTGGGGTCTTCTTGCACTTCAGCCTTGGATTTCACGTCGGCTTTTACTTCTACACTGCGCTTTACTTGATGATTTTTAGAGTTGATTTCCTGTCACATCTTTGTTCTTTCAAGTTGCTCCACCAATCGAGTAGACCATGTAACAGTTTGGTCCCCTCCTAACTGTGTAGCCTTCTTCTCCAACCATTTTTTGGGGTCAATTAATTATTTCTTGTACAGTGTCAGTCTTGTTCTTCTTTCTCTTTGTACCATTGTAATTTCTATTGTCATATTTCACAATTACATTCGACACAAAGATCTAATAATATAATTTAGTGCCTAGTCAACAATAAGTATTGTCGATCGAAGTTATCTTTGAACCAACACTAGTTTTAATCCAACGTTGTTTACGGCACAACACCGAAATGTTTACAGAGAAATTACGCTACTAAGACAGTTGCAGATAATATATCCTACCACGCATATAAAATAATGATAGTAGTCAAGGCTTCATTCATAGGTAGTGCTTAGTACAATCTATTCAGTACTGCGAGGTCCTTACTCAGCGCCCTTCTCTGGTGTACATCATTTTATTTATATGACAAGTAAACTCAATTGCTTGTCGGTTAACACCACCATTAACAACCAAACATACTAATGAGAGTCATTCCAAAACTACCTACGACCAACAATACAATGATTAACTACATAACATGTTGGACACTAAAATATATAATTATGGCAATACTAGTCTTACAGTCTATAGGTACTACCCGCAGACTTTTCCTAAACACCCTTCTTAATGCAGTAACAAAATATTGTTGTTTGAAGTTTGAACTCGTCTCTAATGGAACTGTCGAATATTTGTAGTAGATTTAACATTCTTCTTTTGTAATCCTTGATGGATTCCTATTTTATTTGCTTGATATTGGATAATACATTAAGAATTCAGGCATTCGTATGCCTTTATGAGTTCTTTATAAATGTTAAATTTATGTTTTACCATACCTTATTTTCATCATATTTTAGTTAATCAAACTATTTGATTGTATAGACTTATAGCATTCCTGGAAAATTCTCCGTCCTTGCCTTATCCTATATAATCTCATTTTCTTTCCAGTAATATTCCCAATTTAGAGAATGGATTATTGTAACTGATTGGGTTCACCACTAAACCAGGTTGGTTGTGATATCAAAGACGGTTTTGACTACATTATATTCCTTTTTGAAGCTTTTTCACTAAGTTCTATGGTTTTTATCTTGTATGACCAGTTCACTGGTCAAAGTGATTGTCATTTCTTATTTCAGCAGGTATAGACAATCAGATACAAACTCTTCCTAGCAACTGATGTCACTTCCTCCCATGCCTCTCGCTTCAAACCCAATATGTCCTAACAATGAGCCAATTTTTGTTTTTGACACGGGAATTTGTGTAATATTCACTTCTTGGTAGGGGGACCCTTAGCCCAATTTTGTTTCCCAACGGCTAAGGGGTGATAAAAAAGGAAACTATAGTCTTAATAAGTTCTTATAAAGTGCATAAAAAGAAATTTTATAAAAACACTTATATTAATTTATTAATGACTTGATAAAAATAAAAAAATAAAAGAAAAAGTGAAATTAGAAAAAAAAAGTCACTTTATATTTTTATTTCCCCTAAGGGAAAAATGCAACCCATGGTAGGAAGAAATAAATGCCAAAAAAGAATTAAATGTGGGAAAAAACATTTGATTGGTGGTTGTGGGTGACTACTAAGCCAAGATTGCTTATAAAATCAAGTGTGTTTGGCTTTGTAAAGCATCCCTTTTTATTTTATAAAAATCTGAATTTGCATGTTGAGCTTTGAGTTTGCATCCAAAATCTCCTAAGGACGAAAACCCTCAAGGAGAGGAAACGTTGGGGATGAAAACCTCCAAAGTTTCAAAGATTGAGGAACGAAAACTCCTCAGTTTTGAGAGGTGGATCCATCCGGGGTTCATCATTGGGCTGCATTTTTGTTGTCAGTGATTGGGAGAAGTATTTTCAGATCTGGGCATATTTGGGCTGATTGCACTCCAAGGATCAGCTGGGCATAAATCAGATCTGAGTTGTTGGTGTTTTATGTGTGTTTGGACCAGCCAAACAAAAGAATTTGAAAGGAATCAAATCTACACATTTCTGGGCATTTCTACACCCCAGGTGACTTAGTTTGGGAATTGGGAACTTTAATTTTGGGGGTTTTTGGTTGTTGTTGGATCTGCAACTTTTTGGAGTTGTTTGGTCATCCTCAAAGACGATATTTCACCATTTCCAGCCTCATTTTTGGTACACAAATTAATATTCATTGTTGTATTTTCTAGGTGTTTTCAACGCTATTTTATTTTCATAAAATTAGTCAAGGTTAGAAAAATCTCATTTCACTTGTAATTGATTCTAATCTCTCACCCAAATTGCCATTTTGGCCTTGTGGGTATTGCAGAAAAGTGAACATTTGAGGAATTAAAAATTAATTTTCAGTTGGCTATTCATTTAGGCAATTTATGTGGGAAAAGGCATTTGATTGGTGGTTGTGGGTGGCTACAAAGAAAAGATTGCTTATAAAAGCAAGTGTGCTTGGCTTTATAGAGCATCTCTTTCATTTTCTAGAATTGAATTTTGTCTCGACAGGCTTGAGAATTTTACAAAATAATTTCTAAGGACGAAAACCCTTGAAGATTATCTCTTGAGGACGAAAACCCTCTAGAGATCTAGAAGAAGAACGAAAACTCTTCTTCTATGTTGTGAGGATTCTCCATTCAGGGGTTTCCATTGCGGATCAAAGATTTATTTGTGTTTTCTCGTGTTTTCTAGTAGTGTTTGAGGGCTTTCCAAGAGGGGCGAATGGTTGTTGATTTCGGGTACAACTAGGGTTTCATCTACACATTTCCAAATTTCCGAGCCTGTTTTGGGTGCCTTCCACCCATTGGAAAATTTTGATTTTGGTATCATTGGAAAGCTTGTGATTTTATCTTCAATTTGAGCTATCATTTGTCAAAAATTGTTGGGTATTTTCTGAGTTATGAATTTCTGAAGTTTCAGTTGTTTTTCTGCAATTAAAAATCAATTTTTTAGTATTTTGCAAAAATATAAGTATTTTCAAATTTGATAATTCAAGGGCTAGCTACAGATTTAATTTCATAATTTTTGAAGGTGTTTTGAGGCTATTTTACACCCATAGGCAAATCTCCTAGGGTTTTGGCAAGGAATTTTGGGTTGTTTGCATTGCTTATCATAAAAACAATAATTTTCAACTTGCATTTTATTTGGGATTTGTGAAAAATCCATCTGGGGTTGGAATATGTCCATTTGGGGATGTTCTGATGGTATCATAACAGTGTATCCTCCCACTGTGAAGAAAAGAAGTGAAAAATCAGATCTAAAGACAAAGAAGAAGACCATGGAAGATTATTAGAGAACTCCTACTACAGATAAGATAAGATATCTGAATGAAGGAATCACAAGAGGTCTGAGGAGTTGCAAAGGCACTGTTGGGAGGATGCTCAAAGAGATCTAAGAGACTTCATTATAGGAGCCTTTGCTGATTTGAGTAAATCTATACAGGGGATGAGTACTGCCATAACAAGCTCTCAAGGAAATCAAGGCAACAAGGGTGAAGGAAGCTCTACTAGATCAGTTAGAACATTTGCCAAGCCTTCACATCAATTTTGCAGAGCCAAGTTTCTCCAAAAAGAGGAACAACCAGTTGAGGATGATGACATGGAGACATGGGTAAAGAGTATGCAACACTCAGTTCCAAGGTAAGAGCTATGTTAACCTTGAAGAATTTTGTGAGTTGAAAGATAGTAAAGGCACTAGAAAAAATAGAAAATCTCAACGGTGAAAACCCCATGCAAAAATTTGAGAAGAAGCAGCCCATAGAGTATTCCACCATGCAAAGTGAAGAAGAAGAAGCTTCAAGGAAAAAAGGTATGACTCTAATGAGAAAAATAATTGTATTAGTGAGGAACAAACACTGATTGTTGGATGCAAAGTTGAAAAAGATGTTTCAGTTCCAAAGGTACATAACAATGAGTCATTGTCATATGGGATGGATTTACCAAGCCATAGTATTGATGGGCATGAAATTGTGAAGAGTGTTGATTCTTGTGTTGTGTCTGAAATCATGAGTCACAATAGGGATGGTGATGTTTTGGAGGTTTCTAAATCAGCAATAGAAGGTAAACCTTTTGATGATCTTCTTTATAAGGAGGTTAGGAGTAGCAAGGATTTATTTCTTCATCTTCATCCTATATCATTACAGCAGTTTTTTTTTTTTTAAAAAAGCAACAAGACCTTATATTATATTAAAATCATAAAATACATATTCTACCATGCCAAGCATGGAAGCTATTAGCCATTTCTCTTGCATTATAAACAATAATAGCAAGACTAACACTCATTGTAAAGAGTCTAGATTTATGATTTTCCTGATTTCTTCTTGAATCTTAGTAGACCACCATAAGGGAGGTAATCCATAGCAAAGGATATCGTTGTTATTAAGGGCCCAATTAGCCAAACCATCAACAACCTTATTTTGTTGTCGAGGAATGTACCTAAACGGGTTTCTTGGAACTTCTGCTGAAGATTCTTAATTTTACAAACCTCTTTTGCAATCTGCCAATTAGGAGGGCATCCGGTATTAGAATTACTCAGTAAATTCATCATGATTCTTGAGTCCGATTGAACCTTGATCTTCTGCCATCCGATTTTTATAGCTTCTTGCATTCCTCTTCGGATCGCTTTGATTTCTACCCAGTTATTAGTAGAAATACCCAAATTTTCCGCAAAGATGAAAAACACTTCTCCTTCCTATTACGACCAACCCCTCCCTGCTCTTCCAGGATTTCCCCTAGAAGCACCATCTGTATTGAGTAAACCATGATACCTCACCGCATCATCCGCTTGAGATTGAATCCCTATTTTCTTCTTGTTTTGAAAGCGAGGCATGGTGGCATCCTTAGGATCTAGAGAGAGTTGCTTACATATATGATCCCATTCTTGAGAAAGTTGAAGCTGGAAGTGAAACCTTATGTTTAAGGCTTTCTGTCAAATTAATTTTAATTTTTTCCCATACATATATAACTTCTTTCTTGGTTTGTTGGAATATTCTGTAATTTCTTTCTTTCCAAGTATTCCATAATAGGAGGGAGATACCACTCCACAATGCTGGAAGCAAATTTTGTCCTTTAGGAATGGCTGCCTGCCAAGCGTCAGCAACCTGTGCTAGGGATCCAAAATTGTTCCATTGAAGCTTAAACAACCAGGCCAAGTGTTTCCACAAAGGAGAAATCCATGGGCAAAGAAAGAAAAGATGTTCCACCGATTCCTCATCCTGTGTACAAAGCTCACATCTAAATGGACCTCTGAAACCTCTCTTTATGAGCCTATCTCCAGTTAAGATCCTTTTTTGAATAAGAAGCCAAAGGAAGAAACTTACCTTAGGCCATATCCTGGCTGCCAAATATGTTGAAACAAAGCTTGATCAGGATGAGGGCAGGCATTTATTAGAGAGGTATATCTAGAAGACACCTCATATCTCCCTGAAGAACTACTCCCCCAACCTAACTCATCAGGATCAGGAGAAGAAACAAGAGGTTGTCCTTGCAAAATCATTTTCAACAAGTTCTGATGTTCCTGATCTATCCTCATGGGCCACTCACTAATTGGAATCCATCGTTGAATCGTTGGTTGACCATTTTGGGCTACCTTAATCCATCCCTGAGCCTGCATATGATCCTTTATAGGTTGAAGCTGAGGGAATTGTGTTATAATTGGGGGTTGACCATCCCATGAGTCCGTCCAAAAATTGCTAATTGCCCATTGTAAACAATCCAAAAGAGCTTTTTTTAATCAAATTTTCCCCACGTTTGATAAACATTAATGCTGGAGAGCCATTAGTAGGGAGGGCTGATCTGATAATCTTCTACGGATGATTGTTTTATCATGATGGTATTTTGCTTGTTGTGGACAAGAATGATGAGGATTTGATACGGCAAAGTCAAGATATTATGAAGACAAGGGAAAGGAAAATCTCGATGACATTCATTGCAAGTACGAAAGGAATGATAATGTCTCATTTATTGTTGTATATTCAGATTTATTTTCCTCGTGAGAAGCATGATAAGATAGAGGATGAAGTTTACAATATGGAGTATGTTGAACCATTGATCCAAGTTCATGTCTACGAGCATCAAGGGAGCTATATATTTTGGCAAGAACTCTCTCATTTAACAAGTACAGGATCAAGACTTGTGGAGCACTACAGCATGTTCTATCTATTGCATATGGCACTTGGGTGTAAGATTTGCAATTTGGTGTCCCCAGATTTCACCCTGAAATCTAGGACTACCCTATGTAAAAAAAAATCATACTTTTAAAATAATGGGTCGTTTTGTGTTTTTATTGCCAGAAAGTTTTGTATTGTGTCAAGATATTCCCAAAGAGCCATATAAGTCAATTTCAACAAATACCCAAATGCCCAAAATTGTTATATTACATCATTTGGGGTTTGCTGCGAGAAATTTGTATTTAATTATTTTGAGCCACATTTGAAGCAATTTGTGCTCCGATTTAACCTGTTGTGATTATACACGTCATTATTATCATATACCGGTAGGGTTTTAACCAGGAATGAATCATGGGCTTTATTTGTGACTTCCGGCAGCGTTTTGTGTTTTTGTGTTTTCCGTTTTGTTTTACGTGAAATTTCTCTGGATCGATTCCTTTGCGGTTTGGCCTAATTCTTGGCACAGGTATTTGGATATCACATATGCACATTGTGCGGAAGGAATTCGCCATCGGAGAGTCTGGTTCTCTTAGAAAAGACGAAGTCGTGCACCAAAAAACTTCTTCTGGGCTGGCCGCATTCTTGGAAAACGAGGGTTTGAAGTGAATCATGAGATTTTGGAAGCGGCGGGCGGGTGGGATTTTGCACTGCCTGTCTTAAAAGTACTTTTTCCCATGAAAGCAACGACACTTAAATCACAATGGAAAAATCGAGGCGGCGGGGAAAGGCGGGAATTTCTTACACGCCTTGCAGGTAAAAATTCCCATTGTGAAATAAAAGAAAAATCACGTAAGGCATTGATAGGATTTTATTACGCCGCCTTGCAGGTAAATAATCCCATTATGAAAGTCGAACGGCTTAAGTGAATCATGGGATTTTCGAGCTGCCTTGCGGGGTAAATAATCCCATTGTCAAGTGACTTTTAAAAATAGAAATTCCTCATGACAAAAGTGCGACCCCTTTAGGGAAACAAGGGCAGCTTTTAATGCGATTAATTAATTAATTTCTTCTCTAATTTTGGCACCCAGGCTTGTGGAAAAGTCAACAAAGGGAAAGTGGACAATGGAAGTCAGAATTAGAAGTTCTAAAACTAAATAAATATTATTTAATTAATGCAGCCCCTTCATGTCAAAAAGTGCGCCCCATTTGGGAGAGGAATAATTTTTTTTTAAGTATTAATTGATTTAATTAATTCCTATTTTCAATGGCTAAGGTCAAAGCATATTGTGAGGCTTAAGTTAACTAGAAGTAGAAGGCTAAAATTAAATAAATTTAATTTATTTAATGGCAACCATGAGCATGCACAAAATAGGCGCCCCATTTGAAGAGTAAAGCTTATTAAATAATTAATTAATTGCCAGGAATAGGAGAGGCATTAATTAATTATAGAATTATAAGGATTATATAGCGAGGGACTGCCATAAGGATGAATTAATTAATTCAAAAGCGAGAGAAGTGCAGCCAGGACAAAAAAGCGCGCCCCATTTGAAGAGGAATTTTGCTCAGAAGGTGTAATTAATGTTGGAAGCTTCCAAATTTGGCGCCTAGGTTTGAAGGAGCTTGATTTGTGTTTGAATAATTGTCCGCGTAGTGGTACAGGTGCTCAAATGAAGTTGGTAAAATTCATGTTTGCTTTGCATGCAAATAAAACATCAAATTTTGGGGCAGCAGGCTTGATATATGCAGATTTTTATAATTAAAATTCAGTGTTCATGTTCCGGTTGCCATATTTGTTTGAATTAATTGCAGGAATCCATTACAGATGCTTTTATAAGAGAAAGGGAGCTTAAATCAATGTCAATACATTGAACGTATCCTCCGAATCGAAGAAATATTCAGATCTGCACGGTTGTGAAGATTTCCGGCCAAATAAAAAGAAAAAGAATTGCTCGAGACAAAGATAGATACAAACCATGGCAAAAGCGGGATGCTCGGACAAAGCAGATACAACATCATGCATTACTTCCAGATTTGCGTCGACATCCGAGATCCGATTGAGATCCGGATCCATAATTGCATAGGCTTCATCCTTTTGTTTCGAATGCAGCCCGTGAAGAAGTCAGTGCATGGAGAATTCCTTCCAGGACCTTGTGCATGTTCTCCCAATCTTCCAGTTGAAGCCTTCATTGAATTTGCATTCACCCGGAGTGCTTTCCAAAAATTTTAATTGCTCATATGCAATTAAAAATAGAAGTGAAGAGTTATTTAAGGCAAACATTGCACTAATGCATGTACGGAGAAGAAGCTGCAAAAGCTTGAGGATAAAAGGGAAGACAAGGCGAAGGCAAAATTTCAGATCCGGCGCTAGCTTCCCGAGATCCAAATTTGCTTCTGATTTAGTTTGGTGAGAATCAAAGGCAAAAGAATCATTGCATGCGAGAATATGAAAAAGGACAAGGCTGCAGACTTTCCTCTTTCTTCTTTCTCTTATTTCCTCCCGAAAAGTAATTGAGCAATCAATTAAATTATAAAACTTAAGTGATCGGTTTAAAAGCCATTACTTAAAGAAGTCAACTACTTGGAAATATGTGGCGAGATGCGAGAATAGAAGGTTCTATCTTGATTCTGAAATCATGCATGTCATGCAAAGAGGAATTCAGGAGGAGATTGTCGATTGTTTCCTTTCCAACTTCCACATGTGTCGATTCACTAAAAGCTTCCGACTTGTAATCGCCCCTCTACATTCTATAAGTAGATGAAGAACCTACGGGTTAAAGGATCAGAATTTGTAACCAGCATTCTAGTGTTCCAAACTTTGTCTTTGAAACCCACGATAACCACTTGAAGCAAAGGAATATAAAGGAGCAGGATTCCGGAGAACTTTGTGTCACGGTGCAATTTGTTTCTAGCTTTCTATCTTAGATCTTCTAATAGACTTTGTGTTATTTTAAATCTAGATCTGGAGTTGCCTTTGCTTATAATTATGTGCGTTGATATCTATTGGTTTCTTCTATGTGCATGCAATCAACTCTGTTATCTATTGATTGGGTTGCACATCTTCCCTATTTCTTCCCTGTGTTTTATTACTTCTTTCTTCTATAAATATTTCTTTCCTTAAAACAGTTGCTTACTTGTTGCAGAGCTATATGGCTATGGTTCATGAGCTGAATAGTTAAAGTAAAACCCCATATAGATACTAACATATTTTAATTGATAAATCGACACGAGAGCCTCACAGGTAAATGAGGGAGATTTATCTCATGATCATTTGCCTAGGTTTTCAGCTATGCGAAAATCTAGCCAACACAATTGCTTGAGAGCAAGCAATTTGGGAAACTATAGTCTTAATAAATTATTGAAACTTTATAAAACGTACTTTTATTAATTTATTAATGACTTAATAAAAATAAAGAGAAAAGATAAAGTGAAATTAGAAAAAAAGAAAGAAAAGAAGTCGCTTTATAATTTTATTTTCCCTAAAGGAAAAATGTAACCCATGGTAGGAAGAGATAAATGCCAAAAAAAAATTAAATGTGGGAAAAGGCATTGTGGGTGACTACTAAGCCAAGATTGCTTATAAAGCAAGTGTGCTTGGCTTTATGAAGCATCTCTTTCATTTTTATAAAATTCTTAATTTTGTCGAGCTTGAGCAAGCTTTACAAAATAATTTCTAAGGACGAAAACCCTTAGAGATTATTTCTTGAGGACAAAAACCCTCTAGAGATCTAGAAGAAGAACGAAAACTCTTCTTCGAGTTTTGAGGATTCTCCATTTAGAGGTTTCCATTGCAAATCAAGAATTTATTTGTGTTTTCCGAGTTTTCAACGGTGTTTGAGGGCTTTCCAAGAGGGGCGAATGGTTGTTGATTTTAGGTACAGACTAGGGTTTCATCTACACATTTCCAGATTTCCGAGCTTGTTTTGGGTGCCTTCCACCCATCGGAAACGTATGATTTTGGTATTATTGGAAAGCTTGTGATTTTATCTTCAATATGAGATATCATTTGTCAAAAATTGTTGGATATTTTTTGAGCTGTGACTTTCGAAGTTTCAGCTGGTTTTTTGCAATTAAAAATCATATTTTTAGTATTTTGCAAAAATATAAGTATTTTCAGATTTGATAATTCAAGGGCTAGCTATAGATTTAATTTTATAATTTTTAAGGTGTTTTGAGGCTATTTTACACCCATAGGCAAATCTCCTAGGGTTTTGGCAAGGAATTTTGGGTTGTTTGCATTGCTATCATAAAAACAATAATTTCCAACTTGCATTTTATTTGGGATTTGTGGAAAATCCATCTAGGGTTAGAATATCCATTTGGGGACATTACAATTTGAATGATATCAGTATCATTTGAATGCCTGTTTCCCCACAATCTGACTAACCCTCTAGCATTCCGTACTTTCTGCTTAATTGTTTACTTATTCCTTGATGTGTTTTCGCTTCTTTGACACGCATAAAGTGATAAAAAAACTTTCCTGCTGCTGCTTTGTCAAGTTCCACAATACTAACATTTATTCAGCCAAATATGTAACTGTAAATAACAGAATATAACAGCAGATATATCCAGCTAAGAAAGTGAATAATGGCAATGTTCCAATACAAAAAAGAGTGATCGTAAATAAAAGTATAAACCTTTCCATAACCATGACCATGCATAATTATAATAAAATTATGTTTTGTGGCAATTTAATCATAGAAGTCTAAACCTTTCCATAACCATGACCATGCATAATTATAATAAAATTATGTTTTATGGCAATTTAATCATAGAAGGTTGCCTGGAGTTAACTACTCTAACCAAAGTACCCTCTAAGATTCCTTACAAACACCGACAATAGAACTCTTGATGCCACTTGAATCAGAATTGAGCATCATGTATTTACTATTTAAGGTAATTTAATGCTGTAACTTTCCTTGCATTTATCTAATTTAGAAACCTTATTCTATTATTACTTTACATATTTTTACTTTTGAAATGGAGTTGTTCATATTTCATAAATCCCTTTGTTTGATGTTTTTATGCTTCTTGATCATTCTTCATCTAAGAATTGCACTCATCCATCGTAGACATTGCGGGGAGAGTAATATATTTCTAATAAGTTATGCTTCAAGCGTATGAGAATGGTGTCAACCAGATTTCACCCTGAAATCTGCGATTACCCTATCCAAAAAAATTTCATACTTTTAAAATAATGGGTCGTTTTGTGTTTTTATTGCCTGAAAGTTCTTATATTGCGTCAAGATAATCCCAGAGAGCCATATTAGCCTTTTTCGCCAAATACCTAGATGCCCAAAATTGTTTTATTCTGTCGTCGGGATTTGTCTGCGGGAAATTTGTATTTAATTATTTTGAGCCCCGTATGAGGCTATTTGCGCTCCGTTTTAACTCTATTATGAGTGAATATGTTATTTTCCTATGTGCCGGAAGGGTTTTAACTTGGAATAAGTTTTTGGCTTTATTTGTAACTTTTGACAATTTTTCGTGTTTTTGTGGTGTCGTTTCGTTTTTCTGTGAAATTTCTGGAACAATTCCTTTGCGAGTAAGCCCGATTTTTGGTTTGGAGCAGTTTGGAAAACATATACGCACATTATGCCGGAGGAAGTCGCCATCGGAGTGCGGATCAGCGGGAAAAAGCGAAGTCGTGCACGAAAAGCCCCTGGGGATGGGCGCATTTTGGAAAACAAAAGATTTAAGCCAATGGGAAAAATAGAAGCCGCGGAGCGGGGTGGGAATATTATACACTTGCCAGCAGAGTACTTTTTCCCGTGTTATAAAATTCACTTAAGTGTAATGGGAAAGTTAGAGGCGCGAGGCAGGTGGGAATTTATTACTGCCTTTTGGGATAAAATTCCCATGATAAAATAAAAGAAAAGTGACTTAAGTGAAATCATGGGATTTTAGTACCGCCTTGGGGGTAAATAATCCCATTGTCAAATCAAATCACTTAAGTTTTGGTGTCCGCCTTGAGGTAAAGAATCCCATTGTGGAAAAATTCTTAAAAATAGAATTACATGTGCAAAAAAGTGCGCCCCCTTTGGTGAGAGAATGGCAGCCTTGAAATGATTATTTTAATTAATCTATTCTCTCAAAAAGTGTGCCCAAGCTTGGAGGAAGTCAACAAGTCAAAGTTGAAATAAAAGAAAGGATTTAAAAGCATTAAATTTAATTTATTTAATGGCTGCCCTCTTCCTCTCAAAAAGTGCGCCCCATTTAGGAGTTATTTAATGTTTTTAAGGCATTAAAACATTAAATTAATTTCTATTTTCAGTGGCTATGGTCAAAGCACACTGTGAAACTTAAGTGAAGTGATGTGTGAAGGATTAAATTGGATTAATTTAATTTATTGGATGGCTGTCCTTAAACATGCTATTTTTAAAAGAGAAAAACATGATTTTTAATTAATTAATTGCCTTTAATTGTTAGGGCAATTATTAATTATAGAATTGTGAAGGTTATATAAGCATGGGCAGCCATATGGGTGAATTATTTGATTCACAGGTAAAGAATTGCAGCCAAGAGGAAAAGTGCGCCCCCATTAGAGGAAGGATTTTGCTCAGACAAGGTGACAACAAGGCTAAAAGCTTCCAGATTTGGCGCATGCTTTGGAGGAGGTTGATCTTTGTTTGCATAATTGTTTCCACAGGTGTTACAGGAGCTCAGGTGTTGATTGAAAGGATTCATGCTCTTTTTATGTGCAAATTAAACACCAATTTTTGGGGCAGCAGGCTTGAAAAGTGCAGATTTTTACAATTTAAATTCACTATTCATGCTTCGGTGGCCATTTTTGTCTAAATAAATTGCAGGAATTCACTACAGGTGCTTTATGAAAGAAAAGGAGTTTTTATCAATGTCCAATACATTGCAAATATCCTCCGAATCTGAAGAATTGTCCAGATCTGCACCAGTATTGAAGAAATCCGGCCAAGTTAAAAGAAAAAGAATTATTTAGACGAAGATAGACAAAGCCATGGCGAAAAGAGATGAAAAAGAAAGCACGATGGATTCATGCATTGCTTCCAAACTTGCAGACATAGGAGACACAGATCTAGGCCCGGAACCTCTTTCCGATTTGATTGATAGATCTAGAGCGGGAAAGACTTCACTCATGCGTGCGGTCAAAAGCAGTGGAATTATCCGAGCAGCAGCTTTTCCATGTACAGACCCAATTGCCAGAGTTCGTGATGGAGTGTGCTAGATCTTATCATCCTTCATCCAGATCAGTGCGTGATGCTTCGGGAAAGACAATAATTCGTTTGGACGCGGAGTTCATCAATTATTGTTTGAAGATTCCAGTGCGAAAGGTGGTGACTTCCATTAGCATTCAGGATGCTGACAGTAGATGGGAGAAGCATAGAGCTGATTGCGTGAGCATCATGAATAGCCGATATATGAAGAAGCCTAGATCTCCTTCAAAGTTCCCGCGAACTCTTCCACGGTCCAATTTGGTGCAGGAGGTAGATGATGTCGTCAAATTGCTATGCAGGATGAATGGCGAAGCGAATGCCTACACTTTCCGTACATGGATGTATGCTTTCATCAAGACCATTGAAATCAACAAGGTTGATTCTATAATCAATTGGTCGGAAATTATTAAAGAACAACATCGGTGAGTAACTCCGGAGCGTAAAGTGTACTTTCGGCTTCAAGATGACTTCATACTTGGTGTATCTTTGCTGACTTCACAAGGCGTCTTTTCCAATTTGGATAGATGTGGTGTTCTTTCGAGGACCCCATTTTCGAGTGTTACCCATGACTTACTGCTCGCATGCAAGAAAGACTTCAAAGTGATCAATGATGACTTCTTCTACAATTTCATCTGCAGGCTAGACAAAGACTTGAAGGCCAACAGGGTAAGCAAGCGAAGCGTGGAAAGTGTGTCCAAGATTGCGGTCTATTCATTCAATTTGTAGATTTCACATACCTCAGGGTTACGGGCTTTTCTGGAGAACCAATAAAGATGCCCAGGTATCCGAATGATAGATTGATCGCCATGGAGCTAAGCAGACAACTTGTGGAGTTACACGACCTTCAGTCAAAGCGGCACAAGTCTACGGGCTTCTTCCCAATCACTATGGGATATTACAGCTGCATTAGCATTCATAGAGCTCGAGGGATGGAGGCGCAAATGTTATCTGAGTATGAGCAAGAGTTCTTCCTGCGGCTGAACTTCGATCCATTTGGAGTAGCCAGGAAGACAATCTCCCAGGAGTACGCACATGTGCCTTCATTAGAAGATTTCTGGATGAAGTGCAAAAGTGAGTACGAGGTTAGAAAGAAAGATTTCAGCAGGCTATCAACAAAGCAAGTGTTCGACTTTGGATTAGCGCGGATACCTGCGGATCTTAAAGATGATGGGAATGTGGTACTTGACACTTACCATCAAATGGGAGGAGATAAAACCATACTGTAGAATAACATAGGAGGCTGCAACACAATTGAAGAAAGGTCGAGAGCTGTGTTGGTGAATACTTCAAACTGGTTGCTGACGAAGGGATATTGCCTTGATAAAGCATTGATGAATCAAGTCACGGGCAACTTCGGCGCAGGAGATTCCCTCTGCGAAAGCAGCAGGAGAAAGCAGCGGGAAAGTCGAGGCGTTGAAAGTGCATAGAAGATCTCAATCGAGGAGAGAATCACTTCTACGACCATGACTTTAACTCCGGTTTCTCAATACCCAATGCTTCACCAACTATTGTACGCGCGGCAGCAGGATGCTTCCATGCCTCCACCGAATCCGGCGACATTCATCGTCTCCCTCGGCCACTTTGTTGGCGCTGTTCCAGGAGGATACGTTGAAGGCTGCAGATGGCGGAATTCGAAAGGGCTTTGTCCTTGGATGATTAAGAAGATGGCAGCCATAACACTGTGGCACTTTCTGATGGAGAGGATGCAAAGCGGAAGATGGTAGTACACTCGGCTGACTTCTCATTCTCCAAGAAGTAACTTCTTGGAATGGTTGGCTCCTTGATTGGTTCGAAAGCGAGAATGGAGATGAACTTAGAGGAGCACGACTTGCAACTACTCCAGAATCTGGGCGGAAGAGACAGAAGGCCTAAAGTTGCCAAAGCAACTTCTAGGTTGATCATCGAGGATTCGGGAGAGAAGTTTGCTGAGATATCAATTCCGCGGAAGGAAAGATAGAGAGGAGCTCACGACGGAAGATGTGACAGTGACAAAGTACCCCTCGGTCAAGCCACCACTGAAAGATTGAAGCAGGACACGCAGACATTGATGGATGCTTTATTCCTTAGGCTTGACAGTGAAAAGGCGGAGAAAGAAGAGCTACAGAAGCAAGTATCTCAATTATGTGAGATCATAGCCAAGGTTGCTAAACTTTCCATTCAGCCCATTTCGGAGAGCGGGTGAGTGAACATCTTATGGAGGAAATGGAGGATCAAGCAATCAAGTAAAGGCTATTGACGAATGGAAGGATTTGATTATTAGCCAAACTTCCGTACTGACTTGGGAAGTGCCACCAACCTAAAGGTTATGAATGATGCACGTGCAAATCAACTAAAGCAAGGTGATGGCAAACATAGAAGGCATGAATACGGTTGCAGAGAGTAACCTGAGTATTTTGGCGAGATCAACAAACTGTCGGGAGATGTATTGATTGCGGAACAGATTGTACTAGACGGATCAGTCGAGAAGGGGAAGCAGCTAGAGTTTGCAGTATCTTTCTGTTTGGAAATCTGCAAAGTTTTGCTGAAGAGGATGCAGGCACTTGAGAGTAGAACATCAGATTTACCAGACAGTGTCATTTCTTTCACTGAAGAGATAATGGACGGGAATGTCACTTCATACGTGCGGATCGTCTCAACTAAGGTGCCTAATTCCCTGGAAGGTTCTCTTCTGATGGTACAAAAGAGAATTGATAAAGCTACCAAGCCTTTTACGATGAATTCTATCAGTAGACTGGTGGCGCTGCAGGCGGACATTGCAAGGTTTGGGCCGAGCTTGGAAGATGTGGAATCGTGCATCAAAGTGTTGAATGAAGGGTTGCTGCAATTCAGGACAGAGAAAGAAGCAGTGGCTAAAACAGATGGAGGGATGCTGAATTACATGTTCGACAAGTATATCCGATATCAGAACAAGAAGAAGACATAAATGTTACAGCTGGCATGACTTCTATTTCTTTCTTCTATTTTCTATGTTCCCGGATGAAATTGTAAAACTTCTAAGTTATTGGTTTTGCAACCATTACTTAAAGTCATGTGGAACCATTCTATTAGTTAAGTGATACATGTGTCACTTAAGGAGAAGATAGTTGAGGATGATTGCCAAATGTCATCGTTACTTGTTGTTTATGTTTCAGTTCAGTTTGAGTTTTCCATTTGTACTTTCCCTCCTACATTCTATAAGTAGGAGAAGAACCTCCGGGTTAAGGGAGGATCAGATTTGTAAGCAGCAATCCTGTGTTCTAGACTTTGTGTTGAACCCTTGAGAGCAACTTGGAGCAAAGGAATACAAAAGAGCAGGTTTCCGGAGAACTTTGTGTCACGGTGTACTGTGTTTCTTGCTTTGAATCTTAGATCTCTTGATAAACTGTGTTATTTTAGATCTAGATCTAGAGCTGCCTTTGTTTTATAATTTTGTGTGTTCATATCTATTAAGTTTCTTCTATGTGCATGCAATTAACTCTGCTATCTACTAATTGGGATGCACATCTTCCCCATTTCTTCTCTGTACTTTCTTTACTTCTTTCTTCTATAAAATACTTCCTTTCTTGAGCATTTGCTTACTTGCTGAGAACTTCTTAGTTATGGTTCATGAACTAAGTGGTTAAAGTAAAACCCACGATAGATAATAACACATTTTTATTGACAAATCGACACGAGAGCCTCACCGGTTAAATGAGGGAGATTTATCTCATGTTGCCTAGATTTTGTGCTATGCAGAAAATCTAGCCAATAGAAAGTACAGCGATTATGCATTTCTTGAGTGTAGATGTGGTCGATTGCATCTGTTTGGCACCTCAAGTGGTCTTCCGATAGTTTAAAGCTTTAAGTTTGCTCAAATGTAACATTTGAACCAATAACTTGATATTTAGTTGGCTTTAGCATTTCTTACGTATTTGGATTAAGCTTGCTTAGAACTTGCTTGCACTTAGGTCCTAATTTAGGCCTTTGCTTTATTTCTACAAAAAAATGAACACGGTTCATTATTTTTGTGATTGCGTTAATCTGCTCAAGTTTATGTGTTCTTTTGCTTTAAATATGTTCTTGATTTGTTGTGTTTAGTAACATGCTGGAAATTTCCATATGATTATGTTGCATTGACTCTTTATTTTCTTTACGTGAGTTTGAATAAAAAGTGCCTTTGTGAACAAAAACTTGTTTTGTTGATGATGAAGATTGTGTGGAAACCCTTTTCATTCATGGTTGTGGGATAGCCACTACGGTCCTTGACAATCTACATGGATTGAAACTATTCTAGGAGATATTTATATGTACCTGCATTTGCACATTGTTTCTGAATATCTCGGAAACCTTTGAAACGTCCCTGAGGGTCCCGTATCCATGGGGAAACGTTTCCGAAACGCAAGCACATACGAAACATGCCGAAGCGTGTCAAGCGTTTGGAAATGTCGAGAATTTCGAAGCGTCCCAGCTGTTTCCGGAAACGTTTCCGCTGATTTTTCAATTTTTAAGCATCAAAACTTTTTAAAAAATAAAAAATAACAGCATTTAATACACCTAACCCTAATCTACCTACCTAGACTTGCTAAAGACACTTCCTAAAAGCTATATAATGACCTCTTGGGTCCATTCTAAATCACACTCTCATTTTCTCTCTTGCTAAATTCAGTTTTCACTAAACTAACATTTAGCATTGTGAAGAGCAAAGAGACATCAAGGAGCAGCTTGAAGGAAGAAACACAATATTTTGAGTGCTTTATCATTTATCTCTTATGGTCTACAAATTTACAATTATAAAATGAGTATTATATATATATATATATATATATATATATATATATATATTTTTCAATAATATATTGTACGGACGTTTCCGATAACATTTCGTATCCAAGGTTTTTTGAAAATTGCCATTTCCGCGTTTCGTATTCGTTTCCGTTTCCGTGCAACATAGCTGAATATAACTCTAATTCAACAGCAACAATTATTCTAAAATGAGTGATTCAATGGCCTCACTAGTATTTGCCATGTTTGTTTTCTGAATGTAAATGTTGCATTTTATTTGCAAGTTTATTTTCTGAACTATGTGTAAATGTATTTGCACATTTCAAAGCTATGTTTGTTGCTAATCTGGCAGAACTTGATGATACAACAAAAACCATGTGGAAGCTGGTGTAAGAATAAGTGGATGCATTTGCTTATTAGAAAACAAAGTACAGCTACTAAGGATGCAGATCAAGTATTTGAGAAATTGCCCAAAAGGAAGGATAGTCAATAAGAATGTAGATCGGGGGTCTAAGAAATTGCTTAGAAAGACACATGAGGTTCTGATTGTTGTCAAAGACCAACTCCTAACAAGAATAGCAACTATACCTAGATTTCAATTTTCCTATACTTAGAGTGCATGTGTGAAGAAGAGAGGCAGATGACACACTCTTAATTCCACCATGTTATTCAGATTTTGAGAATCAGACATCTCTTCTAACATCCATCATTAATAATAGGAGAGATTCTAAAGGGAGATACCCAAATTCCTTCTAGGATTGTCCAACCAAGTCCCCTTACTTCTCAAATTTTCTCTATGAGCATTGTTAGATCCTGCAATGACCATTTTGTGGTGAGAAATGATGATGATGCTGGTTCTTCTGGCCTGAGCCTTATCACGAACTTGCCATCATCGGTCTCTTATCATAATATCCCATTGTCTTCTCTCAGCTCAATGCTTCCTTGAGGGGCCCTTCCCTATCCAAACTATCGATAATCATACGACTACTGAATGGTTCACATTTTATCAACTTTAGGCTTACCTCTTGTTATGTTTAAATTTCTTCAGTGTTTAATTACTTTTCATACAATAGGGTCCTTTTACCCTAGTACATCATTGTTATACGGTGAAACTAGGATACCGATACATGGGCCCTATGCCCCCTAGAGCGGGTAAGGAGCGTTTCCGATACGGAAACGGGAGCGGGAAGCGAGAGCGGCTGGAAAGCGTTAGGGTAAGTTCTGCTTCTGGTTTGTCACCACGTCAACAGGAAATCGCGGCAGTTATTCCGTATTCGCTTTTGCTTCTATTACATGGCTCGATTCAATAACTAGCCAACAAGTACAAATATATTATCGTGACCAATGTTCCTTTGCGACTTTTAGGCTTTAAGCCATTTTTAATTTTAAAATTTACCCTGTAGTTTTTATAATTTTATGCTATAGTTTTACTTTTTTTAGTTTTTATTTTATGCTAATTTTTATTAACTCATTTCTTATAATTTTGTGCTATAGTTTTTTTAGTTTTTATTATATAAATTTAATTTAACGTTTTTATTTTAATGTGGTTTTTTATTTTATATTTTATGTTATCATTTTTAGTTTTTACTATATAAATGTAATATAACATTTTTATTTTATTGTAATATAATGTTAATTTTTTAAGAAATATATAATGTTAATTTTTTAAGAAATGTATATAACGTACTTAGAAGGCTAAGATTTATATATTTTTGTACTTGCCGTATCCAACTTCATATCCGGGGCCAAAAATGTTTTTGCCGTATCCGGGGTATCGGATACTCCATACCCACTCCCATATCCAAAACATATCGGCTACTTAGGGTGAAAGTATAAAAATGTGCTCTGTGCGAAAAAAGGCTCTTATGTTCCAAAAAAAGGCGGTAGACCCACCATGTGCTGCAAATAACTTGTCATCCACTTACAATAGTATAAACTGATGGAATATTTTGAGTTAAGACCAATAAGTTTGTTGTTTTATAAAATGTTTCGACCCATTTTTCCAAGATTTTTCAAAATGGTGCTCCTAACTTTTGTTTTACAGTTTTATATTGATGGATGTCATTGTCATTGTTAGAATGTCTACACAACATGTTTTTACATTCATGATCTATAAACATTCATATATTGGATGCATGTTTGTTTATAATTTTGGATGAATAACATTATTATATTAATTTTAAAGATGAGATACCAAAATTCAGTGATACCTATTTGTGCCATAACCAAAACTTGAAAATCTGCATGTTTTTTAAATTGTTTTTCAAATTTATTTTCTATTTATATTCACAGATGGGATGCATATAATTTTATAAATTTTGAATGAATAGTTTATATCTCCTAATTTTCCAAAAAAAAAAAAATCTGCTTATTTTTTGGTATATTCTACACAAACTGGACGAACTCTATAGAGGAAAAAGCTTTATAATTTCAACTATATCTGAATGATCCTTCTAAAGATCACAAATGTAAGGAAGGATATTAAAATGCATACATATATAGAAGAGAGCCAAACGAGAAAATGTAAAGGTACCTGTCCATGGTGAATTGGTTAACATAAATGGGTGTTGGTTCAATATTATTGTAGGGGTTGTATGGTTGCACCCCTAATCTCATCTAAACCCAACACTGCATCTGCATGCTCATGCGTCAAAATGATCTGCAGTTTAGACAGAGGAAACAATAAGAATTGTGATAATTGAGTCCAACCACTGAGCAAGACCACTGAATATGTGTGTAACAATGTGCACAAAAAAGGACAAATGAAAAAATTGAATTGAGAACACTTCAACCTAAATCCATTTCTATTATACATTTCACCAAGTTATCTTCGTTGCCATTTCATCAAGTTTTTTGAAGTGTAAGTTTTGTTTATACGTTTAACGTAGAAGGATAGAAACATTCATCTCAGAAACAGATGGGAAAACTAATCTGGTACTGAACAGGGTTACATTCATAGCTGAATATGAGGGAAATTTGATTCCCTCTTCTCCCCTGATATAATAAAATACTTGCTGGGAATAATTCTGCCGAGTAGAAGAATACCTGAAACAAAATATGAAACTATATGGTTGGAGGATGAAGCACAAAACTAATAATAGATGTTGATAAAAAACTCGAGAAACTCCCATCATACATATATTCCAATGACAGAAGGTAAAGAAAAAGATCTAAACATACAACGAAGAGCCTTATTTTGCAGATTCATGGATTCACATCTATGTGCACAACACCTTAAGCAAGTGGCCGAGAAAATGAGTCATCCATACAAGGCCAAATGAGACTGTGCTAGGCCCAAGGGGTCACCTTTGACATTAAGGCAGATAGATGCATGGTGATTCGTCATTCAACGAAGGCCTTCTGTTATGAATAGAGCAGCCCTATTCATCAATGTGACAAGGGGATGCATCCCTCGACCCCGATGACATGTTTCTAGGATGGACATGACCCTGATTTGTGAGAATGTCTCCCACATCCCTATAAAATGGGTACTCTAGGGACATCGGCCCCTATCCTCCAAGGCACATCACCAAGAAAGGGAAACCCACGTTTCTATTTTAGAAGCAACTGATCCCCATGATTGAGGGCTGCATCGTCCCTTGAAAATAGAGACTCCTATGTGGTCACAAAAATTATAACAAATTGGCCATGTTGAGTCACCATTGAATAATGTTGTTTATGGCTAGTCAACCAATGGTCAAAGTTTCAATTTGTACGGTGATTTTCTTGGCTAAAGAGAGCGCCTTTTGAGATGAATGTGGACACTTTCAGGGTGATGTGTACTTGCACTTAGTTCTTGGCATTTGGTGTTAACGGCTGTACATTTACCCTTTTTCTATGTTTACATTTTTAGTGCTTAGTGTTAAGCTACTTGAGCTCCCATTACCCTAGTAATTCTCTGTTTTAATTGGATATACTTATTTTTGGTCATTTGTGGACATTAATATAATTTCTTTCTTTCTGATTTCTTTCTTTGTCTAAGTATTTATTGGATTTTGAACAATGTTCTGGTTGTATGAACTTTAAATGAGAGTTTTTTTTTGGTACAATAAACTTTGGTTGTAACCCAAGATTGCATCTTGTAGTGCTAAATTGTATCTTCAATAATGATAACAAACCCCACAGCATAATTCAGGACCCATGGCCTTGGAACAAACCTTTTCGAGGTCATTCATTCGTGTCGTCTATCATTTTTTCTTCCTCAAATTGAACCTAGTTTGGACTAATTCTGGCGATACTAACTCCATCTGAACTGCTTTGTTTGGTCCCACCATCGCTCATTTTATCACCCTCAATCGTCAAAGTTTTGACAACTCTCATCACTATCACCATCTATTATTCCACATTACCAACCCGCCAAATTGTAGTGCTAAATTCTATCTTCAATAATGATAACAAACTCCCCACAACATAATTCAGGACTCTTGCCCTTAGAACAAACCTTTTAGAGGTCATTTCACATCATCATTCATGTTGTCTATGACTATTTTTCTTCCTCAAATTGCACCCAATTTGGACTCAATCTAGCAATACTAACTCCATTTGAACTGTTTTGTATGGTCCCGCCATCGCTCATTTTTGTCACCCTCAATCATCGAAGTTTTGACAACTCTCATCACTAACACCATCTATTATTCCACATTACCAACCCGTCAATGACTAATGAGAACAAGCAGTAACACCTCTTTTATAGCGGTAACACCATGTCTTCTTAAGTGACTCATACACTCTTGTTAAATACAAATATCCAATATACAGAAATAATGTTGAATAGTAACCAAAATGAACAAGACAAGATGTCTGGTGTGCCAATGTCCCCTAATATTTGATATCCTCAGAGACAGAAAAACCTTTGAGATAGGTTTACACCATACAATAATCCATAATGAATTGATCCAAGAGATTTCCTACTATGACATCCAAACTTGTTGCATTAGTCTATCTTTACTACACAATATAACCAATCCAATTTATTGTACATGATTTACAGTAATAGAAGCCTTTATATATAGCCTATCGTCTAATAACTTTAGTGTTAGGATAAACCCTAAATGCACTAATAAATATTTCCCACTAATTACCAATTATCACAACTTAACCATTCAACGCAATACACAAACTCGCAACTGATCTCATCCTATCTAAAAATGGGTTATGTGCACCACAAGTCAGCTACTCCATAACCCCATATACATCATAATACCATTGCCATATGTGTATAAAAATATTCTATCCCCTTTTATCCTTACCATTTCACTTTGCCTCTTTCCCAAGGTTCCACAAATCATTGTGAACCTATTAAGGGGTCCTCAATCCTTCACATGGTAAGTTGTGGTTGTTAGAGAATTTGAGACCTTAGAAATATATTGCACCCAAACTCCGAATATATTGTGCACAATAGGATAGTAACTCCTCACCCACTACCAAACTAGACATCAAACCAATAGGTTAGTTCATGACACACTAAACATTTATACTACATGCTTCCCGATATGATAGAATTGGAAGCTGCCCTAAATCATTTTTCCCAACTTTGTTGATACGGTTATGGTTAGGGGTCCTAAAGAAAGGATGGCCTTTAGCAAGCCACTTACAAAATTACGCAGCGGAAATGTACTTAAAAAGTTAACACCAACAATTGACAGCAACAAGGTCTTTATTCAATAATAGGGTTACCTCAACTTGGGGCCCGATGGCCAACGATTCAGCCTTGAATATACACAATAGCCCATGAGCCTACATCAACACTCCATGTTAAACACACACTTATACGAGAGGGGGTGAATCGGTATAAGATAAACTTTTAATAATTCTAAACTTCCCACCGGTCGAGCCCTCTTCCTCTTCGGTGGTCGAGCCTACTCTCAAGCTCTCCTAATATACCTCGACTTAGGGGGACAATGACAAGATTAAGCTGCGACGGGCGATCGTGTTTTTCACATGATTCTCGTTACTCATGTCAGCATTCTCACTTCTGATATCTCCAGGAGCGCAAGCCCCCTCCGAGATAGGCCCCCACTTTATATAGTTCTATATGGGCCTATATAGATTGAGGCCGACACTCGACACCCACAATAGAGATCTCTGGGCGACCCCAAAGATCGAGGAACTATTGGTTTGGCCCCAGATAGATAGATATCTATAGATTCCTCAACCCGTCGGTCGGAGAAAAGATACTCCCTCTCACAAGATCTAAAAATTATGCAAACACGGTAGGAACACAATATTTATATGGAAACCCTTTCGGTTAAAAAAACCACGGACAAATATTTGCTTATATATATATATATATATATATATATATATAAAGTCTTTTACAATTTGTAATGTCCCCAAATGGACATATTCTTACCCCAGATGGATTTCCTGCAATTCCCACTAGGGCCAAATCTGATTAATCCAAAAGCCAAAAATCTCAATTACTATCAAACTGAAATTCAGAATGAAATTAGGCCACAAACTGAATATTTTCCAGAAAACCCTAGTTCGCTGCCCTAGGCCAGCAATTTAGCAAAAATAGCTTTTTCCACCTCAAAATACCTCCAAAAATTATGAAAATTTGTTTGCAAGTAGATAATGAATAATCAGAATAGGATCTCCAATCAGATTCGAAAAAAATTAATTCTGGAATTTATTAGGGCAAAAACGCAGCAGAACTTGTAAATTCAATAACTTGCAAAATACTCCAAATTTCTAGGCAAATGATAGCTCATACTGAAGCTTGAAAAATAAGCTTTCCAATGAACCCAAAATCAGAATTTTTCAATGGCGGGAAGACATCCAAAACAGATCTGCAATTCTGGAACAATGTAGATAAACCCTAGCTGTAAGTGAAAGTTGGAAATACAATTTCGCCCCACTTAGGAAAGGCCCAAAAACACCTCAAAACTGATCAAACACTCCAGATCTGATCTCTTGCCCCTTGTAGGTCTTCAAAACCGCTCATGAACCCGCAGCAATAAGTCTTCAACAACTATTGGAAAACACGGTTAACTCCTTGAATCTTGATCCTCAATGGAAATATCCCTAAATGGAGAATTCTCACAACATAGAAGAAAATTATTCGTTCTCCTTCTAGATCTCTAGAGGATTTTCGTCCTCATGGGATAATCTCTAAGGGATTTCGTCCTTAGAAATATTTTGCAAAGCTCTCAAGCTCAGAAAAAAATCAAAATTTTATAAAATAAAGAGATATCTCTCCAAGCCAAGTCAACTTGCTTTTATAGGAAAACTTGGCTTAGTAGCCACCCACAAGCACCAATTATTTTCCCACATTTAATTATTTTCCGGCCTTGTAATATCCCCAACATGAGTTGCATTTTCCCTAGGGAAATAAAAACATAAAGTGACCTCTTTCCTTTTTCTTTTCTAATTTCACTTTTATCTTTTCTTTTCTAATTTCACTTTATCTTTTCTTTTCTTTTTCTCTTTTATTTTTTATTAAGTCATTAATAAATTAATATAAGTGTTTTTATAAAGTTTCTTTTTATGCACTTTATAATAATTTATTAAGACTATAGTTCCCTTTTTATTGCCCCTTAGCGTCGGGAAACAAAAATGGGTTAAGGGTGTTAAGGCTGGATTATCTTAGGAAGTAGGACATTTCACAATTCGTGTAGCACAACCCACTGGAGACACCAATCCCCAATGCCCAGCACTAACTTAGCAATTCAGACACCAATCTTTTTTGTCGAGCACCAACTCAGCAAGAGACACCAATCTCTTCATTTTATGAGGCACCAACCTCCAAATTGATGATGATACCACCTTTGTAGTGTTGTTTAATGAATGATGGAGAATTTTATTTCCTCTTCACAAATTTGCTTGTCTTCTCAAGATATAACTCTTATTTCACACTTATAAAATTCTGCTCTTCTTTTGAATGATATTCGCTCAAAATCTGCCCTTCCTCCATCCAACAAATCTTCCTTTTATAGCCCAAAAATGCCCTTTTGAATGGTCATGACTCTTCACCCAAGACTCTTCACCCAATAGGGTCGGCCTTCTTCAAGGGAGGTCGACCACATAAAAACAAATCATTTAATCTTAATGGAGGTTGGCTGGCCCATTAAATAAATGTTGTCCCTTCATGAATTTGTTGCACATTTTGGTATACAATTATTACATTCACTGTTATTAAATTTGATCACTGTAACACATCAATCTAATCACTATTATTTTTCTTTTGATCGTTGTGCATTCTCCGTTGACATCAATGACTCCTTTGACATCAATGACAATATCTCCAACAATCTCCCCTTTGTCATTGATGGCAACCCTACAAAGAAATAATCATCTTCAAAACAAAATACTCTCCCTTTCTGTACTTCTTCCTCTTGTTGTACTACTCCCCCTTTCTTTTACTCTCCCCTTTGACATCAATGGCAAAGGGTTGTCCATAGTGCTCCCCTGAACCGATGCTACTCCTTGAGACTTTAGTGACTCGATGAGAAGGGTATCACACCCAACTTGTGTCTAAGGTACTCAAAAGTCCCTTTTGAGAGGGGCTTTGTGAAAATGTCCACTATCTGCTCCTTTGTGGCAACGTATTCCAACTTAACATTCTTTTCAGCTACTTGCTCTCTCAAGTAATGATATTTGATCAGAATATGCTTAGTTTTGGAGTGCATAACTGGATTCTTCAAAATGTTAATTGCACTAGTATTATCACAAAATATAGAAATGGGATCATCATTTTCTACCTTAATATCTTGTAGAGTCTGCTTCATCCATAGAACATGTGTGTGCAACACGATATTGTTGTTATGTATTCTGCCTCTGTTGTGGACAAGGAAACAGAAGGTTGTTTTTGCTCAACCAAGACACTAAATTTCCACCAAGGAAAAATGCTCCTCCACTTGTGTTTTTCCTATCATCCATGTCACCTGCCCAATCTACATCTGTATATGTTGTTAAGGTGAAATCTGCACCTCTTGGGTACCACAAACCATAATCTAAAGTGCCTTTTAGATATCTGAATATTCTCTTAACCACTTGCACATGTGTTTCTTTTGGGGCTGCTTGGAAACGTGCAACTAAACCAACTGCTTGCATGATATCTAGCCTAGAGGTTGTTGTGTACAATAAGTTGCCAATCATTGACTGTATAAGTCGATTTGCTTGAGAGACTAAATCATCCTTACTCAACTTGCATCCTGTAACCATAGGTGTGTTGACCGGTTTGCAATCTTCCATTTCAAACTTCTTTAACATCTCCTTTACATAGTTTGAGAGATAAATATTCCCTTTTCAGATTGAGAAATTTGTAAACCAAGGAAAAATGACAATTCTCCTAGCATTGACATCTCAAACTCATTTTGCATATCTTTAGCAAACTCTTGGTACATTTTTCTATCATCTCCTCCAAAAATAATATCATCTACATACACAACAATCAATTGATGATTACCTTCTATCTTAATGTAGAGATTACTATTTGCTACTCCTCTTTTGAACCCTTGTTGAAGAAGATATGTGTCAAGTCTTGAGTACCATGCTCGGGGGCTTGTTTTAGCCCATATAGTGCCTTCTTCAATTTGCACACAAAATCCTTGTTTTCTGACAATAGAAAACCTTCCGGCTGCTCAATGTAAACTTCTTCCTCTAATTTTCCATTTAGAAACGCAGATTTGACATCCATTTGAAAAACCTTAAAATTCTTACAACTAGCATATGCCAAAAACATTCTAATGGCTTCTAATCGAGCAACAGGAGCAAAGGTTTCTTCAAAATCAATACCTTCTACTTGAGCATACCCTTTGCATACTAACCTTGCCTTGTTTCTGGTTACTTCCCCATCTTCATTCAGACTTATTTCTAAAGACCCATTTGGTGCCAATCACATTTTTGTCCTTTGGTCTTGGAACAAGTTCCCAAGTTTCATTCTTTTCTATTTGATTCAATTCTTCCTCCATGGCGTTGACCCAATGTTCATCTTTACTAGCTTCTACAACATTTTTAGGCTCTATTTTTATAACAAAGAGAAATTGACTTGCTCAAATGTACTTACTATCCTCCATCGAGTTTACACCTCAGCATCTTTATCACAGAGAATCAGATTTTCGGCCACATTTTCACATATGCTAAGATATAAATTTGAAAGGGAAAATTCTCGATGGTGCCTTAGTATCTTCTTGTTCCTCTTCTTCAATTTCTACTTCGATTTCATTTTGGTCTAATTCTTACGAGTGATCACTTATGTGGTCACCTTATTTTCTGAACTCATCCACTCTTAAATCGGCACTTTCCACAATCTTTTGAAGTCTTTTATTATAGCATCTGTAAGCTTTACTCCTTGAGGAGTATCCAAGAAAAATAACTTCATCAGATCTAGAGTCAAACTTTCCCAAATCTTCATCATTTCTTTTAATATAACATTTGCTTCCAAACACCCTAAAGTATTTAATGGTAGTTGGTCTACCCTTCCATAGTTTGTAAGGTATTTTGATATTTGTTTACTCTGATTTGTCCTCTATTAAGGATGTAAACCGCCGTCTTAACTTGCTTCTCCCCAATACCTATCTAACAATTTGGACTCATTCAACATAGTCCTTGCCATCTCCTAAACTGTTCGGTTCTTTCTTTCAGTAACTCCATTTTGTTGCGGAGTTCGTGCAGCTGTGAGTTGTCTTCTTATTCCATGTTCCTCACAAAATTCTTGAAATGGTGCAGAAAGAAATTCTCCTCCTCTATCGATCTCAAGCACTTAATTTCAACCCAATTTCATTTTATACTAATGCTTTAAAAATTTAAAGTTCTCAAATGCCTCGACTTATTATTTAGAAGAGCTGACCCATGTCATTCTAGAATAAAGTAACTCTCACCTTTTAAACTTTGAGTTCTGTGGGCCTATTATACAAATAACTCTCCTAGTTATCGGATAACTTATATTTCCATCCACAGCTCTGGTGTTTCACATTTGAGTCACGCTCGCTCAAGATTATTCTTTTAACCCCTTGATAGCTTTCGAGTTCCTCTGCGCGCCTTCCTACTCCTTTTGCATTCTTCTATCTCCTTCCATTTTCCCTCGCGCGCCTTCCTCCTGTGCACCTGCTTTCTCTCCTATCCCGTCGTGCACTCCTTGCGCACACCTCTGCAAACTTACCTTCCAATCAGCTAAGTCCCTGGCATTCCTCTTGCGCTTACCCAGACTCAGTTCTTTCACGCATCCTCTTTTCTTTCTGCACCTGTGCGCCTTCCTTTAGTTGAATACCCTCATAATTGCCTTCTGCAAGTATGCCTTCCTCTCGTGTGCGCTCCTCTGTGCCTCCCCTCTGTTTCCCTTTCGCGCGCTTGCTCCTCGTCTCCCCGCACACATAGCGTGCGCCCCTCTTCGCCTCTTTCTTCCACTTCTCCCTTGCGCCCACATTTCGTGCGTTCACCTTCCTTCCACGTGTCAACCCGACGCTCCTTCAAAGGCAAAATCCTGAGCGGGCTTCTAAATGAGCGTGGAGCCTCCACGCGTCCGGTTTCATAAAAGGACAGGGTCGGGGTTGAATAGTCAAAGCATTGAGACAGGCCAACGGAGGATGCCAAGTGTCAGCACGGTGCTAATTCAAGAGCAAAATTGGGGAGGGTTTCCAAACAAGCGCCCAGTGCCGCGTGTCCCGGTCAGATATATGACCCTACGAGCAAAAGACTTAGCCAAAACATGAAGAAACTGAGCGAACCACGAAAGCAGCCACGTGTCAGCCCGACACAACTTCAAAAGCAAAATACAAAGGCTGCCATTAGATATCGCCGACCCTTCACGTGTCCGGTTTCAAAAGGGGCCCGTTTTGGTAGTTAGTTCCGCCTTTTTGTACGAACCCGATTCAAATTTCAAATGAGCATATCTTTTGACTCGATGCTCGAAATTCAACAAATCTCGCACCGTTTGAAAGATCTCGACCTAAATCATGCCATAGAGATGCGAAACTTTAATTTTGGAGAGGTTAGGTGAAAAAAAATGAAGAAACGTCTTCGTGCCATTAATACAAGATCTATTTGCCCCCAACAACCAGATCGGATTTGATCTGATCCGCCGTTCCTCCTTCGAGGCGCCGAACAAGTAATTGATGCAGACACGACAGATTTGGGGCGGATTTGCAGGAGGCATTAACGATGGTGGTTGAGCTTCGAATTAGTTTTCCCGCTTCTCTCTCTCCTTCTTCCCTCTATGTTGAATCTATAAAAGTAGGGTTGGGGCTCATTGTAAAGGGTTGGACACTCTAGATCCTTACGCATGTTGCTAAGGACTCCATATTTTTGTATTTTGAGTTGCAAACCTCCATGTTTGGCTCTTGCATATGGATATCGGCCTCCTTATCATTGTAACAGTTCTGTGCATTTTTGGAAGTAATAGAAGCATCGTTTTGTGACCATTCTCTGTCCTAACGTGTTTGCATTCCTTCCTCTTGCCTCTTCTCTTGCATTGTGTATTGTTGTGTTATTTCAAGTCCCTGAGTTCCATACTTGGTTGTGTTCCACGAGAACGATCTGGTGAATGCGTATTTCACTATGCTACTCATGCCTAGCCTCCTTTCACGCATTCCCTATCATTCTCGCTCAGAATAGATAGTGTTCACCCCTCTTTTTTAGTCTGGTGCTATCGCCTTTTAGTGTAGTTTACTTCATGGTATCCTTCTTTCCTTGGTCCCTTGACATTCTTAGCTTAGTTTCCCCTTTGACACTAGGAGTAGCAATAGCGTTAGAGGTAGGTAGAGGAACCAGCCTTCTTGAAGATTCGTCCTAAGCGCGCGAGGTCCTGACTTGGGGGCGGTTTATTGTGGTCTCAAACACCTCGGCCCTTTCGAGATCCGAGACGCGGGTGCACGTCTGAGAAACCAACAAGGCCCACACAAGTATATGTGAATCAATTCCAAAGGCTTCATTGTTGAATATTCCTTTGATTTGAATCTGCCTCTAGTTTGTTTTCCATGTTGACATTGCTTGCAAATGGTGTTTGAAGGCTTCGTGATTTTTGACATGTCTGTCACATACTGCTTATTGCTGATTTTCACCAAATTTTCAAAATTCATATGGCCCATTCTTTTGTGCCATAACCATTTCTCATCTAATTGTGTCATATAGCATCTTTCTTTCTTAACTTCACTGAGCACATACAAGTTATTTGTGGTTATGTTCACATATGCAACTAATCTTCTTGAATCATTTTCCTTACTTTATAACCATGAGGATGGAAAGTGAGGATGTGTCCTTGATTGGACATTTGACTAACACTTAGGAGGTTATGCTTCGGCCCTTCAACGTACAACACATTCTCAATTTTTTCTTTCCATCATTAAGACGGAGATTACCTTTTCTTGTTATCCTTGTTGTAGCGTTGTCTCCAAATTTTATTGTTCTTCCACTTACTTTCTTCGAGGAATGGAACTTGCTCTTATCTCTATCATATGGCTCAAGCATCCACTATCAATGTACCAATGTTGCTCTTCATTTTGCACATGAAAAGCAGTTTCGACAAGCATAGCTTTCTCTCTCTCTTCTTTTTGTTTCTTTTTCCAAGCTTTTGTAGATTCTATTTTTGCTTGGCAGGTATCCACTTTCTTGGTTTGCTTTGGATTCTCTACAGAAACACTTCTACAATATCGTGTTATATGACCAACTTTGTTGCACTTATAACACACAATATCATATTCGTTGTAATCCGATAGTGCAGCAAATGAGTTATGATTTCTACTTGAATAACCATAAGCACTTTTATTCCAACCATTATTCCTTGCCTGAACCTTACAATTTATTGCCTTATGACCAAAATTGTTGCACGAGAAACAATAGCCATAAAAGGAGTTTTGATACTTGATCATGTAAGGCTGCCTTGGATAGAAGGATCTTTTGAAGTTTCTTGCGGGAACCTTATGCCACTTGTTCTCATCTTTGTTATCCTTTTGAGGAATGTTCTTATGAGGAGTCTTATCTTCTTTCTTTGGAGGTTCAACAATTTTTGAATTCAAATCCTTCTTAGTAACCTCTTGTTTTTCTTCATAGCCAAGACCTGTCTTGATGCATGGTGACCTTTGGCTATTAAGAATGTTATCGAGACCTCGGTGCTTTTTCAAATTTTAAGCTATTTTTTAGCTTATCACTAGACTTCTCCAATTCCTTTCTTAAATCAACAATTTCATATTCAAGCTTAGCACAATTTTCCTCTTTTGATTTCAGCTGATCTCTTACTACCTCCTCAATTCTTTTAGCCTCTTCTAATTGAGTTTTCAGACTGATAATAATCTTTTCAAACTCTTCGAAGCTTTGAGATATGTTCGATTGTGAATTTCCACCTTCTTCATATTTCTGAAGCTGTAATTTTTGCTTCAAGTTCTTTTTCTTAAGCCTCTTTATTTCACCCAAGGCACAGACAAGTTCTTCCAAATCCACTTCTCCTTCATCCTCAAAATTTTCTTCCTCTTCCAGAAACATTTGGTCTTCATCGTTATTTGTTTCTATTGCCATGAAAAGAGTTTCTTCTCTATCTTTAGTTTTTATATCCATTCTTCTTTTTGCGGATGATGTGGTTCTCCTAGCTTCTTCTCCGGAGGGCTTAAAGAGACAACTTGATGCCTTAGCCTTGTTTTGTGATCTTCGGCGGTTAACTTAAAGCCAAGGTTATGGTTTTCAATGGTTTGAAGACCTCGCATCTCCACTTCTTCAGAGGTGAGGAGATTGAGATCACCAACTCTTATACCTATTTGGAGATTCTATTTTTACGGCCCTCGTTTATTTGAAACAGGCTCTCCAACCTCGAGTCAACAAGGGCTATGGGTCCTTAGTTCTTCTTGAGAGACAGTGCTTCCACCATCACTTTCAAGACATCTCCTCCAAAATGTCCCTCATGGACTCCCTCATCAGACCCACGGTCCTCTACGGTTCTATTGCTTGGGGACCCTCTTTGTTGAGTACTGATTGGGCTTCCATCGAGAGGGTCCAGACTCTTCTCCTTCGCCGCTTCATCAGGTGTAAGCAATCAGTACCCCAACACATTATTTTGGCAGAGTTTGGAGCCCATCCTTTCAGGCTGGAGACCATATTTGATTTGGTTTCTTTCTTGCACCACGTTCGGGGTTTCACGGACACTACGAGGGGTGGGACAGGTATCCACACTTGGCATATTGTTCTTCTGAGGCTATTGCTCTTTCAGACTCCTCCTCACCGGCGTCACGGTTGGTATGCTAAGGTATCTGAACTTTTGGGGGCAATTGGTATTCAGTTAGACCATCTTCCACCTTTTTGGTACTCCTTGGACACACCAAGCCACCTTCAGCCTACGAAACAAGAGATGAACAGGATCAGCAGAGAGGATATTTATAGGAAATTCATCCATACCACTTGGGTAAACCCTCAAGGGGGTTTACGTCCCAAGATGGCCTTTTACGTTGAGCATTTTTTAGAGCTAAGGGATGGTTTCATTATTCGCCTTCAGTATACCCTTTGACACTAGATGCATGCCCTTCACATTCCCCTTGGTCAGTTCAGGTTTGGTTCTCATAGACTCCATTATGAGACGGATCACCACCTTGACCGTTCGGACAAGATCGCCGGTTGTGTAGCCTCGGGAGACCGAGACAAAACACACTTCATCTTTCGGTGCCCCATTTACAACGAGATCGAGAGGGATTTCACTTTGTTTATTTAGGAGGACGCGAGATCTTTCGACTTTATCGGGTTTGGGGATCAGAGGTGTCTAGCTTTATATTTACATGAGGCTTTAAAGCTTCGTGAGCACGAGTCTTGACCCGCACCCTAGACCCGGACTCTACCCGGTCGATCACTTCCTTCTTCACGAGTTTCACCAATGGAGAGAGGCATTGAGCGCCCATGTGAGACCGTCCCGCTTCTTCCTCTAGGTCGGTTCGGCGGAGTAAACCATCCATGGTTCCCCGAGTCATCACAAACATGCCCATACTAGGCCTGGTCTCAAGAGACAGACGAGATCCACCAGGCATCAGACTAATAATATTGTATCAACACGGTGGCATAATAGGCAACCTCTCTCTTTGGTTGGTCGGCATTCTATCTTGACTTCTTCGATCGGCCATGGATGTTAAGAGAGTTGGATCTTCCATCCCCTGATGGGCTTTCCTCTTTTCTTCTCCTTAGTCGTCTTTCCCCCTTTCTTCCTCTCTCTTGTTTTTCCACCCCCATTTTGGGTGCGTGTGATTTCTTCTTCTTGTTGGCCACCTCTTCTGGCTTTTGTATTTCCTCTTTATCGGGAACTCTTTGGTTTTCCCGCCTTGTATCGGTGCTCGTTGTTTTCTACAGTCCCTTTGACCTACTTTTGTGGTCACTTGTTGGACATTAATATATTTATCTTATCTATCACTCTCTTCTTCTAAGCTACTCTCCTTGGTGTAGAGGCTTTTCTTATGCATGTCAGAGCTTTTCTTCTTTTCATATTTGCCCGACTTATAGTTCTTTTTGTATGGATGTTTGCTCTTTCCTACCTTAGCATGTTCTTCATCACTACTATCATCTTTTGCATGAGGACACTTAGCAACGAAATGCCCTATCTCACCACAATTGAAACATTTGAAAGGAAGCTTACCTTTATACTTGTCAGATCCCTTTTTCAGATTTCTCACAAAAAGAGCTTCTTCTTCTTCGATTCATCACTTGACTCAGAGTTTTGCATTTTTGACCCTTTTTGAAGCTTTGAAGGCAGCTTCTCGCTTTGACGGTTTTTTGTTTCTGTCCTCATTTCATATGTTGTGAGGATTCCATGCAACTCATCCATCTTTAGCGTGTTTAGATCTTTTATTTCCTCAATTGCGGAAACCTTAGGATCAAATCTTAAGGGGAGAGACCTTAGCACCTTTTGTACTATTATTGGTTCTATCTTTTCATTGAGCCCTCTGATGGTATTCACAATTTTATCCACACAAAGAAGATAGGCTACAACATTCTCTTCTTCTTTCATTTTTAGACTCTCAAACTACCTTTTGTGGGTTTGGAGCTTAGCTTGCTTTACTTTGGTGTCTCCCTCATAGATATTTTGCAGTTTGTCCCATGTCTCCTTTGTCGTGTCACAATGCATAACTTTGACAAACTCAAATTCAAACAAGCCACATAATATTGCGTTCAAGGCTTTGGCATTGTTTTCACTAGCCCTCTTTCTAGCTTGATCCGTTGGTGCTTGATCGAGGAGTTATATATCCCATTACTAACGATTACCAAATATCGAACCCTAGAGCCATTAGATAGGTTTTCATTCGTATGCTCCAAAAGCATAATTTGTTCTATCGAATAATGGAGCCTTGTTTGTGGAGAAACCCTCTGGTACTTGATTATTGGCCATATGTGCTACAAAAATCTACCTTTCGTCGATTAGATTATTCTGAAGGAACTATATCTAATACCAATTGTTAAACACACTCTTATATTGAGAGGAGGGGTGAATCAGTATAAGATAAACTTTTAATAATTCAAAACTTTAATAGTCAGAACAGCAACAATCTCACAAGATCTAAAAATTATGCAACACAAGAGGAACATAATATTTACGTGGAAACCCTTTCGGGAAAAAAACCACAGCAAAATATTTGCTTATATATAACTATTTTACAATTCGTGTAGGCACCAACCTACTGGAGACACCAATCCCCAATGTCAAGCACCAACTTAGCAATTCAGACACCAATTTTTTCTGCCAAGCACCAACTCAACAAGAGACACCAATCTCTTTGTTTTATGAGGCACCAACCTCCAAAATGATGACGATACCACATTCGCTAGTGTTGTTGTTTCAACAATTGATGGAGATTTTTATTTCCCCGTCACAAATTTGCATGTCTTCTCAAGATATAACTCTTATTTCACACTTATAAAAAAATTCTCTTCTTCCGAATGATATTTGCTCAAAATCTGCCCTTCCTCCATCCCACAAATCTTCCTTTTATAGCCCCAAAAATGCCCTTTCGAATGGTCATGACTCTTCACCCAATAGGGTCGACCTTCTTCAAGGGAGGTCAACCACATAAAAACAAATCATTTAATCTTAATGGAGGTCAGCTGGCCCATTAAATAAATGTTGTCCCTTCATGAATTCGCTGCACATTTTGGTATACAATTATTACATTCACTGTTATTAAATCTAATCACTTTTATTTTTCTTTTGATCATTGTGCATTCTCCGTTGACATCAATGACAATATCTCCAACACCGTAGTGTTGTCCAGATGACCAAATCCTATAGTCTTACTCAGACCTACTCACAGATCTTTGCCTTGTAGTGCTTTTCGCAACTGCACTTAGACTAATTTCCCCACTCTAGACTTGATTTCCTTTCTTTAGTGTAAAAATCTGCTTATATACGCACACTTTCGGCCCATTTATTCTACCCAAATGGCATTAAACGCGTTTGGAACCTCTACGCAAGATACGACTCAATTGATAACACAACTCGATGCACTTGAGTCAACTCAACGATCACAATTATGAGTTAACGGGACTCGTGTAGGATCATCCCCGAACAATGTTACATTTGAAGTTCCAAATGCTATGTGTGTCGCAACTACGCCCCTGTGCATAAGGCGTACCTTTGGCGCTTTAATGGATTTTTGCATAAGACCGCATGTGTTGATTTTAACTCAAGAGTGCATATCATTGTTAGGACTATTAACAGCTTGCCAAGTTTTGTGGTTGTACGGATCCATATTGCATAAATACCCAAAATTAAGAACAATCATCATTTTTATTTATTTTGTTGTTCCTTTTGAGTTTTCTTTTGTATGGATCAGATTTTCCTTTCCACAACTATCTCTTAAACACACGTCATCGTCACCACTTTGGTACACACCACATTATCTTTGGCAATCTCGCATTTAACACATTCCTCTCTCAAGCCCCATTTGTCTTTGGATTTCATGACCAAGGCTCGAAGGATTATTGATTAACGAATGCAACACAACCAAAGGTCCAAACCTGCTACACATGGACCCCATGATTGGTCTATTCTTGTAATCTTGTCACTTTACCCAATCTACTCATCTTATCATCACCTTTGATCTTTCTTGCCTTCACCTTTTCATTTTCCCACCTTGGATTGGACATAGTTGGTAAGGTCAAGAGACATGATATTATAAACAAATAGTGTGAGCTCTATAAACTAGGCTTTTGGGAGTTTATTCTCTTAAGATTAGAATTGTGGTCATTCATCCTGGTAAACCTGGCATGAACATTCCTTCATTTTACTATTTTGTCAATCTTTCCATCCTTCTTCATGAAACCAATCATTAAAGTACCTATTTGAAAAGACCAATTAGATGGCTACTCATTTTAACACCAAGAGCCAAGGACTTTTGACCAATGAGCCTATTGTTGAGCAACTTTCATGTGCTCAAATTGCTAGAATTTCACACAGCCATTGTCACGCAAATTAATAGTTGCCCGTTCTAGGCTAATCCAAAACCTCATTAATAAGACCAACAATGATGAGACTATGACCCTCAAGCATTCAAATGGATCTATAAATTTAATGGGAACAATAACCATGAGGCCCCTAAGCCATTCAACCTTTCCAAGTATCTCCTCAACTTGACCATCACATAGTAGAGCTCCTAACGATCCCGTGGACTTCGGTTCCTCAAATGGCATAGCTAATGTTGTCGCTTGTTGTCTCGAGGTGATATCCCCAAAGTGTTAGTCATCCTCCATATCCCAATCAATCCAATGGTGCCAACCAAAATCAACTCAATGACCAAGGCAGCAAAATCAGCAAGTAGTCAATACTACATTGAAAATCACGAAGACAAAAGCCCAACACTAGAAATTACCAAAGGATATAATCCGTAGCAATCCTTCTGAAACATGTAAAGTATGACAAGCAACCAAAATGTCCTCCAAAACCTTTGGATCGCACGTTGTAGCATACATATTTACATTGATATCGATCCTCTTCCAAAAGATGGCCCATACGAACAATAGAAGCAATTTGAACACACTATATTTTTGACAAAATCAATATCACCAAAGCACACATGCCCAAATAAGGCTTAATACCTCCACAAACTAATTCATTAAACCAATCAAACCAATCAGTCCAATTGATCCCGCCATCATACGATAAATCTTGGTTACCCAAAAATTCATATTGGCTCTCCTACAACAAGTCCATGCTAGTTCGCAACAAAACCCATGGACTGAAACCATCAATGACTCCAAAGATAAAGTGTGGGATGAAGATGATCAAATTCCACCATATTCCCCAAGTAGTGGCCTGCCTTGTGTTCCGATGTACTACCAACACCAAAGCCACAAGATTACATGTTAATGGTCAATCAATGCAACATATACCTTAGAATCCCTTTGCTCTTACATTAAATATGTATTTTCATCCAAATTGCTAATTGAACTTCCTAACTTTGATGATAAAGGAGACCCTAACTCACACTTAGATCCTATGCCACTTTTGATAGGGAACTTCTTCCGTAAGGCTCTATCGTTACTCGATGGAATGGTTTGTTTACTCACCCAATGAAGACCTTAAATTTGAGATAATGGAAAAAAATACTAAACATCATGACTATAAAGAAGTTACTATAAGTACCTCGCACAACAACCAAGCAATCGAAGAAACAAGCAAAGCCTCCACAAGCCAAACCAATAAAAAACAACGAAAAACTTCAATATGAATCATAACGCCATGAGGGACGGTGCTACATACTCCCTCAAACCAATGGTGAAGACAAGATAACCACTAAGAACAATAAGCAAAGCGATACATAGGTAGTTGTGCAAACAAAACACCCTTTGGCCCAATCTCAAGCCTCACTTCAAAACAACCATCAAACCTTGTTACTCCTTGTCAATATCAAGTGCAAAATCAGCCACAAATTCAATCCACTCAATGGCTAGACCAGCCTCAAGACATGCAACAAAGAAACAAAGTCAACCAAGAACATAATCCTTGTAAGAAACCTGAAAATTTTGACCCAAACCATGCCTTCCTTCAATAGAACAAACACCAAGAATGTTATGTTTATCACCATGTTACCAATCACAATACCACTAAATGTCTAGAGTTGAATAAGTTCCTTGAACAATTCCTCGAGTAACAACACTAAAGTGTCTTACACTTTATCATCAAAAATCCATCTTTTGGGCCAACTCTCCTACAAAAAGCAGCCTTGGCATCTATCATAAATCTGACCATAACCAACCCTCTATCTTAAGAGATCCTGCCGGAACCTAGATTTAATCTACTTCAAAGGCCGAGCACCATTATGGATTCGACAAGACACTCAGAGGAAGATAGATGATTATGTATGTCGTTTTGTAGCCGGGGAAGCAATCTATCGACTTTTTAGCACTCAAGCTTTGAAGAAGTGGGTAGCACCTTAAAAGGATGTGATCTTATCCTAACTATTTTAGGTTGTGCCTCTCAACCAAGGTAAGAGAACCTATTTTGTAACATTTGTTATTGAAGAATGTTGGTAAATCCTTCTTTTGCACAAATTTTATAGAGAAGACCTTGGGAAAATATGATCAACACACCAAATCTGACTCTCACGAGTTGTCACTTCCAAATTATGGAGATATTTTCAATACAAGGCAAAGGTTACTAAAGACATCAAGAAATCTGATTGTTCTGCATATTTTTGTAAGTAGATTTTGTTCCTTTGTTGATACACAGGGCAAACAGGGGTAGTTCAGGGTGGATCAATGGTTTTTAAATGATTTTGGTGGGAGATGAAGCAGGATAAAGTTGATTATACCGGATCTTTGGAGGGACTTCACAATAATGAACAACTTCACAACGGAAAGCTTCAGAACAGTCAAGACGTTCCTTCAACCAGAAGGTGTGCTTCAATGGAGGCCCAGATCAGCACGTTTTCACATAATCTTTGAGACTCCAACACGAAGGCTCGAATTGGAAGACTCAATTAAACACTAAAGTTTCTGATTAATCACGCCTAAGGTACACCCGAAGACTTACAGACAATCTTTATCAACAAATGACAAGTGAATTGATTTTAAATTTGTTTATCTCATCCAAGATGAAGGCTCTTCTTGAAATGAAATTGCAAATACCATTAGATTATCACAGGGATGAGATCTGTGTGATTTCACAAAAATTTCAGTATAAGATTGCAATAGGAACGAAAGAAACTATTTGCAGACATTCTGAAAATAAAGCAGACACAAAATTGCTAGAGATTAGACACAAATTAATTCCAAAATTGCTTAGATTCATCAGGGAAAGCTTCAGAGCAATCTCAGTGCTTGTCAATGGCTATACATCTGCAACCAACTTGACACGATAGAAAATCTAACACAGAAGAAAATAACAGGTAATCTCGGCTTTGGTCTCTCGGGAAGACGGCTTTCTCAATTTTTTTCTCAAGAATTCATACTCGACCATTTACAAGAGTATTCTCATTGCATTTATACATTTTTGCTCACTCAATTTTCCCCCAAAAGAGAAGAATATTCGAGGGACCTTTGCTTGTTACCAATTTGTTTCAAACAGCGACATTTAACAAATTCAAATCCGAAATCTATCGGTGGACCAATTGTGAACTGATCACGTTTCTTGGGCCCTCGACTAATGACTAGGATGCCATGCCACAACTTTTTCGGGAGTCCCTTTAATCATTCTGATTCTGTCATGTGAGAAATCCCCTTTTAATCATTTTTGAGCCTCTGCATAGTTGGACTTGACAAGTCATCCCTTTTGCTCTCGAGGCAACGCCTTTTTCACCTTTTGTGCTGCACTTTCATCATTTCATCCTTTTCCCTCCTTTTCCTCTGAAATTTTACTCTGCAACTTCTGGATCTGGCATTTTGCATTTTTACACGAGCCCGAGCAAAAATCCACTTCAAAAGTACTTCAGATTTACAAATTGAGCTCCCAAATTGATTCAATTGAACTTTGCAGACCAAAACGACACAAATTTGCCAAAAAAATGATGAAGAATGATGCAAAAATGCATCTCCAAACATCCTGGAGCTTCAATGGTGGCAAAATCAAATGAAATGCACAACTACCGTTGATCCTGCCTTTCAACTTTTAATCTGAGCCCTCCACATGGCAAAATGTGATTGGAAACGGGCCTAGGAGCACTTTTTGACATTTTATAACTTTTGGAAAAAGTAAAATTTTGACATTTTTCTCCGCCCCTCCGCCCTTAGAAAACGAGCTTGACACGTGTCCCAATGTGGGTCCCAGAGGAACCGCGGCTTGATTATGCTATTTTACCTCATTTTTGGAAAAAGAAAATTTCCAAATTTTCCCTGCAGCTCCGCCCTTCCGCCTTTAGCTTCTGATGTGGGTCCCAATGGACTGCGCTTCATTTTTTCACTTTATACTTATTTTCCAAAAAGGAAAAAGTTCCACATTTTCCCCGCGGGCCCGCACCTCCATTTTTTACTATTCAATGTTGGCATTACTTTCTGTCGAGGCCGCGCTTCAACTTACAATTTTATCCCTTTTTACAAAAGGCAAAAACCTTAAATAACCCCGAAGCTCTGTTTCTCCATTTCCCCACCTGCTACGTGTCTCAATGGCGCATTTTGAGATGGTCCCGAAAAGTAGAGACCCCAAACAAGCGCGGGCTCAACACATGTCTCAGTCCGGCCGAGTCTGTCAAAAAAATTGAAGGTTCAACGAAAGGCACCATGTGTCTAAGGTCGAGACAATCTCCTTCGGCCGTTGAAAAGTCCAAGCAAAAGGTAGAGTGAGTGGAAGCCTCCAAGTGTCCTCTGGCACTTCTTCAAAATAAAACTCAAGGGCCGATCCCCAAACATGCGTGGTCCCTCCACGTGGACAAGTTTTGGGTTGAAGCAAGCCATAGAGTTTTTAGAGTGCCTTGTCGAGCCACATCTAACCAAAAAGGGCCATGTTTCCACTAATGCAGAGATGTAATTTTGATGGGGAAAACTCACCCGTCAAACCATAAAAATGCAAGAAAACCACCATTTGAGCCCGGAGATGAATTTTTCTTCAAGGATAGAGAATTTGGAGATGTTATAAGTTTCAAACATGATCCTCCGAGCTACATCCAATCTTGTTTCCTCAGGTATTTGGGACAAAAATGATAGGGACAACAATACGTGATCTGCAAAAAAGAAAGAAAGGAGCAGCCCGAGTTTTACGCCCAATTTACAGACTCCTTCAGATGGAGAGAGAAACAAAAACAAATTCGGACTTTTAAGTGATCCTCAACCAAGGAAGGGACTGATCATGGCAACCAAATGGTGGACAAAGTCTTCAAGCACCAACACACGGGAAGGTAAAAACGTGAAAGAGACTACAAACTGAGGAAATTCAATGACAAACGGGGCGAGACTAATTTGAGCACCAACAGATCCATCAAACTTTAATCCCTAGTTGGCAAATAAGAGGTGAGACCATACGATTTTTAGTTTCATAAAGGCCAATATCACCACCCAAAGTCAAAATAGGGCCCACAACCGTAAAAATGTCACAAACCCAAAGAATCCAAGCATATCCTTGGCACATAGGCTTTGGCTATAGTAAAGAACTCATCTTTTAGTCCATCCAAGATATTATTTCTCAAACTTATGAGAATGTCACCTTGCCATCGAAATGCTCTCATGCAAGTCCCCCAACCTGTGGATTACTCTAGCTCCGACTCACAAAAAGTGTGATTCTTCTTTGATTTCACCAATATGTCCTTAGATTACAACCTTGTTAAACAAAATGATTCTGCATTATACATCGAGGTCCAAATTGGCAAACATCTCATTTAAAGGACCAAAATGAGGGTATGGATCGATCATTATACGATATGACTTTTGCTGAAATTGAGTTATATTTTAGGTGGTCGAAGGGGTCTTGTAATGTCCCCTTTTCAGAATTAATTGATTTTGGATACCCGAAGCCTATTCTTATTATTTTCCATAGGCTAAGGGGAATTAAAGAGGGAAATAAATTAATTTAAGTGGTCCAAGGGTATTTTTATATTTTAATTGGAAAAAAGACACTTAAATTATATTTTTAATAAGTGGGGGCCAAAAGCAGAAGTGGAATAAAATAATAATAAAATGATGAACTTCTATTGTGGGGCGCCAAAGATAGAATAATAATTAAATAAAGAACTTCTATTGTGGGGCGCCAAAGATAGAATGGGTTGCATGAGCATCAAGCTTCTATTTTTGGATGGGGCGCCAACATTGGAGAGGGAATAAAGTAATTTTATATTGTTTATTGAGCATGCATGTAACTCCAAAAGGGGGTGCCAACTTTGGAAGAAGGCCTTAGAAGTTATAAAAGCAGATTTTGGGGATTATTATTAATCATCTTAGAAATTTATCAACTACTCCATTGTCTGCAAGTAGCTTCAGATTTTGCATCGGTAATAGAGGACGAAAACCCTCATTTACACACAGATTTGAGGACGGAAACCCTCATATCTAATCTTGGCAATTCCATAATTGGACGCCACCCTTGGGAGATTGATTCTATGTTGGGCACCACATCTAGAGAGTTTTTGCAAGGGTTTCAGCTTGCATGTTTATTTCTTGCAGCCTTCTACGTATCTGGATCATCAAAATTGAGCCAATAATTGTATACAGATATTCTGGTATTTACCCTAAAGCTGATTTGAAAATAAATAAATAAATTCTATTTTGTTTGCAATTGGGGTTTGCTTTTTTAATAAAAAAAAATTTATTGTTGCTTTATCATAAAAGTTAAATTTTTATACTACTGCCCTAGGGTTGATAAAATATTCAGATTTGTTAGAAATTATTTAGCAAGGATATTACAAATCCACACATATAACCATGAGTGAGTATGACAACATTTCCTCTCGCGTATATTGAGAATTTCATCCTCAAGCATCACCCCGAGCCCAAGACCATTGCAAACGCATTGTATGGTCGGTGTATCTACCCTAGCCTTCCATCATGACGTTCCATCTAGCCATACAACTTGCCCACATAAACAGTCATTGCCCGTATCACCAAACTTCTTCATGTAGCCTACTCTTTTAGTCCCTACATCGGTAATAGAGGACGAAAACCCTCATTTACACACAGATCTGAGGATGGAAACCCTCGTATCTAATCTTGGCAATTCCATAGTTGGACGCCACCCTTGGGAGATTGATTCTATGTTGGGCGCCACATCTAGAGAGTTTTTGCAAGGGTTTCAACTTGCATGTTTATTTCTTGCAGCCTTCTACATATCTAGATCATCAAAATTGAGCCAATAATTGTATATAGATATTCTGGTATTTACCCTAAAGCTGATTTGAAAATAAATAAATAAATTCTATTTTGTTTGTAATTGGGGTTTGCTATTTTTATAAAAAAATCAGTTTATTGTTGCTGTCATAAAAGTTCAATTTTTATATTGCTGCCCTAGGGTTTGATAAAATATCCAGATTTGTTAGAAATTATTTATCAAGGATATTACAGATCCACACATATGACCATGAGTGAGTATGACAACATTTCCTCTACGTATATTGACACATTCATCCTCAGCATCACCCTGAGCCCAAGACCATTGCAAAACATTGTATGGTCAGCATATCTACCCTAGCCTTCCATCATGCCCTTCCATCTAGCCATACAACTTGCCCACATAAACAATCATTGCCCATATCACCAATCTTCTTCATGTAGCCTATTCTTTTAGTCCATTCACTCACCCATCCGTAGATTGCCTGGCCAGTTTTCATCTCAGATGGCTTTACCATAGTTGTGGGATCACATGGCAATAAAGAGGTGTTCAAGATGTCCAGTCCAATTTTATCAGCTCACTATGCCTTGAAATTGCCCATATTTTCCCATGCCTGCCCAATTAGTTTCCTATTTCCAATAGCTTGTTCTACATAGATTGGAGACAGCTCCATGGACAAGGCATGCTTTAGGTGATAGGTGACGACATTGGTTTAGGAATCCTTGTCTATTTCTTGGAAACTTATCTATAATAAGCAATGATTATCGATACCTATTCATCAGACATTTGGCAAAAGCCTTGTCTTATATATTCTAATTTGTTGCCTCGGTCCTCAAGCCTTCAATTCACTGGCAACATGTAGTGTAGAGGATCTATGAATGAAAATTGGTTGGAGTCACATGCTGGCTCACAAGCAGCAAGTAGCACTTCAACATGGGCTCATCAAGACCTCATTTGGTGCCCATCCACAGGTTCAATGGCAGTGGGTAGCGAAATCTCTATGTAGAAGTATGCTGCATGATGACTTGAGCCAAATACGATACAGTCGACAAAAAAATGTCATAAATCAATAGTATAGGATGTGATTACATCCATGGTTGTGTAAGTTGGTCTCCAAACAGGGAGAATAGTGGTGAGTTTCTCAACAAGGAAGGTTGTTTAAGAGAATTGGTAGCATTGGCAGAATTCTACCTCTACAAGGGTTATGGCAGCTTGATGGAGAAATTGTGGTTCCATATTTATTGAAGGTGGCGAGCTAGCAAGAAACTTTGTTTTTGATGAATAAAGATAACATTCAAGTTATCTTGCATTATTGGCAAGCACCACAGTTGGTTACCCAAGTGTCGCAATGGATGTTGAAATAGCAACATGCCATTTTGGAGATTTACTTTTGTCATGTTTTAAAATATATCTATTAAGGGTGGGAAAGGAATACAACATAAAAATAGATAGAACGTCACATTTAATGTTAGAAATGTTACCAATGAATTATTAAATGTAGTGGTTAGTAGTTAGGCAATTAAACCACCATAAGTATATGCTGTGCCATAAATATGTAATGTAAGAGTGATACGAGTGAGGGTGGTATGGAATATAAAACACCCCACCTCAGGTTAACCATATATGTAATAATTTGCTGAAGTATTAAATGAGATATCTTGTTCTTTCCATTATTATTTGATATTAATTTACAAACAAAAAGATGAGACTCCTAGTTTGCGATGACAACGACCTGCAGCTATTAAAAAAGAAAATATCTGGATAACTATGAATATTAAAACCAAATGGACATGGTTCTTCTGATGAAGACAATGAGCCCTAGGGAAAAAGTAATAGAGCAAACTAAACAGATTTGGCAAACACAAAATCTGTAGCATGAGATTTGAGGGCGCTCAAGAGATCACCTAATAGCTTTAGAACAAGCCTAAGTATTCTCACATCAAAACTCAGAATATGTGTTGGATATTACATGCCAATTCCTTATATAGGAATTTAACAAAAAGGACATCAGGGTATCAATACATATCCCTCCTTCAGCACAAAACTCAACGCAAAGAGGATAGAAATGAAGGGTTTAAGCCAAATTCAGACATGCATATCACAATATTTAAAGATTGGACATAAATGGAGGTTTTAAGAAAAATAAGGCATGTCCATCATATTATTTGGAGATTTTCAAAAATACCATGTATGCACAAGAAAAAGAGTATACTTCGCCACAAGAAACAACTGGCTAAGACTTTTATTTGTAATAACGACGATCGGACTTTCTTTAGAAGTAGTTTGTATTTATGTCATAGCAGATCCTGAACCCTCCACCTGTCCTTCCTTTCACTCACATTTTAAAAAGGCCCAAAGGCTATTAATTACACTGGAATTCCTGGTGCTGGCTTCAAGTTCAGAAGTAGCCATTCAGGCAGCGGGAACCGTGTGGATAGATTGCTATGAAATCTACACCTCCGTGCCTAATTATTTGTGCTATGATAAATTGCAGTGAGTTTGAGATGGCTTTGAAAAGTCTAAATAGGGTGGTGGCTATAAAAAGAGCTTTGGTATTATACTATTATGTTTTCCATTACTCTACTTCCAATGAAATAATTTTTAGACCTTTTTACATGACAAAATAACAGAATAAACTATTTTTCATCTATGGTTTGCCATTTGAAGATGGAGAGTTTCTTATATTAATCGGCCGTTTGATTTGTCAAGACTCAATCCTATGGACCATATTGATGATAACTTTCCTGCAAATGCCTCCTCTTCCTCGAGATTTCAGGATGTTGTTTATATATTAGTCTTAAATGCACCTGCACAACAACGAAGTTATTACCAGCACCTGAATAACATTAGAAGACCTTACCTAAACCTGTATGACATCAGGCGACCTTACTTCCACTAGCAGAATATCATATATTTTAACTACATTGCACAATAGCAAGAGGTCTTATATGCACATCAGAAAGGGATTTTTCTTGTTTTCACTAAGTGTTTAATCATTCCTTGGAGAAGCATCGTGTAGCATATGGAAGAGTCATGTTAGTACTTTAAAGAGTTGGGTATTTTGTGTGATGGAACCCCATACCTGTGCATTCATGTAATGTCGGGTATTTAATTTTTATACTAAAGGGCTTGAGGAAGGCCCTGTGTCATTAAGTCTTAGGTTAATTGAATATTTTAATATTATAATAAGAGTTCTTGAGTTGTTTTTACAAGGCCCTTAATACATTCACAGAAAATTTATATGTTAATATTATAAAGTGGGGGCCTAATAACAAAACAGGTAAGAGGAGTTGTTTGTTTAATATAGGATAAGTTGCCTATCCCTCCTCTTGGGGAGTGACCACCTAATGGTTGTCATTTGACCGGTCGGCATTTGGCACAAGGGGATATGTCACAAATACCACCTTTAATTCGTGTGTTTCATTCTTTTCAGCATTTTGTTTTTATGCCTTTAAAGATTAGAGATAGTTGTTTCCTTCTACATTTCATTTCCCAAGTTGTAGTTAGAGATTTCATAGGCATGGGTGCACACGGTGTATCCTTGACCTAGATTCATACAAATCCAGATTGACAATTTATGGTGAGAAAAATTGCTGATCAGCTTTGTCGCCTTGTATCTCCTTTCTTTGGCATTATGGTTTGATGGTATCTGGATTTGTGTGTGCCTGTGTGTATATTGTGGCCTTTCCTGTCATGGACATTGTGCTTTGCATAGAAGACAAGGGGAAGAATCCCGCAGTCCATATTCGCCAAGTGGATAACCTATGACAAATGATGAAGTTGGTAGGATCTTTGAGGTCTCATGTTGCTCAATTCATCCTATTTGCAGGTATTCTCAGGCCAGACTCTCACTCTGCCTAGAGTGAACATAACTGCGACCTATTTGGAGGATTTCCAGCAAATTTTGAGAGAAAATTAAACTCTTTTATCAAAGAATGGGAGCAGGATTCAATCAGTCATGGGAATATGCTCAGCAGTTGGAAAGAGGAGCATAAACCATCAATGTCGGATGATTATATTCTGTTGGATTTAATAGACACCTAAAGAAGGCACAATGTCCATACTGTGGCCAAAAATATTGTGGTGGAATGTTTGGATTTCAAGAGTACCAAATCCTTTGTCCCCATGAAAGTTAGGTTGTTGATGCAAGGAGATGACCAATATAGAGGACAAGCTGTTTAGAAGGGCGAATCATCTCATCCATCTAGTTCATCACAAGAAAAGATATCAGATTTTGTTAGCTGAAGTGCTTGTCAATCCCTGGTACTAGCTTTAACCTTCAGAAATGTGTGGAAATAATTGTGAGCCCTAAAATCCTTTGACTTGCAACCTCTATTTTTTAGTTTGTTGTTTATGAAGCTGAGTATCACAGGAAGATTTAATTTTATCAAAGGGGTCAGTTATTATCAACAAATCTTAAGATTACCCCTGAGTCAAATTTTATGCTTTTACCTTAGTGGTTGTAATTGTTGCCTTTATAGCTCTATAGACAATTTTGATAGGGACAGTTCTAACTAAATAACTTCCATATTTTGAACAGATATAGAGCATTCTTTGCCATAGGCTCATAGCTCTAACCTGAGCAGGTCTGCAATATAGAATATTTGATTTTTGAAGGGAAAGAACCACAAGATAACCCCCATAAGTTATCAATAAGGAAAAAAGCAGAGTTTCTCTGTAGATTTTCTAGCATGCAATAATCTCATAGCTGTCAACATGACGAGTGGAAAATTTCCTGGCATAATTCAAGGAAAATGAACCAATTCAAAGCTGAGGAAAATTCACATACAAACTACAAAAGTCGTCTCACAAAGCATCATGAAGGACACTAACACACATTCACCGATACAAAAAAATTGGGAGGCAAGGAATGTTCATTTTTACCACATGTTCAGATTTTCTCACAAACACAAATATGTTGGAGTTTGTGACTTGAAAACAATTTTAGTTGTGTCTATCGAACATCCAACACATGGTAAAACATGACCCTAGGTTAGTTTAGGTTTGTTGGTGCTCTTAGACGGTTAACTGATACATGTCAAGATTGGCTAAATAGATGGTAAAGTGTTTCCCTCCCAAAATCTTGCCTATAACTATGAGTCACTTAAGCATCTTGCATATGTTGCATAGTAGCACTAGATCTTGATCTTGTAATCACTATATCCCATATTGGAGTGAATACTTCATGCTTTATCTCTCACATGATCATCTCTTTATGTTTTGTTCGTTTATTACTATGTTATTGCTACCTAAATCCTACGTGTTGAGGCCTTGGTTACAATACTCAAAAGACTCGTTTGCATGATCCAAACATCACAGAAGCAAGAAATCATTTTCCATCATAAACCTTGTAAGAGCGTTTAGGAAAAGATTGGTTAGGCACGTAAAGCAAAGGAGATTGGTTAGGCACGTAAAGAAAATCCTATTCGTGGTTTCATTTCTTTAATCATTTTCTGTCATTGCTTCTCGATCTTGAGGTTTGAATTTTGATGGAATATTTGAAGAAGCGGGCTTGCCATTCTCTTGCTAGTTGTTGTGGATAAGGTTTGGATTGGAAATGCTATTGTGGGGAAGGTCAAACATTCAAGTGCATGAGAACAGGGGGCTCAATAAGAGGAATTGAGGACACAAAATTGGGCACAATATTGTAAGCTAAAGGTCTCTAATATCACTTTTAATATAGACAATGTAACACATACTTGGGCCCAATGCCTCCAAAAGACTCCAAAATACATTTACATTTTAAATATATATATATATATATAAAGAAAACAATCTCAATTACATCTCATGATAGTTTAACAGAACATGCTATCTATGGATTATTGGAGTTCTAAGGAGCTGCATGTGCAAATAAAATGCTATAATGCACTATTTTAGAAAGATAAAAATGGACGACAAAGATGATCTTTACATATACTTGATAATAAATTATACATAGAAAGACAAATCTAAAGAAAGAAAACCAAAGTAAAAAGATCGCTTACTCACAGCATCTAACTGGGGGATTTTGTAGTGAATAAACCATCGTAAAACTTGCTCCTTGAAATTCTTTCCAGCATCAATCAAGATGTAGCGGTGATCTCCATTTTCATGTTCATAGTCAATCAAAAGCGAAGGATTGCACCTACAAAATGTGTTCTAAATTTATAACAAGAAAATTTAAAACAGACCACCATAAACAAGTCAAAAGAAGAAAGAGAACAATAAGAACTTGCCAAGAAATTAATAAATACTAGAATAAAGTGTTGGCAAGTAAATAAGAACTACACGAAATATATTAGATCTGTACAAATTTCCATTCAATGAATATTATTATGAATAAAGGAGTATAGGTGCTAACCCTATTATTTATCTCTTTATTACTTTGGCAAGTATGATCAAGAAAAGAGATTTCATAAGTAAGATTGTTAGAGGTGTGATTTATGGTGGGCAAAGAACTCTCAACTAAAAATCACAACATTGTCAATGTTTCAGAAGAATTAGTGATGGTAAGTGACATGTTAAAAATCAAGCAAGCAAATCCCATGGTTTTGTGGGCATAGAGACAGTCGTTGTGGTAATTATGAAGAAATTACAAGAGTTGAATTTTTCTTTCAAGATTCTGCATTTGCAGGGAAGTCGCCTTCATATAATCATCTGACAATATTAGGGGAAGTTAAAGTAGTTGGTTACCCATTTAATTTGGCCATATCAAAAAGAGTTTGAGGACTATTTTACAGTCAGATGAAATTGTAAGTGTGTCAGATGTGCATCTGAGACCTCAACTTGCAAGAATTGACGACAAATGGTGGCACATGGATCCTCTACTTCTAAACAGTGAAACCTAGGTGTGCATATGGATCCTCTGTTTCTAAACAGTGAAACCTCAGTGTGCCTATGGGACCTATACAGGCTCAACAAAGTCATTCGATGTTAGCAGTGGTCGCCTTAAGTTCCCAAATAGCAGGAGCAAATTGTATTGATTACTTTTGAATATTTATCAGAACTTAACTGAAATATTGGACTTATATAATAGCTTAGCAAATATTGGACGAATATATCATACAAAGTTTCTAAATCCTTTGATATTTAGATCTGCCAATGACAAAATTTTCTCCAAAACAAACCCACACTTTAGAAATTGTAAATAGTTAAATCCTAGATTATTTTTTAATTTTGAGTGCACAATACATAACAAAACTCAAAGTTTGGCCATTATACACTAAACAGGAGCTTAACTTCCTTTTGCTTTCTAAAATTTCCTTAAGTCTAGGAAATTAAAGGCGACACGAGTGCATTAAAGCTTGATAAAGCTAGGCAAAGGCAGGAAGGAAAGAGACAAGGCAGGCAAATCCAAATCAAGCACCTCAGGGAAGGCAAAAAGTTGTTTTCCATCTTGGTGCACTAAGATTAGAGGCAAGAAAGGCTAGTTATAGACAATAATTGAAAAAGGCTAGTTATAGACAATAATTGAAATTGTCGGTCAGATAGACTATTGCAGGGACGTCATAGACTATTGCAGGGTGGTCTTTTAGTTAAATATCATCAATACAAAAATTTAGACCTACAGAATCAAATTCTCGAAAAAAATGTCCATGTTCATACAATGCACATCTTTTCGCAAACTAAATAATTTATGTTTAGCATAAGTTAGCTTTTTTAACCTTTATTAATCTGTACAAAAACATCCTTTATGAACAAGAAATATTATTTCTTTGCCTCGAAAATGAAGAATATGAACCGCTAATCTTTTCACATTTATTATAAGATTACAATTTAAATGTACCTGTAACCTTAAAACATGAATATCAATAAGTCGCCCATATAATGCACAATCTAAACTTCTAAGCTTTTCATATTTACTTTGAAGATAAAGTCTTACGGTATCTGTAACCTCAATAAACATAATTTGTCCACAATATGCACGATCTAAACTGTGTTAATGTTCTTTACATTTACTTCTAAATTCCAGTTTTACCCTACCTGTAGCCTTGATAAATATAAATATCATTAAATTGTCCGTGAAATATGGACAATCTGAACCAATGATTTTACTATAAGCTAGAGCTTTATCCTACCTATGCAAAAAAATCCTTAATGGGCATGAATATCATTAAATTCCTATAAAGTACAAAATCTAAACCACCGTGATTTAAACATTTGCTTAAGATTTAGAGTTTTACCCTGCCTACGCAGAAACACCCTTCATGAATATAAAAACATTATATGCATAAATGCTGAAACTGAACGGCATTTTTTTTAAGTTTACCCTACCTTTGCAGAACCATGCTTTACAAATATAAATATAGTTACATTGTCCATAAAATGGTGAATCTAAACCAATATTTTTTTGACATTTACTTTTAAGTTAAAGTTTTATTTTACCTGTAAGTTTAATGAACATAAATATCATTAATTTTTCCACACAGTGCACAATCCAAACCACTATTTTTTTAGCAATTACTTTAAGCTTAAAGCTAGAGTTTCACCTTACCTGTGCAGAAATATCCTTTGCAGACATAAATATTATTAAAATTGTCCATACAGTACACAATCCAAACAAGAGTTTTTAAATACTATTAAAATTGGCCATACAGTACACAATCCAAACCCGCTAATTTTTCACATTTACTTGGAAACTAGAGTTTTACCCTACATATACCAAAAACATCCTTAATGAATATAAATATCATTAAGCCGATGGGTGGGAGTGGTGCGGTCAAGTCACATGGTTGTGTGCTTGCCCACCCAGGTTCAAATCCCCCCAAGGCACGATCCTCCTCGGAGGTGGTTTCGCCGCTGGAGGCGGCTTCTCTACTCGTGCTGACACTGGTGGTTACTCCTCGCTGCTGACGTTGGTGGCTCTCCTCTCACTGCTGATGCTGGTGGTTGCTCCTCTCGCTGTTGACGCTTGCTTCTCCTCTCGCTGCTGACGCTGGTGGCTGCTCCACTCACTGTTGATGCTCTCGCTGCTGTCACTGGTGGTTGTTCCGCTTGCTGCTGATTCTGGTGGCTGCTCCTCTCGCTGCTGACGCTGGTGGCTGTTCCTCTCGCTCCATTCACTGATAGTTGTCCCACTCACTGCGGCCATTGTCGTTGGTCGCTGCATCTTCACTATGGTTTCATGGTTGCTCCAATTGGGTTCCTAAATAGTGGTCCCCTTCATTGTAACCAGGTTGTGGTTCCTCTCAAGAAAAATCCTCAATTGTACAAGGATGTGGGTCCTTTCAAACACCCTCAATTTACCCTCAATCCAAAAAAATATATATAAATACCATTAAATTATTCATAAAATGAACAATCTAAGCCGCTAATCTTTTCACCTTTTTTCAAAGCTAACCCTACCGGTGCAGAGGCATCCTTCATGAACATAAATGTTACTAAATTGTCTCTATATTCCAAAATCCAAACCACTAAATTTTTGCACGTTTACTTTAAAGCAAACATTTACGCTACCCGTGCGGAAACATCGTTCCTAATCATAAATATTATTAAATCATCCATACAATGTACAGTCCAACCCATTATTCTTTTCACATTTCGTTTGAAACTAGAATTTTACCCACCTGTGCAGAAACATCCATCGATAACATAAATATCATTAGATTGTCCATACAGTGCACAATTAAACACCTATTTTGCTAACATGTAGTTTTGAGATTCATTTTTAACCTACCTGTAATTCGGATTTGTCTCAGGAGGGCCCGACATGGCTTTATGGCACACTTCGCAAGGTGGATCCGACGGCTGCATAAGACACATTGGGTTGGGCACTCCCGTGGAACTTCCAGACCCCAAGAATATTACAGCTGAGGATCGCTTCCCAGAGCCATTTGAATCGCCGTTACTGCAGCAGCATTCATTGCAACTCATTTTTAGCCGCCAAAGAGATTCGAACCCGCGACGTAGGGCCTGGGTAAGCCAAATTTAATGTACCAAATGATATGAAAATATATTGGGTAGTAGGGTTGGTTTAGACGGTGAAACGCATGCAATATTTATAGAGCGTCGTAAAATAATTTATTCAGTTTATATTATTTCTAAATTGTCTGATCTCCGGCAAAAGTTAAGGAAGCTGCTTTAATCGGATGGTCGCGACTCGCGAAGTGTGAGGAGCGAATTGACTAAATGTGGAAAGCATGATTAAGGGGGAAGGATGCATTGTAAAACATGAAAAATGAACGAAAGGAAAGAGTTTAATAATGCACGAGAGTGCAATGTGATCAACAAAATGTAGTTTAAAATATGTCTAGTTCATGTCTTCGAGTCCAAAGGTGTTTGTTGGATTAATAGAAGTTGATAGTTGTTGATTGATGTAAAAGAAGTGTGTTTGTGTAGATATGTAGTAAATTTTGAGAAGTCATTACAAACTAGCAATGCAACATATGATCATCCATATAGGGAAGATACATGCGGGTTATAGGATAATATTGCATTGTAAAACTATTGAGCCACATAAAGTCGCAAACACTTTATGTCAAATTCTTGATTTCTACAATAGCAAATGGTGTTGAATAAGTTTTTGTCGTAGTTATATTCTGTGTAATTGGCATAAACAAATTATTTTGTCAAGCTTGTTCGTGATGTCTCGTAGTACAACTCAAGGTTAGTACAAGTTGTCAATAGTTGCCTTGGCATTAAAGTAATTCTTGACAATGTAATATTCCTAGGAAACCCTTCATATTATCAAATGAAGAAGTTCGCAATGTTTACAGACATTGAACAACTATAACAACATCCACAAAAAGTGGATCAAATATACTACCTATGGCAAATATGCAGAAATAGCATATTGCCCCTAACTAATCACATCTGGGAACATACGGGAACATTCTAAAGCAGTAAACTAACAATAGTATAACCCCCACTAATCTAGGGATGTGACAACTAGATAATAGCTAACTAACAGCTAACTAAGTTAAAGTAATAAAATGTAACAACTTAGTAAATGATGAATTAACCTAAGTTTATTCCTAACAATAATATTGTATCGATCATTTTTTTTCGAATATAGTGCTTCGTAGTGCCCACCTATAGAATCAGTATCATGAAACAAGATGCAATATGAAAGTTTTAGACTATCTTCATTAAAAATTTAGTAATGAGTTTTTTTTGTTCAAGACCACACCCATATTTGTATATTTAACCATTTAGCTAGCGAGTTTATACAAAAAGTGTCACCCCATAATCGCAGTAAAAGGGGAATATATGTTCAATCACCGAAGATGCCTTAAACTTTTGGAGATAAAATAAAAATAGGAAAAAAAAATCAAATGAGAAGGGAAAAAAATCAAATTTCTCAAAGGGATCAGCAAGCAAGCCTTAGATGCACAAATTCTTCCTAAATAAAATAGAAAATAGAGAAAAGAAGATGAAGAAATAAAAAATAGTATGCCTCAATCTCGACAAAAAAATGAGCATATATGGTAAGGATTGACTTTCTCAAATTATGTTGTCATGTGCGCCTTTCGACTTGCTTTGATGAATGTTCATACTCTATAAATCGACAACTTTTTTTAAAAAATCGAAATGTAAGCGGATTTCAAGCAAGGCTTACAATAGTGATTTAAAAAAGTTAGTTTTTTCCCAAAATGGACAAACATATCTTTCGCCAAATTTCTAGCTCCCAAATTTTACAAGTAGAATTATGACATCTTGTAAAACCTTCGCATCTAATTGTAGATCAAGTATCACATAGTTTGAGTCAAATTTAGAGAGAAGATAGAACTTAAGATTAATATTTCATGTAACAATCAAATAGCCACCAAATTTAAATTTGAAAGCCCGCTCAAATCTTAATATATAGGAGCGATTATATGTACAAACAATTTTTGCAACACAAAATTTGACAATGCGGAAGCTAACAAACATATAGACATTTATTACAAACACAATTTTGTGAGACATTCAAAGTTTAAAGTGACATTCATGCAAATACTAAATTTGCATTATCCCAATTTAATTTGGAGGAGGTATCTTGTAAAATGGGTACGTGACTTTTTATTGAAAATATGAGAGACTATTTAAGCCAAAAGGAAACTATGCGATTGTAATCATTCGATGGACTTTGCTATTTCTCCTTCGGCTTCCCTCTTTTTCATTTCTTTCACTAATTTAGAGTACAATAAAGTTTTGTAGCGTCATAGATTATTCTTGTCTACGAGCTCCTAGATAAGAATAAATATCTATGACGCTACAAAACTTGCTCCATCTCCGCAATCAAATATCCCTAAATAAATATCGCACACAAAACAAATATATAAAAGTAATAGCCAAGAAAGGGCGGAAGTAATTTTAACACCTTCAAGCAATCCCCTAATTTGTCAACAAATGAATCTAGTTTAGGGTTGACGTTGAACCACTTTCCTTGTTTGGATCAAATCTCAAGCCCTTCTCTTTCATCATTGTAAAGGATGGTCACACCACCTGGATCTGAGCGAGAAGCAAGATCTCATCCCTGTGTATTTTTCATGAAATGAATAGTCGTGTATATGCAATGTGACCTTGCAATTTTCAAATCGACTAGTATAATTTGTTCACATCCGAACCCGTGCTTGCAATAATGATCATGGTGGTTAAGTCAAATTGGAGAAGAGATCGTGACATAAAGAGCTACAAAAGGGGATCAATAAAGACAAATAAAAACTTAGTGATATGCATAACAAATAATCAAGATGCATCATGTTGACAATGGTGAGTTGTGACAAAAATGGAGCTTGCAAACCGTTGATTACATACCTGTCAACATCGTTCATGTGTCGTGTAGAGCTTGGAGAACAAGGAGGCCTCTCTCGGGTTAAATTCATTGGTGAATGTTTGTAGCCCCCAAATAACCTCGAAAATGTTGAGCCCTAAGTTCTAATAGCCCAAACAGAGATAAAATGACACCTTTTTCTCGTGAATTTTCTAGAGTCGATAGATATTAAGTTCAATCACATCCACCTCTTTTTTTTTTCAAGAATTGTGCATAAGGTAGTTGTGTTATTAATACTCTATCACGTCAATTTAAAAGTTGGACACATGGTGGCCACAAATTTTTAGTTTTAAAATTTATATAAACACTGTACTGTAATAAGGGAGAAAAATAGTCATTTCAAACTTATGAACCAATCAAAAATTTAATAAATTAATTTGAATAGATTTATTAAATAATTTAAAAAACAAACATTAGAGAAGAAAGTAAAATTCGTATTGCTGATTGGTTGGAAGCAAAGAATTATTGATTTGGAGTGAAAGGTATACTATTTCGCTTTATGGCAAGAACTAATAATATTAACAAAGAAATGGCTTAAGTATTTGATATTAGGGTTGTTTTATCATCATGTCGAAGTAGATAGGCATCACCACTCAAATTAAATTTAAAATTTACGCCACTTAGCAAATTTGATAGTCAAGTTATAGTTATTTGAAATACAAAATTTTATAATTAATAGTATATGGTATTTATCCTTCATTTCATTGGTTCATTGGGTCTCCCCTTTATTATTCATAGGGTAGGGTTTTTATTAGTAAAAAAATTCTCCAACATTCCAATAAAAGATAAATACAAGAAAGCTTTTTTCTGACAATTGAAGCTTTTAACGGGGTTTTAGAGTTTTGAGTTTTGCTTTTATGACACTCAAGGATTTGAACAACATCAGTTTTATTGTGAGCAAATTTGAGTTGGGCGTGGGGGTTTGGCATTTATGTTGTTATGAAAAGGAAATTTACTTTTTGCATTGAGATTTCGCAAAGAAATACAAGTTGTCATTGCATTGTTGAGTGATAAAAGGAATAAGGTGAAAAAGGAATGGGGAGTTCAGGGGACTTTTTCGGGTTGTTTTTGCAGGGGGAGGCATATGTGCTCGATAAAAAGGGAGTTGTTCATCTTGTGTATAACGACCAATTCCAACTGTGGTCGACGGAGATTGAATTGATTAGGGTTGAATTGGATTTTATTGCTTATTCTTCGTTTGACCACCTAAAAACATCCAACATCGTTGTTTTCTCTGTTTGGCTCATCGAGGGATGGCTCAGATACAAGGATCTACTCGCACCTCGTTGCTCAGGATTAGCTCGAGGGTTTGATTATTTTGGCTATTAGTTCGGTGGAGAGTATCTTTATCCGGGTGTTGTGATCGGCTTTGTGTTGCGACCGGGAACTCGGTTAGATTTACTTGTCAATGGTTTAGATGCATTGTGTATGGATGACTCACCATGAATAGATTGCTCGTGAATGCATGGAAGGAACTCGTTTTGGGTTTGTAGTGTTGGCCACCTCATCTCGCCAATCAACTCGCTAATACATATATCTGGGCCGTTAAATGTGATTTGTGTCTTGCATAGATCGCTCGCTTATTAACGATTCGTCATCCAAATGGGAAATCGATCGTTTAAAAACTTAGCTTGCCCATATCGATTTTGACTCGCCACAACTAGGGTGTCTCAATTTGCAAAGTTTTGGATTTGCACAGACTTTGTAATGCCTCTAAAATATATATATATACATATATATCTATATATATATATATACATATATATGTATATATATATATATATATATATATATAATATGTAATATATATATGTATATGATATATATCATATACATATATATGTATATATATGTATATGATATATATCATATACATATATATACATATATATGTATGTATATATATATATATATATATATATATACACACACATATATATATATATACATATATATGTATATATATGTATATGATATATATATATATATATATACACAATTATGAATAGTTTGTACTGTTTTCTTTACTTTTGGATCACCGCTCTCCCAAAACAACGCTTTCGTATAAATTATTTTTCAATTTTTATCTTTCTTTGCCTTTACGAATAGTATCTTGCATTTTCTTACCGTGTTCATGCTTCTTAGCTCTCGCTTCACTTCATTACATTCACTATCTTGCTTGAAGTTCCATTACATCCACCATTACTGCACTTGTACTATTATAAATTTTTTTGAAAAACTTTTCCAAAATCCATTGATGAAGTGAGAAGATAATTTTCGTTACATGCAACAGTTGTTTCATGGGCTAGAACATTGTCATGAGAGAGGAGTACTACATTGTGATATTAAGGGATATAATCTGCAAGCCCTGCTATGCAAATAGTCATACAAATCAAAACAAAAAAATGCAATCATTGTATTTAACTAGAAATTTCTAATGTCCCAACAACCCAAAAGACAAGAAATCATGGAAGGAAGTGACCAAAGGTTGTGGAATTTGGCTTTGGGTGATAACTCAAACTTTTCAATATTTTTGGATATTGCAAATATATTTATGGATCCAATTGAAGCTCCTCAACATTTTTTTGGATATATGTGATTGATGGAACTATTCAAATACATGCATGCTTATGGAACATTAGAAATCTAAGCATGCTTTTGATACTGGTTTTTGATGTTTTAGATAGAAGCTTCAACAAACCAAGAGGCTCATCAACAAATGCCACTTTAAAATCTACCTTCCAAGATTTTGTCTTTTCATAATTGTGTAATTTTATTAATTGATTTATCATCAATTTATTTTTGTCATATTTAGTAGTGCACTCGAGATTTTAAGTTCTTTTCACAACAAAGATTGTCATTTTAAAATTAAACACATTAATATTGTCATATAGCTTCATTATAATGGTTTTTACATTGTTATAATTAATTTGTATTTTCCCACATTAATCTAAAATATATATTTGTATTCTGAGTATTGGTGATGAAGCCAAACTTGTTTCTTATTTGTGTTAATTATGCATTTTTATTCTATTGTTACATAATAATTTGAGAGTTATTGTAATAATGACTATCATTTTGTGTGTTTATTTCACATTTATATCTTATTTTTACATAATAACTTGACAACGGTGGCAATTTGGTGTTAGATTTTTCTTATGATCTATCAAGATTCTTTGTGGGTCACTCTCATTAGAAACATGTCCAATTTTGATATTGCAAAAAAACATGTTACCTAATTTTTATACAAAATACTTCTTCTTGACAGTTTTGCCATATCATGGTCTCGTTAGTATGGTAATTGTCTATTTTATTTTTTATGTCGATCTATCTTTATTATGAAATTTGATCAAATCTTTTGTTGTTTTATTTAGCTTTGGCTTTCTCAAACAAAATAGCTAGATTATTCACATTTATATTGTCATTTTATTTGATTTGAATGTCACTATAAGATGCACAATCTATGATATAGTGTCATTGTGTCTTTACCACACACTTATATAAAATTGGTATGGTATCATTTATCACTCTTATGTTGGCATTGTCCACTACTAATTTCACATTTAAGATGATGTGAGCTAGTCCTTATTTGAAGCATCAATATTTTCATCTCGTCACTGATATATGCTCCTATGTAGACCCGATCGTCAAGGTCCTATGTGAGACTCAATTTTTATACAATTTTTTGACATAGTACTTTTTCTTACGCCAAGTTATTTTGTCCACATGATTATCGCACAACATTGTATTTCCTAGTTATTCTTTGGGCACTCTTACTTATTGTTCTATTTCATCCATGTATTAATCCTCTTATTTAATTGTTTTTGCGTTTTGCTTAACTCTTTCTCTACAACCATTTTGGATCATCAATGAATCTCCATACTCTTAAGTTTTCTTTAAATAACTTAACATTTGAATTTTTTAGGTAAAAAATAGTTTACATAGGTTAATTTAGCATTTATTGTGGTAACTAGGTAGTTTGATATTATTATTATATGGTTATGAGTGCATAACCATTTGTATTGTTTTATTATATTCACATAGGTTTAATTGTTACATAGTTGTAACAATTATATTTGTTTGTATTTTATATTGTTGTGTTTCCTAGATGTATTTTGGAAGCTACTGTACCCAGGTTTATTGTTAAATAGTTATAACTACATGTTTGTCAGCACATGGTTGTGCAATATCTATAAATATTGCAGTCATTTCTATTGTACTGGTTTTTATTGCATATTAATAAAATTATGAGGCTTTCGTCCCTCTTCTAGATTTGGTATCAGAGTCGGTTAGAGGAGCCTATGAGGTTCGAGAGAGGTTGCAAAAGGTTGGAAAGTTTTGGATAAGAAATTTGTGTTCCATGAGAGCATGTCCGCCTCAACAACTTCCTGAATGACCCTGCATCCCCACAACATCCGGTTGAATCTCCGGGCAAAAGAAAATATTTTTTTTTGCACTAGTGCCCCCTGCACCAGGCAAAATTTGCTTCCTGGAGCCATTTTGGTTCTAAAAAAATTGATTCAAAATTAAAAACAAAAAAAATCACTTTTCCCCCATTAGGGGTTTTTCCTCTAATTTAGAGGTGCATTTAGTAACTGCTACAGTTAGCAATCTTTCTAAACTTGGAGGTGTGTGCATTGCATTGGTCACCGAGCTCTACACAGAATTACATCTGGCGAGCTAGTTGGTTCGACGGGGCGAGTCACCTGACTCCCTTCTCAGACCGAGTTGTTTGAAGGATCTCGTGTTGTGTACAGGCGAGTTGGGTAATAGTCTCTACACCGAGTTACATTGGATCGGGGCCATTTCACCGAGTTTGCTTTGTGGGAAGCGAATTCTTTGGGTGTATTGGGCTGAGCCCATCCAAACGGAAGAGTATTGTATTCAGACCAAGCCCACAAAGGGCAAGTTGAGGACGAGCTCCTCCTGAACGTTGAGCCGCTGAGCATTCAAACGAGCCCTCATATTCAACAGTCGAGTCTTGTCTGCCCTCCACACCAAGAATGAGCCAAGCAAGCTCGTAAACGACCCTTGTGTGCATCAAATCGAGCTATTTATTCAGACCCTGATTCGAGCCAATCTTCAACCCTGCAGATAGACAGACTGAGCCAGTTTCAAAAAGAAAGTAAAAACAAAGAAGTAATGACGGGTCCATTCAACGACCAAACACCCCAACAAAACAAAGCAAAGGCGTTTAAACAAAAAAATCGAACAGTATAATGGAGCTTTCATTGCAGATCTCTGAACTTGCATCTATAACAAAAAGCAACAAACAAAAACAAGCGGCAATGGTCTCAAGAGGAAGAAGTAAAAGGAGCTTTGACGGCAACAGAAGAAAAAACAGTAGATCCGCATTCAATGGAATCCCTGAACCGCCCAACATTCTCTGGCTGCCACATGGACTCCCTGTGAAGGTGCCACGTTTTTCTTTTAAAAGGTCAGTCACGTTTTGTTTAATTTGAATAGAAATTGCTTTTTTATTATCAAAGCGCCTACACCGCCCTAGTAGTTAAGCGAAAGGCTTTAGAGTTGAAAGGTTGGGAGTTCGACCACCTACATGAAGCTTTTTATTTTTCAATTGAAACTTTTGGAGGATTTTTTAGTGGGTTTTACCATTTTTAGCAGCCAAAATCACCGATAAACCCACTTAACCACGAATAAACCCCCTCTATTTTTAGCGGAGAAAACCCTCTAGAAGGGCAAAAAAACATTCTACCATTTCACTTAAAAATCATTCTCGAGCAACTTTTGAAAAGGGGGGATATCTAAAAGCGTATTTTTTAGTTATTTTTTGTGATTTTTCGCACCGAGAGCCATCCTGAGCTCTAGAGGCCACCAAGGCCTTGCAAAACAAAAAAATGTCTATCATTCAATTTTTTGGAATATTTGGATGTAATTGTATATTTCAGTGGATTGTATTGATTTGTAGGTTGTCATATTCAACCGTAAACATATCAGAACCGATAAAAACAGACATAGATTTGTAAACAAAATCAGTGAAATTTGGTTCTGTAACACTCATGAGATCTTCGGATCTCTTTCGCAGTGTTCGGTATATACAGTGCCTCTGGGAAGTGCTTACAGGTAAATTCGTCGTGACTACTATTACCTTAACGCCTAGTATAGTCAGAATAACGTCATCCGGGCATCATCCCTATAAATCGACGGGGAGTAATAAGGACACAATGCACACACTTTGAGCCATCCCATACGTTTGTGAACGATTGCACGACATAAATCCAGACACTGAAATTATCCGAGTATATAGCGAAGTTACGAGCGCATATGAGGATATTTCTTTGAGCCGGTGTTAATAATCGCACAAACCTTTTTCAGTATTGTCTTGGTACCACATATCGAATTCTTTCACGTACATTAATGCTTCTTTCACATACCATCGGGTATATTTAAAGGGCAAGCTTCTTCCACGTACCGATAGGTATATCGGAAGGGCGCGTATATAGAAAGGTTTGGTATATCAAATTGATAGTATATGGATTGGGAGATCTGTATACCGGAGCGATAAAAGTCTTACCCTTGACAATGAATTCGAGAAAATGGGCACCAATGCCCCAAAGTTCTTTCTTCCAAACTCACAGCTCCTAGAGAGGAGATAATTATGCTGCATGGAAGACTAAGATCATAACACAACTTGAATTTGAAGAGATATGGCCTGTTATGAATGGTTCCGCAAACTGAGATCACCGATGATCTTTGCCCAACACAAACAGTTTGAAAAGGCCAATCAGCAGAGCCAAAGTCATAATCTTGTTTGCAGTATCTAATGACGTGTAACCCCACATTCGAGATGCCAAAATAACCAAAGAAGTGTGGGATAAGTTGAGCACCGTGTACGAGGCCAAAAACAAGAACACAATATTGAATTTGCAGAGTCAGTTACATACACTGAAATTCAAACAAAATGAGAAAGTAGAAGCATTTTTGCAAAGAGTTGCAGAATTGAGGGCTTCACTTCTAGCCCTGGGAGAGGAGGTCACTGATATAGCTCTCGTTCCCATTGTTCTGAGAGCACTCCCTCCTTCTTACCACATTTTTGTGACGACACTAAACTTGTTGAATCATACAATTACTTTGAAAAAATTAGTGAATCTACTCCAACAAGAAGAAGCAATGTACAATAAAGATGACGAAGAGGAGCAGGCACTATCTTCTCATCGAAAGGTAAAGGTAAAGTTAAAGCTCATTCTTCTCAAAATTCCCACAAACAACATCAAAGCATCGGCGTGGGGATAAGCAAAAGAAGAAATGCCCTATTATTGAGTACAATACATATAAGAAAGGTTCATCAAGTAATTTTGGACCTCAAAATCAACAATTTCATAAGGTACATTCACACTACAATTAAGGGTAGAAGAAGGGGAACTGACGAAGAAAACCCCATCAACAAGGTAATATAGCTGAGCAAGAAGATCATTCATAAAATGAGGACTTCTTGTACACTGCTCATTCCAGTGAACCATCCACGTCATCTAGTGTTGTTTGGTATGTTGATTCGAGAGCCACTCAACACATGACTGGGTACAGAGACTGGTTTACCACCATGAGGGACACACCTTCGAAAAACCATGTTTCGTTAAGTGATGATTCTTCTTACATAGTATAGGATATTGGGAACATTTCTCTACCTTTTGGTTCACAAAATTGTAGACTAACAGATGTATTATATGTCACTAGGTTGACAAAGAATCTACTAACAATAAGTAAACTTCTAGATCACAATCTGAAGATTGACTTTGATAGTCATTCCGATAAGAAAGCGTGTTTGATTCAAGACAAATCAAGAGGCTCAAAAATTGTTGCAATAGCCTCCAATGTGGAACATATGTTCCAACTTGATTTTGTCCACAGGGATGATCAAGCCCACAGTGGCTAAGAATTCTTCCTCAGCATAGTTGTGGCATTGGAGACTTGGTCACATTAGTTTCAAATATCTCGAAACACTTCTTCGGTATAACATGGTTAGAGGCTTGCCATCTCTCCAGAAGGATACAAATATGTGTCCTCACTACCTAACAGGTAAACAACACGAAGATTCATTCCAGAAGAGTACTTATCGAGCTTCAAGTAAGCTTGATCTAGTTCATATTATTATTATATGGTGATTAGGTAGTTTATGCTTCTTAAGGAAAGTGCATGTTTCAACCAATAAAATATCATATGAAATTGATATTTTAATTTTGAGGTTGTTTGTAATTACATGTGATCCAAGAGTATCTAACACTTCAAATAACTCGCAGACACCATGGTGTTCTTTATACGATGGAAAAGTAACATGCAAGCATGGGAATCTACAAGTGACCTTCCCCGTACTCCTGACCTCCCGAGGTCATGTCGAGACAGTAGGTGGTTTGAAAACGTGTGACTTAGATGAAGTCACAGACGGGATTATGGTCAGTTTTCTACGATAGAAAAGCTACAGGTGAGGATGAGAATCGGCAAACAACTTTCCTAAAGCTAACTATGGGAGGATTGGTGACTAAGATCTGGTAGTGTGATCTCCGATATTTGAACGAGAAAGGGAGATTTAGAGGCTATGAACGGGTAGCATAAATTCCCTATGGTTTATCCTACTAACTAGAATTTAAGTGTTTAATCTAGTTTTTAAGTCTCCGAATTAACTTAAATTGAAAATAACAATTTATACTATCACTTTGAAAAGGAAACTACTCTAAATAAAATATATGATCACTTGAAACCTTATAATTACGAACAACAATTAAACTACTTTTATACTAAAACTAAACAAGCAAGATAACCCGGTGTGGTTATTCACCTGTGCAGATGTGTGAATCTAGATAAAAGACAACTAATTAACTTAATTGAAAACCTTCAATCCTACTTCAGAAGTGAGGAACAAATCATAGTTTCTCGTAAACTATCATTCCCCACAGACTTCCTGCAATATTGAAAGTGAGCTTAACTCGAAATAAAATGCTTCACTACTCTATTTGATATGTTATAACTATAACTTTGATAGCTCAAACATGGCATTTACTGTAATGTGGTAAATCCAATTGTGTGTGATTTTGTCCCCTCGGTGTGATTTCCTCATTCCTTCGTGTCCTGTGAATCCAAAAAGCATGTATATGATAAGTATCATAGAAGATGGTATTCGAATAATGACAACTTTGGATATAGACCGAATACAATGTGAGTAGGAGAGGGATAGCGCAAGTGAACAGAGCTTGACTATGTAATTCCTAGGGGGTTTATCGAGAATACAACGCAAGTATGCCGAGAGCTTCGTAAATTATCCTTGTGACAAAACAAAACCTCAGAATGGATTCTAGTTTAGAAATGAAGTTATTCTATGTTTTAAACTAGTCAGATGCAAAGAAAGAATGAAACAAGACTTGGAACAAGAACATGATATGACCTCCAAAGTGCCAACAATGGAAGCAAAACCTGAAACTAACAAAATTCTAAGCAAGAAATTGAAAAACTGAACAAGAGAATTGAGAGGATGAGGGGCCATTTGTTTGAAAACAAACCAGCTATTTATAGAATTCTCATTCACCAAAGGGTAACTTGGAATGGAACTCTTTTACCATTAAACAATGGAGAAACACTATTACAGGGAACCAAAAACATAAATACAAGCTAAGGCGGTTGAGAAAAGCTGGTAAATGTTGAAAATTCATGCAAGTCGCGATCAAAGGAACGTGTTGGAGAACGCGTGAGGACCGCCGCCCGAAAGCGGGCGGTGGTTACAAGACCGCCGCCTGCAGCGGCGGCGGTTAGCCATATCAAGGTCAAAAAGACAAGAAAAGGGGGGCAAGGGATAAAACAAAGCACAACGAACTTGGATAAAACATTTGGGATGCTAACATATACTTTCATGAGCTTCTCAGATCCCGAACACCTCATGAGGTGACCTATATCATCATTGGGGCATGTATAACATCGTTCCTACTGTGTAGTACCCTACAATTTTGGGTATACTTATCCCCCTCAAAGAAGTGTTTTAGCCATGAAGAGGCATAAAATGGTGGGTCCGAGTATGGCGGTCCCAAAACGGGAAGCTAGAAATTATACCTGACACGCCCGTGTGTCAAAATGACGCCATCCAAATTCCCGCTACCTGCAAAATGAAAAGAGGACTCAAGTGCAGATAGATAAAATAAGTCGAGAAAATAAATACTAAATTAATATGAAATGAGGACTTACCATTTGCGCGGGGATAAGAACTTACCTCCGTCGGCGCTCCAAACCTGTGAAAGGGGCATTCAAAAATGAGTCAAAACACTATATATATATATATATATATATATATATATATATATATATATATATATATATATATATATATATATATATATAACGGGCTCATTTTCCTATTCATTTGCGCGTGTTGATTTGATAGTTTTGAGCTCTGGGACCCACGATGTGGAGTTTTCGACGAGAGTATAGTCAAAACGTTTGTGGTGAGATAGCGATCATGCCTCCGAGAGTGGAACGTTGACCCACGAGATCTCAGGTTAGTTCTTCTCGATTTACCATTTTTGCACCCAAAATGTTAAAATGTCAAAATCTTTGTCTTGGGGGGTCATTTTTAGAAATGCTAGTGTTAATAGGGTCACTTAGGGGGCCGCCTAATGGGTAGGCTTTTATTTTAGTTAAAATGGTAAATTTTTCGTTTTTGAGCATTTTTAGGGCACATGACTTGTTTGAACTCGCGCATAAGCAACCCACCGCCCTGAAAGGCGGCTAAGTTACTGGGACATTGCCCTCGCACAAGGCGGATCAGATTCTGAGTGTCAAAACAACACTTTACTTAACTTGTTTTTGCATTTTTAGCATTCTTGCATGTTCTTAATAGTTTTTCCAATGCAATTTTGATACTAACTTACTCCTTTTTGCGTGTTTTTGGGTGTATGCGCAGAAGGAGTACATTAGATGGAGCCGGGAGAGGGAGTGTGATTGGCTCTCGGTAGTGTTGGAGGCACTTGTCGACATTAAAATTTTCCTCCGTAACTTCTATTTTATTAATGTATGTATTAGGAATAGTATGTTAAGTATAATTAGTAGTGACGTCCAATAAGATAACGACGCCATCGATTCACGGCCTTGATAAAGTAGAGTACAAGAATGTGATCCAAATACAATAGGAATGTTGTGGTAAAAAGTAAATATTTGTCATAAGTGGTCTGCAGTAATGTTAAAATGTCAAAGTTGGGGTAAGTAGAGAAGTAGGGTCTACATGATTAGGAATTATAAATATTATATTTGTAATAAGGACAAGGAGTGATGTTATAAATATTTTGTGTATTTTATTTGTAGAAAAAGTCTAAAAGGTGGAACCCATGTGAGATGATAAAGTTTATCTTATCTTAGAAGATAAGCCTACATGTAAAGGAAAGAGTTTAGGCATGGAATATGATTAGCCGGAAGAGATTTCCTATCCTATTTTAGAGATAGGGTGGATAAGACTGAATTCCTATAAATGGAGAGGCCATCCCCTCTCATTTATCATAGAGCAAAGTTGTAATAATTATTTTATGAATAAATGATTCTTTGTGAAGGTGTGTTAAGGAAGTCATCAAGAGGAGTAATTGTAAAGTTTCTCCCATAACTATTATTGGAATCAAGTGGAGTTGGTAACACTTGGAGTAATTTATGGGTGAGATTGTAATAATTCCATGTTAATAATATATTTTACAGTTGTATTTCAGATTTGTCATCATTCTTTTTTTTTGTCATAGTCTGTGGTATTCTTGTGTTATATTTGTTGTTGTGTTTCCAGATTACTACCACCAAACCATAAGTTGTGCATTACTAAAATAACCATAAAGACGAGGAGTTCCGGTGAAATATTATCGAGTGTCGGATTCGTGTTCATATTTTGGTTTTGTTGCCGGGACCATTCCTCGTTGGTGGATTTTCCGGAGAAATATTCCCACTTAGTCATAAATCTATAGGAGGGTAACCTTGTTTTTATTATGCCTAGTAGTTACCATGGTAAAGTCACTTTTACCATGCATAGTATTTACCATAAGTAACTTTCCTTTTTACCGTGAATAGTATTTATCCTAGTAACTTCATTTTTACCGTAAATAGTGTTTACCTCAAGAACTTCATTTTTATCAGTAAATAGTGTTTACCACAAGAAAGCCGCTTTTTTCCTCCGTAACTTCTATTTTATTAATGTATGTATTAGGAATAGTATGTTAAGTATAATTAGTAGTGACGTCAATAAGATAACGACGCCATCAAGACGCAGTGCCGCCAATAAAGTAGAGTACGATGTGATACCAAAGACAATAGGAATGTTGTGGTAAAAAGTAAATATTTTCATAAGTGGTCCCAGTAATGTTAAAATGTCAAAGTTGGGGTAAGTAGAGTAAGTAGGGTCTATATGATTAGAATTATAAATATTATATTTGTAATAAGGACAAGGAGTGATGTTATAAATATTTTGTGTATTTTATTTGTAGAAAAAGTCTAAAAAGGTGGAACCCATGTGAGATGATAAAGTTTATCTTATCTTGTAAGATAAGCCTACATGTAAAGGAAAGAGTTTAGGCATGGAATATGATTAGCCGGAAGAGATTTCCTATCCTATTTTAGAGATAGGGTGGATAAAGATGAATTCCTATAAATGGAGAGGCCATCCCCTCTCATTTATCATAGAAGCAAAGTTGTAATAATTATTTTATGAATAAATGATTCTTTGTGAAGGTGTGTTAAGGAAGTCATCAAGAGGAGTAATTGTAAGTTTCTCCCATAACTATTATTGGAATCAAGTGGAGTTGGTAACACTTGGAGTAATTTATGGGTGAGATTGTAATAATTCCATGTTAATAATATATTACTGATTGTATTTTAGATTTGTCATCATTCTTTTTTTTGTCATAAACTGTGGTATTTTTTGTGTTATATTTGTTGTTGTGTTTTCCATTACTACCACCAAACCATAAGTTGTGCATTACTAAAATAACCATAAGACGAGGAGTTCCCAGGTGAAATATTATCGTGAGTGTCGGATTCGTGTTCATATTTTGGTTCTGTTATTGGGACCATTCCTCGTTGGTGGATTTCTCGGAGAAATATTCCCACTTAGTCATAAATCTAGGAGGGTAACCTTGTTTTTATTATGCCTAGTAGTTACTAGCCATGGTAAAGTCACTTTTTACCATGCGCATAGTATTTACCATAGTAAGAATTTCCTTTTACCGTGAATAGTATTTATCCTAAGAACTTCATTTTTTACAAGTAAAATAGTGTTTACCTCAAGAACTTCATTTTTATAAGAAATAGTGTTTACCACAAGAAAGTTTTCGACTATTTTTCCTCCGTAACTTCTATTTTATTAATGTATGTATTAGAATAGTATGTTAAGTATAATTAGTAGTGACGTCGATAGAAGATAACGACGCCATCGATGCAAGGCCGCCAATAAAGTAGAGTAGAAAGAATACCAAAGTACAATAGGAATGTTGTGGTAAAAAGTAAATATTTGTCATAAGTGGTCCGTAATGTTAAAATGTCAAAGTTGGGGTAAGTAGAGAAGTAGGGTCTACATGATTAGGAATTATAAATATTATATTTGTAATAAGGACAAGGAGTGATGTCATAGATATTTTGTGTATTTTATTTGTAAAAAAGTCTAAAAAGGTGGAACCCATGTGAGATGATAAGGTTTATCTTATCTTAGAAGATAAGCCTACATGTAAAGGAAAGAGTTTAGGCATGGAATATGATTAGCGGAAGAGATTTCCTATCCTATTTTAGAGATAGGGTGGATAAGATCGAATTCCTATAAATGGAGAGGCCATCCCCTCTCATTTATCATAGAGCAAAGTGTAATAATTATTTTATGAATAAATGATTCTTTGTGAAGGTGTGTTAAGGAAGTCATCAAGAGGAGTAATTGAAAGTTTCTCCCATAACTATTATTGGAATCAAGTGGAGTTGGTAACACTTGGAGTAATTTATGGGTGAGATTGTAATAATTCCATGTTAATAATATATTTTACAACTTGTATTTCAGATTTGTCATCATTCTTTTTTTTTTGTCATAGTCTATGGTATTCTTGTGTTATATTTTGTTGTTGTATTTCCGATTACTACCCCAAACCATAAGTTGTGCATTACTAAAATAACCAAAGACGAGGAGTTCCCGGTGAAATATTATCGTGAGTGTCGGATTCGTGTTCATATTTTGGTTCCATTGCTTGGGACCATTCCTCGTTGGTGGATTTTCTCGGAGAAATATTCCCACTTAGTCATAAATCTATAGGAGGGTAACCTTGTTTTTATTATGCCTAGTAGTTACCATGGTAAAGTCACTTTTTACCATGCATAGTATTTACCATAGTAAGAACTTTACTTTTACCGTGAATAGTATTTATCCCAAGAACTTCATTTTTACCGTAAATAGTGTTTACCTCAAGAACTTCATTTTTTATCAGTAAATAGTGTTTACCACAAGAAAGTCGTTTTTACCATAGTAAGTCAAGTTTTACCATAAAAGTAAATGTAAGATTACCATGGTCATCCCTATTTTACCGTAGAAAGGTGTAAAGTCACTTTCTATTGTAGTGAATCCAATTATTTGTGCACATAAGTCTTACTTATCAGACTTGTGAGTTGGTATTTCACCGTGGTTACATTTAAAAATGGGGAAGATTCTTTTTTTTTAGCCCAATCTAATGAAGATGCTTCCTCTTTCATTCAAGAGTTTAAACGATCTTGTATTTGTAATGGCCTCATAAGAAGGGAACAATGGACTGAATTTTTCTACCTACCTTTTGGATGGTTCAAACCTCTTAGGTGGTTTCAAACACTAGGTGATAATGTGAAAAACTCATGAGATTTATTAACTAAAAATTTTCTTGAAGAATTTGGTGAATAACATAAATATGCAGATCTCATGATCGATATCACAAAGCTATCCCAAGGAGAGAAGGAGAAGATAAGGGATTATCATGCTCGTGTTCTAGAGCTAAGGAGGAAGCTCGATGCCGATCCGAAGGAAGGATTAGCGGATGGGTTGATGAATGGCGTGGATAATCTCTCCTCTATAAGCACTTCATTCTTGGGATGAAGCCAAAGATCAGACAACGAGTAAAGTATGACCGCCCAACTACCATTAAACAAGCAAAGGAGATTGTAAGAAGGCAAGAAGAAAGCATGGAAGAGGAGCCCAAAGAAATTGTTGCTAAGGTAGAGCCTACACCAACACCTTTGGTCCGTAATCCACAACCACTCTCGGTGAGCACAAATCTTTTCCCTAGTACATCTACTGAGTATGAAGATCTCGCTCAAGAAGATGGGCCATTAACTATTAATCTTCTTCAAGGAAAGGAATTTAGTTCTCAAGGAGGAGATAGAGGTCCAAAAAGAATATAATCTGAAGTCAGTATGTTATGGTTGTCATAAAAGGGTCATTATAAGTATAATTGTCAGATAGAGCTTCTACATCCGGTACAAGAGATAATGATAAAGGAAAAGCACCACTGTGAATTCTTTTGATGTAGTAGATAGGAGCATAAATAATGAAGCAAATGTGTTTGTAAAAAAAGAAAGAAAGAAAAAGATAACCAAGATGGAAATGATCCTAAGAAGATGAAAGGAGAAACTAGTAAGAAACATAGGAGAAGAAAGTTGGGTGTGCAGGATTTTCTGATTTCACAGGGTAAGGACCATACTCCATCTTAGAAGATCTATCCAAAAGGCCTGCAAATATTACATATGGTCAACTTCTAGCTATGTCTTATGAGAAGAGGCGGGAGCTGCGAAGTGGACTCAATGCTCGACGAAGGAAGGAGGTTGAGGTCCCTATTTTGGAGGCAGAGGCGGATCCTTACGCTCCACAAGCTGAGGTATTATGTAATGGTATTTCAATTCATGATGTCTTAGTTGATGGAGGTGCTGCAGTTAATGTAATGACCGAGTCTATAATGAATATGTTGGGTTTAAAAATTGATCGCCCCTCAACACTTATGTTAAGGTCATTAAATAAGGGAAAAACTAAACCAGAAGGTGTTGTTTCAAATGTGGCAATATCTCTGTTATGGGTGTTGTATGTGTGGTAGACTTTCAGGTGTAATGAAAATGGTATCATTGCTGTACCCAATGTTGTTGGGAAGACCATGGCTAAGGAGAGTTCATGCAAGAAACTACTGGAATGAAGGCTTCATGACACTTGGACGTGGTAGAGAGAGGGTGAAGATAAACGTAATCCCTCGACATCATAAGGCAGAATCTGTGGATTCAAGTGATGAAATTGATGATTAGACATCCTCTGATTACTCTAGTACCAGTGAAGTGGACATGAAGATGAAGAAAGTGAGGTTGATGTTTTGGTCATGGATATCCTTTCAATCACACCGACTCATGAACCCATAAGATTATCTGAAGAAGAAATTGATGATCATCTCCAACAAATAAAGATTGGTGATGTTGTGATGGAGAATGAGAAGGAATCCTACCTCCAACTCTTTCGAAGGTACATACACCTATTCACTTTTGATTACAAGGAACTCCATCAAGTAAGTTGGGTAGAACATTCTATTGAGCTGGTAGATGGTGCTAAGCCCATAAAGCAAATGCCATATAGAATGAATCCTAATTTTTCCAAGACTGTAAAAGAAGAAATAGATAAGTTGCTTGATGCAAGATTCATATTTGTTGTGGAGAATTAGAATGGGTTTCTCCCATTGTGATCTCAATAAAAAAGAATGGGAAACTACGCATTTGTGTTGATTATAGGAAGCTCAACAAGGCAACAAAGAAGGATCATTACCCTCTTCCATTCTCAGATCAGATCTTGGACGAAGTAGCTGGCCAGGAGTGCTATAGTTTTGCTGATGGATATAGCGGATACAACCAAGTTCGTATAGCAGAGAAAGATCAGCTGAAGACCACGTTCACCACTCCTTGGGGAACGTTTGCTTATAGAGTTATGCCTTTTGGGTTGTGTAATGCTCCAACAACATTCCAACGCTTGATGAATAGGGTGTTTGAACCCTACATTGGGAACTTCATCAGAGTATTTCTGGATGATTTTTACATCTATGGGAGCAAGATGGACCACCTGCACTAGATGGAGACAACATTTCAAAGGTTAGATGAAGCACAAGCCTCACTAAACCCTACAAAGTGTGTCTTTGGATGTTCTAAAGGCGTTTTGTTAGGGCATGTTATATCTAGAGATGGTATTTAGTACCGATCCGATAAAGTTTCAAAATCAAAGAGTTACCATTTCCTATGAATAGAAGTAAGTTGAGATCATTTTTAGGCCATGTGGGTTACTATAGAAGGTTCATCAAGAATTTCTCAAAGATTGTACATCCACTAACCCAGTTCTTAAAGAAGGATGTTACTTATGAACCAGGAAAGAAGGCGCATGAAGCTTTTGAACAACTGAAGGAGGCTTTGGTGTCTTCACCTATTTTAAAGAATCCAGATTGGAGCAAGTCATTCATTGTGTATATTGATGCCTCAGATGCAACACTAGGAAGTACTCTGAGCCAAAAGGATGAAAATGAGAATGATCATCCAGTTTACTTTGGGAGAACAAACAAATGAGCAAAAGGTTGAGGTAAATTATACTATAACTGAAAAAGAGGCTCTAGCTATCATTTTTGTTGTAAAGAAGTTTAGAAATTACTTGCTAGGGCAGAAATTTATAGTTGTAACAGATCATTAGGCTCTAAAATATATTATAAATAAGCCTAACCCATCAAGGAGGATAGCAAGATGGATAATTTTGCTACAAGAATTTGAATTTGATATTATAGATAGGCCAGAAAGAAGCATGTCAATGTAGATGCACTCTCTCGAGCCTATGATGGTTTAGGTTCATCTTGTGATGATGATGATTTCCCAGATGCAACATTGTTATCCCTTGACACAATCCCTAGTGAATACATAGATATTTAGAATTATCTAAATGAATTCAAGTTTCTTGATGGTGCCAATGCAAAGACTAAGAGGAAGATTACTCAAGCTAGTCATCCATATTCTATTCTGCATGGAGTATTATTTCGAATAGGACCTGATGGATAATACAAGAGAGTAGTTGGACGTGATCAAGGAAGGAGCTGATAGAAGAATTCCACAATGGTACATGTGGAGGACACTTCTCTGGACAACTTACAAAGAAGAAGGATCTTGGATGCAGTTATCATGCCCACTCTTTTTAGAGATTGTTATAATTATTGTAAGACATGTGATATTTGTCAAACACATGGTAATCGTAAGACTTCATCAGCTCCATTATGCCCTATTCTTCCACTTGGTCCCTTTGAAAAGTGGGGAATAGATATTGTAGGTCCACTTCCAACTACCCCACGCCAAAATAAGTATATTATAGTTGCCACAGATTATTTAACCAAGTGGGTCAAGCTAGCCATTGAAAACAACTTCCATGGATGAAGTGGCAAGGTTCATATATGAACACATTATCACCAGATTTGGTTGCCCATTAGAAATTGTAATAGATCAAGGAAGCCACTTCATTAATGAGGTGGTAGAAGCCCTAGTCAACAAGTTTTCTATTAAGCACAGGAAGGCAACAACATACAAGCCAAGCACAAATGGATAGGTGGAACGAACAAATTTTGTGTTATGTCAAATTCTAGCAAAAGATGCAGCCTTGCAGGTACATAAGTGGGATAAAAGGATTCATGCAGCATTGTGGGCATATAGGGCAACATCAAAGTCAACAACATGATACTCCCCATTTCAATTGGCTTATGGCATTGATCCAGTTCTTCCTATTGAGTTTGATATTCCCACTGTGAGAGTTATGAAAAATGAAAGGATGGATGAAAGTGATTCAATAAAAGAAAGGTTGGTGCATCTTCATTTGCTAGAGGAAATGAGGAAATAACGAAGGATACAAGCTATAAGAAGAAAATGAAGCAGAAGGAATACTTTGATCAAAAGATCCGTTGGTCTCCATTTCATGTGAATGACTTGGTTCTAGTATATGATTCCAGATACAAAAAAAGAAGTAGAGAAAATTTCTTCCCAAATGGATGGGGCCCTACAAAATAGCAGTTGTGCATGAAAATGGTACATATCGACTGGAGGAATTGGATGGTACTCCCATTACAAAATGGGTCAACCATGACAAGTTAAAGATTTTCCAGGCACCAGCTTTAGAATGTCCATAAGAGTCTACTCTGAGGACGGAGTAGAAGCTAGGAAGGGGGAAAATGTCGACATTAAAATTTTCCTCCGTAATTTCTATTTTATTAATGTATGTATTATGAATAAGATGTTGTTAAGTATAATTAGTAGTGGCGTCCAATAGAAGATAACGGCGTTAGTACGGTGCCGCCAATAAAGTAGAGTACGGTAATAATCAAAGTACAATAGGAATGTTGTGGTAAAAAGTAAATATTTGTCGTAAGTGGTCCGGTAATGTTAAAATGTCAAAGTTGGGGTAAGTAGAGAAGTAGGGTCTACATGATTAGGAATTAGAAATATTATATTTGTAATAAGGACAAGGAGTGATGTCATAAATATTTTGTGTATTTTATTTGTAGAAAAGTCTAAAAAGGTGGAACTCATGTGAGATGATAATGTTTATCTTATCTTAGAAGATAAGCCTACATGTAAAGGAAAGAGTTTAGGCATGGAATATGATTGGCCGGAAGAGATTTCCTATCCTATTTTAGAGATAGGGTGGATAAGCTTGAATTCCTATAAATGGAGAGGCCATCCCCTCTCATTTATCATAGAGCAAAGTTGTAATAATTATTTTATGAATAAATGATTCTTTGTGAAGGTGTGTTAAGGAAGTCATCAAGAGGAGTAATTGTGAAGTTTCTCCCATAACTATTATTGGAATCAAGTGGAGTTGGTAACACTTAGAGTAATTCATGGGTGAGATTGTAATAATTCCATGTTAATAATATATTTTACAGTTGTATTTCAGATTTTTTATCATTCTTTTTTTTATCATAGTCTGTGGTATTCTTGTGTTATGTTTGTTGTGTTTCTAGATTACTACCACCAAACCAAAAGCTGTGCATTACTAAAATAACCATAGCATGAGGAGTTCCTGGTGAAATATTATCGAGTGCCGAATTCGTGTTCACAAGACTCTCCGGGTAGAAGCGGGATAATGTGTTGTTCGGAGGGCCGGTATATGGAGGATTGCATTGGGTTCCTCATGTTGACCTACCAATCACATATTGTGTGACATTTTCTCATATTGGGATGTGGATCGTAAGGAACACCTTCCAATGCCAGAGAGTTAGGGGTGAGTGGTCTATCACCCCGGGAGGACGTTCTACAGGGTATCATTTGGAGGGGGTTCCGATCCTTAGGAAGCGGTTGTCTCTTAAGACAGTGGTGTATCTAGATCACAGGTGGTTCGGTGGACCACCTACATGGGAGATGTGGTTGATGTCAGTTGCTTCGATGGGGTCGAAGACGAGCGTGAGGATCCGCTCTATTATTGAGTTAGACATTCCCTTGCTCCATAAGGCCATCATGAGCATCCTTGAATCCAGACCGATTAGGGATAAGAGAGGGGACACCCTCTTATATTCTTTGGGCCCCCATTATTGCATAGATTGAGGCCATGGACGTGTCTACACACAGGGAGTAGATATCCTCATGACTACCTATCATGACTTATACAGGTAGTCTGATTTATTTACAGGAGACATAGGCTGAGCCATTCGACTCTTGTCATGAGTTGGGTGTATGAGCACATTATCCCACATGGGAGAGGTGTAGAGGTGGAGGATCTCGGGGCCGTCAGGGTAGCGAGGTGGACGGGGATGATAGTTCTCAGAGCACCCCACCGGCCAAAGTGGTTTCTCCGACTATTCGAGACATAGAGGCCACTCCTTATCGAAGCCATGGCGGGGGTATGGGGAGAGGAGACCTTCACATTGATTGCTGCCGGACCACCACCACCAATTGGTTGATAGATAGGGTGGGGAAGTTGGAGATACACCCCTTTGGTGAGTTCCCGCAGTTTGGCCTCCCCTATAGTGACGTGCTTCCTCAGTGGTGGTGCAGGTGTATAGATCTATCCGCGAGGCTCGGGGTGGTCCTATAGGTCGGGGTTGGACTATTATTATGCTGGTACTTACTATGCGGCCAGGAGGGTGGTATGTGCACGAGGAGAGCTGGTGCTCCTCAAGCACCCTTACTTCAAATTGTGCCGGGCCTCGCTCATAGCAGTTGATGAGCCCATTGACGTGGACTCCGAGTTTGAGGAGTTCACTGGGGAAGAGACCGAGGAGGAGATAGAGGACATGGAGATTAGTGAGACGGGTGGGGGGGATGAGAGTGATCCTGAGTGGCATGACACCCAGGAGATCCTACAGGCCGAGAGGGCAGAGCGGAGCGCAGAGAGGGTGACTCTGGTTTCAGAGGAGTTACTCTCTCGAGACCTAGGTGGAGATGGTGAGTCTATTACGGGCCATCACATTTCCCCAAACATGGGAGAGGGGCATCAGTCAGTGGTGGCGTCAGTGGCGGGCGTGGATCCTAGAGATCCTTCTTGGAGGCCTGGTGATCCTAGTGAGTTGTCACTCTTCTCCTGACATTTGTTTTAGTTAGACTCATCTTAGTCTTTTATTTCCTTTTGTTTTGTTCACTCTTGGTTTTATCCTCAACTGTTTTCTAACTTGTTTTCTCCTTTGTTTTCAATGATTGCTAATGAGTGGCGAGACTTGATTTTTCGGGTATGCACGGATACCCTGCTTCTCCCCTCGGAGAAGACTGCTTGAAGCTTTCCGTGGACGTGGGGAGCCTTCAAAGAACCGGTGTAGACATACGATGTTTTTGCCTGCATGCGGCTCGGAAGGTGCAAAGATCATGACCTCTCTCGCGCGGAGGTAGGCTGGATACAGGACAACTGAGCATCTGATGAGGAGGAGCCATTCTCATATCGAGACGGCAGCTACTGGGCGTGACCGTGAGCCCTCAATGCATTCGGAGCGCCGGCGTAGCCGGAGTCCTAGGCGTGGCCACGCACCCTTTGAGAGATCCCATAAGGATCGAGAGACTAATTTGTAGTTACTTTTTCGATATATCTGTACAAGTGCTTTTGTATATTTCGGGCTCATTGAGCGTTTTGACCATGCCTAGTGCATGATGGCATTGTATACGAAACCTGATTTGTATATATATATATATATATATATATATATATCTTTGGATCTAGACTCTTGGCATCTTGAATTTTGTGACTCATTTCTATATGTGTATTTAGATGTTTTTAGAATACTATTTTTCATGTTTTCAGAATGTATGTAATGGATAACAAATGATAGTAGATAGAATATTTTACTCTGTATGTTTTTGTAGTGTTGATATGAGATGATACTAACATATGGTAGTACTGAACTTTTGAACTCTTTGGGAAATGTGTGTAATTTCCTCTGATGTTGGCAAGACGTGATGAATGTATAGTGATAAAGAGATGAACTTGCCCCAATCCCAAATCCATGCAACTAGTAAGACGTGAGGGCTCAACACCAAGAATTAGGAAGGGCACAAGTTGTATGAGTTTGACTGAATGGAATGATGAGAGACAGACAAACTAGTAACAGAAACCAAATTTGGACCTACACACCCACCCTACCCAGAACTACCACCAAGCTTAGAAGGCCACTTACTTTTCAATTTATCTAGACTTAGATTCATAAATGGTAACTTGGTTGACAAAATCTGGTTTTGAGGATTTGATCTCTTTGGAATTTGGATATTTGCTTCCTCTTAATAGAAATTGACTTGTGTTTTTAGCATACCAAGATTTGTTCGTTTGTGTGACTGGACCCCCCACACCCTGCCTCACGCCACTAGTAAGAAGCATGGGTTTGTCACCAAAGGCAAGATATAGGCGAGTAAGGGCACTTCTTTCCTTTCCCAACCTCACATCACCAGTAAGAGATGTGGGCTTATCACCAAAAGTTGATGGGGCAAATAAGTGTGTAAAATAAAATATTTTGTTTGCTTGATGCTTTTGATTTCATTTGATTTTGACATTTCGATTTATGACTTTGGGATATCCTTTCATTCCAAGAGATTTAAGAGGATGGATGTGACACCAAGAAGCTTCTAGAATGGATCGTAGGCAAGGATAATTTCACTTAGTAGAAAGAAAGAGCAAAGCCAAGTATGCAGGCCTTGGTATGATTTCCGTCAATGTTTTTCTGTCAAATTTGATGAAAAGATTTGAAAATAGTTGATGATGCTTGGAGAGATGTGATCTGAATGCTTTTTGCCAATACTTTCAGAAATTTGTAATAGATTGCTTAAGAGTAAGTTCCTGGACTACAATTTTTACGAAATGAGAGGACAGAATGAAACAACTAAACGACTAATGCAATGTAGGTAGCTATAATGTACAAGTGGTAATTTTGATATTTTACGCGTAAAACCATTTAAGATGCAAGGAATTGACAGTTTTGCCAAATTCCTCACCTTCTAGTGTGCACAAGAGATACACACCATTTCCGTAGTCTTTCATGACTCGGTATGGGCCCAACCATTTGGGCTGGAACTTTCTTCCTTCGTCGGTTTTCTTATCGATCAATCTGTCTAGTATTAGAACTAGATCTCCTTCATATATTTCTCGCTCATAGACTTTTTGTTGTCTTGCTTTGGCACATCCTGTTAGCATAGGCTCTATGCCACTGTTCAGTGTTTAACTTGGCCTCGTATAGGCTTTCTAGTTGAGAGAGGCATGCCTCCCTATAAGCTTCTTCATCCAGAATCCCTTGTAATGAGATGCGAAGACTGGGTATTTCAACCTCAAGTGGGAGAACTGCTTTTTCCCCAAATACTAGCGAGAAAGGAGTTGCTCCTGTTGGTGTTCTTATTGAGGTTCGATGGGCCCACAAGGCCGGATATAGTTTTAAATGCCAATCTCACTTGTTCTCCTTGACCGTTTTGAGGAGAATAGCTTTCAATGTTTTGTTTGTCACTTGACCTACCCATTGGCTTGAGGGTAGTAAAGAGAGGCCGTGTGATGGTTTATATTGAACTTGCTTGAGAACTCACGGAACTTCGTCGTTTTAAAGGACGTGCCATTATCTGAGATAATGACTTATGGGACACCATACTTGCAGATAATTTGGTTCAGAATGAATTTGGCAATTACAAAAAAATGGTACGGTGGTGAGGCATGGCCTCCACCCATTTGGTAAAATATTCTGTGGCTGTGATTATAAAATTATGGCCATTGGTTGATGAGGGAGAGAACTTCCCTATCAAGTCTAGACCCCACGTGGAGAAGGGCCACGGAGTCACTATTGGTTGTAGGGATTATGCTAGCATGTGAATCTCATGAGAGAATTCTTGGCATTTGTGGCACTTACGTACAAATTCCACTGCGTCATGCTTGAGAGTGGGCCAAAAATAGCCCATCGATGTATTTTGTGAGCGGTGGCGTGACCACCAAAGTGGCCCCCACATATCCCACTGTGGGATTCATGAAGAATCCTCTTGGATTCTTCTATGTCGACGCATCTTAGAAGCATGCCATCGAAGGCTCTACGATAGAGTACTTGGTCTAAAACAACATATTTAGTAGTAATAATGCATAACCACCTTCTTTGTTGTGACGTGGCACCTTCTGGGTATGTATGGTCCATGATAAAATTGATGATATCAGTATACCAGGGACATGTAGAGATGGGGGCCTAGTTTTATGAAAAAGTATACACACTCATCCGAGAAAGTCTAGATTTACGGCTCGCCTCCATCTAGTGGATTTTCAGCTAACCGATCTAATGATTTATCCCTTAACTTGATTTACGGTTCACGAATGTTTACTCAAATTCTCCCATTAAGGTTATGAAACGACCAACTTTTTTAGATAAAGACCCTTGTGTGAGAAATGTTCATAAATGATCTGTCTTTACTATGACCCTTGTTTCCTGATTTAACATGTAATGTCTTAAATGTTTTGTTGCAAAGACTATGGCAAGGCATTCTCTCTCTGCCTATGTGTACCATGTTTCATAATCGAGCAACGTTCGGCTAATGAAATAAACCGCACGTTCCCGCTTATCATTGTCTTCTTGAGCCAGCATGCAGGCTAGCGAGACATGAGTGGCTCGTGAGTATAGGATCGAGGGGCGGTCTGGTTTGGGAGGCATTAGCGTGGGTGGAGACAACAAGAAGCGTTTAACTACTTCAAAGGCCTCATTGCATTCTTCAGTCCAATCAATGTTATAATATTTCTTTAATAGATTGTTGATTGGATGAATGACAAAAGCGAGATCAGGATAAACTGCCAGATTGCATCGAGTTTCCCAATAAATGACCTAATTCTAGACTCATTTGATGGTGGGATTATTTTGAGAACAACTTGTATTTTGGCGGATCAACATCAATCTCTTGTAAAGATATAATGTAGCCAGAAGTTTGCCTCTGTCACACCAAACACACACATTTTTGGATTTAATGTGACACCATACTCAATTAGTCGTGAGAGGATGATACATAGCACTTTTGAATGATCACAACACTTCTTGGCCTTGGCCAACAAGTCATCCACATAGGATTCCACAATTTTATGGATAAGATTGTGGAATATATATGTCATTGCCGATTGATACGTAGCACCAGCGTTCTTAAGACCAAATGGCATGACAACAGGCGCAATATGTTCCCAGGAGTTATAAATGTAGTTTTGGCTTGATCCTGTTCGAGATATTTTAATCGATTATACCCTAAGAACACATCCATGAGGGAAAACAACTCAAATCCAGCTGTTGCATCAACAATAACGTCAATGGATGGTAATGGGAATTCATCCTTGGGACAAGCTTTGTTAATATCTCGAAAATCTATACAAATGCGTATCTTCCCATTAATTTTAGGACAGGAACAATATTAGATACCCATTACGAATAGTCAATGGGCTTGATGAATCCCACTTGGAGAAGTTTTATTACTTCCTCTTTTACCATGAGAGCCACTTTTGGCTTCATTGGCCTTGAATTCTGTTTAATTGGCTTTGCATCTGGTTTAGTGACAAGATTATGTACCACGACTTGTGGTGCAATGCCCGTCATTTCTTTATAATTAAATGCAAAAGCCTTTTGATGTTCTTTGAGGACCTGGGTGTGTATTTCTATTTCCTTCGGAGTTAACGAGGATCCCAACTTCAAAATTCTTGGTTCTTCCTCCATTCCAATGTTTATGTCAATGGTTTCTTCTATCAAAGAAGCTTTACCTTCTTCAAATTTAGGTGGGGCTGGAGGTAGCTCCAAGCTTTCTTCGTTTTCTATCTCGTAGATATTAAGATCCTTATATGGAGGAGACTTTACCGTGGGATTTCCAAAGTAGGAAGAGGAATGGCGTATTAGGGAAAGATCACTATACAATGAGCATGGTGTAGCTCTGCATAGGCGTTTAGATATTCGAGAGTGACTTTATCATCGTCAAAGTGACCCATGATAGAAAAATCATCCTCAGCTTCTCCATGAGTTAGTAGTGAGTTTGTTGGTATTTTACACACTAATGGTTCAGTACAAAGTGATACCGTGAAATTTGTATCCTCCAACTCGTTGTTTGGGGTGAAACGGGAAGCTGAGGTTGTTATCGAGTCTGCGAGAAGGTTTTGCTCTCGTGGGATTGCTTCAATTGATATGAAGTTGAATCCCTTGCTTATATCTAACACGACTATTTTATATAGTTGTAAATGTTCAAACCACCCTAGTTTCATATACCTCAGAGACTTGGTTTGCGACTAGTTACGAGTCTCCTAACACTCTAATGTTATTAACACCCATTCTTTACGCTAGGATGATGCCAAGGAAGAGAGCTTCGTACTCAAATCCATTGTTTGTACATTCAAAGTTTAATTTGAAGGCGAAAGGTAGGATCTTTCCCTCAGGTGAAGTAAAGATCACCCCTGCCCCAGCTCCAAAGCGACATCTAGCTCCATCAAAGTGGAGAGTCCAATACTTGCTTGGAAAAATGGATGTTGGGATATCTGTCGTATCTATTTCTTCTTCTTCGGTTACCTCTACCATAAAAACTTCGTCTAATGGAAGAGAAGCGATTCCCAGGGTGTGTCCCATACCCATGGAATCAAACGGTAGGAGAATAGGTAAGTATTTCTCCAACAACTCGACAATTTTGCGGTAGTCCCCAAGGATCTTTTGTTTTTATAGCATTGGTCTCATTTTTGAGTCTTTGGAACACCCTCGGTTGGATTTGTAATTTCCAACTCAGTGGTGGGTATCAACTTTTATTTTGGTTGTGAATTAGTTGGCTTGACATGCTGACTTGTTGGGAGTTCAAACTCGGAGTGAACACCTGGTCTTTTCTTCAAATCAACTAGGTGTATATCGAAGGGTTTTGGGTCACCTTGTGCCACGAATATTTTCCCTAAGTGTAGAAATCTTATTTCTTGGAATAATGTGGAAGGGATTTCCTTCATACAGTGTATCTATGGCTGACCAAGGATCATATTATAATCGGTTTCCCGATCTATAATATAAAACTCCGTGAGGACCGTCTTGGGTCCTAAAGTGACTAGTAAAATTATGGTTCCAATCGAAGTAGCTTTGAGGCTATCATAACCTCTTAGCGTATTTCGCATCGTGGAATAGTTTGTTTCTCCATATCCTAGCTTTTGAAGGAAAGTGAAGGGGACTATGTTAACTGCTGCCCCATCGTCGACCATTGCACATTTAACATAATTATTATAGACCCAAACTTGTAAATGTAAAGTTGGGTCACCTCTTCATGTAATTTTAGTGTCTGTTGGCATTTTGCTTATATCGAATATAAATTTAGTATCCCTATCTGGCTGCCCCGGAGGATAAACGTCAAAGTCCACATGGTTTGTGTTTTGGGGGAGGAGTGATGTTGATTAAATGACCAAGGCCTAATGCTTCTAAGAGATCAGCCCGTGGCGGGAGAGTTTTTAACAAATCAAAAGGAGATGTGCGAGAAGGTTTTAGTTAAGTCATTAATTAAATCATACACCTATGGGTTTTACCAACGTTTGTTGACTATTGTGCAGTTCCAATGGCTAACTTGGAGTGGGTTGAGAAGCATAATATCGTGTTCTTGTTATGGTTTTTATGGGTAGTTTAGTGTCTAACTCCACTAAACCAACTATCTTAGTTTTGGTGAGTTCTAGTTGGGGTGTGATTTGGTGGATTTAATGAAGTTGAAGCTTCATGATCATTGTTTCCTGTTATGACACCCTTATTTGTTTCATTAGGATCTAACCTATTGTTGTTAGAATGGTTTGGGAGCGGGTCATTGAAGATCTTGAGGGGTGCATTTTGAGGGGAAACTACCCCTGCATAAGCGTTTGACATGGGTACTACAAAATTTGCTAAAAACATATCTATAAAGAGTTGTTTTTGATCTTCTGGCAAACATTGCATGAATTTATTGTATTCACGACAAGTCCTAGTATCGTGGCCTTGAATCTTGTGGAAGCCACAATATAAATTGGGATTATAATTTCAAGGCTGTTGATTTATAACCTGATGTGGCCCAAAATTTTGATAAGGCTGTTGGTTGTTAGAGTTAAAATTTTGAGGTTGTTGCCTTTGGTTTTGACTCTGATATCCAGTTGGGTTTTGACTTGGACTTTGTGTTTGGATTTGTCATCGTTGTTGTTGTTGTTGCCGTGGTGGATGATTAAAATCCACTACGTTGATTGTTGGAGTAAAATTGTTATTTCACTAATTATTAACAGGTGGTGAAATGTTTACAACGTTTGCCCTTTTAACTTGGTTAGTTACTCCATTTGTTGTAACTCCGTGGTTCTTGTTAAGGATCTTAGGTCCTTGATTAACATTCCGGCATTAGGATAGGCCGTGGTGTTTTGATTAGGAGTGGTTAGTTTCCCATTTGTCCCATATATCTTATGACCACTATCTATCACTGCCTGGTCGATTCGGAGAGCACTCTCGAGTACTTCATCGTAAGTTCTTAGTGGGAACTTATGGACTTCTTCCTTTATCTCTCTATTGAGATAATTAAGGAATAAATCGCATAGTTCCATTTGATCCATGTTTAGAGCACTTGTTGATGAGTAGAGAACCGTACGCCATCTTTGAATAAAATGTGAAGCGGACTCATTATGTTCTTGTTTGATATGCAAGAACTCCCTGATTCCTGTTTTTAACAATTTGTTCATGTCGAAAGCTTTGATGAATTCTGACACGAGTTGTTTAAACGAGTGTATCGAGGCTTCGAGTATTCTCGTAGTACCGGATCAAGTGCAATACCTTCTAGGGTCTTAGGGAATATTTTAGCAACAACCCCATCCCAAGGGAGTAATTCTTGTATGGTTGTGGCGTAGGCCTTAATGTGTGCGTTTGGATCCCCTTCTCCTTTGTATTTGGGAAAATTGGGAAGAGGTCTTGGAAGCATAACGCTTCATATGGTGAAATCTAGGGGTTCTTTTAAATATTCCGAATAAGTCCCTACTGCGTAGGCCTCGACCATCGATGGGGATTGCTGAGGGGGTTGAGGTGGAATGGGTTGTTGATATGGCATAGCATATGCATTTGTAGGAACATAAGGGAATCCCTGTGGTTGAACGAACATCCGAGAGAAGAGAACATGTCTCCTTGTGGTGACTTTGAATAAATGTTTAAGTAAGGAGGAGCATTGTTCTAGTACGGGTTGTTTGGTGCCAAGCTAGGAGGTGTCATGCTTTTAACTAGAACGACGTTTGAAAACGTGGTCCTAGTTGGTGTTTGTTATGTGGGTAACTATAAGGATTTTGAGGAGGCATGCCTAACGTGCTGTTCCTATAAGGAGGTCAACCTGACTAGGATGATGCGAGAGGGTTGGGGATTCTTGCTTGCCCAAAATATGAATTTTGGTTTGCTTGAGCAAGTTCTAGCCCTCTAACCTTCTCAGCTAAGGCTGAAATGACCTCCATCGGTGAAGACACAGTGCTTTGCCTTAAGGGTGTTTGTTGTATAGCTTGAGGTTATAAAGGGGTATGATACCCTGCTATGAATTGGTCGTTAACCTGCCAAGCTTCACCGAGTGTATTTCCCATAGGTGGAGTTATGGGGGTGTTCTCCTGGAATAGGGCATCAAACTGTATTTGTAAACTTCCTAAAGGTGGATACATATTTTGGAAGTGTTGTTCACTTTTAGCAAAGCGTGCCAAGTACTCCTCATCCAAAAAGGGGAGTGGGTCTGACTGTCTACTGATCTATGGTCTGAACAAGACCCGAGGAGATGAAGCAGAGTCCCCAGTAAACGTCATATTATTAGAGCCTGATGGCTCTGGTTGTTGTGTTTGTGCAAACTGATCAAATTCCTCGATTTGGAACGAAGAACTAGAGCTAGTTCTGTGAGGGGGAGTTTGAGATGACAAGTAATTACTTGAATAGTTATCAGCCCATGCAGAAAGCGAGGGAGATGATTGTCTATTTGTTTGACTATAGTTTACTTTGAGACCTAAGAGAGGTCTGCCATATGCATCATATCTCGACATATTCGGGGGGTATATGAATACCCGTAGAATAATGGGAAAGAGCGAAGGTGGATAAGAGAAATAATAAAAGGAAGAACTGTTTGTTTCACGTTGGGTTCACCAATTTTGTATGATGGAAAAGTGACATGTGAGCATGGGAATTGAAAAGTGACCTTCCCGTGCGACCTCTAGAGGTCGTGTTGAGATAGTCGGTGGTTTGAAATGCGGGTGACTTAGATGAAGTCACAACCAGGGATTATGGTCAGTTTTCTATGATAGAAAAGCTACAGGCGAGGATGAGAATTGGCAAGCAACTTTCCTAAAGCTAACTATGGGAGGATCAGTGACTAAGATCTGGTAGTGTGATCTCTGATAGCTGGAATGAGAAAGGGGAGATTTAGAGGCTATGAATGGGTAGCATAAATTCCCTATGGTTTATCCTCCTAACTAGAATTTAAGTGTTTAATCTAGTTTTGAAGTCTCTGAATTAACTTAAACTGAAAATAACAATTTATACTACTGCTGAAAAGGAAACTACTCTAAACAAAATATATGATTGAAACGTTATAATTACGAACAACAATTAAACTACTTTTATACTAAAACTAAACAAGCAAGATAACCGGTGTGGTTATTCACTGTCGTGAGATGTGTGAATCTAGATAAAAGATAGCTAATTAACTTAATTGAAAACCTTGATCCTACCTCATAAGTGAGGAACAAATCATAATTTCTCGAAACTATCATTCCCCAGCCTTCCTGTGCAATATTGAAAGTGAGCTTAAGCGAAATAAAATGCTTCACTACTCTATTTGATATGTTATAACTAGAACTTTGATAGCTCAATTCGGCATTTATAGAACAGTGGTAAATCCAACAGTTGTGTGTGATTTTGTCCCCTCGGTGTGATCTCCTCGTTCCTTCGTGTCCTCGTGAATCCAAAAAGCATGTATATGATAGTATCAACAGAAGATGGTATTCGAACAATGACAGCTTTGGATATAGATCGAATACAATGCGAGTAGGAGAGGGATAGTGCAAGTGAACAGAGCTTGACTATGCAATTCCTAGCGGGATTTATTGCGAGAATACAACGCAAGTGTCTTGAGAGCTTGAAATTATCCTTGTGACAAAACAAAACCTGCAACTTTAATGGATTCTAGTCTAGAAATGAAGCTATTCTATGTTTTAAACTGATTGTATGCAACAACAATGAAACAAGACTTGAAACAAGAAGATGATATGACCTCCAAAGTGCCAACAATGGAAGCAAAACCTGAAACTAACAAAATTCTAAGCAAGAAATTGAAAAACTGAACAAGAGAATTGAGAGGATGAGGGGCCATTTGTTTGAAAACAAACCAGCTATTTATAGAATTCCCATTCACCAAAGGGTAACTTGGAATGGAACTCTTTTACCATTAAACAATGGAGAAACACTATTACAGGGAACCAAAAACATAAATACAAGCTAAGGCGGTTGAGAAAAGCTGGTAAATGTTGAAAATTCACACAAGTCGCGATCAAAGGAACGTGCTGGAGAACGCGTGAAGGACCGCTGCCTTGGTAGGCGGCGGTCACGAGACTCACCCCTACTGGCGGCGGCGGTTTCATTACTGAAGGTCAAAAAGCCAAGAAAAAGGGGGCAAGGGATAAAACAAAGCACAAGGAACTTGGATAAAGCATTTGGGATGCTAACATATACTTCGCGAGCTTCTCTAGATCCCAAACACCTTGCGAGGTGACCTGTATCATCATTTTGGTGGTCATACCCCATATGAGGTATAACTCAATCTAGACATTCCTATGTTTAAAGGTAAAATAAATGGTTTTTAGATAAAGGGTAAAGGAGATTTTTGGTAGGGGCTCTCTACTGTTACAAAAAGGATCTAAGATCCATATCTTATAATGAGGTACAAAAACATGAAAAAGGAAAAACAAGAAAGTGATGTAACAAAAACAGCCCAAACCCAACCAAAATATGGTCATACACTATCCAAGAAGCAACAAGTCAGCCAACCAGAGGGGAACATGCAAAATACCCCGGCTAAGTTCTTAATGTCCTTGTTCTTCACTTGTGTAGAAATATAGATGAGATCCTTAAGAACATTTTCTCTTTTTTGTTTTCTTTCTGTTAACATCCTTTTTACTGTTCCTGTTTTCATTGAGCCCCTTAATAATGGAGCTGATAATAGCATTTTACAAGATAAAACCATCAACAAGGGCGTTGTTTTTTTTCTCCATAACCTCCAGTCTAGTCTCTACATTCGGTCAATTTTGGGTGACCCTGTCAACCTTATTGGCTTTGAGATCTTTAACACTTTCATGGATCACCCTGATGTCTTTTCTAATCCATTTAATCACATATTTTTGTAACTCCAACTCATTTTGAACAAAGTCCTTGCTATTTTTGTCTAAATTCTTTCCAAGAGAAAGAAGGCATTGAGCAACTATATCCCCATCAAAACCCTGTTGATTAGTTTTTGCAACATTTTTAGATCCCTTAATGTTCTTTCCCTTGTTGGCATGGATTCTGAGCACCCTAGTGGTATGGATCTCCTCACATGGTCTTTTGCTTATTTTAGGACCAACATAAGAGGTATTGGGTAGGGGAATGGGAGTAGTGTTGTGTTTGGGGTTAAGATTCATGAAATGGGAGTGAATGAGGAGGATAACAACTTGGTGCAGGGGGTAAATTTTCTTTTCCCATTGTACTTATTTAATTGAGTTTTCCAACGACATAAGAATGTATAAGGAAAATGTAGAAGGTAAAATAAATATAGATGCAGAGATAAGTGGTTTAACCTTGTTATCCATACTATGAGGTAACTCAATTCTTTGATAGAGAAAATGATACATTTTCTCTTCTAAAAGTTTTTCACCGGTAATTAGATGGTGGGATAGCTTTCTACTGCATTGTGCATGAAAATGATGTTAACTTAGACTCTTCTATAAATATGGAATGGTTTCATTTAAGCACTTGAAAATAACTATTATCTTGTTGGGAACTATGATGTCCAATCCATCAAATTTTCATAATTATGCCAAGGTCTTGATCAATTTGTTCAAGAGTACATGGGAACCTTTCACTCCTTGCCACTAAGGTAAATATTTAAGAATTGAAATAAAATATTATCTTGAAATAGAGGTCAAGTTTAAGATCATACGGTCGATTTGACATGGACTTCCTATAGATCTCATATTTGGGGAAGCTCTGTAGATTTAGTTTTAAATTCAAATCAAAGCCCATGCTATAATCTAAGCTCGTAAAATCCAAGTCTCAGGACAAGCCACGATTAAATAATTCCAAACATGGAATGAAGTAGAGTCCTAACCAAAGGAATGTCTCTTCAAAACATCTTGGTAAGAAGGCAACAATGTCAAATGATCAAAATCAATAATCCATGAATGCAAAGTGGTGTACAATTCATAATTATCACATACACTCAACAATTGAATGTTGGACTAAGAAAACTCCACTTAGGTATATTTACTAGAACATTATCATGATATGTTTCACACTTTTGATTATACATATTGATTATGTTAAAATTTATGTATCTTACAAACATTATTACTTCTTATTATGTTCGTTGATATAGTAGATATGGTTTATATAGTTGATGTCATTATGATTCTATAAAATTTGAATTTTTATTATGAATCTAAAGAGTAGAATGATGTAATAATCAAAATATGCTGAAATGCAAATGCTAAGTAATTTATTTTGTAATTAAAATGACATAAAATGAAAGGGGAAAGGTACTTACCTGATTTGGACTTACCTTGCAGTGATTTGAGACTGAATAGAGTGATGAAATAGCAAAATAAAGTGTCGCATGACAAACCTCGAAAGTAGCAGCGAGAGGTAGATCGGACGAGAATGGGGCATCAGGTAAGGACAAAGGCACATGGGGCACTCTGGTTTGAAATTTGGGCACCCTGGTCTATGAAATAACTTGAAATATGATTTTGATATGGTCGTTAGGTCTACACACTACTTCACCTTTGGTCGGGTGGACATGTGCACACAGTTCACTTTGGTGTCATTATTAATCTCCAATGAATAATCACCTACAAAACCCCATACAAAAGCATCAAAACCTTAAAAAAGAAATATGCAAATGAATGGGTCGGACTATCCTCAACTACCAAATGGATGGACTTATGATTGAGCGTTGCACTACATCTCAGACCCGATGTAGTTCTATGTGATTGTGTGTGCAATAATGTGCCTAGGGTGCCCTAGCGCCAATGACGCCAAAGTAGTGGGAAATAGCTAGATAAAATGCAAAATGGTGGATGGAATAGAATAGACTCCCTTCATATGCAATGTGTATGCATAATAGTGCCCAAATGCAGTCCCTTGCTCTATATAGATAGCTAACCCTTAGTAGAAATAGTTTTCCCTTAAGATAGTATGTATGTTGTGCTTATATAGGGATATCTTGTTCAAATTTCAACACTAATGACCGACATGCCGAATAGTACCTAGGGAGATGGGAGGGAAAACCATAAATACCGACCTCGAATGTCTAAATTAAAACCAAGTGTGATGGGGACCAGGGCACTAGAAATCAGGACCAAGGTGCCCCAGGCACCCTAATCCCTATCTAGGCACCCTAGTCAAAGACTAGAGACGAAAACTAAGTGAACCATGAAAAATAGGAGCCCCTAAAACCTGATCGGAACTATGCGAGTGAGTGATGAATGTGTAAGAAAATAACAACAAAGACCAACAAGATTGATGACTGAACTACGGGATGGGTCATTAGTGAATATTTTTCTTACGCAAGATCCATATATAAAACAACATACTTGGCAATATAATAATATTAGTAAGTGCGTGATTTTGTGACTACATTTTCCCCCACTTTATGTTGGTGAGCAAAATCTCGGTAACATAAAGTAGTTAGAGATGTGTACTTGAGAGAAATTTGGAGAAGCCCATGTTGTAGAAGAATGTGCATATGTGGTAGGAGTGTGTGCGAATGAGAACATATAGCGTGAAAAACCATGGATCGGGTGTTGATCCATGTGAAGTGCACTAGACGAAAGTGATGATTATAATGTTGAATGACTAATGATTTCAAATTTTGTATGATGACGATGTGAAGGGGTAGGGAGTGATCAATTCATAACCCGATTGCATGTGTATGAAAAATTGGAGGATTTGGGTGTTTTGTCATTAGAGGAAGAGTGTAGGGAGAAAGGTGCGTTATTATGACTTTAACTACATCATCAAAAGATCTAGCTATTGTAGACGGACATATCATATTTTTAATGATTTTGGATCCAAAGATTTCGATCAAATGTGTTGACCCATACATGATCAGTATAGGAAAGGAAATGACGTCTCATTTCCCCCACTCCAAGGGTGTTATCGTAATGTATGGTGGCTTCCAAGTTATGTCATCTGGAAGAAAACACAAAATGTATGATGGCTTCTAAGTTAGGTCATCTAGAAGCAACGTGAAATGTAGAATAACTTCCCATGTTAGGTCATCTGGGAAAGTAACAAATATAACTCCCAAGTTAGGTCATTTGGGAGGCCGAATGTGTTGCATTTCTTGAATGGTATGATTTCGATTGTTATAAACTTAAAGATATTTGATTGGTTGATTGATTGTTGTACTCATAATGATATTTTATGCTTATTGCCCCCAGGTTAGGTCATTAGGGGGAATCGATAGAAAGTGATGAAATATCGCATGATGTATTAGTAAATGTTCAAAAATGATGATTTAGAATTATTGAACGATTACGTAGTGGTGTAAGGAGAATCATAGGATGACCCCAATTGTATGCCCCCTTTAGAAAAAGGGGATGTGATAATGAGAATGGACACCGAGCGAAAGTAAGTCCATTAATAGATAGTGTATGGTAGATATTGAAAAAAATAGGTGTAGATCGAGTAAAAGACAATGTCGAAGAGAAATAGCGTGTGTGTCATGTGTATGGTACGATGGTAGGTATAATTATGAAGAGAATGTCGTAAAAATGATATAAATTGGAATAAAAACATTCAAGATATTAGCAAAATTGTGCGACATGTATTAGTTGAGTAGTGAATGTGAAGTATGACCATAGTAGAGTGAATAATGAAAAGTGACTATAAATAGTAAAGTGAAAAAGTGATTAGTCAACTCATTTATATTTTGCATGAGTGTGAGAATGAGCTCTGAGTGTGTAAGGATGCCATAAGTGAGAGCATCGAGACCTAGCCGATTTGAGTGGTATGATTTGTTGTGGTATTGTGTACAATGATGAAGTTGGTAAGTGTGATTTTTTCAAAAAATGCATGTGTAGTAGTCATTTTTGGTGAATTTTTGCAAAATTGTTATTTTTGTTTTTCTCAACATGTTGGGCTTGGAAAAGAGTAGGACCCACAGGATAGCGATTAGTACCTCTTGGGTTAGGCGAGGCCGATGCGGCCACATGGCGGTGGCGTAGATGATGTGGGTGCGACAGAGGCATACAGTGCATGGTGGACAATGCATCGATGGGTGTTTTTGTTCTCATTGTTTATGGATGCGAGAGGATTACTATTAACTTTACAAGTTACCCTTGCTAAGGAGGACTTAAAAAATTTCTTAGAATTTTTTACCCTTCCCATTCCTTAATTTTTGAGAAATTTGTCTCAGAATTGCCTTAGGGTCATTTTGGATCAAATTTAGACTTCGAATTTCAAATTTTAGAAGTCATCAAGTGGTTTATATTCAAAATGGATGTTGAAGTCCGAAGTTTGATCCAATTGGATTTCAAAACTTTGGAAATTTGGAGTTATAAGTATGTTTTACCCAAAAAAATTCACCAAAAAAGTCGAAATCGAAATCCAAAAAGTTTGAAATCGAAATTCAAATAGTTTGAAATTCGAGATCCAAGAAGTCCGAAATTTGAAATTCAAAAAATTTGAAATCTGAAATTCAAAAAGTCCAAAATCTAAAATCCAAAAGGTCCAAAATCGTAATCAAAAAGTCAAATCGAAATCCAAAAAGTTTGAAATTTGAAATAAAAAAGTCCAAATCAAAAATAAAAAAGTTTGAAATCTGAAATTAAAAAAGTCTGAAATCCGAAATCCAAAAAGTTTGAAATCTGAAATTAAAAAGTCCAAAATATGAAATCCAAAAATTCTGAAATCTGAAATCCAAAAATTCCAAAATCTAAAATCCAAAAAGTCCGAAATTTAAAAAAAGTCCGAAATGAAATTTATTCATAAAGATGGCACCGAACTTCAAATGGCCATACCTTTCTCCAAAAAGTTCCAATTTTTACGAAATTGGACTTTTCATAAAGGTCTCGACGTCCTCTATGCCATAAAAATTGTATTTTGTAATTTAGATGTACTTAAGTATGTGAAAAATGTGAATTTTTCAGGGTTGACTTGGTCAAACATGTGTAACTATTTTTGCTATTTTCATGGGAGGTTGTTCCCTAAGAATTAATGCATTCTATTTTTAGTAGGAAGTAGTTAGAAAATGGAATTATAATCACTCAATCTCCTTAGTCTATAAATATGAGAATGCATTATGTCCAAAAGGACTTTTAGATCTTATTGTGAAGGGGCTCTATAATTTGGAAGAGTCCAAGAACAAACTTTATGCCTTTTTTATATTCAGAACACTATTTTTCCGTCAAATATCTGGAATATTGTGTAACTTTATAATTTATTCAAAAGTACTTGTGAATGTTTAATTCCTTGTATGTGGTGAATTATATTTCCTTTATATTAGTTATCTTCTTTCAATTATTGGTGAGGTTGTGATATAAATCTTTGTATTTTAGTTGTGGAGAATCTTAAATCCCTTATATTGTTTAAAGTTTTATGTTACATCGATTTAGTGATTGAGAAGATTTTTAGGAGATGTGCATGCCATGTATTGTTCCATAATATTAATTGTGTAAATGAAGTAGATCTTTTTGTTCCATTGATTCTTGGTGCATCACCATTTTATATGTTATATGATAATCCCTCTATCCCTATTCTCAAAGAACAAATTAGATTAGTTTTATTTCAAGTGTTATAGCCTTGCATCTTGATCTTAAATCAAGTGCACCAAGTTTGGAAGGAAGTCGGCCTTCTCAGAGGTTCATCTCAAGCCCACAAGTCCCATAGCCATAGAGATGGTACCCATGTTACATAGTCACACCGAATGCCTTAGTCAAAGCTAGAAATTTGGGGGATGTTGTGATTTTGTGATAACAATTATCACGAGGAGGATTGGAGGGGCAAGCACATGCCCCCAACAATGTAGTGGCGGCGATAGTGGAGCGTGAGTGTCATATAGTTATGTTGTATGATTGGTTACTTACTTATGTGATGGTTATGGTTGTCTAATGTGTTGTGTTATTGGTTGTAGGTGACACGTATTGGAGCTTGATTGTGGACACATATATCCACACATTGATGTGGAATGTGCCGACTGACATACTTGCGAGGTGGAGGGATGTTAGAGTGTGTGGACGACATTGTGGGTGAGCATGCCCATTTGTTTGATCTAGTCGCCATAGTGGCAACAAAATGTACTATGTTATTGAGCGAGTGGGATGAGGCACATGAAGAGACATGATGAGCTAGATAGGTGGTGGGTGGAGGTCCTTCAACATATGATGTGTTTTCAAAATTCCTTGTGTTAGAGACTCGCTTTGGGGCAATCTATAGAGGACACACTACTATGTAGGCAAGTTGAGAGATATCGATGTTTGATCAACGGTGCAAAGTTAACGGCAAGATGTCGAGTTCTAGAGCACTTGTAATACTAGATAGTGACATCGATGATGAGATATGATTTGTATTGATGTATTCGATGTAGGGAGTTGCCACCCAGTTATGAGATGTTTTGTAACTTTGATTGTAATCGACACATATAGATGGATTTATTGGCATATTATGATTATATTTGTATGTGATTGTTTTTATACATGATGTTTGATGTGTTAAGTGTTTTCGTATTTATTGAATTGATTTGTAATGAATAGTTATCGAGTAATGAGTAATGTAATGATGATATTGTTTAGATGATAATATACGATGTATATGATATTATATTGTGATGGATGATCAATTGTCATCTAAAAGTATCATCTAATCATTATAGTGTAATGAAGTGTACGTTAGTAAGATGAAGTTAGGGGGAGAAGATTAGTGACGACCCCCGACATATAGATGATGAGGTTCATTTAGAGAAGACCCCTCGGTAGTCAAGAATGAACCATGCAATGCAAGATTGTGTCATTGGGATATGATTCGATAGAATGTGATAGATGAATTGATATAACATGGGAAGAGAGGTTCTCATTGTAATATATCCCTCAAAAGTCATGTAAAAACCATAGGAAAATGAGTGCATCATTGGGGTGAGGTGATAATAATCACCTACCAAAGATTGAGGTGGTGCAAAATGGTGGAAGCGTGTGGGATGGAAGCAGCGTGAGCGTATGAGCCAAATTGAATGTCATATGGAGCAGCGGTGGGAGGTGCGAATGCCAAGGGTTGTGGAAGCCAATGTGAAGCGTAGTAGCATGATGTGATGGATGAGATGGTGCAGTGATGGATGGACGCGATGGAGAGTGCACATGAGTGACGACTTATGGTGATGGATGAACAATGACCTTAGCACTAGAATAGAGAGATAACTCAACTAGAGTAGTATCTCATGGATGAGGGAGAGGAGATATGGACTACTCACATGAGTGAGATCCAAAAGAGATGATGCCCTTATCCTCTAATTGTTATAAGTGATCATGAAGGGCAAAACAATCATTATCCCTATGGCCATTGATATGGTGATAATTACAATATGGTTGATCATGTTGACGTTGTAAATGATGTTGTGGATGATTTAGTTAGAAGGTAAGTGAATTAAATACTCATTGAGAAAAACACACAACACATCATGTGGTCTAGCGTGATGAGAGAAATGCAATGGCTCGCATGACATAGGTGTAGAAGATTGAGGTGTGGCCTACTATGGAGTAGGATAAGAAGGACACTTTTGTGATGTAGTAGGTTGAGCTTGCTTGCGAGGAGGAGATGGAGATCATGTAGGATGCTCAACTGATGGTAATGGAGAAGAAATAGATGATGTAGTAGTGGTAACTATAGGTGGAGGATCTATAACATGTGTGGCAATGAGGTCTTGTTCTAGATCAATAACTCTATAGCATAGAAGTGTGAATGATTCACATGTGTCATATTGCAAATCATTGTTTTAGTGTGGGAATCAAACCATGACAAAATATAAATTTCTTCTCTAGATCGATAGGTTGAAAGACTAATTGGTGCATACAAGCATTGAATTATAAGATGTAATCCATGATAGGTTTTGTTTTGCCTTGATTTAAAGTAGGTAGATGATCATAAGTAACTTTAGGGCCATTGTTGATGATAAATCGAAAAAGAAAACTTCTTCCATCTCATGATAAGTGCTAATAGACCCAAATAGTAGGTGATTATACCATTTCAAAGAATTTTCGATAAGGATATGGTGAAAGGCTTTAAGCAATAATTGATCATTAAAATATGAAGCCATAGCCATATGATAATGTTTGAGATGTAAGTAGGGGTTTCCAGTACCATCAAAACATGAAAAGGTAGGCATGATAAAATACTTAGGAAATGTTGAGTTATGAATCTTCTTAGGAATAGGGTTGCCATGCAATGAATTGTTATCAATGGAAGCATAATAGGCCTTGCTTTCTAATGTGAGTGATTGAACCTGAGATTGTAAGTGACCCACAACATGTATGAGAGAAAAATTTCTTTTAAAGGAATATTAAAAGATGCCAATAACATGTTAAGCGGTTTGCAACTTGCCATTGTGAGTAATCATAGGTACATCTAGAGGAGACAAAGGAGATTCCGATGCTAAAGGAACACTAGGTATAGGTGCCAAAGAAGCTATAGGTGATGAAGGACATGGAACATCCATAGAAGTGGTAGGACTAGCATCGAAAACATCCCTAGGAGATGAAGCAACAGATGGAGATGGAGTGATAGGAGGAGGTGAAGTGGTAGGAGTAGATGAAGTAATGGATGGAGATGACTCATGCACAATATTAGATACAACCTCAGGAGAAGATGACAATGGAGTAGGAGATTCACACTCAAAGTATGTAAAGTAGTAGAATCATGACTATCAATTGTTTTGTCAAAATCAGAAAGAGACTCAGATATGAAAATGTCACTAATTAGGTCATCAACATAGTGTGAATGAACATGTGGACAAGTAGGTGATGGACCATAAGAAACATTATCATAAATAAGGGAAGCATGAGATGTAGATATAAGAGTGGTCTGACTAGGAGGAGAGTCATTATGCATAGATGTACCATCGTTAAGACCAAACATGAAATTAATAAGAGAATCATCTAGAATTTCCTTGGAAATGTCAGAAGGAGGGTCATGGCTAACTATATAACATGGTGTACAATGAGTGAAGCTCATTGGATCATAAACAATGCCAATAGTAGAATTTTTAAAGCTAGTAGGCACATGGCATTCATTGGCTAAGAGTTCTTTGTTGAATATGATCTGGCATAGTAACATCATGATATAGGGCAGTGAGTTCAGTGATGGTGGCCTCATCGTAGATGGGATTAACACTCACATGAGGCATGATGAATTGAGAAGGAGAGGAGTTATCCTTAGCCATTTAGGGTTTTTGTGGATCCTAGGGGAAAATGTTCTAATCTACGGGTTCACCAAAATGATTCTATAAAATTTGAATTTTATTATGAATCTAAAGAGTACAACAATGTAATAATTAAAATATATTGAAATGTAAATGCTAAGTAATTTATTTTGTAATTAAAATGAAATAAAATGAAAGGGGAAAGGTACTTACCTAATTTGGACTTACCTCACAGTGATCTGGGACTAAATAGAGTGATGAAATGGTGGAACAAAGTGTTGCAACGAACCTCAAAAAGTAGCAGAGCGAGAGGCAGATCCGGCCGAGGGGGCGTCTAGGTAAGGACAAAGGCACATGGGGCACTCTGTTATGAAATTTGAGCACCCTGGTATGTGAGATAGCTCAAAATATTATTATAATATGGTTGTTAGGTCTTTGCACTACTTCGCCTTTGGTCGGGTGGATGTCGCACTGGTTCACTGGTGTTGATGTTAATCTCCAATGAATAATCACCTACAAAACCCCATACAAAAGCATCAAAACCTTAAAAAAGAAAGATGCAAATGAATGGGTTAGACTGTCCTCAATTTCCAAATGGATGGAATTATGAATGAGCATTACAGTACATCTCATACATGATGTAGTTCTATGTGATTGTGTGTGCAATAATGTTCCTAGGGTGCCCTAACGCCAATGACGCCAAAGTAACGGGTAATAGCTAGATAAAATGAAAAATGGTGGATGGAATATAATAGACTCCCCTTCCTATGCAATGTGTATGCATAATAGTGCCCAAATACAGTCCCTTGCTCTATGTAGATAGCTAGCCCTTAGTAGAAATAGTCCACCCTTAAGATAATATGTATGTTGTGCTTATATAGGGATCTCTTGTTCAAATTTCAACACTAATGACCCAACATGCCAACTAGCACCTAGGGAGATGGGAGGAAAACCATAAAGACCGACCTTGAATGTCTAAATTAAAACCAAGTATGACGGGGACCAGGGTGCCCCATGCACCCTAATCCCTATCTAGGCGCCCTAGTCAAAGACTAGAGATGACAACTGAGTGAACCATGATAGATAGGAGCCCCTAAAACTTGATTTGAACTATGCGAGTGAGTGATGAATGTGTAAGAAAAATAACAACAAATACCAACAAGACTAATGACCAGACTACGGGATGGGTCATTAGTGAATACTTTTCTTACGTAAGATCTATATATAAAACAACATAATTTGTGGTATAATAATAGTAGTAAGGGCATGATTTTGTGACTACACATTGGTCATGCACTTTATGTGACTAACACTTTCTCTTTTGAGATAATTGATCCTTTTTATATCCCTTATCTCAAAAGGGGACATATTATGGGCTTTGTAACGAGTTTGTGCATATTATAAATATAATTCCGTAATCGACACCATATACCGACATTCATATTGTTATTTTGAACACTTTGTATAGATTTAATAATGTTGAATTATGACATATACATTGTATTGTGGATTATATGTAGATATCACAAACAAATTGGCTCGGTAGTAGATTCAATTTCACACTGGTTAGATAAATGGAAATATCAATTATACATTTATTATCTTAGTGGAAGGCTCAATTTCTCATTTGTTGTCTTTCTTAATAGGCTCAATCTCAACATTTACTCTCTTAGTTGGTTCAATTACTACAATGTCTCTCTCGTAATGTACCATTTTCTAAATTAAAGATGATTGATAGTATTTTTTAAGTTGGACCGGTCATTTCTAATCTTTAGGCAACTTAATAGTATTATCATTATTCAAATAAAAATTATTTTTAAATACTTAAAGTAAACTTAATGATTTAACTAAGTCAACCAAATGCAACTTAATGTTATATCATAAAGCAACTTATGTTATTAAAGTGACATTTAAATAAAGTAAGTCAAATGACCAAAATTGAAAAAGAGGAAAGAAAAGTTATAAAAGGAGGATGAAGGGTTTCATCTAGGGATCTATCATCTCAATTTTAGGATTTGAGAACTTGTGCTTCTACTTTTAGCTATTAATGACGGAAACCCTCTTAGTACTCATCACTTGAGGATGAAAACCCTTATTTTGATCATAATTTCAAAATGAAAACCCTCAATTTCTATTGGTGGCTTCACTTAGAAGTCATATTTTTGTATAAGGATAACCTAGAAAGGTATATGGCATCATCATTAGCATGAAAAAGGGGGTAAAATATCCATTATTGCTTGGCGCAATGGGTTGTTAAAGCTTTGGCAAAAGTTTTTAGATCCTCTCGTAGGGTGGCGACTTGCATCTTGGAGGAGTTTGTGGGATTCTAAGGTACAACAACCCAAATTTCACTTGTATTTGGCTCCTTCATAATTTTTGAAGTTATTTATACTCTTTCATGGTTGTGTTTGGGTTTGGAATTTTTATTTCCAACCATATTGGTGAAGTATATTTGTTGTCATATTTTAATTCTAGATGGTTTGAAAAATACAAAAATCATATTTTCGGCATTCTCTTGTGTTATATTTGTTATGGGTCTTGAATAAAATAATTTGTTCGGCCAATATTTATTTCTAGTTGTTTTTGCATACGTGATGCCATTAAAAAAATAAAATAAGATTGTTGTTAGGGGTTGAAGATATTTTTAGTTTGTAAGTTGAATTTAAAGTATTTAAATCATAAGGGTTTCAAGGAAATCCAAAATTGTCCAGATCTTCCATAAAAGGGAAATTACAATGGTATCAAAGCAAAGATCTTCCCATCTTGAAGGGTATTCATGCAATAGGTAACTAAAAATACATTTGCCATCAAAGGAAAATAAAGAAGAATTCAGATCAACCACTTGAAGGGCCTAACATGGCCAACAAATGTTTTGAAGAGGCCAACTTTGATAGACATATTGAAGTGCAAGAGAGGTTGGTGCATCTATGGATTTGTTAGCCCTAACCTTGAAAAATATATTCGTGGGCCAAAACATCACAATGGTGAGCACATTTCATCAGATATCCACAATATAAGGCAACACCTAGGGTCAAATTTCAGATCTACTGCTAGACCTTTTTCAGCCTACCTTCCTCCCAAGAGAGGGAGTCATTATAGAAGTTAAAACACGTCATTCAATGGGTCACAACATCGTGACCAACTATGAGGAGTATATGGATCTTCTGAATGAGATTCATGATACCATTTGACTTGCATGGAATTCATAAGAGTGAGTATGGGTTAACCAAGGCACGAGCCTAGATCTCAAGCACCGGCCAGTCTTCCTAACATTGAAAATTCACCTTTTGAGGGTGATTTAAATATTTTCCCTTAGTGAGGAGGAGAGAGGAAGAAATCCGAGTGTCATGAACCGAAGAAAGAAAAATCAGATCTGCAATAAGGTTTTGAGGTGGATTTCATAGAATACCATGTTAAGGGGTATGCGCATGAGAAAAAGGATTTATCGGTTGCTAATGTTGATTTTTAGCTTGATAGAATTTTCAAAACAACAACATATGGGAAGTAAATTAATTGTGCCCATGACTTTAGCGAGAATCATGAAGATTATTTATTGAATTTTAATGTTTGTATGTGTCAACAATATTCACTTGTTGAATGTGAAGAGTTCAAGGCGAAGGGAATGTTGATCCTAACCTAGAAATTTTGAGTCACGAGGTTTGGGATGTTGAGGATATCTCAACACATGAAGATTCAAAAAATAAGGTGAAAACTTTGAGCATAACCTCGTATACAAAGTGTGTTTGATTTATTATTTCCTATTATGTCATTACATGAAGCTTGTCATCATGGGCCACAAGCTAAAAATGGTGAAAAGATGAAGGGAAGATGGAGTAGAAAAGAGAACATAGATCCTTCCATATAAGTTCAAAATTTGTTGTACATAAAAGTACGAGATTTGGGTGATATTTGGAGATACAAGAAGAAACACTCATTAGAACCAAGCCCTACTTTTGGAGATAATCACCATTGTTGAGGTAACAAGATGCTTGTTGTGGAAAGGTTGTAAGCATAATAGATGCTATTTTTTTGTTATTCAAGGTTTTAGTGTGATTTTGATGGAGTCAAGCTATATACGGGGTGGACACTATTGGATGTGTGAAGGAGATCTCAAGTAAGATGTGTTTCTTCAAATGAGATTCACTATTTTGAATTGTAGAGCTGATATCATCCACATTTCCAACTTTCCCAATAGTTTGTATGTATCCATACAAGTAATTCCAAAGTGACACACTTGAGTAATTTTCAGTCTAATACGGTTGTTAAAGTACTTTTAGTTAGTATATGGTTGATTACATACCCAATAATATTGTCATTGTTGAATTTTGTGAATGGTTTACAATATGACAGCTTTGTTGTACCATTTTTTTTCTTTTTTTTTTTGCAATAGATCCAACCCATTTTACAATTTTACGATAATAAAAAGGAGTGTCCAATCACTTGGTGGAAGAATATTTAGCTTATTATCAATGTTGAAACATTTGTAGCTGTTATAATATGGATCCCAACCATTTTCATTCTAATTTGAGGAAGGAAATGCAAGGCTACAACCATGTTAATGGAAACATGAATAGAAATTTGAGAATCCATCATGTGATTGGGAATTATGAGGGGAATGTAAGCAATGGAAGAGAGCTAGTTAACATGTCTATGACACATGAAGAATTGGTGTTAAGGGCTCTTGTTTCCTTTAATGTGTTTGGTCTATGCATGTGCGGGTTCAGAATGGAGATGAAAGAGAAGAAAAGGTGTATGTGTGGTTCAATCCAACATATTCACATATATGAGAAGTGAGGCTATGAGGTGAAACAAGATGATAATATAACAACAACAAACGAAAGAGTTTTTTTAAAAAGGTATACCTTCTCAATGGGACAACAATGGATAGAGGAATATGTGCATCACAACCTGCCCTTGGTAGAGTAGGTAGAGAGTATGAGGAACAAATAAGCCACGGAGCAACAAATGAGTTTGTTATCACCCCAAGTAAATGATGAAGAATATGAGATTGCAGTTGAAGATGAAGGGGTAAAAGTATTTTTTTACAAGCCCAAGAATCACATGGGAAAGAAGTTGATATGGAAACAAAGGTAAAAGAGTTGCTTGATACATTTGGGATAACAATGAGGTTGCTTATTTGTATGGTTGCCATCACTTTCACCAACCACTTGATTACTCCATTTGCTAGAATAAAAAGGAGTTTAGAAATTCATTTAAATATGATGGGGAGTTATATCTAATTGGGGATGGCTATTCTTTATTTCAATACTTGCATAGTTTATTTTGACCCCTACATTGTGCTAGACATTTTTCATGGAAGCCACCAAGGTAGCTATGTGCTAAGTTTCCACCATTTATGCTACTGTCATCATCATTAACAACCACCACATTATTTCAGTTGTAATCATATTGGTGAATATAGGATGTTCTCTCACCATAGTTGACAAGGTTGGAATAAAGAGTAAGGATGCCACAATAGAGTTTGTGTTATCTTGTTTGGTTGTGATTATTCATCAAATATTTGATTTAGAACTAATATTATAGCAAATCGAGGGATTTAAGCACAACTAAACATGTAAAGAATAAATTCGCTAATGTTCTTTTCAAGGGTAAAAGTGAAGATGACAAGTTTCGGTGATGAAAGATCTCTTCATCGGGAAGTTTCGAATTTCATAGGCTACCTAAGGACATTAATCGGAAGAGGGAAAAGAGGTGTAAGAGCATGTTTTGGCAAGATATTTTTAATTTGATAGGCATGGGGTCTATGATCCTTGAGCATTATAAAATGTTTCATCACTTGGGCATGATGGTACTTGGGCATGTGAGATGCATTCACTGAGGTCAAACAAACTTGTGGAGGGAGGATTGTAATGTCCCCTAATATAATATTATTTAAGTTGGTCATGGCCATTTCTAATCTTTGGGAAACTTAATATTATTATTATTAAAATAACAAGTATTTTAAAATAATTAAAATTAAAATTAATGATTTAACTAAGTCGGTCAAATACAACTATATGTTCTATTATAAGGCAACTTATGTTTATAAAAGTGACGTTTAAATAAAGTAAGTCAGCCACAAAAATTGAAAGAAATAGGGAATAAAATTTATAAAAGGAGGATAAAGGGGTTCATTTACGGATTTATTGTCTTGATTTTAGGAGTTGAGCACATGTGCTTCTACTTTCAGCTATTAAGGATGGAAACCCTTTTAGCATTCATCACTGAGGATAAAAATCTTCTTTGTGATCAAAATTTGGGGACAAAATCCCCAGTTTTCTATCAGTGGCTTCACTCAAAAGTCATATTTGTGCATAAGGACAACCCGATAAGGGCTAGGGCATCATCATTGGCTAGAAAAAGGGGTAAAAGCTCCATCATTGACTAGCATAAGGGGTATAAGAGATGTTAGAGCTTTGGCATAAGTTTTCAGATCCTCTTATAGGATGGCGACTTGCATCTTAGAGGATTTTGTGGGCTTCTAGGGCATGGAAACCTAAATTTCACTTGTATTTGGCTTCTTCATAATTTTTGGAGTTGTTTGCACTCTTTCGTGGCTATGTTTGGGCTTGGAATATTTATTTCCAATTGTGTTGGTGAAGTATATTTGATGTTGTCATATTTTAGTTCCAACTGGTCTAGAAAAATACAAAAACATATTTTCTAGTGTTCTCTTGTGTTGTGTTTGTTTTGACTCTAGAAAAAAATAATTTGGAGGGTTTTTTTATATATTTCTAGTTGTTTTTACATGCATAATTCCATTAAAAATAAAATCTAGATTATTGTTAGGTTTTAAAGATAATTTTTAGTTTGTTAGTTGAATATGAAGTATTTAAATTGTTAGTGTAGGATATTATTTATTCCATTTATTTATTTATGTGGACTATTCCTCTACTTTAGGAGTTAACTTTCTCGGATGTACTTAGTCATAGGAGTTACACTTTGAGTTAGTCACATGAGTTACACTTGTATCCTTGTATCATCACCCATTGAAGATGAAGGGTGGTCTAGTTTGGAAGGAGGACACTACCCCCTCACAAGAAAAACAAAAATTTCTCCTTATTCGCCACCTTGTTTTAACCCTTAGTGTATTTTTTAATGTTTTAGTGCAATTTAATTAAATGGACCATTAATGATGGAAAATGATAACCGCAATAATTTTGTATAGGCTACTTCGATTTGAGTGTCACTTTTTCAATAGTGCATGTTTTTTGTTCTCTTTCCATTGGTACCATTTTCCATTCGACATTCTACATTTATCTTCTCTCTCTTATTTGTGGAGGCACACATGGGCCTTATATTGTAGGATATGGGGTTGTTACATGAAGTTGTAACTTCAAAGAAGGCTTCTTAGTCCTCACTTTTATACTTTATCTCTCTTTGGGGGGAGTTTTTTCCCACTAGGTTTTCTCTTTTACTCCACTTTGTGAGAGTTTCATTGTACGTGGGTACCTCATTAGACATGTTTTTGAGACCCATTTCTTTTCCACCCACGTAAGCTATGCTTAAGGAGGGTGTTAGTGTAGGATATTATTTATTCCATTTATTTATTTATGTGGATTATTCCTACACATGGATTATTCCTACACTTTAGGAGTTATCTTGCTTAGGTGTACTTAGTCATAGGAGTTACACTTGGAGTTAGTCATAAGAGTTACACTTGGACATCCGTGTTATCTAAGTCGAGTTACTCTTAGTATGACTATGCCAAGTGTGTGAGTTACAATTTTGTTTTAGGCTCTTTTTCCACTAATCATGGAGGAGTTACACATTCACTCTCATATATGTACATCTTCATTTGTGATCTATTCAAGCAAAGTGTATTTGGAAAAATCTTGGCTTTGTTGCATATTGAGTAATTTTTGCACTTTCATGATTGTTAGTTATTTCATTTTCTGAAACTATGTGTGAATTTTTTTTCTACTAGAGATCCTTACGAATACTATGATATTAATCATAAGGGTTTCAAGGGAAATCCACAATTTTCCATATCTACCCTAAAAGGGACATTACACTCTCTTAGTGAGCTCAATTACAACCATGTCTCATGGAAAAGCTCAAATGTAACATTTATAACATGTAAAATTTACACCCCTTACATTATATATTGGGGGTTGTTGTCATGATTTTTTCTAGCTCAAAAATTCAAACTTTCAAGCACGACAACTAAGCAACTTTGAAAATTTACTCCCGAGTCTTCTCGTTTCCCCCCCCCGGTCATTTTTTCTTCGTGTCATGATCAATTTTACCTTACAGGTACTTTTAATATATTTAAAAGCATATACATGTTATTGAAATGATGTTTCAACATCAAAAAATCCATTCGATGAAGAACAACTGAAGACTAGCTCTCTAACGGGCTCAGAAAGGCCTCTTAAAGGCAAGTGTGCATCCCCAAAGCAAGGTTATGAAATCCCATAGTAATCCGAGGTGGTATTAAATATCCATGATGGTATTTTAAATGATTTATGATAGTTTAGGAAATTTTTGGAGGTTTAAGGACACATGCGTGCAACAATGAGTTTTTCAGTGCAAGGAGTAAGTAGTCAAAAATGGGACCTAAACTTCACCAGATGATTCTAGCAGCTCTATAGGTATTTGGAAGGAAATAAAATAGGTATTATAAATATTAAATAATTCTCTACATTTTGGAATCATCACATCTTTCAAAAGACCTAAGTGCTTCTCATGGCAGTTCAATCTTGCCAAACACACCGTGTTGTCCCAAATAAAAAGGGATTTTTTTGATATGAAAGTATAATTTAAGTATGAAATCCATCCCATTGTTATTGACATTTTATTTGGAGTCAAAATAATATAAAAATTCATGTGAAAATACCTTATGGAGCTTTGGGAATCATCTCTCCAAGTTCTCTCTTGTGTAAGCATGCTTCTCGTACTTAGTCATTTTTATGAGTGACACATGTCACCTTTTATGACCACCTACTAGATGCAACGATTTACAATGTTTTTCCTACTCTAATTTCTACACTAGTTATTACTTTTGATGAATCTGATCTAGATGACACTCTTATTTTGGATACTCTATACATTCATGCATCTATCAATCAAGTTCATATCCATAATGTTTTAATTAATCCACACAAAAGGATAATCTGTATACATTCAAGTTACTTCACTCCCTTAATTATTATAATAAACACATTACATGTAATGATAACTCTACTTATATTCATATAATTATACCCATCATGGTTGGTCTTGTTACTACTTAGGTTCCATTCCTAGTGGAGTCCACTTTTAGTTTAGGTGACATGCATTTAGGTCTACCTTGGTTACGTACTCTTAGGGATGTCCCATATGTTTTACACCAATGTGTTTAGTTCATTCACCAACAACAACATGTCATAATTCGACGTATTCATTGTGAGGCTCCTCTTCCTATGTGATCTTCTCATGCTTCTATATTTCCTCCTTCTAGGTCTCCCGACAAACCTTCTATCACACATGTTTAATCTAGTGACTCTAGCCCTCCTAAGTCTCCTAGTAATTCTTCTCACACGTATGTTACATATCTTGGATTTTTCCTCTTAATATTCCTCATATGTCTTTTAGTGCACATCTCAGCTCTCATGATTCTCGCTCTTTGGGCCCTCCTCACATATCTATTCCATTACACATTATCTCTCGCGGATATAGTCCACCTTTCTCTCCTCCCTAGGTTTCTAAGGCACATGATACTACTATGGCACCACTTGCATCTCGATGATTCTTTATTAACAAACTTGATTCTAGTGCCTCTCATTTATCCTATATCAATTTTTTTCACTTCATGAGGCCCTCATTGGGTAGATATTGTGTTACCCCTCATTCTTTACATAGCTATATTTTAATAATATAAAAACATTCATATATTTACAAAAATATAAAACCAAGACTCATACATATAGATTTTATTATTTACACTTTACATTAAATATGTTGTTAGTTATTATGGTTTTTAATGAAAAATTTAAAGAACCCATGTATGGTGGAGAATCTTTTGAAGCAAGATTCATTAGGATGACCATCTTACAAAAATGATCATTGTCATGACTATGGCGAAAATCAATATAACTCATAAAAAATAGTTGTATATGTAAAGGTGAATCTTACCTAATTTTTATAATTTTAAAAATATTTTGGTGAATTTCAATTGTCCTCTTCATGTTAGATTTCATTTTTCTAATCTATTGATGGTATGAAGTGCATTATATGCATTCCTTACTTAACTAACAAAAATTATTGAGTTATGAAATTTGGACCCATTTTCCCCAATCCTTCCCAGGATTAAACCTTGATCATTGATCCATTAGTGACGTTTTATCATTTCATACAATTTCAAACAAACCCATGATCTCTCAAGCCTTCATCACAAATCCTACCGAAATTATATCACATCCATTAATCTCTTGCAATGTGTCAACATCCTATGCTATTTTGGCTCTAGAGTCTCCTACCTTAGTCTTTATTTACTTTGAAACTTTTCAACACTTTTCCAAAAGGTGTCCTGCAAAGCCTTTCCTCCAATATACTAAGAGATATTTTTTCTATATATACACATATGATTTTCACTCCTTGGGAAATGTGGGATAATTCCTAAAGGAAAAATTACAAAGGTCTCTATCAAGGCTCCAAATGACTATTAGCTTAACCAATTCAAACCAGGATGCAAACAATACATTTTTATGGATTAAATGGTCCCAAGAATTCCTTAATTAAAGCATATCACATATAATAGAATCCATATTCTAATTTCAAGCTTTGATTTAATCCTTTAATTGAATAAACAATTACTTGAATTGGTGCCTTTGACATTTTTGATCATATCAACACACACACACATACATATACATGCATACGTACATACATATAAAAGTGTTGAATTTAATCAAATTTCAAAATTTCCCTCTAAAATGTTGGCAATTATGATTTAAGGGCCCATATAATTCATGGCAATCCAAACATATTTTAAAATACTATCCTGTCGATTTAAAGGTGATCTATTAAAAAACATATTGATTTTATAATTCATTTGACTATGCAATGGGAAACAATAACATTTGTGAATGTTTTTGGTGCATCTTGGGCATCCCTATAGAGTCCAAATAGCCAAATGAGACTTTTAGAATCTCTAGAAAAAGCCAAATTACAAATATTAGCCACTAAAATTTTCTTGATGGTTTGATTGATAGATATCTTTATTTACTCTTTACACACGTGTTCATGAGGTATATTGAGCTTGATGTGGGACACACAAATTGTTACATGACAAAGAAGAGCTATCATGGTTCCTTATATTCTTCTCTTGGGGTATCCCTCCACATTATACATGTCTATTATTTCATTATAGTTCCTTTGTACTTCCTCATTATGCCTGATTACATGTATTATGCATATGCTATTTTTACACTAGCAAGGCTAACATTGTTTTCTTATATGAATCCTAAGAGCCTTGATTATCTTATAACACCATGGGTGTCCCATGTTTGTGGCTTTATACCTTTTTTATATGCTCTTGTGTGTGTTTTCTTACTTGATCATTATTTTCTCTCTATTCTAGTTCTATCACATATGTGGTGTTTCTATTATTGTTATTTTATTTGTTATCATTGCTTCTATTGCTCTTGTCAATATGGTTGTTTTCTTATTTGTGCGATATAGTTTCCACCATGCGTAAAACACTTTTTTCAAGAATAGGTTCTCCAAAGGTGGCCACCTCTTCAAAGCATCCTACACTCTTGTAAAACTTCTCGGACATATAGTGCATGTGCACACATCTATTATTTTGAGCCATGTGCTCAATATGGTTGTTTGCATGCACCTAAAAATGTGGCATTCATCCGGGTATATTTTATACTTACATGCACAATCACAAGCTCAAACATAGGTTTCCATAGGGATAACATACTTGGAAACAACTCCAGACATTCACTTTTGGCATAAAATACACATGGTCAAAATTGTACAAAACGGTCAAGACCATACGAGATAGTTCTAATCGCACAATACATTTTTTCCCTAGGAAAAACACTATTTATCTACAATTTTAGGTTTTTTAACATAAATATAGGTTTTTGGCATGGTCTCATAATCATATGACATAGTTTACGTCATATTATAGGGGTCATAAAATATTTCATTCCTCTTCAACACTCGGGCCCGGTTGTAAAATACAAGTGTTTTTATGGGCATGAGTCACCTTCTCCATTGATACTTTAGAATATTATATACTCTTACTCAATAGTACAACACAAGAAGAGCATGGGGGCACTCATTATATTTCTACATTATGTTTATATACTCATAAATTAAGCCTAGATTTGTCTCTGCAACAATTTAGTCTATGAGGTTATGGAAAATATTGAAGTGGATAAGTTCTTTGTAGGAATTATTTCCTCTCCTCGTATTGTAGGGGAAGAAATTAGGGTTACTAAAAACTTTAATACATGTTCTTCTTCCTTCAAAGTTGTATTGGTACCTCTCCTTTCTTCCATTCGATGTTAGGTTGTATGCACCCAATACCCTAGTTTATCCTTCATCACAATCGAGACTGACCATCCTAAATCCTTCAACAAACTTTAGCAACAAAAATCAAAATCTCTAAATATCCAATTATAAGAAAGGAATAAGAAGATATTCCCTTTACAAATTAAATAGGTTTACTCTTTCCATGTTTTACGCCTCTTTTGTTCACTTTATGCAAGTTCAAATTCTACAATTGCTTTATTGAGTTATAGTTTAATTTTCTACTATAGAAATTAACTACACTTTGTGTTGTAGGTTTCATCATGGAGTATGCCAATACCAACACACCTAGACAAAAATACTCCGAGCAAAGACAAAGTGTGTTTACAAACTCATGTATCTTTTCCTTTGATTGTGTAATTTTCATTCCATACTTAAAGGGGGGGAAATTTAGATAATCAAATTTGAAATGTACCCTTTTTGACATTGCTTATTGTAATTGTACTTCTTAGCTAAGAAAAACATCCAAATCCTATTCCCACCCAGTCTTTCTTTTCATCTCTTTCCTAATTTTATTATTCCTACAAATTGATGTGTTGACAAGTTTTGGATACAATTCCATAAAATCAATGCTTAATCTCTTACAATCATTCTGTAACTTTCAGATTTGATTCATCTTCTCCCTATTCAAAACCATACAGTTAGATCATGTTATGTAATCCATTTTTGGTCAACTTGTATGGTATTACACTCGATACAATATCTTACTCCATTTTCAATGTAATATCATTTCATGTAACATATTTTTAGATCTTGTATCCCCTTGGGTCTGCCTTATCATAATATTTTACCTTTGGAACCCTATACAAGAAAGTTAACACTACCTCATTTACTCACCTATAAATCATATGGCATTCTATTGACATACTCTCTTGTAACACTCAAAAAAGGAACTCAAGTCTCCCTAGATATTCCAAAATTTTATGCACGTCCATTAAGACAACCACTACTATAGTTCTAAAGCACTCAACTTGGTTAAGGAGTCTAGATTCCCTCACATCAAAGCACACCAAGTTCCTATTTCCAAGTCTTAACACGAGAATAATCTAATCAAGCATGATAAAAGGGGTTTAAGTTGCTAACTAGTTGTTGTAGACACTCAAATTGGGAAATTCATTCTTTGAAACCATTGGTTTTGATAATTCACTCTTACTAAAATGAACACAACCTTTCCATTCCCACTTAGCACATTTTGAGATCTCTTGTCTAGCTTGTTTATCCTTACACACTAACATGTTAAATTTTGAGAGTACAATGCATAAAATCCATATAAAAACATCAATTGACAAGTTACAAACTTCATATTACATGTTTTCCATCCTTGGAAAGCTTTTATAGTTTGTTCAAGATGTTATATCTAGTCTTGGTTGACTTGTACGGTCTTGCATTAATATGTTCTCCAACTTTTCTTTTAATTTCATATTATTTGTTGGTTTTTTAAATCCATTTAGTTCTTCCTTTATTTGATAAATCACCTACAAAACACTATATAAGCAAGTAACACTACCTCATTTTCTAACCTAGAAATCCTATGGCACTACATTGATACACTCACTTCCTACACTTGCAAAAGGCACCATAGGCTCCATAAATCTCACAAAAGCACATCTAAAGTCATTAGGGAAGAAATAACTACAAGTCTAAATCTTCTTATTAGGTTAAGGATTCAACCCATCTCATCTATAAGCACTCAAATATCCATTATCTAAGTATTTTAGCAAGATCCAAACTCAACTCAAACATTTTCAAAGAGGGTTACCAAATCTAGTTGCATTCATTCAGATATCACATGTTAGGTGGATAATGATCTATGTTTTGAGGCTTCTTTGGAATATCGTAAACGTTAATGGTGTATAGGGATGCCCACAACCCAACTAATATTTTTCTTGTAGGGTCTCCCACCTATGGCTAGGGTTTGATACCTCATTAAGAATGTTCAAAGTGATTCATTACATGATCAAAAACTAGGGTTTGATAATGAAAAAAACTTCCATGTAGGTGACTATCTGAAGAAGTTATAGAGATAAAATCCAAGAAGGTTCATGACAATACAGAAGGAGTGAGACCATACAACACATAATTGATAGAAGTATACAGCCCAACACCAATTCAATTTAAAGTCACAATTCCAGAAACGAAGCATCCTCAGTCCTAGATCTCCTTGTTCCAGAAATGTGCACACCTAGAACTTCCCAAAACCATCTATAATTAGATAATTACACACATCCTCTTGTGTTTTCAAGTTTATATCTTATTTAGTACATCATTTGCAAGTATTAATGTATTTTTTTGGTATTGGTAATTAATGTTAGAAGTTAATTAATTAGAATAACCTCTTGTAACTAACCCTTACATCCTTTAGTGTACTCATTTCACAAATTTATATTTCACATAATCTAACTAGGGTGTAAACATTTTGGTTTACTTGATTCATGATTCAATCTTAGCAATCTACACCGACTCCCTTAGTGTTTAGTTATCCTAGCTTGTTGTATGCTTCCTCTTCTTGAATTTCTTACCATATTTTGATTGTAAAAAGGGATTCTTGTCATACTCACGTGATATTCTTTCATGACTTAGTCCACCAACAATTTATTCATCTTGATACTTTTTCACATTCTCGGGATCCCTCACAATATAGACCCCCAATTGTTTTGGGAATTTGCACTCAACGAGCTAGTTCGTCAAGTAAATTCAAGTCAATTTCCCCTCAAGGCATCATATACTAATGATCTAACAACTATATCTAATATTGTGCATACACATTATACACATTCTTCTCATGATTATAGTTTCGATGATGATTCTTCCTTTCCACCTAATCATGTGACACTACTTAGCAGTGATTCTTTATTTATTGATGGAATATCACATGATACACTTAATTCAGTCACCACCAATGCACATGAATAACCTTCTAATATGGATACTATTACACTATAATATGTCACTTATGATGACCCTATTTGTGATGTTTCCCATCTTGTTTAAGGTGTTTTTCAGTTAGGTGCTATAAATGTTAAAAATACCAAAAATTAAATAAGCAGGATTTACCAATACCTCGCGCCAACAATTACAATGTTAGGATGATAAAATATGTGAGAAAAGGAAGAGACTCCTTTCACAAGTGAGAAGACATGTATATAAAGACAACTAAATAAAACGATATTAGATAAAGATGATAACAAGTTTCTTGGAGGATGTTGATCCCGAAATCCAAGGGGACTTCCTCGAGGGTGTCAAATCATTTGATATAATTAAGTTGATTTGATAATTATGAGCTAAAATGATAATCAATGATTTAAAACTAGAGATAGATAGAGATACCTTTCTCAAAGTCGTAGGATAGGAAGTAGTAAGCTCAAAGTAGTCATACCAGAATTGTTCAATGGATTATCTCTCTTCCTAAATGATTTCTATCTGATCCTTGATATCCTCGATGTTGGGAGAGAGTGTGATGGCGCACAAGTTGAGTTCATGAACAATGTCAAATTGTTCCCACACAAATGGTTGTTAGAGGATCAAAATGACATATTCTAGTGATTTAGGTGTGATGACTGAACAAGCAGTCATATACTGAAGATCCATCTTGTAAATAACTTGTTAGATCAAAATCATACTGATATAAATATGATAATGTTATAAATGATTAGAAGTGACAAGGATCGACAATGATCAGAGACAAAATGATTATTTTGATAAAGGATGAATAAAATAGACAATAATGAGTACTAGAAAGATATTGACTATGTTAAGGCAAGATATGAAGAATCTAGAAGTCTAACAAACTCAGAAGACAAACATTCAAATGTGTTTGTAAGACTAAAGGTAAAATAAGAGGCTATGGATACCGATCGATGACGATCAAGTAGAAAATGTTTACTTTAACAAAAGACTTAATAAATCAGATATTGATTGAGGACATATAGATTTGAAAATGATGAGGTAAACTATAAGGAATTTATGAACTTATGGGATTCTAAAAATAGGGATTTGGAAGTGTTTAAGAGGATAATAAAGGAAACAAAGGTTGAGGGAGCGATCTATGACGATCGGGAATCAACGACAATCACTATGGAAATTATAGAGTATTTTAAAGGTTGACTAATAATCTGAATAAGAAGCAGAGCTTAAAAAGACTATACATGATGGTATTGATGATGATTTTGGATTATAACTAGTATAAAACAAACTGATAAAATGACAAGAAATGGAGGTATTAACCTTGATAATTTTTTGTGCAGATGGTAGAGATCCCAAAAGATTGATTAATGATCTCAAAGGGTCCCCTGAAAGATTTTGTAGTAGAGTGTTGATAATCCTAAGTATAGTGATGTTGTCACAAGTGCAAGGGTTTGTCCTCAAACATGATTCGACTAGCTAGGAAATGGAGGGAGAGGTTGGTTAAATAGGATCGACGATGACCGCAATGATTACCGACAATCACATATATCCATCAATTTTTCCCAGTGTTACAAACCAACTAGGGAAAAGATGGCAAATGGTTGAAACCACTTGCCATCCAAGGTTTTAGGTTGTTAGGTGAATAGTGGGAGGTTAGCAATTCAGGTTATGAGAGGTTAAGGGGTTAGGATGGGTAGGGTAAATAGGTTAGGTTGGTTTTGGGTGGTTAAGGAAGGGTAAATATGTTTTACACTGGTGATTTATATTTTACAACAGTGATTTTTAAGTGTACTTAGGATAATTATAGTAATGATGTTTATGATAATGTGGTTAATGTGTTTTGGGCCACCTAGAGGTGAAAAGGCGATGTCTATATTTTCCCTTTTGTTGAGTTGTTTGTAGGCACATGTTGAGACAAAAGCTAGCACGAGAATGCCCCAATTTCATGATAAGGATATTGTAAAGCCAATGGTTGGCTATGTTGGTCATTGGATTGAAGAAAGTTGATTATTTGGATAGGTTTGCTTTAAGATGCCCTAGGATTTGTTTGTAGTCCGGAATGATATGTTGGATGGGTTTGTATAGGTGGTAGTAATCTTGGAAACACTTGACAGGGGACATTAGGCATTTAGCAGGTGATGTTAATATGGACCATCTATAGATGCATATTTTGGGAAGATGACTACACGAGAGGATCCAAGGGGATCACTCTCGTGGGGATTTATGAAGTTGTGGTACTAAAGGGTCAACTCGAAACATCCATAGGGTGTGTAAACTTGTTTTATGGTAAAAAACATAGCTTTGAAATGGGGATGGGCATTAAAGCAAGAGTATGAAGTTTTTATGAAGGTGTAATGTGATAAAAGAGGTTTTGGTGACCAAAACTGATAAGTTGTGTAAATAGGGATTAAATCGATGGTGATTACGAATCATTGGTGTTTAGGGATAGAAATGGCAAAGTGATTTGGGGTCACTAGTGATTCTAAAAATGAAATCATAAAAGCAAAGGTGGTCGTGCAAGTAGTTCATTTATGACGTGTGATTGTGTGATTTGAGAGCTTTTTGAGCAGTAGCTTTGAGTGTTTTTGAGAGATGGAGGTAAATGGTAATGACAAGAAGAGGCAGAGGATCATGATAGGGGTAAGTAAGCTTGAATTTGTATTTGGTTATGAGTTATTTATTTATTTTTATTTTTTTGTGCTTTTTTGAATTTTGGGGCAGGAACGCCCGATCGTCACCAATCATATGATCGGGCAAGTGATCGGTTGGATCACCATGAATTAGTTTAGAGTAAACATCACCGATTTGTAATCGATGGCGATTTGTTTTAAGTTTTGATGACATTTTTAATTGATATGTGTTTACAGGGATAAAGATATTATTTATTTCTATGATAAAGTCTCAAGATGTTTAAGAGGATCTCGTGGTGATGTGACCGACACAAAGTGGGCCCATTTGATGTCCATTGGATTAGGAGGATTCTACCACTACCGGCGGATTCCTTGAGACACAAGGATGATGATCGATTTGATTTATAGATGGGATCCGAGCACCAGGACATTCTAGTTCCGTATTGGTAAGATGATCGTCACCTTGTAAGATGTGTACAGGATCCTAAGATTACCAATCCAGGTGAGAAAGTAGAACCAATCACTTGAGAGGCCCTTCTTGATACTATGAGGTGGCTATATGGTGATGATACCCCGTGACATTGGATATATAGATGAGGTTTTTCACATTGAGACTTATTATGATACGAGATGATGCGAGTAACTAGATGATGTCCATAGTTATGTTGTCTATATCATGTTATGTGCTTCCTGCACTCGGGGTGGTAGATTTCTTAGACACTTGCAGATGTCGTTGCATAGATCATGGAATATTAGACTCGTGTATACATGGGGTTGGGCATTATTGGCTTAGGTTTACCATGAGCTCTAGATGTTTGTTACATGGATGAGATTTGGATAAGATGTAGGGTTTCTACTGCATTGTTGGGCCTACAAGCATATATCTATTATGAGGCCACCAAGGCTACCTTTGAGGGCAAGTGATCTAGTGGAGTATGTAGTGGGATTCATGAGATGACATTTTAATTTGATGAGAGACGATGGGATTGAGGAGACCGGACCTATTTTCTTCGATCAACTGAAGTTTATCCATATATGATGTAGTTTGGAGACCTTATGTGAGGTACCCTACATGGTCAGGGATGGATGCAGAGTTGGTGGGGTTGAGGAGGGTGCGGTGGGTGCGAGGGAGGAGAGCAGAGATTGTAAAGGTAATTTAGTTTCCTCGGGTATGAAGATAGTTTGGATTTTTGCAGCACATTCCGGTGAGACGATAGTTTATCAACAAGATGATTCAAAGCGGGAATTTCCCACATCGGTTGTAGATGAGGTGGGGCCGGTTGAGAAGGTAGGAAGCCATAGGCAATGAATGTTGATGATGCAGGGGTGGTGGAAGGATTCAACGAGAGTAGTGGACACAACGGTGGGCCACTCATGGAGAAAATATGGGGAGGCAATAGAGGGGTGGAGAGGAGGAGGAGGGTGATGTTGGAGATGAGTTGGCAAGGTTGAAAGAATACTACAATAATTTATAGGTGGAACGGGATAGGTGGTGGTGGAGCGTGACACTGCTCACCATGAGCGCAACATGTAACAAGAGATAGAATAGACACACCTAGAGCATGATACGTATCTGAAACAACGAGATAGATATCACTAGTAGAAAGAGGCCCTCTGGGTGAAGTATGGAGAGGTGGGTATGGCTTTAAGAATAAGTCAAAAGTGTGGCACATGGTGTAGGACGTAGTGTAGAGTAGGAATTGGTACATGTGGGTGAAGTGCGAACGGAAAGAGGGCAGATGGGGCCTTTTGCTTTTATGATTGTTGAGTAGTATAGAGTGTTAGGAGAGGAGATGAGGTATTATGAGCATCTCATGATGGAGCGCCTTCCGGCATGCCTTGTTATGTAGAGCATAGAGTTAATGAGTGGAGATCATCTCGTATACTACCTCGGTGAGCACTAGGAGTGTCACAAATCCACGAAGAGATCTGGGGCTAGATGGAGGAGCCGCAGGAGGCTAAGGTGGCGAGAAAGTATCAAATTTTTATTTTACCACATAGTATGTGGGTTTTGTACATGACTCAGATATAAATTATTTTGTATATGATCCCTTCGAGGCATTTTGTATGAACATTGATGATATATATATATATATATATATATATTGTGTGTGTGTGTGATTATGATTTCGACTTATATGTTGATGATTTATTTTGATCTTGATGTTGTATGTGATTTATTTTGATCTTGATGTTTACGATGAGATGTTTGAAATGTTAAATAGTTTAAATGTATTTGATATAATATTAGATGTGTAGTTGTTTTAGATATGGTGTTTGATGTGGCTTATTTTTTTTTTATGGTGACATAATGTAATTCTAAATGTATAGCGATCTTGATATATATGTTTCAAAATGTACTTCAACCATGGTTAAGAATAAACGTGAAATGTTTTGTTGGTTAGATTTTCGCATGCCTAAAAACCTAGGTAGTCATGAGATAAATCTCCACTTTTATTTGTGAGGCTTTCGTGTAAGATGTTTATCAATATGGAAAGTATAAATCCCAATAACTTATTTTAGAGGTTTTACTTTAGTTAAAAATATCATGAACCATAGCTTAACAATTCAGCAACAAGTAAGCAGCTGTTTTGGAATGTTTTGCAGAAGGGGGAAATAATAGAAGTAAGGAAAGAAGATATGCAATTCAATCAATAGTTTATAGAGTTGGTCTCATATATATATATATATATATATATATATATATATATATATATATATATATATATTAAATAAACAAGTAGATCTCACAATATTGAAGTAAAGGAAAATAAATGCTTCTAATCTAAATCTCAGATAACACAAAGTTTATCTAAAGATCCACACAGAAGTTAGAAGCAAATGCACCGTGGACACAAAGTTCTCCAAAATCTACCTTTATTCAATTCCTCATCTTTCACAAAAATGACATCAAGGGCTATAGCACAAAGTCTGGAACTCAAGAATGTTGATTAACAAATTGTGATCTTTTAACCCATAGGTTCTTCCTCTATTTATAGTGTAATGAATTCCTGCATGTGGAAGTTATGAAAAAGGGAAGCAACTGGCAATCTTCCTCCTGAAATTTCTCTTTGCATGACATGCATGCTTTATAACTTAAAATAGAACCTTCTATTTTACATGTCCACCACCTGTTTCCAAGTAATTGACTTCTTCCAGTAACTTGAAGTAACGGCTTTTAAGTCAATCACTTAAGTTTTACAATTTAATTGATTACTCAATTACCTTGTAGGAGAAAATAAGAGAAAGAAGAAGAAAGAGGAAAATAAACTAGAAGAAAGTTGCAACACTCCCAGTCTTGTTATTTTTCCATATTTTGCATGTGGTTGATTCTTTTGCCTTTGATTCTCACCAAACTAGATCTAGAAGCAGATGACTGTGATTTGCTTGCGGTTGCTACCTCTGACCTGTCTTCCCCTTTTATCCTTGAAGATTTTGTAATTCCTCTCCAGTTTATGCACCGGTGTAATGTTTGTCGTAAATAATTCAGACAAAACTCATCATCTTTTTATTTTTAATTGCATACGAGAAATATTAAATTATGGAAATCACTCTGGGCGAAGGAAAACACAAGTAAATTCATTGAAGGCTTCAACTGGAAGATTGGGAGCATATGCACAAGCTCCTAAAAGGAATTTTCCATGCAATGACTTCCACCTCGGCTGCATTAGAAATAAGAGAATAAATTTTTGCCAGAAGCCTTTGCAATTATGAGATCTAGATCTATTTCTTCCTTTGATTCTGAAGATATATTCAATGTATCAGACATTGAATTTTGCTTTCTTCACCAATATGGGCATAAATGAAGTATTCCTATAAATAATTCAGACAAGTATGTAGTCCATAACATGAATATCTAATTTCTTCATTGAGATTTGATTATAAATCCTGCTGCCTTCTATTTTTAGACTTTGCTTGCATGCCAAGCAAGCTAAAAATATTATTTTATTCACCCGTGCACTCACATCAACATGCAGATGCTTTGAATAATAAAAAGAAAGCTTCTCCAACCCTAGGTGCCAAAACTGGATGCTTCCCAACAATTAATAAAAAAGTCAGCTTTTAGGCATTTAGCTATGCCAAAATGGGTCACACTTTTTGGCTAGAAGTCATGTTAAAAATAAGAAGTCAAAGCAATGAGAATTTTTACCCTGCAAGGTAGCTAAGAAATTCCCGCTTTTCACTTAAGTGACTTGTCTTTCATAATGGGAATTTTCACCTTGCTAGGCATGCAAGAAATTCCCACCTGCCTACCACTGCCAAAATTTCCACCTAGGCAGCCTTAAATCCTTCCTTCCAAAAAGTGCAACTTGCATGGGTGAATAAACTTCTTTGATGGTAAAAGTCAACCTGCTAGGCAGCTCCAAAAATCCCATTGGTGCTTTAAGTGATTTTTCTTTCATAATGGGAAAAAGTAACCTGCTAGGTAGGCAAGAAATTCCCGCCTGCCTACCACCGCAAAAATTCTCATTGGTAGCTTAAGTGATTTGACTTGATGGGAAAAAGTAACCTACTATGTAGGCAAGAAATTCCACCGTCACACCGCCAAAATTCCCAATGGTAGCTTAAGTGATTTGAATTGATGGGAAAAAGTAACTCGCAAGCAGCAAGAAATTCATGCCTCGCCGCACACCGCCAAAATTCCCATTGGTAGCTTAAAGTCTTCCATCCAAAAAGGTGACTTTCATGAAAGATAGCTCTTTTCCAAAAGTGTGACTTGCATTTTGGCTTCGCCTTTAAAATTGGGTGAAAATTCATCATTGAAGGCAACATGGAAATAAGACGGAAGGCAGTTTTGAAAATTGTGACTGGCATGTAGAGTGCATTTCTTTCCTTTTTTGGATTTTTGGTGAAGAAAACACACGTATAGAATAAAATTTTCCATTTTTGGAAAGGTTCTAGAAGATGTAGCAAAGAAAAACTGCATGTGCCATAAATTTCATTCTGGTGGCTCCGTTTTAGGTGTGTTTTTTCTAAAAGTGCATATTTTCTTGAGCTCTATGCATCGATGGCAATATTTTTCTTATTTTCATAAAATCATTTTTGCACCTTTTGGACCAAGAGATTTCTTGCAATCTTCGAAAGATGCCCGAGCTCGATAGCATTTAGACATATTAGTAATTAAAAATACTGGATAGTTTTTCAAAACCCTAGGCCTGGGGAAAGATCTAGCAGGAATAATGAATAGGCTACAACAATTTCCAAAGAAAACAAACCAAAACACAAACAAAAATAAATAAAACAAAACAAAAATAATCATGGGCAATCGCTAGAAAATTTTCTCCATTTAATGATCTCGCAAAAATTCTCTCACCCGGGTGAATGTTCGAATGACGAGGTGAAGTGCTTTATATAACCTAAATCCTCCAATTTTAGCTCAATCTTTTTAAAATAACTTTATTTATTTAATAAATAAATAAATAAAACACTTGCAGACAAGGTCTGGCGAAGGATTTGAGTGAGTTTTGGCATGTGGATATTTGTGAAATTTGGCTTTTAGGAATCTTTGGGGTTACCTTAGAGCAATCCAAAGAATCAGTAGACAAAACAAACACAAAACGGCCCATTACTTTGAAAATAACAAAACTTTTCAAAGGGGTAGTCCCAAATTTCTGTGGTGAAATCTAAGAGACGCCATGTTTGCTTTTAGACTTGGATTTGATACATATGTAACATGATGGTATTTTAAATGCATATGACAACACACTTAAGGCTTTGTAAAAATGTTAACATATAACTAGAAATAATTAGTCGCATGTGGGATCTTGGATATGGATGGGAATGAACTATGTATACCTTCCCATAACACAAGAAGGGTCGACACATGTAATTTGTACAGGGAAGTGGGTTCACCTTTTAAGGCTTGTAGGCTTATGCCCTAGCTATATTTTTTTCGTGAAAACCGATCGATGTGGGAAGCTTTCATAGGATTCTTTAAATAATTTTCAAGGTTGATCAATGTGGGAAACACTTTTATAATGATATGGGTAGTCATCCTTTAAGGGAGTGGTCTACGATTTTTTATTTTTGATAGATAGTCGTCCTTTAAGGGATCACCTATATCCTGGATTGGTAGTTGTCCTTCGAGGGATCAATCTATATTTTTCTAATATGATTAATAGTTGTCCTTCGAGGGATCAATATATATTTTTGCTAATGTGATTAATAGATGTCCTTCGAGGGATCAGTCTATAGTTTTGATAAGTATGCATCCGTAGATTTTTTTGTTTTTTTAGGTGGAGGGAAGGCCTAGTAGACCATTTTAAGGAGGGGTAAAAATGCGTCAACAAAATACACTTGCATACCCCTTAGCATGTTTTCAGTTGGTAGAAAAGGGAAGGATGGGAGTAATGAATGTGGGGTTCCTACTCAAGAGGAACTTTTCCATGTGGAATATGCAATGAAAAAGCCGTGGTGCTCATCTTTAAGGTCATGATTATAAGATATTTTCGATGGACCACATGCTTCCAAATCATTACGATAGTTGAATGGTAGGCTAGTGGTGGAATAAGATCTTTGATGTGACTAATGTTATGATGGTAGATATTTTTACAATAGAAATGCGACAAGTACAAGGCATTTAGAGGTTCTTTTTAAGGTTTACGATCAATGGAGTTTAGGAATAGGCTCTTGACCCGTACTTGTGAGTGATGACATATGGACCAATCCAATTTAGGGAAAACTTTCCACGTTTACTCCTTTCCAAAGTAGTGACATTTTGATTCTCTTTGAGGACAATATCACCAATGTTAAAGTCACATTCTTTGACATGTTTGTTGTATACTCGTTTTATGTGTTCTTTATAGGCATGATGATTTTCGAGGGTTGTTAGGTGACATTCATTTAACAATTCAAGTTGTGTTAGATGTTCTTGACTATAATCCTAATCGAGATAAAATATTTGAGGGATACACAGAGAGATGGAATTTGAACTTCAAGGGGTAGAACCACCTGAGCCATAGAATAAAGAGAAGGGTGTAGCACCTGTAGAAGTATGGATGGTAGTTCGATAATCCTATAGAGTAAATAATATTTGGAGATGTAAATTCATGTTTGCTTGGTCAACGGTTTTTGTAGTCATTTTTACACCCACCAGAAGAACAAGGGAATCCCATGCACACCGGCCTATCACCCAGTGGGAACTAGGTGCTCACCCGAGGCACGCGTGGGCACCGAGTCTCTCTTTTATGTGAGTTAAGTGGGAAACCATCATCTAGATCAAGAACTTAATGAATAATGGTGGCAAATGAGACATACATTCATCATAGGACTCAGAGTGGTCTCTAAAAAAATGTGTTCATTCCAAATAGAAAGTACTTGCAGATAACATATAGACTATAACAGAAGGAAAATACATAAGAGCTTACATCCATTTCATAACATCCATGAACAAAAATGAAACAATATAGATATGGATCGAATCAACTATACTCATGCTCATTCATGTTTGTATCCTCATTACATTCATACTCATTACAATCAATGGATCCACTTAGACTACCATAGCTTGATCAGACCGAAGTCATACATCACAAAGCAGGGATCATGTCTTTCATCCATACAAAGAAAATTTACATCCCAAAGCCCCTTAATGCATTACTCCATAGTATATCCCCTACCCAATCCCATAGAGTCCTTGCAATATATCTGTAGAACTCTCTCTCTCTCTCTATAGGTCTATCTCTTGATCCTTTGATCCTTCTGCCATCCGTCCTTAGCTCTACTATGGGTGCTTGTATATATAGGCATCCTGAAGTGCCAATGCCTCCTTCTGCGGCCTCAGATCGGTTGTTAAGCATCCATATGGGCTTTTATGGGAACATGTTCCTTCAGGTATGGGCTCTGCACATTCTGCCATGATGGTCTCCTATGTGTGCCTACTCTCCAGCATGGGCTCTACATGTTCTGACATGATGGTCTCCCATGTGCGCCTCCATCACTAAGCATATTCCCTTTGTGGGCCCCATGTGGCCAGTCTGACACCTTATTCATTTCACATGCGTGGTTGGGTCCCGCTTCCTCGCCAAAAATGACTAAGTCTTCAAACTTGAGCTCTGTCGCGTGCCTCATCCCGCGCCCTTCTTCTACTAGGCCTTGCATGCTTTCTTCTTATGCACCCATCCTTCAATCCATGTCTTGCATGCCTTCGCGCCTGGTACACTTAGTCGATATTTTAGGGGCCTAATAGTTTTCACGAGGATTGTTTTGAGTGTTTTGTTAGAAGCTTTTGCTTGTCCATTTTCTTGTGGATATTAGGGTGATGAAAATATTAGCTTGATGTTGAAAGTGTCGCATAATTTCCTCATTTCCTTATTTTTGAAAGACTTTCCATTATCGGTGGTAATTTTTGAGGGATGTCGAAGTGACAACCGATATGTTTATAGATGAAATCAACAATTTTATTTTCTTTAGTAGAGACCAGAGGAATAACCTCTACCCATTTAGTGAAATATTCAATAGCGATGATGATGAAGTGGTGTCGTTATGATGAATGAGATTTGATGAGGCTAATGAGGTCAAGTCCCCATTATGAGAACGCCATAGATCTTAAGTAGGTCAGAGGGCCTTATTGGGGATATGAGTAAGTTTGGATTGTTGTTGGCATTTAATGCATTTCTTGACATATGCGCAACAATCTTGATTAAGGGTGGGCCAATAATAGACCATCCATATGAAGTTTTTAATGAAAACCATACCATTGAAGTTTCCACCACATATGCCATCGTAGACTTATTGGATTAATTTAGTGGATTCATGATATTTTAGGTATCATAGTAAGAGGCCATCAAATCCGCGTTTGTAGAGAACACCACCTAAAATAACATATATCCGGTAGAGTGTTGAAGAAAAGATCGTTTATCATTTTTAGATAATTCAGATGGTATTTTTGATTGAGAGAGATAATCATAGGTTTGAGTGTACCAGAGGTATGTTTGATTGTCTTCGATGAGATTGATAGAGGGAGTTCATTGGTGTGAGATGGTTGATCAAGTCTATGCACAACAATGAACAATTTGGAATCTTTGGTTGATAGTGGGATGAGGTATGTTAGAGACACCATGGTGTCCACAAACTTATTGGAAGATCATGGAACTGTTTGGATGGCATATTGAGCGAAGGCCTCTAAGAGGAATTCAACAACATTCTTATATTTTTGTAAAGTTCCATTCTTCCATTGATAAATTCCTTTTCTTTGGTTGATGAAAAGTTGAGAGTTTCCATAGACCTCAATAATTTAAACACCAAACATGAATGTTTTTTGAAGACCCAAGATGAGAGCTTCACATTTGGCCATATTATTAGTGCATTCCAAATTTAATTTAAAGGATAGATGGATAGGAATCCCTAGGGAGGTATGAAGATGATACCAAAACCTCCCCTTGCCGATACTTAGATCCGTCAAAGAAAAGTGTCATTCGAAGGGAGTATACTCTTGATCGATGGTGTTGATGGATTCGTTGGGAAATTGTTCATGAGGTAGTTGATTATCAGGAAGGGAAGCTTAAGAGAGTTAATCAGCAATGGCTTACCCCTTAATAGATTTTTGCGATATGAATTTTAGATAAAAATCAGCCATGAGAATGAAATGAGTGATACAATCATTGTGGTATGTTTTGCAGTGCATTTCTTTGAGAGGAGTGAAAATTGGTGACAACGTAATTTTTATGATTTAGGAGATAGTGACAAAGTTTGGAAGTTGTGAAATATAAGGCACAACACAACTTTTCTCGATTCAATGTAACAAGTTTCATAATTATGAAGAGTGTGGATTTTGTAATAAACAACCTATTCTCTACCTTGCTCATCTCGATGTGCTAGCATAACACGCAGGACATAATTAGTAGCAGATATGTATAGGTAAAATGGATCCCCCTCGCGTGGAGGTGTGAGCACGTGAAGTGATAGAAGGTATTGTTTGAGGTCCTCGAAGGATTTTTGACAGTTGTGATCCCATTTGAAATGGACATCCTTTTGAAGCATATGGTTAAAAGGTTAACAATGATTTGAAATCCGATAGATGAAGTGATAGACTCGATTCAAGTCTACCTTGAAGACTACTTAACTGTTTAAGGTTTAAAGGAGTTATTTTGATAATGGATTTGATTTTGACAAGGTCCACTTCAATGCCCTTGATAGAAATGGTGAACCCTAAAATATTACCGATGATAACACCAAATACAAACTTAGCGGGGTTAAGGCAAAGGAAGTATTGCATAAGATGAGTAAAGATGACCTCAAGGGTGACAAGATGGTCTCTGCGTTGTTTATATTTTCCTAAGAGGTTGTCAACATAATCTTCCACTATTTTATGAATGAGATCATGGAAGATATATGTCATGGCTTATTGATAGGTGGCCCATAATGTTTAAGTTTGAAGGGCATGACATGGTAGCAAAAAGTCCTCTAAGGAGTAATGAACGAAGTTTTATGTTGATTGTTGTGATAAGAATTTGATCAGAGCCAAAGAAGCCATCCATAAGAGATAACATTTCATGGCCGATGGTAAGATCGATAAGTTGATCAATGTTAGGGAGTGGGAATTCATCTTTACGATAAGGTAGATTGAGATCTCATAAGTCGTGTAGATGCATACTTTTTTGGAAGCTTTGGTTACAAGTATGATATTAGAAACCCATTGTGGATAGTTAATGGGTAATAAGAAAGAAGAGATTGTAATTTTATTTGATGAGGAGGGTTATGTGAGCGAACATCTTACGTAGTTTTTGTTTGACAAGCTTAGTGTTATGGATTGTGACAATGTTGTAAACGATAATGTTAGGGTAAATAGTAGGCATGTCATGATATGACCATGTGAAGGCCTCGACTATGTTTGGAAAGGAGAAAGAGTTATCATCCGGTAGTTCAGATGTAGCAACACTAGAACCGGTACAAGATTTATCGAGAAGAGCCCAAGTTTGTTTTAGGGATGAGCATGTCATTAGGATGATAAGTCATATGACATGCTTTAAAGGGATTCAGATTGACGAGAACAAGAAATTTTTATCCTCATGTTCATATTTGAGATAGCGATGTAAGGTGGATGGGATACATGCATAACACGTATCTAAGATCATCCTAACAACATATTATATTGAAAATCTTCTTATATGAGATAGAAGAGTTCGTGGAAAAACTTAACACCTACTTTACTAGTTAGGATAATTGTGCCTAGTGTAGGGAACACGGTGTTATTAAAGGCACATAGTACTTAAGGTGACCGAGAAAAAATAGTATTAGGTAGCTAAATCTAATTGAAAGCATGGGATGATATGATTGTAATGCTAGTTATATTGTCAATCATTACTCTCTTGATGAAAGTATTGTCGATTTGGGGAGTGAAAATATTGGGAGATCGTGATCTTTTGGTGTAAGGATGGGATTTTAGAATCATCGAAAGTGATATTGGGGAATATTTTTAAGGTACCAACTAGATTTACAAATAGATGGGGATCATCGATGGTACCGATATCAATCAAGTGCTTCAATCATTGCTTGTTGATGTTCATGTGAGGTTTGGAAAAGATCATAAAGGGACATCTTTATGGGTGCTTGATGAATTTATTTGATGATGGAATTTTATACAAAGGAGGTGGATTGTGCATGTGGAGAAGCAAGGATGGATACCTTTACCTTAGAAGAAGATGGAGAATTAGATGATTCAAGATCCAGAGAGATGGATACCTTCATCCTATTTTGATATGAAGCCTTAGGGTCTTACGTGTGGGCTCTGGTTGTTATATGGATAACATTGATTTGGTGAAGTGGGGTCCTATGGAAGAGGCCTAACCCTTGTTGGATGCAGATGGAGTGTTAGATGATGGTTTAGAGAGTGTGGATTTAGGGGTTAGATGAGTTTGTTTTATTTGATTTGGATGTCATAGATATGTTGGGAGAAGCCCTTTACTAGCAAGGCTTCGAATAGTAGTGTGTAGGTATTTATAGTCCTTGGTAGAGTGTCTCAAGTACGATGATATTTAGAGAAGGCTTCAAAGTTATACCAAGAGGGTTTCCACCCTCGAGAGCCAAATGGCTTGAGAGGAAGAAATGTTATGATAGATAGCTAGATGAGCCTTTAAAGGGTTCTAACATAGTACCATGTCGGAGTTTACGTCAAGGGGATTTGTGTTTTGATTAATGGACTAAAATCTGAGGTGTGTGAGGAAGATTTTTGTGGGACACATTTAGGTGTGGTTGAGGGATGAACTTGGATTCTATGATAGTGAATGTGAATTTTGATAAAGTATGGGGCCCTAAGATGGAAGGTAAGGGATTTAAATGGTGTAATGATATTGTTTAACCACTTTGTGATATAGTTTTTGTTTTTCTAGATGAAGAATTGATGGGTGATATGGTGGATTTATTAAGGTTCTATAGGTGATGTCGGGTAACGTGGTCGTCAAAAGAGATCTTAGTGATTTCCACAAAGTGGGTTTCTTTTATGAGGCTTACGAAGAGGTGACAAACATGATTGAAGTAGATATGGTATATGTCAATATATGGTCTTGCAGATAGTAAGACTAGAAGAGTTGGATGATTCAGTTGGTGCTTCCACAGAAGAAGAACTAGGTGTTGGAAGCGTAGGTGGGAGATCTTTGAAAATGTTAATAGTTTGATGAAATCTGATAACATTGGACCGAGATTGACTAGTGGATGGGCCATGATTAGGAAAGGGTTGTTTAAAGACATCTAAATTATGATTAGGAGGTGGATTCCAGATGTCAAGTTGTAAGTCACCCTTGTCAATAAGATCTTAGAGGATGTTTCTACAAAAATGACACCTTTTGATGTCATGGCCTTAAACCCTATGGTATTTTTCAATAGTCATTTCATCAATACCATGAGGGATTTGAAACGATGTGTCAATGGGGTGAATAGGAGGGAGTGTGATCTTACATGCGCTAGGAGCTTATCAAGACCACACTATAGGATTCTCGATGGGTGTATAGTTACATTGGGGTCTAGTCCGCTCGTAATTCAAATGACCCTTAGAGGTGGATTTTATGACGACTTCATTTGTTGGTCCTTTAGACTTATCGTTACTAGAAGAAGGTTTGAATGAGGACCTAGGATTTGGTTTCTTCAATCGAATTTGACTTTACCATCTTCAAGGGCACGAAGTTATAATTTTTGGGCCATGGTAAAGGCTTTTTCAAATGTCTAGAAAGATTGAATTTGAAGCATGGATGATATTTGTTCAAAGACACAATTGAGAAAACAACTCAATCAATTTAGTTTGTGGGAGTGGGAAGGATAATTGGTTGATGATCTCGTGCCTGTGGGTGATGAAGTCTGTAATAGATTCATCTTTGACCTATTTAATAGTGTAAAGATCTCAGTAATGGATACTTTATGAGTGATGTTGATGGAGAAGTGTTCTAAGAATATTTTTGTAGGCTATGCGCGAAGGAAAAGAGGGAATATTGTGGGATACTATATTCAGACTACCAATCCAGACGGCCCCGCTAAGGACATGGGAAACATCCTTAACATGAGGTCTTGATCATGTGTGATAAGGTAGCATGCGTGGAAAAAAGCTCAAATGTGTTATTGAGGGTCCTCTCGCTATAGAATTTAATAAAATTAGGAGTTCTCAAAGTGTGGGGGATATGCTTGTAAGGGTACTGATGGATGAATAGGTTCATTACAGATCTGTTCATATGATAGGGTACTTTTAGGGCCCATGGAGGCAACTTCAAGAATTTAAATCCTATTCATCAACACTTGTAAAGGATAATTTTGTGAGGATTTAATGATGATGTGTTAGGTCTTTTATGGACGTGTGGATTTTGTTGTTGGTATAGGTGATAAGGTAACTAGACATTGTGTTGAAGAGGAATGTTCATGGGGATATTGAACATAGGTCATGTGAAAATAAAGGTTGTGATGGTTGAATATATTGATATTGGATAGGAATTGAAGTATTGATAAGAGGATGAGATGGTTGTGGTATATACTGAGAGGGGATAAATGTGTGGATAAGAGGTTGATAGGGTTGTGGTATGTAATGAGAATGGACTTGAGAGATAGGGGAATTTCATGCTTGTTGTGAAGAAGGGTGAGCGCTAGCAATAAAACTAGTATTGATGAGGGGTATAGATATGGGGAGAGACATGGCCACGTTTTGAATAGAGGAAGTGGGTTGTTGTGAAGGCATGGTTTGAGAAACACTAAGAGGGATAGCTAGCAAGATCAAAGGAGGCATAGGAGTGACACTGGAAGCTACAAGACTAGATGTGGAAGGACATGTGTTGGTGTGATTTTGTGAAGATGACAAGCCTGATGAAGGATCTGATGAGGAGGATGACTATTAATTGGTTGTGTCATGTGATGAGACAACATTAGGATCAAAAATGATAAAAGGGATTGACGTAATGGGAATCGACACAAGAGTACCGATGTTTCGACCCACCAATAGTGGAATAGGGATGAATTTGTTGGATGACTAGCTCATGATTAGGATCAATAAGTCGGGAAGCATCGAAGGTGACAATAGTGATCGGAGATCGATGTTCATCATCGGGTTGCTGGAGGAAAACACCTCGATAATTAAGATAGGTGTTCACGAACAATGGGTTACAATCCAAGATCTCGTTGAAGACTAGATTACCAATATTGAAAAATTAGGACCTGGATGGATTTGGAATTTTGACGTGGTTTAATGACTTCTAGGATAATGTCGGGGCTCCTAATTTGTTGCAGTAAGGTGATCAAAGTTGGTCCCTCACGCCTATAATATCATGAAGGTGAGATTCGATGTTATCCAAAGGATCGTTGGAGATGATTAGTCATATTTTCAAGTCTTGTAGATGGGATTGTTGTCTCAAGTTAGAAAAAGGAACTAACACACAATCACAAAAGAAAAAGAAAAATAGCTAAGTGGTTTATTATAACAATCAGTAAACAAGTCACACAAGATTTTTTTTATTAATTTGATTAAATTAATAAAGGTTCTAAATGTGAAAAATGGTTAAATAGGTACTAAGAGAAGGTAGTCTAAAGTGGTTTTAGATAAGTTAAGGGATGAAGTCCTCAATATACCCAAAGGTATGTGAGGCATGAATATGTGTTGGTGTTGATACAAGGCATGGTATTGGGGTCTACCCCCTCACTTCCCCCTCACTTCATGGTCCTATAATGATAAGGGTGTCAAGTGCTTAGCTGATATACCGCCCGCCGATTATTTATACTCGGCCAGAACACCGAGTCATCTTATCCTCTTGGTGATGAAATCTAAGTAGGTCCACATGGGAAGGAGTGTTTAGATGCAAGTTATGTTTAATGTGGTTTGGTTGTGTGTGAAGGAGTTTTTGTGAATGTAATTATTTGAACTCCTAATTAAGCTATGTGAGAAAACAAGTATGAGTGTTTGTTTTAAGATCCAAAGGAAATGTTTGGTTCGATGAGAACAAACACATAAAATGCGATGCTGAAAGAAAATGATGAAAGAGAAGAGTGTACCTGTAATCACTTTTCCTTTTTATTTTTGATGTTTAAGTTTTAAATCAACAACAAAAACAAGGTGTTCCACAATGAAAATTTAGATAAAATAGAAAACAAAAGAAATGAAAGATATAAATAAAATCTAAATGAAGAAGACATGTATGCAAAGACAACTAAATAAAAAGATATTAGATAAAGATGATAACGAGTTGTTTGGTGGATGCAATCCTAAGAATCCAAGGGGACTTCCTTGGAGGGTGTCAAATCATTTGATACAATTAAGTTGCTTTAATAATGATGAGGTAAAATTATAATCAATGATTTAAAACTCAAGAGGGATAGTGAAGCCATGTTCATCTTCATAAGTAGCCCAAGTTAGGTCAGTAACAAGCTCAAAATCCTCGAAGTAGTTATACTGAACATCAACAACTTCTCACTCTCCCTGAATGATTTCTATTTGATTCTCGATATCCTCAACATTTGGGAGAGAGAGTGTTAGCACACAAGCTAAGTTCGTGAACAATGTCAAATTATTCCCACATGAATGAGTATCGATGATCGAAAGGTTCCATATAATATTAATTGGGTGTGACAGACCTGGAATAGTCATCTATAAAAGATCCATCTTACAAATAACTTATTAGGAAAAAAAATAGATTGATATAAATATGATAATGCTAGAAATGATTAGAAGTGACAGGATCAACGATGATCGGAGATTAATGACGATCATAAACAAAATTCTTGTTTTGATAAAGGATGGATAAAATAGACAATAATAATTACTAGAAAGAGATTGATGATGCTAAGGAAAGATATAAAGAATCTACACGGCTATGAAACTCAGAAGAGAAACATTATGATGTGTTTATAAGACAAAAGGTAAAAAAAAGAGGCTATGGATACCGATTGATGATGAACGGGTAGAAAATTTTTACTTTGACAAAAGACTTAATAAATCGAATCGATTGATGATAGACATATTTGACAATGATGAGGTAAACTAGAAGGAATCTAGAACCCGTGTGATTCCAAAAATGGAGATTTGGAAGTGTTTAAGAGGCTAATGAAGAAAATAAAGGTTGAGGGAGTGATCAATGATGATTGGGGATCGACGACGATCATCGTGGGAATTGTAAAGTATTCAAAAGGTTAGCTAATAACTAAATAAGAAGCGAGGATTAAGAATACTTTGCAGGATGGTATTAATGACAGATTGTGGATTATAACTAATGTAAAACAAGTTGATAAAATGATAGAAAGGGAGGTACTAACATTGATAATTTTTTGTGTAGATGGTAAAGCTCCCAAAATATTGAGAAATGATATGAAAGGGTCCTCAAGGCTTTAGCAAAGTAGAGTTTTGATAATCCTGGGTGTACTGATGTTGTCACAACTACAACAATTTATCCTCAAACGCATATTCTTACTATTTGGGAAATGGAGGGAGAGGTGGTTAAATAGGATTGATGGTGATCGTAATGATCGCCAACCATCACGGATCGCCATCCATTTGTCCGTAGAGGTTACAAACCAATAAGGGAAAATATGGAAAATGGTTGAAACCACTTGTCATATGAGGTTTTAGGTTGTTAGGTGAATGGTGGGAGGTTAGGGATTCGGGTTATGAGAGGTTAGGGGGTTAGGATAGGTAGGGTAAATAGGTTAAATTGGTTTTGGGTGGTTAGGGAAGGGTAAATATGTTTTGCCTGGGTGATTTAGATTTTATGACAGTGATTTTTAAGTGTGCTTAGGATAGTGATAGTAACGATGTTTATGATAATGTGGTTAATGTGTGTCAAAGTTACCTAGGGGTGAAAAGGCAATCTACACATACATATGCTCATGAGGACTATACTTACACTAAACATCCTTTTGTTATTGGCATGGGATGCATTGTTATTGATTTACATGATGCAATTTCTCCTAATATACATGGTCCTCTTGTTAATGTGTATCTTTATCCTACAAATGGTGCTAGATCCTAAATAATTAATGCTATACCTCCACCTATATTTAGTGATTTTCCTCATATGGCCATTATTCTATCTACATTACCTATGATGTTTAGGGAAACTCATTTCCCCCTTCAAAATGATATAATGCACATAACTTTCAATTATTTTTTCCGAGAACACCTCTAGATACAATTTTATTGATCTTACAATTATTGATTTCAATATCATATCACCTACTATGTCTAGTCCACCACAATTGGGTGCTCCGTATGCTGATTTGATAATGATATTTCTTCATTTGTTTTTCAACCTTTCATGAGTGAATCATACATTATGGCTACACCTAGTCTTACTACATCCACGAGGGCATCCAATTCCCCTCTTTCCACCACTATTATGGATATGGATTATGTTAGAATTCTATGTGCTCATACATATGATTATAATGCTTTCAATAATTGTATCTTTCAACTATTTCTTATGTTGAGCCTTATGTCTCTCCCTCCATTTCTTGAGGTTGATACAAGGGAGCCTCATAACACTACATATGTTGCACATATCTTACTTCACATGTTACTACTTGTCCTTGCACTTACTACAAACTTACTACATATGATTTAGCCATTATTAACAATTATACATATATTTTTTGTCTTCTAGTTTCTCATCATGTGCAGACTCTTAGAATTAAAACCCTTGCACTTACTCCTCATACGCTTGATATTTTGGATTCTATAAGATTATCCCCTCTTTCTCCTTCACACGTTACCAATGCTTCCGTTGTAGTTTGATTTAATAAAATTTAAATCTAAAGTAAGGACATTGTTGATCGATAAATATAACAATATTCAAGTAAGATCTAGTTATAGAAATACACTTTTCCTTCTTCGCTTTAGGCTTATAAGTCGAAGTGTTAGTGTTGGGCTTAGCTGGGAGTTGGTTGGTCTTGGTTTCTTTCTTAGGTTGGTCCTTTGTTTCTTGCTTCTTTTCATTTTTCTTGCCATTATTTGCCACAAGGGCATGTGACTGGATTTTAGAGTCCCCATTTGAATGAGTTAGTCCTATTCTCGAATGAGTTGGGACGAAAAATGTCAAATGAGGGCATTTTCTAAGCACTACCCAAGGTGGCTTTCATGGCGTGGAAAGTTGAAACGAAGACAGAGTATTCAAGACCTAACTTAGAAAGAATCGAAAAGATCAATTGAGATTCTTTCTTCTCCACTTTACATTCCTTTAGAAGTAGTCTAGTGTGGACAAACTTTGAGAAGAAGGCCTACAGGTTTTCAAAGTCACTAGGATTTAACCCTAGTAGTTCATTCTCCAAATCATGTGCTCTCATGTCATCTTGCTTCCCAAACATCTCGTCAAGTATTTTCCATGCTCCATTAGGTGTCAAGGAAGTTTCGATGTGGAAGAGAAAGTCGGAAGAGACAGACATACAAAGAAGACCTAAGGCTTCATCACACGGTGAACCATTTAGATCTTTCAGGTTCATCATCAGGTTCGATCTCTAACCCCATGGTGACATAGTATAACCCTTTACTTCACAAAACCAATATAATTTTAGATCTCCATTTGAAGAAATTAAAAGGTGTGAGCACTAGTACTTTAGAAATATCCATAATGAAGAGATAGAACCAACGAAGGAAGAAGGAAGGAGAGAGAAAGGAAACAACCACCCCAGAATAATATCACACCCCCTAAGTTTGGCACTTTATAGTTTAGTGCGTTGATTACAATCAGATGTGATTGTGTGCCAAGAACCAGTCTATCACTCACCTTGCAATCAACGTAATAACGCACAAGAGTGGAGACAACAATCAAGGTTTGTGGGGCAACAGTTTGACACCATAAGTAAGCACAAGAATGAGTGAAAACAAGAAGGGGAAGAGAAGGTGTTGTGAGAATTAGTGTCTCACGTCACATGAAATAATCCCTTTGTTGTAATACTGTGGCGGATGCGCTCACAAGTCCATAAGCAATAAAAGGGATAGAACAATGCTCAAGATGATTCGAAATGAGCCAATACAAGTAATATAATGACGCCCCCCAGAATGCAACACTTTATAAAATAGTGGATTTATAAAATTTATAATCCCATCATCTAGTGTGTGAAAAAACATGTAACTTTGACTAAAGAAGTGCTCAAAACCGAGCAACGAGTCAAAAGTTATAGCAAAAAAACTATTCCCACAACTGATGGAAAATGCCAATAAGCCCTGCAAATGGATTAAAAAAGTGCCCTAAACGCATGCAAAGGGTGTCGTATGTATGCTCGTTAGAAATGGCATCAAATTTTAGATAGGGTTTGTTTTTATTGTGAGGGGGATTAGCCTCCTGCCAACCCCAGACCTCACCCTCCATCTTCGACACTCAAAGGAAGGACAATAAAACAAGCAAAATACCCAAAAACAATTTTACAATGCTAATGAATTAAATGTTTTTCACCTTAAAAATAGGTTGTTGACCGAGGCTGATGATTTGAGTGCTAGTACCCTGAGTTGAGTTATTTGTCTCTTGGTTGACTGTCAATGTTGTGAGGAGGGGCCACGTGCTGGGTTGGTCGAGCTGAGAGAATCAGGGCCGAGCTACCATGTTTCTTGACCAAACGGTCAATCCATAGTGTAACGGTCACATGAATGGCTTACAGGTGGGCTCAAGCATGGAGTGACCAAGTCAAGTTAGGTATGTGCGCAGACATGAGTCGGTGGAAGGAGTGAGCTGGTGTAGCAATGATAGGATGAAAAAGGTCATGGGAGATTCTGTGCAGAGATAACAACGTCAAAGGAGTTCCAACAACCACCAATAGAGATCCATTAGGCTCAATCAACCACGAACACTTAGCAGTAGTGAAACAACAAGTTGGAGCATGCAGAGATAGTGTGAAAACACAAAGCACAAACAACAAGGCCTTTCAAACTAGTGCACAAGCCAATGCGAACCGATGACCAATGCAAGAGACCCTAGTTGATCCAAAACAAGATTCGATGGGTAGACCGCCGAGTTGCCAAGAGAGCGGGTGAGTCAAGAGAAAATCATAGAGCCAATGGTGAATCTAAGCATGTGGGGGCACACAGTGAGCTGAGCCCACAAACGTGTGAAACCAACGTTGAGAGTGTTGAACCAAGAATAGAGATCCGAGGCAAGAGGTATCAATACCCAATGCATATAAAAGCAAACCAAAAATGAGCCTCCAAATCCAAAAACGTGCCCGAGCAGTGGGTTCACCAATGCAAATGAGTTAACAGGTAGAAAACGTCCATGCAACGGTGACCTCGAGAAAACAATGAACCACAGGTCCACGCCAAAGTAAAACCGAGCTCATGAGAATAGAAGCAATCACGAACTCAGCAACATGATAAAGCAAACCGACCAAAATACCTCAAACTTGCACCCTCAATGTGAGGTGAGCAATACGATTCCAAAGTAATAATTGAAAAAACTTGCATGAGGAAATAAGAAGAAACCAGAAGTAATAAGCAATTGATAAATGAAGAGTGCACGTTTTACCAAAACCAGCTCTGATACCATGAAAGAGGGATATGTGAGAACCGATGTCAAAACAATGCACCATAATGAAGTTGCACTCCGATGGTAACATCGTAGCTCCAATGTAATAAGCAAGATTCAAATAATGGAAAGAATATGCAAATAAGAAAATAAGTCTGCTCATCCTCATAGATCGAAAAAAGGAAGTACAAATAGGGGTGTTGTGTAACCCCCATGCCTAAACAAGGAAATTAACTCCTATGACACCACTGATGCATATGACGTGATTGACACATATGACGCCACTAAAGGAGGAGTTACAATTCCAAATAAGGAATGTAACTCCTATGACGCACTGACGCAAATGACAATGACATATTCTATGATAGAATCTGACACTTGTCATTTGACTCCCTAAGACCTATGACTCTCGCAAGGTGAGATGACTCACCAGGTGATGTGGATGATGACAAGGTAGGTCACACACACCAACAATATGCTAGTGAATAAGGATTCAGTAGCATAAAGTAGAAAAGAAAAGTGTACCTTGGGGATTCGAAAGAAGATTGTGCCGAGTAGTATGCTGAATGAGTATTGTAGTGGTTCAAATGGAATAGTGAAAAATGTGTACCATAGAATTATAAGGGAAGGGAAGGATAATGATCATATGGGTGACCTTTGCATGTGTGGAGTGATAATGATGTGTGCATGTAGTTCTTTGGAATATTGTCTTTGTCAGAGTGTGTTTGAGATTTGCTTCATGGTTGCTTGTGTGCTTTTCCTTCATTGGGATAGGATAAGACCTGCAAAAGAAAACAAGTGTAGTCAATGCTCATGGTAAATGTAATTGAACTTTAAATTATAAAATTAGAAATGTGTATTGGAAAAATCTAAAGCAAGGGGTTAGAGTACACCTGAAATGATGAAAGAGAAAGGGATAGACATTTTTTCCTACTTATAGACTTGTTTCTTAAGAGTTGGTTGGAATAATATGAAGGATTCGGGTTTCTGTCAAAAAAATAGGGATTTAAATGTCCAAGTGCTAAAATTCAGATTTAGGCATCCTATCGCCGCTAAGGGAAAGTGTATTGGGAGAGCTCATAGGCTTTTCCCTCAAATCGTTAATGCTTCCACACTAATATGTGCCATTGCAGAGATCACAAATATTATTTATAACTTGCATCACATGACACATTATTCTAGGCATATCATTGTCTTGCATATGCCCTAGGTGTCACTTCCTTATTTGGTTCCTACTTTGGTTCCTGCTTTGGTTACTAAGTAAGTAGTTAGTTCCTTATTTAGTTCATGTTAGTAATTGATTGCAATTTTAAATTGATTGTGTAACTATTAAAACTGGATGATATTGTAAGTATGAAACTGTTGAAAACTACTCAGAACTATTTTTTCCCTAGGACAGAGCACCCATGTGGGACACTAGCGCATATTGTTCATGTTTGTAAGTTGGGTGGATCTGCGCCAGCCGTGAATTTTGGAAAGTCTATTTTTAGCCATGTTTCGTAACCAATTACTACTCTAATCATGTTGATTATGATTATGTAATTGTTGTATGTAACTATTGGGAGGGTGAAAAGGTTCACCCGATGTTTTCCCCACTTGTTTGGGGTGCATGAGATGAAAAAAGTGAACAGAGCCCAAATGAGGAAGGATGAAACTGATATGCATATTTGATATAGGGATTCCTACAAGGGGAATAGGGATTATGCATGGTAGTTACCATGACACAAGAAAAAAATTGGAAAATGCTAGCAAACAAGTGTCAAAGTGATAAACAAGTAATGTACATGGAAATACCAACTAGTAAAAACATATAGGAAAATAACAAACAATAACATAGTGAGGAGATGGTTGGAGATATAGGACACCACTCAGGATGTCACAAGATAATTGAAACCTTCAAGGATTGTGAAAACAAGGTAATAAGAAAACATAGGGCATAACCCAAAAAAATAGGAAACAATATACAAGAAAATCAAATAACCATGATTGGAAAGAGTCCTACAAGGAAAATGCTACACATGAAGCACTTGTTAGCATGTTAGGAAAGATAAATAGTATGCCACAATGTAAGATATAAATATAGGAATGAAAATGTGAAATATTGTATGATAGAACTTGATAGTAAGTGGGAAAAGGTAGATGCCCCCAAGAGCCTCATGGGACTGGTAATAGACAGGGCCAAACATCATACATCATGTAACAACCTGTAAGTGACCTAAATTCACCTCAAGATACCATGTAAACATGCATATGTGTATGAAAAATGATAAATCATACTATGAACCGTAGTAACATGATAAGTAAAGGTGTAACATATAGTAGTATAAGGAAGCAAGAGTACATCCAATCAAGATCTAAGAAAACATGTTTTTGTTTTTTTAATTACAACTATGTGAAAGAGAAAAACTATAAGGGAGGAAAAAGGATGTTCCTTAGTGTGGTGTGTGCAAAGTGAGGTCCATGTAAGGATGCCCTTAACAATCAAGTATGAACCAAGAACAAGCGTGCATCATCGAGTGGTGTGGGGGAATTAGGATGCCCCCAAATATGAATGCCAATATAATAGAAGTAGTGGGAAATAGCACACAATATGCTTAATAATATGAACATATGGAAAGGACCTAGTATCATGTGAAAGTGCATGTATCATATCATGTGGAGTAGGATTGTGTCATGCATGTAAAGAAACTAGAATAGGTAGAACATTGGTAAACACAAGGGATACTAGAGAATGATGTCAACATGGTGAGGGAAAACCCTATAGAGTCCAAGATCCTAATTGGATGAGTAGGAAGTGTATAAACAATAAGAATGTACCCATTAGGAGAAAATAGAATAGGTGTAACATTAGGCGTATGACAATAGTGGAAAAAGTAAGTGCAAACATAAGGATCAATATGTGATTCAAAAGATGTGTAACATATGTAATGTTAGGAGGCTCATCAGTATCAATGTCAAGCAATGGAGGGAGAGACACAAGACTCATCAGAAGAAATAGGTGTAATTTGGGAAGATTGGAAGCAATAAAGTAGTATGAATTAGCCCCTATGACCATAGATAGAAATGTGGAAAGAGGGGAATTGATTTCCCCCATGGATGTAACAAGATAAGGTGCAGCCATAGTAAATGAATCATGCATAGAATATTAGAAAGTGAAAGCATTAAGAATCATTGTCAAATCAACATATGGTGCTCTAACTTGTGATGAGGAAGGTACAAAGAGAGATGTAACATTGGAAGCACTAAGCATATGATAAATAGAAGTGCATTGAGAATGAGACATAATGGGAGGAGTATCATGGGTGCCAATAGAAAATTGATCTTGTAAATTAGTAGCACTAGGGTGCATCCCAAGAGGATAAGGATGTGCAATGTAGGTAATGTCATCAACATCATGTATGAGGGGAATATCATAAGGAGTAGCAACATGAGGTGTGGAATCTACTGTAGCAGTATCCATGGAAGAAGGTGTAACAAGGCCATGGGTAGAAATAACTTTATGCATAATATGTAACCAAGGATGGCTTAGAAGGATAGTATAAGGGACATCATAAGGCATAACGTGACATAAAACATCAAGAGTACAAGATCCCCAAGTAAGTGGAAGACAAATTGTGCCCAATACTTGCTTGGCTCAATTATCAAATCCATGTATATAAAGAGTAGATGGATTGAGATGAGTAATAAAAATTCCTATTTAATAGACATGAAATATTGCATACATTAAGACCAAATCCATGATCAAATTGGACATGTTTAACAAGGATATTACAAAGTTGAACTTGGATATAGAATGGGGAAGCATTGAAATCAAAGGTATGGGAAGCCATGAAAGATTTGATAATGGGAACGTAAGGATAAGGTTCACCAAATGATTTAACAAAAATAAATCTAAAGTAAGGATGCTACTTGATCATATAAATATAACAATATTCAAGAAAGATCTAGCTATAGAAATACAAGCAAGAGTGATAGATAGGGTTTTTATAATGAATCAACTTGCCTCTCGTAGGTATGAACTAATTCTAGGTTGGAGACTTGTATGAAAGGGTGTATTCTAGACTATGTAAGATTTGTCTCTCGATTTTGGAATGTGACGATCTCAGGGACAAGATCACATGGAATGGAACATGCTCATCTAGGTGCTAAAGATCTATTTTGGGCATCAATGTTTCATGGAATAGATTAGGTCTTGGTAATTTCTATCACTTATTTTCACTTCTTATACGATGTAGATTACGTCATGTTTGTTACTATTCTTATCAGTCACACCTATACCTGTAAAATAAACCTAACTACCTGCATAATGCTCAAGTGCACATTATATGAATAAATAATGCAAATTCTTGAGTCGATTGTCCTCGACGATCATTCAAATGTGACTTTCATCGAGTAATGCACTACATTTTAGACTCAATGTAGTTCCGGTGTGTGTTTGATTGAAATAATGTACCTTGAGCTAGGTTACCCTCATTCCAAAGTTGGCATAAATAATAAGCGAGCTAAAACTACTTGTCCCAATACAAAATTTGTGGTATGAAATTCAAAATAGACCCTCCTATACAATGTAGTATGCAATACCAAAATTTATTCCTTGATTTATTAGCTAGAAAGTATTAGCTCCTTCTAGATGGATATGCCTTTTGAATACTTTCCCCTAATGAGGTTAAATAAGACTTGTACACACACACATGATTCCTTCATTTAAGTTTTTTGTCATAAGTGAAAGGATGAATCATGGTAGTAAATAAAGACATGAAAGATGTAACATTTGTTTTTTTAAAAAGGGAGTTAGAGGACAAAAGCACCCAGAGGGGACAACAACACCCGGGCGCTCATGTCCCCGATGGATGGTTTTATATAGGGCACTCAAAAAGGTAAAATAATTAAATTAGAGTTGAGAAAGATGTCGGCTAGTATGAAAAAATGTAAGGTGTAAGTCCATAAATAACAAGAAATATATACGAGAAAGATAAAAGCAATGTCAAAGAAAAACAAGTGTTGTTAATGACTAGTTCTCTTGTTTAGGAATCATGCATATAAATGAAGTATCTAGAGGCTAGATGTACATAACAAGTGCGTGATTTAGTGACTATGAAGTTATGAGGCCTTATTTGGTATGCATCACTATTATTATACTACTCGTATCCAAGTCACCCTTTATGGCACAATCAAGGCCCAAGACTCCATCAATTTTGATAGTTGTTCCACCTCTTCTAGATTTTCTTATTGAGTAGCTCAATGCTACACATCCTTCATGTACATAGATAATAATTTTAAAAACATAAAAAAACATTCATATATTTACAAAAATACAAAATCAGGACCTGTACACTTCATTTGAGTTGTTATCACTTTACATTATACATGTTGTTGTCACTTCGATTTAATAAATATCATGATTCTTTATTGTTTACACACATGTATTCATGGTATTTCGAGCTTGATACAAGACATACACAGAGTAGTTCACGATGATAGGTATTGGTAATCCCTTTACCTAGACTTCCTATACATTTGGGGCATCTATTTTACACTACATATAGGTGTTATTGTTCTATTATAGTTCATTTATGCTTCTTCATTACGCTTGATCACATATATGGTATGCATGTTATCTTTTGAACTAACATGAATAACACATGTGTCTTGTGTAGTGTTGACATCTATTATTTCACATATCTTCACCTATATTGACTACTATATCATATCATCATGTTCTAACACTTATTTTTCATACATATTTTCTTGTGTGTGTGTTACTACTTGCTTGTTTCCCTATTTGGGCTTACATTCCTTGATTTTCTTGCAACACTATGGGTGTCCCATGTTTTTGGCTCTATGCATATCTTATTTTATCTTACTTGTACTTTTTGAAGGCCTACATGCCTTGATTGTCTTGTGACATCATGGTTGTCATGTGTTTGAGGCTCTATGCCTTTTGTGTGATATTGTTTGCATATTTTTTACATCTAAATTCATTATTGTTGTACTTATTGTCTTCTACATGCATTCATAATACTATTGTTATCATCTCTCTTATTTCTATCTATTGTTATCATTAATTTTTGCACACTATGGTTACCACCATATGAAATAACCTTCCTTTTGTAGGAACAAGTTCTTCAAGGTGACCACCTCTTTAGCACCCTACATAATTTATAACACCTCACACATTTAGTACAAGGTCACACATCTATTATTTTGAGCCACATGCTAAACATGGTTATTTGCACATGCCTTAAAAGATGGGGCATTCATCCAAATATATTCTACACTATAACATACACAAGTAGAATTTTAGGGTAACATATAGATACAAAGAGGGTATAGGTAATCAAAACATACCCAAGAATAGAAATCTAGAAAAATAGGAACATGTTAAAAAATGTACAGTTTGGTCATAAACTTATGGTATGGTCCTCCCCCTTTCACATGATTTTGCATAGGGGAAATTACACCAACTTCTCTTAATTTCACCTTCAAGTATAGGTTTCGACATAGTTTTAGATTCACTTCACCCATTCCAAATCAGTTATTGGGGGCTTGGAGTACTTCACTATTTCACCATGGTATTTATTTTCTACTACAATTTTTGGAATATTAGGGGCATGTGCCTCCTTCCTTCATCTATATTTTAGTACAATATGGTTTCTATTCAGTTGTGTGACACCCGAGAGGGAAATGGTGGCACTCATTATCTTTTCTAATATGTGTTCGTATTTACGTAATCATGCCTTGATCTATCTTCAATGGTGTGGTCTGTGGGACTATGAAAGGTGTCAAGGTAGTAAAATTATTTGTAGGTAGTCTTTCCTTTCCTCTTGCATCTAAATGGGAAGATATCGAGTTTTTAAAAGATTTTGATACTTGGTATTCTTTCTTAGTGGGGTGTTTGACACTTCATTCTTCCTATTCTCTCTTTGTGTTGGGTTGCATTCACCTAAAACTTTAGTTTTTGCTTGGCACAATTAGAGACTAATCATCCCCAATCCTTTAGCAATCTCATAAATGTATATCTCGAGTATAGAGAAATAAAAAGAAACTCTCCTCTACAAAATAAACATGTATTCCTTCCTTGTTTACATCTTTTCATTTCATTTTTATGAAAATGTAAATATTTCATGTTACACTTTACATTTGAGTTAAATTTTAATTATTTATCATGGACATTGACTACACTTTGTGTTGTAGGTTTCATCACGGAGCATGCCAAAACCAAGCACAACAGAATTTAAAAACAAACTCTGAGTGAAAACAAAATGTTTCTACACACTTAGGTATCTTTTCCTTTAAGCATGTAATTTTTATTTCATACTTAAAGGGGGAAAATGTAAACACTCAAATTTAGAAATTTACTCTTTGACATTATTAGTTTTGACAATGCACTCTTGCTAAGATAAACACAATTGTAATGCCATAAAAAAATGTAGATTTAAAAGAATGCTTAACTTATAAAGTTCAGATTTATTTTCAAAAATACACATATGCCATTTCATAGATTTTTTTTTAACAAAACATTGTCTTGTCCAAACCCATTAAAACATAAAAAAATAAGAAGGGATCCTTTAATACCAGATTTCTTTCTTCAACATAGTTTAGTTTACAAATTTCCAAAATGGCTTTTAAGACATTCAACACATCCAAGTCCAATAAATCAAGTCCTCTTTGCAAGGTTGAACAAAAGCTATATAACAAAGATCCATAAAACACAAGTTTTCCCAAATCACAAAAAAAAAAAAAGTTTACAAGATGAGGCTATCCACAATCAGCCATATCACATAGATACAAGGAGGTGTAATATTTACAATGAATTTTGAGGATAAAAGAACAAGTCACCACTTCAACAAAGCTTCATCCTTGAGTCTCCAACCTTGAGTGTTCTCCTAAGAGTGCTGCAACAAGAGACATGGCTTGTTTACCACCCAACCAATAGGCATCATCACATGCCTTTCCATGGTTGGAAAAATATGCTAGCCTCCCCCAAGCCCATGGGAGAGAGGAACTAGCATCCATAATGTGCACAAGTATAATGGGGATAAACACAACAAGAATACATAGAAACATTTAAACACTTAGACAAACTACACATGGTAAGACAACAACATGAGGAGAAACAAGGTCACCCTCACAAAAAGGGGGAAGAGAAGAAATAGGATGCCCAAAACAAAGGTGTCCAACCATAGGATACACCAACAAAAGCATGTTTACTAACCTCCTTATTCCTCCTAATCATTCATCCTCCTTATTCCTCCTTTATGTCAAAGAAATCCTTCTTGGGAGGATTTTCAAACCCAAAAGGGTTTCCTCACCAAGAATGGGGAAAGGTTCAAGCCATATGAACCTTTCTCCCACCTCAAACCATATGAGGGGATGAGAAGGAACCTTCATGGCTTGACCAACAACCATGAGGTTTGAGAGGGAAATCCCTCTCTCTTCCCCTACATTCTCCAAAAACCATCAAGCCATATGATGGTGGAGAGTAAAACACAAAAAAACAACAAAGCAACAAAACAAACAAACTACATTCTTCATACAACTTTACAACACATCATTTCACACACATTATTTTATTGACCATTGCATAGCTAACAAGATAAGCAACAACAAGGAAAGAAAAGGATTAAGAATCCTACCTCTACAATGCTTTCCAAGACTCTAAGCTTTTCCCTTTGTCCAAGCAAACTTCCAAGCTCCCCAAAATTCTCCAAGTTCTCCAAAAAAAGAGAGGAAAAGTCCCCTTCCTTCACCATGAGGAAGAATATCAAGAGGAACCCAAAAGTTTCCTCACCAATAGGAAAGTGACAAGTGTCACCCCTCTCCTCCCACAAGTCAAAGATTCCAAAACCAAGTAAGTAAAAGTAAACTCACCTTTTAGCCCTTATCACCCAAAATACTAAAAACGAAAATAAAACAAAGTGGAGCAACTTTTAACAAATACACACAAACCAACCATCTTACATGGATGGTGACTAAGAGGGAAAATGGGAGGGAAACTCCCTCCAAACCTTGGAAATAAGCCCCTACCTATTAGGTAGGGTCCAAGGGCCCATTTTCATGCTAAGTGAACTCCCAAACTAAAAAGGGGTCACTAAAAATGCCCAAAATAGCCCAATTTCGGGTTTGGCATACTTGGGCACAAGGGTAGAGGGTGTGGGGTCCACCCAAGGTTCACATGTGTCCCCAATCCCTTCTACCAACACACACACACTTACCCAAAACCATCACTTAAATTAAGATGAGATTATTAAACCCTTAAACTAGTTTACTTAAATGAAACACACCCTAAACATAATTAATTTTACAAGACATAAATACATTACAATTGAGGGTTCACTCATGGTGCCCAATTAATACACCTATTCTAAGGCCTCAAACATTTAGCATGGTTAGGACTTAGCCCGTGGGCCGCTTGTGCACAATTGTGTAGCCGCCCTGAAACCCACGCTCTCCTATAACCTGTCACCTACACACTCATTGCACACATTAACCACATCTGTCCAATACAATAAACATCATCTACTCATCACAAAATTAATCAAACCTATAATATCCTAACATCATTATTCAATTGATAGTGCAATGCATATAATTATACACATAGTTCACCATGAATCATCCATGATATAATTACAACGACATACACCTATGCTAGCATGAGATTACCATTATTAAATCCAGAAAACTATATCATTGATCAAATCGACCACAAGAAATCAACATCTAACCAATAATTCTCACTATAATGTAACCCTGTTAGTGTCATCAACATCATAAGAAATATATCAATATACGAATCTAGTCCAATTGGCGCTACGCGCCCAAAATACCATAATGTCAATGAGGATAAATAACATAGCATAATGTCCAAATATATCAGAGTCTCATTCAAACATGTCTATGCATAAAGGAACCAATAGATAACTGGAGCTATAAAAATGTGGGCACTACAACAATCTTTCCATTCTTGATTAGCACATTTTGAGGTCTCTTGTTTATATTTTTTATCCTTACATACTGAAATGTTGTCAAATTCTATGAGTAAAATGCATAAAATCCATAGAAAAACATCAGTTGACAAGTTGTAAAATTCATATTACATGTTTTGCATCCCTAGGAAAGTTTTATGCAGTTTGGTCAAGATGTTATATCAAGTCCTGGCCGATTTTTGCAATAATTCACTAATATGTTTGTAGACACCAAAAATCTGCACACCCCATTCTCACACAAAATCGAATAAATGTATCCTTTTGCATCCTTATACCATTTCATGGCCTAAGTCGTCCATTTAATTACTTAAACTCGTCGTCACACCATTTGAAAAACATCCCTAAACTTAGGTCATTGCCCTTACACCATTTAAATTAATAAATTAATCACTCACCTCACATTTCCTAAGTCACATTCCCCCTCCCATGGCTAATTAATTAATTAATTCACATATTCCACTTCACCCCTACACCTCGCCACACAAACTCGTCATGACTCCCTAGTTAAATCTAAGTTATCTAGGAAACCTTCTAAATGTATCCCTATACCTATCCTAACCACCTCTATCCTCATCTAACCTCACCCCACTCATCCTTATGACAAGCCCCTACTTCACACTAGTTACGACTAGTTTAACTAGGGAACCTACCAAAAATACTCCTCATATATCTTAACCAACTTAATCCCTATCTTAACCTATCAAACTACACATCTTGACCTCTCTAAGTTGTCACACCATAATCTCTTGAAATCCCATAACACCAAAGTTATAATTAGCAAGTTTATCCCTTCATATCTCTCCCAAACTTAAACTAACCGAAAATGCCAATGATTTCCTCGGTTATCGGTGATCTATAAATGTCAGTTTCTCGCCTCTCTTAGGACCATTCAATACCATCCATGATAATTCAGAGCATTTATCGTGTTTCATTAAATATTTTCAGTGTCGTTTTGCATCTAGCTAGAACACGTTCACAACCATCAGGCGTCTTGGAGTCATTCTAAGGCTCATTCATTGTTTAACCATAATCACTATCAACTTCTTGTCACCCACCGTTAATCAAGGTTCGTTATTGTCTTGTAGCTCCATTTTTTCATCTTAAACCTTCTTTTTTGATCATTTCTTATCTCAATTTCTCATTCACAAGACCTTAATTTCGTATCAACTGATCAAATCTCTCATTTTAGTAGTTTGTCTAAGTCTTGCAAAATCGGTTGCGTTCCTCAGGAATCGCATGTGTTTCTAGGATCACCTGTGTTTCTTGTGTACTATCTTTCTTTTATAATTAGATTTCATTAAAAAGTTATTATCAATTACTTTATCCATTTTGTTACTAATCTTTGTCAAGCATGGATTTTGTTAGATGGCCATAGGTGGTCCTAACCACCCAATCAAAGAACATCAAATCACTGTCGATTGTTCAACATCCTCTTCACTGGGAACAATATGATCTTCTGCATGACCTAGAGTTGTGCGCTATCCATACAACTCCTATCGACATATTAGAGACCATCTTTGAATCCACTCATAAGATTCGTGAAGCCATTGATGAGTTCTGGGAGGCTTACTACGAAGTGCAATGCATCCAAGATGACCTAGCTTGGTTTGAGTATCAACACAAAGTGGGATTCAACATCCCTGAAGATTCCGATACCAAACCCGAATCAGAATTGGGAAGTGAAGTCAGCTTTGAAGACTTTGACTCAAATTGTGCACATCGGTTTGACAATCGACGAGAGTATTCAAACTTCTTCATAGATGACTACATTGAGGAGCCTGATTTTTACTTCTCTGAGGAGGAGGACCTAGCTTGCTCTATGGGTTAAAATTTCTCCGAGAATCTGGATACTGATCTAGATTCTAATTTTGAGCCCTAGACTTATTTCTTTTTATGTTATCATCATCGATGAATATCTGTAATAAACTAAATAAATTGTAAACATTTGATCATATAATTTTATATATCATATGTTATATCTCATTTTCATAAATAAACTTAAGTGTTTTAAAAGTGGGTTGACATCCATGTAAGGAAATTCTTAACTTCTAGAACCGGCCTTTGTGTCAGCAACCCGCCCATCGGTATTACTAATCTCATCTTGTGTAGTGTTTGTGGTAGTAGATTTATTCACAGGAAAGGAGCTTGGTCCATTCTTCCACGGGGCACAAAAATCAAACATCCATTAGCATCATCCACAGGTATCTTGGAAACCCCATCATATTTGAGGTTGATCTAGTTTTACCTCATTGTACTATCAATCCAACTGTAAAGGTGAAATTGTTATCAACATTTTGGCACGCCTGTGGGACCTTGTCCCTTCTTCTTTTGCTTCATTTCATCAATAAAATAGTATTTTTTTCTAATTCATTGTGTGATAATCACCTACGATTAGAATAATAGTCTTGGATTGGGAAAATCACATGCTTTTTTCTGAAAATCTTGTTTGCTGGATCACTAAATTGCTTGCTTTGGAAATTTTCTAAAATCTAAAAAAAAATGGAGCGATCTCATAGTAAGTCTGAAATCCTTACTTTTGCTTTCAGTTTTGCATATTTGTTTGATTGTCCTCATCGAAGCAAAAGAATTTGTTTTGGGATTTTAAAATAAACCATTTGCATCCTTCTTGTTTCACATAGTCTAATTAGGAAATAATTTTTTGCATTCACTTATTTCTTCCCCCACACACAACCAAATCACCTCAACATCAAAAATGCATTCAAACAACTCCCACCTAGGTGATAATTGATTGGGATTTCATCACCCAACAGAGAAACCGACTCAATGTTCTGGCCGAGTATAATCTCCTATCTGTTGGTATATATTGGCTCAACACTTGACTCCCTTATCACAATGGGACCGTGAAGTGAGGGGGTAGGCCCCAATACCATGCCCATACCGACAACTATATAGATTTGGGCCTCACGTACCTTTGGGTATATCGAGGACTCCATCCTTAAACACTCTTGAAACCAACCATAGATTACCATTTCCTAGGACCTTCGTTAACCATCTTACACATTTCACTCTTTCATAATTAATCAAGATAAATATAAAATAATATTTTGCTTGCTTTTTCCTATTGTTTGTAAATCAACCCAATTAGTTATTTTTCATTTTTAAGTGTTTGTGTGTTTTTTACCATGGTACTTACCAGACAACAAGATCATAATCAAAATTTTGAAAACATGTCCACCCCACTACCTATATCATTTCAGCAACATGTTCCACTTTATACTACACCATTTCCTACAACATTTTCTACACCAATGCAACAAAAATCCCATTTCATCAAACAATTACATCCTCTCCTTTCTAACACCCAAAAGACTTGGAATGAATTAGGGGTTAACTATAATGAAGAAATGAGGCAACCACTCTTGAATTCCCCACATCAATATCATAGTCAAATCCTTCATACATCTAGACTAGAAGAAACAAAACACCCCTTTTCTCCTAGTTCTCAATCGAGGCGTCTCGAACCTCCTTTCTATAATAGGGGAGACCCTATTTTTGAAGAAATGTTAGATTCAAATCCTATTACTCTTAAACACTTATTTAGCAGCTAGGAATGTTCAACTACAACCATTTACACCCCAACCAATTCCATACACTTACAATCCTTCATCTGCCATTGCATGTCTCATCAATCAAAATTGAGAACCGGTCATCAACAATTATATCCATATACTTCAACAATTCAACCAGAAATCTCAAACATCAACTCCCTATTCATATCAACTAATCAAGCATTAAATGATTAGCCTTCTACCAGTAAACCCAAGACATTTGATGTCTCTTCAATCCCTATTTATGACCTTCATATGATTTCATCACAAAACACATTTGCTCAACAATTTACATCTTCACCAAGCCCTTCTATAGGTTCTACACCTCCCTAAGCAATATTGCAACTTCCTCATCTACCCCATGATGTCTTCACAGGTACAAACACCTCCATCTAGTTCAGTAGCCTTTTGCACTATTGTATCTTCATAACCACCACTAGTCCTATTCAAAACATCACCATGTCCATCCCTACAACTACACCTCTAGTCAATACCAATGTCATTGCTAGTACTCACCCTGTTTCACAATACATACCATAACCATCATAACCGCTAATCTCCATGCCACAATCTATACCTCTTCAAAACATTCCATAACACAATATCCAACAGCAAAACATTCCGTAACCAACACCTTCTTCATTGTCGCTTATGTTATATCCTTCCAATAAGTCACTTACATATTCACAACCACTCACTTATACATCAATGCCATTACAATACCACTACATACAACCCTAAACTTCTCAACAAAGTATTCCATCTCATCAAAATATCCCACAACAAAACATCCCTTATCAACAAAGTATACCAAAACAAAACATCCCGCAATACCATATACCTCGACAATACATGCCTCAACAAAACATTCCACAATATAACATCTTGCAACAAAATGTTCCTTACCAATAGAGTGTTCCTCAATAGAACACCCCCAACAAAACATTCCCTACTAGTAAGGCATTCCTCAACAGATCTCGGCATACTCACAACCTAATCAATCTTTATTCGAACTTGGCTCATCCTCCCAACAAAAACTCAACCCGATCCTCTTCAAGCCCTTTTGAACCACATATCCAGTCTTGAAGCTACTTTATCCTCATCCAAGAATGTGCTCTCCTATGATCAAATTTTTAATGAGCCCATTCACCCTTGATCTGTATAAATCATATCCGCCTCACTGGGAACTTCTAAAGTTCATCAAATTTTATAGCAAGGAAGATCCCCAACAACACATCCATGCCTTTCGTCACACCTATTATCTAATAGATCACGACCAAGACCTTATGTTGAGGACCTTTCCCATGTGCCTTGTTGGGCTTGCCTTGGATTTGTACAATAGCATTCTACAACATTCCTTATTCTCCTTTGCATAAATTTTTCAACTTTTCTTAGAATACTTTTCCATAAACATAGCCTCGCAAAGTCACTATCAATGACCTATATGTCATCAAACAATTTGAAGAGGAATCTATTGCTGATTTTGTCGTCACTCATTTGGAGGGTGTAATTAATCAACTATCCTTTTCATTACCGTAGATAGAGTTAATCGATTTTTTTTTCGTGCATGCACCAAACATATCTCATCCACATTACAAATCTAATCATTTCAAACTTTTGATGAGCTTTCACCATGGCCCATAAATTGGAATTGCAATCTCTAGAAGATGGTCGAGTTAAGCTTCATCCAAAGAGACCAAAAGTGGAGTTTCCGTCTAAGTCATCATCCAACACCAATAAGTCTTAAACATCTACAACTATCATTGTAGTTAAATCTGCTCCCAAGGAAAACCTACTACAGAGAGCTCCCGTCAATAATGTAACTATATGCCTATAGGAGAGACTTATAGTGTAGTTTTTGACAAATTGTTTACCTTCAATATGATGTCTCTCCCACCCATTCGACCCATCGACACATTAGTATATAAACCCATTTGGTACCGAGATAATGACTATTACAAATACCATAGGGTTAATGGATATGACATCAAAAGGTGTCACATGTTCCGTAATGTACTCCAAGACTTGATCGACAAGGGTGAAATCCACTTAGAAAATCCAAATGCACCCCCAAATCAAAATATTGACATATTTAAGCATCCTTTTCTGAATCACCCCTCACCTTTAGGTAAACCACAAACAAACGTCGTTCACACCATTAATACAATAACACAGATATAACCTATCCCTAAACCCACCTTGTTGCTTTTGGAATTGAAACTTGCATAATCAACACCAATATCCAACGAGCTTAGTGAATTCACCTAATGAGAATATTACTAAAACTATTCCCACATTTGCGTCACACGCCAATACCGAATCCATACCGTATCCTCTACACGTGAAGCCACATCTAATAAACAACCCAAAACACCCTTTACCTTAGGGAAATCTAACTCTGTTGCATCCTCGTCAACCACACCCAATCTATCCAAAACCACAAAAGGGCCTCATAAACAAGGTATTTTTCAGGTCTTCAAAATCCCTCAATTATTTTTTTCTAGATCAAATCCCTTTGCATGGACCTCATTCCCTTATACTTTCAGGGTCAAAATCCACCTACCAAGCCCCTACATTAAGTCCATATCCTACACCTATCACACAGTCCAACTATCCTACACAAACCATTCCACAATAGACATCTATATTGGGTCCTCACCCTTTACCCATCACACAGTCTAACTATCCTCACCAATGGCCACCCATACAGGGTCTTCATCCTCCATCCGTTATGGCACCTAGAAAGCCTCCACGAACAAAAAATAAATAACCTATAGCTAAAGTTTTACCTCCTCCCAAGGAAAATATAGACAAAGCTTCGTTACCATCCATGTCTACACCTAAGGGGCATTATGCCACCATCTTAGATGACCTCCTTCAGTGGTCACTTATTACATTACCACCTCCTAAGTTGTCTAATCATCAAGGATGGAAACCTACCTGGTATGAATTCAATGTTTTTTGTGATTACCACAGAACATGAGGCCATTCCATAGAAGATCTGTAGGGCCTTTCACTTAAAAGTTCAAGAAATTGGTAGTCCGTTCTTCCTTCCGTCCCAATCAAACACAATGTTGAGTTATGGAGCTTAATTATTTCACATTAGCATGCTTTATTAACTTGCTAGAATACACAGTAAATGGTGTCAGTCGGCGAACGATGTCAGTCACCCGGGGTTTGGTATCGGTCAAAGTAAGGAGGAATTGACATTGTTTAGGTAATTGACATCGGTTACTGTGCATGATTGTTTTATTTAAGTCATGGAAAAAAGATCTAACCTTTGATATAATGTTGATATAATGGTTGTAACTGCATAGCTAAAGTGGCCTAAGTTTTTATATGCCTCTATAATCTAGAAAGCTAGGGTTAGGTATAGAGAACTCATTAAGAAAAGAGATAATTCTTGGAGAGAGAAAAAGAGAAGCTTGTGACGAAAAAAAGTATTGTACATTGGGAGAGGTGTGGAAGATTGTAGATCTTCATTGTATATCCTCTGTAAAGATTTGAATAATATATTGGTTATTTCTTGGTGGATGTAACCCACACTGGGTGAACCATGTTATATCTTGTGTATTGTTTCTTCTGGTTTATTTCCATATTTATTGCTTGTATGCTTAGATCTGAATATGTGTCTGTACAACTGGTGTGATTAACCCCAACAACTGGTATTAGAGCTTTCTTGTTTGAGGGTTTTGTGTGTTGATAGGTTTACTCATAGAGGATTTCTAATTGAGTAGGAGCTACAACAATGAAAGAATATATCAAATACAAAGTTGAGAAATTTGGTGGCCGTAATTATCAATTATGGAAGATGTAGGTGGAAGATTATCTATATCGAGAAAGATCTATACTTATCGTTGGATAAGAAGACAAGACCTACGAATATGACTAATGAAGAATGGAAATTTCTTGACAGAAAGGCTTTAGGATCTCTGTAAGATTGAGCATGGTAGCATCTCGTGGCTTTGAATATTACCAAAGGAACAACCATGGTAGTGTTGATCAAATATTTAACTAATTTATATAAAAACCTAGTGCTTCGAATAAATTTTATTTGATGAAGAAATTATTTAATTAAAAGGTGCAAGAAGGTGAATCGCATCAAGTCATTTGAATGATTTCAGTCTATTGTAAATCAATTAAAATCGTTGAATATTCCATTTGATGATGAAGTGAAAGAAATTTAATTTCTATGCTCTTTTCAGATAGTTGGGATGACTTGGTAATGGTTGTTAGTAATACAACGTCTGCTACTAATATTTTAAAGTTTCTTGATGTGGTTAGTATAATCTATAGAAATTACTCGATCTAATACAAAGAATCCATGAAATAGCTACACAGATAATAATTGAAATCAACAACTCTATATTATATTTTACTATTTCATTACACTCCATTATATAGGAGATGTATAATAACAATCCTCACAACAACATTTGTCTTCATATACAACCATACATCCGTATGGTTTCAACCTCTCACCAATATAATAATAAAACAATACTAATTGTTTTATTATTCTAACTTACTAACTTACCACATACTAACCACATTTTACATTTACATAGAAAATGTACTTTCACTAATTTACCATAATAATAATTACACATGTAATTATTATTCACCCGTACATACAAATGGAGCACTAAGATATATTTCCTAACATTCCCCCCCTTAGTGCGAACATGGGAAAAACCTGCCTTATACTTGCACTTGCTCATGATCTGATGATTTTACAGGATAATCATAAACCTAATAGATGGTTTTTCACAGGGTTGACCATAAACCGAAAATGATGGTTTTACAACTGGTTTACCACAAACCAAAAGGGTGATGGTTTTGCATAGGGTTTACCAACAACTGAAAATGGTGGTTTTACAAGTGGTGTACCACGAACCAAAAGGGTGATGGTTTTGCTTAGGGTTTACCAACAACCGAAAATGGTGGTTTTACAAGTGGTGTACCACAAACCAAAAATAAAGGTTTTCAAGTGGTTTACCTACAACCACATCATGATATGCCAAGTACTATTCTTATCCCTCATCACATCTCACTGTAGGGAATAACATAGGAAATTCTCATTTGAAATCATTTGCATACATAGAAAATACCATAAATGTAGAAAACTAGAAATGGAACATTGAGATCATGTTCCCCCCTCAATGTGAAATTTCCTTTATTCTACAAACCACAATAGGAACACTGCAACCAAACACTCATCAGAAATACAAAGAAACAACAGAACACACTGTATAAAAATAATCACCATAGCTGATACGGCCCCGTCGTTGGTGACTGACGAGAGGTCGTTGAATGACCTCCAACCTCCTGTGCCTCCTTCCTCCAAGAACTTCACTTAGTATAGAAATTCTTCATAGTTATAGTCAATTTCATTTGTTATTTGTTCATCTCTAGTTTCCCATTCTACAATTTTACTTACATCTGTAGGTGCTTTTTCTTTTCCATCTACTATCCTCCATAGGTTTTTATTCATTAACTGCATCTGGATTTTTACTCTCCATGTATGGAAGTTCAGCCCATTAAATTTATCTAATGGTGTATCCATTTTACTAAATCTAAATATCAAAAAAAAATTGAATGTAGATTTGAATTACCTTTGATTCTCTGATTTCTTCAAAAAAACAACAGTGATCAATGTGTTGTATAGTAAATTACACGTTTCTCCCAAACTATGAACTAGGTTTTTCTAAAATTTCTACTGTAGCTTCCTGTATAATAGATCATTCCATGCGTAAAATTTTGGAGAAACCCAGATCGCGAAACAAAAGTTACGAGATCTTCTTCGAGACAGATTTAACCTGCTCTGGTACCAAATGTAGAAATTACTCTGATCTAATACAAAGAATCCATGAAATAGCTACACAGACAATAATTGAAATCAACAACTCTATATTATATTTTAATTATACTATTTCATTACACTCCATTATATAGGAGATGTATAATAACAATCCTCACAACAACATTTGTCTTCATATACAACCATACACCCATATGGTTTCAACCTCTCACCAATATAATAATAAAACAATACTAATTGTTTTATTATTCTAACTTACTAACTTACCACATACTAATCACATTTTACATTTACATAGAAAATGTACTTTCACTAATTTACCATAATAATAATTACACATGTAATTATTATTCACCCGTACATACAAATGGAGCACTAAGATATATTTCCTAACATAATCTTGGATGAAGAAATACGTAGGAAACGTATAGAGAATTATCATCTAGAAATACTTTAAATGTAGAAAGTAGAGGAAGGAAGAAGGAGAGATCCAAGAGAAAATATAATGAGAAATTAAAGTCTAAGAATGGCATATCTAAATCTAGAGGTAAAGGAATAACCTGCTGGAATTGTGGAAAGAAAAGACATGCAAAGAAGGATTGTTGGTTCAAGGAAAACAAAGAGAATGTACCAGAGAAAGGTAAAGAGGCAAACATTGTTGCATCTGAGGTAATGCAAGATGCCCTTATTCTCTCCTTAGATAATAAAATTGAATCATGGGTTTTAGATTTAGGAGCTTCTTTCCATGCTACCCCTAATAAGGGTTATTTCAAAAATTATGTCCAGGTAATTTTGGGCATGTTTATTTAGGAGATGATGAACCATGTAATATTATTGGTAAATGAGAAGTTCATCTTAAATTTCATAATGGAAATACAAGGATATTGAAACATGTGAGGCATGTACCAAGCCTCAGAAGAAATCTAATTTCTTTAGGACAACTAAGTGAATCTGGTTGTATGGTTACATTCATGACCAATTCTTAGAAGGTAAAGAACATTGTATTTGTCTACCTGTATTACTAATTCCTTTTCGTGCTATCTACTTTAGATTTATATGCAAACATATGGCATAATTGGCTAGGCCATATGAGTCAAAAAGGAATACAAATCTTGAAGGCTAAGAGTAAGTTATCAGATTTGAAATATGTGGACTTTGATTTGTGTGAGCATTGTATATTTGGAAAGTAAAAGAGAGTGAGATTTCTAAAATTTTGGGCAACAAAGAAGGAGAAAAAATTGGAGCTTTTGCACTCAGATGTGTGGGGACCAGCCCAGGTAGCTTCTCATGGAGGATCCTAATATTATGTGACTTTCATTGATGATGCCACTAGAAAGGTATGAGTTTATTATATTAAACGTAAATATGATGTTTTTTATAATTTTAAAATATGGAAAGCCCTTATGGAAAATGAATCAAATTCAAAGTTAAAATGCCTTAGGTTTGACAATGGTGGTGATTACTACAATAAGGCTTTTAATGATTATCGTTCAGTAAATGGAATACGCAGAGAAAGGACGGTTCCTAAAACAACAAAGGAGAATGGTGTTGTTGAAAGAATGAATAGGAAAATCATGGAACTTGCAAGAAGCATGAGGATACATGCAGGATTACCCTTGCGCAGTTTTGGGTAAGTGAGACACGATAATTTATTTAATTAACCATGGGCCTTCAAGTGCACTGGATGGTGGAATACCAGAAGAAGCTTGGACTGGAAAAGAGGTAGATCTTTCTTTTCTTAGAGTATTTGGTTTATAATCTTTTGTGCATGTTGATAAAGAAAATAGAAAGAAGTTGGATGCTAAATCCAAGAGATGTACTTTTATTGGTTATGGCTCGTGATTTCAGATTCTATTTTTGGGATTTAGAAGATTCTAAGATTGTTAGGAGTCATGACATTGAATGGAATGAAAAGAGAATGTACATGGATCAAGTTTTGGTACCCAAAGACAAACCGGTTGAAAATTTTGTGGATGAAAATGCATTCTCGGATTTAAAAGTGACACCTACAGGTCTACATAGTAACCGGTGTCGGTTAACACCGGACCGGTGTCGGTGGCTGAACCAATGTTGGTTATAGAGGGGACAGCCAACATTGGTTAGCCGAACCGGCGTCGGTTATAGGTGACTAGCGTTGGTCACTGTTTGAGATAGATACAAATTTGTAGAATGAGCAGATTGAGCCTCGACACCCCAGATCTCAGTGAGAAGGTCACAAAGGGTAAGTAGACCTCCAGAAATATTTTCACCTTCCTTATCTTATTTATTATTGATTGATAGTGGTGAACCAGAGAGTTTTGAAGAATCAATGCTAGATGATACCCGTGCAAGTGGGAACATGACATGGATGAGGAGATAGACTCCTTGGAACAAAACTAGACATGGGATTTGGTTAAGTTGCTAGCAAGTAAAATAAAATTGTAGAACAAATGGGTTTACAGGATCAAGGAAGAAGAGGGTGGATAGAAAATATACAAGGCAAGGCTTGTGGTAAAAGGATTTACACATAATTCAGGTATGGATTTTGGTGAGATTTTTTCTCCTATAGTAAAATGAATTCTATTTATACTATATTGAGTTTAGTTGCAGTAGAATATTTTCATTTAGAGAAACTTGATGTAAAGATGAATTTCCTTCACAGTGATTTGGAGGAAGAGATATATATGCAGAAACTGCTTGGGTATGAAGCCAAGGGTAAGGAGAAACTTGCGTGCATGTTGAAAAATAGCTTGTATGGGCTCAAGCAAGCCCCAAGGAAATGATATATGAGTTTTGATAGTTTCATGCACGAGCATGGCTATATGAGATGTGAATCTAACCATTGTGTTTATTTTAAGAAGCTTAAAAATGAAAGCTATATTATTTTATTTATCAGATGCGGATTATATGCTTATAGCAGGATCTAGTAAGCAGGACATTGGTGAGATTAAAGAAAAGTTAGCTCATGCATTTGTAATGAAGGATTTGGGAGCTGCAAAGAAAATACTTAACATGTAAATTCATAGAGACAAGAAAAGTAAGAAATTGTATTTGTCTCAGGAACATTATATCAATAAGGTGTTGGAAAGGTTTAATATGTAAAATTCAAAACTTGTAAGTACACCTATGGTTGGACACTTTAAATTGAGAAAAGATCAGTGTCCTACATCACATGAGGAGGTCAAGTACATGACACGAGTTCCATATGCTTCAGTAGTTGGAAGTCTTATGTATGCTATGGTTTGTACCAGACTAGACATTGCACAGGCAGTGAGAGTTGTGAGCATATTTATGGCCAATCTAGGTAAAGAGCATTAGAAAGCAGTCTAATGGATTCTTAGGTATTTGAGAGGGACATCCAACATGTAGTTATGCTATGGAGGGTCAGATATTTCTTTATGTGGCTATGTTGATTCAGATATGGTTGGTGATTTGGATGGTAGGAGAAGCACCACTAGATATGTATTCATAGTAGGTGGGACAAAAGTTAGCTGGATTTTGAGATTGTAGAAGGTTGTGGTCCTGTCTACTATAGAGGTTGAGTATGTTGTAGCTACAAAGGCTAGTAAAGAGATGATATGGATGAACAGGTTCATGGAAGAGTTGGGAAAGGAGCAAGAGGATTGCAAATTATACAAAGTGATAGTCAAAGTGCAATTCATCTAGCAAAGAACTTAGTGTTTCATTCAAGAACGAAACACATTCAGTTGAGATATCACTTCATATGGCAAAGGTGTTGGAGGATGGGCAGCTGAAATTGGAGAAAATTCATACAAAGGAGAACCTTATGGATATGCTAATGAATCCATTGACAAAGGAGAAGTTGGAGCTACACTCCACTTTTGTTGGTCTTCAAGTTTGAGACTTGAAGAGGGAGAAATAGGCCAAAGAAAGGATCCAAGAATGCAACAGACAAAGTATAGTGTAGAAATTTATCTCCAAGTGGGAGATTGTTGAGTTTGGACCTTAATTACTTCACATTAGCATGCTTTATTAACTTACTAGAATACCCAAGAATCGACGCCTCATCAACAGACCGAGGTGTCGGTCACCCTGGGACCAATATCGGTCAAAGTAAGGAGGAACCGACATCGGTTTCATGTGCGTGATTATTTTATTTAAGTCACGAGAATTAGATATAACCTTTGATATAAAGTTGATCTAATAGTTGTAACTGCATTTCTAAAGTTCCCTAAGTTTGTATATGCCTATATAAGCTAGAAAGCTAGGGTTAGGTAGAGAGAACTCATTAAGAAAAAGAGAGAATTCTTGGAGAGAGAAAAAGAAAAGCTTGTGAGGAATAAAGTACTGTACATCCGAGAGAGGTGTGGAAGATTGCAAATCTTCATTATATATCCTCTGTAAAGATTTGAATAATATATTGGTTGTTTCTTGGTGGACGTAGCCCACACTGGGTGAACCACGTTATATCTTGTGTATTGCTTTTCTTGGTTTATTTCTTTTATGCTTAGATTTGAATATGTGTTTGTACAACTGGTGTGATTAACCCCAAAACACAACACCCACATCAACATTGTCATCATCAAAACCTAAAGAATCCATCCCTAAAACACCTGCTCATTGAGTCAACGACATACACATCACTATTGGTTCATAAAATTATGAAAACGAACCCTCTGAACCTAAGAAAAGTAAAATTTTCATTGTTATACCTCCACCTCCCAAATTATCAGCTTCATCTGATAAACCTAAGATATCTATTTCCTTAGCTCCCAAATAGTTCAATAAAACACCATCATCCAAAGCAAATATCTTAATACAAGCAGCAACATCCCCTTTCACTATGGTCCAGAAGGTTGTTATCAAGAAATTGCACCAATTCCCGTCAGGATGTCACTTTATGATATAGTTCAAACATCACATTTTCACAAATAGGCTATGATAGAAGCCCTCCAATCCATAACCATAGAACCAATGAGTGGGTTCCCTTCATAATCTTTGTGGGTACTCTTATAGCATCGCCTCTATATCATTCGAACCATTTGAAATTCCTCTCTCAAACCAAAGGACTGCGATATACCATTCTTCATTACCGCTCAGATCAATGGCATCTCCATCAAGAGGGTCATGATTGATAGTAGTTCCGCCATTAACATCATATCCTCCCTCACCTTTGATCAACTTAAGCTACCCAACATTTTTATTACTCAAATTCCAAAGTCCTATTACAATCCTTCAACGACACTATTGCACCCACGTTAGGTAATGTTATTCTACCACTCAAAGTCGATGTTAAAACCCTACCAGAGCTCTTCTACATTATAGAAGGAGAGTTTCAATACAATATGTTGTTAGGATGCCCTTGGATATGCACCATGCGCTGCATTCCTTCCACCCTCCATCATTGTCTCAAATATGAACATGAGGGTCAAACTTTCATTGTCCCTCGCTGATCCAAATCCATTCATTGATTGTTACATGATGTACCACCCAAATGATGTCCTTGTACCTAAATCCATACCTGAGTCATTTGATGAAGCATCTACTAGCACATTTATCCCTTTTACAAGCTACGGATGATTCCTTTCTCGGTGAGGTCAGAAACATATTACACTCGGGAATACCATCTCCTCATGCTCAACTCCATCCCTTCACCCAAAACATATGGCCGCCCTAACAAATAACCCATGTATGAACCAAATGTAGGAGATATTATATCTTACGGTCCTGGCTTATCTCAAAACAAACCTCGTTTATGGAGGACTCGATAATCCTCCATCCCATGTTATCAATCCACATCATGCCATGCCATTCACATTAAACTTCAAATCCCTTGATAATCCAAACTTCACTCATATGTATCTTCATCGTTGTGCATGGAGAGGTTTTGGCCTTGGTTGTTATGAATAGGGAATCCATAACTTGGCTATCCTATGTTCTCTTAAATTCTATGAGAAAAGTGGTTTAGGTTATAAAAATTCTAGTTTTGGAATATGTAAAGCCACTACATCCGAACTTGCTACGTCCATGTCTATTTCAAACTAGAACCATCATCACCGATAATCCCTGAAGATCCTATGGACACAGATGACACCGTATCCATCCCACCTAATTTTTTTAAAATAAATGTTGTATCTTTAGGGCCACTTACTTATCAATCCAATCATGCTACTAAATCTTTACCCCTTATTTGGCCAGAAATGGTTGATGAAGATTCACCTATTGTAGATATCCTCCAGTGTTAGGATGACCAGGATATCCTTTCCCATATGGGAGATGAAGACCGCTTTCTTTAGAAATCCCTTCCATCTGACACATTAACTCTCCTTAATGAATCCACCCTCAACGTTAACTTAGGCACCTCTCAGGATGATAGCATAGTTAAGGTTGGTTAATCTTTAAATCCATAAGAACTAGACGATTTCACTTCGTTCCTAGAAAAATATTACCAAGATTTCACCTGGTCATAAGGTGATATGTCCAGAATTGATCCCAACATTTTTATACACAACATAGTCACGCATCCCAATGTTAATCCGGTTAAACAAAAAATCTGTAAAATACATCTTCGTATAGCTCTCCTTGTTAAGAAAGAGTTGCACCATCTTTTATTTGCTAACTTTATTATATCCATTGACTATCCACAATGGGTATCTAACGTCATCCTTGTAACTAAAGCTTCAGGTAAGATACGCATCTGCATAGACTTCAGGGATCTCAATCTCACCTTTTCTAAAGATGATTTCCCTCTTCCAAACATAGATCAACTCCTAGACTTAATAGCTGGCCATGAGATGCTTTCCCTCATAAATGGATTTTAGGGTTATAACAAGATCCTCATTGCCCACGATGATCAACACAAAACTTCTTTCATCACCCCTTGGGGAACCTTATGTTACCATATCATACTATTTGGTCTTAAAAATGCAGGGGCTACTTATAAACACTATGACATACATTTTTCATGACCTCATCCACAAGACTATCGAAGACTACATCGATGACCTTCTAGGAAAATCCAAATCATGAAAAAGACCATCTTGATGTCCTTGAATCAATCTTCACTCGTCTCATCCAGTTTTGTCTTCATCTTAATCTGCAAAGTGTGTTTTTGTGTTCTAACCAAAAATCTTTTAAGATTCATCATATCTATCCAAGGCATTGAAGTTGACCCAACAAAGGTTAGAGAAATCATTGAAATGCCTCCACCATCTAATATTAAACAATTTTGTAGCCTCCAAGGTAAATTGTAGTCAATTCGACATTTCATATCACAACTTTCTGACCATTGTCAACCGTTTCACCATATGCTCTGCAAATATGTAAATTTTCATTAGGATTTCGATTATTAGAAGGCCTTCGATGAAATCAAATAGTATTTATTATCACCACCCGTGCTTACTCCACCTCATGAAGGAGAGCCATTTTATCTATACATATCCACTTCAGAACATGCTCTAGGAGCTATGCTCGCCCATAGTGATAATCAAGGTCATGAACATGCCATATATTACATTAGCCACACACTCCATGAGTATGAAACATGCTACACCGAAGCTGAAAAACTATGTTGTGCATTATATTTCGCCACCTCCAAACTTCAACATTATCTCCTCAATCACAAGACATATGTCATCACTAGTTTTAATCTGCTTAAAACTATGTACTCTAAACCTTATCATAATGATTGCATAACTCGATGGCTTATGCTTATGACTGAATTTGACCTCAAAATTATATCACAAAAATCTATTAAAGGTTAGGCCATTGCAGATCAACTTATTGATGCACCCCTTCTAGATAATCAACTCCCTCACGAATACTTTCTTGATGAATCCATCAACAACATCGATGAATATGATTTTATCCCCGTTAAAATGACTCTCTTCTTCGATGGTTCTAAATGCCAAAAGAGGGGAGGCGCTGGAGTCATTATCATACCTCCCTAGAATATTCCACTTCGATATCATTCAAACTTAATTTCAAATGTACTAATAACATGGTAGAATATGAAGCCTTAATCATGGGTCTAAATACCACCATTCTCTTAGGTGTCCACATTCTAGAAATCTATGGAGACTCATAACTTGTCATCAGTCAAGTTAAAGGAGAATACCAATGTAAAAATGAAATACTTCAAAAATATAAAGCTCTTATCAACTTCCTCCTTAGTGTATTCGATCATTATAGCATTTAGGAAATTCCACGATCTTCTAACAGGTTTATAGACACTATGACATCTCTTAGATCCCTCATCCCTTTTGAAACAAAAAAATCTAAGGATAAAACTAAAATGTTCACAGTTGTTCAACGCTTAGATCAACCTTCACATCAAAATGAGCCACCTTCTATTAATGCCATTGACAATAATCCACTCAATCTATGGTACCCACAAATATATGACTATTTCACTGAATGTAAACTGCCATTAGACTTATCACACAGTGCTAAATGGTAATTTCTTTAATGTGTTACTCACTTCGTCATCATAAACGATGTATCCTTTATAAATGTAACTTTAATAGTATATTATTACGATGTCTTAAATCACATGAATCAATCAAAACAATCAAAGAGGTCCATGATGGCATATGTGGTGGTCACTTCAGTGGCAATGCCATCACTAAACATGTCCTAGGGTATTATTGGCCTACTATTAGCAAGAAAAGTTTTGGGGAAAATTTGGTGGGTTTATTGCTAATGCTCTAGGAATATAAGTCCCTCTAATTAACTAGTGCATCTTCCATATATGCATGCACGAGTGAAGTGAGTTTTCTTTGCGTTGGCCTTGCAGTAGGGGGATCTAATAGGGGCACTCCACTGACCTTGTGCTAAATCTTGCAGATACCTGTAAGAGAGGAATTTTCTAGGAGAGTGGGAAAGGGAGTGAGAATGTTAGACAAGGGAAACTAATGTTGCAAGTAGAAAATCATATTCTTGCATACACCAGTTAGAAGTTTCATCACATGCATTGAAATTAGGAAGAAACAATATTGCAAACAACAAGACTAAATAGAATTTAATGAACACAAAGTATCAGTAGATTCCTTAGTAAAAAAGGATGGAAACTCCTTGTATTGATGCTCAAGCAGAAATTGTACATAGCATGAGAAATAGAAGAAATTTGAGAGTGGGGGTAATGGAATAATTTTGCTATCTCTTTGATCTTTCACAAGGATTTCTCTCTCCGAATTCACAAGAATAGCTAAGAAGACCATCAAATGAGGAGTGCATTACAATTTATAGAAGAATAACAACTCTTCATCTTCCTAGTGATTCTTCATATACCCCCAATGACGCTTCATATGCCTGAAACTTTTCACATTCCTAGGAAAACATTAAGTCCCCTTTTATAACTGAAGGGTGACTTATTACATTGAAAACATTAAGGGATGTGAAAAGTGCAACCCCAACGCAAGATTAGAATATTGAGGAGAGAGAAAGTTGGGAGGATGAGAGGAGAGAGAAGGAGAACAAAGAGCGAGGGAGAACAATGCCGATGAAGAAAAATCCTCGCTGATCCACTATTCTACTTGACCGATCCGATGCAATGCTCCAATGTAGTGAAATTTGGATCCTCGAATGTCTCATACCATGAGAGGCTTCCTTTAGATGACACACGAACACCGCAAACCAAGTGTTAAAAAATTATCGAATGATTCCATTGGTGACCATGAGCATCACTCATGAAGATCCTTTCTGAAGAGATTGAAGCTTTGGAACAAATCCCACCTTGAATCCTTATAATAATGTGACACTGCTTAGTTGGTTTGAACATGATCCTGATGAAACACATCGTGAATAGTCTGACAGGCGTTGATTGCGAATTCCACCTCACACATACCAATTGAAGCATGAAATGAGTGTCGAAAGACACTATTGAGATCCATGTAAGTCACCTCACTGTCATCTACTCCCACATAGTCCGATGAATGAGACTATACTATTTTCACCCCTACGAATCTGAACTTCATTTTCCTTGACACTTACTATATTTGGAAAAGGCAACTATTTTTAGTAAGTGTCAAGAATTTTCCCTCTTTGGTCTCTAAATGGTGATGTCAACTTGGATGTTCAACTCCCAGTGTGCTCCCTTTGTGAAATCCACCCTTTGGAATAACCTGTTATTTTTAGTAAGTTCCCATAAGGCAACTTACTATTTTTGGAAAGTGCACAAATTAGCTTTTCCAGACCTCAAATGATTATGGTAGCTTGAATCCATTCTTCACACCCTCGGACCAATTCTCTATTTTCTACAGTGCTCACGAGACCACATACTATTTTTATTAAGCGTCAATTTTGGACCAAGGCAACTATTTCAATGATCTCTCCCTACAATACAACCTCTCGTGTTCGGTGTTTCATTCGCATGTTCTTTGGTTGATGATTTTCCGAAATGGTAGTCCCCTATGTAGAACACCTGCTATTTTTAGAAAGTGGGATTTTGGAGGTCAAATTGATGTGGATAAAAGTTTTATGATATGGGTTTTTCCCAATATTGTTCCTCAGAAATCTTGGACCTACCCGATCAGTAGTTTGGGAGATGTTAAAACTTCAAGTTTTTGACCTGACAACACTTCTGAACCCCGTAGCCATTGATAGACCTCAAAAGTTGTAGGTCTTGTTTTCTCATTTTTTCACAATGAAAATCACATTTTGATATGGGTTTTTACTTCTTGTGCTTCCGGTGAAATCTCTCTTCGATTCGACTGCCGGTTTGACGGGAAATCGAGCTTTTTTCTCAATTATGCTAAGAAAGAGACTTCTTCGCTAGGAACACTCCTTGTTGCGGATGGAAGATATATTATGGGATTTTTAATGGTATCTGAAAATTATGAACACAAAAAAAAACTTCATCTTGATCCATGCACCGGTTTGTTAGATATGTTGGAATTTTCGTTTCATGGCCATGAGAGTCTTCAGATGTTTTTCTCCCTCGTTCTTCGTTCTTTAAGCTCTTCGATCAACCTTCTCTCTTGAAACCTCCATGCTATCATGGAGTGGAGGGTATTGTTTCTATGGTGGAGATTTTTCAAGGTACAACAATGGTGAACAGTGCATAGATAAGAGCAAGTTACAGAGCAATGGCAATGTTAAGTTGTGAAAAGGTTAGAAGTTAGAAGTGGGAAAGAAAGCGACAGGAGGATTTTTAAAAATTTCAAAAAATACAAAGCAGGGAGTGAGGTGCATTTTCATGTCCCTCATGTCCCTTAATAATTAAGGGATGAGAGGGACATCAATTTTCATGTGGCACCTAGTTGTGACACATGGTGAGAATCCAACGGCTGAGGGTTTGAGCTAAAAAGCAGCTTGGAAGCACTTGGGGGTTGGAAAGAGGTCGCATGAGGGACTAGGAGCCATTCCTCGCGCTAGGAAAATTTTATATACCTAGTTTCCATCAACAAAAAGGGACATGAGGGAAATTATTTTGCACAACGTGCCTCAACTTGACACTTGGCAATAATCGACGATCCCTCTGTTTTGGCTCCATTAGCTCCCGAGGGCTGAGAAAATGCATTGGAGAGGGTCATATGGGTGACTAGAAAAATCCCTTGGGGATGGGAGAATTTTTATATCCCTCATGTCCCTCGACATAAATGTACGTGAGCATCATCAATTTACATGGTGCGCCAGAAGATGCCACTTGTCAACGATCCGACGATTGAGGGTTTGAGCTCCCGTAAGCACCTGGGGGCTGAAATGGCGATCTTGGAGGTTGTATGGGTGACCAGAGGGATTATAGGGGATGTGATCATTTTTAAGTCCCTTATTTCCCTTTTCTTGAGGGATGAAAGGGACATGAAATTGTGCTTGCTCCTAGAGCTGACATGTGTCCTCATCAAATTTTGACTAACTTCCCGAACTCACTCCTAGAGGGTAACTTGAAACGGTAATATCTTGAGCTCCTGATGGAATTTTTTGATGAAATTGTATATTATATTGACTGAAAATGGAATTATGAATCCAATGGTGGGGGTCTCATGTCTTTATTCCTTCATTTTATCCCTAAAAGGTGGATTTTGGATCCGGTCTTTTAAATCCGCATGGAAAACACCAGTTATAAACCTATTGTGCCAAAGTGTTGTGAAAGATATGATTTCACCATATTGTAGGTCTTGGAATTAAACTTCTTAATATGTCTCATTTGGCTCTTAACTCCATCTAGAGCTCCCGGAATCACTTCCCGAAGCTTAGCAACTCTTTTGACCTTGTAAGCTACTTAGACCTGTGAATCCTATTTTTGATCGAACTACTTCAACTCCTCCAAATCCTTCTTGAATATTCCTAGATCAATTTCATGATGTTCCTAGGCCTTCAATTCAACTTCATGTTTCATTTTTCTCCTTTTTTTCCTTTCCAGGAGGGTTTCTCCAATCCTAGGAAAGTCAATGATAGCCCTTCCCACAACTGCCTGAAAACTGAATTTTTCAAGAATTCCTAAAATCACCTAGGGGATTAAGTTAACATTAATTGAGAGGTCACTGGAGTGATTGGGTATACCTGGTGTTTCTTAGAAGGGTAAAACTTGAAAGTTTGTCACATGGGTATATTTTTCATCCTCGAAAATTGTCAATTTTCTTATTACACATTTGCATGAAAACACCTAATGTCACCAAAGATTATTGTGCATATTTAAAGAAATGTGTTAAATTCCAAATCCACTCAGATCTCATCTATGTCCCTATTCAAGCACTACAACTCGCTCGGGCCTTATGACCCTTTCTTCTTAATGGGGGTTAGACCTCATTGGTGCAATCAATCCTAAGTCATCCCAACAACATCATTCCATTATCGCAACAACTGAATACTTTACTAAGTGGGTTGAATCCATCCCTTTAACCTCAAAAAGGACATATCGTCAACTTTATATATCAAAATATCATATGTTGTTTTGGTATCCCGCATAAACTTGTCACGAGATAATAAAAATCCTTAAAAAAAAAAAGAAGTTAAAAAGATCTATGATACATTCAACATCAAGCTCAATTTTTCATAGCCATATTATCCTTAAGAAAATGGATAGGTTAAAGCCTCTAAAAAACACTTAACAAAATCCTTATGAAAACAGAGACGACCCGGGTAGGAGTCGATATCTCCAAATCCCCTTTGCTCTATGGGCTTATCAAACTAGCATCCGCACACCTACCAGAGCTATGCCTTATTCACTCGTTTATGGCTCGAAGCCGTCCAACCTCTTGAAGTCCAAATTTCATCACTTCGTGTATCTCTCAAATATTTTTTCCCGATGAAGAATATCCTTAAGACCACTTATCCTAACTTGAAATATTAGATGAAAAGATTTTAACATGCCTTGAACATCATTAAGTCTATCAAGAATGTATAACTAGAGCATATAACAAACATGTCAAAGAGCGTGACTTTAAAATTGGTGATCTTGTACTTAAAGAAAATCAAAATGTCACTACATTAGAATGGATTAAACATGGAAAGTTTTCCTCCAATTGGATTGTTCCATACATTGTTACTCACAACTATGAGTCAGGAGTGTATCATCTCGCTTCTCTTGGCTGGGAACCTGAAGGGGAACCTCGAATGCCTTACACTTGTTGTTAAATAATTGATCGTCATGGTAATAGTTACATATAAATCTTGTCACTTCATCATATCATTGTAATTATTTTAAATTATGTGGTCATCCATCAACATCCTAAATATACCTTAAATATGAGCACCACGGCTCTGTTCATTGCATCTTTCATTTCAAGTTCCTTCCTTTGTAGGAACCTCTTGAAAATAATTACACCTATTCATCCTGTACTAAGCAAAAATATCACACGAGGCATGTGTCTGTAGGTCAAGTACATGTTTTATTCCCCTCCCTAAAATGGTTTATTACGGTTTTGCCCTCAACTCAAAAAGGTATGAAAAGATCATTTGGATACTCCTTTTATCGAATATCAAAATATAATAGATCGATCCTCAAGGACATTTATTAACAAGTATAAATAATTATAAAAATATAAAAATTAGACTAATCCCTCGAAGGATACTACTCGTCAAAATTATGAACCGATCCCTCGAAGGATGACCATCTTGTAAAAGTCAAAAGTCAAAAATGTAGACCATACCCTTGAAGGATGGCTACTCATGTAAAAAGGCTTCTCGCATTGATCAACCTTCAAAAATACATCAATATCAAAAGCATCCAGAAAGCTTCCCACATCGATCAACTTTCCCATTATAACAAGCTTCTCGTCGCAATCATTTTCTTCAAAATAATATGTAAAGTTGGGGCATCTTCCCTATGAACCTGTTGAAGAGGAGATCCTTTTCCCCACATTGGCCTACATACACAAAATCCCTTCCATCATCCTAGTAAAGCACCTTCACTCAAACCCACATTTCTATCGTGATTTGTGTAACTACCCATTGATAATATTATTTAACATATGATAAGGCTACGAGTGCAAGTGTTTTTCAAAACCCGTCACATATAGATCAAGTCCATAATGGGGAAATCATTTCATTTTTACCTCATTTTATTTAGTTACATTTTTATATACCATATTTTAGGGTCACAAGTCATTTGGATCAATTAAACATTCAACCACACCGATCATATATAACTAAACATGTTTTTCTTCTTTATATCCATCAAAATCCATCTAAACATTAACGCATTTCAAATGAAAACATATAACACATAACACATGTAAATTAAAAAATAATACAAGCCATAAAACCCATCATCATATATATATATATATATATGTATATATATATCAAAGTTTGATATACATCGTAATCAATGTCCAAAAAATCAATATATGTCATCATCATACAAAAATGGGCTTCTATGAGCCTATGTCATCATATACATCGAAATCAGGTAGTAAAATCTACATCTCCTAGTTGTACTAGCACCACCCTCTCCTCTTGGAGCATGTGTGCCTCCAATAACACCTGTGTCTCCACCCCCTCTAGGAGCACTCGTAACCACTATCTCACCTCTATCTCTCTCCTCGCCACCATCCACTCTCTCCGGCCTCCGAGGTGGTTATCTCACACTCATCGCACTCGCCAGGCCTCGGCGCTACTATGGCCACCCCTTTGGCAGCCACATAATCTACATACAAAGTGGCATCTGGGTAGTTCTTGATGATCAAATCAACATAGTAGTCCCGCTCTGCCCACACAACATCATAGTGAGCCACCGAAATCATCCCAGGATGGAGGTGGTGTTATATGTGATCCCCTCTCGTCTACCGAATGAGCCATCATTGATAGATCCACACTAGATAAATAAGGTCATATGATCCCCAAGGCCTTCCTCAACGAATCCCTATGCCCCTTGTACTTTTCTCTATTTGCAGAGAACTATACAATCTATACATAGAGACTATCTCACTCCCCTATTGCCGTATCCTTCTCAATAATCAGTCCATCTCTATCTACAATGAGGGTATCCCGAAAACCAAGTAGATCATCTTTCTCTCTCTAATCCATGTCTCTCCCTCCCTCCACTATGACCTTCTTGGCCATCATCACTGCAATAACAACAGCTAAGTCATCATTGCCCTCCTCCTCCTCATCCTTAGAATCTAGCTCTTCCGCCCCTACCCGTGCTCCTTCCTCTCGTCCGAGCATGTACTCATCTCACCCAATGCGCAACCCTCGTGCTACTCGAGTTCTATCAAAGCTCCTTAAATTCAGTAACCCACCATGTAGTATACTGGGTAACCCCGCATCATTGATCGGTCACAATCACTACATCTTCATTAGGTCCCGTAGCCCCCGACAACTCAACAATAACGATAGGTCTGGCGTCACCGATGCCTGCAGAGTATCTATATTTGTATCCTCCTACCTATACCGAATGGGCTCACCTGGGAACTCCTTGCACTAGTCCAAAGTATCTTCGAACACGGTCAAAATGAAGTAGCTCATGCTCACCCGCTCTACGTGTTTAAAGCCACATGGGCTACTTTAAACCGAGTAACTCCTAAGGATACTGTGCCAAACAAGTAAATCCAAGTAGAGCCTCCATACAACATCTCCCACTGTAGTCCGCATAATAAGTCTCTATAAAATCCTATCCATCTCTTTTTCCCTAAACGGCCCCTATCTAACCTCCACCTCATGAAACCAGGTGCCTGATCACCAATGCCCCATAACAACCTTGTTGGTCGAGCAATGGTAATATGCTCTAGAGCCTAAACATGTAAGAGAAAACCAACATCAATCCCGTAACATTTGTGAGTCGCCCAAGCCCAAAAATCTTTGAATGTCTGAGCAAGAAGTGTAGGCCACCACTCAAAAACAATACGTTGCTCTATCATCTCGACCATAACCCCTGTCATCATCCATGGAAAGTGACCAATACCAGAATCTGACAAGACATAACACATGATGACCATCATAATCATAGTCATTAGATACAACCCTCTATCTCGTGTGAATAGACACAACCATGACAAAACCCCGACTCATATCCGATGTCTGCAACATCCTCCCACATAATCTCATCATCACACCATCTCTCTTTGCCTCGTAATGGTTTACATGACTACCCCATGAATCACAATCTCAAGATGTGGTGAGCATCCTCGAGAGTAATGGTGATCTCTCCTATGGGCAACCAAAAAGTTTTGGTGGAAGAGTTCCACCTCTCTAACAATGTCAGTATCAAGCCCAAACATCTATGGATCCATCTGTAATGTCTCATAACACCAAAACCAATAGCCTCTACATGAGCCCAATCATCATCTGACATATCAGTCCTCACCTCCTCCAAAATCAATGGAATGTGATCATGAATATTCAATTTTGCATCCACCTACAAAAATAAACAAACCCACAATTAGTATCATCAATAAATATAACAACATATCAAAATCAACAAAATACACACATCAATCCTTTTTTTTACACCAACAACATCTAAAAACATCCATGACTCATATTCCCTTTATCAAAAATAGAAACTGTAAAAAATACAGGTGAATCGCCAACGATTCATCTCAATCACCAACTAGTCTTCTTTTAATTGCTGACGATTGCATCAATCACCAACTAGTCTTCTTTTAATTGCCGATGACGATTGCATCAATCACCAACGATTTTGGCTAGGGCACCCGTATACCCCAAAAATGGTAGCAAAAACCTAAATCTACCCAAAATCACACAAAAACAAAATGAAATCGACTTACCTTGGTCGTTGGTGGTTTTCTCTGTCTGCTGGAGGATGCCATCATGATCAAATCACTCAAAATTGATTGAAAATGCTTGGAAATTATTTGTCAAAGCCGTTTTACCCTACGGTTAAAATAAAAAAATAATAATTGGGTTGGGTAGTTATATACCCCACTTTTATCACGATTCAATCACCGATGTTTCTACCTACAATCATAGGTGATTACCCTAAATGGAAGGGATTCACCATGTTTTAAGTAACCATTACCATTTGCACCCTTAAACATGATAAACAATCAATTTTTCACAAGTGTGTCACTTTCAAAAAACCCAAACACCTAAGTCAAAAAAACAAAGACTTGCTTGATTTCTAGCTTTGTAACTTTCTAGAGTATTAACTATTTGGAAATAATTATCACTATCAAACCATAATTCTTAGTCATGCTGCAAATCCCTCTAAACATTATGAATAAGAAATTAAACCCTAGCCATGGCTGTGATACATTGCAAAATAAACATTAGTTGGGTTATCGGAACCCCCTTGCATCATCGATGTTGATAGTACTCGAAGAGGCCTCAAACCACACATCATTCTCCACCTAACATGTGATATCTAAATGAGTGTAACTATGATTTGGAAACTTCTTTAACAATGTTAGAATTGAGTTTGGTAGTTGTTAAAATACTTGGAGAAGGGATGTTTGAATGCGTACAAGTGGGATGACATGACTTCTTGACCTATTATGATGCTTCATTCCTATAGTGAGTAATGCCCTAATGAGTGTGGATATGCTTTTATGATATTTAAGAAGCCTTGGGTGCCTTTTTTAAGAGTAGGAAGTGAGTGTATCAATGTAGTTCCATATGATTTCCAAGTGTGTAAATGAGAGAGTCTATACTTTCTTATATAGGGTTCCAAAGGTAAATTATTGAAGAAAGGATGACCCAAAGGGAGTAAAGGACTTGTTGAAAAATGTGAAACTAAAAGCAAAGATGGAGGATATGCAGGTGAAAAATCATACAAATAGGTCAAGATCGGATATAAAATCTTGACCAAATTGTATTGTTTTTCCTACGAATGAGACACGTGAAAACTAGATTTTGCATCTTGTCAATTGGGATTTTTCTAGGGATTTCATACATTAGACTCTTAGAATTTTATCGGCATATCAATATGTATAACTAATCAAGTTGTATAAGAGATCTCGAGATGTACTACATAGGGATAGAAAGAGTGTGTTTATCTTAATAAGAGTGTATTGTCAAAACGAAACATTTCAAAGAGTAAATTGCTAAATTTGAGTGTCTATATTTTCCCCACTTTAAATATAAAATGAAAATTACATGCTTAAAGGAAAGATACCTAAGTGTGTAGACACACTTTTTATTCACTTGGAGTTTGTTTTGCAGTTGTCCTATTGTTCTTGGTGTTGTCATACTCCATGATGAAACCTATAAAACAAAGTGTAGTCAACGTCTATGAGAGAAAACTGAAATTTAACTCAAGTATAAAGTGTAATATGTAAAAATTGCATTTGCATAAAGTGAAAAGAAAGAGATGGAAAAATGTGGAAGGACTACACTGTTTATTTTATAGAGGAAATTTCATTCTTTGCTTATGCTTAGAGATTTGTATTTTTGAACTTGTGAAGGTTTGGGGGTGATCAATCCCCAATACACAAAACCTCATCCTGATCTAGCTTATATAGGTCTTCATTAATCAACATATAGGACGAGGCTTTTATTACTAATTGTTTCTTCTCTAAAGCATTCATTCCCTCTGGCGCCACACCCATTCGTAAGAAAACAACAATATCTTCCAAGTCGAGGGCTTGCATTATAATTTGAACAATTGTACATATGGCATTGTGTCCTCATTCTCTCGCACGTCCTCTTTGAGTTAATTCATGACAAATGGTCCGGTCCCAAATTTCTTTTTCCTGGTTTCACGATGATCGAAAATTCAAACTCTTAAAACAATAAGATCCACCGACATATGTGCCATTACAGAACATGCTTGTTTACCAAGTACTTGAGTGCCATATGATCTGTGTAAAAGATGAACGAAGAAACCAATAAGTATTTCCTGAACTTATGTAGCGCATAAATCTTAGATAATGCTTCACGCTCCATGGTAGTATAATTCTGCTCTACTTGCGTTAACTTTCTACTTGCAAAACACAAGGGGTGATCAAAAATTCCTCTCTAGGTTGTGCTAACACTGCTCCTATGGCCATACCCGATGCATCAACATGTACATGAAAGGGATTATCCCAAGAGGGAAAGCAAAAATGGGTGTAGTAGTAAGTTTCTCCTTCAAGGTGTCAAAAGCCACCTGTTGTGCCTCTCCCCAATGAAATTTACTTTTATGTTTTAACAACTCCTCCAATGGCATGGAAATCTTGGCATATCCTTTGATAAATTTCTTGTAATATCCCATGTGCCCTAAGAATCCACGTAATGAACTTTGACTGGTAGGATCCTCCAATCTTGAGATAACGAAAACTTTGGCAAGGTCTACCAATAAGCCTTCCTTGCAAATAATGTGACCTAGTAGTGTGCCAAATGGAGTAGCAAAGACACATTTATTAATGTTTAGAGAGATACTTAGCTACCTGCACCTCTCAAACATTAATCTCAAATTGTCACAATGATCTCTTACTAATCCATATACTGCAAATCATCCCAAGAAACTTGTAGAAACTTATGGATGAAGTCTTGAAATGCCTGCACCACAATGCATGAAAATATTGTAGGTGCATTCTTCAGTCCAAAAGGAATGACCGTATAAGCAAAAATTCCCCATTTAGTGGTGAAAGTAGTCTTCTCCCAGACATTGCAATTCTTACTTGATGATAACCAGAGAATCCATCTCGTAAAATAATAGATTTCTTGCCTCTTTACACCCTCCATGATCTCCTCAGTAAATGGGGTTGGGAAAGGATCTATGACACATGCAACATTCAAGTCTCTATAGTCTACACATATCCTTATCCTTCCATCCTTCTTGATACTAATCACCATTGGGCTCACCCATTTAGATTCCTCAATTTCAATGATTCCAGATTGTATCATCTTATCAATCTCCTCCTTAACCTTTATGCACAAATTCGGGTTCATCTTATAGGGCCTCTTCCCGATAGGGTGCACACCTTCCTTTAACTTAATTTGCATTTCCCCTAAGGAATGATGAACTCCCTTCAATTCATGGTATCCAGCAGAACAATGTTGGAAGTCGTGCAAGAGCTCAACCATTTTTGAAACCTCCTCGGTCTATCCAAAGCAATCTCCAATGACAACTTTAGTGCCAATGTTGACCTTCTTTGTTTTCAAGGGCTCATGGTAGGCGTGTGCTTTCTCATCCACTTTGTCCAATACCGCAGCATACCTGTGTATCAACATCCAAATTTTCTACTTCCTCGCATCATCTATCATGTACACTAACTTACCTTATTCTCTTTCTAGGAAAGCGCGCTAAAGCTTTACGTCTTCTACCTACTCTTCCACAAAGTGTGCCCCCAACTCAAGTTCTCCTAATAAATCAAGGATTTTATCCTTAGTCATGACACTATCTCCCAAGGTAAGGCACTTGACTACTTGCAACACCTCATTCACTAATGGCTTAGGAGATTGATACTAAAAAGTTTGAATAATATCCGCGGTCATCTCTTGCCAATTTCCCATCTAAAGTGAAGTAGCTATGAATGGATATACCATGTGCATGCACAACCCTACAAGGTGGAATAAAAATTATGCACCCATAGTGAAGGAGGCAAGGCTTCCGGGCCTATCATCTAGGATTTCTCACACTCCTGGACATGGAATGAGGCGGGCTCCTTCCCATGGTAGTCACATATCTTAGATGGTGCATTACTTCGAGAAACCTAATAGAGAGCGCAATTCTCACTTCACGCCACTCTAGAAGATTGTCTCGATGTGTCACCCACCAACGCGTTGTTGTCCCGCACAAGGTATAAGTAAGCATATTCCTCCTCTCTACTTGACATGTCCACTAGACTTCCTTCGGAAACACATTAGGGTTTCCCTCCCCAATATAACTTGGTAACTACCTTCCTCTCGGTGCCAAGCGTGCGTGCTCTGGTAACTCAAGTGACAGAGCCCTTCCACTGTCTTCCAATCAACTCATAGGTCCCATGCGCCCAATTTTCACATGCAATGTTGGTTGTGTCACTCATGGACTAAGAATATTCCTAGTGAATGAATCCTTCTCTCGATGGATGGATAACTTCGGGGTCCTTGATGGTGCGCACATATATTCTATCTAGATCATCTTCTCCTAAGGGTTCCGCATAAGGTGCAGATCTTTCATTTTTCAGTGGGATAATCATGTGCTCCTTATTGTTCTCAAAACTAATGTATCCCTTATTGAAGCAAAAGTCAGTGTTATTCATGTAACACTAGGGGCATCCAAGTAATGTTGGGAAATTTTCTACCTCAGCGAGTTCTAGAACCTCAAAATCCCCAAAGTAAAATTCTCCCTTGAATGGTTATGGATGCATCCTTCAAAACCCGATGGGCATAGCCTTTGTTCTATTAGCCATATATAACACATTTGAAGATGGATGTAATGGGGCCTCCCCATCTGATTCCATGCATCTAAAGTGAGAACATTGACCTCAACACCCATGTCAATCAGAATGTTTATAAGATCCATTCATCCACAACTGCATTTAATGTGATTTCTTTGTCATAATCAATACTATGAGGGAGTATATTAACATGTAATACTTGCCTCTCGCACTCACCTCCACTGTGTGAATTTTTTTCTCTTAGCCACTCCCCTAATAAAGGGATAATATTCTCCTGGCGCAACATATTACACACTTCTCTAACCTCATCTATGTCCTTATGAGGGACCTCAACACTCTTTTTTGTCCCATCTTTCGTGACTTCTCCTTCGGACATTAAATCTCCCTTTGCAAACTCCTAATCACCTCCATCAACTCTTGGTAAATCTATTTCTGATGAGTTGGATTAGGGTATTTACCATTTAATACCTCTTCTCTTGTAATGAGGGGCATTTGCTTTGGTTCTTCCCTGGCGCGTGCGGCCTCGCCCACATGGTTACTAAGACAGGTTCCAACTTAGAGTCATGCACTACCCTAGGCATCTATTGCGGATCATATTACTTCACACTCACCATCCATGTGCCCTTGTCCTTCCTCTGGTTCTAGCTCATGTGCTCATATAACTCAGGGCACTCCTCATACTTATGATTCTTCCTACACCATGAGCATTGCAAAAAATCTAGACACTCACGCTTGTAGTGTTTAGTAGATCCATAATTGTAACATGTTCCACAAGAAAATTCACTCCTATTTCCTCGACTGTCACGACATCTCGAAACCTCCACAAAACCCTCTTCCTCTACTTCCTTTATCTCCGCACCCTTCAAATTGATGTCCTTCATTCTTTGAACCACTCCCAATGCTGGTTTGGTGCACACTAGTATCAATGACATCATGGATTTGTTCTATCAAACAAGTCCTTCATATCATGGGTCGTAGATGTACAAATCTTACAATAACATGACACATTCTTACGGATCACACATTACAACAATGGGCATCTACTTGCATCATGATCCCCATGGAAAATTTCACAATCTACTAACATAGCGTGCACCAAATTTTGAGGGAAACTATCCTTGGTATGTCCTTCTATCTCACAGTCTGTACATTGAATTCCATTGCATGTTTCATGATCCAAATTCGAAGATAGTTTTTCAAGCCTTTTCCATGGTAACAATCTTCACTTTCAAAAATGGGCTTACCCTAGTGTTAATGCTTCCGATGGCTTTAGCATGCAAAACAGCCTCTAAGGCTTTATCTGGATCCGTGAAAGTATTATGTGAGAGTGCTTGTCTGAAAGGTGTTATCAATCCTCCAATGAAGCACCGAGCGGTGAGAAGGATGGATATCATAAGACAAGTTTGAAAGAAGATTTTAAAGTGCACATCATACTCCCGCACACTCTCTACCATATCTTGTTGAATTTCATTGAGCGTATGTTGGTCCAAAAATCATCGGTTGGGCGGATCTATGGATAGGCAGCCGGCGGTGTGCAGGGCATAGCCCCTCTTTGAGACAACAAAGTGAAACTGGTTTATTGCTATTCTACTAGTAGGAATCTGCACAAGTCCTACAGTATTCTACCTTCAGGGGTTTGGGATCTCATCCCAGTTGGGGTATTTCCGACTATGAGCAGAAAGGGATGAAGGGAAGAGAGGAGATAAGATAGTTCTGAAGGGAGAAAAGAAATGAATTCCAAAGCAGAAAGGTCAGAAGGTTTATGTTTTGGGATTGGTAATAAATGGAGCCAAACCTACTTGCATAAACAAACAAAGCAATACTGATGAGCAAATGACAAAAAAGTAGAGATAGATCTAACAGAATAAACACACAGATCTGACATAAGAAAGGTCTGATGCACATAACACATGTATTCAGCACAAAGTCTCAATATTTGTATTAATGTTTTCTTCTATTACAAAAAGTACAAAGCCTTTTCTTCTCACTTCTATTTTTCATCTAAAAAATTTCCACCCTTGAATACAACAAATATCCAAGTATATATAGAAGGAGAAAAAGAGAGAAGGCAAAAAGAAACCAACAACTAATTACAAAATATTTACAAAATATCTAAAAGTCAACTATTGACTTTGGGGCAACTTGGTGGATGACAACATCTCATGGTGCAACATGGATGATGTCATCATTTGTGCCAACAAACTTTTAAATATTACAAAAAAAGAACATCCTAGGAAGAAGGAGCCTATTCGTCGTCGTCCCGCAGTTGGAAGGGAGTATCCTACTTTTACTCAGGAGAGGAAATATGGAATTAAGTACGATACTCCATGAATTTACTAATCATCGGTTGAAGTTGATCCTGAGCAGGACCCTTGGTGTGATCACCGATGACTTCACAAGTCTCCCGTTCATCTCTGAGTCTCTCTGGGAGCTTGAAGTATTCATTACCTGCCTCCATCAGGTATCCAACAAAATCATGGCAGGCCAGAAGGTTGTTGATAGATTCTGCGTCAAAAGTAGCTTCTGACCCTAACCCTTGCGACGTGATCTCCTTAAAGATCCAAATAGTGTCATCTGCCTTCCTCAAGGCGTATGATGGGGTGAGCAAGCCTGGAGACATTCTTAGGAAAATCTGCTCCATTTGATGCATTGCATCCAAGGCTTCCTCCTTGATTTTATCAATTTTTTCCAGGACGAATTCCATCTGATCGACCCGATAGTCCAAAGCAGCAAGGACTTTGTTGGGTGCTCTGGGGTGATCGAAGACGCCAAATTTCACTAAGTCATCGACTGGGTAGTCAAGCATCTTCTGGAACGTCTCATGTTGTAACCTAGCATGGTCCAACTCTTGGGAGATAGGTCCCACAATCGCCTGGAGGTCCTTGTTAGCTTGAGCAATATTCTGATATAGCTCGTGAACTTTGTGATTAATTCCTCACTATCTTTGAGGATCTGGTCTCTCCAGGCGGATATTGCCATGCCTTGTTCACCAATCTTGGCATATTTTTTATCTTTTCCTGGCTAAGGGCCTCAGGAGTTTCAGTGGTAGTTTTAGGAGGTGCACTACCCATTTTCTGTAGGGCTTGGAGAAGATGTCTATTCTACTCTTTCAGTATCCTCTTCTCTTCCTTTGCTTCCTGAAGCTTTTTGCAAAGGGCATCCACTGCAGATAGGGCCTCTCCCTGTAGGCTTTTTGAGGATGTTCCCATCGTGACCTATGTCACTGTATAATCTGTAGGAGACAGATCCTTTTTATCTTTTGTGGGATCGGGATACACGATCTCCATTACCCTTTCACCTGAAGCACTCTGAGAGAAGTGGGTTATTGGATTTTTCTTCTTAGCTCCTTTTGTTGGGATGACGGAGAAGTCCATAGGTGCAATGGGGACTTTCCTCTTGTGTTGGCTCAGGTGTTGGGAGATCCATGCTGGACTTAAGGGAGTGGGACCAGAGGGAGAAGAGGGAATGGAGGAAGAGGAAGGAGCAACTACAGTGAACTCGGGGAAATGGGTCGAGACGCTTGGCGGTGGCATTGATAAAGAAGCCGAATCTCCAACGCTTACAGGGGTAGGAGTCACTGCAGGAGAGGAAATAGTGGGGGTGGAAGGGATATGAGAGATGAGGGAAGAAATACTAGGGATAGCTCCGCGAGGGAAGAGAAGATGGAGGAAGAGGAAGGGGGAACAGTAGAAGACGGGGGAGAAGACACAACCAAAGGAGTGGTTGCTTGAGTGACACGAGGAGGGGAAGGAGGAGCAGGAGATGAGATGTTAGGAAGTTCAATAGTTCTGAGTAGTGGTGACATCCACGAGTGGATGTACCGCGTTGGAACACTTACCACTGCTTCTTTTTTTGGGGAGATAGGGCGTACGACCTGCTCTTGGCGCGAAGGAGGACTCTCGGGAGCTTGCTCTTGAGTAGCGCTTGATTCCCCTTCTTTGTCTTTCCTTTTCCCTTTGGCAAGTGCTTTGGTCTAGCAGGTGCATTACCTAAGGGAGACATGGTGAAGTCTACCCCAAGGTAGATGAGACCGTTATACCTGCACCAATGTTCTGTGCGCTGTAAAGTGCCTTTGACTCTTTCCTCAATAGTTTGAGGTGCCTTTGCTCTGTCAATCTTAGCAAATGGCCAATTTTCCCCATCCGTATCTAGATAGACCTGATCAACTTCTTGATCAGCCGTTTGGTAACCTTTTGGGACAATGGCCACACCATACTGGATGATTTCTGCTAGGGCCAGGTGGGAGTGATCCTTCCTTCTAAGCTCGACCTCATGATATAGATCGATGTAGACATCCTCGATCTGTGGGACGTGGATTGGATCGAGCTTTACCTTTGGGAGGCAATTATGAGGATCGAAGGTTGGCCTTACTGGGAAATTGTGTTTCAAGTTGAGCAATTCTAGCTCTGTAAACATTTCCCGGGCTTTGGTGTGAGAAGTGCAGGTGTACCTACCCACTATGAGGGGGAATGGAGTTCTACCCTTCTTTCTTTTTAGGCACTTCTCATGATATGTGATAAGTTGCTTGACAACTCCAATAGGATCAGCTTAGGCCCCGCATACCTTGGCAGCTTGGTGGGCTCCCCTAAGAAGTTGGCGGCCCTGAGATAGGTGAAAGTGGGGAATTACATAAATAACACTCCCCACTTCTCTGTGGCAGTTACTATGCTCTTGGTCATCCGACCGTGAGTCATATTGGGCCTCAATAGGTAGATGATGTCGTAGAAGAAGGCATCGTTGATCTTGTTGAACTATGGGATGTTGTTTTCCAGTCTCAACTCTGGATAATATTCATATATTTTTACTTGGGGCCATACCCCGCATCGACTTAGTGCTGGGTAGTCTCTTTCGAGGCAGCAGCGTAGACCACGTAGGAGTTCATGTAGAACCTCCCGTTGTTGAGAGTTGTTGGAGCTGCTCGGAGATGGTGCTACTGATGATCTCCGCCCATTCAAAACGTTGATTTGGAACATTTTTGCTCATCATCTCCATGTATCTGAGCATCCATTTATGAAATTAATGGGCATCAGGAAGCCCAAATACCCTGCTTAGGAAGGTTATGGTGTCACTCAGCTCCTCCAAGAAGTCACTGTGATGAATAATCTGTGGCCACCATGTTATTACCTTCTTATTCTTTAGATATACTTCGTTCATTAGCTGCATGCATTTGTCTTCATTTTCATCCCATGCCTTTATGCAGTCTTCTTGGCTTATTGCTACGAAGTGCCGGTGGTGGGGGATACCCAACATGATTTCAAAGTGTTGGGTAGTGAGGTTGATTATAACCTCACCCTTTTCATTCTCGACACACCTTGTGTCCTTATTGTAGCAGTGGCCACCACCATCATGAATTCGTTGTTCACCGCGCTCACGGAATTCCCCCAACGAAGTGTAAGCCATTTCGACTAATTTGTCCATCCATGGACTGCCTGTGACCCTTCTGGTTTTGGCCCAGAAATCTTCCATATCAATGTGGCTGAGTTCTGAATCCCTGATGTCTAAGTCACATTCTGCAAGGGACTCGGGCATCCTGACCCTTTGGTACTTATACTTCATTTCTTCCTCTATGAGTTTGGCCTTACCCTTTGACTTGGTTGGCCTCTTACTTGATGAAGACATGTGTGAATCTGAGTTCAGTTGTTGATCTGCAAGAAGAAGGAGTGAATTCCATCGCAGAAGAGCCATGTTAGCCGTTAAATTTTCCATTAAAGCTTTGCAGAATGGAGAGTTAGTAATTTAGAAGCTTCTGGGTTTAAGGCACAGTTATACTATAGGATGTAGGGTCAGAAAAGCAAGGCACAATGCTGGAGAGTGTTGCATAGATAAAAACAACGCAAAGGGGTGCAGGGTGCACAAAGACTACACAAAACACTCAGATGTTGATGTAGGCAAGATTGCACTTGCGTCATATGAAGGGTTTAAACTGGGCGCATATTATCTTGGTGTTGCAAGGTGACATGGTGCACCAATGACACATATATGGAACATGTTGCAGAACATTTTTATGTGCCACAAGGGCGCATGTTTAAATGGTGTAGCACTGAGTTAAGATGCACCGTTCTTAGCTTTGGTGCGGCGCAGGGAGAGTCTACATGGCATAAAGGCTGGTGTAGCTAGATTTGCACTTGCGCCTGCGTTAGGGTTTTGAAAGTTTTATAGGGTGCATGAAGGATGCATGTTGCAGGCAGGGACAGTGTGCCCAATGACACGACTACTTTTTTTGTGCAACAACGCATTTATTTGTGCCAAAGAAAAATTCATAGCTTTGGATATATTAACTTTAGATTTTCTCTCTCTCTCTCACAGGTTTGTGGTTTTCGGCCTCTTTCAACATAGATTTAGACAATGAGGGGAACAAAGCAAAGAGGATCCTGGATTCATTTTCGAGACAAAGCCCTCCAGGCTAGCAGATTTGGAAGGAGGGTAAAACCGGTTTGGGGGAGAGAAGATTGTAAAATGGGTTGGAGGTTGTGTTTTATTTCTTTAGATTCATTTCTTTGTTTTTAATAACAACCTCTAAAAACAATATAGAAAACCCACAAACAATCACCACAAGAAAAGCAAAGACCACTTACCAGGAATATATAGAATGGAAGAAACGATACGGGGTCCACGAATGTGACGTAAAGCGACATGGGGATGACAAGAAGCACTGACAGGTGCAGAGGAATAAAAATTTTCACATGTTTTCAATCATGAAAATGACAGGTCGGATGCGCCTATTTATAGCAAAAGGTGTAATAAATGCACCACCAACTTTTTCAAAGGGTGCACCAAAACAGATGCCAACATGGAATTATTTGTGCCATGACACGGATTTGGGATTGTCGACATTGCCTTTTCAGCGCCTTGGCGCACCGTTCAAGGGCACAACAATTTTAGTGTCGACAGGGTGGCGCATGCACCTCGGTGTAGGTTTGAATGGCGCATCATGGGAAGGCGCAACATTTGGAATGTCAGTACCCAAAGGATGCACCAAAGGAATAGAAGGGGTGCAAATTCATTTGGTGTTGCATGAATAAAATCTGCGCCCAGCCAAAAAAGGACCAAATGACTAAGTTTGAAAAACTAGATTTTTCGGAAAGGGATTTTATGCCAATCCGAACGCTAGGGGACCTTAATGGGGAACCAAAACAAAATTTTGGTATGGTTACCTGCAAAATTTCCCTTGTCAATTTTACAGGATAACAAACAAGACCGATGCTCTTTTGCTCAAACTCAAGAATTTGGAACTCCGCCAAAAAGGCATCACATAGTGCATTATAATCCAACATCGTATAATGTGGGTCATACTTACGCTACCAGCTATGCATGCACCCCTGTAATGTAGTTACAAACTGACTTACCTTTTACTTTGGAGCAATGATACCCTTAGCATGCCATAGAAACTCACATATGTGCACATGCTCTGTAACATCCTCCAAACCCTTATAATTAGGAAAATGTAGAGACATCTCAAAAACACTTACTGAGGTGGTTGAGGTCCTTGTCCACCAGATCCCGAGCCTTGGTTCCCTCCTCTATTGCCTCCACAACTATATCCACTAGATCCACTAGTTCCTATTCCTCCTGATCCACTAGATCCTCCTCCCATCATAGATAAGTGGCCCGACGCGATTGCGCTCTACATTCCCATCGTTGTACTAAACTACGTGCTAATATCCGTGATGTTGAGCCAATTCTAGATGTGATACCCAAACTTTGTATACCCACACCTTGCCCAAATTGTGTATCAAACAAGATACCTACAAACATCAGAAATGTCTATGCTATCATAGATGTACTAAATGAAAAATTATATCAACTAGGTGTCGCTCAACTACAATACCAATACCAATTGGATTAAAAAAACTTATGTCAGGAACTATAAAACTAAGCGTAAGGGTCTGGTCACCATGTGGGTTAAGATGAGCACCTACGGTTCTTCTCCTTCCTTCATATGATGAGATCTCTCCAGAAAGTTGAGGGGATTTCTCTTCTGTGCTTATGAAGATGGGGTAGCTTAGACCGTGCATGTGCCACATCCTCCACATGAACCTCAAACCCTTCCCACAACGTCTGCCTCCATAATTCCATCACTCCCACACCTTTGCGGTGTCTCTCCAACTCCCTTTCTCATGCTTCATTATACTTGAGCCGCCTCTCCTCTCTCTCCATTTTCACCGTAAGTTCCGCCATCCTTCATCAAACCAGCTCCCGCACCCTTCGTGCCTAGTGTGAAGTTAACCAACTATAGGAAGTGCCTCCATACTCAGAGTGATGATAAAAATCTTAATGGCTAATGTCATAAGATGTAATAACGATCCTCTTGGCTCCTGTAAGAACTCAAACTCAACAATCTACGGGCAAGAATACGTAGAAACCATGTATTCCAAGGTATAACTAGTCAACACTCCACTCCACCAATGATCAACAACATGATTCCAGTGTCAAATTAGCATCATGCAGCCTCGATACTCTTCTTGGGTCCAAACATGAGGTCTATAGTACCAACTCTTCCTTGATGCATATGCCGATAACCATTCATACAACTCTACTGGAAAACAACAAAAGAATGTCTCATAGAGCTCATGATACAGGTGCTCCTCTACCCATTTATGTGCATCAAACTCAGATCTAGTGTTAAATCGCTGAGCAAACTCATCCTCTGTGCTCTTAAGCCAAGTCTCGATGTTGTCCAAGGTCAAGTGTTCTATCATCACACACCATTCTCACAACATCTTCAAAAGAGGTCTTGGAAATGGAACCAAAATGTAGTCTTGTTTCCTTCTCCCTTTAAATCCCAAATTCACCGGCCTATCACCCAACATAAGTTGGGCGCTCACCCGAGGCACGAGTGGGCTTCGAGCCCCTCTTTTATGTGATCCTTGTAAGAATGTTTTGCCATTAATGGAGGAATGGTTGCAGAACTAGAAACACATGCATTTAATCTAATACAAAGGTAGAGGAACTAGCTCTAAGCAAAAATGCACCATGATGTAAATGTAAACACTACAACAACATAATAGAATCAGATCTGAACCATAAAAATAAGAAGAACACACTAGGGTTGATCCATAGACATAGATACCCAAAACAAAGCATCATATATTGATTATAATTTTTTATAGTAGCCATATTACATCAAAAAGGGTCATATCAAACCGAATACATCAAGGAATGACAATCTAACCCTACAAAATGACTATGCACAAAGAGACCTAGCTATGTTCTTTCATCACAACCCCTGTTTCAGACCTGAGTGCATTCATGCATAACATCATCCCTTCCTAGCCTCTCTTCTAGCATCAACCTCTTCTTCTTTTCATCTAAATGCCTCCTTATATAAAAATGGGGCTCTCCTTTACCACCATAACCTTATCCATGATCAGGTCGCATGCCAGGTGGAAATGTGATTCTCCATACTTGAGTGCTTATGCCAGCTTGCAAAAACCTCCACTAACTATAATGATCCTCCTCTGGAATATTCCTTTCATGGAATATTATTTCCTTGAGCTCAAGACTCCAGGATGGAACCTTATCCACTTGTCACGCCTACTCGACCCTTGACCTTTTTTTCATGCGATATGATATTCGATGAAATGGCTAAGTCCTCAAACCCTATCCTTATTTCACATGCCAACCTTTTCTCCTACACGCCATTCTTTGAGCACCTTTTCTTGTTCTTGCCTTGCAAGCAGCGATCTTCCTCTCGCTCCAGGACTTAGTCACTTTTCGAGGCCCAACATGTAGGATATCTCTTTCATTATAGGTTATAGGTGACATCTACGAGATTAGTGCAACACAAAGGTAATCAAATGTGAGGGTTAGTGAACATCTAGCGACCACAGGAAAAGCCAATTTCGAGGTTTTACGCAGACCCACGACACCCAACTAGGGTCTCGGTGCATAGGCACCTCAAGCACGGTCTAGGAACCCCGGTCCATCCCGATCTAGATATCCTATAATTTTCTGGGTTCGGTTACGAAACTCTGTGTTCTAATTATAACAATTTTCTAGCTTCACACACCTCTAGATTTATTGTGAATCAAATAATTATTTTATCCTCTTTCTTGCTCTTAGGGTTCTAAATTATCTTGCTTATTTCTTGTGTCATATATGTGCTATATCTTGTTTTATTTATTACATGTGACTCGAAATATCTTATAAGGGTTTTACTGAAAAAAACTTATTTTTGTTAAATTAGTTAGATCACCATCTCAAAAATCTAACCAAAAGCTCAATGTGGTCTTTTGTCACCCACGGAAGCCCTAACATGACCTCACCACGATTGTCCTCATAGGTACAACACCGTAGTAGGAAGCCTACATCCATACATGTCCTTCTCCCGATACATATGACCATAGCTCATAATAAACTTGAGCTAGCATAGCTGCTCCAAAAGTGAAAATTATCACATGCTCAACTATATCTTCTCGCTTTCTTAATGCCCATGGAAACCGAGCTCTAATTGAGTTTGGATATGCATAACATGATATTTCCATCATCATCAAATAAATCAACTAGATCCTTGACATCGTTGGATGATACTAGGTCTCAATATGGAATGCCTTGAATACAAATGCAATTTGTGGTGCGTTTGCTCCAAATAGTCGGTGTTAGTGAAACCAACCTACCCTCTACTATGATAGGCACTATTGGTGCCCCCAAGATTGATAATCTCAAAATATGATACATGTCCTCCAACGTGATCGTCATCTCTCTGATCCTCAACCATAAGGTATTGGTCCTCAGATCCCATCTATCAATCAATGCAATGATGAGACTTCTATCTCTTGGCACCCTCGATAATGATGAAATCCACACAATCACATTGCATCTAAATGATCCCACTCGCATCACCAACATCACCCTCATAGTCCCCAACAAGGTGGGGATCTATCTCTCAAATATAACATGTCTCAAGCCTACAAAAATAAACCAAACAAAGCTATCATTAGCATCTAGTCGACCAAAATCATCATTTTCTATCAAAAATTATCCATATCTACATGGTCGATGTCGACCTAATCATGTCGACACCAACTTTAGTTGGGTCAACGCTGACTAATCTCGGTCGATGGTGACCCATTTGGTCACCGTTGACTAGACCTTTGAGCCCATCAATTTCTAAAAATAAAAAAAAAATCAAACACTAAGATTTTGGACAAATCGCTCTTTGTGACCTCGGCACTTCCTCCCTCCTCCGCTGAGACTCCATTGTGATTGAATCTCACACTCTTATATCACTTAGAGATTTTGATTGTCACAATCATGCGGTACAAATGAGCTTAGTCGACCAACCACATTGCTTATATAGACACGCCAACCCAGTCGATGATGACCTATCAAGTCGCCATTGACCTCAACAAAATTGTTGTCGACCCCACTCATTTGCCATTGACCCAACCCTAATTTTAATCTTTTGCTCATCTCATCCAAATTCCTCATCAACTACTCTTTTCTTCCAGTTTTCCTTGCGTGTTACTCGTACCACAAATTTATTTGTCCCATTGGAATCATCTAGCTATTTTTGGCCCATCTTATCTCATCACGCTTCCTTCATCGATCTAACTACCCAATCTGCGGCCATCTTCGTGTCCCTCTTAGGGAACCATTTGTTTCTTCACACACACACCACTTTGTGGCCATCTTTAATACTCTTCCTACTCGGATGCATATTTTTATTTCTCATGTATGAAGGATATAACATGTTTTGCCCCCGTCTTGTCAAACTATTGTTCGATCATCCTTTCATTTATTTGTGCATATTTTGATGTTTGCCTTTGACCCATTGGTCCCATAGTTTGCACATCCATCCGAGTGGATTCCCATTGGATTCCCTCCATCTTACAATGGTTTTCACCAACTCATACACTCATAAGACATTTTTTTCATCTCCGTTGAGGCCGTACTTTGTTCCTCTCATCAAGTGATTCCAAAATCACCACCATAATTTTGTTTTTGTTTTTGCCTTTTTTTTGTTTTCATCACTTTCCATTTGGGGAATTTTCTATCATCTTCTCTTTTCTCATGCTTTCCATCACATCTCTTTTATCATCTATCTCTTTCAAACTCATGATTGATTCATGTTTGCATCCTCGATGCTAAGTTTGAGGGGGAGCACCTCAACCATCATCTTTCATCACTTTTTGTTTTTGTCTTGCAGTTTTCTTAATGTAAACCACTTGACAAAAAGGGGCAAATGTAGACACCAATTTTTAGTATCGCTTGTCCCTCACCCCATGTTCACTCCCCTTCATCATCATTTCTCACATACATACCTCTCTTCCCATTCAAATCCCCCTTTCCCTCCTAAAATCCCATTTATCCATCTAATTATTATTTTTCTCATCTTAATCATATCATTAATTTGTCTTCCCTAATCATCCCTAATTACCCTTAATTATCCCTAAACCTATCCATTAATCCTTTTATCTTCCCTAAACACCCCATTTACCATCTTAAGGTTCCTATCTACCCTCATTTAATGCATTCCTATTCCCAACCACCTTTTATCTTCTCAAAGCAACCTTAACCCGCCTTAATCATCTAAACCCCTAATTTACCCCTTTTGGGCCCCTTGCATCGAGCTAATCAAATATCCACCACCCAAATCAATGGTTTTCCATTGTCACCGGTGACCTATGTGGGTTGCTTTATCGACCCATGCGGGTCACCGTCGACCTATAAATACACACATACCCCCTCCTCAAGATGCATTTTTGAGATCTCGAGCCTTCTTGCAAGTTTTGCTACGTTTATTTCTCTTCTTTGGAACAACTACTATTAACTTGTAGCTATTTTTATGATCTTGCATGTCACCCTTGGAGATTTTGGAAAGTTAGAGCTTACTTGGAGCCCCCATTTTCATCTCATCACCATTGTGCATCATCCTGTAGGTTCACTAGTCATCTTTGAGCTCTGTCATTATATTAGTTGTCATTAATCCTTCTTCACATGTTGTTTTTCCATCCATTTTGCCCCATCAAACCCTAGATACCTTCTGGTTTCCATCAACTCTACATAGTCTCTGTTGACCCAATCTACATCTGTTTCATTCTCTACCTCTCATCCTTTCATATATCTATTTTCTAACCACACCATACCCCAAATCTTCCAATCTTACTTTTTGCACACATCTTTGCTTCAACTATCATCGCATTATCACAATCACCACCGTCGATCCAACCTAGTCACCGTCGAACTTGTCCTCACCTTCCTTTTTCTCTCTTTTCATTCATCTTCCATCTTCATTGTTTCTTCTTCAATGTTCGGATCCCTCTCCCTCTCGATTTTCTTGTTTAAGAGCTCAAATTCTACTTTTGAGTCTCGGTCACCATCGATCTAGCTCGGTCGTGCCATCGACTCATTCCATAGTTAACATTTTATTATCAAATCTTCCATTTTTCTTACATCCTTTATGTCCCTCATTATCCCAATATCGAATCTAGGCCTTCTACAATATCCCAATACCATATCAACATCTCATATCGGTCTTTCGAATTTGCTTGAGATATGCCTTTTCTACCTACTTTGATGTAGTCGTAAGTCGAGAGTGTCAATCGGTCTCGAGTCACCATTGAACCAAACAAGTTTGGTTTATTTTATCATTTACTATTATCATATCTATTTTTTAATCTACTCTAGCATATCTTGGATTTCTGTTTGATTCGGCTTATCTGTTGCATCTGTCATCCATCATTTATCAATATTTTATCACGGTGGGTTGACATCCATCACTAGGAAGTCATAACTTCTCAGATTGATGTTGTCAGGCAACCCACCATCCTATCTACTAACCGTTTTTGTGTTTAGTTTCTCTTTTTATGTAGGTCATCTAGCTCACGAGGAGGTTATTTTACACTCACATATTCACCATTGTTATCATATCAAGAGATATCCTTAAACCCTCTCATAATTGGAGTTACTTATTTTATTATATTATTTTCCACTAATATGAAACAAGAGCAAGAAAATTACATTAACATTAAGTAGACTAAGGATGTAAGGGTAGATACATGAGGTTATTCTGATTAATTAACTTCTAACATTAATCATACAATATTAGAGCAATGCATTCAATGCATATATAATATGCTACAAACTTGAAAACACAAGGGAATACGTGTACTTAGTTGATTGCAAATGACTATTGGAAGTTATAGGTGAGAGGAATGTGGGAACCAAGAGATCTAAACTAATAATGCATCATTCCTAGAAATGTAAGTAGAAATTAACTCAAGTGCGGGGATGTATAACTCTACCGGGACCATCTTTACGGTCTTGACCTAATGTATGGTCTTAGAACTGCTTGGTTTCTATATTTACAAATTTCGGGAGTGTCACACTGTCTGGAAATGTATGTTGCTATAAAATATTAAATACCGGTCATCTTTGTAAAGCCCTCTAAACATTCTAAATAAGATCTCAAACACTAGCCATGAGTGAGAGACAATGTAAAAACCTTGGTGGGTTATGGGCACCGTAGTGCACTACTTGATATTGTTACTACTCTAAAGAGGCCTTATTATCCACCTAACATGTGATGTTTGAATGAGTGTAACTATGATTTGGAAACTTATTTAACAATGCTTGAATTGATTTTGGCTCTTGCTAAAATACTTAGAGAAAGAATGTTTGAGTGCTTACAATTGGGATGGCCTAACTTATTCACCTGATATGATGCTTTAAACATGTGGTAATTATTTCCCTAATGATTTTGGATGTTTTTTGTGAGATTTAGGAGCTTTAGGTGCCTTTTGTTAGAGTAGGAAGTGAGTGTATCAATGTCATGTTATATTATTTCTAGGTGTGTAAATGAGAGAGTCTATACTTTCTTATATAGGGTTCTAAAGGTAAATTATCAAAGAAATGTTGAACTAAAGGAAGTAAAGGACCCATCACAAAATGTGAAACTAAAAGAAAATATGGAGGATATACAGGTGAAAAATCATACAAATAGGTCAAGACTAGATATAAACTCCTAACCAAATTGTATGGTTTTTCCCAAGAATGAGAAAGATGAAAACTGGAGTTTGCATCTTGTCGGTTGGGATTTTTCTATGGATTATATGCATTGGAATCTCATACTCCTATTGACATATTAATTTGTATGACTAAGCAAGCTAGATAAGAGATGTTGGGATGTACCAAGTGGGTATAGAAAGAGTGTGTTTATCTTAGTAAGATTGCATTGTCAAAACCAATAACATGAAAGAGTAAATTACCTAATTTGAGTGTCTACGAAAGCCACAAACATGGGACACCCATGTTGTCGAGAAGATAATCAAGAAACTTAGGTCATATACAATGAAGTAAACAGGTAATAATAAAAAAGTAGCAAACATGTATAACAATCGGTGATAAAAACATCATAGCAACTAGTAAAGAAGCACATAAAGTAAGATGTGTCAATGCTACATAAGACATGTGCTAGTCCTGTTAGCTTAAAAGATAACATGTACACAATATATGTAATCAAATGTAATGAGGAATTAGAAAATAACTATAATAAGATACTAACACATGTATAATGTGGAGGATTCCCCAAGAGAGTAATGCAAGGAACCAAACTAGCCCCTATCATTTTCTAACAATCCGTGTGTCTTGTATCAAGCTCAATATACATCATAAATGCAAATGTGTAAGAGTGTATAGAAAAGATATACTATCTATCAAACCATAGTGATAAACAACATATATAGTATAAAGTGCTAACAAGTGAAGCTATGCGTATAGGTCCTAGTTTTGTATTTTGTAAATATTTTAATATTTTTTTATTTGTGAATTTAGCTATGTACATGGGAAATGGTAGACAAGATATACCCAATGAGAGCCTCATTAGGAGGTGAATTAGATCTGAAGAAAAGGGAGGTTTGGTCCTCAGTGTACTCAAGTAATGATGTACGTGTTAGGAATTAGAGAACAAATATGTTGAAATAATTCCTGAAACCACAACAATGAGGGAAACTATATAGCATAATTATACTTGCAGAAATATAACAACATAAATGAATAATGCACAAAAGAAGACAAGATAATATTTAATGTGGTTCACCCAATGTGGGCTACGTCCACCAAGAACTTGCCCAAATTTTATTATCAACAAGAGTAAAATAACTCTCACAATATTCTCTCAGTTATGAACTCACAACAGAATTCCAAAGATGTTAAACCACATCTAAACCACAATTGACACCCAATTGCATAACCTTGATCACTCTTGATCACCTCTTGATCATTAAGACTCAAGACCTCTTGAACACTCAAGATATCTTCAAGATACCCTAACACCTCTATTTATAGGATTACAATCCTTTTAAGAAGCCATAAATCCGACCCTAGAAGATTGAAAGTTGCGATCTTTCAACTTCCCACAGTTGGAAAAATAGTCCCGACATTAACAACCAATTAACAACATGTTAACAACAACGTCGCAAAGATAACGGCACATCACGTCACATCAACGACAATAAACGAGAATGCTGCACGAAGTCTCCAAACTTAACCGTTTGAGCTCCAACACTTCAACACTGATTCAAGAAGACCAAAAATAGGCTCCACACCCCAACAATACGTATGCTAATGGGGTAGAAGCAAGAGTACATACTATAAAAATCTTGAGAGGAGAACCATGTGGACTAAATCCATGAGAAGTAGTACGTTCCAAAGAAGACCTACATGGAGGACTTGAAGAGTGAGATCCAATAAAAATAATGTGAGAACTAGAAGACTTATGAGGAATATTAGGAGGGAAAGAGACACTATAGGTAACACATGAAACAAAAAGGCCTAGTTAGAGACGTAGAAGGGTGAAAGCTGCTATTTATAATATGTGAAGCAAAAATCTTGTGTGGAGACCTAGAAGTATGAATAAGAACTATAAAAATGTGACTAAACAACTTAGGAAAAGAATTCTTGAAGAGAATACCTCAAATTGTGATAACTTATTGTTAATGAATAAACTTGACACATTGGTGTATGATAAATAGAACAACCCTAAGAGCACGTAACCAAGGAATACCTAAAGGCATGTCACCAGAGCTAAGAGTGAAGGTTACTATAAATGATACATGTGTAGTAACAAAGTTGATAGTAATAGGTAGGTTAATATGTCTAAAGTTGAGATTAGAATCACATGCAATTTTATTCTTAATATAGCTAAGAGAGTGAAGTAGCTTGAGAGTACATATATTATGCTTGTTATGTGGATAAACCAAAACAATGTGCATAGGTAATTGATTAATAAATGTGCAAATATATACAATATCTGAAAAAATGGTATCATCCATATTAAATTCATCAAAAGTAATAAATTGTGGATAAGGTGGCATAGGAATGATATTTTCAATTATTACATCCAATGGGTGATCATAAGAAGATAGAAGTGGGTACCGCACGCGATGATAATTGTGAAATTCCAAAGTAGGTCTATCAACGTTATGATTAGGAAGTGGATCATTGAATATTTTCAGATTTGCATTATCATTAATAGGCTTATAGGATTCAATGGGATCATCCCATTCAATTATATTTGTATCAATAAGATATTGTATAACATGAAAAATCTTGATACATCAATCAGTGAGGTGACCAATACATCTATGATAGTCATAATAAGCATTAACATAAAAATCTTACCATGAGGCTTACTCACATCAAGATTGAGCAAGTAGAGGAGAGATATGATATTTCAATAAAGTAATTGTTTAAGCATGATATGTGGAGCACAAGGTAAACACGTAAATTACCTTCATATTGGTTCATTAAGCATTATGCTTATTGTCATTAGTCTTTCCTTAAAATGTATATTTTCTTGGAAATTTAGCATTATATGTAGTAAAAGTGTTACTAGTATACTTAAGCTTATTCATATGTAGTAACTTGGCTTCACATTCTTTTAGTGTATGATATAGATGATCAAATGAGTGGAACTTATTGAATATAACTGATTCTTGCAAAGGAGAAAGTAAAATTTGTGTAAAGATATATTGAAGTTCACTATCATCTAAAATATTTTCATTTTAGTAAGCATATTCTTGTAGCGTAAAACATAATCATTAGACCCTTGTAATATTTTAGATATTTGAGCATAAGAAACTTTGTCCCCAATATCAATAGAGAATTGTGTAAGAAATTGATTTTCCAAAGTATTAAAAGATTGTATAGAATTGAAAGAGGGATTCGTGAGAACCGATGTCGAAAAGTGATGCACCACAATGAAGTTGCACTCCGATGGTAACGTCAAGCCAACGCAATACGCAAGATTTGAAACAATGGAAAGAAGATTGCAAGTAAGAAGAATGGGTCTGCTCATACTCATAGATCGAAAAATAGGAAGTACAAATAGGGGTGTTGTGTAACCCCCATGCCTAAACATGGAAAGAATCTCAATGATGCCACTGATGCATATGACGTTGACTGACACATATGACACCACTAGAAGAGGAGTTACAATTCCAAATAAGGAATGTAACTCCTATGACGCATTGATGCAAATGAGAATGTCAGATTCTATGACAAAATATGACACTTATCATTTCACTTCCTAAGACCTATGACTCTCACAAGGCGAGATGACTCACCTAGGTGATGTGGACAATGACTGAGCACACACACACCAACACCCCCTTCATCGAAGCCGCGAGAAGAGGACAAGGTAAGCGAGCAGTAAAAGAAGACTCCCCTAGACAACTAAGAAAGATGTGTCAATGGGCCCCAGCAACTAAAGGCCTGATAAGGTGCCCATGTACAAACAACATCTTTCTGGAAAGAAGAAGAGGAGAAGAGGAAAAAAAGGAGCGCTATCCAACTCCCCCGGAAGATGATTTTGATGGACTCCTAATGAATCTGAAGGGACCAAAGGTCTGTGATCAGAAGGAGGAGGAACATGGAGAGTCTTAGGAAGGTGGCCCAATATGAGAAGGAGATAATATATCAAGAGAAGCGGTGACAATCTGTCAATCTCCATAAGGTGAGAGTCCACAAATATAGATATATCATCAAGAGAGCCCTGAAGGGGCAAATGAACCTGCTGCGGTGGAGAGTCAGTGGAAGCTGGTGGGATGGAAACTCTGATCTCGGAAGAGGCAGTAGGTTGAAGAAGATGTTGCACTATGATGTCGGTATCCTCGAGCATATCATCCAAGTTTGAGTCAAGGAAATCAATGTCCTATTGTGGAGGATTATAAGAACCCTTTGAAGAAGCAATCTTGAAGTCTCTGGAAGCAACAGGGGATGGAAGAATCTCCAGGCTAGAATCAACGAAATTAGTAGATGCTTGTGATGGGGAAAACCTGAGATCTAAGGCAGTATGGTGTGCAGGTGAGAATTCAACCAAAGAGTCTTGTGGAGGAGAGTCACTAGAAACTATGATAGGAGCAATACTAAGTTTTGAAGGAGCATGCACAGAAATATGTGTGGGTGGCCCTTCGTAAGAAAAAGTATCAGTGAAATCACTTTCCTCCATGGATGCAAGATCATCAGAAGATCCATAACTAGATGAAGGAGGATCAAAGTCTCCATGAAAATTCCAAATGAAGATCCAAGCTCTGTGCGCAGACTCGGTGAATTCTAATCGACGTTGAAGGTCCTCCGGTATAGTAAGACAAAGAAGCCCGTATGCCATATCATTCTTGTTCAACCAATTTTGGTGATGAATGCGGTCAATAGGTTCAGGTGCCAACCCAAGAAGATGTGGTAAAAAATTGTACATAAGACAATGATCAAGTATCCCACTCTTCCATTGTAGGTAGTTTCCTGGTCCTAGTTGAACAACAGAGTGATGAAATTCAATGTCCATGATGAGAGGAGCCTCCAAGGAACACAAGTTTAACCCCCCTTTTTGTGGCACTTTATAGTTCAGTGTGTTGATTACAACCAGATGCGACTGTGTTCCAAGAACCAGTTTGTCACTCACCTTGCAATTAGCTTAATAACGCACAATGGTGGAGACAACAATCAAGGTTTGTAGGGCGCAACAGATCGACACGACAAGCAAGCACAGAAAGAGAGAAGCAAGAGGGGGAAGAAAGAGCTTTGTGAGAAACAACATCTCACGTCACATGAAAGAATCCTTTTGTCGTAAGACTGTGGTGGATGCACTCACAAGTCCACGAAAAAAAGGAATAGAACAAAGCTCAAGAAAAAAAGAGTTGAATTAAGCAATACAAAGACACCCCCCAAAATACGGCACTTTATAAAATTAGTGTGTTTACAAAACTAATTATCCCATCATCTAGAGTGTGAAAAAACATGCAACTTTGACTAAAGAAGTGCTCAAAACCGAGCAACAAGTCAAAAGTTATAGAAAAAACCAATTCCTGCAATTGATGAGAAAAAGCCAATAAGCCTACAAATGGATTAAAAAAGTGCCCTAAACGCATGCAAAAGGTGTCGTATGTATGCCCGTTGGAAACGACATGGAATTTGAGATAGGGTTTGTTTGTATTGCGAGGGGGGATTAGCCACCTGCCAATCCCGGACCTCACCCTTCGTCTTGCACTCGACGGAAGGTAAAAAATACAACAAGCCAAAAAACCAAATTTTACAATGCCAAAGAAATAAATGTTTTTACCTTTAAAACATTTTAAAAAGGTGATTGATTTATCAATTGTAAGTTTTAAAAAGGGAATGTGGTGTAACCTATAACTGAGTCCACATGTAAATAGTGACTACTGTTCCAAGCTCGTAACGGTTCCCACGTAGTTCTGTTCAAAATAGTAGTGCAACAAACTAGTCCAATGCCGAGCAGGAGTGGGAGAGCCCAAGAGACAACTAGCACAGTCAGAGGTCAACCAAAAAAGACTAAGCCCAACGTCTCAAACGTGGATAGACGTCAAAGCGTAGAGTGACAAATAGATAATGCGATCTTCTTGTCCCCTTTGTAAAAAATGCCATTTGTAGGAGAAAATGCTCAGAACAATGCAAAAAATGCTAGCTGAAAAGAATATCTCCAATCACTACAAGCCGAACACACGTCTTTGGGAGAAAACGCTTGGAATAGTGTAAAAAATAATGCCAGCTAAAAAGAAAACGCCTAAAAAGGCAAAAATAACGACGAGTTATAGGAGGGGAGCTCAAAATTGTGCAAAAAAATGCTAGCTGAAAAGAAAATGCTTGAACAGAGAAAAAATGCTTGAGTTGACCACGTGCAGGTTCCAACGAAGAAAAATGGCATGTAGACTAGTTCAAAAAAATTGCCGGGGAGCATGAGCGATGGCGGTGGTTTGACGCCTTCTGACCAAACAGACATCTCGAACAACAAGAAAACCATATGATTATGATGCCAATAGCCAAAAAGGGCCACGTTCAGATTTCCACGCCAAAAAAATGAGGATGAAGAGGATGGAGCTTTACAAACCATGCACAGTCCAAGTGCAAGGTGAAACGATGCAGAGAACCAAAGCCACGGTTGAACTCAAGGCAATGTAAGCAAGCCATGCCAAAAAATGAGCATGCTCTCCACGTAAATACAACCAGCGAATGAAAACAAGATCACGGGTAGAAACCCAAACCATGCACGGGAAGCAAGCAGACAATAAGAGCCAGTAATCACAGTCCATGCTAAAAAATGAGCTCTTCTTTTACCATGCAGACGCTGAATCTGAACACAACCAGCAAGAAACACACAAACAACCCAGAAACAACAGCCACAAAGATCTAGAAATATCCAAATACGAACTCAGTTGATAAGCAAACCAACCAAATACCTTAACTTGCAATTGTTGAAACCTCAATACGAGGTGAGCAATAATTCCAAAATGATAATTGAAAAAAACTTGCACATGAGGAAATGAGAAGAAACCAAAAGTAATAAACAACTGAGAAACGAAGAGTGCACATTTACTGAAACCAACTCTGATACCATGAAAGAGGGATTCGTGAGAACCGATGTCGAAAAGCGATGCACCACAATGAAGTTGCACTCCGATGGTAACGTCAAGCCAATGCAATACGCAAGATTCGAAACAATGGAAAGAAGATTGCAAGTAAGAAGAATGGGTCTGCTCATACTCATAGATCGAAAAATAGGAAGTACAAATAGGGGTGTTGTGTAACCCCCATGCCTAAACATGGAAAGAACCTCAATGACGCCACTGACGCATATGACGTTGGATTGACACATATGACGCCATAAGAAGAGGAGTTACAATTCCAAATAAGGAATGTAACTCCTATGACGATGACGCAAATGACAATGTCAGATTCTATGACAGAATCTGACACTTGTCATTTGACTTCCTAAGACCTATGACTCTCGCAAGGCAAGATGACTCACCTAGGTGATGTGGATGATGATTGGACAGTCACACACACCAACAAGAATTTATGGGTAGATCATAGAACCATTGTAAAATAAATTCCTTGATACTTATAGGGAAGAGATTTGTAAGTAAGATATCATTAGATGTATAGTTAAAGAAATCAACATGGAATGATCAAAGATGTTCTGCATGGGGTCACCCTTTCCATCATAAACAAGAAGATTAAGAGAAAAAAACCAAGAGGAAAAGGATAAGAATCCACTTCGGGTGTAAGTGGGTTATGAATCAATTGAGTAGAATCCATTGCATGAGAAGAAGCGGATGGAACTTGTTGTAATTTTAAGATTTAAACTTGTAACATGTGAACAAGGGTTTCAAGAGTCTCGCATGCTAGAACAAGAAGCATGTGAGTTACTATGATTGTATGTATGAATAATGGTAGTCATGGGAATGGATATGGAGACACTATGTGGTGGGATATTAAGTGCCCTCATGGATGTAGGCACCATATATATAGTAACAATAGATGTTTGTATAATAAAATAGGCGGATGCCTCCCAAAAAAGGCATTCTCCATTAGATTTCGGATCACGGGCCAGTTTGTTAGTGAGAAGTATCTAGATAATAGGCTCAATGTGATGGGGATTTTCATGAAGTTCTGCATGAAAGTTAGATATGAGTTCAAATTTTTCTTGGTCCAGAATGTTTTCATCATCATGGTCATAATCATAAGAATGTTCATTATTTGTTTCAATTTCATGCAATGGTCCCTCATGTGTGGGAGGATTAAGTAAAGATGAGATACTTGAGATGGGAAATGAAGAAGGAGCCATGATGACCCAATGCTTACAAGTAGGAAGAGAAAGGTCAATATGCTCAATGGATTGATTATTAAGCCAATTGCTATGTCGAAAGGGCATAAGAGGGTAGCGTATGTAAACTGAAATATACATGTAACACCAAGGGTGAGCATGAAAAAGAGAACCCTAAGGAAATTAGGTTTTAGAAAAAAACATTGATTCAAGAGTTAAGTTCACCAAATTTTTACACCCTAATTAACTTTATATGTTATGGAATTGTGCAACAATAAAAATAATGCAAGGTTTATTATAGGGACTTATTCGATTAATTAACTTCCAACATTAATCATGTAATATTAGAAAAAATCATTAATACTTGTAACTAGTGATAACAATATGTTATAATCTCAAATACACAAGAGGAGAGATGTACTTAGGTATACAAAGTGAGAGCCTAAAGATGCTTCATTTATGATACTATAGTTGGAAAATTCCCTAGTACGGTACCGTACATATCTACTAGGATCAGTTGTATGGCCTTAAACGTATTGTATGGTATTGGACATGCTCAGAGTGTGGCTTTGTAACTTTATGTTCCCTTCAATTACCTGGAAATGTGTGTCACTATCAAATGCTAAGTATCGCACGATTCTGAAAACCATCTAAAGTGATATGAATCAAACTCAAACCCTGACAATGGGTGGAGGACCGTACATGAGGGTTAGTGTTATGGTTTAAGTGTAATCCATGCACTGCCTATGTCAGCACTACTCTAAAGAGGGTCTAAAACCACACAGTTCTCCACCTAGCATGTGATATTTATATGGATGTGGCTAGATTGGAAACTTGAACCAATTTGACAATGCTTGAGATTATCTTTTCTCTTACTAAGACATTGGATTAGGATCTTTGGATGCTTGAAAATGGGGAAGATGAACTCCTTAACCTAGTTAGGTGCTTTAGAACTATAGTATTGACTTCCCTAGTGGATGTGCATAAGATTTTGGAAGATTTAGGAGTCTTCAATGCCTTTTATATTAGTATTTGCAGTAAGATCTCATGAGAGTGCTAGGTGAGCAAATGAAGTGATACAAACCACTCAAGTCAATAATGGAAATTGGATAATTGTACGAGTAAAATAATAGATTATTTGGTCATTTCAAACATTAATGGTTTTTAGCTACTAATTAAAACAAAATTTTTATCCATAAATAATGGTTGGTGGGTCCCTTTCCTATTTATATTGCATAAACCAAACATATACATAGGAATAGTTACATTTCGATGTGGATTGCCTTCATTTTCAATTCAAAGAACCATGCATTCCTAGAGGCCTATTCAAAAGCTACTAAAATGGAGAGTAGACATACCCACCACTCTACAGATCATTACATATTAAAAAAATGAGGCATAACCCCTATGGGGAGACAACAACAAAAGAAAGATGAACACATAAGAGCATGGCTTTGAAAATGTCTAACCATTACCAAAAGCTACAAACTATGCAAGAGAAGCATCACTTGACCCCTCACCATCCACATGAGTTGTCGGACTATCCATGATCTAAGGGAGAGAAAATGACATATGATTCATGCATCCACCAAGGAAGACATCATCCCGAGTGAGACCGACCACTTTCTAGAAACTTATGATCCTTTATAACCCTTTTCTTGAGCATAAATTATAGGATCCACAAAGAAGTGTGAGAAAAGGTAAGTTAAGTCAATGTGTGGGACGATGTAGCCCATGGAAACCCCATTACGATAATGGTTCATTACTTTCTTAACAAATTTAGCCAACACATTGAGCCACTCCTCTAATTCATCAAAGGCCTTATGAACCACTAACCCATCCATAAAATACATGCCTGTTAGTGTGAAATCACAACACCCCCAAATGAGTTATGGATTTGCTTTTCTAAGGTAGGGTCATTTGGTGTGATTGCATAACATTGAATCATCTCTCAAGCTGTGGGACTTGCAAACCCGAGATGATCCTCTAGAGAAAGCTAGTTCTTGTTCCTAAACTACCTGTCACGAGCTACTCCAGTGCAGAAAAACTAAATCTAAACTAATCTAACCATTCCAAGGAACCAAGGAGAGAGAAAGAGGGAAAAAACAGAGCCTACACTAAAGCGGTGATACACCAACAAAGGAAGCGAGATATTCTGTTGAGGGAGAAAGAAACAGAGAAAATGGAGATGAGGGAGGTCAGACTGAAGTGACATGGCCCAGATCTGAAAATCATCCATTAAACTCCATGAAACAAAATGTACCACATCTACAAGTGTGAAATACATGCACATAAAACCAAGACTGAAAGGGAGAGGCACAAAGAAACAAAAAACAATGCAAAGGGTTGAATAACACCACAAAAACATGTTTTTATTGCTCTAGAAAATGCATAGACCATTACATTTCTGGAATAGAGGCACAAATACATTTTCCAGGTGTGGGAGAAGGTTTGTTGCTCAAAAATGGCATCGAGAAACAAATTTGACAGAGTTTCTCTATGCCTAGAATGTCTCTCCTTCTCAAACGAGAAGTGTTATAGTATATATAAAGAATAAGAGAGAGAGAAGAGGGAAAATTCAAATCCTACTCCAACCACCATGAGATACGCATCGAATCCCACTTTGAAAGTTTAACCACTGAATATCAATGCCTTCTACAAATCCACCCACAATATGTCACTTCTGGTTCCCTAGCGGATCAAATCGAATCGGATCTGGTAGTTGAAGAGCAAGAAGATCCTCCATTAAATGCCTGAAGACATTTTCTTCATTTTTCACCTACCAAGGCCTCGAAAAATGATTTTTTTATCTTTCCATGGCATAGAGGACATTGAGACACTTCCAACGGTGTAAGATTTGCAATATTTCGAGCCCTAAGTCAAAAGATATGCCCCTTCGAAGTTTGTATCGAGTCCATACAAATGGGCGGAAAACAACTTGAAAAATGGGTCCCCTTTTGATATGGGACACGTGGCAGCCTTTGGTTGGCTAGGGAGATGCGCTTCCATCTTTTCCTTTGTGCCCTTTTTGACAAAAGGAAGATTTTCACCTTTTCCTCCGACTCCCCGCTTTGGCTTTGACTCGGGCTCAAACGCTGACCTTTTCCCTTTTTATTTTAGAGCCTGCCCGAGTCTGTCAAATAGATTTAAGACATGGATTCGTGTACATGAGCCGTTTCTTCTCTTTCTTCTCATACAAGGTCATGGTTGATCCAATATTTTTCTCGGGGGGCGAAATATGGATAACAATGCCCTTGAGAGAAAACATGGAGAATGTAAGTTAAATCCTTCTACCAACAAACCAAGACCTTCCCAAAGTGAGGTAGGCGAATGAAATGAACCACAATGCCCATAGTCTCTTGTTTGTTAGGTGAAATGTGGAGCAAATTATCAATGAAGATGAAAGACATCTTAGAATTCACTCGAGGGCGAGAGAATACCCAAAAGTTACTATTAATTTAATGTCATTCTTTTGTCCAAACCACAATGAATCACAAATATGCGGTGAATCCACTTTTTGTTAGGGTGAGAAAAAATCCATTTCCCTCTTAGAACCGAGATAGATGGAAACATAGAGTATAGGGTCACCTATTATTGGAAGTTGGAAGGGAAAGCAGAGAAAAATAGAGTAATTAAGGTGAATGCGAATGCCCAAGGCTCCCATAATAAAATAATTAGACATGTGTGATTTGGTGTAATGCCCCTAAAGTCAAGCAAGTGATGCCACATGTGGGATAATTATTAAAATGAATCCACCGTCGTTAAATGATTAACTATAAAATGTTAAAGCCTTTACTTTTTAATGGTTATTGTTGGATTGGAGTGGTTGCATGTTAAATCTTTTAATAGTAAATCCAAAGGCCATGCCAAGGGTCTGCTAAATTATGAACCATGTTTTAGGTGACTCCAAAGTTAGCTAAATAATCTACAACGTATTAGCTTCTCGTGTAGCAATGTTGAAAGTTCCATTTAGTGAAGTGGAAGAGAAGATGATGGGCTTGCCCTAGGATATTATTGGTTCACCATGTTTTAGATTTGAAAATCTTGATAGTGTTGGTGATGACCATGGAGTCCTCTTCAACACAAATCCCTTCAATATTACAATTATGGGTGAATCGAAGAATGTAAACCAATTTCGATGCTTACATTGCATTCATGTCAATACACCAAATTTACAAAGAGATCATAAGAATAATTTAACACATAATAATAATTCTCATTCATTACACATACCCGTAGGTATATACAAATATATCTATGGTAGACTATAACCTATAAATATGGAGTCAACAACCCATGATTCTCTCCTAGAATTGCGTGGATGTTAGACCCAAAATACAAACAATAATATAATACAATTACACTTTGTAATATATTAGAATAATAATATAACCATATAGCCGTATTAACCATATGCTAAACTCACCACACCATAAGAAATATTTACTCTACGGTAAATATGAAATATGTGGAGCACTAACAATGGATTTCCTAACATTCCCCCCTTTAGTGTGAACACAGGGAAAACCTACCTTGTACTTGCACATGCTCGTGATCTGGTGATTTTCTCAGGATAATCACAAACAAAATGGATGGTTTTACAAATGGTTGACCACAAACCGAGAATGGTGGTTTTACATTTGGAATACCACAAACCAAAAGGTGATGGTCTTATAAATGGTTTACCAATAACCAATAATGGTGGTTGTGCAAGTGGTTTACCACAAACCACAAATGAAGGTTTTCAAGTGGTTTACCTACAACCACATCATGATGTGCCAAGTACTATTATCACATTTCACCATAGGGAATAACATAGGAAATTTTACTACTCACACATTACAAACTAAAAACTGGAAATGGAACATTGGATCATGTTCCCCCTCAATGTGAAATTTCCACTTATTCACACCACATAGAACAACAAGATCACTGAAATATGAAGCACACCTGAAATTGGAACTCTAAAAACACAACGGAAAGTGCACTTTGCAAAAACTAACAAAGCAAATTTGAAGCAAACATGTCACCTAACCTTTGTGCGGCCCCATCGTTGACGATTGAGGAGAAGTCAGCGATTGACTTCCAACCTCTGTTTGCCTTTGTCCTCCGGTTTCATGTTGCTAGCTTAGCCATTTGGATTGATCATGAAGCCCACCATAAAATTCTCCCCTCAACTTGGATGTCGGGTTACACCGAAAATGCATCCAACTAAAAATGAGGCGCTTTTTTAAAACTATTTTTACAAACTTTTGACTTCGAATCATGATGACATGAAACGACAATGACTCTATTAACCACTAGCTTGGACTTATGACAACCTTAATGAACCTACATAAGACATACTATAAATGCCACTAATGTTTTTTTATAACTAATCTAATTAAAGATTATATTGTTCTATAAGTATTTACTTAACCTTTACAATAGTATAAATGACCAACATTGATTTCACCACAATATAATAAATATTTTGACAATAAAAGACTTTGGTTACACACAACTCTACGGACTAACTACTAATATTACCCAAAACATGTTAATTGAACTAAAGACCGACAATGGATAATGATCAAACTATATTTACGTCGGGGCGTGGCTATCCTGCAATTGGTCTCCAACAATGATGTAGAGGAGGTAGAGGAGCTTGTCATCCTGACTCCTACTTTCCCTACCTTTAAGCTCCTTACCATCGTCGTCCACTTTCTCCACCTTTCACTTCATTTACGGCCACTTGTGGGCTCCTAATTTTGCTTCTTGGTGTTTGCATACATTTCATGGCATGCACTAGGTTGATGGTGCATATGGGTGGAAAATATTTGTGGGATGTTTTGTTTTGATTTATTCTTTCGTTGGTTGTATCTCTCTGCTGTCCTCCTCTGCTACTAGCCTTCCTTGGAAGCTTTCTCTGCACAGGCCCCAAGACTGAAGCAAAGGTCTATCTTCTTCTATGTGTTTTCTTTCGTGACTTCTGCAGATGTTTGTTTATAACTGCATGTGGTTTTTTTATCCACCTCTCAAATTATTTCTTCTGATACATCATGAAAATGATTTAAGCTGTTATTAAGACAACCAAATTCCAATATCCATTTTCCTGCCACTGCAATTCATGGTCAAACCAGGCCACAAAAAACCCATTTCCAGTTTATACAAGCAACCTTAAATAATTATCTGTAGAAAATTAAAAGATCCAGACCTCTGATCGATGTTTCCCTTGTGTATTTCAATTTAGAAGGCCATGGATAATAATCAATTAATGATGTGCAACATCTAAATAATATTCAAAACATTGGTAACCTAAAACAAATGTTGTGAAATGTAGCTTTTCTTGAAGATTTTGGGTAAGGATGGTTGGAACTGTTTAAATTTTTCTTCCTCCTCCGTCAAAGAAAATCCAATCATACATACTAAACTTACACAGAAATTGAGGACATGCTTGCTATGGTCATACATTGCTATTTCCAATTTAGGCTTCTTACCTACGCCACGGGTTATTGGAGGCCTATATTTGTCTCCAAACTCTGGATATGTTTTTCTTAGTTATGATTTGTGTGAATGAAATTACTGTGCTTCTTGCTGGCTTTAGATTTTACTCGAATCTTTCTAGCCCATTCCTTCATTATTAAATGGCAAATTCTTGCTTCAACATACAAACAATAAACTCACTAAAATAATGATATACTACCTTTATTTTAACCAAACTATTTACTTCATAAACACACCTAACGAAATGATTTATTTTCCATATAGAAATTACTACCGCTTTAACGTAAAAACTATACAAATAAGAAACAAACAATGCGCTAAAAATTGAGGCAGCCAAACTCTTCTAATAGATTGTACACTACTTTATTATCTATTAGGATTCTGTCGAATATTCTACACATTAACAAAAAAACAATCCACACAATATAATTTAATTGATAACTTAATGGTCGATTATTGATTCCGCACTTTAGAATGAAACATGGATTGTACCAACAAATTTCCCACTTTATCAACAGTTCGATTCCAAGTTCTTTTTATACGTACAAATCACCCCTACTCTAGATGGGCCAAAATTCATTCACCTTCCACCCTTCTTAAATAGATAATTTAAGCCTTCTCTTACATATATACTATACTTATTTGAATAATAAAGCCATAGCATCACTTACCGCCTATTTCCGCTTTTAAATTGACCCTGCATAGTAACAAAATTGCAATCTTTTATACACCAATGGTACCCCCCACATTTACAAGTTGCTCTCTTACAAACTAAACTATCCTCCTCTTTATGCATACCTACAAGCAATGGAAGATAACTTCTACACTGTAGTTGCATGGACCAACGACGATGCCATCTACCTAGAGCAACTATTGTATGAGTACACAGATGGCCAGTACCGAGAACGTACAACAGTGGACCCAACTACCATTACAACCATGTAATTAACACAACAAAAAATCGAAGAGGCACTTTACATGCTTTTTTGTGCTCACTTCTCTATAAATACTTAAATTGCATGAACTCCTATATTCAACAACCCCGATCATCTCATAAATAGATTATAGCCTACGTATACTACTAACATAGCATTTTCTTTCATCCAATGCTTGGCTTACTACTAACTTCGTTCAGTACCTCCCTACACGATTATACAACAAATAACAAATTCAAAACCATACTTACATTCAATATGTAATCGCTTAACTAAATGTTCGTCATAACATGCTGCAGTTTCTTCAAATCTATGGTATGGATCCATGAGGCATAACATATGAAGCACTAGTAGCACTATATCAAAGACCTCAACCATACATTGTGATTGTCATATCCCAAATCCAATTGTCCATGACCATAAGACCCTTATTCCACCTTCCTCTCAAAAATCAACAACTTCTAACTGTTTCAGGATCACCATAATATATCGATATAGATCGGCCCACTAGGCGCATGTCTCCGTACTGCACAAAGCTTGTCTCACGTTGACAACTGCACCGTAGAGAAAAGCTTTGTAGTTCGCACACCATAATATTTTCATCCATCCCACTGTGGAATTCATAAGATCTTTTAACCTCAGCTCTGACATTTCATAAAGGCTCACAAGCCTAAACACGTTACAATAGAATCTACAAAACTAAATTACAGCTCCTACTGTGACAGAGAGAGTCCCCACTGAATTTCAAGCCCTTACCATGAGATTATCAAGCATAATCATCTTTTCTAAAGAACAAAATATTTCAATTGCACATACCTTACGCATTACAAGCGTACCAAAAAACTTACACTTTTCCGAAAGACACGGATAATATTTTTCCATATCATTTAAAAAAATCCTATCAATGCAATTTGCACCAACCAAATAAGGAGAATATCCTTATGAGAAATATACTACAATCTAATTCAATAACAACAACACAAACTCGTTTGATCCATACCTTTTCATTAAATAAATAATGAACCTATAGTTCATTAACAACATCTTCAATTGCACTCAAATTTGATTCAATTCTCGACCAAAAATATTGGGCCTACCAGGTTGGACATTTAATTCATCAAATCATTACGTGATGCTTACAAGTATGGCTCTGTTAACCCCCTTCCCCTTTTCCTCCTTTACATTTCCAAATTACTGTCCTAAATCCCATTACTCTACATCCACTTAATATCCTCTTGCAGTTCCTCCACTTTTCTTTGTTCTTCATCTGCTCAATCTACAATATGCAACCTTCTTAGTTTGGTTCAACTATGAATTGCAATTGTCACTTGTTCCTTATTTACCACATTTACTGCCTTATTATGTGACCAACATTGATTTGGATAATATCCCACTGTTCTATGATCTATCCCTGAAACCTGCTTCATTTATGTACTTTATTTGGATTACATATACTCAATTGTACCACAATCAAATACTGTTGAATAATAAATGCTCAGGGAAACTAACAAAACATATCCCATTATGGTTAGCAATTACTAACAAGTCTACAACACACATCACTTTCTCGCAGCGCTAATATCTATAACATTTTCCTTAACACTTGCCGTTCATATTTTCTATAACTAAAAACGTTATTTCCATATATTCCAACTCCATATATATGAAGTCGAACACCAATTACGAATTTTTAAGAACGTTATTACTAAAAAAATAGCATTAGTATGGAGAGGTATTACAATTTTTATTTCAAAAGAGCTTAAAGCCATAATCAAGGCACACCAACTTCAATACCTTCAACATACATGTATACCACAACCTATCGTAAATCCCAAATCAATTACTCATGTTTCTATACGCTATTTATCCACACCACACATTGAATACATGCATTTATCCTCCTCCTTTGCAAATACAATCTTGCAAATCAATCTATCGACCACAACCCTAAAATCACAAACACCGCAAAACACACCGCCCCCAAACTACCTACATCCCCTTTCAAAGCAGGCATTACCTAACCAATACACCCCCTCATAGATACAAAGCCCACCCCCACCCCATCTTATCCCACATCCAAAAAATAACCTCCAAAACTACCAACAATACCATGCACAACCACCACCCAAACCTACAATCCTACTCTAACTAACTATGCTACTTCGCGGCTGCTCCACTCAGGAGTGACCACTAGTATAGACTATTTTAAAACTTTTACACAACCTCACCTAGATGAAACGACATACGCAACGTGCTTTGTGAGGTGTCAAGCCGAGAGACAAGTGGCATTTGATGAAATGTTGGACAACCAATCAAAAAGATGGATTGTGCCACGATAGCCAAAACGAGAATACGGTGACTTCCGAAGGTGACTACGACTAGGTGCTCATCGATTCTAATGTTGAGGTTACTATCGAGTTAGATTTGCCAATGAAATTGGACATATAGTATGAAATTACTATAATCTAGATTATGAGCAATGAATAGAACACCAAATAACATAATATTTTACTAATAATGATCTCAATATGCAATTATAATAGCTTCGAATAATGACTTCGAGGGGGCAACCTCCAAACCATATAATAAGACTCAAATGCTCGGATGATAATGAACTACTACCTACAATCCCATATATAAACTATTCATATGTTATGGCCATCACCTGAGCCGACCTATTAAGCATGAGAAAATATAAATGATATAATAAAATGATATGGTAAGCCACAAGTCGGCTACTCATATTCTAATACAAGTAATAGGTTAAAGGCGTAGCATGCCATTCCCCTTCAAACCAATGTTGTCCTCAATGTTGAATAATCCTGGATGTTGGTGCAGAAAACCTTCATCCTCCCAGGTTGCATCTTCTATGCTCATATTCTTCCACTTGATCAGATATTCCTTAATGTCTCTGGTTCTCAGCCTCTTAGTATGTGTTTGCAAAAATCTCTGGCTCCAAAATGATTCTTCCTTCCTCATCAAGTTCTGGTAACTCTGTCTGGGCTTCAAATTTCTATCCAATAACCTTCTTTAGGCATTAAACATGGAATATTGGGTGTATGTGTGAAGATGGAGGAAACTCTAGTTTATAAGCAACACTGCCAATTTTCTGTAGAACCTGATAAGGGCCATAGTATTTAGGAGAAAGTTTATTGTCCTTTTTCTGTTGCTTTAGAGACATCTGTTTGTAAGGTTGGAGATGTACAAAAACCCAGTCACCAATTTCAAAATGTCTTTCACTATGATGTTGATGATCTGCTTGTTGTTTCATCATGTTTTGTGCTAATGCTAAATTCTCCTTCAAACTAGACAAAACCTATTGTTGATGTTGAATGTGTTCCTCAACATCTCTGACCTTAGTTTGCACCCTCAAGGAGGAAGTGATAGAAGGTGGATGGTAACCATATAATGCTAAAAATGGGGTCATTTGAGAAGAGGTATGAAAAGAGACGTGTTATACCACCATTTTACAAGTGGTAGCCATTTAATCCATCTTTCCTGCTTATCTGATACAAAACAACGTAGATACCCCTCTAAGCATTTGTTGACCACTTCCATTTGCCCATCAATTTGAGGATGAAAAGATGAATCGTGAGCTAGATGAGTACCCAAACATTAAATTAATTCCGTCCAAAAATTACTTGTGAAAATAGGATCACGATCACTTACAATTATCTTTGGGGTTCCATGTATCCTTTGAACTATCTCCAAATAAATAGCTGCGACTGTACTAGATGCAAATGGATGTGATAGGGCACAAAAATGGGCATATTTTGTGAGCCTATCCACAATCACGAAAATAACATTCTTACCCTTTGAACAAGGCAATCCAGTGATGAAATCCATGGAGACCTCCTCCCATCTCTGGCTAGGAATTAGTAAGGGTTGCAACAGACTTGGTGTCTTAATTGTTTCCCCTTTGTTTGTTGGCACACTAAACACTCTGATACAAACTTTTGTACATCCCCCTTGAGTCCTTCCCAAAAGAATTCTCTTTTTATTCTATGATATGTCTTCAAAAACCCAGAGTGTCCTCCAACAAGCGAGGCATGTAGCTCGCAAGAATCTTATGCTTCAACTCAGAATCTTTACTCAAGTATAACCTGTCCTTATACCATAGGGCATTACCTTTCTACTCAAATTTGTTAGATGTCATAGATCCTTGCTTGATATTCTGTATTAGAGATTGTGTATCCTTGTCTTGATCCCATTCCAATCTTGCTTCATCCACCCAATCGATCGTCAACATGGACATTCCACATAGTAAGGCATCTGCGGATGTATCCCTTCTAGACAATGCATCAACTATTACATTTTCTTTACCCTTTTTGTATATAATTTCAAAATCATAACCCAACATTTTTGTTACCCACTTTTGTTGTTCCTCAGATGATAACCTTTGCTCCAAAAAGTATTTGAGACTATCATGATCGTTTTTACCTCAAGTGTCTACCCATGAGATAGGGCCTCCATTGCTTGACCGCATAAAGAATAGCCATCATTTCTTTCTCAGTACAGTTTGAGCAGATATTTTCCTTTGAATTGGTGACTCTCAAATGCAATTGGTCTTCCTTCTTGCATTATAACCGCTCCCAATCCTGATCCTGAAGTGTTACATTAACAATGAAGGTTTTTGAGAACTTGGGAGTAGCCAAAACTGGGGTGCTGCATAAGGCTTCCTTCAACTACTCAAAGGATTTAGTGGCTAAGTCTATCCAATGGAAGGCATCCTTCTTTAGCAATGCAGTGAGTGGGGTTGTTATTCTACCATATCCCCGCACAAATCTTCTGTAGTACCCTGTTAGTCCTAGGAACCCACGAAGATTTTTGAGAGTTTTGGGCCTTGGCCATTCCACCATAGCTTTGATCTTTTGAGGATCAACTTTGACGCCTTCATGGGATACAATGTGACCCAAGTACTCTACCTCTTGTACACCAAAAGAACATTTAGATGGCTTTGCATAGAGAGTATGTTTCTCCAAAACTTCCAACACTTTATTTACATGTTGTAAGTGTTCTTCCCATGTCTTACTGTAAATCAATATGTCATCAAAGAAAACTAATACAAATTTCCTTAAAATGGCTTGAAAACAAAGTGTTCATCAAGCTTTGAAAGGTTGAAGGCGCATTTGTAAGACCAAAAGGCATTACCAAAAACTCATAATGGCCCTCATGAGTCCTGAAAGCCATTTTATGAACATCTTCCTCTTTTATTCTAATTTGATGGTACCCTAAACAAAGATCTAATTTTTTGAAATAAATAGCACCATGCAATTCATCAAGTAAATAATCAATTATTGGAATAGGAAACTTATCTTTGATGGTATACTTGTTGAGTTCTCAGTAATCTAGACACATCCTCCATGTTTCATCCTTCTTACGTACCATGACCACTAGTGAAGAATATGCACTTTGGCTAGGCCTGATGATACCTGCCTTCAACATTTCCTAACCATTTTCTCGATCTCACTTTTATGGGAATATGGGTATTTGTATGGTCTGATGTTAGGTGTTTGGCTCCCTGGAATCAACTAAATGGCATGATCATGATCCCTAACTAGTGGTAGTCCATTTGGAATTGCATCAAAAATAGATGAGTGAGCATCAACAATCTTCAAGATCGGGTGGCATTTAAGACTCGTATTTTGTACTTCTATGGAAAATAACTTTGCTATAAATCCATCTACTCCTTTTCTGAGAACCTTCGCATCTGATGAGAGCTAATAATCTGTGGATACTTAGCTACCATCCCATTCAATTGTATTGTCCTTCCATCTGAATGAAATCACATGAACAATTCTTGGAAATTCATCTCTATAGTACCTAAGGTTGTGAGCCATTGGACACCCAAAACAATATTTGCCCCTCCCATAGAAATAAAAAACATAGGTGAGTCTAACATGTAGTCTCCCATGGAAAGCTTGATACTATGGCACTTTCCTGTGCACTTGATTGTCCCACCATCCGCAATCATAACTTGCATTTCTAGAGCTGGGTAAATAAAACAATTGAGGTGGGCAACTAACTTACTATTTATGAAGTTATGAGTACTCCTTGAGTCAATCAACACCTGTCACCTTCTATTTTTGAGATAGCCAATAACCTTGAGTGTTTGAGGAGTACTAATACCTGACAATGCATGGCAAGAAATTGTAGGTTGGTGATCCTCTACTTCCTCTTCTATTGGTTCCTCAGCCTCTCCTATAATTTCAGCATCCTCATCATCCTCATTACCTCCGTCAATATAGAACAACTTCTTCTCAAGCACATTTGTGTCCCGGTCCATATTTGCTATCACAGTTAAAACATAATCCTTTTGCTCTCTTTTCTTCCATTTTTGAGGAGTTAGTCTAATTGGCCTAGAAAATGAAGGGAAGAGATACTACGGTCTTTGGTGTTAATGAAAGGCGGCCTCCTACTACAATGAACTTTTTCCTCTACTCGACGTGGCATGATAATAGAATTAGAGAGCGTGAGTGGATTAAACATACGTACCTCATGCTCGATGTGGTCCTTAAGACCCCCAAGAAATAGGTCATTCAAATTCTCTTATGGTATATTCTCCACCCTTAAGGATAGGTTCTGGAATTGATGCACATAATCTTTGACTGATCCTATTTGTCATAACTTTGCTAATTGACTAAAGTAGTTATTGAAACACTGGAACTATAGTGCGATTGCAACTCCTGGTAAAAAACCGTCCAAGTGACACCAAGACCATTCTTCTGCCTCTGAGCACATAACCATCGATACCAAACAAATTGGTTTGGTTCAAGATATAAGGATGCCAATGTCACCTTTTTTCCTAATGGTGTTTGATGTAGCTCAAAGAAGTTCTCCATTTGATTTATCCAATTCAGGGGATCTTTACCATCAAATTTGCACATATCCACTTTCGGCATCATGTTCCGTGGTTGCGAATAAGTTGGATTCTGATTGGGTTGGAAAAGTGATCCAACATGGTTATTTTGTCCATGATTTTGAACTGAAGATCCTCCTTGGTTGATATGGGATGGATTTGGGCCATGTTGTTTACCCTTTACATGTTGCATGATATCATTCAACCGATGATTGATTTGGGCTATGTCTCCTTTAAAGGCCATCTCAAATTGTACATTTCACAGCTCATACTCAATTTGGCTCACCTTATGATCAAATGATGTAAACCCTAGTGCTGAGGAATCTGTATTTACCCCTTCTGAATCCATCTCTTCAATCACTATCCCATCTTTATCTGGGGTTTTACCCGAAGTAACCAGATTCTTTTTTGCTTTTGTGGAAGGCCCCGTCATGATATCAAACCTTAGGGTTTAGGGTTTAGATATAAATTCTGCCAAATAAGAAAAAACACAGAGAAGATACTAATACTATTTTTTTCAGAGCTTTTTGAAAATGTAAAGAACTTGAAAAAATTCCACAATTTACACTCTAGGGAGTGATTTTATGAAAAAACCTAAATTTGTAATAACTTGTGAAAATAAATCAAAAAAGTCTGAAATTTTCAAGGAACCTTACTTGAAATGTTTTACAACTCTGGTAAAAATATATCCCACCAATTCACACTGGTTCGAAATATATTGTGGAAACAAAAAATTAGGGTTTTTACCCTAATTTTGGCTCAGATCGCAGCTCTGATACCACTTGTAATGAAATTACTAGTATAATTCAGATTATGAGCAGCAAATAACACCAAAATAACACAATATTTCAGAATAATGATCTCAATATGCAATTATAATAGCTTTCGCCACTTTGAGGGGGCAACCTCCAAACCATATAATAAGACTCAAATGCTAAGATGATAATGAACTACTACCTACAATCCCCTATATATACTATTCATATGTTATGGCCATCACTCAGGCTGACCTATTAAGCATGAAAAAGTATAAATGATATAATAAAATGATATGGTAAGCCACAAGTCAGCTACTCATATCCTAATACAAGCAATAGGTTAAAGGCGTAGCATATCAACATGATATCCTTAACCAAGATGTGCAGAGACTAGGATATTTGATATCGACATCAAGGTTGATTTATGGAGCTTCAATTTTTTCTCAGACTTAGCTTGTCCAAATCGAGCTTTGACAACGCCCCTATCCCGAGAGAGAAGTATTATTTCCACCGCGCATAAAAAACTTGAGTCCTCCTCAAATATGGCTGCGACTGCAAATGTGATGTCTTCTTCGAGTAATATCTCATAAAGAACCTTTGCATAGTTTGATAATAGTCTGCAGATTCATGTCCAAAACCTCGAAAAGGAAGATTGAATTGCGTCAAACAATAGGTGAGGTGGTGTGGTTCCAACTTTAAAAAACATATAAGGGAAAATAACACACAACATGTAATCACATTGACCACAATGAGAGCTTCTAGCTCGATACCAAATCATGACAATACAAAAAGTTTACAGAGAGATCACAAGAATAATTTAACACATAATAATAATTCTCATTCATTACACATACCCATAGGTAATTACAAATATATAGGCAAATTATAGCCTATAAATATGGAGTCAACAACCCATGATTCTCTCCTAGAATCATGTGGATGTTAGACCAGAAATACAAACAATAATATATTACAAATATACTTTGTAATATATTAGAATAACAATATAACCATATACCCGTATTAACCATACGGTAAACTTACCACACCATAAGTAATATTTACTCTACGATAAATATGAAATATGTGGAACACTAACAATGGATTTCCTAACATGCATTGCAAGAGCCATCGAGGGGATAAAAGGAACCATCCCTTATTAAGGAGCTAAAGCAATCTCTAATGACACATCTCGCCCATAAGGCTCCAGATTACCCTTGATGCTCCATCATAGTTTAGATTTAAAAATCCTAAAATAGGGGGAAATCATTTAACATTAAACCTTCTTAGATCATTCCGAGATGGAATCAATACCCCTGTTCCCTTAACAAGAGAGCTACTAATTAAAACATTAACCGATAAAAATCCTAAATTTATAGCCCTCTTAAAGATGTTGATGATGGATCTCGAAGAACAAATAACCCTAAGCCACCACCCTTATTCAAATTCCGCACGTTGATAATTTCAATAGCTTCCTATAAATGTTGTTTGGAAAAGTTCTATTTCATTGCAAGTACCTTAACATTTTGAATGCAAATGTGATGTTTTTGGAAAAATTGTTATGCTAAAGCCAAAATTATTATTCTTTCATGATTAAAATGTGTGTTGTGTTCTTCAATCCTTGTTGTTATGGATCTACAACTTCACCAATATGAATAATCTTACACGAGTGGTTAATTTGATAAACCTCACCATTTTACTTAGGATCCAACCAATTTTTGACAAACCTTAAATTATATTAAAATACCTATCTATTCTAACACACATTAAGAAAGAATCGAAAGATATAACCCAACAATAACCAATTAACATACAATTTAAGTTGTAGGTTTGTGTTACTATAATAGGCATATTTCACTTAGAATAGTAAGACATGTATTAAACACAATTCTATGTTGCAATCCAAAACCTAAATGATAACACCTATATTAATTACACCGGAGGTGTTTTTCAAGAGAGCCCTGTGAAAACGCCAAATTCTGGGGAGGCTCTTTCCCGGCTGCATAAAGCGCTCTTTTCCGGCAGTGATCTTTCTCCGATGGCTCTGTTGAAAGCGCTGCTTGATTTGGGCAATGAAATCTGTGCTTGTGCAAAGCCCAAAGCCTTCCAGAGGCGAAACTCCAGTGCCATCACGCGGCGGATGCAGACGGAGGCCATGTCTGTGTAATTTCACCAGTTGACACAGGACATGGCTACGGCCTTGGACGTGCTGCCGCTTAAGCTCGTGGACGTCACCGATGAGGTCAGAGAGCAGGTGGAGCTGCTGCACAAGCAGTCACGCAGGGCCGGGCTGTTCGTCGAGAATACCCAATTCCTGAAAGCATACGAGGTTGCTACTGTTCTCATGGCGACTCCATGGATTGATGATTACAGTCTCATTTGTGATATCCGTAACCTTGTACCCCTTCAGATATACGTCCCCACTTGGAGAACAATGGGTATCCAGTCTGTAGGGACACTCGACGCTGAACCCAAAAGGATATTTCACTGTTCTCGATCCACAGGTCCTGTTACAACCGCTGCTCAAAACGCCAAGAAAATTTACTACCATCCCCAGAAAAATGCACTGTAATTGTAATTTCTCCCTCATTCTCATGCTAATTCGAACTGATACAAGTTTCTGTTGAATATAAAGATAATGGATGTGCAAATCCTCTTGCGTGATATCATTCATCTTTCATTCCAGAGAAATTGGGCATCTGCTGTCTCTGGTAATATGTCTCAAAGAATCTCAATTCCTTGCCACGCTGTGACCCAAGCTCGACTCGTCCATGTGTCGCTCCACGTATCCTGATCATTGCACACTGACCTGCCACGTGGGCTCTGGCGCTGCCACCATGCTCGGGTCCTCTACTATCCATTTGACCTCGAGTCTGCCATGTACTCCTACGTCTTTGCTGTGAGCCCAAGTCTTTGCCGAGGTGAGAGGATAACGATTTATTCCACATTGAGTGGGATGAGCGATATCCCTCATTCATCGGGCTAATGATATAAGGCTTTGAATTATCCTTTTGACTAACTTCCATTGTGGCATCGAGCCACATGTTTAAGCATTTATAACCAAGTTGAGAACAACTTGCAAGCATCAACATGGCGGCCTGTCTTAAACTGCAACCCTCTCTGCCAACAATTGACGGTCTTATATCTTAATGTAATCTTGGTGGACGCTCTAGCTATTATCAAAGTGAATGCATGATAATATGAATTTTATCATATCTGAAACCCTTTCACACAACCTCAAATACAATCGGATTTGCTTTGTATTTATGGGGAGCACAGGTAAAGCGTTTCTAATCACAATCACTTTGTTTGATCAATAGCTTGATCGGGCTGATGCGTTATTGTAAGTGCGTTCTCTTTGGCGCCGAAGGAGTGCTACGATAAGGATGAGCAACAGGTGGTGGGGTTTAAAGAGGTGAGTTCAACGGAAAATATTCAAGTGCCGATGATTTCAAGTGCCCCATTTCGCTCGATTTGATGCGCGACCCTGCGATTGTGGCCATGGGTTTGACCTATGACCGTGTTTCGATCACGAGATAGATCAAGGAAGGACACTGTACGTGTCCTAAATCAATAATATACACGAATCGATTATACTGTTCAAAGACGGCGAGGCATGGAATATATTGTTGGGCCTGTGAGTCACACGATTACAAGTGAATGATCGGGGAAAAGGCCGATGCCATACCCGCCCTGGTGGATTTGATGCGGAAGGGCAACGCGCGGGGCAAACGTGACGCCGCCATTGCGCTCTTCAACCTTTCAATCTACCTCGACAACGATGTCAAAACGTTGGCGGCGGGCACTGTTCCATTGCCGATGACGCTCCTGACGGACGAGAGGCCGTCGTTAACGGACGACGACACCCTCGTCGGAAGTAGAGTGGAAGGGTTGGCCAAAATACAGAAAACCTGTGCGAATCCAGTGCTGGTTAGCCTCTTAAGATGTGCCGCTTCTTCGAGAGCGAAAGAAAATGCAATAGCCGTTCTGGTGGCACTTTTTCGGAATAGGGGCAATGATATTGTGAACGAAGTGGTGAGCATTCCGTTGCTGGTGCCGTCAATGTCTACGTTGCTTACAGCGGGCACACCTCGTGCAAAGAGGAAGGCGAGGTCTCTTTTCAAAATCTTGCAGAGGAGGGACTCTCCTGCTTCCGTTTTGCACTCCTTCTTCCATCAATGCTCTGATTTTTCTCACTTTCGGCACATGTATACTTTCTTTCAACGACAATAGTGATAGGCCCGAGGAAGCCATCCGTGTACACTATGTTGTTGGGTTTATCCTCATAATAGCCCCATGGATTAATCCTTCCCCTGATCGAGCTTATTTACAGGGAAACTTCACCCCAAATAATGTATACTCTGGTAATGGAGATGCAACTTATCATGTCAGTCTGTGCAAGTGTTGTGTGTACAATAGACATGGTGGTCTACAAGGATATCCCTGCTATTGTGAGAGAGGCCAATGCAAGTCCACTGGAAGGAATGTCTCGTATTATTACCCTTAACCGCAAAGAGAGTATCATCTTTCCTAATTGCGAAATTTCCATAAGATTAATCCCGCTTCAACTCGTGTAAAAGGTGTGGTGATTTGGGTATCGAATACCCATTTGGCATTGACGATGGATGTGGGAGTTTTGGAGTACAGATCGTTATTCGTGTGTAGCAACAACACCCACTTGAATCAAGGATACCGATTGGTAGATATGTCGTCGCAAATATCAGCTACGATGCACATCCCTGAAATTCTTTATTTCAAATACCAACAAATTTCCTCTATTTCAATTGCAACCACACCTCTGTACTGCTTCAACCTCAATTATCTGAGTCTATGTGTGACACTAACAATTACCTGTGCAAGAGGTTCGTTGAGTGTCCCACTCATGCATTATCTTGCTTCTACTATCCACAGACTTTATATTAGTTGAGATTCATGCTTGAAAACTGTGAATCATATGTCGCTATATATTCTACGGATTCTCTTGAATTATGAGATTCCCATCATGGCTAATACTCACTGCCTCAATTGTCACTAAGGATGAGGGAGTTGTGGCTACCACACCCAATTTTCCACTTTTCTTTGTCTTTGCGATCGCACCAATCTCACCCTTACTCGGTAAGAGCATGGTCCCATGGAGGGGGGCTCCATAAATATCTGAGCGGGGGTTGCTGAAAAAATTTAGGAGCATTTTAGTAGTTTTAAGGTCTCATGTTCTTTTATTAGTTTCCTCAAGAATACCCGTTGAGATATTATAGGATCCCACTATAACGACAAACTCCTAGCCCCCCTCTCCAGCCGCCTCTTGAGTTTAGGGGTTGCAGCTCCTCCATGGGACCATGCCCTAAGTATGTCTTTCTAGGTTCTTCCCTCTATAATCTTTGTTTTTCTTTTATATGGATGATGACGTAAGCAGGGTGTTGTTACAGATCATCACAACCATGTTGGAGTAGTAATGGTAGGTATAGCTACACACCACACACTTTCTTATGCATTTCAACTTTGTATGCATGTTTTACTTAAGTATATTTGATGTTTGATGGCAGCAATAGGCGTTGGTGCAAGGATTTTTCTCGTTTGCTATTTTAGAAAATGCAGAGCTAAGAGAGTCTGTTTGAGATTGGGAGTTGTCTACACCATTCCTTAATAACAAACTTGATTTGGTCTAAAGTTTGAATATAATTCGATGTTAAATCTTATGCCAAGCTCATAAATGTTAGTTCACGGGCGAGGAGGGTGATTATGGAACCAAGGTACTTAGTCTGAATGATTTATAATAACGAGTGACACATTTCACAATGGGAGATTTACACACGGCATGTGAAATCTTCAATGTTAGTCAAATGTTGACATTGTTTCACCTAATACAACCAACATGTGTCTAATCTTTTTCTAGCACATGCTCACATCCTGTGAGAAAAAAGGAGCTTCAAAACAGGTCGTGGACTTTCACCAAAGCATAATAAGAATTGTTTTTCTTTCCAGATGTTGTAGTTGTACTATATTTCTCCCTCCTGCCCATAATATGAACTTGAAACAATTTAAGATAGCATATATTTCACCACAAATTGTAACTCCAAAAACTAAACATTGTTATCCTCTCCGGTGTAATTTGCAACACCTATATTAATTGCTTTTAAAAAAACATACTTTAATGTGTCTTCAACCTTACCCTTGCTTAAAACCAGTCTTAAGCAAGCCTTCATAAAACCCTCCCGATCTTTAAACCCATATCATTTCGTTTAAAACCAAACCCCAAATCGAAAAGCATCCGTACAAAATATATTAACCTAGCAACCTTTTTCACTACAAATATATAAACCCTCGAGAGGGTTTGGCAGTTCCACTATTTCACAGAGAAGCAACAGCAGGAGGAGGCCATGGCTTCGGCGATGATGACGATGCCTAGAGCATCAGGCATCAGCAGGCTCAGGAACTTCACCGCTATTTTCAAGGTAAGAAACCTACTTCCTTGCAACCTAAACCACGCAAATGTTTCCAGGTTATTGAGCTATAAGACATCAAAAGATGTTTATTTTTTCGTTAGCTATCAGCCCAAAACCATGTTTCTCAAACCCCTTAGCACATCTGCTCTCCCCAACTCTACTTTTCAAACAAACCCAATCAGCAGAAACCATGTTCATGCCACCAACAGTGCGGCTGAAGAGGATTTGAGGATATTGGCCAAAGAAGGGAAGTTGAATGAAGCCATGGAAGCTTTTACAAGCATGGAAGAAAAAGGTAGTCGTTTGGATTCTTTTACTTATAACTGCGTGCTTCAATGTTGTGCCGATAAAAAAGCTCTGGCTGAGGGAAAAGAGTTCTAGAGCATATGAACAGAACTGGGTTTACACCTGATGTTTTGATTAATAACAGGATACTCGAATTGTACGGGAAATGCGGCAGTGTGCAAGATGCACGACAAGTGTTTGACAAAATGTCTGAACGAGATTCCTCTTCCTGGAACTTTATGATTGCTGGTTATTCTTATAATGGGTTGACTCAGGAGGCTTTGCAGACTTTTGGGCAGATGAAGGAGGGTGGTGTGAGGCCGGACGGCAACAGTTTTCTTGGGGTACTTTGGGCTTGTAGTCGATTGGGATTGGTGGATGAAGGTAGGCAATATTTTGAGTCTATGAGTAAGGAATATGGACTGTTGTATTCAATGCAGCACTATGGATGCATGGTCGATATACTGGGTCGTGCTGGTAGGCTGGAGGAGGCAGAAGAGTTTATCAATAAGATGTCAGTAAAACCTCCTGTTTCAGTTTGGAATACCTGCGTAATTTCTGCAAAAGCCATGGGAATACAGAGATGGAGAAAAGGGTGGCAGACAAGATTACTGAATTGGAAACAAATATGGCAGCTGTGCGGTATCGAACCCCAGTGTAGGTGGAAGATATATTAGTAGAGGCAATAGAAACAATAGCAGGGACATGGGGGAGATTCAGATATCATGAAACCCCCAACGCCAAAGGCAAGTACCGTGCATGAGTATCGTTCAGGGACCTTATCTCACCCTCAGAGGAGCAAATCTATGCAAAGTTAGATGATTTGAGTGGAAAGATGAAGGAAGCAGGTTATGTGCCTGACACGAGGTATGTGCTACATGATGTGGACGAAGCACAGAAAGAGATAGCTCTGATGCATCACAGTGAAAGGTTGGCGATAGCATTTGGGCTTATCAGCACTCCACCGGGAACAACACTGAGGGTAATCAAGAATCTCCGCGTGTGTGGTGATTGCCACAATGCTATCAAGATCATGTCTAAGATTGTGGAGAGGGAACTTATTGTTAGGGATGCAAAACGGTTCCATCATTTTAAGGATGGAAAGTGTTCATGTGGAGACTATTGGTGATGCGGATGGAGTCACAACAACGGACAAGCATTGTTATAGTATTTCCAGCCAAATCTTTACTAGAATATAATATAGGTATATGTAGTCTAGCTTCTTTACAAGTCATGAGCATATTTGAACATTGTTTTCCACCACAAAGAAGCAATCAATGATAGGAATTTTTCCATTTTGTAGTTTTCTTAGAGCAGATATGGCATTAATATGCTATATAAGTGGCTATAAAGGTTGCTTAGAATTAGGGTAAGTGCTTTTAAATGCTGCATAAGTATACTTTTCCTTTTTCTCCTTAAACATTTTGACTAGTTTTAATCACATGAATTGGCAAGGGTAGCTCATTGAATCATATGTATGAGGATTAATGATATAAGGTTTACAATGGCTACAACCCTTACAATTCTGCACTTTTTATTGTATTATCTCTGCTTCTGTCCATAAACGCTGATCTTTGTAATGTTTGATGGATTTTCACCAATTTTATCAATTTGACTGCTGTATTATGCTATACCTATGCTTCAGCTTGCAAATTATATATATGCAGGGTTAGTTAAAACTTAATGTTTCAGCGAGTTAGAAATTGGCATATTTTTTTCTTTTTCGATACATCAGTGGGAAATGTCTCGGGTCTTCCAATCTGCAAAACCAATAATAAAAATTAAGCTTATATCAAGGTCAAGATGGCACATGGGTGCTTTTGTAAATTGATTCTAGTTATTTGATATATGGTCTATGTGAAACACATAAGATGTGGTTTTGCAAATCGGTTCTAGTTCTTTGATATGTAGTTTATGTATAACCTGTGAGGCAAAAGCTTCACAAATTGTTTGAGCAATGTGAAGCAAGGGCTACCGACCAAATGGCCATTGAGTGCATTGTTTTATCCCTTCTACTTCCAGTTTATTTCATGTGGTTTTGTTATGCTGCAACTCCACCTTGTGGCTAATATTAGCTTTTATAATTGATAATGCTGATCTCTTGATCAATTCATCAGTGGAAGACAAGTGAACTTTGTTTGTGAAACAACATACACAATACAATTTTTTTACTCTATACATCGACACAAATGGTATATGTACAATCTATACATTGCCTTAGGAATCAAAGTTTTGGAGGACACCATTTAAAAGAAGACAGTAGGTGGTTGAAAGATTATGGAAATCGTATGTGATTTTGCAAAGAAATGCTGTCATCTAAATCTTGTATCATTCAGAAATTGCGCATTTGTTGAACAATAATGGCAGCTTATGTATTTCGGGCCAGACCTAGCAAATACCCGTTTGATAAAACTCTTCTATGTAGCAAAATGTGTGGCCAATTCAGGACGAGGTCCTTTATCATCTACACATGTGGATGAGCGGCCATACAAGCTGTAGGTTCAAAGTTTGCCATATTTGTTTTTGTGTTTGGTGGCAACTTTAAATAGGTAAATTCCTGGAGTCTATTGACCTACAACACTCTCATGGCAAAGATTAATTTTCCATTTATGACTTAAAGAGTATGTTTTGCCACATTTCTGCAGGTCCTCTTTACAGAGACTAAAAAACCACACATTCTCTCTACCTGCAACCTGATCATATTAAGCTACCTGTGACCTGGTCTCAAAGATTAATTTTCCATTTATGACTTAAAGAGTATGCTTTGCCACATTTCTGCAGGTCCTCTTTACAGAGACTAAAAACCACACATTCTCTCTACCTGCGACCTGGTCTTATTAAGTTACCTGCAACCTGGTCTTATTACGCTACCTGCAACCCAGTCACATCGAACTTTGAAATGTGAGGAGGGCCATGGGTTTTTAGTCATATTTACTTTCCAAGTTGTCATAAAAGCCTTCAACAATTGATTGAAGGCCTGATTCCGAGATCTCAATTTTGTATAGCCCCACAGTAGTTCAAAATAAATATGAGTGCCTCTTCAAAATCCAATTCACGAGTGTCCTATTAAAGCATCCTTAATTGATAGGGCTTACCATGGCATACACCTGCTTTCAATTGTAAGCTTTCAAATCTGTGTTGATACTCTTCCTTGTCTTGTTTCAACTAATTCTTCCTTCAGGTTCTGCATATCATGAATTAGATGCAGTTGTTTGTTGGTCACCCATTTTTGATTTCTTGATGGTAATTCTTGAGGATTGAACATATGGCACCGAGTTCCAAGGGCCTTGACTGATTTTGTTGGGATCAATGTTGATTAATGTTTGTATTCAGGTCTTCGTGCAAAATAAATGCATATGGCTGTCTGAAACATTGAATGCATTCATTTAGCTAAAGAGATTGTATCCTTTATGAGAATTGAATGTTTCACACACACACACACACACACCCACACCCACACACGTACGCACGCACATCGCACACACTCATGCGCACACACGCATGCACACACACAGCGCGCACGCACGCACATGCACGTAAGCGTACACACACACAACACACGCACGCATGTGCACACGCATGTGCGTGCACAAGCGCACACGCACACGCATGCACGCACACACACAGCGTGCACGCACACATGCACGCACACACACGCATGCGCACGCATGCGCACACCCACACACGCGCACACACACGCACACACACACACACACAAAATGTAGACTATAAAATACATTCACAGTATTTTCTATTATATTGAAGTACAATGCAAACACATTAGCAGCAATAAAGAAATTCCCACTCAACTTACTCCTAACTCGGTTCATTTGTTTCAAGGCACAAATTCCCATTTTGAAAAAGATAGGTGGGATTAAATGGACACATTATTCGAACATTCTGAAATTCCTCATTTCATATCAGGATTTCCATCATCTATAGTCTTAGTTCCAAGATTTCCTTAATTGGGAAAACTGGTGACACCCCAACAACATAAAATATTCACTTCATGGGAACAGGTGACTGTTCAACATATATTTTTTTAATTAATGCTTATGAGATTCTCTATAACAGGTTTGCTGTTATCTTCCTATAAAACACAATCACATTATTCTCTATTGTATGAAAGTACAATGAAACAAATTAACAGCAATAAAGAAATTCCAACACAACTTACACTAACTCGGTCTGTGTTGCTTGTTTTAAGGTACAAATTCCCATTTTCTATAAGTTAAATGAGACTAACATGTGAGCACAAAAATTATCGAAACATTGTGAAATCCCCATTTCACATCTCAAGGTTTACATCATCCATATGGTTTCGAGATTTCTTCAACAGACAAAACTGGTGACATCCCAACAACATAAAAAATCCTCTTCATGGGAGCATGTGACTTTACATATCTTAATTTTTAAAAACTAATGCTTATGAGATTCTCTATAATAGGTTTGCTGTTATCTTCATATTTGTCCAAATTTTTGTTTGTGAGTGTATCCAAGTAGTCAAACTACATTCATTTAGTGTAGACTTATAATGGTTATGAAACCACTTGAGGGGCAGGCACTCTCATGTTTCCAAGAGTCTTTACAACACATAAGGTACATTTTGATTGATGAAATGAGCTTCATAGGTCCAAAGTTGATATGCCTTATTGATTAGTGGCTCAAGAAGGGGTTCCCCAAAAGAAGAACGAAGCATTTGGTGGGTGCTCCATCATTCTCATTGGCGACTTGGGTCAACTTCCTCCTGTCAACGACATACCCATGTATGTAGGAAATTCTTACAACTCAATACTTTGGCGAAACTTCTTCATATCAGTCATGCCCCACACAATTTTTTGCCAACAAGGCCAAAACCCTTCACAAATCAGGTTTCATAACCTCTTGCTCAACATACGAAATGCATAAGCAATTCTTGTGACCTTTGAAAACTTTTAATGTCCGTAACAGATGCCTTTGTCTCCTCCAAAATAAACATTCCAAACTTCCACCCACTTGTTTGCAACAAATACTTTGGTTGACCTACACAATCTACAAATATTAATTTTTTTAAATGTAACCATTGCACGTGTCAATGTAGAAAACACCGGAGGAAATGCAACAGGAATGTTGATGATGACCGATTAGAACGAAAAGTCTTCTACATCGGCCAAAAGGTTATACCAACTTGCTAATCATTGGGTTGAAGTTGGCCTTGTTAATGGTGCCATTGGAATTGTACATTCAATTTTCTATGTCGGTGGGTCCACACCAGCTTCACACCATCATTTGTGATTATCAACTTTAACAATTACATTGGCCCATCATGGGATGCCAACAATCCCCATCACATACCAATCTGCTCTATTTCTCGTGGAAATTGCAAATAACTTCCCCTCAAAATGGCATGGGCACTAACAATCCACAAATCTCAAGGATTGACATTGGAGAAAGCTACAATCGACATAGGAAACAAAGATCGACAAGGGCTTACTTTCACAACAACCTCTAGGGTTCGGTCCCTCCATGAATTGTGCATAGCACCATCATTCTCTTTTGAAAGATACAACAAAACGAAAAACAACACCTACATTCACATACGAAAAAGAGGAGCATGGACTACTAACACTGCAACTACATCCATAACTATAATTGAACCTAGCTCTAATGCTTTCTCTTTACAATGGAAAAAAATGTGAGAACTTCCTACATGATGTTCTCCATATTTATATTGCTCTTTTTTATAAAAAAGTGACACACTTACAACTTCACACTCCAATCAAATAAAAAAGGTTTTTCAAGCAACCTTCAATATTTTACAATATTAATTTCTTCAAATCGTCATGCTAAACAAACATTTAAAAAATAAAAATGTCTAGAATCCAACCATTTAACCATGCACTCAACTACAAAAATAAAAGTTTGCGATAATTTACATCGGATAAATGTAACAATACTACAACAAATTCCATTTCTTCTCCACTATCGGTGTTGCATCGGCTACCGATGCGATTGCTAGTTCAACTACATTCATTTAATCTCATATAATATTGTCACATTTTCGTAACACAACTACTCTTTAATGAACCTAACATGCTGGCAACACCCAAAAGTATAAAATATTCACTTCATGGGAACAAGTGACTTTCCGGATCTTAATTATTAAAAACTTATGAAATTCTCTGTAACATGAATGCTATCATCTTCTTATTTATCTAGATTTCCGATTGTAAGTGTATCTAACTAGTTAAACTACATTTATTTAATTCTTATGTAATCTTGTCACATCTTGAGAATGCAACCTTTGTTAAATGAACCTAATGAAATGACTTACGGGTTGATTCTTAAGAAACCTTTTAAGTTGTACCAACCTTCCAACTTTCACTATATTTATTTTAAATCAATACTCGAGTATCTTAAGTTTTACAATGGTCCATACCATTTAGGTAAGGGAATGCATTTTTATGATTTGAAAATTAAATTTCGATTTTTCTTGAGCTATAGGTTGAAGAGTTGCTCTAAGAATTACATAAATAAGCACCAGTCACGAGTTAAATAATGCACCGCCATATGTGGGCTTGTCCATGCAAGTGGGTTTCATAAACTAGACGTTATTTAAGGACCTCATCCATCTTGACCACGATGCCAATAAATCAAGAACATCGCATGCTAGCTTCAAAGCAAGTATAATGCCATATAAAACTTAATCTTACGCCATATAAAACTTAATCTTACACCATATTCAATATCGGTGGTCTACATTCATGTTAGCATAATGCACCATATTGGTTTTTGACATAAGTGGAATAGGTGACTTGAGAATGATACAAAAATAATATTTCACGACATCTTTTACATATATTTATCTACCCCCGTATGTTAGTAGCATCTGTGCATATTGCATTTTCTTTTAACATATAATACGAATCATTTCATAAATATTAAAATGTGTAATATGCATCACATTAAATAACAATAAATGAAGCATTTGAAAATAATCCTTTTAACATAAGATAAAATGAAAAATAAAGAATTGTTACTCTATGCATGTTTATGTAGTTGTCAATTATTGATGCAAATCAAGAGTTCTTGGACATTTTGTAGACTTCGATGGTGCCTAATCTTCTTTTATATTATATAAATCTTGACATCTTTCTTTTATATATATTAGAGAAATATATGTAAAGATGCCATGAGATATTATTCTCGAGATCATTTTCAAGGTTCTCGTTCCACTTATGTCAAAACCTACTATAGGCACATGTAGAATGAAATCTCTCGAATCTCTCGACATAGGTACACACAAACAAGCACCTATATTGGGTTTTTGACATAAGTGAAATAGGTGCCTTGAGAATGATACGAAAATAATATCTCATGACATCTTTTACATATATTTATATAAGACATGTATTGATTTGAAAATGGGTGTTTTAATTTTCCACTTTAATTGTTTTCAAGGATCGTTAATTTTTAATCAACTTAAAAGGCTTTAATACTCCAAAAATTGATTAAAATCTGATTTAGGACTGATTTTTAAAATTGAAATTAAGTATCCATCTTACTCAAAATTTCATTGTTTGATCAAAGCCCCAAATTACACTATTTCCGATTCAACTGATTTTCAAAGTTATCAAAATTGATTAAACTTGCATACCAATTTTTTTTAAGCCTTTAATTAATTGCCAATATCAACAAACTGAAAATAAAAATAAAAATGACACCAAAATTGTTTACGGGGTTCGAATTCCTACGTCCCGGGTTCATTGTGAACCGATCCATTAATAATGTTATAATTGTAAATACATTTAACCTTTACAATAAACCAATAATGAATCAAACCCTGCAAAATTATTTTTAGGCCTTGAGGACTTTGGAGTGTCCATCAAAGTACCCCTCACCTTTATGATTCGCTTGCAATTGCATCTCCCTTTGGTTCTCTGCCTTTGTGTGACTTCAATGGCTAAAATATTTGTCACAAAAGCTCCAAAATGGGAAAATGATCACACCATCGTGACCGTCTCGAAATTTTGAGAAACTTTTCTTTTTACACCATGATGAAATTTGACCTCTAAGGGCCTCAAATCCAAAGTTGAATGTCTGCTGCTCCTTATCCTCTACACACAGACCTGCATTGTCCTTTTACAAAACTCAGCGAGCTCACTTTATAGCTCGATCGGCTCCTCCGACGAGTTGGTTAGGCGGGTGTGTTTGGTGTGAGGAGGTCAGGAGTTCGAATCTCCCGCCTCCCATTTTGATTGGCGTCCGCTTTGCTAAAGTCATGGGGGTAAATCCCACATCCGTCGGGGGAGGGGTTGTTTAAGCCTTTATATAGGTTAGCAGTAGATGAGGGTTACGTGGCATGTGCCACACTTGGTGTCCTTTTGTTGTGCCAATCAAGGGCTATAGATAGCCTGCCGAGTCACCCCTATGGACTTGCCATGTCCCTGCATGCAATGATAAGCCCATGTTGGGTGTGCATTGGAAAGGTCGGCCTTTCCAATGTTTGTTGAGCCAGATACAAGTCGAGCTAAGTGGCTTCGTTGTGAGTTTGTTTCACTTGTGGCTTTGACTCCGGTTGTAGTGTCGAGTCGTGCAATGTTGATCCGCCCATACAATGTGGAGTCGGTTGTTTCATTGAACCGTTGGACCTCCAAATAGGCTTCGGCCAAGTTATGTGGGAAGATTAGCTAGGAATATAGGAGATAAGCCCAAACAATGTAGATAATAATGTGATCAACTGGTGGGGAGTTGATCACCCCACCAAGCTAAAAATATAAGCTCACCCGAGCACAATTCACCCTACAATGCACAATATGAACTCTCCAAACATATAGTCCCACATTGGGAAGGTTAGAGAGATATGAGGCATATAAAATCGTAAAAATGATAATAGCAATGTGAATACAAAGCGATAAAGGCACCCCTCCTATAAAAGAGTGTGTCGAACTTGGCTGAGGGCCCCCAACCAACAAATAATGGGGCCCACCAATTTTTTTGTGTGTGAAGACCGAGGCTCGAAAACACAAAACTTAACATTTTCACCTTTTGCCAATATGCCACGTGTTAACGCGTGATTCACCAATTGACCAACTTGGACCGTTTTGAACCAAACTTTGACTTGCTATATCTTTTGCACTCCCGACTCGCTTCTAGAGTTCTGCATACCATCGGAAAGGTCTCGAACACTCTACGAGTGTGGTAATATTTTTGGGAAGTTTAGGAAACTTCCAACACCCGAAAAATCCTTTGGATCATGTATGGTAGTAGAAACCGTGCATATTGCATTTTCTTTTAACATATAATATGAATAATTTCATGAATATTAAAATGTGTAATATGCATCACATTAAATAACAATAAATGAAGCATTTGAAAATCATTCAAATGTCTAATATACATAAGATAAAATAAAAAATAAAGAATCGTTACTCTATGCATCTAAGTTATAAGACCTACACAAAATTATAGATATTTAAAATGCCCCAAGCATTTATTAGTCATTAAATTGCATGATATTAGCATGTTTGTGTATTTGTTGATTATTGGTGCAAATGAGGAGTTCTTGGCACATTTTGACCTTTATGTGTGGCCCCTTTTGGTTAGAGTGGACTCATTCCTTGGCACAACCTTTTTTTTACTTTTTTAACTTTTGAAGGTTATTTTGGGAGCCAATAAGGTCCTAATTTGAATTCAACTTGTCTATAAATGTATAGGCATTCTAAATCATTTATTAAGAACCAATCATAAGCACAACCACCATTTTAATAAGAAATTGTTGAGGACCGCATACATCGTAGAGAGGGAATAGAACAATCATTAAAATATTCATTAAAGTTCATATTATTGGAGCTACTCCAACCATTGATGTTTTTTTAATATTGTTATTGTCTAGTGGCATGAAAAATATCAAGATAGTTATGTTAGTATTTGGTTTACCGCATAGTCCAAAACATTTTTGTTTCTCTTTAGTTTTGAGGCATTGTTGCACAACTAAGGCAAAGAAGAAGATTTTTGTTTTCAGTAAGCAATCAAAGGAAAACACAAGAATTTGATCAATTTTTTTAAACCCAAAACCATGCAAACACAATCATTATTATTTTTGGACATCTTTGCCATTTTGTCCATGGTGTATACACTCAATATGTAGTTAGGAGAGTACAAATGTTTTGGACAATTTTTTTTTGTTGTCACATTTTTTTGAGTTATCTCTATGTCATCTCTAGGTGTACATTTCTATTGTTAGATTTTGACGATTTTCATCAAATCTTACAATATTTAAGATACACCTCTAAGGCTTGCTACATTTTTATATTGAACATGTTTATTTAGCGTAGTTAAATGTAATGGGTATTTATGTCACACTTTAATTGTAATCCATTTACTCATTACACATTTTGATCTCTCTTACTCCTCTCCTAGTGTTAGATGTTGCTCATGTTGTGTTAGATTTAAATTTTGAAAATTGTTAGGGTTAATTGTGTTAGTTATGAAAACACCCTAGTCTCTATTTTCTTGATCCCAAGCTCGAGGTTATTCATTTTAAAGTTCTAAAATTATTAAAAACCTTGAGGTACTTGGAAATTTGTGATTATGTATGTACTTGTTTTTAGGGTAACATTTTAGAGTCATAGTCAATAGATATGTTATGTTATTCCATCAGGTCATGCTTTCTAATGTACAACTTTATTTGGCACAATCTTAGCTTTAGTCTATTGTCGCTCATCATGTTATGTTATTCCATCATGTCATGCTTTTAAATGTACACACTTATCTAGCATAATATTAGCATTAGTCTCTTATCCTCATCATTTATTTGAAATATAGAGCCAAACTAACATAATCATAATTTTTTTGGACATCTTTGCCATTTTTGCCATTTTGTAGACCCTCCATATGTTGTTAAAGAGTGCAAATGCTTTGGACAAAGTTCTCGGTTTGTCACAAATTTTTGGGTTAGCTCTATGTCATATATGGGTGTATATTTCTATTTTTCGATCTTGTTGAGTCTCATCAAATCTTACAATATTTAAGATACACCTCTAAACCTTACATGTCACCTCAATTTTGTGGTTTTGAAATTGATTAATTAGGCTACATTTCTATATTGGACATGTTTATTTAGCTTAGCTAAATGTAATAGGTATTTGTGTCACACTTTAATTGTAATCCATTTATCCATAACACATTTTGATGAGCTCTCTTACTCTCCTCCTAGCGTTAGATGTTGCTCATATTGTGTTAGATTTAAAATTTTGAAAATTTATAAGGGTTAATTGTGTTGGATCGAAAATGCCCTAGTCTCTATTTTATTGAACCCAAACCCGAGGTTATTCATTTTAAAGATCTAAAAATTATTTAAAACCCTAAGGTGTTTGCAAATGTGTGGTTATGTATGCACTTGTTCATAGGGTAACATTTTAGAGTCATATTTACCAAACACTAGTCATTGATCATAAAAATCATTATATATATTTGTCCTATATGTGCAATAGGAAAATGCTCTGGGAAATAGAAATGTTATGTTATTTCGTCATGTCATGATTTTAAATGTACACATTTATTTGGCATAATATTAGCATTAGTCTCTTGTCACTCATCATGTTATTCTTATTATATACAATGTTAACTTTCATGATTAAGTATATGCCTTCCATATAAAATTGTAAAATGCTCGAATATTTCTAAGACATGTTAGGGTTTTTGTAATTCTTTAGTTCTCCATATGTATGTCTTCCTTATATGGTCAAAGATAGAAGAAACCTAGAGCCTCGTGTAGAAATGTATTTTTCCCATATAAACACTCTTCAATGTATGATCACTTATAATGAGATAAAACTTACTATGCAAATCAAGGCTAGAGCTAAAAGTGCAGTAGTCCCTTCCAATCTTCTTCAAATTCAAGGAGGAAATAACAAAAATGTTTCCCCAAACTCCTAGCATTATGTTGCATATTACAAAATATTATGATATTATGGATCAATTGCAAAATACTCAAGCTAAGATATCCATTCTAGATTTGATTACCAAATAAAACCTTGACAAGGATTTTCTTTACAAAGCTTTAAAAAAATAACATTGTCAAGTGATACTACACCATCTCACTTCGCTATACTATGGCCCTTAGCCTATAACATATATTAAGATATGTGCGGGCCAACTTACGACACACTTAATATTCATATTGACATTCATTTATTGGTCGTTACTTTAGGCCAACTTAATCGGGATGAAGGGGTGTGGCCTAATCTAATCGCACACGTGCGTGCAAAACAATTCACACACACACACACACACACACACATGCACACGCACACACACTCATGCACGCACGCACACACACACACATGCACACGCACACATGCACATGCACACACTCATGCACACACACACACACACACAATGCACACACCCACACACACACACACACACACACACCCATGCACACACACACATGCACACACACACACACACACACACCACAAACATACACACACACACCCACACACACACACACATGCACACACACACACATGTACACACACACATGTACACACTTACCCACACACTAACGCACCACACACATGCACACACACACACACACATGCAAACGCACACACACATGTATACACACACACACACACACGCATGCACACACACTCACACACACACACACACACACACATGCACACACACACACACATGCACACAAAGACATCGAGTAAATCTATCCCATATGTGTTGTATTGTGAGATATTATCTTATCGTAATATTGTTTTCTCAAGTGGATTATTTATATATTCATTATTATTCTATTAATCCATTTATATTTTATTAGTTCTATTACAAGTGGTAGAAAATATTTGATTTGGGAAAAATGTGAGAAAAAGCCTAGTTTTATAGAATCACCGTATGCACCTAAAATTATCCATACATGGAAGGATAATAAGTTCGATGATGAAGAAAAATTTCACAAAAACATTAGATTTTTATGACATGTTTTATCCTTATTTTCAAATTTGTGAATTCATTCTAAGAGCCCCTTTTGTCCCTTTAATGCTTTTTCTTTAGTGTGAAGCACAATGAAACAAACTTTGACAGACTAGAGGTTTCATAACTACTACAGAGGTTGCGTAAGTGCTAGTCTATCAATAGTGGTGGTCATGTCATCTTAAATATGAGAGTTAAAACACATGTTTTTCAACGCATGTTTAGATTTTGGGAGTGATTTTATCACTCATTTATCAACCATTTTGCCTAATTTTGGGCTCATTGGATTTGTATTGGAATTATCTTCTTGGTTTAATATGTTTATAATGATGAATTCCCCTTATTGTGATGTTTGTCACTTCTTGTTGGACATGTGTTGTTAGAATCATTCTTTCCCAAAGTTTTATAAAAAATTTCCACGGAAATGGAGTTTTCATATTTTGGATGTAAAGTTACTAAAATTTTGAGAGGAATTACATAGATAACCAAATATTTTCTCTATTCCTTCCCACCATATGTTTTTAGTCACTCTCTTGAAGCAACACAACAAATTGTTCACATTTTTCATCCTTCTTAGTCTTTGGTGGTGAGCCCATGCTTCTTACTAGTAGCATGAGGCTAGGAAGCAAGAAGATACCATTACTCACCTATAATTTTTCCTCAATGATGAGCCCATGCTTCTTAGTGGTAGCATGGGGCAAAGTGTGGGGATCTATTTCAAAAAGAAGAGAAAATATATGATAAATATAAAAAGAGTCTTGAAAGAAAATAACTAGAAAGTGATCGAGCATGGTTAAATAAATGTATTAGATGTTCATGTTAGGAGAGACACATTCTAAAACTAGAGTTTACTAATCAGGCCATTTCGATCTAAGTCTAGCCAAAGTTCATAAGCCAAGTTGTCTATTTGGCTATTGATCTTAAATGGAAATCAAGTTGTAAGTTTCTACAAAAGTCTATCATTAAAGATCGCGTCTTTAGTTATTCATTCTCATGTTATCCATGCAATCACACATCTCACGTTCTATCTTGAATATCGGTGATGGTCACTCACATCTTAATAGTTGCATAGGTCAAGAATGAGTGAGATCATCTTATCATTATACAATTATCAACATGTTTTGCTAATGAAATGAAATGTTTCAATTATTATCGAAAAATAATTATTTCTAAGTATAATTTAAACCCGCATCCATTTTAACTATAATTATGTGTACTACATTACAATTTTATCCATAGCATATATATTGGAATCTCAAAAACATAAAAAAATTTTAACCATCTAAGAGTGCATAAATGAAATGAAGCATAATGAAACAAAAGTAAGGGAAAACAAAAATATATATATATATATATATATATTTGTGTATCAAGTTTAGTACAATTTAGAAGGAAAGGAGAAGTGTGGTCAAAATGATCAATCATGAGCCAAAATCCGGGATATATACCAAAATAAGATCAAAACCCTCCCACAAGATGACCTGTCGAGGAATCTATTCAGCCTCCTGTGATGGGATCATCTAGGTCCGAAATGGGAACCTCCATGGAATGATGAAAATTTCCATGAGAGTGTCCGGTGGCATTAGTCCCTCCGGGAGGATCGGCGTTAACCTCTCTATCCATTAATCGCAATATTGACCTCTTCTCCGTGTGCCAGGTTGGTGTCCATCAATATGGAAAACGACATATCTTGGAGCTCCTAGTTCTATTAAAGTCTCTTAAGATAGGCCAATGGTAATAATAAATAAATACAAATTCATCCACCTAATAAGATCATGCCATCCATCACTAGTGAGCCATAAAAGACAAGTTTGTCCAATGGAAAATTAGTAAAAGTAAAAACCTGGCAATTATTAACTGCACCCGATTTGACAAGTAGAAGGAAAGGAGAAGTGTAACTATTCAATAGGATATCCAGACCCAATTCAGATCACCACTACCCACATGACCTCAGACCTCCTCAACCTACTCCTCCTTCTCATCTCCTCGGGATGAACATGGCCTCCTTTGCTCTCTGACGGCCGCCGACTCTTATCCTCCACCCTCCCAATTAGGATTTATCTCCTCATGAACCATAATCTATGGCCTCCTCCTCTCTCCCTGAGCCTCTCCAATCCATAAGGGAATGGGGACCGCACCTTGATAGGAAAGGCAACTGCAGGTGTCCCGATCAATTTGTCCATCCGAGCCCATGTGGTTCTCTAGCATCTCGATATAACATGGATGACCATCTGAAAATGGTAGCCTAAATTGATGAGGTTCCCACCTGGATGAATCTCAAATCAGCTACCACTGAGCGGTAGATCTGCAGGTAGCCAATACAATGGTCTCCTCACCCCACTGTCCCATCATCCCCTGATATGGTTGAGCCACCATATCTACAGTAGTAAGTGTTGCTACTCTTTATGGTGTGGCCCTAAGAGGGACCATATCAACCCATCTCGTTGCTCCGATCTCTGTGGGATTTTCTATCCCAATACCCCTTTGATAGGGGATTACCCACTCATATATCCATGACATAACCAATGTGAGGTGGCTAAGTGAAGTGGCCCCACATCTAACAATCCTATACAAGTCATGGTAAATAGTCCCTAACATATCCACTCCACAGGAAAATCTCCTCATGTGATGCTCAATGCTCTTTACAATGGGAGCCCAACATAATAGGAACATGTCACTTCCCTTATCCCCTATCAAACATGAGGCCAAAATACCAATGATGGCCTTACACATAGTGGGAATAGGAGCACCCTCAATAGTAACCAATTTGACTCCCTATTTGGCACTCATATCAAGTGCCTCTGCATCACCTAAGTAAGTCGCCCATCTGCAGGCCTCATCTAATGAGATGACGCTCTTTAGCACCAACTTTCTATCAACAATAGAAGCTCCATGTATCCCATTCATATCCTTCAATGTGATGGTCCACTCTCCATAGTGTAGGGAATCAAAAAGTGTTTTGATATTTATCCCAATATGTCAAGAATTCATAAAGAATGTGACTCACTTAGGAAACGGTTGGGTCCATGCTAATCTCCATATTCCTGCCCTCTCTAGCAATCCTATCTCGACCAATGTCAATAAGAGTAGTACTCTAACAAGCCATTCATGTTGTCTAGCTCTACTCCATCTAACATACATTCCCGCATCCAAAAATAGAAAAAGAGAGCATATCAGAGTTTGATAAACGCATAATAAGCTCACAAAAACAATAGAAATGCTCAAAAATAATCAAAATTTCATGCTTGGCCTTTACATTGTAAAATTTTGTGACGGTTACACAACCACCACTCCTAGTAGAGTGGTAGTTGCACAACTTCGTGGTGGTTACACAACCACCGCTCTTCACAAAATTAAAGTTTCGTAACCTTTGTGGTAGTTGTGTCACCTGAAATCAGGATCGTGCCCTCATACTTAAAAATTCAAAAAATATAAAAAATGACCAAAATAGCTCAAATAAAGTACAATACCTACAAGATGCCCCATACAAACATTTTAAATTTAGATTTGTTCAAAATATCCCCTCCTAGAGCTAGTTTAAATAAACAACGTTTTGGAGAAAAAATGAATAAAAACTCATAACTCTCCTATTCTTGACCCTCTGTTGTTGCTACTGGGTTTTCCACCATCATGATCAAATGCCCGTCATTTTCACTGTACATGAATGAATAGTCACTTTGAAAGTCCGAGCTCTAAATTTGGCCAAGCGGGTTGAGTGCAAATGATTTCTAAAAATAGAAAAGTGATATATATATATATATATATATATATATATATATATATATATATATATATATAGCTCATATTTGGTTTTCTAACATCGTTTGTTCCCTTGAGTGGGTGTATGCGAAATTTGGTGTGCGTAAGGCGGGTAGGTTTCTTATCCTTGCACGTATGATAAGTAATTTTGTCTTTTTGTTTCAAAGTATTTTGTCAAGATTATTCTATTATTGCACTTCGATTCCTGTTTCTCTTTTGTAGGTAGAGGAAGGCTTGCGAGTGCATCAAATTGGGGTGCGATCAAGAAAGGTAAATATTTAACCCTCCCATTTGGGAGCACCATACTCAAAAATCATGTTTTAGCCCATTCATGGTTAAAATGCTCCTCGAGGGGGAAATATGTACGCACCCAAAAATTACATAGTGCTACATGGAAGAACATGATAAGTCTTTGATGATGAAGAAAAATTTCTCCAGAGTAACAATGAAATCCAAATCCTTCCCCCTCTCTTTTGCATGCTTGTTATGACTTGTTTTATCCTTATTTTCAAATTTGTGAATTAATTCTCTTCTACATGCCCCTTTTCCCCTTTTGTGCTTCTTATTTAGTGTCGGTTTCATAATCGCCACGACGGTTACACAACTACGGTCGTGATAGACCAATAGTCTTGTCACATTAAATTGAGAGTTAAAACACATGTTTTTCAACACGTGTTTAGATTTTGGGAGTGATTTTATCACTCGTTTCTCAACCATTTCACCTAATTTTGGGCTCATTGGATTTGTATTGGAATTATCTTCTTGGTTTACTATGTTTAGAATGTTGACTACCCCTTATTGTGATGTGTTGTCACTTCTTGTTGGACATGTGTTGTTAGACTCATTCTTCCTCAAAGTTTTATAAAAGCCTAGATTTCACCCGAATGATGGGTTAGAGTTTTCATATTTTGGATGTAAAGTTATGTTGCTAAAATTTTGAGAGGAATTACACAGACAACCAACTCTTTGCTTTGTTCCTTCCTACTTATATGTTTTCAATCACTCTTTTCAAACAACCAACCACAACAAAATGTTAGTATTTTTCTACTAACCAATACTTTGTACATCCCATAATCATCTAGATATCATTTCTAGAGAAGGAAAGAAAGTTGAGGAGACAACAAATGCAACACCATACCTGGAATTCTATCATAGTAATAGTAATAGGTTGGGGATGTATTTTAATTTCTTTAAGCTTTGATTAATTATATTTGCTAGAATAGAAGAAGTACACTATTTTAATTTGGTAGAATTATTATTTGCATAAATCTTCCATTGATATCCTCTTCCTTGCTTATCCCTATGGATCTGCATGGGAAAAAGGTTGGAGGAAGATATTGTGCCAATAATCTTTTGTTTATTTATTTGTTATTTTATTTATATATTTCAATTCCACTCTATCGGGAAAGTTTCGGGTAAAGAAGAAAGTTTTTTTGAGAAGCTTTTCTTTCATTTCCTGAGAACTTGAGTCAGAAGTTAGTTAGAAGAAATCCACTTGTTTGAATAATAAATTTTGAATACAATCTTTTTTTAGAATAAATTTTGTCATGCAATCTTGCAACACAAAAATAACTACATATGTCTATTCACCATTTTATTTTATTTTATTAGAAGTAGTCATTTTGTTTTAATATTAGCTTCCTTGTGTCTGTGTATACAAATAGTTTATTTTATTAAATCTTGAAAATACAATTTTTTTGAGGATTTTTTTATTGTTTTATATTTGAAAAGCTTTGCTGAAAACAAAAAAAAGGAATTAGTTAGATGTTGTTTTATTTTATCTAAGTATTGGTAAATGAAATTTAATTAGATGAAAAGGTGAATTCATCGTCTTTTGTTTAATCCGATTCATTTTCTTTAATTATTTAAAGTTAGAAATTAAAAGTAGATTAGAGGTTTAAAAATCACAATATCCACTTCCTAGAGGCTTAGACTACCCGTGCTTAGATTTTAGCCCCATTAGTTATCGATTGTTTGATCTCTTTCTCACGAGTTGGTGCCCGTATGACTATCTTGGGTCCACCGAACCTTGTAGAAGGATATTTTAACCAATTATCAACCTACCCAACATCAACTGGTATCAGGGAGACATTTACATAGGTATGCGGGATTTAATGTTTAGATCAACCCCCTTACCACCACAAATCATCGACCAACTTGACGCTCTGAATGAGCAATTGATCGTAGCTAAACAATATTGGGTCGACCTAGAAAATAGGATTAGACAAAAAAATATGTAGTCTACCCTCAAGACATCCCATCTCATTCTAATATGACCCTCGTTGGAGAGGTAAATTTAGAGGTGGAAGGACAATTTCCTCGAATTTGGCAACTGGGTCGAGCCACACTTAGTTTCATTTGATATAGACCAGAGAGCTACGGAAAGTAATCATCCTCGACCACGTATCACCCCCATATAGGTCGGTGGGCATTCATCACCCTTGATAAGAAAATTCCTAATTTGCAAGTTGAGCATATTTGTTTACCTTGATCCTAGATACATGTATTACCATTATTCCCACCTATCTCATTTATACCATTTTACCTACCCCATTTCCATATCATCTATCATACTTCGGATGTCTTGGCACAACCTCGAGAATTCGAATGAATTTGAATCACGTGTTTATTTTCATGTGTATAATCACCTATATCTTGAACATCCTTCTAATTTTATTTGTAAGTTTTACGTAAGTTGCGAATGATTCCAAGAATATACCCTCCAAATTTTAGATTTTTTTAATTTGTTTTATGGTAGTTATTTCCATTTTATTGTTTACATAAATCCCTTCTACAAGCCACAAATTTCATATTTATTTTGGATTATTTCATTTTCGTAAAGCTCAAGAAAAATTAGTTGGGGTCTTTTGTGTTTTTATTTGTATGATTGATATTTCCTAAAATTATCATGTCAAAGTTTGGTCAAAGGTGAAAACATTATCATTCACAATGAAGTTGTTATAGGACTAGAGGTAGGGGCAAAGAATATATCACCCTAGGACAAAACTCCCCATAAATAGGACATGGATTGATTAAAAATCACAAGATTCATGGCCCTAGGGTTACTCGCAATATATCATCGAAGTCAATGATTTTAGTACAATCTATGTAACATGTGATCAAGAATAATGAAAAAGATGCTCTAGATGTGGTCATCATCCAAATCATTGACAATTTGAATATAATGAAAAAAATTATGGTGGCCTTGGTGATCTGTACACTTCTACTTTGGAAAATTTACAAGACCAAAAATGTTGTTTCTACTTTCAATTATTGAAAATGACAGAGAAACTAAAAGCTAGTGAATGAATCTTAGTGCTTAGAACTACTTGCAACAAATTAGAATGAACAACTTAATGCAAACACAATATTTTTATCTTGGAAACCCCCAATTTGAGGGAAAACTAGTCGGGAAGGGAAATTGCTCTTTCTTCCCACTTATATATATTGGCCAATTTAATCAATTACAGAATACAAGAAGCTGAAGGAAGACAACAATGTTACTTCCACCCTCTATACTTGCTTGTTTTGCACTTTCACCTTGCTTCTACAATTCAATTCCAGCACCAAAGTCTTCTTGCTCACTTCTCCCATGAATCGATGATCAATTCCACTTGTTCTCTTGCTTAAATAGCTTGCTCCCCATGTCCTCCTATGCATTGGAGAATGGGAAGAGACATCCAAGGAAGACCAAAACGTTTGAAATGTGACCGTTTGTGGCTTTTTTATTTTTGTTTCATTAGTGACAAGACCACCGGTGTATGTAGAGCAGCGGTTTATGAAACCATCGTGGAGGTTACGTAACCTCCGTTTGCGTGTAAAGGGAAGTTAAGAAACCACCGTGAGGAGGTTATACAACCACTACTCTACACAGAGTGGTGGTTCTGTAACTTAATAGCATGACCCTCTTTCTAATTTATTTTTTTCTTCGGTTCAGTTGGTTGCTTCCGATGAAGTGGTGTTTTTTTAGATCCCTATGGATCAAACCTCCCCTGCTCAGGAGGATTTTGGTCCCAAAAAATCTTAGAGTGGGGAGTAGATGAGGAAATAATTCCCTCACTTTCTCCTTTGAGTACCACCGGGCCTGCCTTGGTGTCTTCCCTTTGAGTCCAACATGCTAAGACTCTTGTGGACCTCTCCTTGTCTCTTTGATCTTCTATTGCAGCACTACATCCTCCTCTAATTCACCTCATGAATCCAAGATGCAATCCTCTATGGAAGGTAGTAACTGACATTCTTCTTCTTCATCAAGCATGGATGGCTCATATAGGTGCAAGTTCTCACAATTTACTACTGAGTACATCCACATGAAATGTGGCAAATCAAGCCTGAAGGAATTTTCTCCAACTTGCTCCAGTATAGTGAAGGGTCCATACCATAGTGGCTTGAGTTTCCTTTCTTGGCCTTGTAATCTCTCCTTGCTCAAGTAAAGCCAAACTTTGTCTCCAACATGAAGTTTGTGCTCTCTACGATGTTGATCAGTGTCTAGCCTTATACTTGGCTTGAGATTTCTCCAATTGTTCTTTCACCTTGAGATGGATTTTCTGGATCCTCTCAACGAACTTCACTGCTCTAGTCACTATGAATCATGTATCTCCCCTTCTTCCTGCTGCCCAACCACAATGTCCAGTGGATTAGTAGGTATATATCCTAAGCATGCTTCAAATGGTGACTGCATAGTGGATGTGTGTACCACTCTACTTGGTTGTAGGAATGTTGAATGTAGGCTAAGGACTCATCCCAAGTCCATGGATATTTGTTATTATATCCTCTGATCAGTTTTACCAAAGTCTTGTTTACCACCTCGGTTTTCCATCCATTTGTGGATGGAAGGTTGTTCTCCTATAACCTGGTGTCCATCTTTTCCCACAAAGTATTCCAAAACTTCCCAAAGAACTGGAATCTCATGTCGAAATAATAGACTTTGGAAAACCAAAATGCACCCATAAATTAGCAAATAAAAGTTTAGTTGCCTAACTTGATTTTATTATCTTTTTACATGCCATAAGAACACACATTTTATTGAATCTATCTACAACAACATATAGATAATCATGGCCATGTTTAGACATAGGTAGTCGTCCTACAAAATCCATAGACATATCTTCCCAAGGATGAGTAGGGACCGATAAAGGCATATATAAACCTTTCTTCTTGATTTTAGGCTTGTTTGTACAACAAATTTTACATCCTCTTATGAATTTGGATACTTCTTCTTGCATATTTGGCAATACACATACCTTTGAAAGTGGTCCATGGTCTTGCCAACACCAAAATGTCCTGCTACTTTTGAGGTATGTTCTTCCCTCATTAATAGAATTATTTCTTCTTTGGCACACAAAGATTCCCCCATCGGTAGAGTAGCCCATCTTTGAGATAACAATCTTCAATACCCGTATTTTCAGCCCCCTTGGACTGCAAATTTGCTGATATGTCACCCCAAAATATTTTCTTGAGCATATGCCTCTTCGTAAGCTTCCTTTGTGAAGGGATCAAAATGAGAGATAATGGCCAAACTAGATATTTTCTCTATGTGTGAGTGGCCTAGACAACATGTCTACCACCAAATTTTTCTACCTTTCTTATACTTGATCACCAAATGGAACTGCGTTGAAGGAATCCCATCCACTTGTAGTGCCTTTCCTACTGTAATTTAGACCATGCTTACAAATACTAGAGAGGTTTGTGGTCAATGTGCACAATAGTTTCTTTACCCAATAAATATTGTTTCCATTTCTTAATTTCTGAACTAGTGCATACATATGTTTATCATATACTGAATATCCTTTAACTTCTAAAGTGAAAGTTTCAGAATGATAACATCTTGGTTTACCTCCTGTACACACTACTCCCATAGCATAATCAATGACATTTGTCTCTACTTCAAAGGGATGCTGCAAATTAGGAAGAGAATACTGGAGCATGACTAATTTTGTATTTTAATAACTCAAAAACTTGATTTGTTCCTTACCCTAGTAAAAACCTTTACTCTTTGCAGATGTGTGTGTAGAAGGTGCTGCAATGATAGAGAAGCCTGGAATGAAATTCCTCATGTACTATACTGCTCCCACAAAACTTCTAGTCTCCATGGCTCCCGTTGGTGTTGTCCAATTGGTGATGGCTTCCACCTTCTTTGGATCCACTCATAGCTCTCCTCCTCCAACCATGTGCCCAAGATAGATAAGTGACTATTTGGAAAATTCACACTTCTTCATATTGCATAGCAGTTGTTTCTCCTTGAGAACTTGCAAGACTTTCTGTAAATGTGTTAGATGTTCCTCCCATGTGGCACTAAAAACAAAATATTATCTAGATAAATAATGACACATGAATCTATGAATTACCACAATACATCATTCATCAATCTCATAAATGTAGTGGGTGCATTACATAAACCAAATGGAAGTACTAACCATTCATACAAACCCTATTTTGTTTTGAAGGAAGTCTTTCATATATCCTCCTCCTTCATCTTGACTTGGTGATAACCCGACTTGAGATCCAAATTCGTGAAGAAATTTGCATGTTGAAGCTAGTCCAAGAGGTCATCTATGCATGGGAGTGGATATATATTCTTTATGGTAATCTTGTTTAAAGCACATAGTCGATGCACATTCTCCAAGAACCATTCTTCTTTGGCACCATCACAATAGGTGAACTACATGGTGAGGTGCTTGGGACGTATTACCCCTTGGTCTAGTAGCTCTGGAGTTGTTTCTTTACATATGTACTCTCTAACAAGGATTTCTATACAACCTGATATTTGGTAGAGGGGACTCTGGAAACAACTGAATCTCATGCTCTACCTCTCGTTTTGGTGGTAACCCATTGGGAGTTTGGAATACTTCCTGAAAAGACTGAATTATGCTATCCAAATCCTTCATCCCTTTGTTAGAAATATCTGAAATTTCTACCCCATCTTGCTTATCTTTTAATAAAAGTAAACAAAATTGATTATGATTTTCTTGAATTAGTCTCTTTGCTTGGTTAGCACTTACCATAACAAGATTTGACTTACGTTGGTGTGCCCGGATGTTGTAACTGACTCCATCCTTGACCCATCTATATCGGTTCTCCCTTCTCATGAATATAACATCCTGATATACAAGTAAGGACTCGAAAACAACATCAAATGCATCAAGTGGAATTACATCAGCCTCCAATACATCTATATACTGAGAATTTATCCCAAACTTGAACTTACATCTTCTTGTTACCTAAATTTCTACACCCTTCTTCACCCATCCCAAAGGATAAGGATGTGGATGCTCATAAGTTTCAAGACCAAGAATTTTCACAACCACATCGAAATCAAATTAGATTGAGAACCAATATCAACCAAAGCATTTACCTTAGTTCTCTTGATTTGGATTTTGATATGAAATAGCTTACTCATCTCTTCCTCTTGTTCTTGGTTGTCCATGTTGGTGGCCGTGCATCCTAGCCCTCTCATCTACATCAGAATTATATTCTATTTCACCTACCCCATCATTTGTCTTTACATCTATTATGGATTTATTAAATCCTTGGTTTGGTTCTTTGGATGCAATTCCAGATGTAACTTCCAACATGTAGTGTCAGTATGACCATTGATATCACAATTCTTACAAAAATTCTTAGGATATTTACAAGTATTCAAAGTGGTAGCAGTATTTTTATCTTTACCTTTCCATTTACCTTTGTTACTTTTTTGTCCCTGCTCTTTCTTTGGCTGATTTGTTGACTATTTTTTCCTTGACTCTGTTTCTCCTTGCTTCTTCTCATCATCAATGTAATATTCTTGCACACATGCTTCATTGAGATCCTTGGGCTTTGTGGAGATGACCTTCCTTTAAAGGTGAGTGTGAAGTCCTCCCAAATACTTGGTCATAATATCCTCATCCTCCAAGTCCATATTAAGAAACATGGCTTGTCTCCGAAACTCCGTAGTGTAATCCTGCACACTTTGACCACTGCTTTGTCTAAAATATTGCCATTTAATCATTTGGTCAGTCTTATGGCCAATAGGATAAAAATTAGCTCTAAACAATTCTTTAAACCCTCCCAAGATCTTATAATAGGACGTTTCTTCTTCTCACAAGTGGCTAGATGGGTTTCCCACCAAACCAGAGCATGTCCTTCCATTTTGAGATGTGCAAAGGTGATCCTTTGTGCCTCAGTGACATCATGTACACTAAAATAAACCTCCAATTTTTTTAACCATTTATCAAGCAATTCTGCATCTACTTGTCCTTCAAATCTTTTTTATCTCAACTTTAGTTTCAACTTTAAAAGGAGCATGATCATATTTTACCTTCTCTCTTCCAACTAGAGTTTCTTCTTCATGCTCTTCCATATCTTCTTCCTCATCGTGGCTCTTTCCTATGCCAAATTTTTTGGCCAAATCTCAAACCACTGAGTCCATGGAATCTTGCTTAATTGATGTTGTCTTTTGCAGATCTGAGAGTTCTTGTTGGTGTCTATACAACCTATCCATCGTGCTTTCCAACATCTCAATTCTACGGACCAAGTTATCTTCCTCCATTTGATCTCTAACTCTTTGCTTTCCACTTCTTCGTAGATATGTTGGATCACAAGGTAAAACTTCTTTACCTTTAGACCTTGTCACTGTCATACAAATCACACAAGAACAAATACCACAGTCCTGGATAATAATCAACTTTGATACCAAAATGATATGTAAACTTCTACTTTGGAAAATTTACAAGACCACAAAATTATGTTTCTACTTTCAATTATTGAAAATGACAGAGAAACTAAAAGCTAGTGAATGAATCTTAGTGCTTAGAACTACTTGATGACAAATTAGAATGAACAACTTAATGCAAACACAAGATTTTTATCTTGGAACCCCCAATTTGAGGGAAAAATAGTTGGGAAGGGAAATTTGCTCTTTCTTCCCACTTATATATATTGGCCAATTTAATCAATTACAAAATACAAGAAGCTGAAGGAAGACAAAAATGTTACTTCCACCCTCTATACTTGCTTGTTCTACACTTTCACCTTGCTTCTACAATTCAATTCCAACACCAAATTCTTCTTGCTCACTTCTCCCATGAATCAATGCTCAATTCCACTTGTTCTCTTGCTTAAATAGCTTGCTCCCATGTCCTCATGTGGATTTGAGAATGGGAAGAGACATCCAAAAGAAGAGATATGACCAAAACGTTTGAAATCCATGACCGTTCATGAGTTTATTTAATTTTAATTTTTGTTTCATTAATGACTTGACCACCGGTGTATGTAGGGGCGGAGTTACGAAACCACCATGGTGGTTATGTAACCTCCGTTCGTGCGTGAGAGGGCGATTATGCAACCACTACTCACGCAAAGTGGAAATTTTGTAACTTAACAATAAACTCCTCTTTCGATTTATTTTTTTCTTGGTTCTAGTTGCTCGATGAAGTGGTGTTTCTTTAGATCCCTATAGATCACTTGTCTAGTCTAAAACCATAACCATAATCCAATAACCTAGTTAGGTAGGGTCTCCAAACAACCATAATTCAAATCTAGTGCAACTTCAACACTTGTCTTGCTCTAATAAGGGGTTGGAACATGCTACCAAAATTAGAGAATAAAAAGTCGATGGGAAGGAATTTGTCACATGTATCATTCAAATGGATAAATTCATTCATTTACATCCAACCCCTTATACAAAGAAGGTGGTCATGACATCTTTGTAATTATAAATGAAGCAATTCAATTGGTATAGAGAATTGCACACTATGTCATTCCATGTGGTATGATCTTATCCAATACACATGATTCTAAAAGGGATCAACAAGACCTTTATCACACCTATAATCAAAAGATTAAAAAATGGTCAAATACCACTAGATCTTTTAGGATAGGGTGGAAAAGTATTTAGTTGTTGTTGAAAATATTTCAACAGAGAGGCCACCTAAAAGAGACATGTCTTCTAAAAGGTTTCTATTTAGGGCCTTGTATGATTATTAACTTCTATCTATTATCTCTTCCCAAAAGGCACAACCAAAACTTTGAGTAGTCAATGAAAACACTCAACATCAACAACATTGGCCTCTATCAACCACTATACACCCTATATTTTAAATTCTTGATTTTAACCATATTATTTCCTTCAGGAAGAAGCACAAAGATAAATAATCCTCATAAAAATATAGGGAATTAACCAAACTCACCTCAAGAGGATACAAATGAAGGTGATAACCAATGATCTTATGAGGAGGAGAATTTGCCACAATGCAATATCCACATAGATCATAGAAGAAGTGGAATTCTACCTCTTTAATGCGTGAGTATGTGGAAACTACATATTCTATAACATAGTTATGAAGCAATCCTCTCCACTAGAAATATATTGCGTGTGCCCACATCTCTTCATGATGCATGAGTATTCTACTTTGCTTTGAAGTACAATGACATTTCTTCCCGTAATCAAACTTTTGTGCAAAAATATGTAGCCAACCAAATGTATAATTTGTCGGTGGCTCGCTAAAGAAATTTTCATAGAGAATGTTGTAAATATGTCTCTACCAAGTCATTAGTGACAAATACCTACAAATAGGGTGCTTCTACATAATATATTCTTCCACTGTCTAGCCAATGATTAAATTCTCCTAAGTGAGTCAAAACATCATTCTCTCACTTCATCATATTGGAACAATTCAATAGGACTCGATAACATAACAAACAAATTCTTGTCAAATTTTTACTCCTTAATCTTGGTGTCATGCACATGATTTTACCCTATGGTGGCATGTTGTGAGTTTTGCAACATCTCATGCTAGCATATCATCCTAGGCATGCTCCTAATGCGCTCACCGAGGCACGGGAGTAGACTGGTTCTGTTGGGTTTGGATTTTATCATGAATTTTTACAAAGTGTTTACTTCCTCGGGTTTACAAATTAATCCAATGCAATCCATAATACCTTGGTGTGTGGAAATTTAATTACATGCCATTACCATATTTTCTTTTCTTAATGAAGGAAACTTGGAAAATCATAACAACATTGATTTAATTAAAATAGTGTCTCAATATTCTCAATTGCAATGAATATTCTCAAATCCTCATCAAAAGAACAATCTATAATTTCCAACATGACAACATACACCTTACACTAATCCCTAAAGGGATATATATTGATAGGCTCTTGCCTTTCACTAGTTCAACAATAGTTACATGGCTATACAACTGTGTTTACATAAAGTTAACTACAAGTTAAGAGAGGAGACTCACGTGGAAAATGCAGCCATTCCTTGTACTTTGGATATGAATGGTAGTGTCAGGTCATTGCGGATTTTTCTCCATTAGTGAACTCCATTTTCATTGTTGTCGCTCTCTACTGATTCTTTCTTTGCATGCAGGAAGTCCAAACATGTAGTTAACTCTTCCTTCTCTTCTTTTAAATTATATTTATCTATTGGTTCTTGCTCGTGAGGCATGTTGAAAGTAACTTGATTCCTTTACACATGAGAATTGTAAACCTTATTGAAACCCTGTACACTAACTTATAGTCTCTATTCAAATCTTTTACATGTGTGGGTTTGGGTTCCTGTGTGACTATGAAGGCGTGCACCATCAGACCTGTACAAGTAACAAAATGTGTGTGCTAAAAAAGTACCTTATGCACGGAGGAAAGGAATACTTATCTACAGAATCCTACTTTTATTCGACGTAATTGGTTCCCAACAAAAGCTTTGTGTTAACCGATCTTTTATCTCATTCCAATGTGAAATAGATATAAGGGAAAGACTAACGAAGGCTTTGTATGCTTTATATTTTAAGGTTTGGGAAAATAAATTAAGACAAAATCCTTTGTTGGTAATTTCTGAAGCAACTCAAATTTACTTGAAGGCATCTAAGTTTTCTTCCCATGACTCACCGGGTTCACTAAAAAAACTTTACAATTTCGATTCCTTTCAAAGAAGGTAATTTAGGAGGGTTCTTAACTATGTCAATAGAATTATTTTTATCGAAGTATTGATATTCTTGTCTTATTCTTCAGGTTCTTCTTCCACAGTAAAATCATGTATATTCCTATTATTTTGAAACTCTTTATTTCTTCAAGCCCTATTATTATTATTATTATTGACGTTGCCTTCACCCAAATCTTCCATTGTAGGAGAAAATCATATAATTAAAAAATAAATGTGTTAGAAAATAGTAACAACTTTAATGAAATGAATCTATAGAAGTGTTTTAGAAGTTTAGTTTCTTTAGAGAGATCCAAAAATGGGTTTTTGGTGATATGAGGACTTTCTAAGTTTTTTTTTTTTTTCCAAGATCCTCTTGTTTTCTCTAATAATATCTTGCGTAGTCCGAGTTTGAGAAATAATTTAGAGACGATGATTAATAGAAGTTTCTTCTTCAAATTTGTGCACTTCAATGACTTGAGTAATTTGTTTGATATTTTCTTGTTCAAACCAAATTAAATCTCTAATGTTAGAAGTAAGATCAGATTGTTCAAGTTCAAGTGGGATATTTGGTTGTCAAATAGGTGCAAGACCATTTATAGAGATAGTTATCAATAAAAATGATACCTATGTACATATAGTGAGAGAAATCTACTCATGAAATAAATGATTCTACAAAAATAAGGAAAAAAATTCCCCAATATCTAGACCAAATTTGTTGTTGATAAAATGTGAACCATCAACTAATCAACCCTTCAACCTATCCCCAAGGTTAAGATGGAATTGAACCAATTTAATCTCAATGACCTAAAGTAATGTTAAGTGTGTGGAAGGGTAATTTTAATTGTAAGGTTATTAAATATTATGTAAAACGAAGAAAACTAACAAGATTCTTGGGATTTCAAACAAACAAAACACTTTAGAAAATAGAAAAATTATAGAAAGTAAAGACAATAGAGAAAAGAGAACACAAAAACACACAAAATTAATTTGTTCTATGATTGAACCCATACGAAAGAGTGAATCCTATAGATAAGGCAACCTCTTAAGGGAACAAAAATAGAATAAGAAACTAAACTACATTGTTATTGATTGAGAAAACCAAAAATATATAGATTAATGTGATTGGATAATCTAAAATTGAAAACAAGGAGTTTTGTATTAAATATAAAAATTAGAATGAACAACATTTTGATCCTCTACTCAATCCATATTTTACTCATCATGAATGTCATAACTACCCAAAAAGATATACAATAAAGTTAAATCGAGAAACATCAATAAATTCTCATGAAAACAAGGTTGTATTTTATTGTTAAATTGAACATATAGGTTATATTGATGATTTTATAAAGTACAACAAGAATGTACAAGTATGTATATGAAACTACACAAGTGTTCATTCTTACCAAACCATGACTTTACAAATCAAAGAAATTTTTATTGAGAACATATTTAGAAATAAAGGTTATATTCAAAATATAGAAATGTTCAAATAGTTACAACACATTAGCCAAAGCTAGATGATCATGTAAAATTTGACAACTCCACCAAGTAATCCACAACAAGTGAATATCCCAAGACATACAAATAATTACAGTCGGTTCAAGTTAGAAGATATTAATATTCTAGATAATTAAAAGATTTTCATATGAAAAGTGGATATATATCTTCCATCTCATAAATAATACTTTCAGTCACATAAAATGTCATTGAAGAGGTATGTAAACAAAATTGATCTTTAGAAAATACAACATTGAATTAATCTCATATGAAAATTGACTATAGTCTATCTAGGTACTTGTACTTCTTCTCCCCCTCTCCATCTTTTCCAAGTCTCTTTTAAAACTTTTCCTTAGTAGTTAGATTGATAAATTACTTAATTTGAAAATAAATATTTTATAATAAATAAAGTCACATCTTTAATTTAATTTACAAGTAATCGAAGACAAAAGTTATAAAATGATAAGAGTCTTTATTTTAAAAGGACTTAGGATTGAAGTTTTTTTACGACATATAAATTAAAATGGTTCAAATGTAGAGGATGGGGAAAACATTCATAACATGACTAAAGAAAACATAAACTATCATAGAGTATAAATCCATAAAATGCATTCTCTTGTAATAATATGTGTCACCTAATATCTCAATATTCCGCATAGTCAAAGATTTTTTTGAAAATCATATAAAATCAGCCGCCTAGACAAGGTTAAAAACCATTCAATGTCGTAATACTGAGTCAAAACAACATATTGTCTCAATGTTCTAGTTCATATCTCAATGTTGTAGCTCATGAATATCTCGAGTCGGCATGTAGGTAACCATCCAAAATACCATCATATCACAAAATTGAAACAATCTCTATAGAATTCAATGCATAAAAATCTCATAAAATAAGATCATGCAAGATAACATTCCAACATTTTAAATAAAAAACCCCATTCATTCTTCATCCTTATCATATTTGTAATGCTTATAATCAAGAAATCTTGTAAATGAATATCTTCATTGTATATATATATATATATATATATATATATATATATATAGATTTCTAAGACTTTAATGCTCTTCTTCACATTTATTTCCAACATCTACTTAGTTTCGACTCCAACTATCTCTCCTCCATTCAAATATATCTCTCAAATTCTGAATGGAGGTAGTTACAACTAACTTAGCTCCTAACCATGGTAAAATTGACTACAACATGGTGACCCCACTTGGATGGGTGAACACACCTTGATTACATTACATGAGATCCTTGATGGCCTTTTACATCATTATATGATTCTACACTTATCATGAACCCTTCAAATTCAAACTAGGAATTCAAATATTTAAATAGTGCATTTTGGAGGGAAAGCCCAAAATGACCATTTTATGCACCATGGTAGGTCCAAATGAGTTAGAACCTATTATAAACAACTAAATCTAACCTTCTAAGCCTACTTCAAGCCAAAATTGCTAAAAAACCAAAAGCATTATTTACATGTTTGATGTTCCTACATCAGTTTCAATGGAAAAATACTTAGCTTGGTCGTTGGGACATCGCCATCATGAAGAGAAGGTAAAATTATGTGGTAAGAAAAACATTTCTTTGTTGTTTAAAAAATAAATTTATTTATCCAATTTGTATAAAAGTAATTTTAAAATTTAGCAACAAATTATTATGTCACAAAATGAGTTGCACTCAACACTACACAAACGATCATCAAAAATTTGATTTGTACCAATTAAACTAAATAAATAATTTGCACAATTGAGAGTTTAACATAAAAAACAAATAACATACAAAATTATATGTGTACAAAAGTTGTTTTATTTTTTTCTAGAATGGCAAAATGGGGGCCAATTACAAATATTTTTTCATTATTTTCACTAACACACTCGTTTATCTTGATAAACATGACAATGTTGTAAACTCAATTTATTGATTAACATGTTAAATATCTACTTCATGTTATTGCAATATATTTATCGATTCAAAATGATTATTCTTTTGATAGGAATTCAACACAACTATTACAAGCAACAAAATCTTATTATCAATATATCCAAGACTTCATTTGAAATGAGAAAACTAAAATATTTATACAATAAAACAAAAATGTAGAGTTCAATTACAAGTACAACACTTTCAAAACACAAAAATGATGATTTATTTGGTAGAAAATTGTAACATACTTAGGCAACTAATTTTATTTAGCATGTAAATTAAATTACCATTCTAAAACCATAATCAATCAAAAATTAATTCCTTGATCTATAGCTTGAACCATAATATATCCATTTCAATGCTCTAGGCATATAATCTTCATAGTCATTGATGCACTCCATAAGCGACAATTGGGAATAGTGGTGCATCCTATATGAGAGTTATTCATAAACCTAACGATGCTTTAAGATGCATATGGATGGTCGTACATGAAGATGCAATCATGCATATTTCTCACATCTTTCCTTGTATCTATATTAGACTTAAAATACATTGAGTTTAAACATATAATACACGTGGACATGTTAAATTTGTAATGCGCCAAATCTTTCCATTTTATGAATAGATACTAAAACCGAATAGATACTACCAATGATTCTCTTCGAGCCAACATTTACACTAGTTAATATGAAGAGTCTCGAATATATATGAGATATATTGGATGAAAATATCACATACCCGTGACTCCAAAATGAAATGGGCTAACTAAATTCAAGAAGTGACTTACTTAAAGACCAAACTCCATATGTATTATAATTATAAGTTTTTTTAGACAAATGTTTGAGATCATTTGGTATCCTTGTGAACTCCATCACTTTAAAAATAATAATCCTTGTATGTTTCTTCTTTCCTTTAGAATACATTTTCAACCACATATTGATTTGTATCCCTTATAGAATAACTCTCCACATCATCAATATCATAATCACTAGATGTATACACCATGCATAGATGTAACGATATCCCATGTTATAACACTTTTAGAAGCACTCAACATTTGTGGGGTAAATGATGAAAGATAGATTTTTTGATATTTACAATTAAAGAAATATATGAAATTATTTTGTTGTCCCATATATAATGTACAAAGTTTTAGTGTATTTCGTTTAAGCTTACATAATCAATAATTTTTGATGAAAAATCTAATTTTTTTTTTTACTAAAAATAAATTAGAAAAATCACATACCTATCTATACAAATCCTACACTTTGTCATGTGTCTCCTAGTTTATGCAATGGGTTCCTTCTACTATTTACATATATCTTACAATACCTACAATGTTATTTCTGAAATAGATATGAGAAATGGGGTCCAAATTAAAGGGAATATCTTGTTGTAAATGTTCTTGACATAAAGCTCAAGGATAAATCGTGTGTTACAAGTTGCCAATGGTGGTCTAAACCTCATTTCATAATCCGAAAGATAAAAAACACACCACATTCATCAATCAACACATTGTATATGCAGGTTTTGGTTAAGAGCTACGAATCATCTACTTTAAACTAGGAGAAAATCCCTTTGGCATAATCCTTAAGATAACAAGAGGGATGCTCCTAGGAACCCTAAAGTAGTCCACGCAAGAGGGAACCTTGTGGACGAAATGGGAAGCGCCTCGCTTACCTACTTGATTAGTACGCACTTGTGAGAATAGAGTCAAAATTATCTTCACGTGACCCTAGTGAAAATACAATTGAATGCATTTATTGCTCATTGTATTGAAGGGGTAAAGTAAAGCCATGCTAATCGAAAGTTTAGTCATTGCAACTTCCTTGGTAAATCGAGCTCGCAGAGGTAATTTGTGACACCTAGTTGAGAGAAACAATTAGGAAGCCATTTTGTCTTGGAGCCAACTTGACCAACTCAAAGCCAATCGTTGTTGCAAAAATATTTCACGAAGCAAGAAATTTCTCGGAGTCAAAACCTTGTTAGTCGAACAAGGGAGAGTTCTTTAAAGTTCGAGCTAAGTGTCATTCATCACGAAAATTTTGAAGCATTACTTTGTCTTAGTTTTTCACTCGCCATAAGGCGAGGTGAAACTTTTCCGAAGTGAAGCCAAGTATTTTTCAACCCCACTTGATCTACTCCTTTGCTCTCTTGTTGATATTTTTGATCAAAAGAAGAGAAACATATATGTGCTATTGATTGATTGTGTCCACCACTTTTGCACCCATTTACATTTGTCCTTACTTAAGATTGGATGGTAAACATTGAAAGTGTGTTGGTACATCTTCTTATCTTGATAGCCATTTGATCTTGATACCCACGTCAAGATTTTCATTGTAGCTAGGCTTGATTCATCATTGACCTTCCTTTGAGGTGTTACTTTTCCCGCATTTTACCAACACATTTTTGATACTTACGTCGTGTTTTCACAAACTTGACATAAATGTCTAGAATGTGTCATTATGATACTCACGAAGTTTCAACTCCTTGGTATACATTGATTTAGTTTCCTTCAAATACTACCTTGGGTCTTGAAAAGTGTTGTTTTTACCTTTTTGCGTTGCACTAATATCACTTTGGCGCTAATATCTCACTTCTCCACAAAGTTAGATTCACGTGTCCAACGGTATTGTTGTGCCACTCGCTTTGGTAACTTCCATTTTCGAGGCTTAGGCCTTGTTTGTTTGAAAACTTCTTATAGTATACTTTGATTGGAAGTCACATCAACCCTTTGTTAAAACTTACACCTTATTTATCTTAAACTTGACGTAAGTGTTGACATTATATTGATCATTTTATGCCAAAGTACCATTGATACATTTGTGTAGGGATTATTTCCTTGTTGATTGGATTGGTTTGCTGAACTTGCATGATTAATCCTTATGATTATTCATTGTATTGACTTATCTTCCTATGACAATCCTTTTGATCCATCTTGACATTTACACTCGCAACTTGTTGTCCAAACCTTGATTGGATCGTTGAAATTGTGTCATCACGATGTATATTTTCCTTAGGTTCCCTTTGGAAAATCACACAAGCATCCCCTATTTGTTCGCAAAATGTCTAGTTGGTTGTCATTATGCTCCCCGAATCGACATGGAACCTTCTTCACTTTGAAGAAGTTTGATCACACTATCTAGGTCTAGGCATTTGTACCTAAACAATGCCAACAATGACTAACTATCACATGGTTCCTCAAACTTCTCATAACCAATGGTGTGATCATAATCCAAACTATTATTTTGATTCCCCATGGTCTCTTGATTCTTCTAATCCAAACTATTATTCTGATTCTTCTCAATATTCCAACGATTATGATCTGAATTATTATTCAAAATCCTTTAATTTGACTCCTAAGTCGTGGTCCTCCCTTTCTCTGCAGGACTCCTTTTATCAGTCGCCTCAACGAAGTCTTCCTCCTTTGAAGATTCATGTGATTCAAATTCCTTATAATCAATCATCCAAGTTGACTCCTACGTCACAATCTATGGAATTTCTACGTAATCCTATTTGTTTACCAACACTATATCATCTTATAGGTAAACCAATACCATCTTCTACTACTCGCGAGACATCCAAATCCAAATTTACTTCGTCTCTCGAGTCATCTTCTTCTATCAATCAAAATCCTATCCCTCTTTGGCCCCTAAGTCATTTTGATCATTCCTTATTCTATATTCATCCATCTTCTAAAGATTGATGTTTGCATCCACATCAAACCATTCACAAGAAACAATGTGCTAAGATATCTTTTCAATGCACTATCCAATTCCTTTGTGGACACAATAAGGTCAAGCCTTTCCCTCATCTACATCATCAAACATCTTCTAGATCTTCCACACTTGTTGGGCCCTTTCTTCCAATCAACCTCTTATGGTTGACCACCAACCCATACCAATCGATTTATTTCAGAATGAAGAAGCGATCAAAGAATTCATGGGGTTACACGATGACATGCCTCTAGAGGACCATGAGCAAGGATTCTCTTTAGACCTCAATGTGTTCACGTATTGTGGGGAAGAGGTTGATTCTTTTTATCAAGAAATAGAGGAAGACCCTAGGATCATTGAACTTGATCCTCCTCTTATTCTTCCATCTTCACATTCTTCATTGCATGATGAAATTCCTAGGTCTGAGCATTGATCCATGACCTATCTTCTCATTACCCAATCATTCTTTATCTATCACAATTCATCAATCACAATATCACCTTGGGTCACCACCTAGTAGCCCATCGTCTTCTTCTATATGTGGGCCACCTCCTAGTATTCCTTCATCATCTATTTGGGGGTCACCTCCTGGTAGCCCGTTACCTTCTATTCTGGGACCATGTCCCAATAGACCACCATATTCTATTAGCGGGTCTTCTCTGGATAGCCTTTTGTCTTCTATTCTTGGGCCATGTCCTAGTAGCCCATCATCTTCTATATATGAGACACCTCCAGGTAGTCCTTCATCTTCTATCTTAGGGCCACATCCTAGTATCCCTTCATCTTTAGTCTATGGGACACCTCCTGGTAGCCCATCCTCTTCAATTCTTGGACCGTATCATTTTTGTCCATCACATTATCCTTCTATCAATGATTGTGGAAATCCCACCGTCATTTATCACATCAATTATAAACATCCACTTTCTTCTCCCACTTCTTGGGATCAAACGAGTCATGCCTTAGCTTATAGGAAACCCAAACAATTTCTTTATCAAGCTAAGATCAAAAATTCCAAGAGCTCCAAAGCTCCCAACAAGTCAAACAACCATAAGGTTCAGAATCAAATGCAATTCAAGAATGCACACCAATGCAACCATCAAGTATGGCACAAAGTGCATAAAACTATGGATAAAGAACTCAAGCTCCCACATGTGAATTCACTATTTCAAGATCAATATCAGTCATTTGTTGAGTGTGAACTCACTACGATCATTAAGATTGGAGATAATATGACTATTGATAAGAAATAATGCCTAGTCTTCCTTATTAAATAAATCGCAAACATCGTTGTTGGATCCTATCACACAAAGTGACATTGTTGGTTCCAAATTTCAAAAATACAAAAAGAGAAAACATTAAAATAGTTCTAAAAAATCAAAGGTTCAAAGATCAAACATTGCAATCAGGTATTGCATACACTTGGATGTTCTTTTTTCCGTTTCTTTCCATTCCTTTACAATTCTTCCACCACATTCATCCCTTCGATGATATTTTGGTTAGTCTATTTGCATGCATTTTGTGACATTTATATCTATGGTATCCGTTTGACCTTGGTATTTCATCACCTTGGTAAATTAAAGAATGAATGACCTCGTAGAGATCCTATCACTATCAACATCTAATAAACTTGTTGCGAAGAAATTTTGAGCATATTTGTTGACACTAGCCAATGTCGTCATCACAATCACTTCCACATCCTTCCATTAAGCCATCAATGATTCTTAACCCCTTGTCAAAACAATCAAGAGAGATGAAATAATTTTTTAGAAAGCAAAAGAATCAAAATCAAAATCAAAAGTAAAAATCTAAAAGAAAAAAACAAATTGATATATAACTCTCTCTTGGGGTATTTCCAATAATATCTACTAGGGCTATGGACACTTGGATGGAAGTAGAGCAATGTTGTGATTAGAATCAAATAAATTTTCGTTGGGGCTATGGACGTCTGGTGACAACGAAGCAATGTACGACTCTCCTTACACCCTCCATTCATAAATAAAATTTGAAAATAAATCATTCCTACACATTGGCTAGGGTGTCTTCACTTGTTGTTTATTAAATCTTTACTTTGAGAAGTAATTCATTTCCACGTGCACACATTGGGTCTCTATGAGTAAACATGATTACTATGTTACCAAGTTTCTTTTTTTTGGACCTTGTTCAAACTCTTACTTTAGTCCGTATCTTGTCTCACAATTTGTGCTTTTGGCTAATCGCTTCTTCATCGATAGCCTTCTAGCTACATTTTCCATGTCCTTACATGGCATTTACACTTGTCTTTTGCTTCATTCAGAACATCCATGTGTATAAGATTACCTGTTTTTTTTTTGCCATGTGTGAGGGAAATTTGTTCCTTCTTTCAATAAAAAATATTCTACTTATTTGTACCATGTGTGTCTTGACCAACTTACACCGAGGGCATTCTTGATACTTCCTAGCATGCCATTGGTTTAAGTTCTTCATCATGTTGAACTTATCCATATTGGCCCTGGTCCAACTTCTATCTTTGAAGAGTATGCCTTTGTATATTTCCATCTAACGCTAGGTCCATCTTCACATCTTCACTATCTTGAACATACACGTGGCATTTTTCCCTTTTACATCCCATCTATTGTTGGGGGCATCCACATCCACGTTCCTTTCCCTTCATGTACATAGTTTCGGAAAACTTTCAAAAATACCAAAAACATTTGTATAACTTTTGAAAAACCTAAAACATTCAAATATGTTAGTTGGAAAAATCAAAACATTCAAATACATTTCCATCGAAAACTCAAAAACAATATAAAACTTTCACAAAAATCCTAAAAATTTGAAAAAATCACATAAATAAAAAAAACGAATGCTTGAGCATGCATGCAAAATTTGAAGCCTCTGTATCACATGTATCGTACTCAAAAATCAAAAGTCATCCTACAAAACATCTCTCTTTGGTTCTCACCTGTTCATGTGTGTGACTTGTAGATCATTTGGATCGATCCTCCATTAACAAAATTGGCTTCATCGACTATGTTTGTGTTCCCTTGCATGAACGCGTTGCTTGAGGCAGTATCATAGTGAACGATTTATTTTCCATAGGACCCCTATGTCCTCCGTATATTCCCCTCGCATGTATCCTTTCTTGGGACACCATCATTAACCCTTGTTGTTAATTCGCACAGGTCAAAATTGAAGCTTGATAACAAAAACATTGGTGTAATTGTCTTGAATGTTGTTTGTTTGAGTATGTGTGTGTGTACTTGTTTTCCCTGTTAGGTTAGCTTGTTTAATTTATCGTATTGCATTGCATCATGTATGTTTCATGGGGTTAATAATTTTTGACAATGAACAATTGTTCGTATTATGACTTTTCATGTCATCTTACACTTTTGTTGTATGCGTTCATTTTAATAAGGGTCGATGATGTAGATCCTAAGAAATATGATGAAATAAAGTTGTTTATATTAGCTGGATGCAAGCTATTTCCATTCTCTTCATCTTCATTTTCCTCCCTATCATTCTCTTCTATTCTACACTATTCTTCCAACTCACTTGGGGCAATAGGGATCACCTGCTACAAAACATTTCTACAAATCTGTTAAGAAAATCATATCTTGCGCTTCACAACGATACCCCCATGAAATTTTTAACAACAAATTTTGTCTTTGGTATTATGCGCAGGATCGATGCATGTGTCTCTAATCTATATCGATATTTGGTATACCTCGTGTGTCTCCGTTGCAATGATATTTTCCCCCACTTTGGCCTTTTCTCTTCATCTTTTCGATCGTCGATTGACCTCTTTCATCACCCCATCGACACTCGAGGGGGCATCCTTCATTCTACTAATTTTTCTTCTACCCCTTCAAAAAAATTATTTTGCTATACCTATCTACTATTTTGAAGTGGCATCGCTTACGCCACCCCAAAGAGGGGCAAATGTAGACACCTATATTTTGATCAAAGCAATTTTAATACTTAAATTGCACTAACGATCTTCACTCCCTCTCACTTTGGTCAAATAATGACACTTCATTATCTAACTATGCTTCTAATTCACTCAGGATGTCAATTAATGACATTTTGATTAGTGATAATCCTCTTAATTAGCTAATTATATGTTAATTAAGCCTCTAATCTTGCATTTAACCAATAAACCTTCTTATTGGCTAAATCCCGCTTCCAAAACTTCCAAAATCTATCCAAACCCCTTTCATATGCTCTCAGAAAGCTTCCTAAGCCTACTTAGGATCCTTAATTAATCCTAAAAGATTAATTAGCTCCTAATCTAATCAAAAAGTGCATTGACTTGTAAAAATTCTATTTTTGGGCTCACCTTTTGTCCCACATGCACTAGGATTCTAAACTTTCCCAAATGGAAATCTATAAATACAAGCCTAAGGATCCCTTTCAACTTTACACCTTACACCACACCTCATTTGTATTAGCCAAAGCTATAGACATATGATCTTGAGCCTTACTTCCATTGTTGGAATAACTTGCTCACCTTGCATCCATTCTTCATGTTTGGTTAGTAGAGGAATATCTAACATGGCCTTGTAGCCATTGTTTAGAGAGATCCTTTCACCATCTTGAAGCAAAACAACAAACCACTTTGATTGCTTTAGGATCTAAATAGGTTCATTTTATGTTAGCAATCTAGAGAAGTAGAGATAACTTAGTAATGTTAGTTTGATTCTTGCAAATTTTCATGCATTATTGAAGAAGTTCATTTCATTAAGCTCTCATCTTGATGTTTATGATAGATCTAGTTATGTTTTGGAACTATTAGGTGTTAGTTTCATTTCTATTTGCATAGCTAATCTTTTCATGCATACACTTTGGTCGTGTTTCTATTTGCAATGATTCATTTCTCGGCTATACACAAAATCTTACTCGTTGGTATGCACATGGTTGTCCACTACCACCTTTCACTGATGAAGAATACACAATGGGCATGTACAATTTATGCCACAATGGCTCTTTATATGATCAACCCCATACTATTTCTTACGTGTCTCTGACGCTTCTCTGTTTGGCTTTGACCATGACAATGATGATCTCTTAGACGATGTTACTTGATTCTTTTCTACACCATAAACTCAAGGGGCATCACACTCATTCTTCCCTCTCCTAGCATTATCCGGTGTCTATAATTTATACTATTACGCCTTGTGCTTCATACCGCCTATTTCTAAGCATTAATCTTACACAACTTGATACACAAATCGTATCGTCATTACCCTATGATGCACTCTTGTGCTAAGGTTCACACTTGAATTTTGAGGGCATATTACATTCATGAACCTCACACACTACACATTTCACACTTCATGCTTCATGATACAAATTTCTAGCATTCACTTCTCACACAACATACTACCCTATGATGCACTCTAGTTCCATGATTTATACTCGATTTTTGAGGGCATAAATCTGAAATGAACCTCACCTCTTTCACACTTCATGCTCTATGCTTCATGATCTATTTTTATAAGCACACAATTTCAAACCATTTCCCAATGACACACTCTTGTTCTATGGTTCATTCTTGAATGTTGAGGGATCTTTTATAAGCGGGCCTCATTTCATACTCATACACATTCGTTGGGGGAATGCTGCTCATATCATATTCACATTACATCTCTAGCCACGTCACTCGTACACACATCATATTACATATCTTGGTTGCACTTATTCTTTCTTGCTTATATTTACATGTTGCACTTTGCTTACTATATTAGCCAAATATTTAGTATGTCGTCATCCTTTTTATATACACATGTGCATTCACTTTGTCTTTAGTTGTGAATGTAGTCTTTCTACAAATCTTTACGCGCAACAATGATTCTTGGCATTGTACCTCTTATCAGTCCCACTGAGGCTCCTCGGGGAATCTACATTTACCACTCTTCCACATCTCAGGTCCTATTGTTTCATTTTATACTTCATATTCTTACTAGCACACTATTTGTTCCATTGATACATACACACTTTGGCATACTCTTTATCTTTCTAACATGCTAACGAGTGCTTCATGTGCAACATTTTTGTTTAGAACTATTTTCCATCAAGTTTTTCTATTACATCTTGTTTGACATTGTTTGCCATTGTATGTTATTGTTCGCGGGCTGTACCCTATGTCTTATGTGATCATTGTTTGTATGTTTTTGGCCGCTTCGACCTTGATTGTCTTGTGAAATTGTGAGTGATGTCCCATGTTTGAAACCCTCTTTTCACGGTCCATCTTGTATGCACATTTTCTTGTTACATTATTTTTCTATTACATGCTTGCTATTTTTCTACTAACACATGCATCTAGCCACTTTGTTTGCATGTGCCTTGGTTTCTACCATGCACATTCCCTCCCACTGTAAGGTATCGTTTCGAGATCAACATCAGGTCCTCTCCTTTGGGCCGTATTCTCCTAGCGACATTGCATACACCCTGACATAAGGGGGAATACATTTGGTGAATTAGTCACCCCATACAACAGCTCAAAGCTTCAACACATGCCTACACAATACATGAAAAAAACAGAGATACAATCACATAATGACCCAAATTCGACTTGGGTCCTTAGTATAACACAGACACCAACACCCAACACTAGACGGTAGCGTCCCTAGGAACTTATGTCCTCCCTCAGGCGCTTATGTGCTGGGGCATATACAAATTTTTCCTCAGATTAACAATGTCTACAACAATTCACAGAAGCGGTTTCATAGGATCGTGCACTGGCCTCAACATATAGAATGCATGCAATCTCCTACAATCTCCTTCAATTGGGACAATCAGTACATTTGGAACAATACGGAACAATATGAAACTAAAAAGGATCACACCATTTGTAGTGGTGTATAATTTGGGAAGCAAACATGGAAGAAGAATAACACTAGAGCTCTCTCCCCAACACTCTTCTATTGTAGTGTGAGATCACCCAAAAAACTCGCACTTGGCGTGAGATCACCCAAAAACTCGTTTTGGCATGAGATCGCCCAAAAAACTCGCTCTTGGCATGAGATTTCCCAAAAACTTGCTCTCCTACAACATTTAAGGAAATTTTCTATCATTTTCACTCTTCATGGATCAGTGCACACTTTTCCACTTTTACACACTTACACAAAACTTTTCATATACACAAATTTGACTACTTTTCTCTTCTTTTGCGGGTTTGTCCTTAATACACAAAAATATGCAACACAACATCAAACACAACAATAGGTACAACACGGTACAATACCATACACTTCATCCATAGGGTCACATCCTCTTTCTTATCTTCCACGCTTCATTTTTGTCACTTCACGCTTTCACTTGTCTCTTAGACACATTATCACCATCACATTCTACATGGTTATCAGGTACACATCTCTTATCTACTTTATGTTATCAAGTATTCATTCAACAACATAAAGTGGGGAAAATGTAGACACAAAATCATGCACTTGGGTACATTTCTAGGTCCTAACACATACTTGCATTCATATGATTCATAAGCGAGAAAACTAGTAATTGACAACTATCTTTGGCCTCTTTATTTTGTTTCTTATCTTCTTTCTGGTCTTTTACACCCTACAACCTGGTCAATACTTCACTTTCTTATCTTTTATGGATTCAGACACGATTGCCCAAACAAGACACCAACGCCCATGCGTCCTTGTCCTTCTGGGTGCCCTTGACCCTTTTCTATTTTACTTGCTTCTTTTGGGTCTCTTTTATCTTTTGGGCATCTTATTTTCTTATGGGTCAACCTTCCATTTTTCAATTACGAAATTCAACTAAGGGAATCATATAAATGCAAAGCTATTTGACCAAAATAAAACACCGATCTTTAAACATATATTATCATCACCTAAGGTTGCATCCAAAGACATATAAGAGCACAAAATACATCCATATAGCACTCATACAAGGGACTGCATTTTTTGCATACATTTCATAGGAATGGGAAGTTCATTTTGTCATCCACACATCTATTTACATTGGTACATCTAGCTATCGTGCACTATCAAGTGCACTTGCACAAGGGCTTCGTAGGGCACGATTCTATCACACACGCACAATAAATACATGGAGTTTGAGATGTAGTGTAACGCTCGGTCGTAAGTTCACTCAAACCTAAGTGACCATCGTGGTCGGTCGACTCCCCATATTGCATCTTTCCTTTTTGGGATTTGATGTAGTTTTAGGGTTTTGTATGTCAATATCTTTTTGTCGGTTATAGGAGAACTCGTGATCATAGTACGACATACATGTGACTATCAATGACCATCTTGTGATACAAACAAAACCACGTTCGATCCCCTACGCAGTCATAGGCGTCCAAAAGAGGTTTTGGCATCTAAGCGCCCTCGCCTCGGTCAGACGGCCTAGTCCAGGATTTTTTGACAGTTCCAGAATTTATAGAGCACAATTGCGATAATCTACCCTTCTTGTTCATCAGTTTTCTAGTCCAGATCAGTCCTGACATCAAGCATAAATCAACTAAGTCCTTTCTCTCTCTCTCTCTCTCTCTCTCTTTTACACTTAGGGTTTTATATCTATCTAGCTTATTTTCTTGTGTCAAATCTATACCTTAGCATTTGTATATCATACGTGACTCTGTAATTAGGGTTTATACAAAACTATATTTTTGTTAAATCAAGGGTGAATGAAAGAAATAGGTAATGTAATATCCCTTCTCGAAAGCAAAGCGGAGTTGATTACCCTAGACTAATTTTATTTCCCTACGGCTAAGAAAACAAGAAAAATGGAAAATAAGTCCTAATTAATTAATTTTAAAGAGTATAGTAAAATTTTACTATACAAACTTAAATTAATTTATTAGTGACAATTTTTTTATAAAAGTTAATTTATATTTTATTTTCCCTTAGAGGAAAAATGCGACCCATGTGGAGATGAAATAAAGCAATGAAAAATATTAAATGAGGTAAAGTGAGTTGATTGGTTGTTTTGGGTGGCTAATAGGCCAAGGCAAATTATAAAAGCAAGTTGTCATGCATCGAGAGAAACATTTTTGGCATATTATAATTTGTGATATTTGGTCTAAGCTTGCATGCTTTCCATTTTTACTCCAAAGGACGAAAACCCTTTGTATTTTGCTTGAGAGGACGAAATCCCTCTTTAAGCTTAGGAAGAAGAACGAAAACTCTTCTCCCTTTTTGAGAGGAAGCTCTATTCAGGGGTTTCCATTGATTTTCAAGGTTCTATTTCAGAATTCCAGCAAAGTTGAAGGTCGAGTTGCAAATTTGTGTTGATACCAACAAGGGTTTGAAGGTAGATGCTTGTTGATTTCTACCATTCATTTCCGATTTCCTACAGTGGAACAACCAAATTTAGGGGCATTTCTGAGTGATCTAGGACACGTTTGGATCAGATTTGATTTGTTATTATATAATTAGATTTTTAGAATCCAAGATCAGCTGATTTGCATGATTTTTGGGCTGAAGAAACTCTATTTTTAGTCATGTTTGTGAGTTTTCATCTGCAGATTTATAAATAAAATTTCAGCCCTTTATTTGATCAAAATATGGTATTTTTTTAATATTCTTGCATAAATACAAATCACCGATTTGTTTGGTAAAAGATTTCAATGAAATTACTTCAATTTTGTGAAGTAACATTTCCTGGAGCAGTCACACTTTTCTTCAATAATTCGGACTGCTTTTTTTTTTCATCAAAAATATATCTTTTAGTTATTATAAATCAAAATTGTGGTTCCTTTTAGGGGCATAAATTTTCCATTTGGGGACATTGCATTGGTATTAGAGTGGCGATATTTTCCAAATGTGGGAGGAATTTATAAAAAATAAAAATAAGATCTGAATGAACATGGAAAATCACCTATAGAATATCAGAGAAGGAATCCAACTCCAAAGAAAAGAACTATGAATGAGTGTGATTAGAGACCTTCTGCAAATGAACTCAGCTATATGCATGAGGTAATCACAAGGAGTCAAAGAGAATTGCAACAGACAATAAGGGAATCTCAGAGAGAAATGCGTGATGCATTAACAGGGTCAATCATGGACTTGACTAAAGTTCTACAAGGACATAATATATCAGTAACCATGGTGCAATTGAAAATGGTGAAGGAAGCTCATCAAGACCAGCAATGACATTCTTCAAGCCATCTCAAATATTCGGGCGAGTTTTCTCCATAAAGAGGAATAACCAATTAAACTAGATCCGCCAAATGATGTTGATTACATAGTGGCATGGGGTGAAGAGTATGCAACCCTCAACTTCGTGAGTAAGAGAGATGTGATCTTTCGGGGACTTCAATCAAGTGAAGAATAACAAAAACACAAACAAAAAATAGAAGAGTTCAATATGAGCCATCGAGAAGAGACATATAACACATGTTGGATAAGACAACTCCTCCTTCTTATGACGGTTCAAATAAATGTTCAACTAGAGCTTGGTTACAAAAATTAAATACATATTTTTTATTGAATCCAATATATGAGGAAGAAGCCTTCAAATTTACAACTTTGCATTTGGCGGGAGTTGCACACGGATAGTGGTATCATGGATTGATCACACAAGGGCATGGTTCCATCACCACCATTGAAGAATTCAGTCAAGGTTTGATAGAATAGATCCAAAGATGCATTTCAGAGAGTTAGCTCAACTCAAGCAAGAAGGATCCTTGGACAACTAAATTTTTGATTTCCAAAGACTTGCAGTGATGGTACTAGATATCAGTGAGAGAAGACTTATGTTGTTTATTGAAGGTCTTGAAGAGGCACTTAGAGGCCTAGTCAAAGCCTTTAGTCCTCCATTTCTACAAGGAGCTGTTAAGAAGTCTTTGGACTTAAAAAGTTCAGTTCCTAAAGGCAACAATATGAAGTTTGGACAACAACGAACAACACTTTTGGGGCAGCAAAAGGACTCATTTGGACAGCCAATGACAACTCAACATGGTGAGCAAGGGACAATAAATATTGGGCAATAAGGTAAGGCTTTCCAAGGAAAAATTGAAGCTAAAGAATGGATAAAAACATCCAAGAAATAGAGGTAAGAAATGAGTTAATAGGAAAAATTTTATGTTTCAATTATAGGGACCCATGGACACCCAACCATCGTTGTCGTGGTAAAGGGTCAATCCACTACATTGAGGTAGTTTCCGATGATGAAGATGATGGAGATGATGTTGATACGAGAGAAAAGGAAGAGGAAGTGGTTCTCACAGGTGCCACACTTGCTACATTATTTGTACCACCTAGTTTCTATGCATTCCGAGTTAGAGGAGACCTTCATGGGCAAAAGGTTACCATGCTGATAGATAGTGGAGCTACACACAACTTCATTGATGAAGGCTTGGTTATAAAGATGGGATTGAAGATGGAATATTTCCAAGGCTTCAATGTGATAGTAGCGGATGGAAACTCACTCACATGTACCAAGAAGATTCCACAACTTGAGTTCACCTTAGGGAGTCATGAGGTAAGAGATGATTTTTATGTTATTGGCATTGGTGAGATGGATATAGTACTTGGCATAGTTAGAGGGCTCAATGAGTAATCATCGAGTGGCGAATACTCACCAAAAAAACTACAAATGAGTACTCGCTGAAAAAACTCGCCAAAAAGGACTCGCCGAGTTTTTACGAGTTTTTTCCGAGTTTTGGTGAGTAAATTCATATTAATTGGTAGTGATATTTTACAAGTAATCAAATTATCTCTATTACAATACAATTTCCAATAAAATGAAAGACGACATTGCTTGCAACAATGTTTTCTTTCAACCCGAGGCTTGAATTTTCCTTTGGCTTGAGTTTAGCTCTTACGATTGAATAAATGCTTCACCGTTTGTCCAAGATTATTGTAGTTAGTATCCTCCTTTCGGTGTTATTATTATGTTACAAATATTTGTATTGAATCCTAGGCCAAAGCTCTTTCCTAGCTAGTCTTGTGGGATTCTCTAAATCTTATGGAAATTTATAAGTGTTTTTTGTGGAATCTATTGCCTTGTCTAATGCAGTGCCTATATAGAATGTAATGATCTCGTAAGTGGTTGAATTTCCCATGTGGTAAAGCACAATATTTGAAAACCCGAGGTGAGATCCATTGAGCTATGTTGAAATTTCTTGTATGCAATAATAAAAGCAAGTTTGACGGAGTCATCAAAATTGTTAATACATAAAACAAAAGGTCGTAATTTAGAAACTACCTCCTTGATACTATAACAATGTGGGTAAAAGTTATCAGCCACCTTTTGTATTCGCATGATGATGTGTAATATCCCCTTTTGGGATATTATCCAAATATGCAAAATTACTTTACTGAATCGACTCTAGAAGGACTAAACCCTCCTAGTTCGACCTCAAATAATCCAATGTTAGCTTCAATACAACCCTAAAAGGGTTAGAGTGAGCCAAGGTGGTGGATTAGATGGGAGAACCAGTTAGGAAATTAATCACTTCAAATATGAAATTAATTACAACAGTAATTAATTTATAAATGCACTAAACTGCTGCAAACTTCAAAAATTAATAACTCCTTCACCATCCATTATTTTTCTATCAAACTCATGCCAAAATATTCTTAATATTTTTAGCTTTCCAACAAGCTATAGATCACAAGTTTTGGATAAGTAGAAGGCATGCAAATCAACTCACGAAATCTGAAACTGTGTAGATAAAACCCTGGCACAAACAAGCTGAAACTTGGAAAATTCATAACTTGCTCAATACTTCATCTTTTGCCATGAAATAAAGTGCAGATTAATCTATAATTCAAGAGCTTTCCAAAGATATTAAAATCTGAATTTTATGATAACTGAAACCCCTTCAAAACAGCCCCGAAATCCCAAACCCAGTCGCTAGGGTTAGAATAAATTGCACAACTAATTTCCAGCACTTAATAATCCTTCAAGCATGCTAAAAGATACCCTAATCAAGTCGCCATAGTTAGAATAAAACCAACAATAACCAGCAGATCTAAAACACCATAAAACCCTTCATAATATTCAATAACATGCAGATTTTACTCTCAATAAAAGGCGCCAAAGCTAGAAAGAGAATCACCAACAAGTAGATTTGCAAATCTCATGAAAATACTTCAATTGAATATCAAACCAACACAATAACTCCCACGCAAGAGAGAGAGAACATTAATGGGCATGCATCCCAACTCCAAGCATGGAGTGAACATCAAATGATCAATCAACATACCCTCTAAGGAAATGCGACCTCCCTTTTATAGAACTAAGGGGTGCAATATCCAATAAAGACCGACCTTTCCCTTTTGGAGGGAAAACATAAACTCTCATTAAAATATTTAATACTAAGACTATGTGCACTTTATTTATTTTTTAATTAAATAAATAAAAGTAACTAACCTATGTGCACATTAAACTAACTAAAGAGACTCCCACTTGTAGCGCTAGGCATGCCAAGGGGTACAAATGCAAATGAAAAATAAATATTAATAATGTCCCGAAAAGGGGACATTACATGATGTGATTTTGTATTGTATTTGTATTCAAATCTAAAAGAAAACACTTCGCAACATTTTATGGACTCACTTGATACATTTTGTAGCTATATTTTCCTTTAAATTTATGTTTTTAAAGAAATTTGTGTATTTTTAAGTTGTCGAGTATTCTTGAGTATTTGTCGAGTCTTCTTGAAGTTTTTGCGAGTCAAATTTTTTTGGGCTGCGAGTATTCATCGAAAGTACAAGTATGCGAACTATGGTACTTGGTGTCAATGATTGTAATCTTTGGGTGAATTCATCCAAAATTATCCACTATGAAGTTGAAGTTCGAAGTGCAAGACAAGGAAGTTGTTTTGCATCGGATGTATGAAGAATGTTACTCCTCAAGTTGTGGTAGCTTAGAGCATGAAAGGTTCTTTCAAAAGAAGACAGATTGCATGAGATGCGGAGCAATTGATAAGAGGTACATCTTATTTTTATTGCAACATTGTTATCACGAGGATATGCAACCCATTGTGGACAAAGATGCTAAGAATTTGATGCGATCAAAGCCAACATGTCATCAAGGAAAAGGGACATGAAGGTCTCATGGATACACCAAGGTATGAAAAGAATGATATTATGTCATATTTATTGCTGCACAATCCAGATTTATTTTCCTCATGAGAACTATGATAAGTTAAATGATCGAGTTTGCAACATGGAGTATGTGGATCCCTTGATCCAAATTCATGTTTATAAGCATTATGAGAGCTATATTTTTGAAACTGGAAGAGCTCTCTCATTTCGAAGGCAGGACGAGGTCTAGACTCTTGGAGCACTACAACATGTTTTATCTCTTGCACATGGCACTTGGGCACATGAGTTACAATTGCTTGAGGGCAATCAATTTTGGGAAGGGAGGATTGTAATATCCCCTTCTCGAAAGCAGCTAGGTCGAAGATCCTTAGCCTAATTTTGTTTCCCGATGGCTAAGGAAATGAGAAAAAGGGAAACTAAGTCCTAATTAATTAATTTTAAAGTGCATAATAAAATTTTACTATAAGCACTTAAATTAATTTATTAGTGACATATTTTTTTTGAAGTTACTTTATATTTTATTTTTCCCTAGAGGAAAAATGTGACCCATGTGGAGATGAAATAAAGCAAGGAAAATATTAAATGAGGTAAAGTGAGCTGATTGGTTGTTTTGGGTGGCTAATAGGCCAAAGAAAGTTATAAAAGCAAGTTGCCATGCATGGAGAGAGGCATCTTTTGACATCTTATAATTTCTGATATTTGGTCTAAGCTTGCATGCTTTCCATTTTTACTCCAAAGGACAAAAACCCTTTGTAGTTTGCTTGAGAGGACGAAATCTCTCTTTAAGCTTAAGAAGAAGAACGACAAATCTTCTCCCTTTTTGAGAGGAAGCTCTATTCAAGGGTTTCCATCACTTTTCAAGGTTCTATTTCAGAATTCTTGAGAAGTCAAAGGTTGGAGTTGCAGATTTGTGTTGATACCAACGAGGGTTTGAAGGTAGAAGCTTGTTGCTAATTTATAACCTTCATTTCCACCTTTCCACAATGGTGCGACCTACCTTGGGGACATTTCTGAGTGATCTAGGGCACGTTTGGATCAAATCTGATTTGTTGTTCCATATTTTTAGAAGCTAAGATCAATTGATTTGCACGTTTTTTGGGCTGAGGAAACTCTATTTCAGTCATGTCTATGATTTGTTTGTTTGCAGATTGGTGTCCTTCAGATTTCACCCTAAAATTTGGGACTACCCCTTTTAAATGTTTTTGTTCTTTGCAAAGTAACGGGTCATTTTGTGTTTGTTTTGCCTGCAGTTGTTTACATTGCTCTAAAGTATCCCCAGAGAGTCATAAAATCCAAATTCGACAAATACCCACATGCCAAAGCTCACTCAATTCCTCCGTCAAACCTTGTCTACAAGCGTTTTATTTATTTATATTAAATAGATAAAGTTCTTTTAAAAATAGATTGATCTAAAATTGAAGGATTTAGGTTATATAAAACACTTCGCCCCATCATTATTATCAAAGAAAATTCTAGATAATTGGAGAAATTTTTCTAGCAATTGCCCGTAGCGTAGCTTCTTTTGTTTTGTTTAATTTCTTTTTGTCTGTGTTTTGGTTTGTTTTCTCCAGCAATTCTCGTAGCCTATTCATTCTTCCTACCAAACCTTTTCACGGGCCTAGGGTTTTGAAAAGCTATCCAATATTTTTAATTACTAACTGCCTAAAGGTGATCGAGCTCAATTCTTTCAGGAGATTGGAAGAAGTTGCTTGGTTCAAAAAGGTGCAAAAATGGATTTTATGAAAATAAAAAAATACTACCACCAATGTGTAGAGCTCAAGAAAATATGCACTTTTAGAAAAAGCGACAACTAAAACGGAGCCACAAAGTGAAAGTTATGGCATTTGCAAGTTTTCTTTCACGCTACCTCTTCCTGGACCCTTTCCAAAAATGGAAAATTTTATAGTTTTCTTCACCGAAATTCCAAAAATGGAAATAAAATGTTCTTTGATGAGTTTTCACGCAACTTTAAAAGCAGAAGTCATGCAAGTCACACTTTTTGGGAAGAGTAATTTCATAATACAAGTCACATTTTTCAAAGCTACCCTTCCTCTTGAATTTCCATGCAAAACATGAAAGTCAAATCACTTAAGTGAAAGTGGGAATTTTGGAGCTGCCTGGAAGGTGGGAATTTTGGAAGGTGAAAAATTCCCATGATGGAAGTCAAGTCATTTAAGTGAAAAGTGGGAATTTTGGAGTCACTTGGAAGGTGGGAATTTGGAGGCTTCCTGGAAGGTTGAATTTTCCCACAATGTTAGTCGAATCACTTAAGAGAAAAGTGGGAATTTTGGGGCTGCCTGGAAGGGTGAATTTTTCCACTTCCTTGCCCTCATGTTTTTTCCACAATTCCTAGCCAAAAAGTGCGACCCATTCTGGCATAGCTAAATGCCTAAAAGTTGACTTCTTTTAATTGTCGGGAAGCATCCAGTTTTGGCGCCTAGGGTTGGAAAGACTTCCTTTTATTATTTTGGCTATCTGCATGTTGATGTGAGTGCATGGTTGAATAAAATAATATTTTTAGCTTGCTTGGCATGCAAGCAAAGTCTAAAAATAGAGCGCAACCAACTTTATAATCATATCTCGGTGAAGAAATTAAATATTCATGTTATGGATCGCATACTTGTATCGATTTATTTGCAGGAATGCTTCATTTATGCCCATATTGGTGAAGAAAGTAGAAGTCAATGTCTGATACATTGAATATATCTTTGGAATCAGAGGAAGAAATAGATCCAACTCTAATAATTGTAAGGGCTTCGACAAAAATTCATTTTCTTGTTTCTAATACACCCTATGTGGAAGTCATTGCATGGAAAATATCTTTTAGTGAGCTGGTACATGTGCTCCCAATCTTCAATTGAAGCCCTCTTCCCCGGAGTGCTTTCCAAAATTTAAAATTGCTCATATGCAATTAAAAATAAAAGGTGATGAGTTTTGTCTGAATTGTTTATGAAAACATTGCACTAGTGCACATATTGGAGAAGAACTACAAAAGCTTCAAGAAGGAAGACAGGTCAGAGGTAGCACCCACAAGCAAATCTCAGTCAGTTGCTTCTAGATCCAGTTTGGTGAGAATCAAAGGAAAGGATTCAACAACATATGGGAGAAAAAACATCTCAGATTCAAGGCAGAGATATCATTCAGATCATTCATTGCTAAAATAGATGAAGCAGAAGTACAAGGCATATTGGATCAACATGCAAAGTATGGAGTAAGGAAAAAATGGAGAGTGTTGCAGCAGGAATAACTTCTTTTCTCTCTTCTTCTTTCTCTTATTTTCTCCGACAAAGCAATTGAGAAATCAATTAAAATTATAAAACTTAGGTAATTGAAAGTCGTTACTTCAAGTTACTGGAAGAAGTCAATCACTTGGAAATAGGTGGTAGACATGCAAAATAGAAGGTTCTATTTTCAGTTATAAATCATGCATGCAAAGAGGGATTCTAGGAGAATGATTGCCAACTTTCCCCTTTTCTATAGCTTCTGCATGTGGGAATTCATTAAAAATTTCCTATTTGTAATTGCTCTCTATACACGATAAATAGAGGAAGAGCCTATGGGTTAAAAAGATCACAATTTGTTAATCAACATTCTTGACATCCAGACTTTGTGTTGCAGCCCTTGATGTCATTTCTATGAAAGATGAGGAATTGAATAAAGACAGATTTTCGGAGAACTTTGTGTCCACGGTGCATTTGCTTCTTACTTCTGTGTGGATCTTTAGATAAACTTTGTGTTATTTGAGATTTAGATTATAAGCTTTTCTTTTCCTTTACTTTTGAATATTGTGAGATCTACTTGTTTATTTAATGCATGTGTATGAAACCAACTCTGTAAACTATTGGTTAGATTACACATCTTCCTTTATTCCTTCCCTATTTTCACTATTTCTCCTTCTAAAAATACTTCATTAACAATTGTTTATTTTCTTTGCAGAATTGCTTAGCTATGGTTCATGAGTTTTGCAATTAAATTAAAACTCACATATAGTTATTAGGATCTATAATTGATAGAAATCTTACACGGGAGCCTCACTGGTAAATGAGGGATATTTATCTCATGACTACCTAGGTTTCAAATTATGCATAAACTCTAGCCAACACAAATTTATAAATAAAATTCCAACTCTTTATTTGATCCAAATATGGTATTTTTCTAATGTTCTTGAATAAAAAATTACTGATTTGTTTGGTAAAATATTTCAGTGAAATTACTTCAATTTTGTGAAGTAACAACTCTTAGATAAAGTCACATTTTCCTTTAATAATTCATATACGCATTGTTTTTCATCAAAAATATATCTTTTAGTTGTTATAAATCAAAATTGTGGTTGTTCCGTTTAGGGGCATAAATTTTCCATTTGGAAACATTACAGGATCCACCTGGGGCTCTAGGGGCTCCTACATGGACTTGCATCCAAGGGTGACAACGACTTGAAGGACAAAGGAAGGGACCATTGGTCTAGTGTACCGAAAGAAAGTGGATAGAGAGTTACCTGAGTCTTTGTAAAGGAAAAAATATCTTCCCGGATCTCATAATAAATGTGATTTTTGAAAATGAAGTAATTCTCAAAGTATCCACCTTCAGAGGGATAAAAGACTTGATATGATCACCATGTGGAATATGATGACCAATCTAAACCCTCAAGGGGTTTAAGCATGTCCTCAACTAGAAACGAGAAACCTCAAAGCCATGAGACGAATGACGTTAGAGATAGATAGGATGACAAACATCACCATCCACCACCCGCAATAATGATTACCATAAAAATGAGCACGATGTTGAGAGGTCAAGGAGAGGTCTAAGCAACACGGATGTATTGCCTTAAGGGAAGTAGTCGATGAGGGGAATCCAAGGAGGTAACCTATCAATAGAGATGTCAATAGACTGGAAAAGCAAACTAGTATAAGAGTACCGAGAATGTTGAGGTCTATTGGAGCTCCATGATGTGATTCTTTTTATGAATAGAGGTCTTTGTATGAATACATCTCGTGTCCTAAATTTGAATCCCCATTGTTCTAAGTATGTGAATGCGGAAAGTAACCACAGAAGCTAGTCTAAAGGAGTAGGGGTTGGGTAAAAAAATCAGTTTGGATAATGCATTGAGGAACAATTTATTTGCAACATATCATACATTGAATCATGAGATTTTGGACCCTTTCAATATAAGCCCAATCAATGTACCCAAACTAGGTTCTCAAACCTCAAACCCACACCATATGCTTGATGATTGTATCAAAGAAGCTCATCTTTGAAGGGTATTACGGAAGTGGATATGACAACATTTATGCTCCAAGACATAAAGGAGGCATATCCCTGGAAAAGGCATGACCGAGATGCGGGCTTCATACTAAAAGATGGTCTAAAAACTAAACCCCAAGTAAGTGTAAGACGATGTGATCTCCAAAGGTTGACCTTTATAGAGGAAATGGATGCAAGAAAGAGAATGTTTGGAGGCTTGGAATATCATGACCTTAGTTTTGCTAAGATTGATCACTAGTTGTTGAAGCGCATAGAAATGAGAAAGAACATTAAATTGTCTTCGTAAACTAACGGTAGCGTGGGGGAGGAGAATGACATTATCAAGTAAATAGAGTAAGTATGGCTATCACCACATCATGTAAAATGCAACCATCATCTACACAGATATGTTTTTGAAGAAAATTCTCTAGCTGGTCAATATAATTGTTGAAGAGGGTCGGTGAGAGAGGAAATCTCTACTTGACCCCAATAGTACTCTTCACAAAGCTAGAAAGACCATGAGAAGTAGAAAACTACATGACAAGCTGTCTCATAGAGCCTTCAACCATTGGTAATGACAGAATCTAGAATGTTGACATCATGCAACTTTTGGAAATTGCCATCTCAAAACCATGTCAACAACCTTCAGAAGCCTAGACTACAAAGATGTGGCCAATAGTCTAGTATTCTCTCACGAAGTTGACATTCCCCACGGTCTAAGATTATCTCTATCCAAGTTCTCTAGAGAAGAGCGAATTAGTGAATTAGTTTATGTTATGTTAAATGCGGGTAGGTCATGTTTGGGTGGTAATAATGAATTTTCTATCTTTGTGTTAGTATAATGCGTTTTATATTTTGAGGTTAAGTGTGGCACCTTCAATGGCAATTTTGAGGAAAGGTTTTTCCGATAAGCCTAATGTGAAAAGTCAAGAAATTGGGAAAATCTATGTTGTTTTTTGGGTCATTTTGTGTGTTTTTCGATAATGTGGTCTGGAAAATCTGCGTTTTTGGGACATTTTTGTCGCTGTGACATTTTTGTCCGCGTGTCCCAAGTTCATACTGGGCTCTGCTCCCGATCGATCGGCGGTTTACCCAAAGTCTATTCTTTTCGGGCCCGTCGGAACTTTTTGTCCCAAATGTCCCAAGTTCGCTCGGACCAGTTGTTCCATTTTCACCCGATTCGGCCGAGTCACGTATTCCGCATCTTTTTGTCCCAAATGTCCCAAGTTCGCCTGACCCGTTGTTCCCTTTTCACCCGATTCGCCCGATTCGCGTATTCCACGTACTTTCGTCCCGCATGTCCCAAAAGCATTTGTGCGTCTTTTCCCCGCATCGCCCGAATCGGCCGAACCGCGTACTTCGCGCTTTCACGTCCCTCGTGTCCCAAATGAACCAAGTGCCATTCGTGCTAATTTTTCCCGCTCTACCCGAATATCTTGCTTTTCAATTTGGTAGATATGTATTTAATGCGCATTTATTGCCTTTCTCTCTCCTAAACGGCTATATAATGAAACTGCCCCTATGTGTTTTTACACACTGCTTTCATGCTATCTATTGCTCGAACCCTTGCAACCAAAATTTCCGCACGTATCCATTCCCCCTGCAATTCCATCCCAAGTCTAGCTTGCAGCTTTGCTCTCCGAGTTACTATCAACATGAAGATCAAATTCCAGGGGCAGGAACAAATTTCACCACTCGAGTCCGCCGTTCCCGATATCGGGGACAGTGAAGTTCGCCACCTTGACTTTGGGGATTTTTGGACAAGGATGACAGACGCGAACCCTTCACCGATGGCACAGATGATTCATGACAGTGGTCTGGCTTTCACTGGTGGTTTCCCTATCTCGGTGCAATGCGCAGACACAGTGCTCTCATGCGGGGCTCATTTCAACCCTGATTCGAGTGAGTTGACAAACGTGCATGGGGAGCTCATCGCCAAACTTGACGCTACCGCCATTGGCACTGCACTAAGGATTCCAGAAATGGACAATGCTATAGTTATCTCCGTAATCAAGCACATGCCCTTTTCAATCAAGACAGTGATAATTATAAGGCGTGGTGGCGAAGTCCTGGCTGAAAAACCCTAAGAAGGGGGCATCTCATCTATCCAAGGTTCTGTTCCGTGCCGATTTCAATGAAGAACTATCAGATTTCATAATCCTACTGGCTCGGGTTATGGGCTTACCCTCTACTAATGAGTTCCATTTCTGGATGTGCCCGCTTATCAATATGGTGTGCGAGGGAACTCAGAATATCAACTGGGCAGAGATCATCAGTATGAACCTAGCAGAGCAGCTGTCTAATGTACAACAAACAAAGAAATTCTATATGACTTCATACCTGATGTATACTCTAGCAGCATCGAGGCAATGGTTTGGTTTTTCATACATCGATGCTCACAAGGATGACCCCGTGTATGCCTACTGCCCGCAGTTCACCCTAGAAACCAGCAATCGCAATTTCGAAGGGTGAATGATGCTTTCACCATGTACATTGTCCGCTTGAGAGTGACACAGTGAGAAGATTTTTTGATGAAGCCATGAGTCTGATATCGCACTACGGTGCTTATTTTATCCAATTCAGAAAATTTTCCTATATCAAGGCTTGCTGGCTATGAGAGCACTCCTCTCAAGCTTCCTATGTTTTGCAATGACAAAATGGCCTTGATAGAAGTGTGTAGGCAATTGGACAAATTGCATAGAACCTGCAGAGATAAGAAAATTACTGGTTTGCACTTCCCCATCTCTTTGGGAAATTACACCTGCAAAACAGCCCCCGGATGCACAAAATATAGAAAGAGCCCTAGCTCCCATCATTGTCCATTTCTTCAAGCCAAGAACTTGTTTTGACTTGAAGAAGTTTATTGAAAGTAACATCAAGATAACCTATCATCATAGGGTAGTGCATACGAGAGACTATTCAATGATGTGTTGATGATTTTGAAGCCAGAAGGAGGCATTATGGCAGGTTTTCCCTACAGTTAATTCAAGAACTTGGCTTGTACCAAGTTCCTGAAGGGCTCCAAGATGACAATTCTGACCTGTACTCATATGAGTATGACAATGTGGTCAAACACACTCCCTTGGAGGACTTGGATTGGTTCAAAAAGGAGAAGGATGATTTGGCTGAAATCCTAGCTCCAGTCTTAGTCAGGACCAAGATCTGGTTTGATAGAAAGTTCGTGAGCACAGGAGGCACTCAGGGGAATCCTCCTCCAAGGATGCTTCAACACCAAGGAGGGAAGCATCGACACCTGATCAGAAGCACCTGTGCAAACCCCTCCAGCCTCGTCAACTCAAGGACCTGCAGTCTCTACTCCTTCCTCATCCACCCAGGTGTATCAGAAGAAATTCAAAGAAGTTAAAAAGGAGCCTGTGGAAGAAGATCCCCTGAGGAAGCATGCAGAATTGCCTTCGGGACCAGAGAACATTATTGTTCTCAGTGAAAGTGAAGAGAGTGAAGTGCCAACTCCTGCAAGCGCCCCTGAAGCCCCAATGGATAAGGATAAAGAAGTCCAGAGCACTGAACTTCCAAGCACTGTTGATTCCTCTGCACCAGGAGCCCCAAGCGCTCCACTCATATCTCAACTCGAGGCAACAAAAGCAAACCTTGGGCGCCATGAGTTCTCTGTCTCTTGGTCCTCTTGCCCCACCTGCTTCTTCCTCCTCCTCTTTGCATGGGCGCAACCTCTGTTGATGAAAGAGGAAGAGAAAGTCTTCCTCCCTGATCTCAGACCAAATTTTGATGTCTGTGGCAGCCTGTTAGGCACTACTCCTCCTTCTCGCGCCAAAAAATCTAGAATTACCTCCAGGATAGTGTCTGACGCTCAAGGCCAACAATTCCTAGAGATAGCCAAGCCTAAGGTAGATAAGCCAGAGCAAGATTTGCAAGCATCCGATCTTGAGCTCTCAAGAATTCCCATGGGAGAGTCTACCCCTGAAGGTGAGATCCACAATCTTCAGGAAACAAGTTACCAGAGTCATTGGGAGGGTAGAGAAAGGGCAGCAAACCATTGAACAGTTGGAGGAACAAGCCCAGATTCTTACAAGTTTCATCAAGTCCCTGTTGTCCAAAGATAAAGTTTTGGATCCTACCCCATTGACTACTCTTCCACCACCTGTAATTCTGAGCCAAGATGAAGTACAGAGTATCAAAGATATGCACAAGTATTCCGTATATGGAAGAGCTATGGAGGCCATGGTGGATGATATGCTGGTTGCAGGATTAAACTTCATTGATGAAGCCTTCAAACTCCACGGGAAGGTGAGTAATTTGCAACAGAAGCTCTCCTCCACTATTGGGAGCATTGATAAAGAACTTAAACTTTGGAGCAGTTGCATAGTAGACCTCCGCCTCATGGGACAAACAGATGAAAATATTTTGATGGCAAGCAAAGTCTTCGAGGATACAAAGGATAATTTGTCAAAGTCCTGGGTCTACAGTGTGGAATGGAAGATCAAGGTCCTGGAGGAGGCTTTGGGAGAATTAAGGAATAGCTGGCAGAAGGGTGAGGCCTTCAAAACACTAGTTGTATCTGCTTTCAAAGATATACATTGCCATCTTCAGGATGAGACTTCTGGTGTGCCTCTCTCCTTACAAGAAATCAAAGCTCAATTCAGAGCTTTTGTCAAGGGTGATCTATTCAAGGAAAGCTCCATTTCCAAGGAAAAATGAAGGAGATCTGCTCTCTTCAATCTGCCATTGAAGAAGCAAATAAAGATTATCATACTCATGTCGAGTTCGATAAGGAAATGGAGAAGTGCCTCAGATTTTGGACTCAGTCTACCGCCAACACATCAGTCCCACGTGGCAGAGACATAGCCGAGGCGTGAAGAGATTCAGACAATAAATGGATCTTAAAGTCAGTGGGTCCCTCCCAATCATAAGCACCTGTCTTCTTCTCCTAATTCTTCTCTTCTCTTCCCCTTCTTTCTCTCGGATTTGTTGTAATTAGTTGGGGTATTGCGATTAGCAACCCTTTAACTAATCATTAGTTAAAAGAAGTAGTTACCGAGAGTAACTGATTTGTAAACTATATAATGGCCTCTCCTCGCCATTTTGAAGGAGGAAGAACTTGGCTTATTTCTGAAAGTGTAAATAAATCTTAAAGAAATCAATACAGAAGGACTTTTCATTCTTTGTCTATCTGATTTCCTTTATTCCTAAGCTATTCATTTAATCTTGTTAGATCATTTGTCTGTATTATGCTGAGAAGCTTTGTATTCTTGCAGATGTTATTTACAGAACTTTGTGTCTTTTCAAATTTCATCTTATTAATATGATACAAATGATCTTATTCCAATTCACTGTACCCTCGCATGCATAAGGAATTACTCATCATCTATAATTCTCGAATGGTGCCTTTCTCGCTCATTCTCGCATTTTCATTCCTCAATTCCTTTTGTAATCGATGATCCTTATAGAAAACACTTTCATGATATCCAAGTTCCACAAGAAAATCATGTTTTGTATATGTGTAAATAGGTTCGCTTTTCGAATAAGGGAACCTCTCCCATTAAAGAGGAGGGACTTTGTCCCCCGACTCGTTGCTCTTCTTGAAGTCCTATTTGACGACCAACATTTTTGGTGACTACTGGGAATCATATTCCAGCTTCTATAATCATTTATCGATCATCTTTTGATCCTGCGACTCCCACATTTTACTCGAGGGAGAAGGGCCCTTGGTATCAAGATTCTCGTTTCACTTTTGAAAAGCAGGTTTTCCTTTCCCTTCAACAAGAAGAAATAGAAAGGCTCGTTCAACAAGCACTCCACCTGTCCAAGATAGAATCCCTACGGGTGGTATTCCTTCAGAGCAAATCAGTCCTAATCTTCAAGCTCTGATTCTTGCTGGTGTTTCAGTTCCTCTTCAAGCCATTTTTCCAAGAATGGCGGTACCATTGCCTGGGGTCATCGTGTCGGGCCTCTTGCCCTTCCTCAGCCTTTGCATGAGTTACCCAGAGGTAACCGTAAGAACTTTCCTAAATTCAAAGGCGATGGTAAAGTACATCCTGATGAACACATCGCAGCCTTCATAGTTGCATGCGGAGTTCTGGGAGTTGAACATGAAGACGTCTCCGTAAGGCTTTTTGTTGAGACTTTACAAGATAATGTTGCTGATTGGTTCTATCACCTTCCGGCCGGAGCTATCACTAGCTGGGACACAATGAGAACTAGGTTTGAAAACCATTTCAAACCGGCGGAAGACGTGCATGCTTTGCTAGCCCAAATTTCTCAAATAAAGAAGGAATCACAAGAGCCCATGAGAGAATTTGTGGCTCGATTCAACAGGTTGATTAACAAAATTCCACCAAATACTCAACCTGTAGATCAAATTCAAAAATGCTTCTTCCTAAACGCCCAATTGCCTGAAGTTAGTTATGCACTGAGAAGGGCTAATCTCGCAACATTGGCCGAGGATCAAACTCTTGCTGTTAGTGTTGAAGATGATTTAATCATGTCAGGGAAGTTGAGGAGAGACCCTTCTAAATCTAAGTCTCCGCTTCTTCCTCCTCTTCCACTCCTCGGACCTAATACCGATCCATTGGTACAAAACTTGCAAATGATCTCATCGCCATTAAGAAACAATCGCTCAAGATGCTCCCTATGCAGACGTTCCAAGGAGGAATTTTCAGCCCAGAAATCATTTTGCCTGCTTCTCAAACAAGGCTAGCTTGAAGGACCTCCTATTAAAGTTCCTGTCAATGCAACCTGTGAAGTTGAGGAACCAGAGGATGAGGAGGTTAATGAAGATTGTGAGGAATTTGTTGAAGAGGTTGATGATGAAACAGATGAACTTGAGGGATCTCGAGTTAATTTCTTCACCACTGAAGGCATTGATGAAGGGGATGATTATGATGAAGTAGTAGCAGACATGAATAGTGAATCATACGCTGTCATGACTCGAGAGCAGACAAATCAGAGGGAGAAAGTGATGCAGCCCACCAAGAAATCTAAGGAGCAGCCGACAACTATCCCTGTAATTGCAAAAAGAGGATCTCCGATCCCCATTTCATCTACACCAAAGGTGAGTCCTGTCAATTCTGCTACTAAAGTTACTTCTTTTTCCCCTAAAATTGATAAACCTAGGATCTCAAGTGATGATAACCCATCCACTTCTGGGTCTTTTGATATTATTGATCACCTAAAAAAGACTAAGGTTCAAATCTCAGAGGCTGAATATTATCAAACCCATCCCAAGGCTTTTGCTAAAATGATTCACTTTGTCAATTCCCATTCTAAAACTACCTCTAAAGGCCTTTTACCCACTCCTTCTTCTGCACCACAGCCTAATCTGGTAGCCACTGTCACCTCACCCAATGACAAAATCAAACCATTCTATGTGACACTCCTTATAGCTGGCCATAGGCTCAGTAATTACGTCATAGACTCAGGAGCATCAGACAATGTAATGCCTGCTAAAGTAGCTCATGCCTTAGGCTTGACTCTCACACGCACTTACGGATCTTGTTATTCCATGGAGAGTAAGGAAGTGCCCTTGGTCGGAAGAATTAAGGACGCACAAGTGGCTTTTGCTACTTTTCCTGAGAAGAAAGTTTTGGCTACTATCTTAGTAGCAGATATTCCTCCTTCATATGGGATGTTGCTAAGCAGAAACTTCTGTAAGGATGTGGGTGGAGAAATTCAAATGGATTGGTCACATGCCCTCATACCTGTTAATGGGAAAATGAAGAAGCTGCTGCCTGAGAAGCAGTCTGAGTATATTGTACAAAAAACTGGATGATCCCAAAGCACAAATACTCTATGAGGATATGGGGCATGGCAACTACATGATTATGTCTCTCAAGAAATCCAACCTCCCAAAGTCTCACCTAAAGATCCTAATGTGTTTGGATATTAGAGTTTGATGGAAAGTTTCTCACTGGTTCTGGAGCTGGTGTCATATTGGTGTCGCCTGAAGGAAGCATTCATCCTTTCTCATTCAAGTTGCAATTTGAAAATACCAATAATACAACAGAGTATGAAGCTCTCATTCTTGGACTCTAGGTGGCAAAAGAACAAGGTGTGAAGAATCTTCTAGCTCGTGGGGATGCGGAATTGATTGTCAAGCAAGTTAGGAACCTCTTCCAGGTAAAGAATGGAAGGTTGAAACATTACCGGAATCAGGTTTGGGACTCCATTGAATTTCTTGATGCTTTCTCCATCGAAGCAATACCTAGGGAGAAGAATACCAGGGCTGATTCACTAGCAGTCTCAGGGTCACTGCTCATACCTCATCCTGACTTTTCTCAAGATAAGTTCACCATTGAGATGATCCATCGACCTAGTGTACCTGATAATACAAGTAACTGGCAAGTTTTCAATGATGATCAACACTTGCTTTCTTTCTTAGAACTCAAGGATAATTTTGAACAGTTGTACTTTGAAGGGAGTGATAATTTGCCTCGTGAAAGTGTGCCCTTTGACAAAGAAGCCACCCAAGAAGAAGAAGCGGATCAGGATGGATGTATCAAACTCAAAGGAAACAAGATTCCAAAAGGATTGGTGAGTTTAGAAAAACTGTTTGACAAACACGACAGGTATGTAAAGTTTAAAGCTTCTACTGGACCTCAACAATCAGCTGAATATGAAAAATTAATATTGGGAGTTCTACTGATCCTAAACTCGTGAACATTGGAAAATGTTGCACACCAGATGAGAGGAAGAAGGTAATTGATCTTTTAAAGAAGTATAAGGATGTTCTTGCTTATTCCTATGAAGATTTAAAAGCTTTCCAACCAAAGGAGATGCAACATTTTATTCCTCTCAAACCTGGGATTAAGCCTTTTAAACAGAAGCAGAGGCAATACAATCCTAAAATAGCTGACACCATTTTTCAAGAAATACAGAAGTTATTGAAAGCCAAAATCATTTTTCCTATCCATCATTCAACATGGATTGCCAATATTGTGCCCGTTAGAAAGAAAAATGGTGAGATTCAGATTCTGTGTTGACTTCAGGAATCTAAATCAAGCTTCCTTGAAAGATAATTATCCCTTACCTATGATGGATCAGGTCTTGCAAGCAGTAACGGGATCCGAAATGTTGTCTATGCTTGATGGATTCTCAGGATATAACCAGGTAGAAGTTAATACTGCAGATCAACACAAAATGGCTTTCACTACCCCTTGGGGTACCTTTGCTTACAAAAGGATGCCTTTTGGGCTCATTAATGCCGGTGCTACTTTTCAGAGAGCTATGGACTTAGCCTTTGGAAGTTTGAAAGGGAAGTGTATTGTTGTATACCTTGATGACTTGACTGTGTATTCTAAAACAAGGGCCGATCATTTTCAGCATCTGGAAACAGTTCTTTTAAGATGTAGAGAACATGGGATCTCTTTGAATCCTAAGAAATCTGTTTTTTGTGTCACAGAGGGGAAATTATTGGGGCACGTTGTCTCCAAAGATGGTATAAAAATCGATCCTGAGCGAGTTCAAGCTATTCAGCAAATTCCTCTTCCAACCAGCAAAAAGGGAGTGCACTCTTTCTTTGGTAAGATCAACTTTTGAGAAGGTTCATCCCTGATTTTGCAGAGCTAACTTTGAATATCTCCCAAATGATGAAAGGAAAACAAACGTTTGGTTGGTCTCCTGAAGGGAAAGAAGCCTTTGAAGGTATTAAAAGGGCCATTGCTAAAACTCCTGTTTTAGCATGTCCAGATTTCAGCAAAGATTTCATTATCTATTGCTACGCCACGGATAACACCTTGGTTGTTGTTTTGACTCAGGAAGATTCTAATGAGCACGAACTCCCAATTGCATTTATGAGCTATATTCTAAAAAATCATGAGTTAAAATACACCATAATGGAAAAACATGCTTTTAGCAAAGTGGTTAAAGTCACAAGCAGCTTTGTTTTTACATTCTTAACTCTCACTCCACGGTGTCGGTGGTACCAGATACAACTATTAAGTCAATTCTCACACAAAGCAGAATTTGGATCCAAGAGAGGGAACTGGGTGGCCAAGGTTCAAGAATATGATATTGACATCAAACCAACCAAGCTCATCCGTGGAAAAGGCTCGTGTGAACTCATCATCAAGGAGCTAGACATGAGTTATTGGAGGATAAAGTTGGTCTTCCTACCATTCTGTTTCTTAGCTCAGTTGATGAATGGTATGTTGATATCGCTCATTTTCTCACCTATGGGGAATGCCCCTCTCATTTGTCTACCAAAGAAAAGAGGGTCGTTAAACTAAGGTCAACCCAATATGTGTTGTGGGAAAACGCCTTGTTTAAACGTGGGTTAGATGGAAGGTTTTTGAAATGTGTGGACAAGGAACAAGCAGAAAAAGCTACTCTCAACTTTTCATGATCAGGCATGTGGAGGGCATTACTCATCAACTGTCACTGCTCATAAAATACTTCGTGGAGGATATTACTGGCCTACCTTGTTCAAGGATGCATCAAAATGGGTTGATAAATGTGAGGCTTGTCAGACTTTCGTGGGTAGACCCAAGTTGGCCTCCTTGCCCCTTAAACCAGTTGTGATCGAAGAACCTTTTCAGCAATGGGGTTTGGACTTCATTGGAACACTTAATCCCTCTTCTAGTGCTGGTCATACCCACGTATTAACTGCCACAGATTATTTCACCAAATGGGTAGAAGCCATTCCAGTAAAGAGTACTACTTCAGAAGTAGTATGTAGCTTTATCAAAGAAAACATCTTGGTAAGGTATGGTGTGCCAAACAAGATTGTGACAGATAATGCTTCAAATTTTTCTTCAACCGAGATGATGGATTTTTGCTATGGATATGGCATCTCCTGGCTCACTCCTCAGATTACTATCCTCAGGGAAATGGACAAAGTAATCAACAAATAAAAATCTGGTGGCCATAATAAGGAAATTAGTCAATGAGTCCCAGAGGAACTGGCACAAAAAACTCTATGATGCCCTTTGGGTAGATAGGATCACACCTAAGAGAGCCATTGGAATGTCTCCTTTTCAGGTAGTATATGGAGTAGAAGCTCAATCCAAGAATAAAGGAGCTACCACCACCAGCATCTAATGAAGGCCATCAAGATACTAGTTTCAATGATTCTTTGGATAAGAGAATCATGTATCTTCACAAATTGAATGAGGACAGATTGGAAGTTGCTGATAGGATATCTGCTCACCAACAGAAAGTAAAGGTCCTATTTGATAAGAAAGCCAGGTTCAGAGATTTCCAAGTTGGAGACACTAGTTTTGTTGTGGGATAAAAGGCATGAACCTCGTGGCAGCCATGGCAAGTTTGATTCCCTTTGGCTCGGACCTTTCAAGATCAGGCACTTCACTGGTAAGAATTCTTTTTACCTTGATTATATGGATGGTTCTTCTCTCCCACTTCCTTATAGTGGGCAGTACCTGAAATTGTTTAAGTCATAGGTGATTAGGAAGTCCTTTTGTATATTCTGTATAGCGTTTTGTTTTTCTTTCCCTTTGTTTTGGTGTGTTGTCCTCTGTATTGGTTTGCTTTTGACTCGTGGCCCAATGGATAAGGTACTGGTCTACTTCCCCGAGTTTGTCTAAATTCTTGCCTTGTCTCATTCTTTGAATTTATGCCAAGTCATCCCCAGAAGGAGCTAGCTGTTGTCCACTCAAAATTCCCCTGCTTTTAAGAAGTTGAAAATTAAAATTTTGAGGTTAAGTGTCTTTTCTGTTGTCCTGATAATGTGAAAAGTCAAGAAATTGGGAAAATCTACGTTTTTGGGTCATTTTGTGTGTTTTTCGGGCCTGTCAGACATTTTTGTCCCGCGTGTCCCAAGTTCATATGGGCTCTCTGTTCCCCGATCGGCCGGTTTACCCGAAGTCTATTCTTTTCGGGCCCGTCGGAACTTTTTGTCCCAAATGTCCCAAGTTCACCGGACCAGTTGTTCCATTTTCACCCGATTCGGCCGAGTCGCGTATTCCTTTTTGTCCCAAATGTCCCAAGTTCGCCCGACCCGTTGTTCCCTTTTTCGATTCATTCCCCCATTCGCGTATTCCGCGTACTTTCATCCCGCATGTCCCAAAAGCATTTGTGCATCTTTTCCCCGCATCGCCCGAATCGGCCGAACCGCGTACTTCGCGCTTTCACGTCCCTCGTGTCCCAAATGAACCAAGTGCCATTCGTGCTAATTTTTCCCGCTCTACCCGAATATCTTGCTTTTCAATTTGGTAGATATGTATTTAATGCGCATTTATTACCTTTCTCTCTCCTAAACGGCTATATAATGAAACTGGCCCCTATGCATTTTTACACACTGCTTTCATGCTATCTATTGCTCGAACCCTTGCAACCAAAATTCCTGCGCGCGTATCCATTCCCCCTGCAATTCCATCCCAAGTCTAGCTTGCAGCTTTTCTCTCCGAGTTACTATCAACATGAAGATCAAATTCTAGGGGCAGGAACAAATTTCACCACTCGAGTCTGCCGTTCCCGATATCGGGGACAGTGAAGTTCGCCACCTTGACTTTGGGGATTTTTGGACAAGGATGAAGGATGACAGACGTGAACCCTTCACCGATGGCACATGATGATTCATGACAAGTGGTCTGGCTTTCACTGGTGGTTTTATCCTATCTCGGTGCAATGCAGACACAAGGTGCTCTCACGCATGCGGGGCTCATTTCAACCCTGATTCGAGTGAGTTGACAAACGTGCACGGGAGCTCATCGCCAAACTTGACGCCGCCATTGGCACTGCACTAAGGATTCCAGAAATGGACAATGCTATAGTTATCTCCCAGAATCAAGCACAGGCCCTTTTCAATCAAGACAGTGATAATTATAAGGCGCGGGTGGCGAAGTCCTGGCTAAAAAACCCTAAGAAGGGGGCATCTCGTCTATCCAAGGTTCTGTTCCATGCCGATTTCAATGAAGAACTATCAGATTTCATAATCCTACTGGCTCGGGTTATGGGCTTACCCTCTACTAATGAGTTCCATTTCTGGATGTGCCCGCTTATCAATATGGTGTGCGAGGGAACTCAGAATATCAACTGGGCAGAGAGATCAAGATGAACCTAGCAGAGAAACCTCAATCTAATGTACAAAAACAAAGAAATTCTATATGACTTCATACCTGATGTATACTCTAGCAGCATCGAGGCAATGGTTTGGTTTTTCATACATCGATGCTCACAAGGATGACCCCGTGTATGCCTACTGCCCGCAGTTCACCCTAGAAACCAGCAATCGCAATTTCCGAAGGGTGAATGATGCTTTCACCATGTACATTGTCGCTTCTTGAGAGTGACACAACGAGAAGATTTTCTGATGAAGCCATGAGTCTGATATCGCACTACGGTGCTTATTTTATCCAATTCAGAAAATTTTCCTATATCAGGCTTGCTGGCTATGAGAGCACTCCTCTCAAGCTTCCTATGTTCTGCAATGACAAAATGGCCTTGATAGAAGTGTGTAGGCAATTGGACAAATTGCATAGAACTTGCAGGGATAAGAAAATTACTGGCTTGCATTTCCCCATCTCTTTGGGAAACTACACCTGCAAAACAGCCCTGGATGCACAAAATATAGAAAGAGCCCTAGCTCCCATCACTGTCCATTTCTTCAGGCCAAGAACTTGCTTTGACTTGAAAAAGTTTATTGAGCAGAACATCAAGATAACCTATCATCATAGGGCAGACACAGAAGACTATTGGGCTGACTGTGTTGATGATTTTGAAGCCAGAAGGAGGCATTATGGCAGGTTTTCCCTCCATTTAATTCAAGAACTTAACTTGTACCAAGTTCCTGAAGGGCTCCAAGATGACAATTCTGACCTGTACTCATATGAGTATGACAATGTGGTCAAACACACTCCCTTGGAGGACTTGGATTGGTTCAAAAAGGAGAAAGATGATTTGGCTGAAATCCTGGCTCCGGTCTTAGTGAGGACCAAGATCTGGTTTGATAGGAAAGTTCGTGAGCACAGGAGGCACTCAGGGGAATCCTCCTCCAAGGATGCTTCAACACCAAGGAGGGAAGCATCGACACCCTGATCAGAAGCACCTGTGCAAACCCCTCCAGCCTCGTCAACTCAAGGACCTGCAGTCTCTACTCCTTCCTCATCCACCTAGGTATATCAGAAGAAAGTCAAAGAAGTTAAAAAGGAGCCTGTGGAAGAAGATCCCCTGAGGAAGCATGCAGAATTGCCTTCGGGACCAGAGAACATTATTGTTCTCAGTGAAAGTGAAGAGAGTGAAGTGCCAACTCCTGCAAGCGCCCCTGAAGCTCCAATGGATAAGGATAAAGAAGTCCAGAGCACTGAACTTCCAAGCACTGTTGATTCCTCTGCACCAGGAGCCCCAAGCGCTCCACTCATATCTCAACTCGAGGCAACAACAGTGCAAACCTTGGGCGCCATGAGTTCTCTGTCTCTTGGTCCTCTTGCCCCACCTGCTTCTTCCTCCTCTTTTGCATGGGTGTAGCCTCTTGTTGACAGTAGGAAGAGAAAGTCTTCCTCCCGGATCTCAGGACCAAATTTTGATGCTGTGGCAGCCTTGTTAGGCACTACTCCTCCTTCTCGCGCCAAAAAAGCTAGAATTACCTCCAGGATAGTGTCTGACGCTCAAGGCCAACAATTCCTAGAGATAGCCAAGCCTAAGACAGATAAGCCAGAGCAAGATTTGCAAGCATCCGACCTGGAACTCTCAAGAATTCCCATGGGAGAGTCTACCCCTGAAGGTGAGATCCACAATCTTCAGGAAACAGTTACCAGAGTCATTGGGAGGGTAGAGAAAGGGTAGCAAACCATTGAACAGTTGGAGGAACAAGCCCAGATTCTTACAAGTTTCATCAAGTCCCTGTTGTCCAAAGATAAAGTTTTGGATCCTACCCCATTGACTACTCTTCCACCACCTGTAATTCTGAGCCAAGATGAAGTACAGAGTATCAAAGATATGCACAAGTATTCCGTATATGGAAGAGCTATGGAGGCCATGGTGGATGATATGCTGGTCAGTTAGGATTAAACTTTATTCATGAAGCCTTCAAACTCCACGGGAAGGTGAGTAATTTGCAATGAAGCTCTCCTCCACTATTGGGAGCATTGATAAAGAACTTAAACTTTGGAGCAGTAGCATAGTAGACCTCCGCCTCATGGGACAAACAGATGAAAATATTTTGATGGCAAGCAAAGTCTTCGAGGATACAAAGGATAATTTGTCAAAGTTTGGGTCTACAAAGTCCCTGGTCTGCGTGGAATGGAAGATCAAGGTCCCTGGAGGAGGCTTTGGGAGAATTAAGGAATAGGTGGTGGAAGGGCGAGGCTTTCAAAACACTAGTTGTATCTGCTTTCAAAGATATACATTGTCATCTTTAGGATGAGACTTCTGGTGTGCCTCTCTCCTTACAAGAAATCAAAGCTCAATTCAGAGCTTTTGTCAAGGGTGATCTATTCAAGGAAAGCTCCATTTCCAAGGAAAAAATGAAGGAGATCTGCTCTCTTCAATCTGCCATTGAAGAAGCAAATAAAGATTATCATACTCATGTCGAGTTCGATAAGGAAATGGAGAAGTGCCTCGGATTTTGGACTCAGTCTACCACCAACACATCAGTCCCACGTGGCAGAGACATAGCCGAGGCGTTGAAGAGATTCAGACAGCGGATCTTAAAGTCGGTGGGTCCCTCCCAGTCATAAGCACCTGTCTTCTTCTCCTAATTCTTCTCTTCTCTTCCCCTTCTTTCTCTCGGATTTGTTGTAATTAGTTGGGGTATTGCGATTAGCAACCCTTTAACTAATCATTAGTTAAAAGAAGTAGTTACCGAGAGTAACTGATTTGTAAACTATATAATGGCCTCTCCTCGCCATTTGAAGAAGGAAGAACTTGGCTTATTTCTGAAAGTGTAAATAAATCTTGAAGAAATCAATACAGAAGGACTTTTCATTCTTTGTCTATCTGATTTCCTTTATCCCTAAGCTATTCATTTAATCTTGTTAGATCATTTGTCTGTATTATGCTGGGAAGCTTTGTATTCTCGCAGATGTTATTTACAGAACTTTGTGTCTTTTTAAATTCCATCTTATTAATGTGATACAAATGATCTTATTCCAATTCGTTGTACCCTCGCATGCATAAGGAATTACTCTGTCATCTATAATTCTAAATGGTGCCTTTCTGCTCGTTCTCGCATTTTCATTCCTCAATCCTTTTGTAATTGATGATCCTTATAGAAAACACTTTCATAATATCCAAGTTCCACAAGAAAATCATGTTTTGTATATGTGTAAATAGGTTCATTTCTGAATAAGGGAACCTCTCCCATTAAAGAGGAGGGACTTCTTGTCCCCTGACTGTTGCTCTTCTTGAAGTCCTATTTGACGACCAACATGCGGCCAAGCTCTTCGAGAGATTCTAATAGCATTGTTTGACACTTTTCCTTTGCTAATTTGAGAAGGAATATGCTTGGAAAATGATGATGAGCTATAAAACAAATTGACATAAAGCTGTCAATGTAAGTTCAATCATGGTTGCCATATTCTAAGTCAGCCATAAAACTCCCAAATCCAAGTGTTTGGTGACCCAATATAAGCTGAAATGGATCAATCCTCCAAGTTTCATCAAGTATCTCCAAGTTTTGGCAAGATTTCCCCAATTTTGATGAGACTTGATTGCCTACGAAGCAATGAAAATAACATTTTAGGTCAAAGATCTCATTCGCAGAGAGTTTGAGTTTTTGCCAAGCCCGGAATTGGTGGCATATCATGCTTGCAGAGTTCAAGCCAAGTCTAAGTCTCATAATTATGAGTTCAAGCATTTTCAAAAATGAAAATACTGCAGTTATGTTTGTTTAGATTGTATGATTTTCTACACATGTATCAATACTGATTGATGGTTTTGTGTCAATGATAGAGGGTGTATTGCAATATTAATTATTTGGGAGATGAAGTAGTCCTTTCCTATTACATCATGTTGATTGACATTGCGTTCACTTTGTGTGAATGGTATCAATGTTGCATTGTGCTCATATTAAGTTTCATATTTATATCCCAACTCGTTTCATGGCCAATGTAAGGATATTCAAGCCGGAATTTGGTGTGTGCAATAAGAGATGTGGTGCATTTACTCTTACAAGAAGCTCGATAACTCGTAAGACTTGATCTGGAACAAAATAGAATTTTGACATTTGAAGGCTTTTAATTCGAGACAGTTATGAGATCACCAAATTGGTAATTAAGTGGTTATATAAAATTAAACAGTGAGAAAATGTTTTTGATGTAGTGATTTGTTAGGATTTGGGTTCTAGTTTTAGATGGTAACAAAGGATAAGATGATTGAACTTGTCATGCCTATACAAAGTTTCCATTTTTATGCTATGGGGAGGCTATTTTAAAGAGAATTCTAGATACATAAAACCTTTGTGAGGCTTGTTCAAAGCCATTGGAGTGTTGGATGTTGAATTATTTCTTACATCTATTAAGTGGCAACCCATATAATATTTCTGGAAAGACATTTGTAAACTCAATTGTCAGCTGCACTTCATTGATGATACAACATTTATACTTTAATGTGCATGTCCTTCATGACCTTGTGCTGAAAAATGAAATATGACTTATCTTTGGGGAGTTGTTTGATGTCGCCCCTTCCCAAATTTCATGTAGTCTATTAAGATTCTCAACTATCGCAGTGGCTTGCATCCATAAATCCAAGAAAAAATGGAGTTCAGGGAGGTCATGATATTGGGAGATGCCCACAAGTGCTAAGAAGAAATTTCAGTTATAGCCCAAGAAAGACATATGGCACTAAGCTTGACAATAATCGGTAGAGAACGGATCCTTGGCAAAAAAATAAATCATCAGAGACCAAAAAAATCCTTAAGATGTGAAGTAGAAGAAAAGTGACAAGTGGTACAAAGTTCACAAGAGTGACAAATATATTCGAAAGGATGTGGTTCTAGGCAAGTGTTTTCGTTGAGATGTAAGTCCAACCTCTATTTTGAACGTTGAATAGGGGAATGAAGTGGAAGCAAATCCCAGTGCTACCATTTCCATAACTCATGTTCCACCCCTAGAGATGGAAGAGAACAATCTCCTCTTCCACTCTCAAACATTGGTGCAAGGGAAGGCTCTACAATTCATTGTAGCTGGTGGCTGCTATAAAAACTTGATTTATGTAGACATTGTCAACATGTTGAACCTCCCAACCAAGCCTCATCTTCAATCATGGCGGTTGAATCAAGGTATAGATATACACGTCAACCAACAATGACACTTTACACGTGCCATAAAACCTTTCAAAGATGAAGCAATTTTTGATGTAATGCAATTGGATGTTTGTGATGTTTTGCTCGGACAACCCTTCATGTGTGAATATGTTTGAGTCAAGGCCTTAAAGCATCATCATCAATGTGTGGAATCAACACCACAGATACCATAGGAAACTCTTGCCAAAAAAGTTTCCTTAATCAATGAAACAAAGTGCAAAAAGCTTATTGGACTCTTGTGAGAAATTTATACTTGAAATGATAAATCTAAAAGAAGAGAATAAGATAGTTGTCACAAATCAAGCTCTTGTAATTGTCTAGCCGAACAATAGAGGCAAAAAAGTGTAATGTCCCATTTTCTAGGGCATTAATTAAATAAAATATTGAAGACCTTTAATCCACCTTTCCCATGGATTAAAGGATAAAAATTGGGAAAATGTCATAACTCCTTTATTTTTAAATTAAATATTAATTCTCCTCTTATATTTTTATTTCAAATAATAAAAAGGGGAAATTAATGTTCTATTTGGAGTTTGACTTTTCGGAAAGAAGACTTTTTAAAAAGTAACTCTCCTACATAAGGATTTGCGCCAAAAAGAGGAGGGAAACTTGGGGATTTCAAAAGTGAAGATATAAAAGAAGATGAGGGCAACCTCTTGAAGACATGTTGCTGATTATATTCAATTTATCTTCATGCTTGAAGAGGGATGTATGCCCATGAGTTCTCATAACAAAGGTGTTTGATCAACACCACCATATTTTGGAGAGTGTGAAGCCTTCTTGAGTGTTTTTATGCATGATAAATCCTCCTAAAGCTTGGCGAATTGATCTAGAGGTTGGCGCATTTATTTAGAGGGAAAATCTGCATGTTTCTTGCTTATTTTAGAAGTGATCTTTGAAGGGTTTGAGCTATTTTGCTATACTTCTGTTCACTGTTGTGTTTTTCCTAGCTATGGCGACTTGATTTGGAGGTTATTTTGGTATGTTTTGATGGTAAATGAGTTAGATCTGAAATTTGATTCATGTTAGCATTTATTTTTGAGCAAGAGGAGTTTATTTGGTGTGTTTGGAAGCTAGAAAAGGGCTGGAATAATTTAAATCATTATTTTTTCTAACCCTAGCGACTAGATCTGGAATTTTTGGGCCTGTTTTGGAAGGGTTTTCATGATCAAAAAAATCTGATTGTTAGTGCATTGGAAAGATCTAAAAATCTAGTTTATAATGCACTTTGTTTCAAGTGAAAATGAGTATTGATTAAGTTACGGATTTTTGAAGTTTCAGTTGTCTGCAAGCTCTTTTAATTTAATATTTGTTGTCTTAAAAATCAGAAATAGAAAAGATTTGAATTCCAATTGATTCTCCCATCTCACCCATCACCTTGGCTACTTCCAACCCCATTTTGGGTTGTAATTAGCTGACATTGGGTTATTTGAGGTTGAATCAAAAGGATCTAATCCTTCTTGATTTGATTTGTGTTGAAGTTTGTTGAAATCCCCATTCGTATAAAAAGGGGACATCACAATCGATCAGACCATAATGTAGCAAAATATGATGCCCATTGACTCAACGAACATATAAACAATTGTATTTAAATCCACTCAAGTATTTTTAGAATGGTTTTTCTTTCCCTTAGGGCTTATCAATATGCCTTCTACATTCATGAGGATGATGAATGATAACTTCCGCCATTTCACAAACTTCGTCATAGTTGTCTTCTAAGATAACATCCACATATATGACAAAACACGGGAGGAGAATCTTAAGCATGTTCAACAAGTTCTCTAAACCTTATGCTGTCACAAAATGTATGCCAAACTAGAGAAATGTTCACTTTCCATTAGAAGGATTCATATTTGGGCTACATTATGATGATGTTGGAGTTCACGTGGGTCCCAAAATATTCTATTAATTTGAAATTGGCATATTCCAAGGGCTCTAGTGGAGCTTTGCAACTTCTTTGGTCTTGCCAATTTCTAACGCAAGTTTTTCTTGGGTTTCTCACACATTTGCATGGCCCTGAACCAAGCAAGAAAATAAGGCATACCTATTCAATGTCAGTTCTTGCTAAGTCAGATCTGTAACAACCATTCAAAATAGAGATTTCTGCTTCAAAATATGCACTTGATTTTCAGCAACGTAGGCATCATTCTGCCTACCGCAGTTAGACACTTACTGATGCAGCCCGAAGGGTCCCTGACATACGGAAAAGGGATCTAGAGCATTTTTCAAGTATGTTAGCAGTAAAAACATTACATGGTATGAAAAGAAGCAATCATCCACACTGATCGCATACCATTACGATTCTTGCAAACACAAAGCAAGTTGCAAAACGATCATCACCAATAGTGGTCTACCTATTTGCAGTAATTCTACTTGAACATCAAGCACAAGAAAGGTAGCACCAATTCGGTTTCATATTGTCTACGGATTTGTTCAGGCCATTTTGGAATAAGCTTTGGTCATGATTATTTGTCAAATAGATACGTACATTTTAAGACTTCATTTAATAGTATCAATGATGAATATAATATACTCGAAGATTTTGAGAGGAACTCAAGCTCGAAAACCAAATTGGTGCTTATGTAGATGCAAATAAGTTTGACGGTTTTAATTTCCATGCAAATGAAGAGACCTTACAATCATTTCTTGCCACAAAACATTTACTTTCTATATCAGGAATGGTCCTGATGTTAGCTGTTCAGAGTTTATTAAGTTTTGACACATGTAAAATATATAGAACTTATTGGTAAATTCATGCGAAAAGATCCATTATAATAGAATGGCAATGATCGCATATTTATAGAACTACAAATAAGAGTCAAAATTCAGGTTGCAACGATTTTCAGTGTAGAATACCACTACCACGGTTGATGTATTGATAAAAAAATCTTGCTTCACTGCATGCAATGACGGCGACCTTAATTGTAAAGAGAATGAAACTCTTTGGCTATCTGCGAGTTGAATGCAGTCCATGTTTCCTGTACAAAAGAATAGTGGTCAGAATAACCGTATATTACATAAATTTAAAATAAAAACTTACTCAGATTTATGATTTTATATCATCTCAATGATTTCCTTTCATCTTTGCTTTATGTTCTAATCTTCCATGTTGTCTGATGGCTCATTGTTTTCTTCTTGATTTTTTTGGCAGATTTTAGAAGGACGTACTGTGTTTCCACAAATTGAAGTAGCATGTTTCAGAATTATTTCATTGTGTTTTATTCATCCAAAGTTCAATTAGTATACAGTGCTCTCTTACAACATGCCCAACACTTTCATACTGGATGACAAATATTGTTCATTTGGTCCACACATTATTGGTTTACATATACTGGAAGGGCCATACTGTACTCTTTTCACAATTATGATGATTGCCAAGGAATATAGTTGAATTTCAAAATACAAAAATGATAGCAATGATGTGCCATTTTTGCTTGCTCGCTACAATGCTATCAACCAAAAACATAAGTTTTTAAAATGCCAAGTTCAAATTATTTCCACCAAACCAAAAGGTTATAATGATGCAATGGAAGACATTTATCATTGATGTACCATTCTGTGCGTGGTCAAATACATTGGGGCATCAGCCGTCAATTAAGTAGGCCAATTGATGAATTTGTGCTGCACTGAATGTACAGTTGCCTAAGTTGGCTTGTAACTTGTGTTTGTGCAATGTGTCTAGAATGTAATGCCCCTTTCCAGGCTGAGCTGAAAGAAAAAGAGAAATGGCACCAACCCAAATCATAGTAAACTGAAATTTATACAGCAAACTACAGCAGTTTGAAATCTTATGACAGCAAGAGGGAAATTGCAATTATTCACCACCAATACCACTTTTACACCATCCAAGCATGTAGGGAACAATAATAATTATTTTAGAGCAAGTACAAACCAAGAAATGAGTTTTTAGAACCCTAGCTGAAGTATAATAATTAATTTTGCAACAACAGCAAACCCACTTTCAAAAATGGCTGGAAATAATGATTCCAAGGCCCAAAGTTCAATCCGTAAAATGTAATCAGCCTTATAAATTAGGAACAATCCAAATATCAACAAAGAAAGGAGTGTTGTGCACTAGATATCACCAAAACCTTCCACTATGCAAGTTGCCACCCTAGGAGAGGGTTTACAATGGGCTGGAAATGGCGTGTTTCTAAGGAAAATCTGAATGTAACACCAAGTGTGACCTCCATATGAGATCACCAATGAAGGAATGAGGGGTTTCATCCTCAAATCAAGTGCAAAGAGGGTTTCCGTCCTCAATTGCAAGAGAGAGCAGTTTCGTGCTCCAACTCCAAGAAAATGAATTCCAAAGCAAGCATGTCCTTTTCCAAGCCAAGCGACCCCTTTTTATATCTAAACGTGGTGCCAAAACCAAAATATAATCCCCCCAAAGAAGACTGGACTCCTTGGAGACATATGAGTTCCCTTTTCTTTTATTTTTCAAGTGGCTTTTACACTTTTTCGAACCAACTTGACTTCTCTACGCTATGATTAGAAAATTATTTTTAGAAATAATACAAAGCTACAAAAGCAACTGAAAATCATGACATTAAATACTTCCCTTGCTCTTTCCCTTTTAGCCTACGGGAAGCAAAATGGGCCCAAAGTCTTCCAAATGAACTAGACTTGAGAAAAGCACATTACATAGGATGTGTATGACATGCTCCACATGTTCCTCCCATGTCATCTAAGTAGATAATGGCAAAGGAGCTGGCGAAGAACTTGAGGTTTTCAACGTGCAATAGTGGATATTAATTCTTCATCGTGACCTTGTTGAGCACGTGATAGTCAATACACAATTGCCATGAGAAATCTTTCTTTGGTGCAAGAACTATCTACCTACCACAAGGAGAAGAGCATGCCTTGCTCTTACCTTTATCAATGACCTCTTAGATTTGACATCGAAATTCATCATTCTCCCAAATGGGTATGTAGTACAACACATTGTTTGGAAGAGGGGATTCAAAAACCAAATCAATTTGATGTTTTACCATGCAATATGTGGGAAGGAATTTTGATCTATATATAACCACATAGGTCCACGCTCTCTTAGGACGTTGAACTCCTTAGCCTTGTAGTGTGTCACACCATGCACATGGTCTTGTGGTACCTCTCGTGTGCTAGCACAACCCTTGCACACTATGCGCAACCCCACCATTTGACACCAAATTTCATGAACTGTACACTCTGGATGCAATATAATTGTGCACTCACACAACCTTACAACATACGGCGCATCAGTTTTGCAACACCTTGCAGTTGTGTAGGTCCTCCGAACTCCGCATCCATGAGGCAAATACGTGTTTCCACATGGCACACCAAGTGACACTCCCCACATGCCTGCCATGTCAAAGAACTTGTCAACATACCACTCGTTGGAAATTCAACCGCCACACCTAAAAACACTCAACCATCACTATAATAAAAGATGAACCATTTTGTTGTGTGTGTGTGCGTGTGCGTGTGCGTGTGTGTGTGTACCATTCGCCCAAATGGAGAGAAAAGGAAAGACCTTTTTATGATCCATGATGTTGGATGTCACAACCATAGACCAAATAGTTGTGAATGATGGCGTGCTTGGAGTATCTAGTATTTTCACATCCATTTGTACTCACATTCTAGACTGGGAAAATCAATTAGGAAGTGTTTCCCCCTTTGTGAACATGGAAATTCTCATTCCTAGCCTTAGAATGTTGTACACCATCGTATATTCCCTATTCTTTCTCATTAAGTAGTATTTGTGCTATTTTGCAAATATTTCCACATTTGAATGTGCTTTGATTAACTACTATATTAGTTTTCCTTGGCACATTCTATAATCCATAATCTTGCTAGCCAAATAACACGGTTATCCCTCGCACCAACATCCTAGGCTAGTGTGGATATCAGCAAAAACAATAGCCACTCGATTTGTTTTCAGTATCTAGAAGAATGTCGTGGCAAGAGTAAGTTGGCTAATGCCCAAAGCATTTCTTTGAGGCATCCCGGACATCCAAAACTCATCCAAGATGCTTTCAAGAAACAACACATCAAAATCTTTTCCGATTCTGCAAGCTCATGATGTAGCTTGGTGTCATGTCTCCTTTTTGGACAAATGGGAATTTTAACAAACTTCCACACCAATCAAATCAAGAAGGATTAGATCCTTTTGATTCAACCTCAAATAACCCAATGTCGGCTAATTACAACCCAAAATGGGGTTGGAAGTAGCCAAGGTGATGGGTGAGATGGGAGAATCAATTGGAATTCACACCTTTTCAGATCTGATTTTTATAGCAGCACTATTAATTTAAAATAGCTTGCAGACAGCTAAAAACTTCTAAAATTCATAACTTTCTTGATACTTAATCTTTTTGCATGAAACAAAGTGCACAATAAACTTGGGATTTTTCCCTTTCCAATGAACTAGAGATCAAATTTTTCTGAGCACTAAAACCTCTTTAAAATAGCACTTAAAATTACAGATCTGGGCGCTAGGGTTAGAAGAAATTAATAAAGTATTTCCAACACTTTTTTCGGCCTCCAAACACACCACAAAGTACCTCCCTTGCTCAGAAATAAAAGATAAATAAATCAGATTTGCAGATCTTGTTTTATGGTCACCAAAAACATGCCAAATAATTCTGGAAATTATTTTAAAAACCCTGTTTGCAACATAACTTCAAAAATTCATATCTTTTGCTAGAGAAGTCCAAATGAGTTGAAACTTTGGATCTTCAAAAATTTCACTAATGATTGAAGCACTGAATAGAATTTTTGTACCTTTAATTCGTGAATATTCGTTGTCGATATTTTTGGCAAATTCTTTTTCATTGTTGGTGGTGCAAATCAACTTGCAACAATTAATATGTTGTTCATTGAATCACAGTCATTTAGTCATCAAACCGGGCGTAAACTTTAAATAATGTTATTGTTGTATGCACGATTCACTGAGAGAATTTAGGAGGTATGGAAAGAAATAACTATCACTATCATATTTGAAAGAACAATGCTTGAAAGTAGACAAAACTGAGAATTGAAAGCAAATCCTTTATAAACACTATAACTAAGACAAAGCTTGTAAATTTAGAATGCAGATAAAGAAGATAAATTGCTTCCTATGCTAACATGCAATGAAACAGAGAAAAAAACTATGGAGGGGTTTAGCAGACTACAAGTGGGCCCTACCTTGGGTGCTAATCCCTCCTAAATTCTGTAACTAAAGGCTAATAAACAGAAATTAGATCTTTTATTGAATTGGCATGAACATTACATCCAGGAACAAAGCAACCTCTTTTCTATCAACGTATATTTGCGTGTACATACCTATGCATCTATATTGTTACCAACAATAACCTTTTTTATACTTCTCATTTACAGCAAGACGTGAGAAGAAGAGTTCAACTAGGAGTTTAACAAACTAAGTAAAAGATCTTCGATAGAACAAGTGGAAGATCTTTAACAAAACAACAAGAGATTCAACACATGCTATGGAACTCATAATTGGTGTTTAGTTAATCTTCAGTTAATCGACCAGTTCCTTCAATCATGTAGTAACTCAATCAATTAGTTTACAATAAATGATAAGATCAAAGGTTGAGTTGTTTCTTAGTTCTGCATGTTCCACTTGTAACTACTCCTTTAACGACACGTACAGATTTGAGTGTCATTCTTCACATTCCAAAAGATCTTCATAACGGGATTCTCTATTGTAGGTGATTCCCTTTCGGGGTGTGGACGGATTGCGGTGGACGGGTCCTTTGGGCTGCAGATGAGTTGCTTTGCATATAACAAGTTCTTCTGACCAAGAGTGGCATCACACATATCATCATTCAAACAAATTATTGAAATCATAAGAATAAATGCACACACAAAATACCACAAAATAAAGATAACTAGATATAACTATATTAATTAGTAATCATGCCATAAGTTCAAGGTTGTAATGATAATGTTTAGTAGAGTGCTGGGAAAATACAGAGACACAACTACAATGGCTTGATCAAAATACAAAATATGAGTTGTTTATAAAGGCAATAATCACAACTTATCAATTACTAGATTGAATTCTTCATACATAAGCATGAAGTCCATCCATCCACCTGCCTTTTCAAAGATGGAAACAAACTTGACGTCATTAATAAATCCATATGACGAACATAGGAATAAAAGTGGTAATGGCGTAGGAATAGAAGTGGTAATGGCATAGGAATAGCTCGTGGAGATTAGTATTGCGAGTGGGTTAAAATGGCAGGTGCAAGTACTTAAGCCTTTGAAGTTAAGTCGGTGGAATTAAATATGGAGGTGATAGACCTGCTATAAATATGAAAAGAATAAGGGAATTATGGGAAACATGTGAGAGGTAATGGGAAGTGTGCGAGAGATCATGGGGAAGGAAGAATTATACCTTGAACTGACTAATAATTAGTACTATCATAATTAAACCTTTCTCTAACTTAAAAAGAAGTGTTGACACATACCTTGTCATCTCACATCTTGTCACATGTTCCCTCAATGTCGAATAGCCAATTATTGTTCTGCTACAATTCTGCATGGCATGGTTTTGGAATGAGGTGACCGCCATAACTGGTTTTCAGTCACTTTTTATTAAAAAAATGTTTTATCTTTTTTTGGAAGGAATGGCCGCCATCTTTGGTTTTCAACCATCTCCCTTTTATTGACATTTTTTGAAAACAATTTATCTTGGAAATAGCTTGGACAAGGAGACCTCCAAGCAATTCAAAGCTGAATTGGCTTGCAACAACATTTTAAATTTTTCTCGGGATACTAGTTTCTAGTATAAACGTAGTCTATGACCATTAACCAACATTACCCTTCTTTCACCATCAATAGGAACAAGTTGTATAGTACCATTTTTGTAGAATTCTTCTATTTGGTATGGGCCCATCCATTTGGTCTGCAACTTCCCTTTGAAATCCTTATACTTTGAGTCAAATAGCAGAGCCCAATCTCCTTTTTGAAACTTCCTCTATTTGATGTGGTGGTCATGCCATCGCTGCCTATGATGTTGGACTAGCATCGTTTGATGCAACGCTTCCAGTCCCATCTCATCCAACTCATTCAATTGGATAATTCTTGACTTATGTGCTTCTGAAAGTTCAATTCCCACTTTTGCAGTTGTTTTCAATGTTTGTATCTCAAATTCTATGGGAAAGATAGGTTTCTTCCCATAGACCAATTCATATGGAGTGAATCCTGTAGTTGCTTTCCAAGTTGTGTTATACGCCCATACTGCCTCTGGAAACTTTTGCGCCTAGTTTTTCCTTGAAACATCCATTGTTTTGGTTAAGATGTTTTCTAATTCCCTATTGGTCACCTCAACTTGACCATTAAACTGAGGGTGGTAAGGGGATGACTTCTTGTGTCTTACTTGATAGGTTTTCACAAAAGAACTAATCACATTTGACATAAATTGAGGTCCTTGATATGAAACAATTGACCTTGGGGCTCTAAATCTCTGAAAAATATGTTCGTACAAGAAATCGCCACCTTTTCATCCCTAGCATACTGAAGATCTTTCACTTCATCCCATTTTGTCACATAGTTTGTGCACACCAGGATGTACTCCTTTCCTTGAGAAGGTGGATCGATTGGTCCAATGAAATCCAATCCTTACTTCTCAAATGGTTCTAGAACTATCGAGGTTGAAGAGGCATTTCATTTAACAGTGTTGGTTTCCTCATATGTTGGCACCTATCACATTACCATACATATTTCTTGACATCTTTGTGCATTGAAGGCCAATAATACCCAAATCTTAGAACTTTATGAAATGTTCTTGATTGAATAATTTCCTCCTGATGGTTCACCATGGCAGGCTTTAAGTATGTCAAAGATTTCATCTTGATTACACACTTGCGTAAGACATAGTCAGGTCCACATTTAAAAACATTCCATCAAACCACTTATACATTACACTTTGTTTAATTAATTGTTTCCTTTGTTTGTGTGTAAGAAAAGATGGGAACTTCCCTGTGGCCAAATAATTAGCCATATCAACAAACCAAGAAGAGCTGGTGGAAACAACAAATAAGTGTTCATTTGGGAAATCATCATTCATTTGTTCATCTGCCTTGAAACAATTATTCTTGAAAGAAAATCAGCTTCCACATTGGCTTTTCCAAGCTAGTCAACAATTTTGCTCGAGTTACCTAGGGAGATGGCCCTAGCCCTTGTGGCATCACCAATCCACACCGGCCATGGAACCATCAAAGGATGGTAGTTTAAGCTCTCGGAGAGCCCGCATATTAAACCACATTATTGTGGCGCTCCATCACCGGGGTATCCAAAGCTGTCGATAGTAGGCCGCTTTAACATGGAGCCAAGATTTGAACCTTGGACCTCCCAATTACAAGAAAACCCTTTTTGAAAACCCTTAGCCTATTTTTCCCCATAGGCTTTTGGGATGTTGCAAAAGGAAAAACTATGCTAGGTAATTGAATGATATTGCCTGGAGAGTGATTTTTATCATTTGTCATTATAAAGCAATATTCATTTAATTATTTAATTATGGATGCTAAGTGGTTTTTTCCACCACCTTGTAGTATTGCTCACAAAAGAATATTTATTGAGCAATTAATGTAATTTATTATTTAATTTAATTCCCAAAAATACAAAATAAAAAGGGAATTAATTAAATAATAATAGAGTGGCTTTTAATGTCAAAAATACCCTTAGAAAGGGGACACCACACATAGGGAAAATAAAATGCTTTTAAATTGTGTTTTCCCTTCAAAAGGAATTAATTTTGTACTCCTTGTCTATAAAAGGAGGTCATGGAATCATTGTAAAAACATGCTATGTTATGATGAATTTGATTTGACTCCATGCTTGGAGTAGGGATGTATGCCCACCATTGATGTTCTTGCTCTCTTTCTCTCTCATGTATTGAAGATCTATTTGCAATCCATTTGTAACTGGTTTTTATATCAAATTGGAGGATTTACTAGTGCCTTGACAGTCGATTTTCATTGTGGTGAAGTCTCTCATGCCCAACGACTTTATTTATGCTTATGTGTTGACTGTAGCGACTGGTTTGAATGCAATATTTTATGCTATAATCTTCTCTAAACCCTAGCGACTGCATGTTTGCTTTGGTAACTGGTTTGTGGCATTTTTAGAGTGGATCGACTTGTGCATGATATTGGAGGTTTGCAGCCTTAGTGCAGCAATTTGTATGAGGCAAAGTTGAATAATAGAATTGGGTGATTATTGATCTGGTTTGTTTCAATAAGTCTGCTGATTCCTTCTTATCCCAGCGACCTCATTTTATATATTTTTTGGCAGCAATCTCTGTTCATTTGAATATCTCCTTTGTGGCTGTTTAACTCTGAATGTGGCGACTTGTATAGGCATGATTTAATGATGTTTTGAAGGTCTTTGTGACAGCGATCTGGGGAAGGGTGTTTGGGGTAAAATATTGAATGCTTTGACAGCGAAAATACATGTTCTTTTGCCTTTCTAAATCTGCTACACCTCCTCTGCCCTAGCATCTCTGTTTGGAGCCCATAAAGGTATGTCGATGCAAGCTTTAAGGCACAAATAGCAGTGAACTGTGTAGGAGTTTGGATCTGAGCTATATGCATGATTTAACTCTTCCGTGACAGCGATACATCTAGGTTTGAATGCTCTTTCTATGGCTGATATATTACAGCCTTGGTGAACTGTGTTTGCATGTTATTAAGGTGAGTTTGGAGTCTTCTATTGCAGATCTAACTGTGGTTTATCCAGGCAATATTTGTTGGGGAAAATTGATTGGGTTAGTGCCTTGGTATTGGTGCTTCGGTGTCTTAATTACATCAAACAGTAGGAGAAGATTAGATCTGATTTTTGCAGCATGCTCTATGTTTATTAGCTCAGTTGGAAATCAATTATTTGTGTTTTTTTTGGATAGAGGCCATTAAACCCCTCTTCTTGGGTTTATTGAGCCATCTAATTGAATGCACAATTAACTCTTGGTTGGGTCGAATCATTTGCAGCAGTGTTCTAATCTGTTTTGGTGTTGATTTTCTACTTGAATGTTGCATTTCCCATTGATCCCGTAAGAGGGATATTACAAAGGCCCTAGCCCTTGTGGCATCACCAACCCACACCGGCCGTGGAACCATCCAAGGATGGTAGTTTAAGCTCTCGGCGAGCCCACGGATTAAACCACATTATCGTGGTGCCCCATCACTAGGGTATCCAAACCGTCGGTAGTAGGCCGCCTTAACATGGAGCCGAGATTTGAACCTTAGACCTCCCAATTACAAGGAGACCCAAACATTACACCACTACTGTTGGATAAGCTTGTCAACAATTTTAGCATTGAATTCTTGCTTGATAATAATAGCCATTTGACAATTCTACCTTAAACCAAAGGTTTGTTCATTAAATATTTAATGGCAGAATGATCCGTATGAATAATCATCTCATAACTTTTTGTGATGTAGTGGCGGAATTTGTTTATTGCATAAACAACTGTAAGGAATTATTTTTTGTGGTGGTATAGTTTCTTTCAGTTGGAGAGAGATTTTTATTGATGTAATAAATTACATGCATTGTTTCTCCCTCTTCTTATTGACCCAAAATAGCCCCAACTACCTCATTGGAAGCATCTGTTTGAATATGAAAGGGAAGCTTCCAATTTGGTCCCCTAAGAATTGGAGTATTAGTTAGTTTCTCTTTTATGATGTTAAAAGCTTTTGTGCAAGCTTCATCCTTTGAAATTCAGAATCCTTAGTTAGAATTGAAAACAATGGAAAGGTTAGTTTGCTAAAATCAGAGAGAAATCTCCTATAATAACCTGCATGTCCTAAGAAATTACGTACCTCAATTTGATTCTTAGGTGATGGGAGTTGTACAATGATCTTAACCTTGTCTGGATCCACTTTGATTCCTTCCACCAAGATATGATGTCCCAAAACTATCCCTTGTTCCATCATAAAAAGACACTTCTCGTGATTGAGAGATAATTGATGTTTTTCATATCTGAAGAGAACTTTATCCAAATTATTTCTTTCCTCTTGAAATGTAGTTTCATAGACTGTAAAGTCATCCATATAGATTTCCACACAATCATGAGTAAGATTGGCAAAAATTGCTAACATTTCTCTTTGGAAGGTGGCAGGAGCATTACATAGACCAAAAGGAAAAACCTATAAGAAAATGTCCCCCATGGGCAGGTGAATGTGGTTTTGTCTTGGTCTTTTGGTGCTACAATTATTTGGTTGTATCGATAAAGCCATCTAAAAATGAAAAATATTTTTCCTTGATAAATTTTCCAAAACTTGGTCGATGAAAGGCAAAAGGGAAGTAGTGCCTATGAGTGGCTTTGTTCAATTCTTTGTAGTCAACACAGACCCTCCATTTTCCATTTTTCTTGGGTACTATGTCCAATAGAGATACCCACTGATTATCTGAGTTTGGATAAATAAATCCTACCTATAATAATTTCTCAATTTTAGTGTTCACAATATCTCTCAAGGGGTTTATCCTCCTCTAGGGTTGTCTAACTAGCCTAGAGTTGGTGTAAATGTGATGTGTGCAAATGTTAGGATGAATTCCTTTCATATCATTATATTCCTAAGTAAAATCTTGAGGATGGGAGCATAAGAGTTTAAACAAGGCATTCTCCTTTGAATTGGTGAGCCAACTATTAATTGTCAATGCCTTCCCTAGAAAGATAGGTAATTGTTTAGTATTTGGGTGGATAGAATTGACCATCGAATATTCTCTTAAAAAAGAATTCAAGGGGCATTTATGAGGTAACAACTTGTGGATTTCAAATCAATGTTTCTTGTAAAAGGGAAGATTAATGGCTGCATGTTTTCATCTAGGATCTCTTCTTCCTTTGTCTCTAACTCTTGTGAATGAAGTTCAGAGGAATCACATTCTGAACTTGCTTTGAGTGTTCTTGTATATTACAAAACCAATGAGGACACAATATCCTCAGTATCCTCTGAGTCACTAATGCACCATTGATTGCATGAAATGGAAAAAGGTTTTCTGATTGGCTCTGAGAGATATTTTTCGTGTCATGTCCATTAGTGATTGTCACATCCCTTGTCTGTAGTCAATAAGTGTTGCAGCAGTAGCTAGCCATGGACATCCCAAGATTAAGGGATATCCAATTTTCTTGTTCTTAGTCTTAATAACCATGAAGTATACAGAGTAATCCCATGATTCAATTGTGATTGTTACATCTTCTATGACTCCTTTTGGCTTAGCTACAGATTGATTTGTCATTTGCAAGACCACGAAGTTTCTTGTAAATCAGGAAGAGATAGTGTTGACAAGGTATCTGTAGTCATAACATTAATTGCAGCACCTAAGTCAATCAAAACATTTGGGATTTTCACATTGCCAATACAAACTATGACTATAGGACTTCAAGATCACCATATTTGGGGGAATCATCTTTCCTTCAATACACGACCAATTTACCATTGACCTATATGGTCTTTGGTTGGTTTCTCTTCCTTCTTGGAGTTTTGACACACAATTCTTTGATTGTTTTGTTTAATTCTCAAATATCTCTGAGAGCTTGCAAAAGGGAAATTCAATACTTAATTTATTGAATCCCTAAATCAGATATGATTTCGGACCCTTTTGGTTTTGGGGTATTGTCTTTACTTAAGAACCTAGATGGGAATGGTGTTTTTGGAAGTGAGTCAGATGACTTCTCAAAAGTAGGTTTAGGTTGTGTCTCATCTTGTTCTCCCTTTTCTTTAGAACTTCTTTTATGATTGGTGAAGAGGGTTTGGAAGCAATCTTTCCTGAGCGTAGTAGTATGTTATCACAGTCAATGGAATTTATTGCAGGGATCTTCTCAGTTTCAACAGTATATGCTTGATTGCCTTGCCTAGCATTCTTTGGATTAACAACAATCTGTGTTGGGATTTGAGTCTGGATCGGTTGTTCAATTTGGGGTGGAAGTGGTTGGTCCATTAACAAGGCTTGTTGTTGTCCCTATGGCCTCCTTTGATTGTAAAATGGTTGACCAACACCTTGAGGAGCATTCCATTGTTGTTGATATTGAGGGTTAAATTGTTGGAATTGTGGTGAAATTTGTTGGTTTTGAGTCCATGGTTGATAAAACATTGGTTGCATATTCCATTGTTGTGGACCCCATTCTTGTGGAACTTGTTGATTCCAAGATTGAGGATGGGACCATGGAGTGTTCCATTGATTAGGAAACCATTGGGTCCTTGGAGCATATTGTTGGTTTTGATTTGAAGCAAAATTGCCTCCTTTCCTTTGAGCTACATAGTTAACTTCTAGCTCACTTTGTGTATTTTGTTTCAAATGGTTCTTAAGGGTAATAATCCACATTGATCAGTTGCATGTTTCAAATCACAAACGAGACAAACATTGGTTTTATCTAATGGGAAATCTTTAAGTCCATGTTTATCTCTACATCTAGGACAATATATGAACAATGGTTGATGTTCTTGGATTTTTCCCTATCCATCATTGTATTGAGTTGTACAAGAGATCCGTTCTCAAGTTTGCAATTTCTTCTCTTAGCTTGGATATATCTCCATTGACAATCTTGCTCTGTTTTTACATAGATTTGGGCGAGTTTGGGAATAATTCCTACAAAGATCAATAATGTCTATAAACTCAAGTTTGTTCATATCTCCCTTTCCCATTAAGTTAAAATCCTCTTGAGTTTCCTCATCCAATCCTTTGAGAAATATTGTTTTCAAAAGAGTAATGTCTAGGCTGTGCCACACCTCCTATGAAGGAAAAGAAATCAATCAAGATAATCTTCTACACTTTCATCTTCCTTTTGTTGGATCCTAAAGAGTTCCTCCCTACGGTCTCTAACCCTATAATAATCTTGGTACTTGTCCAAAAAAACTATTTCCATCTCTTCCCAAGTATGGATAGAGTTGGGGGCTAGTCCCATGAACCATCTCATTATTGTATCTTTCAAGGTTGAGGGAAACAACTTCAATTTTTGAGTGTCAGAGGTATAATCATAGGTCTGGCATAACACTTTGAATTCAAATAAAAATTGATCAGGATCTTTTGAGACTAAACCCCTAAACATTGGTAAGATTGAAGGGGATATATTTTTCATAGGGCCTTGGTCATTGGGATCCAATTCTATGGGATAAGTGAATGTCCTTCTTGGTGGTGGATCACCATTGTTCCCTCCATTAGGATTTTCTACTCCATCCACCATCCTCTCTGGTTGCTCAACCGGTTCCACTGGTAAATTTTGAGGGGGTTATTCGGGTTTATTGTTACAAATCTACCTCTATGATCTCTAGGTCTAAACATAAACTTCTAACATGCTAAATAACAATTTCCTAACTATAAGTGCTTAATTGATCATCATGTTCCACATACTCCAAAAGCACAGAAAAGATACTTGTTATTGGAAGACCTTTATATCTAAAAGAAAGAGTATGGAAAAGATTTTCTAAATGGAAACTTACCAGATTTTCAAAAAGCACGCAAACTAGTACCTTAAACTTTGACAACACCTTCAAAACTCCCCAAAGAATGGCACCAAAAAGTGATGAGCATCGTTGATACTCACACTTTAATCATTCAATATTTGTCAATACCTAGGGTAGTGTCAAGGCTATTTGCAACAAAGAACGGTTGGAAATGTATTGAGCATGCAACTTAATCATTTGAAAAATAAACTACTATCACTAAGAATCTATCCTAACTTATTAAAACTGATGAAAGAAAAACAGAGGACAAATACTTTTAACTCTATAACTTTAAGGAATTGAAACATGTAGAAGTAAAATAACAATTTAAATGATTTAAACATAGTAATGCTTGAAAATAAACAAACTGAAATAGATGAACAAGAAATAAATAACACTTCCCTTCACATTGGGGAGGAGTGGCCATTGCTCCTTCCCTCGGCTCCGGAAACAACGTCTACTCACAAAAACACTATTGATTCCAGAATCATGCTCTTTATTTATCAATGATTTTAAAATGCACTTCTTATTTTCTAAGAAAAATAAGACCCTTTTTCTATGATGATAATGCCTTATTAGGCAAAGTCCAAATTTTCTTCCAAGAGAACTTATTATTCTAATTACATACAAGAGTTACATGCAGGAGTTAACTAAACAAATTTATATCAAAACAACAATATAATTGGTAATTATTAAGTTGATGTGCAGTCATGCATGTAGATTGTTGGTCGAACTCGTCTTATGGATGGAAGTGGAGTTTTGAATCTATAGATCTCTGGGGTTTAGACGAACTCAAGTAATCACACTCCTTGCAAAGTGGAGGATTAACAAAATAAGGACTAGTTACTGCTAGTTAGAATTTTAATGCAAAGACTAAACCATGTTAACTTTGAATGATCTTTATGTCTAAAGAGGTGGTTGCCACCTAAGCAGACCAAGTTCCCAGATGGAATTGATACTTGACTAGGCGGTTCCACAAGTTGTGCAAATCTTGTGTTGACTAGGTGAGTCCTGTGCTCCGTTGCATGAGTCCTGCGCTCGATTATGAAAGTTCTTCCATTCACATTTGTTAGCACCAAAATCAACTTATATCAATCAATTCAAGAAAGCATATGAAAGATAAAAGATAACCAAGATTTATGCACAAAACATCTCTTTAAGTCAACAAAAGTATTATTTACAATAAAGCTAATATCAGTTTAATACAAGGTAAGATGGGAATAATGGCAAAAATGGGGCTTGGAATGAGAATTATAAAGACTTGTTAAGTAGCTTAACTCAAAACTCCATTCCTATTACTATTGTTACTTACTATATATGCTACTTATTGTTGACCTACTTCGTCCTTTCGTGATCATTAATATAATTTATATCTTTCAATCAAACAACTTTCAGATAATAATTGTTTTTATGATTTTCTCTAGAAACTTCAATTTATAGGAAAGGGAAGAGGAAATCAATGGTGGAGTTATTATCATGCATAACTGATGGAAAAATCACACAAGAATCCTTGAGATGATTATAATTGATATATCAAAATACTGCACCCCAAAGATTGAAGGACACAATGACAAAATATAAGGCCACTGATTTATGCACTGCAAGTACACATTTTACAATATGTAGCAACCAAAACACGATGGGTCAAATAATGAGTAGAAACAATCACCGAACACATCCCACAAAAAGAGTGTACCTAGACTTTCATTTCCACTATCAATCGATTACTCCAATCAACTCTCTGTAATGTCCCCTTTTCGGGACATTTTTTAAAATTGAAGAACTAAAGACCCTCGACTCATTTTTTCTCCCCATGGGTTCGAGGATGGCGCTTGAGGATTGTCCTAAGGTGTCTGTTGTTTACATTGTAGCCCCTTGGTATGCCTTGCGCTACAAGGAGGAGTCTTTAGTTAGTTTAAAAAGTGCACATAGGCTAGTTACTTCTTTATTATTTAATTAAAAATAATAAAGTGCACTTAAGTGGGTCTTTTAATATTTTAATTTAAGTTTTATTAGTTTTCCCTCCAAAAGGGAAAAGGTCGGCCATTTGAATGTTGCACCCCTTATGTTATAAAAGGAGGTTGCATGGCCATCATTTGGCATGTTGATTTGATCATTTGATATCACTCCATGCTTGGAGAAATGGGATGTATGCCCTAGCTCTTCATTGTGCTCTCTTTCTCTCTCATTCGATTTGGAATTGAAGTAAATCTGATTTTGCTAAGGATCCATTTGTGTGTATGTTGCATCTATTGTGTGGCGAATTGATTGGGAAAGTGTTCCTAACCCTAGTGAATTGATTGTTGAAGGAAATCTGAGTTTGTTTGCATGTTTTGATGGTTAAACAAGTGAATTTCAAATCTATTGTGTTTTACAAGTAATTTCATAATTTTTTGAGATGATTTAATGCCCTAAATGTGTTGGGCGGCCTACTTTTTAGGGAAAAATTAGGGTTTCGTGTTTGTTGTATGAAAACTAATTTTGGAATATTATTCTTCATATTTTTGTGGCCCAAAATCCAAAGTTTGAAGGCTTTTTCTTGTTTGGTTAAGCGGGAAATAATTTTAGAGGTTGCAGCAGTCTGGGGTTGGATTATTAATTGTTTGGGACACATTTTGATGCTTAAAAGTTGTGATTTCAATTCAGATCTGTTCTTGGCATTTTGTGCATCAAAACAAGCTTTTGGAGTGTGAAAACATTGAGGGAAGTGTTGGTTATTAATTTAATAATTTTGGCTAACCTAGCGCGCAGATCTGTAAGTTTGGATGTTATTTTGAAGGGGTTTTGGTGCTCAGAAAAATCTGATCCTTAGTTCATTGGAAAGGGAAAAATCTCGGGTTTATTGTGCGCTTTGTTTCATATGAAAAGAAGGAATATTGATTGAGTTATGAATTTTAGAAGTTTTCATTTGTCTGCAAGTCTCGATTTATTCAATTACTTGTTGTTATAAAAAATCAAAAGTAAAGAGAATTTAATTTCAATTGATCCACCCATCTAACCCACAACCTTGGCTACTACCAACCCCATTTTGGGTTGTAATTAGTGACATTGGGTTATTTGAGGTTGATTCAAAAGGATCTAATATTTCTTTATTCAATTGGTATGGAAGTTTGTTAAAATTTCCATTTGTCCGAAAAAAAAAAAGGCGACATCACGGTTGTATCGAGAGCAACTTTTCTTTGCATCTGTGAGGTTGTTGCATACAGGAAAAGAAGATGGGAATGGAGAGCGGAGGTTTCACTCCAAAGCAAGCGAAGTTCTTGCAAGGATTGTTCAAAGAATGGCACGAGGATTTGTAGCGTACCATGGAAGCCTCGATAAGTGATACCTTAGATCCAAGCAAGAGCCATCACCAAGGAGGACAACCAAATAAGGGTAAGCCAACTCATCATGATGACCTTTTTGAGACTTTGCAACAAGAGTATGCATCTCTAAGTTCGGCCACAAAGGAACTCTTGTCTTTTCAAGGGTATTGTAAGCTTCAAGGTGTCAAGCAAGGTTTCCACCATATGCAGCCCCAAGAGGACACCAATCAAGGTAAAGGTGTGTTTTTGAACAAAGATGTTTTGCCTACTAATGATTGCATGTGTGGTAATGAAGGGGAAATGATGGCAAAGGAACATATGATAAAAAAATCAGATTTGAGGGGAGTTGTTCAACCACACCATGAGCCATTTGAAGGACAAGAAGAAAGCATGGACAATGACCTCACCATAGAAGGGTATACTCATTCATGTAATGCATCATTTGTGTCTACTTCTATGTGGCAAAAAGAAGAAATCTTGGAGCATTCATTGCATGGCAATAATCTTTTGATGTTTGATAAATTGTTAGTGCCTACTAATTGCATCGAGTTGAACATGAGTGCAAAAAAATCAGGTTTTCAAGAGGACTATGAAGATGGGCTTATGAAGAGGCATGCTCATGAAGAAAGGACACCATGGGATGCTTGTGGTAATTTTCAGTTCGCTGTAAATTTCCAAACAGCAGACCTAATGGGCAAATGGATAAGATTTATCACCCAAGCATGAGTCTCATGAATGATCCAAGTCATTGCCCACCAAGTATGAACGCTTGTAAGGAGGAAAAAGGGGTTTCGGATGAGGGAAATGATGAGGAACAGAGTGTTGTTCCAAACTCAGAAATTCTGAGTTTTGAAGAAGTTGGGAGCAGCCCAAGGTATGTTGCTTCACATTTAATTTCTACTTTCATGTTGAGCCTTGATGAGTATTGCTATGGGCATGATAGAGAGATGGACATGGTTTGCAACATGAGGTACGTCAATGTAATATCCCCTTTTAGGATATTATCCAAATATGCAATTTAATTTATTGAATCGACTCTAGAAGGACTAAACCCTCCTAGTTCGACCTCAAATAATCCAATGTTAGCTTCAATACAACCCAAATAGGGTTGGAGTGAGCCAAGGTGGTGGATTAGATGGGAGAACTAGTTAGGAAATTAATCACTTCAAATCTGAAATTAATTACAACAATAATTAATTAATAAATGCACTAGACTGCTGCAAACTTCAAAAATTAATAACTCCTTCACCGTCAATATTTTTCTATCAAACCAATGCCAAAAGATTCTTCATATTTTTAGCTTTCCAACAAGCTATAGATCACAATTTTTGGATAAGTAGAAGGCATGCAAATCAACCCACGAAATCTGAAACTGTGTAGATAAAAACCCTGGCATGACAACTGAAACTTGGAAAATTCATAACTTGCTCAATACTTCGTCTTTTGCCATGAAATAAAGTGCAGACTAATCTATAATTCAAGAGTTTTCCAAAGATATTAAAATCTGAATTTTTAGACCACCGAAAACCCTCCAAAACAGCCCCCAAAATCCTAAACCCAGTCACTAGGGTTAGAATAAATTTACTAAATTATTTCCAACACTTTGTAACCCTCCAATGCACCCCAAATAATTGCTCAAACTCAGCAAAACAAGCCAATACAGATCAGATTATGAATGTAGATGATTTGCCCTTGAAACATGTTAGAATAATGCCCAAATCAAGTCGCCATAGCTGGAATAAATATACGAAAAATAAACCAGATTTGTTAACCACTTCAAACATCACCAAAACATGCCAATCAATCACTTATTCAAGTCGCTAGGGCTGGAATAATTACAGCATTAAAATCAGATCATAAAACACTCAATAATCATCACTAACATCCAAATATTCTCCTCAAATAAATGCGCCACACATCCAAACAAGTCGCCAATGCTAGCAAGCATAAATCATGCACAAAGACAATGACACACAATGAATGGAACAAGAGAATCTTCAATGTCTTCAACAATGTCTTCCAATGAAGCTTACAATGCAAAATAGAGAGCTAGGGCATACATCCCATTACTCCAAGCATGGAGTGAAAATCAAATGATCAATCCAACATAACCCTTCCCTCAATGTCAAAACATATATTTATAGATTTCTCCTAGGGTGGAGCGACTCCCTTTTGAGGGAAAACCATAATTTTGAAATTATAAAGCATGCTTATAATTTCCCCTTTTAATTTTAATTTCCCCCTCTAAGTGTGGTGTCCCCTTTCTAAGGGTCTTTATGACATTAAAAGCCACTTTAATATTATTTAATTAATTCCCCTTTTTAATTTTGCATTGTGGGAATTAAATTACATAATTAAATAATTATTGCTTTATAATGTCAAATGATAAAAATCACTCTCCAGGCAATAATATTTAATTATTTAATATAATTTTTCCCCTTGCAACATCCCAAAGCCCACGGGGAAAGTTAGGCTAAGGGTCTTCAAAAATGGGGACATTATAGTCAATCCATGGATAAAGATTCAGTTAGACGCATGCATAATGAATGGGAATTCCGGTAATGTTTTGAAGAAAGATGTGTCTAACATAGAAGTCAATCTTGTTGGTTCTTTTGTCTCTTCACACCAATGGGCAAGACAAAATTCAGTTTTTTGCTTTGAGGAGCTCAAGGCACAAGTTGTAATCATGGAGAAGGCTTTCCAAAAAGAGAAAATTGCATGGACTACACCTTGCATGGTAAGAAATTCATTTTCAGTTTTGGTACAACAGTTATATCTTGGTGAATTTCAACTCGTTTGGATTGAACATGGCCTAAATTTCAATCATAGTAAGGGTTTTTACCTAGGTGGTATCACCACTCAAAGGTATGAAGTCATTTTTCACAATTTTGAGGCCCATTCAGAGCCATTTCTTGCACTTCATCTTGTTGTTATAGAATTTCTACATGTTGGGCTGCCACTTGGATGTTTGATTCTTGTGCTCTCAAAGGTGAATTCGGTGAAGGATATGTGTTGGGTAAGTCTTGTTGTTGCTTGCATGACCACAAATTTTGGGGCTTCTACGAAAGGTTTGAAGGAGATGAAGGGTCATGATATAAGTTCTTCACATGGTAAGCAAGGCATTTCACTTTCAGCTGCGAGTAAGAATGGAAAGATAAATTATTTTCAGTTCTCCTCTAGTTCACATTTTGTTGATTTTGATAGAGTACACTCCATGTGTAAGGTGGCTCACTTTAGAGGACCCTTGGCAGCCCCCAAAGTGGGAAAGATGATTAATTTTGGCATTCATATTCTCGCTGTCATAAGCATAGGGACAACCCTTGAAGGTGACTATTTTCAGTTTTGCAAATCAATTTCAGTCATCCTTGCATTCGGTTTTCTTGCTAACACTTCAAGAGGAAATTGGGATTGCATATTTGATCATGGGACAGCGGTAAGTATGCAGCCCGGCACACTCTTTTGGAATTCCAAGCACACACTTTGGGGCAAGGAAATGTTCTCCAACAGCAGGGTATTATTCTTTGTGTTCCTACTTCATGGTGCTCTATTTGTTGATTTCCCATGTGCACATGAGGACTGAAAATTATAAGAGCATGAAAGGAAATTTGGCATGTTGTGTTCTGAATTTTCAATGGAGGATGAGAACTGAGTTTCATGCTTGTATGGAGGGGAAAATGCATAGCTACAGCTGTGTATGGGGCAGCCATCAAATGCATGGAATTGGTGGGGCTTCAACAAGCAAAAATGGGGAGCCAACTCCCATAACTACGGGGCCGAAAGAGTGTTATCAAACACTCATGTTTTCTTTCATATGTTTGTTTCTTGTGTAGGTACAAACATAAAGATCATGGAGCAGCTGAGACTCATTTGGGATTCGGGCACTTGTGATTGCTTGGGACAAGCAATCTCGGGAAGGGAGGACTGTAATGTCCCCTTTCGGGACATTTTTAAAATTGAAGAACTAAAGACCCTCGACTCATTTTCGCTCCCCATGGGTTCGAGGATGGAGCTTGAGGATTGTCCTAAGGTGTTTGTTGTCTACATTGTAGCCCCTTGGTATGCCTTGCGCTGCTAAAAAGGAGTCGTAATTAGTTTAAAAAGTGCACATAAGCCGAGTTACTTCTTTATTATTTAATTAAAAATAATAAAGTACACTTAAGTGGGTCCTTTAATATTTTAATTTAAGTTTTATTAGTTTTCCCTCCAAAAGGAAAAAGGTCGGCCATTTGAATGTTGCACCCCTTATGTTATAAAAGGAGGTTGCATGGTCATCATTTGGGATGTTGATTTGATCATTTGATATCTCTCCATGCTTGGAGAAATGGGATGTATGCCCTAGCTCTTCATTGTGCTCTCTCTCTCTCTCTCTCATTCGATTTGGAATTGAAGTAAATCTGATTTTCTAAGGATCCATTTGTGTGCATGTTGCATCTATTGTGTGGCGAATTGATTGGGAAAGTGTTTCTAACCCTAAGCGGGTGTGTAATGTCCCCTTTTTCGAGACATTATTAATATTTATTTTTAATTTGCATTGTAACCCCTTGGCATGCCTAGCGCTACAAGTGGGAGTCTCTTTAGTTAGTTTAATGTGCACATAGGTTAGTTACTTTTATTTATTTAATTAAAAAATAAATAAAGTGCACATAGTCTTAGTATTAAATATTTTAATGAGAGTTTATGTTTCCCTCCAGAAGGGAAAGGTCGGTCTTTATTGGATATTGCACTCCTTAGTTCTATAAAAGGGAGGTTGCATTTCCTTAGAGGGGATGTTGATTGATAATTTGATTTCCCTCCATGCCCTAGTTCTTGCATTGTGCTCTCTCTCATTTGGATCTATTGTCGAAAACTCTCAATTGAATTTTAGATCTGCCATTATTGCTTGAGTTTTGGCGCCAACTTTAGAGTGTGAAAAACATTTGATATTGCTCCTTTAATTTCTTCTATTATTGTTGCAAATATTCTTACCATAGCGACTTGGGTTGGTGATGATTTGATCATGTTTTGATGCCATAAATGCTAGATCTACAATCTGCCATGTGTTGTTGATTATTTTAGAGCAAGGGGCTAATATTTTGGTGTATTTGGAGGCTAGGAAAGAGCTGAAATTATTTTATATAATTTTATCTAACCCTAGTGACTAGAAATCAGTTTTCAGGGCTGTTTTGGCTAGGTTTTAATGCTCAAAAAATTCAGATACTTAATGCAATGGTGTAAGGATATTACTTGTATAAATCAGAACATATACAATAGAATAACATGAGAGAACACCAAAGTATAGATAAATGATGACAATATGCTCATATAATAGCTTTGCCACTTCGAGGGGCAACCCTCCAATACCACTTCGAGGGTAACCTCAAACCATACAATAAAACTCCAATATTCAATATGATGATTAACTACAACCTTCTAACCCCTATATATACCATTCTAACCTATGACCAATATTGAGGCCGACCTCCTAAGCATAATAAATCATAAATGAATGATATAATAAGATAAGGGGATGTGTGCCACATGTCGGCATCTCCATCAATACATATACATCATAACATCCTTTCCCTAGGTGCATAGCATTCCTTCCCTCCTTGACATGTTTCGTCCCGAAACATAAGAAGAAACCATGTAATGAGTGTGTTGTAAATTTTTACACACTTTGCACCATGATCGATCATCCATCCATATGTGATCCTGGTAGATGATACATATCTGAACTAATATCCATATTCCATTGCGCTAATCTGATTCCATTTGTGACCATAGTTTATCATCCTTGGATTCCATGCATAACCAACATAAGGATTCAATGCATAACCATAATAAGGATTCCATGTATAACCATAATAAGGATTCCATGCTTCATAATTGTTGCTCCATTGATCCCCTGTATAAATAAAGTGATTATTCCTCCAATTACCTATATATCTATATTGGTTGGAAATATGATGTGCCCTGGGATATCTCCATGATTTTTTTCTCTCATGTTGACGTGGATTTCCATATGCTGCAGTTGTAGTATCCTCAACCTTATCAACTGTTTGAACTTTCTTTTCTTCTTCCACGTTGCATTTGATATTTTCTTTTTCTCTTGAGTAGATGAATCATCATTTCCTTCTTTTTCTTCATGTTCCTCTTTTGAATCATCCTTATTCCCTTCTTCTCCATATTCTAAATCATCCTCATGGTCTATATTGACTTTTCTTTGATTTCCATTAAGCCTGATATCCTGTAAAGTGACCTTCTTCTTTTTGTACCAAATCTTCATAAATTTATTTTTCATATTAATATTAATTGTCCCCAATGTCTCTAACCAAGGATACCCAAGAATAATATCCAAACCATCCATATATAAGGCAAAAAAATCTGAATGTAAAGTATTTGTCCATAGTAAGTTTTAAATCTTCAAAAACTTGAATTTTCTTACCATTCACTTGAGCTTCTTTGATATTACTTTCTTGAATATGTAGATGAAGTTATACTGAAGTTATACTTCTGTTAGGGTTTATGGAAACAATTATCTTATTCCTTTGAATGCATCCATGAAACTAAAATATGGTATCTTCCTTCTTGGGAGCTATAATATCTTCTTTTGCATCAATATCTTGTTTTTCTTCCTCTTCTTCATAGTCTTCTTCAACTTCTTCTGCGTTTGATTCTTCAATATATGTTGCACCATCATCTTCCCTTGAATCTTCTTCACCTTCCTCTTCATCTTCTTTCTCTCTTGATTCTTCAATATATTCTTCCCCATCATCTTCCTTTGACTCTTCTTCCTCTTTGTGGTCCCATCTATCCATAAAAAAACCAAATCCAAATCCATGCGAGACCAAATCCAAATCCATTTTTAACTCAGAAAACCAAATCCATGCAGGACCACCAAGATAATGTGAAAACCTATTCCTTGTCATGAAATATGAGAAATATATATTCTTAAATTTTATCCACCATTCTTTAGCATCCATCTCACCATTTCCATAAAAATTTGTTATCCCCGTGATCATGATTAGGGTTTAGGAATTCTGAAAATATTTCAGTAGATGGATAAAAACACAAAGAACAAACCCTAACTGAAATTTCAAGATCTTTCCGAAAATATAAATTTTACTAAAAAATACCACAATTTGCTTCTGAAAAGCGAATTTATGAAAAAACCTAAAACACCAATAACATCCGCAAAAGAGATCTAATGGAGCTGAAATTTTTAGATATTCGAATTAGAGTGTTTCAAATTATGATGAAAAATTGGGAAAAAAATTCAATACCCTCTTCAAGATATATTTGAAACAAAAAATTAGGGTTTTTGCCCTAATTTTGGCCGAAATCGCTGCTCTAATACCACTTGTAAGGATATTAATTTGTATAAATCCGAACATATACAAATGAGAATAACATGAGAGCACCAAAATATAGATAAATGATGACAATATGCTCATATAAGAGTTTTGCCACTTCGAGGGGCATTCTCAAACCATAGAATAAGACTCAAATGCTCAAATGATCCTTAACTATAACCTTCTAACCCCTATATATACCATTCTAACCTATGGCCAATACTGAGGCCGACCTCCTAAGCATAATAAATCATAAATGAATGATATAATAAGATAAGGGGATGTGTGCCACATGTCGGCATCTCCATCAATACATATACATCATAACATTATATCCCATGTGAACCCATACATATAACTAAGGGGATGTGTGCCACATGTCGGCATCTCCATCAACCCATATACATTATAATATTATATCCCAAGGTACATAGCATTGCCTCCCTCTTTGACATGTTTCGTCCCCGAAACATAAGAAGAAGCCATATAATGAGTGTGCTTTAAATTATTGCACACTTGTCGCCAAGCTCGATCATCCAACCACCCATATGAAATCCTATCCTGTGTAGCAGCTTCATCATCAACATCTTCTTCTTCTTCTTCTTCTGATGTTGCTTCTACTTCTGATTCTTCTTCTTCTTCTTCTTCTTTTTCTTTTTCTTCTTTCTTCTTTTCTTCGCTTCGTCTTCTTCTTCTTTTGTTGCCCATCTGTCCATGAAAACTTGTTCCAGTTCCTGCAAAGACCAATTAGACTTTTCCTTTTCTAACTCAGAAAAGCAAATCATGTGCAGGGCCACTAATCCACAACTTGAATAACCAAATATCTGATGGTTTAGAGAATTTATCCCTAAATTTGTTCCACCATTCTCTAGCATCAATCCTGCCATCTCCAAAAAAAGCTACCATCCCCATGATCCACAAAACTAGGGTTTTAGGAATAGACCCTTTTGATCAAAACTTTTTCTAACCCTTTCGGCTAAAGGTCAGCCAAAAATCAGAAATCACAGAACATAAACCCCAATTTAATTTTTGAGAGGTTTCCGAAAATGTAAGAAATTTAGGAAAATTCCTCAAATTGCGGCCTGTGGAGCAAAATAGTGAAAAACAATAAAAATGAAATAACTCTGACAAAATAGATCCAAAAATTTTGAAATTTCAGTGGTATCACCTTTGAATATCATACCATCAACCCAAAAAAATTTATTTCCTAATTCATCATTATTCAGAAGATATAGATGAAACCATAAAATTAGGGTTTCAACCCTAAAACGGACACAACTTTTGCAAAACAGCTCCAAAAACTCTGAAATTTGGAGGGAAGATCACTTGAACTATGTATCAACTCCCACAAAAAATATCTGAAAAATTCCAAGTCGATCTTCAGATATAGACGAATCACCAACATTAGGGTTTCATCCCACAAATTGCCCGGATCACTGCTCTGATACCACTTGTAAGGATATTACTTGTATAAATCAGAACATATACAGCAAAATAACATGAGAGAACACCAAAATATAGATAAATGATGACAATATGCTCATATAATAGCTTTGCCACTTCGAGGGGGTAACCTCCAAACCATACAATAACACTCCAATACTCAATATGATGATTAACTACAACCTTCTAACCCCTATATATACCATTCTAACCTATGGCCAATACTGAGGCCGACCTCCTAAGCATAATAAATCATAAATGAATGATATAATAAGATAAGGGGATGTGTGCCACATGTCGGCATCTCCATCAATACATATACATCATAACATCCTTTCCCTAGGTGCATAGAAATGGAAAGCCCTAAATTTCTAGTTTATTTTGCATCTTGTTTCACGGAAAAATTCTAAGTATTGAAGGACTTTTGAATTTTAGAAGATTTAAACTATCTATGAAGCTTTCGGTTATAAATTAATATTTATTTTAGATCTGCAGTTTTGGGGTCAGATTAATATTGGTTTTGGTTGTAGAAATTAGGAGAGATAAGGAGAAAGCAATTTCATAATTTTTGGAGTAGATTTGGTGCCCTAAATGTGCTGGGCGACCTACTTTTTAGGGCAAAATTAGGGTTTCATGTTGGCTGTGCAAAAACTGGTTTTGGGACATTATTCTTCATATTTTTGTGGCCCAAGATCCAAAGTTTGAAGATTTTTGCTTAAACGGTTAAGCGGGAATTAATTTTTGAAAATTGCAGCAGTTCAGGGTTTGAATATTAATTGTTTTCAGTTGTGTGTGATCAGATTTGTGTTAATTCCTAACTTGTCCTAAAAGGGGACATTACATTGGTATCAGAGCATGTTCTTCTGCACCTATGAGGTTTGACATTGCTTGTGGATCATGGATTTATCTAGTGCAGGTAACATGAAGGCAAGATTCTGAAAACTTGGTAGAGCACTCAAGCACCTACCTCCATCAAAGGATGAGTTGCTCAAAATTCTAGAAGAAGCAACAAGTTGCTTGGCAACAATAGAACAAGATGACTATGGATCCATGTTTCTTGCAAGGGACTCCTTGTTTATGCAGTTGGCAAGGCACGAGTTGTTGGATCATGAAAATGGGGAGGTAAGAATTATGGTTATCTTCTGCATTAGTGAGGTTATACGAATTACAGCCCCAAAATTGTCATATTGTGATGTTATCATGGAAGACATCTTTGAGGTCATGGTGGGAAGTTTCCAAGGTCTTTGGGACCTCACAAGCCCTTGTTTTGGTAAGAGGGTTAGCATTTTGAACACTATGGCAAAAGTAAGATCTTGTGTTATAATGATGGATTTAGAATGTAATGATCTTATTTCTCACATGTTTGAGGTGTTCTTTGATGTTATATGTAATGATCATGCTCAAAAGATCATGATTTCCATGCAAGCCATTATGTCTTTGATATTAAATGAATATGAGAGTCCCCCAACACACTTCTTTATCTATGTTGGAGGAAGGATTGGGTTAAGAGGCATCATGTGTTGCTCATACACTAGCCCAAGGTGTCCTAGAGCAATGTTCGAACAAAATGAAGACTATGATTTTCCAAGGTATGAGTTCTTTGGTGTCTAATGATAAAAAATTGGTATCTAATACTTGCATGAGAGTTGGCATTTGCACAGTTGAATCAGACTTAGTTCAAGAGGAAGAGAAGGAAGAAGAGCCCCTAGATGCAAATGAGCAAGGTAAAGAGTTATTTTTTGAAGAGGGTTCTTTGCCTTTGTACGATTGCATGCATGTTGATAAGATAATCATGGGAGATAAGTCCAAGAAGGAAGAAAAATTTGATTTGCAAGATTGCATGGACAAGAAAAATGAGGACAGCCAAGAGGTAACCAATGGTCATTATTTAGTTGTTACTAATGCTACTTGGGTTGAGAATGAATGCAAGGTAAAATCAAATTTGATCCAAGAGAAAGAAGAGCCACCGGTTGAGAAGCAAGGTAAAAGTTCTTTATTGGTTGAAAAGATTTCCTTGTCTTCTAATATTTGCATGCCTAGTGAAGTAAGAAGGGAAGGCATTTTGAGCACTAATGATAATTTTCAGATTGAGAGATTCCTTATGGCAGCCTTTGATTGGGTAAGTTTAGCCCATGTATTTCCAGTTATGTCATCATTCCTTGAGAGCTTTACTTGCATGCATGATGGGTATGTTTCTCCATGGGTGAATCTTCAAGGAAGCATTGATAAGATGTCACATAATTATTCTTTGCTAGACCATACTTGGCATCAATATGACAAATTATATGAAGGTATGAGCTCTTTTGTTTTTGATGATACATTTTTGGCATCTAATGATTGCATAAAGTTGAATGGGTGCAAGAAGAAATCAGATTTGGAAGATGGGCTTGTGAAGAGGTATGCTTATGAAGGAAGGACACCATGGGATGCTTATGGTAATTTTCAGTTCGCTGTAATTTTCCGAACAGTAGGCCCTAATGGGAAAATGAAAGAGGTTTTTCACCTAAGCATGGGTCTTATGAATGTCCCAAGTCATCACCCACCAAGTATGAAGGCTTGTGAAGAAGAAAAAGGGGCTTTGGATGGAGAAAATGGTAAAGGAAAGAGTGTTGTTCCAAACTTAGAAATTTTGAGTTTTGTAGATGTTGGGAGTAGCCCAAGGTATGATATTTTATATTTTATTTCTCCTTCCATATTGAGTTTTGATGGGTATGATTTTGAGCATGATAGGGAGATGGATATGGTGTGTAACATGGGGTATAACGGTCACATTCTTGTTGGTACTTTTGCTCCTGCCAATTGGGTGCATGATGGAAAAAAAAAAAGAGTGATTATCACTCTTCCCAATGATGGAAGTCATAACAATAAGCTAGCTGGTCCGTATGAGGAATTCATCATTGGAAGGCACAAAGGTATGAAGGCTTCAAGTGTTTTGCTCCCTTTCATAAAGGAAAGTCATTGACACAAAGTAAGGTACAAGGCTCCTTGGTTTCTCTATGATGATATTCATAAAAGCATGCATTATATTTCAGCTCTCTCCTTTCTTTTTGAGTATAGAAGAAGAGGAAATTTGTGGTGTCATCTTGCATATGTTGCTTCATGTAATAAGGGGATGAAAGGATTTGAGTTTTACAAGCTTTATTTGGATACATGGATATCATCTCCTTTCTTTTTTCAAATAATGCTAACTCCTATCTCCTTGGAAGCCTTGAAGGAAGGATGGATCACATGGACTACACCTTGCATGGTAAGAAGTCCATTTTCAGATTTTGAACAGCAATTATGTCTTCCACTTGGGTGTTTGATTGATGTGCTTCCAAAGGTTATGTGTTGGGAATGTTTGGTTGTTGCTTGCATTTGGGCTTCAATGGAAAGTTTGGAAAAAGTGAAGGAACATGGTATGAACTTTTCTCAAGACACTTCATTATCAACTGTGTTTTTGGATAATTTTCAGTTTGTTATGGGTGAGGATGAAATTTCGGTTACATGGGAGCCATTTTTGTTCACTAGCTTGATGATCATTCATGTTGGGAAAAAAATTCTGAATTATGCTAGTTGTTCTCTCATTTTTATGGATAATACTATTAGGACCAGCTCCACTATCACTCCCAAAATTCAGATTTTTTACATACATTTGGTGACATGGTTGTTGGTATTTGATTTTGGCTCATGGGTGACTATTTGGGGGTGGAAACCAGCCATCCTAATTCTAATTTTTGAAGGAAGAATGCATGATTACAGCAGTGTTGGGAGCCACATAACAGATTTTGGGGACAACCCATACATGAGGAAGATTTGGGAGCTCTCCATGCCTTGGAGACATGAAGAAGAAACAGGAAAAGTGTTTCTCAACACTTGTTTTTCTAATGAGTTTGCTTCATGTGCAGGATTGAAGACATGTGATGGAAGACTGCTGTCCTATTCATTTCATGAGGGCATTTTTGAGTGGGCAGCCTTGGAGCTTAGCAAAGCTCATCCTTTTGATGACTCTCTATGCCATGTTGAGGACACCATCTCTTGGAGCACATGTTATGGAGTTGATGACCCATCTTTTTGGGTTGACATGAGGGAAAGAAATTTGTTCTTTCCAACTCTTCGCCACTTGACAGGCACCGGATCGAGGCTTTGGATGCACCACCCCACATCTTCTCTTTGGGGCATGATGCATGGATCTATGAGCTTGTTATTGCTTGAGGGCAAGCAATTTCCGAGAGGGGAGGACTGTAATGTCCCCTTTTTCGGACATTATTAATATTTATTTTTCATTTGCATTGTAACCCCTTGGCATGCCTAGCACTACAAGTGGGAGTCTCTTTAGTTAGTTTAATGTGCACATAGGTTAGTTACTTTTATTTATTTAATTAAAAAATAAATAAAGTGCACATAGTCTTAGTATTAAATATTTTAATGAGAGTTTATGTTTTCCCTCCAAAAGGGAAAGGTCGGTCTTTATTGGATATTGCACCCTTAGTTCTATAAAAGGGAGGTTGCATTTCCTTAGAGGGTATGTTGATTGATCATTTGATTTCCCTCCATGCTTGGAGTATTGGGATGTATGACCTAGTTCTTGCATTGTGCTCTCTCATTTGGATCTATTGTTGAAGACTCTCAAGTGAATTTTAGATCTATCATTATTGCTTGAGTTATTTCAGTTTTGGCGCCAAGTTTAGAGTGTGAAAAGCATTTGATATTGCTCCTTTGATTTCTATTATTATTGCAAATATTCTTACCATAGAACTTGGGTTGGTGATGATTTGATCATGTTTTGATGCCATAAATGCTAGATCTACAATCTGCCATGTGTTGTTGATTATTTCAGAGCAAGGGGCTAATATTTTGGTGTATTTGGAGGCTAGGAAAGAGCTGAAATTATTTTATATAATTTTATCTAACCCTAGCGACTAGAAATCAGTTTTTATGGGGCTGTTTTGGCTAGGTTTTAATGCTCAGAAAATTCAGATCCTTAATGCAATGGAAAGACCTAAATTTCTAGTTTATTTTGCATCTTGTTTCACGGAAAAACTCTAAGTATTGAAGGAGTTATGAATTTTAGAAGATTTCAGCTGTCTGCAAGATTTGGTTGTTATAAATTAATATTTATTTCAGATCTGCAGTTTTGCAAATTAATATTGGTTTTGGTTGTAGAAATTAGGAGAGATAAGGAGAAAACAATTTCATAATTTTTGGAGTAGATTTAGTACCCTAAATGTGCTGGCCGACCTACATTTTAGGGCAAAATTAGGGTTTCATGTTGGCTGTGAAAAACTGGTTTTGGGACATTGTTCTTCATATTTTTGTGGCCCAAAATCCAAAGTTTGAAGATTTTTGCTTAATCAGTTAAGCAGAAATTAATTTTTAAAAATTGCAGTAGTTCAAGGTTTGAATATTAATTGTTTTCAGCTGTGTGTGATCAAATTTGTGTTAATTCCTAACTTGTCCTAAAAGGGGACATTACAAATTGATTGTTGAAGGAAATCTAAGTTTGTTTGCATGTTTTGATGGTTAAACAAGTGAATTTCAAATCTATTGTGTTTACAAGTAATTTCATAATTTTTGAAATGATTTAATGCCCTAAATGTGTTGGGCGGCCTACTTTTTAGGGAAAAATTAGGGTTTCGTGTTTGTTGTATGAAAACTAATTTTGGAATATTATTCTTCATATTTTTGTGGCCCAAAATCCAAAGTTTGAAGGCTTTTTCTTGTTTGGTTAAGCGGGAAATAATTTTAGAGGTTCGCATGCGATGGGGTTGGATTATTAATTGTTTGGGACACATTTTGATGCTTAAAAATTATGATTTCAGTTCAGATCCGTTCTTTGCATTTTTGTGCATCAAAACAAGCTTTTGGAGTGTGAAAACAGTTGAGAGAAGTGTTGGTTATTAATTTAATAATTTCTGCTAACCCTAACACCCAGATCTGGAAGTTTGGATGCTATTTTGAAGGGGTTTTAGTGCTTAGAAAAATATGATCCTTAGTTCATTGGAAAGAGAAAAGTCTCAAGTTTATTGTGCATTTTGTTTCATATGAAAAGAAGGAAGGAATATTGATTGAGTTATGAATTTTAGAAGTTTTGAGCATCTCGCAAGTTTGATTTATTTAATTACCCTTTGTTATAAAAAAACAAAAGTAAAGAAGATTTAATTTCCGATTGATCGACCATCTAACCCATGACCTTGGCTACTTTGACCCCATTTTGGGTTGTAATTAGCTGACATTGGGTTATTTGAGGTTGATTCAAAAGGATCTAATCCTTCTTGATTTGATTGGTGTGGAAGTTTGTTAAAATTCCCATTTGTCCAAAAAAGGGAACATCACATTCTCTTTGTGTCCCTAACCTGAAGATAAATTACAATATGTAAACGCATATCTTTGTAAGCAAAATTCATCATTCTTAGTTCCATTAGCTCATTCAATATCACTACGATTCCTTTTGGGACCCTTGAGGTCATATAATACCACCATCCCTTGCGAGACTGTTGGCTAAACATCTTATCATCACCACCACCATACCTTACGGAATAGTTGGACAGTTCCATTATTTCTGCCAAAATCCCATAGAGGAATATTTTCTAATCAATCCATCATCTCTCTCACCATATCTTACATGAATTTTAATGAACTAGGTGGCAGATCTGGACAATGTTCTGACAGAGTAATGAAAAACTAGGTCACCTTGTCATGGCCATAACTTTGTGACCATGGCTTGAAGCAACCCATTTGAAAAGCATCAAAAATATTAGGATGTGTACAATATAATTAAAGGATGGAAAACTCTGTTTGACCCCAAAACCACTTTGAATGACTCAAATATTGCAAAATAGATCTAGGAAATTCCAATTTTTTTAAAGAAAATAGTGTTTCATGTAGCGTCAAATCCTCTCAACTTCTTGGGGGAACACTTGAAACAAGGTTTTTAGATTCCTAGCCGAGTCCCTTCACTTTCTATTTTAGAATCTTCATTTATTACTGAAAATAAGGAATTCTCCTCCCAACATAAAAACTAGTGTTGTAGCTTCACATCTCTTCTCAAAGATTGCTACCTTTTTGTAAATTACTCTCAATCTCAATAAATATTTTATCTACATTTTAGTATCAATTGTGTTTAATGGAAATTAGTTCATTTGTTTCATTTCATTTCACCAATAACACATTCAGTTTCTACAAATTAGTGTGTTGTCCACAGGATTGCAAATCAAATATAGATTAATAGTATCAGGGAACTTGGTTCCATGTTTGTATGTCCTATTGAACAAAACCAAACTATTGGAAGTACAATATTGAGACATAGGACCCTTTAGATTATCTTCCCTTTCGGTTCAAAAGATCTCAGATGGAAAGGAAAGAGGGAACTGGAGATTTCAAATTGCTGCTGGATGAATCCCTCAAGAAGTAGAGGAAGATGATGAACAATTCACCAATAGTTTTTCACAAATAGTTTCTGAGCTATCGATGTACTTCTCAAGGAAACCATTCGATGGTCTAACACCCTTTTAAGTACAATTGAATTTCAATATCCCTCTTTTGAAGGCAAAATTGATGTATCGAAGTAGACAACTGACTCGGCCAAGCTGTAAATAAATTTTCTATCAGTGAAAAGATGACATTTCCAGTTTTAAAAGTTGCTTCCCATTTCAAAAGAAGGTGAGAATCATATTATCTTTAAAACAACAAAGAAGAGGATGAAGATGAATTAACACAACCAAAAAGATATGCCGCTCAAAACTTGGGTAGAATTCATATATGTCATCAAAGAAGAATACTACCTTGTGAAGAATTGCGATGACCAGTATAAAAGTTGCAGCAATTGTGCCATGGTCGAGAAAACAATGTGCAAAATTATGCCAATGCATTTCATGCCTTGTTGGTAGAATTTGGTGCACAATATAGTCAAAGACACTGAATCCTCAAATACTGCAACAACTTGCATTTGTATATCCAAGAAGAACTGGAATTCTCAGAGGTTAGGACATTGAGAGAAGTCTATCTGTATGCAGTCAAGATACAAGAAAAGTTTGAACATAAAGGAAGGAAAGAAACTACTTTTGGAATTAATCGCATCAAGTCTAACAATAAGCAACATGCACAACACCTTCGTCCAAAGCATCATTTGAAGAAGGCTTCCCCTGATTAGAGTTTACGTAAAAACAGAGGAGAGTGGTGTGATGTCCACAAGAGCAAGTAGCACTCAAATGAAGAAACTCATGCTAGATAAACACTATTGGCAGAGGTACAGACTCCAACACCAGCCCTAGAAACATTTCTCACACTAGTATCATAAAGGCCAATTCCTGCTCTGTTATTGTCACGACCCTTGTTCTTAGAGCCAAAGGAGGTGGAACATCACTTCCACTCACAATTATGGGTGAAGGGCACATCTGCTCTTCATTGTGGATAGTGGCAGTCAGAAAAACATGATTTTAGAAAATATTGTTCAAGAGGTTGAATCTACCAGTGACACCTCACCTTCAACCATATATAATTGGTTGGATGAATTAGCGTAGATATGTGCGTGTCATACGAAAGTGTCTCCCATACAAAATCGAGCTGTTTCAGGATGAAGTTCTATGTGAAGTGGCACCCCTGGAAGTCGTGACATCCTATTCTATTAACCTTATATGTGGGAAAGACACAATGTTTATCAATCCAGATCTCGTACTATCATCGTCACCATGGGTGATCAGTCCTTAAAATTACTAGAGGTGGCTCCATGTAAGAAGATAGTTTTGATCATTGTGAAGAAATTCATACATTTTGCTCAGCACTAGAAGATCTTCTTTCAATGCCCCGAAATGAGCACCAATTACTACTAGAGGAAAATTGGCACCTAAGGGATGAGAACTAGTAATAGAACAACCTTAGTCTTACCGTAGAGAAAATCATAGAAAGCGCGAAGAATCTTTCTTGATTCAAAAACCCTGTCATCAACGGATTGTGTCAAGCAGAGTAAAGATGCAACTGAGCTATGTAGAAGCTCCATGAAGAATTGGCTGCTAAGGAAGAGATGTTGATTAACAAATAATACATCAACAAAAGATGCCTAGAAAAAAATATATTAGAGCATAGTAAGCCTCTCTGATCTTTACCACTTTGATTATCCATCAGATTCATTTTGTAATTTTGAAAAACCCATTAAACGAATCGGTTTCAAACTATTGAAGAAATGGGATACATTGGTCAAGTTCGAGGGAAAGATAGTAAAGGAATTCAAAAATCTCTTGAATTTTGGTCTTGGGTACATTGGAGAATTTTCTCAACGTACCACGTGTAAATGTTGGTTTGTGAGCTTTTCTATTCAAGAATATTCACAGTCAATTAAAAATGCATTTTGGATGGATTATGCCTTGCAAGTGGAAGATAATAAACTACAATTAAGATGTTCTTATGTTCATTAGAATTAAAAAAGAAACAACAGGGTTCATTTCTTCCCAAAAAGGGCTGACTAATCCAAGTGACAAAGTTCAGGACAATGTTCTGATATAATATCAGAACATGAATAGGTCACCTTGACTGGGCCATAACTGTGTTATTGTAGCTCGAAACAAAACCCTTCAAAAAGCCCAAAAATATTAGGATTTGTAAAACATGATGAAAGGTGCCAAACTTTCTTTGAAAAGTTTGACCCCAAAAAAACCATTCTCATAGCTCAAAATTTGCAAAATACAAAAAAATGGGAGAATTCATTGAAGTTGGAAAACCGAAATTTTGTGTTTTTATGAGTTTCATGTCATGATAGATCCTCTCAGCTTCTTGAGGGAACACTTGTCACATGGATGTTCATATTCCAAGGAGCATCACTTCACTTTCTATTTTTAGATTCTTTATTTCCCGCTGAAAAATATTTAAAAGAATTGTTATCCAAATATAAAAATGAGTGTGTTGTAGCTTCATATTTCTTCTCAAAGATTGCTATCTTCTTGTAGATTATTGTCATTCTCAATGAAACTTTATTTACATTGCAGTATCAGTTTGTAATGTCCCCTTTTGAATTAAAGAAAAATGAAGAGCCTTAGTCTATTTTATTGTTTCCCACGTGCTAATGGGATGAAGGAAAGGGGAACATGGTAAGATTAAAACTAATTGAGCCCAATATTTCAACTACTTATGTTTTAATTTTAAAATAAGATTTTTTTTTCTAATTTAAGTGGGCGATACTTAATTAGAAATTAAAAGAAAGGGAAGGATATAAAAGAAGATGGAGGGGTTCATTTGTGGACATCTATTATCTATCTATCATCTTGATTTTATGAAGTTGAGCACTTGTGCTTCTACTTTCAGCTATTGAGGACAGAAACCCTCTTAGCATCCATCACTTGAGGATGAAAACCCTCATTGTGATCAGATTTGAGGATGAAAACCCTCAATATCTTCTTGGTGGCTTCACTCAGGGGTCACATTTGAGCATAATTTTGGATCATCACAGCTAGGGCATGATTTGCAGCCATTTCTAGGGCTATCTACACCCCTTTGGATTTTAGATCAGCATTTAGGGCATCAACAGCAAATGGAATTGGTTGGTTTTAGTTTGCAACGTCTCCTTTGGGTCTCCTCTTGTCATCTGGAGCATCTTTTGTGAGAAAATTGTTGTAATCATATGTGGGTATTTTTCGTGTTTTGTGGTCTGAAATATAATAGAAATAAATTCAGTTCTTGATTGTAAAATTATTTTCTTCCATAGTCATGTGCCAAGTGGATTTCTAAAGGCTTTGCCCCTTGTGGGTATCTCTAATTGTTGGTTTTTCTTAAGTAAAAGCAAGAAATCAGACTGCTGTACTTTTTTATTGATAAGGGTTTGAATAAAAATCAGTTTGTTGCATATTTGGTATAAGGGTTTGTTGGAAAACCCAAACTGTCTTTATTTGTCTAGGAAAGGGACATTATACAATTGTGTTTAGCAGGTTCATTTCCTTTGTTCCAGTTCATTGCTGTAATAACACATTGAATTTCTACTTACTGTGTTGTTCATCGGGTTGCAAATCAAATCCATATCAGTTAGCTAGTCAATTTATCATCTCTTCCAAACTCCTTACCAAAGCGGTTTATCAATTTAATTATTAGCACCACCATTCCGTATGAGACTTTTGGCCAAATTATGATGACCACCATCCCTCATGAGACTATTAGTTAAACAAACTCAAACTTTAAAACACAAATTCTAAATCAATAAATAGTAAAACATTTGATAATGAAGTACAACAGTCAAAACATAACATTTAGCAAAAACAAATCCAGCTATAAGTCAACAATGTCACCATAAATAAAAAATTCAACTAAAAATAGTCATATGTAGATGTAGTCAATGCTGAAAACATTACTTGTCCCTTGATCAGATCTTCTAAAGAATGTTTATGCCGACACAAAAAAATCAATGTTGCATAAACTACTTAAACACAACATCAACAGTCAAGAAAACAACTGAGTCTTCTTGGAATCCAGTTAGTGGAACACAAATATGGTACTCTATGATGTTCAATTGCCAAAAGTCAACACCGTCAAAACATAATATTGCTAAAAATTAGTCAACATCGTTGTTGATGTCACTGAACTGGTTCTACCTCTTTTTCCCATCCTCTTCCTCGTGAAGTGCGATAAGGATTAGGAAAATATCTAGTCAATGTGCTGATGAATTGTTTACGAAGGGAATCATTTTGATAAAAGAAGGAAGTTACAATATTGACCATTACTATCATTATCATGATCAGGGTATCTTTCATGACTAGGTCAAAAATATTGGTCATCCCTAAAAGGATAGTTCCTGATTTTTGCAATACATATCCCCTGTCATTGGGGCATACCATGTATGCTTTACCCAATAAGAAAACTAAAACTTTCTCCCACATAATTTGTGCAATGAAGACAAAGAACCATAAAAAACAAGGAGTATATAAAATCTTGTGTGTAGAATTATTCCAAACAAAAATTCACTTTGCATTAATGTGAAAACTCCAAGAAGTAGAAACACAATGTGCGATCTAAAGGGGAATAAGTAAATATCCCACATAAGGTTGTTAGGAACCATCTTCCTATACCTTTAAACACATATGGTAGAGACAGATTATAAGCATAATCCAAATTATAACTTCCCCATATATTTTAAGGGAGTAAATACACGGGGACTCCACCAGACCTGTGAGGATTAATATGGGAGTCTTATTTGACATCAAACCCATTCGTAGACAGGTTACACTTAAAGGTTATTTGTTGTCCTCAAGTTAAGGCTTGATCTCACAATTTGAGACTAGAGCAGGCTTCTCACATCTAACTATTGTTTTGAACGATGTTAATTAGATTTCAAATTAAAATTTCATAATAAAAAATGGTAAATACAAGATGGGAGTATTAATGATGTAAATTCCTCAAATTTTTGCCAAATAGGAATGTTAGACATTGGCATAAATCTCTTGAAACATAATTTCCAATGGTAAACCTGTTATTTTAAAACTATTCATTCAATTTCATTTTTGCTCAAGCTTTCCCTTACAATCAATGTTGGGATCAATGTTGTGTCTTATGGTATGGATTTTGGGGTATAAAATCTGCTCAACCCTGAGGGAAATTTATTTCCCTTGACCAGTATGAGTTTTCTTGAATTTTATATTTGAGAGAGCCATCTTATTATGTATCCATATATTTTTCTATGCTACGGATCGTCCCACTTGGATACTTGCACAAAAGGTAAAATGCAAGACAAGGATGCTTGATTATGATAGCACTTGCACATTATCACATGTTGTTGGCAACAAAAAAACCCCAAAAGGTCTAGGACAACTTAGACAGTCATCAAACCATGCTTGAATATGGGCTTTCCTTGATGTTCAATGCCCAAAATGGGTCACTAATTTGAGATTTCAACTAACTCATCTCCACCATCTAGCTTGACACATATATGAACTAATAATGATTTGTAAAGACAATAGCATAATGAAATAAGTCATTGTCCTCTAAACATGGCTTCTAGGCAACTTCAGAGGGGAATCAATAAAAATATAGGAGGATTCACTCACTGAAATAGCATAATGAAGTCATTGTCCTCTAAACATGGCTTCTAGGCAACTTCAAGGGGATTCAATAAAAATATAGGAGAATTCAGTCACCGAAATAGGGATGGCCAAAAATGTTCCTATAAAGATCTTTGTATCCCCATCAACATCCACACCTATAGCTTAGGCATATGGACTGGGATAACTAAATTATACTCTTCATAGGAAGACTTGGTCGTCTTGATTAAGATACAATCAATTTAATATTCCCAAGACATGGGCTACAAATGCTACAAATGCCTAGACTTGGATCAGAACTAGTACATATTCCCATGAGATCACTTAGGTCGTCTTGATTAAGATACAATCAATTTAATATCCCAAGACATGAGCTACAAATGCCTCGACTTGGATCAGAACTAATACATATTCCCATGAGATCACTTAGGCATCTCAATTCGAATCAAATACTCAATATCCCCACAGGTTGATTTACAAAATTTTGATAATAGGATGATTACATGTGTCTTGACCAGGATTCCAATTTATTGAAGTACAAAAACATTGATTGTATAGTAACTATCCTTCCTGACAATCAACTACTACTATAGGCAGTCAATTTCAGTTGAACAGTCAAGCTGATAGTCGAACAACAATTAATCCTTAGTAAACTCTTAGTACGACAATCACCATTAATAGTCAACAATATTTATTCCTTGGTCAAGTACAGGAGTTAAAAACAACATTCTAGAGTATGATCAAATAATAGGTCAATGATCAGCTTACCTATTGAAATTTGAAAGATTAAAATTATATGCTAGAGTCAATGGTCAACAACATATTCTAGCAAAAAATCAAACAGCAGCAGATTTTGGTCAGTAATAGATCAAACTGGCCAACAACAAAAGATTCTGGTTACAGACAATTTGATAGTCAAACAGTAGTAAGTTGCACTCAAACAGTAGAATCTTGTCACACAACAACAAATTATAATCGAACAACAAAGTAAAGGTATGGGTCAACTTTGGGCAATTTGTTGATATGACCAGCAACTACACTAATACAAAAATACAAGCTACTCGCAAATCTTTTTTTTTATCTTCACCATTTTTGCTAGTCAATGGAGAGGTTAGATTGATTTGGAAAGTTGGAAGTGATTTTAAACAGGCTCATTGTTGTCTATTCAAATGCAATAAAGATGTTTTCCTAGTGTCCATCAAACTAGTGGGAATGGGAACCCACCAGGTGAAATGTCTGGGGTGAATTCAACTCTTGGAAAGCTTTATGCCTTGTGGAAGCATGAGTTGAGGCAGTCATCCATATTTCCTAGGTTCTGCTCACCTCTCGATCAACAAAAAGTGCCCCAGTTCCTCAAGGACCTCCTCATCCTTGGGCTGAGAACTCGGTTTTCCATGCAGAAGCTTCAAAACTGCTGCGTTTACATTATCTACATCTGACATTTCACTTAAACCCACCCCTTCCAAACACTCAGGCCGTTCTTTAGCGACCATCTCGAGAATCTTTGTTATTCCAGTACTCACTTTCAAGAATTCCCCTTGGGTCTTGACCAGATTCACTCTGGCTTTTATGGCTTCGTGTTTCCACTCTTTTACTATTCCTCCAAGTCTACACTTCTGCACAAATCCATCGCTGACTTTACAAGTGCAAACCTTGTTTGATGAGCATTAGAATTTTCAGGCCACACTCAACAACTTCTCTACACATGTTGCACTCACCATTATTGATTCTACCCATCTTGTGGGTATCTCAAAACTTAGGTTTGGTTCGTGTTGTATCAAAAATTCACGCAGCTCATCCCAAGTTGGACTTCCATTCTCATGGCCTCCATTTTCTTGAAAGATGCTTGCAACGTTGTTTCTTGAGTGTGTTCCTCCTTCCCTTGGTCATCCTCAAACTTATCCTTGTAATTGTCCTAGCTCATCTCCATCTCTTACATAAAGCAAATTTTATCTCCCTATGGAGTGTCAACATCAACTATTTTTATGCATCCTTTTGGCATCTTTGACTCTTCTTTCTTCATGCTTGCTTCTACATGAGATTCTTCCTCTTCTAAACCTTTCTACGAGATACGTCGAGTCTCTTGTTGTAATGTCCCCATTTTTGAAGACCCTTAGCCTATCTTTCCCGTGGGCTTTGGGATGTTGCAAGGGGAAAATTATATTAAATAATTAAATATTATTGCCTGGAGAGTGATTTTTATCATTTGACATTATAAAGCAATAATTATTTAATTATGTAATTTATTTAATTTAATTCCCACAATGCAAAATTAAAAAGGGGAATTAATTAAATAACTTTTGGGTGGCTTTTAATATTAAAATCACCCTTAGAAAGGGGACACCACACCTAGGGAGGATAAAGTATTTTTATTTAATGATTTCCCTCTCCTAGGGATTTCAAATTTTGTGCCTCCTTGTTTATAAAAGGAGAGCTTGGGATCATTGTGAGACTTATGTTGATTGATCATTTGATTTCACTCCATGCTTGGAGTATTGGGATGTATGCCCATGGGATGTATGCCCTAGTTCTTGCATTGTGCTCTCTCATTGTAAGCTTCATTTGGATCCATTGTTGAAGATATTGAAGATTTTATTGTTCTCTCCATTGTGATCTCTTGTGTTGGTGTTGGCGCATTTATTTGGATGATAAATCTATATTTTTGTGAAGGGTTTGAAGTACTTTTATGACTATTATTGTTGCTGCAATTTATTTAGCCATAATGAGTGGTATTGGGGTTTGATCTATCATATTTTGAAGTTATTTATGCTAGATCTATTTGTTGTTGTGTCTAATCAATTATTTCAGATCAAGGGTTGATTGTTTAAGGGTTTTGGAAGGGTTTTATGAGCTGGAAATTATTTAATTAATTTTCCCTAACCCTAGCGACTGGTTTTCAGATTTCAGGGGCAGATTTGAGTGGGTTTCAGTGGGATAAAAATTTAGTTTGTTAGTTCATTGGAAAGCTCTTTATTTCTACTTTATTGTGCAATTTATTTCATGCAAAAACTCCAAGTATTGAGTGAGATATTAATTTTTGAAGTTTTAGTGTCTGGGTGCATTTTAATTGATTAATTGTTATAAAATTTAGATCTGCAGTTTGGGATCAATATGTGGTTGTAGAAATTAGGAGAGATAAGAAAAGATGATTTCATAATTTTTGGAGTGGATTTGATGCCCTAAATGTGTTGGGCGACCTACTTTTTAGGGAAAAATTAGGGTTTTGTGTTTGCTATGCGAAATTTGGTTTTAGAATATTATTCTTCATATTTTTGTGGCCCAAAATCCAAAGTTTGAGAATTTTTTCTTGGATGGTTAAGCGGGAAATAATTTTGGAAGATTGCAGCAGTTGGGGTTTGAATATTAATTATTTTTCAGCTACTAAAAGTTTGATTTGAATGTGTGTAAATTCCAATTGTTTTAAACGATACAAGTGACTTATGGATTTCAACTTCCCTTTTTGTTGGCACAAAAGGGGAGAGTATTGAAGCTATGACATTTTATATTTAAGCCCGTGCTAACATTTAGTTTTGTAATGATGTTATTGCTGGATGGCAGAACAGGCATCTACTCATCTGCATTTTCCATTGTCACTTCAAATGACTCTTCATTATAATATAGATTAGATTGCACTCTATTTTTATGTTTTATATTTAAAAAACATGGCTCAATAAAATGTTTAGGTTGATCATTTAGCTTCTAATGAAAGCTCCCCTCCTAGTATATTTTTCAAGTTTATCAAGTTTATTCCGATATCAAGGTTAAATTTGAACATTGATCCTAGTATATTTTTCAAGTTTTGTTTGTATTCATGTTGACATGATATTCGTATATCATATGTATGGCAGCCACATGATCAATGAAAATGTAAAGTCTTAAGTATATTGAATGTTTTGAACATTGATTTAAGTTTTGTATTACTATTTCAGTTTTTTATGGACTAAAAAATGAGTAAAATGAGTGTGTGTATATATATATATTAATTTTTAATATATATGTACGGACATATCAAGACATATCGTACCCAAGGTTTTTTAAAATTGACGTATGTATCCGTGTATTGAAACCGTACCCAAACTCGTACCCGTATTCGTATCCTGGCAACATAGCACGTATCGAGTTGATAGATTGGTTGGGCAACGCTTCTCTCAATGCGCCATTACAATTTGATTTACTCAAATCCCCTGACCTACTCTCCCTTGACCTCGTGGCTCTTCTCCCTCCTTTCGGTGTGGCTTTTTCCCTTCTCGGCCAACATGGATCTACTACTTACCGGCCACCCCCAAGACCATAGGGGTAGACTCATATTAGAAGTTTCTTTTATACTACAAGAACTACACTATCCTTGGATGTTGATGGGTATTCTAGAGGAAGTGCTTTACTTCCTCCTAGCCTAGCCCCTCCAACCATGGATACTCCCCGGACAACATTTTTGGTTCTTCCACAAGAATCAATGATGGCCCAAACAAATCCTCCACTTTAGGTACAGAGAGATAGCCGATGATATTTCCTTCCAATCTTCATCGGTACATGCTTTAGGGGCTCTTGTTCGCCCTTCATTGCTATTTGTATTGATTTCATTACCACCTATGGTAGTGGCACACCACTTTATTTGGTATTATGTACTTTTATTATTTTGCATCTAGGATTTTTATTATTAACTGTTGTATCCTCAAGTCCCATTGACCTACTTTTGGTCATTTGTGGACAATATATTTTCTTTCTTTCTTTCTTTCCCGTCCACCATTGTTTCCAACTTTGTTTTGTGTGATATCATCTTCCTTGTCCTTTTCCGAATTCCCTCTAGGGACACCCGCTGATCTAGAGGGATAAGATGGTGCATGTCCCTCTTCTTCTTTGTCGGTGTTAATGTATAATTGCACAAGATCAACCTTATCATTGACTTGTATTTCTAGTAATCGGGCTTCCACCTTTGCATTACTTCCATATCCCCCTCTCCCCTAGATAAAATTATCTTGGAGTCCATCGTCATCTTATCATGCTCTAAATCCTCATCGTCAAATACTTCATTTCGTACCCTAATATCATATCTCATTTGCATCTCATCTCTCTCTGCATCAATCATTGCGAATATTTCCATAAGCTCCACCACCTCCTTAGAGTTTGGTCCCTTTCTTTTTGATCCCTTACCTTTGTTGCCTCTCGATATAATAAGCGGGTGTTAACCAACCAAATAAATATTTCTAGGGCTGGCGTGGCACCAGTTCGCCCAATTAGCATAGACATTTAATCAACAATGTAATCACTACCATGTCAGCCAAAAATGAGAATATAGTTATATTTCATACTCAAAAACATTATAAATTAAGCTATGATGTCTGACGAACTCATAAATGATGAAGTTTATTATAATGTCCCTTTTTCAAATTAATTCATTTGAAGACTTCTTGCCCATTCCACTTCTGTGGACATGAAGTAGGTGAACAAGGGATGTCACGAGAGCTTTTAAGGCAAGCTAAAAGATAAAGTAAACTTCTTATTGAGGTTGGTCATGGGGAATTCCCTCCATGAGACTTTGGCGCCACCACATGGATATAAAAGAAGTCGCTTAGGCTCATTTTGGGCATATTTTGGCTATTATAATTTTATCTACTTGGTTTTAGGGCTGGTTGCTCTATTCCATTCCACTATGGGGCAAAAATCCTTTGGTGTGGCAAGCAAGGAAGACGAAACCCTTCATTGTTGAAGGTTGAAGAACGAAAAATCTCCAATTTGGTGGTTCAAGGACTTCAAAGAAGACTATCTTGTTGGTTGGGTAGCTAGGGCATTGAAGAAGAGTTATCAAGGTTTCTTCATCAATTTGGCACCCTCTCCTAGGGTGGCAACTTGGGTGGAGGAGTATTTTAGTGCCTTCTAGGGCACATTTTGGTGTCTCAAGTTGATATTCAGATTTCTCCTAATTTATAAGGTTGATCTATCACTTCTTTGGTATTTATTGGGGTTTGGAGACCTCATTTTCAGCTAATTTTGTGGACTGTACTTCTGCTGATTATTTTAATAATTCTAGCTGTGTGTTGGCACTTATTTCTCCTTAATTTATGAAGTATATTGGCTGGAATAATTTCTACATGGTTGATTAAATTATTTGGGATCATTCTATATTATTTTTGGTTAGATTTTGCATGAGAATTGTTGCTCCTAAGTGTTGGTACAGTTCACTGCCCTAGAGGATTATTTATTAATTTTCTAAGCTGGTTTTGATACCCTAAAGGTGTGATTTCAGTTGGCTGCTAGGGTTTGATCACTGCTGTTCCAAAAATCTGAATTCTTGCATTTGGGTTTGTGGCAAAACCCTTATTTTCAGAATCAACCCTAGAAAGGGACATTACATTAATGTCAATCACTCTTGTTAAGTGTAATATGGATCTTTAGTCGAGTCTTTGTTCTTAGGTTATCCATTTGTAGTTTTAATATTGGTGAATGAATCCTCTTAAGCGATTCAGCATCTTTGATGACTCCGGTGTCTGAACTTTTACAACTGGTAATTTTTTGTTAAACAACGTTCGGCGTAACCTATCTTCTGCAATTTATTAATCATTTTTGTCTTCCCATTTGATTGTCAAGGATCATCTCTGCTAGAGTTGAAGTGGATTCCTAGGAGTAGGGAAATGTCTTTCTAAAGATTTCTTGTGAACTTAGTCTCCCTATTGCTCACAATATTCTTTGATTTTCCTGTCCATGTGAGGTATAAGGCTTTATTAGTCATAGAATAGAGGATGCATGTATCCATCTTTGTTATTGTATCTATTTTCATGATTTGGTTATTACGTTTGAGGTGGAGGTAATGATGACTGATATAAGATTGGGTAATATGTAATGGATACAAAAATGAAAAAGCTAGTGTATTGATGAAAAAGACGGCACATTATACAATATTTGGATAAATACCCTTGAAAAGGTACGTAAAGGTCTATGTGGAATGTGACATATCCCTATGAAATATAGTTTTATGATTCCATAATATCAAGGACCAAGTGTGTAACAAGTCTCTCTCTTCTCAAAACCATTTGACCTTGAAACATTGCTAAAATCTTACAATGGTGACGAAAATCATTTTTATTTTCAAAATCAATCATCCCATATTCGTATGTTCTTGCATTATAATAGTAAGTAGAACAAAGTTTGTAACAGACATTTTCAAGAGAATTGAAGAGGTCGGAAAGTACATGTTTTTGAGCAATAACTTTCTAGAACCCTGATAAATAAACCTTAGCAGAGGCGTAATCGAAAGCTGTTGTTGACAATCGTGGACTAGGATCTAGAGAATATACCCTAACATGAACTAGCTCCATGTCCTTCTTAAGTCTGTCCAATCATTTGTTCACTTCCATTTTAAGGTCTTTGACATGATGACTTAGTACTTGTTGACTATGTGTGACACTTTTTTTGTGGTGGTACACTGTAATTGTTTGTAGAAAGTTTCACATAGGATTTCCTAATAAATGGTTCACTTTAATATATATATAGAGAGAGAGGAATTAAACGAAAAATATCATTTCAAAGTAGCCTTACACCTTGATGTTCACATAAATCCAATAGTTGTCAATCTAAGCATGTACAATAAAAGCTTGCGAATTTCTTTGACCCATGTATCACAAAGGAGAGGGTCTCTCCAAGAAAGGGTGCACTAAATAAAAAAATAAAATCAGCTTGAAATCATGCCCAAAAAGCCTTGGTAAGATAATATTTCAAATTCCCATGATCAACAATTTCCCCTCTACCATACTGCCCCATAAAGAATTTGTAGTGCCAAATCTTTGAAGCATTGTCTTGATTGGCAAACCATAATGGACCATTAACCACCCCAATACTTTGATTTTGAAATATGATCGTGACTTCTGAAGATACTAACCCCATAATTGGTTGCTTACATGTTCGTCGTCCCTTTCAATTTATAGAATTCATAAGACCATGTATAAAAGATAAGACACCTTCAACAAACAAAGGTTCCCATGTAGAATATTCCTTAGGTTGCCTCTCATGACCATTGATCAATCCCGAAGCTCTCCTCTGTTGGACAGCTCAATTGGATCATTCTATTGGTTCCCATACGAAAAAAATGAACCAAGAACCATGTGTATCCTTTTCTAAATGTATCAGCGTCGATAGGTGATCTTGTTTGATGCAGATCTCATCATTGAATCTTATGGAAGTGATCCCAAAGGGATGTAGTATTCCACAACTTCTCTAGTGTTTGGCAACTTACTCTATCATGGCATTGGGAAAGCTTGCACAACTTTAGATAGACTTCCACGGATTTCATAGTATCGAACGGCTTTGTTGGGCTTCATGAAGACATCCCTAGCGTTGTGTGGCTTGGATAAGCTTGTGCGGAATGTGCGGTGTTACGTGGCTTGGGTAAGCTTGCACAAAATTTGCAATGTTGTGCAGCTTGGTAAGCTTCTGCGGCATTCGTAGTTTTGCGCAGCTTGCTAAGCTTGTGCGGCATTCATAGTTTTGTGCGGCTTCAAACAAGTTTTCATGAATTCCGCAATACATCCAAGGAAAAGGGGTTTTGTGTGGCTTTCTTAAGAGTGGCACGACATTGTGCAAATCTTTATTTGCTAACTCTAAATATTTTTAGGTGATGTAGGATTTCTTATGAACCCAGATGCTCTTGCATCATACACGTCAAGCAAGAAGAAACTTGAGCCCCTACTCAAGCATGTTTTTGAAGGTCTAAAATGGAATAACCAAGTCTCACAATATTTTCTTTTATAAGGCAAGGGGCATATTCGAATCCCCTACCTCTCCATTTTACCAAATATATTGTGTGCTCCTTTCATGCTGATATTTTTGTGTGTGATCCTCCAAAATGCATTCAATTTTTGCATGCCTCTTCTCTGGTAGTTGGTACCTCTAATCTACTTCTACGTTGTTTTCTCGTGCACTCGTCTAGCCCTCAAATTATGGGTATAGATCCATTATGTTGAAGATAGGAAAATGTATATCCCTTCAGCAATTCCAACTCGTGATCTCCACAAATTTCCTTAAGACTCTGTAAGGTCAATTTTCTCCCACTTGAGTTTTTATACGTTCCTTATGGGAATTTCTCTTTGCTTGTGAGTGCGCAAGAACTAAATCTCCAACATCAAACTCCAAGTGTCTCCTCCACAAATTTGTGTGGTCCTTGTATTTTGCATTACTCTTCTCCAACTCTTTGTGCACTTGCTCGTGAATTGCACGTAGTCTTCGCTTTTGTACTTTTCCCTTCTTCTCGCGGCAACTCACTCAGTTCTACAATTCTTCGTGGAATTGTTCCATATACAATCTGAAAAGGTGACTTCCCGTTATACATTGGCAGAGTTATATAAGAACTCCGCCTATGCAAGAATTGATTCCCATGTTCCTGCCTTATCTCCTACCAAACAACTCAGCAAATTGTCAAGGCTCCTATTGACAACTTTCGTTTGTCCATTCCATCTACGGGTGCTATGCAAAACTAAACTGCAGCCTTATGTTCAATTTCTTCCGCAATGTGTGCCAAAATTGGCCCACAAATTTGGTATCTTTGTGATATACAATGGTGCATGGCAATCCATGTAGCCTCACAACACCCCTAAAAACAAGTTAACAATATATGTAACATCACTTGTTTTCTTACAAGCAATAAAGTGAGCCGTTTTGAGAATTTGTCTATTACAAAAATATTAAATCATGAACCTTACGCATTTTGGGCAATCCCAAAACAAAATCCATACTCAGATGCTCCCAAGGTTTCTCAGGTACTAGCAGTTGTTGATATAACCATGCATTTTGACTCTTCCATTTCACCAACTGGCATAATTTGCATCTTTGCACATATTTACGCACATTTGTAGCCATTTGTGGCCAAAAATATCTCTGTCGATTATGCCAAGGTCTTGTCATCTGAAGTGCCTTGACATTCCTCCCATGATGCTTCTCCTAGATCAAGTTTTCTCTCATTTTCCTTGCGGTAAGCACAAGTTGTGTTCCTCTAAACAAGAAGCCTTCTGTAGTAAGTGCTCTAACCATGGTGTGCGGTCTACACTCTCTGGTTTTGCACATGCTTTTGTAATATCTCCATCTTCTGCATAGAGCTCCTTCATCTCTTCGAACCCTACTACACTCACTTGTATGATGTATCTCAATCAATAAGACACATCTCCTACTTAGGAAAAATGAGTAATTCTACAAGAATTTAACCCATTTCATGTATCTACGATTCAAATTCCCCATTTGTTGATGAATTTCAATGCTTGGTGATCCGTATATAACACAAATTCTTTGAGCAACAAATAGTGCCTCCATTTCTTCATAGGTTGTGTAATGTCCTCTTTTTGGATCTAACTGAAAACAAAGGAAAATAACACAAACCCCAATAGATAGTAAACTGAATTTTATAACAGCCAACTGAAAATTATGACAGCAGTGAACAGCAGTCTGAATTTTTATAACAGCAGCAAGGAGAATGCAATAATTCTTCAAAAATGCATCATTCACACCATCCAAAACATGTAGGGACACTTAAAAATATTTTAGAACCAATATTAACCAAGAAATCAGCCTTCAAACCCCAGCTGGAAATTATTTAATTAAATAAAATAACAGCAGAGAACACCCTTACAAAAGTGGCTGGAAATGAATGATTCCAAGCCCAAAAATGAAGTCCAAATATAGATTCCAGCTGCTAAAAATACAAGGAATGCAATGATGGCTGAGTTGGATGTCGTCGTGCCCTAGAAACCCCTAACTCCTCCACAAGGTGGGTCACTCCCCTAGGAGAGGGGCTGGAAATCACTGTAGAATCAAACCCTAGCTGAAAATCTGCAAAATCAATCTTCTTAAAGCTCTTTGGAAACCCCGGATGGAGAATCCTCAATGAATTGAAGAGTTTTCGTTCTTCAATCAAACAAGGAATGTTTTCGTCCTCCTTGTTGGCCACACCAAAGGATTTTCGCCCTTAAGTGGAAGTAGTTGAGCAATCAGCCCAAAAACCATGCAATGTTAATTTTAGACAAGATGATGATCCACAAATGAGCCAAGCGACCCCTCTTTATACCTTGTTGTGGCACCAAAACCAATTAGAATGCTTCAAACTAGGACCGACCTCATAAGGATACTTCTCTTCTATTTTTCCTTTGGCTTTTCATCTTCTTAACCCATCGACCTGACTTTATATGGAAAACTACTAAAGAAGAATGCAATGCTCACAAAAATAACTGAAAAACATGACAATTACTTCCCTTGTTCATTTCCTTCTTGCCCATGGGAAGTGGAATGGGCTCAAAGTCTTCCAATCAAACTAGCTTGGAAAAGGGGTCATTCTGACTTGCAAAATGGCATAAAACTCATGTTCGTGAATTGGATATCTTCTCCTCATGTCATTCGGTTCCTTGCTTTAAAACAAGCGATGGGTCTTCCTCTTGACTCATCACTTTGCTCCAATTACTACACTAGAATCACAATCAACCTAAAATACTTTGTTGAAATCAAGCAAGGCCAACACTAGTTACTTAATGACCTTCTACAACTTCTGGAATGCATACTCTACATCCGTGGTCCACAGATACTCCGTATCTTTCCACATCACTTATGTGATCAATCTGCAAATCTCATTGAATCCTCTAATGAACTTCTTGTAAAAGCTCATGAAGTCCATGGACGTTTCGAGGCCTCTATGACACTTCTTGGTGAAAACTAATCCACTATAGCTCACATGTTCTCGGGATTAATTTTCAACCATGCTTGAATATCACAAATCTCAAGTATACTAACTTTCTCCACATGAAACTGCATTTCTTCAAATTTACTAGCAGCTTCTCTTGTAAATGCTCTAACACCCTTGTAATGACCCTTTCAAGGGTTTAAACCACACACAAGGGAATTTAGCCAAACACACAAATATGCAAATCTGATTTTTAATTGCAGCAGACTGTAAATGCAAAATCAGCGAACTATATCTTCCACAAAATATGCCAAAAACACCATGAAACACTTTAAATCCACTCGCCACAATTTTATATGTATTTTATGCAATAACAAGAGCCAAAATCACAAAGAAATACTGAAGAACTCTCTGCTGGAAATTAATTATGATCAGATTATTGCAGCCACAAGAAAATTATAGATCTAGGGCATAAAAGCCCCAAAAATCACCAAACTTCAAATTTCAGCCTTAGAAATAGTGATAAACAAGATTATAAATCAATATTGCACTAAAAGTTCACCAAATCTCAAAACCCTACCCAAGGTAGGTCGCTCCACTAGTAATAAATCAATAACAATTTGAAAATGACAACTATCTCCTCAAATTAGCCTTAAACATCAATCCCAAGCCAAAGAGAAGGGTTTTCGTCCTTCCCTCAACCTCTAGAAGGGTTTTCGTCTTACAGGCAAGCCACATGGTGTCCCAGATTTCACCTAAAATCGAGACTACCCATTTAAAAAAATTCATTCTTTTTAAAATAACGAGGTCTTTTTGTGTTTTTATTGCGGAAGATGTCATTTACGTTAAGATATTCCCAGTGAATCATACGAGCCAATTTCAACAAATACCCAGGATCTTGAAACTCATTTATCCCTCCGCCAAGTTTTTGTCATAGGAAATTTTTATTTAATTATTTATTGAATAAATAAAGCCCCATTTGAAATAAATTGTGCTCCAGTTGAATCCTGTTGAAGTTTTGCATGCCGGTATTCACACATCTCAATAGGGTTTCACACCAGAATGAATTCAAAGCTTTATACGTCCGGCAAGCGTTTTTGCTTTATTTATTTCTTTTGCGTTTTTCTCCGATTTTCTCTGCAGTTTCTCTGTGAAATTCCCCTAGGTCAATTCCTTCACCAATATAGTCTGTTTAATTGCCTGAAGCATCTAGAGATCATCTACCAAAGCTTGACACAGAGAAGGAATCAGCCTCAAAATGCAAGCTTCTGACCAAAAAGATGAAGTCATGCACAAAAAGCCTCTCCCAGGCAAGTCGCATTTTCTGGAATTAATGAGTGTAAGCTGCGATGGGATTTTTAGTAGTGGCAGGCAGGCGGAAATTTCTTACTTGCTTTCAAGGTGAAAATTCTCATTATAAAATAAAGAAAAATCACTTAAAGCACCAATGGGAATTTTCTGCTTGCCTGGCAAGCTAACTTTTCCCACAAAGAGATTTATTCACCCATGCAAGTCGCACTTTATCAAAGGAGGTCAGTTTTAATGCAAGTCGCACTTTTTGGAAGGAAGACTTTAAGCTGCCAGTGGGAATTTTGGTAGTGGCAGGAAGGCGGGAATTTCTTACCTGCCTTGCAGGGTAATTTTCCCATGAAGTCAAAGTCACTTAAGTTGCAATGGGAATATTAGAGGTGGCAAGCAGGTGGGAATTTCTTACCTGCCTTGTAAGCGTAAAAATTCTCATTATAAAAGAAAAATTACTTAAAGCAATCTTGGCGGGAATTTCTTAGTTTGCCTTGCGCAGGTAAAAATTCTCATGATGAAAGTCAAATCACTTAAGTGGAAGAGGGGATTTTTGGAGCTGCAATGCAGGGTGGAAATTCCCATCAAGCTGACTTCTTATTTTTAGCAATTCCTCTTGCCAAAAAGTGCGACCCACCTTGGGTGAATACAATGCATTTAATAATATTTATTAATGGTTTATTCACCCAATTTTGGCACCATAAATAGAAGGAAAGTCAATGCAAGTGGAAGAGCTAAGGAGAAGTCAAAGATGCATGCTAAAAATAAATAAAATAAATTTATTTAAAAGCAACCAGCAACATGCATAATTGGGTGCCCAATTTGGGTGAATAAACATGATTGTTTATTAATTAAATTGCTAGAAATAGGAAGGGCAATTATTAAAAATAGAATGTTGAGGGTTATATAAGCATGGACTACCATAATAAAGAAGCAATTAATTCTTTTTGCAAAGGATTGCAGCCCGGACAGGTTTTGGCGCCAAAGGAAGGAGGTTTTTGCATTAAAGAGTGTTTTTCATTGCCAGGGAGCTTCAAGGTTTGGCGCCTAGGGTTGGAATGGCTTGATTCTTGCTATGATAATTATCTGCATGTTGGTATAAGTGCTTTGGTGAATTAAATAATATTTTTGCTTACTTTGCATGCAAGCAAAACCTCAAATTTTAGGGCAGCAGGCTTCATATGCAGATTTTTGGTGACAAAAATCAAGTATTCATGCTCTGGACTTCATCTTTGTCTGAATTAATTGCAGGTATTCATCACAGGTGCTCATATTAGTGAAAAGAAGTTCAAATCAATGTCAGATATATTGAATATATCTTTCAAATCTGAAGAAGTTGTCAGATCTGCACAAATTGATCCAATTGCAAGGGATTCCGACATAATTAAAAGAAAAAGAGCTCAGACAAAGATTGTTCAAGACATGATGAAAGAAAAGGATCAGCAGAATCATGCATAGCTTCCAAATTTGCTGAAGTCAATGATACAAACATAGGCCTTGAACCTATCACCGATTTAATTGATAGATCCAAATCTCATAATTGCAAAGGCTTCCGGCAAAAAATTCATCCTCTTGTTTCCAACACAGCCCGTGTAGAAGTCAATGCATGGAAAATTCCTTCCAGGATCTTGTGCATGTGCTCCCAATCTTCCAGTTGAAGCCTTCATTGAATTTACTTTGCATGTACTGAAGAAGAATTGCAAAAGCTTCAAGGATAAGAGGGAAGACAAGGCAAAGACAATACCCGCAAGCAAATCATAGTCACCTGCTTCCAGATCCAGTTTGGTGAGAATCAAAGGCGAAAGAGTCAACTGCATGCAGAATATGGAAAAAGAACAAGACTGGAAGTGTTGCAGCTTTCTTCTAATTTCTTTTCCTCTTTCTTATTCTTTCTCTTATTTTCTCCGACAAAGTAATTGAACAATCAATTAAATTATAAAATTTAAGTCATTGATTTAAAAATCATTACTTGAAGAAGTTAATTACTTGAAAATAGGTGGCATACGTGCAAAATAGAAGGTTCTATTTTTGATTATAAATCATGCATGTCATGCCAAGAGGAATTCGGGGAAGAAGATTGTCGAGTTGTTCCCTTTTCATAACTTCTGCATGCGGGAATTCATTTAAAGCTTCGTATTTATAATTGCCCTTTATACACTATAAATAGAGGAAGAACCTACGGGTTAAGGGATCGGAATTTGTAATCAGCATTCTTGTGTTCCAGACTTTGAGCTGAAACCCTTGATAGCTTTCTGCAAGCAAAGGAATAGAGAGGAGATTTCCAGAGAACTTTGTGTCAACGGTGCATTCGTCTTGTATTTATTTCTAGATCTATTCATAAACTTTGTGTTATTCTAGATCTAGATCTAGATCTGAAAGTTTCATTTGCTTTGAATTATGTGTTTAATGATCTATTTGTTTTAATCTATGTGCATGCGATCAACTTTGTAAACTATTGATTGGGTTGCACATCCTCTCTCATTTCCCCCATTTCCTATTATTTTCCTCTTCTGTAGATTTTTCCTTTCTTTTATAGCTGTTTACTTGCTTGCAGAAGCTATCTACCTATGGTTCATGAGCTACATCGTTAAAGTTATACCAACAAATAGATATTAGGACAATCTTACATGGGAGCCTCACCGGTAAATGAGGAAGATTTATCTCATGACTGCCTAGGTTTTCAGCTGTGCAGAAAATCTAGCCAACACCGCATAAGAAAGTTTTTGTCCCCAAATGCAAGAACAAGCAACTCTTAGCTTGTTATGCTCGATAAGATAAAATGCACCAAAGCCTAGGGTGCAAATGAGGCCTTAAATATTCTTTTATATCCTTGATTGGCGCCCAAAGTACAAAAAGCAAGGACGACCTATACAAGAAAGGAAAACACTAAAGAAAATATAAAATATTAGTAAAAAACATATCATATAGCTGCTCAATGTTCTTCTCCTTCATCTTTGCTTCTTTGCCACGGAGAAGGAATGGCAAGAAGACCAAATATCAACTCCTAAGTGGGAAAACAGACATTCTGAGTCCTCCCTTCCCAAAATTGTTTGTCCCCAAGTAATTGCAAACCTATTACATTCGCTGCCCCAACTTCTTCTTCCTCTTCTTTTTGAAGATCCACATCCTCCAATGGTGAAGGCGGCATCCTTGACAAAGCGTTCACAACCACATTATGCTTCCCCTTCACATACTCAATGTCAAAATCAAATGCTTGGAGTCTACTCACCCATTTTTGTTGTCGGTCATTCAATTACTTTTGATGAAGAAAGAATCTCAAGCTATTGTGATCGGTTTTGACCACAAACCTTCCACAAATCAAATATTGCCTAAACTTAATTAAGGCATGCATGATGACAAGCATTTCTTTATCATAAATGGAAAACTTCTTCTCATGATCTTTCAATTTTCGACTTTCAAAAGTAATGGGGTGTTGATTTTGCATCAAAACTGCACCTATACCCTCACCGGAAGCATCACATGCAAGCTCAAATGGTTTAGAAAAATCTGGAACAGCGAGAACCGGGCAAGAACACATCACCTTTTTAGCTCTTCAAAGGCTACATGGGCTGATTTGGACCAGCTGAAAGCATCCTTCTTTGTTAGAGAAGTCAAAGGGGCTGCAATTTGTGAGAATCCCTTCACAAACTTTTTGTAGTATGAGCACAAACCCAAGAATCCTTTCAAGTGAGTAATGCTGGTTGGTGTTGGCCAATTCATGATTGCTTGGATCTTACTTTGATCTACATGAACCCCATGAGCATTGATAACATGCCCCAAGTATAAAATCTCATCCATACCAAACTCACATTTAGACTTTTTTGCATATAAAGACTGCTGCTCCAAAATTTCCAACACTACATCCAGATATTGGAGTTGCTCCTCCCATGACTTACTATAAATCAGAATATCATCAAAGAATACCAACACAAATTTTCTTAAATGCTTACCAAAAATGTGATTCGTGCATGATTGGAAGGTGGCCGGGGCATTGGTCAATCCAAATGGCATGACAAGGAACTCGAAATGCCCAAAGTGACATCTAAAAGCGGTCTTGTGCACATCTTCTTCTCTAACTCTTATTTGATAATATCCAGGACCTCAAATCTATTTTGGAGAAATAGATTGCCCCATGCAATTCATCTATGAGCTCATCAATCCTTGGAATGGGATACTTGTTCTTAATTGTCTTCTTATTGAGCACACGGTAGTCCACACACATTCTTAGAGTACCATCTTTCTTCTTGACCAGCACTACGGAAGAAGCATAGGGGCTGGAACTAGGCCTTATCAACCCCATTTCCAACAATGCTTTGATTGTTTTCTCAATTTCTTCCTTGTAAATGTGTGGGTGACGGTAGGGGGTTGTTATGACCAGTTTGGTACCCGGTTCCAACTCAAAGACATGTTGGAATCCTATCTGGTGGCAGCCTATGCGGTAACTCATTGAAAATTTTAGCATACCTATCAAGTATGGGCTGAATATCCTCATGAAAAGTAGATTGAATGGAAATAGAATAGTTATATCTTACCAAACAATGGGATGCCCAAGCAACCTGCCCTTTTTAAGGTTCTTTCCATGATTTTGCAGTCACAACTTGTGGAATTCCATCTTTCATGCCATGCAACACCACTTCTTTATTTTCCACCTTAAATTTCAACTCCATGCTTTGATAATTTTGGGAAAACTCTCCTAAAGAATGAAGCCATTGTACACCCAAAACCAAATTAGATTCACCAATGCTAATAACATAGAAATCATCTCTTACCATGTGCCCTCCCAAGGTGAGTGTGAGCTGAGATATCTTCCTTGTGCAAGGAAGTATGAAGCCATCCACAACTGTTACATTGAAACCTTTGAAATTTTCAGCCTTCAACTTTAATTTCTTCACCAAACTTTCATCTATAAAATTATGTGTGGCTCCACTATCAATCAAAACCGTTACCTTTTGACCATGAAGATCACCCTTCACACGAAATGGGTGATATCTAGGTGCCCTGGATAATGTAGCAAGAGTACCCTCAAACTTCTTTATGTCCTCTTCTTCCACAACATCATTATGCCTAGCTTCATCAACAATGTCATCATCATCTTCACAATCTGAAATTACTTCAATATAATGAATCTTACCTTTTCCCAAAAATGTCCAGAATCTAAGGATCATTGCAAGAAAAGCACAAATTCTTCTTTCGCAGCTCATTCTTTGTCTCCTTATCATGGCTGTTTTTTTGCAGATCCGTATGAACAATGAGCATCTTTTGGAGAGGTCTCTTTGGCTGGTCCAAAGGGATGCTTCTTAGCTTCTTGGGGAGTTGTTCCCCTCTCAAATTAACCTTAGGAATGTTGCTAATTGCTGCTGATTTTATGGCAGCACCTTCAAGATCAAGAGCCTTCTTTAAAAGTGAAGAACTGAAGACCCTCAACCCATTTTCTCTCCCCATGGGTTCAAGGATAAAGCTTGAGTATTGTTCTAAGGTGTCTATTGTCTGCATTGTAGCCCCTTGGCATGCCTTGCGCTACTGAGGAAGAGTCTTTATTTAGTTTAAAAATGCACATAGTCTAATTACTTTTTATTATTTAATTAGAAAATAATAAAGTGCACATAAAGTTAGTCTTTTAATACTTTAATGAAGTTTTATTAGTTTTCCTCGCCATTTGAATGTTGCACCCCTTATCTTATAAAAAGAGGTTGCATGGCCATCATTTGGGATGTTGATTTGATCATTTGATATCGCTCCATGCTTAGAGAAATGGGATGTATGCCCTAGATTTCATTGTGCTCTCTCTCACTCGATTTGGAATTGAAGTAGATCTGATTTTTAAGACTCATTAATGTTGCGTTGCATTTGTTGTGTGCAAATTGCTTGGGAAAGAATTTCTAACCCTAGCGTATTTATTTATGGCGCAAATCTGGTTATTGTTGCATGATTTGGGAGCATATTTGTTGGTTGTCGGATCTTCGTATTTAGCAATTAATTTCCAATTTCTTGTGCCAAGTTTGAATGCAAAGAATCATCATTTTTGCTTATTTATCATTGTTGGTCATTGTTGGAATAAATCCAGCTATAACGACTTGATAAGGAGTGTATTTGACATGTTTTTGGTGATCATAAAAGTAGATCTGCGAATATTGATTTGTTTGTCTTTAATTTTTGAGCAAGGGAGGTCCTTTTTGGTGTGTTTGGGGGTTGGGAAAGTGCTGGAAATATTTCTATTAATTTCTCTCAGCCCTTATGTAACTAGATCTGAAAGTTTGGATGCTATTTTGGTGGGGTTTATGCGCTCGAGAAAAATCTAATTGTTGGTTCATTTGAAAGAGATAAAAATCTAGTTTTGATGCAATTTATTTCACTAGAAAAGGGAAAGTATTGGTAAAGTTACGGATTTTAGAAGTTTTCAGTTGTCTGCGCAAGCTTGATTTATTTAATTATTGTTGTCATAAAAATAAAAAATAAAAGGATTTAATTTCAATTGATCCACCCATCTAACCCACAACCTTGGCTACTTTCAACCCCATTTTGATTTGTAATTAGCTGAAATTGGGTTATTTGAGGTTGATTCAAAAGGATTCACTCCTTGAATTGATTTCTATCCATTTGTGGCATTTTCCATTTTATCACAAAAAGGGTACATTACAGTGGTATCAGAGCAACTTTCCTCTACTCTTGTGGGTGTTGTTTGCAGTCTTTTGAATCATGGAACTAGTAAGTGATGGGGAATTGAGGACCAAACTCTACAGAATTGGGAGATGGTTCGAGTATCCTCCACATGTGAAGAGTGTGTTGCTCAACACTCTAGAAGAAGCGACAAATTGTTTGGCTATGATAGAACAATCAGATTATGGCTCCATGTTTTCAGTGATGGATTCATTGGTGACTCATTTGGCTAGATCCGAACTATTGAGGCATGATGAGGTGGATGTGAGGCTCATGGTCATCACTTGCATTAGCGAGGTGACAAGGATAACAGCCCCAAATTTGCCATACAATGACACCACCATGGAAGAGGTCTTTGAGCTCATGATAGGAATCTTTCAAAAGCTTTGGGACACCACAAACCCTTACTTTGATAAGAGGGTTAAGATCTTGGAGAACATGGCAAAGGTAAGAACTTGTATACCAATGTTAGATCTTGATTGTGATGATCTCATTCTACACATGTTTGAAGTATTCTTTGTTGTCCTACATGATGATCATTCACAAAAAATAATGGTTGCAATGCAAACCATCATGTCCCTAATGTTGAATGAATATGAGGATCCTCCACAACAATTGCTATCCATACTTGAGGAAGGTTTGGGACAAGAAAAACCATGTGTTACTCACACCCTAGCAAAAGGGGTTTTAGATCAATGTTCAAGCAAAGCGAAGACATATTTCCGAGGTATGAGCTCTTTTGTATTTGATGATGAATTGTTGACATCTAATGATTGCATAGAGTTGATTGGTTGCAAGGAAAAATCAGATTTAGAAGAAGGGATCAAGGATCGTGAGCCTAATGAAGAAGAAAATTCAGATCTACAAGCGGAGGAAGAGAATTTGGTGATGGAAGTCACTATTCCGGTAATAAGACTAATGACCAGCCTGTTGTCCATTCCGGAACAGCCAAGGTAGAGAAGCAAACAAATGTCATGCAAGGCCTTGAAGAGGATCATAAGGATGTCTCATACATGCATCCTCCAAGAATGAAGTTTGGTCATCATTATGAGAGATCTCCAAGCAAAATAAGTGAAGTTTTTGAGCAAGGAGACCCCCCGGTTCAAAACCATCATGTTTGGCACTCAAAGGTATGGGAACCAAGTATTTTTGCAAAGAATATCAGATCTGATTTTCTGATTTTTACATCTGATTTCATGTGGTCAAGTGAGATTTCAGAATTGAATATGGTAAACAAAAGTGTTGGCAAGCATGTCCTAACATTGGTAGATCCGGAAATCAATGGGAAAGGTACTTTTTTGAGTGATAATGATGATTTTCAATTTAAAAAACTTGTTAGGACAGCCACTATGGATTTTTTCATTCAATGCTTTGATAGTGCAATTGGCATGGGCAAGAGCAAGTTGTGTTTCAAATTGGTTATCCCTCATTGCATGATTCACACTCACTCAGATGGGAAAGTACCTCATGCAATTTTTTCTATCCATTTGGAATTTATGAGGGTTGTTGGCACATGGATATCTGATGTGTTTTTCATTCACCATCCTAAGTATGATGTTTGGTACTCACTTTCAGCTGTGTATTTGAGTTTTTTTCAGTTTGCTAAAGTTGGGGGTGAAATTTCAGTCATACTGAAGTCATTTTCCTCCACTAGTTTGTTGTTCTTTCATGTTGGTGTAAAGTTTTTGAAGTATGATAGCTGTTGTCCTGTCATTTTCATGGTTGTCATCATTATTTCCAGCCCCCTTATCACTTCTACAGTTGAGTTTTTAGCCATGAAGTTGATGGACTTGTTGTTGGTGATCATTGTTGACTTATGCATGGTTACTTTGGGGTGGATACCAGCCACTTTAGTTCTGATTTTTGGGAAGAAAATGCACGACTACAGCAACATTTGGGGTAACATGACAAAGTTTGGGAACAACCCATGTATGAGGATGAGTTGTGAGCCATTCATGCCTTGGAGACACAAAGGAAAGGTAGGAAAAGTGTTTCTCAACACTTGTTTTTCTAATGTGTTTGCTTCATGTGCAGGATTGAAGACATGAAGAAAGACCATTGTCCTACTCACTTCATGAGGGCATTATTGAGTGGGCAGCCTTGGAGCTTAGCAAAGTTCATCTCTTTGATGACTCCCCATGCCATGTTGAGGACACCATTACTTGGGAACCGATTACCTAGTTGAGGACCCACTTTTTTTGGTTGACATGAGGGAAGGAAACATATTCTTACCAACAATTCGCCACTTGACAGGCACCGAGATCGAGACTTTGAATGCACCACCCCACATTTTCTCTTTGGGGTATGATACATGGATCTATGAGCTTGCTATTGCTTGAGGGCAAGCAATCTTGGGAAGGGAGGACTGTAATGTCCTCTTTTTGGGACATTTTTAAAAGTGAAGAACTGAAGACCCTCAACCCATTTTCTCTCCCCATGGGTTCGAGGATAGAGCTTGAGGATTGTTCTAAGGTGTCTATTGTCTGCATTGTAGCCCCTTGGCATGCCTTGCGCTACAAGGGGGAGTCTTTAGTTAGTTTAAAAAGTGCACATAGGCTAGTTACTTTTTATTATTTAATTAGAAAATAATAAAGTGCACATAAAGTTAGTCTTTTAATACTTTAATGAAGTTTTATTAGTTTTCCCTCCAAAAGGGAAAAGGTCAGCCATTTGAATGTTACACCCCTTATCTTATAAAAGGAGGTTGCATGGCCATCATTTGGGATGTTGATTTGATCATTTGATCACTCCATGCTTGGAGAAATGGGATGTATGCCCTAGCTTTTCATTGTGCTCTCTCTCACTCGATTTGGAATTGAAGTAGATCTGATTTTGAAGACTCATTAGTGTTGTGTTGCATTTGTTGTGTGGTGAATTGCTTGGGAAAGAATTCCTAACCCTAGCGCATTTATTTATGGTGCAAATCTGGTTATTGTTGCATGATTTGGGAGCATACTTGTTGGTTTTCAGATCTGTTGTGTTTAGCAATTAATTTTCAATTTATTTTGTCAAGTTTGAATGCAAAGAATCATCATTTTTGCTTGTTTATCATTGTTGGAATAAATCCAGCTATAACGACTTGATAAGGAGTGTATTTGGCATGTTTTTGGTGATCATAAAGCAAGATCTGCAAATCTGATTTGTTCGTCTTTAATTTTTGAGCAAGGGAGGTACTTTTTGGTGTGTTTGGGGGCCGGGAAAGTGCTGGAAATATTTTTATTAATTTTTCTCAACCCTAGCAACTAGATCTGAAAGTTTAGATGCTATTTTGGTGGGGTTTATGCGCTCAGAAAAATCTGATTGTTGGTTCATTTGAAAGAGATAAAAATCTAGTTTTTGATGCAATTTATTTCACTAGAAAAGGAAAAGTATTGGTTAAGTTACGGATTTTAGAAGTTTTCAGTTGTCTATAAGCTTGATTTATTTAATTATTGTTGTCATAAATAAAAAAGTAAAAAGGATTTAATTTCAATTGATCCACCCATCTAACCCACAACTTTGGCTACTTTCAACCCCATTTTGGGTTGTAATTAGCTGAAATTGGGTTATTTGAGGTTGATTCAAAAGGATTTTCTCCTTGAATTGATTTCTATCCATTTGTGGCATTTTCGATTTTGTCCCAAAAGGAGACATTACGGATCAAGAGCCTTCTTTATTGCCTCTTGTAGAGATAAAGGATCAAATGCACAAACCAACCCTTTTAGGGGCTCCATCAAACCTTCCACAAAAGCACTATGAGTCTTCCTTCGAACACATCCATAATCATGATGGAGAGCCTCTAAAAATCAGCCACATAATCTTCCACGGTACCTTGTTGTTTCAAGTGTGCAAGCTCACAGAAATGTACCTCCGGATCCACTCTATCCAACCGATCAATGAGCCTTTGACAAAACTCATCATAGGCATGTATCTCACTATGCCCTTGTATGACAAGCCCATGGAACCACCATTCATGAGCAATGCCCTCAAGATGTAAAGTGACAAATTTAATTGCATCTTCCTCCACCATGGGTTTCAAAGACAAATATGTATTCAACTTTTGAATCCAAGCCCTAGCGATACCTTTGGTAGATCCATCAAATGTAGAAAAAGACATCTTACCCAAAACATTTTGTACCTCTCTTTGTGGCATGGCATGTCTAGGCTCGGGCCTAGATCTTCCTCTATCCAACTCCATGAACTCGGCAAGAGAAATAGCATCACGGATCTCCCTTGACAAGGCCATGTATTCTTCATAGCTCACTACAATATTCCTTCTCCCTATAGGTCTTGCTTCTTCTTTGAATGACCTCCTCTCTTGGAAGGAAAGTGGGCCTCAAACTCAATCCTCGGGCTAATCCATTAGGTCGCTTGGCATTATTGGCTCCATTTGAACTCCCTTCACCATTTTGAACCCTAGGTTCAATGATTCTTTGGAGGGAAAGAGCTAGAAAGTCCATAGTATCGGCGAGCCTCTTTTGGCCGGCAATTAGTTTGTCCACCTTTGCTTCTTGGGAGTCTTGATCAACCATGCTTCCTTCTTCTCTTGGTTGGTCCTCTTTGTCTGCCTTCTTCCTTCTTTGGTAGTAGATGTAACCCTTGTTGCCTTCTTCCATAAACCCTAGGCCCTTTGAAGATTTGAGCTCTGATACCACTGTAATGACCCTTTCAAGGGTTTAAACCACACACCAGGGAATTTATCCAAACACACAAATATGCAGATCTGATTTTTAATTGCAGCAGACTGTAAATGCAAAATCAGCGAACTATATCTTCCACAAAATATGCCAAAAACACCATGAAACACTTTAAATCCACTCGCCACAATTTTATATGTATTTTATGCAATAACAAGAGCCAAAATCACAAAGAAATACTAAAGAACTCTCTGCCGGAAATTAATTATGATCAGATTATTGCAGCCACAAGAAAATTATAGATCTAGGGCATAAAACCCCCAAAAATCACCAAACTTCAGATTCCATCCTTAGAAATAGTGATAAACAAGATTATCAATCAATATTGCACCAAAATTTCACCAAATCTCCAAAACCCTACCCAAGGTAGGTCGCTCCACTAGTAATAAATCAATAACAATCTGAAAATGACAACTCTCTCCTCAAATCAGCCTTAAACATCAATCCCAAGCCAAGGAGAAGGGTTTTCGTCCTTCCCTCAACCTCTAGAAGGGTTTTCGTCCTTCTAGGCAAGTCGCATAAGGAGGTTTTCGTCCCCAAATGCAAGAACAAGCAACTCTTAGCTTATTATGCTCCAATAAGATAAAATATGCCAAAGTCTAGGGAGCAAATGAGGCCTTAGATCTTCTTTTATATCCTTCAATTGGTGCCAAAGTACAAAAAGCAAGGCCGACCTGTATAAGAAAGGAAAGCACTAAAGAAAATATAACATATTAGTAAAAACATATCATATAGTTGCTCAATGTTCTTCTCCTTCATCTTTGCTTCTTTGCCACAGAGAAGGAATGGAAAGAAGACCAAATATTAGCTCCTAAGTGGTAAAAGGGGACATTACAACTCTACACAAATAGACTAAGTAATCTTTATGCATTTTACTAAAAATCAGAATGTCATCGAGACAAACAATGATAAGCTTACCTTGAAAAGGCTTCAACACTTCGTTTATCAATCCCATGAAAGTTCTCAATGTGTTGATTAACCCAAGCAACATGACCAACCGCTCATACAATCCATCATGTGTTTTGAAAGAAGTTTTCCACTCATCTCCTTCCCGATTCTTATCTCGGAAATAACCACTTTTCAAATCAATCCTTGTGAAGTACTTTGTTCCACTCGAGACAATCCATCAAATTGTCATGCATGGCAATGAAAATCTATACTTGATAGTAATTTTTTTATGACTTTGGAATCGGTGCACGTTCTCCACTCCTTTCTTGGGAGGCAATATTGTGGATACTACACATTGGCTTAGAGACTCCTTGATTAACCCCTTGTCAAGAAACTTTTGTACTTACTTCCTCATCTACTCATTCTCCATAGGTTTCAACCTATATACGTCTTTGTTTGGTAAACTAGCCCACAGTATCAAGTACATCTCGGTGGTGATAATGCATGGAGGTGGTAAACCATCTAGAATATCCTTTTTCATGATATCCACTTACTCACCTAGCATCTCTCTCACCATTTGTGAGATATTTCCTTTGTTTTCTCCGCGATCCTTGGAATGAGTGCAAAATAATCTCCTTTCACAAGTGTGAAAGAATTCTTCCCAAAACTAGAAATACCTACAAACCCCTTTGAACCTCTACACTTGAGCCCTTCAAGGGCTTCGGAGTGTACTTTCATTCGTCTTTCACAAATGCATAGGTATTTGCATAGCCATCATGCTGCTTGTCTATCATACTACCAAGGTCTCCCCAATAACACATGGCATATGTCCTTAGGCATTACATCACACAAGACTTCATCTTCATATGCGCCAATCTTGATACACACTCTACATTGTTCATTCACAAGCAACAAATGCCCCTTTAATAACCATGACACCGATATGGGATCGGGCGCAATTCTCTTTAGACCAAGATTCTTAACCATCTCATTAGAAATAAGATTATTTGTGCTACCACTATCAACAATGAATTTACAACACTTACCTTCAGACTTACAAGTGGTTTTGAATAGATTCTTTCTCTGTGTGGGCACATTTTCTTCATTCATGGGTTTTAAAAACACACTTTTCATCATGAGCACTTCTCTACATTATGCACTACTAATTGACACATGATTTTCTGCATTTGCATGTTGATGCGACATGATAGATAACATCATTTCTCCTACCGCCATTGTCTTTGCTGCTTGTGGACACTCGAATGCACAATTTCCAATCTCCCCACAATGGAAATAGGCTCTGTTGAATCCTCTTCCTTCGCATCTTCTTCCTCCGGGACGAAGATCGACCTCCACCTCTTTGTCAGGCATGACTTTGTTAATGCAAGTGCTCGTTTCTCCCTTATGCACATGACTTTATGCATCGATGCGCAAGTTTTCACCTCTATGAGGGAATTTTCCCTTACCCTGCAGATTTCTCTATTGTCTTCAAGACAACTTCTCCTCCGCCTTCAATACAAACTAATAGGCTTCCTCCACAACTCTCAACCTAATCGTACTGAGTTCATCTTGAATGGGTATGCAAAATCCACTAACACACTTCGAGATGTTCAACATCATCATCCACATGGCCAACTCTGATGTTGACCTAATGGAACTCTTTGGTGTACTTCTTTACACTCAGTTCCTTCTGACTCAAATTTTGCAATTGCTTGAACAAATGGGACTAGTAATCTACAGCATGAACATGGACGATAACATGGAGGGTCAAGAAAGCGATTCGAGTGTCATTTGCAAAGTAAAACACAGCGGAAATGACTATAATCACAACACAATTTTTTATGAGCAAAGGCCTTAATGACATCTACAATCAGTTCCCTCCATCGGGGTGGTTACAAAGCTTGTAATAGACTTAGGAAACTATAAGGGGTGGCATTTCGGGACTCCTAAAGGCTCTCTTCTTTTCTTTTACACATTCAGCAATGGCTCCATCTCTTCCAAAACTCTCAAATCAGACGTTGTGTAGGATTTTATAGACATTCGTTCCCGCCTATTCAGATTTTGAATTTCCTTCTACAATACTCTCTTCATCTTGCTCAAACTTGAGTTCGAATTCATGTGCATTAATGGCGTCCAACAACCCTGATCTAGTAGTTGAGCAGTTCCACATCCTTTATAGAGCTAGCGGTTGTGGTCTTTACCTACTACCTTGTCATTTTTGCCTCTATCTTCATTCTCTTGCACAATTTGTCTTCCTTCAAGTCTTGTGCATTGATCTATGAGAAGATCCACACACTCTCGGTTTTCTCTATTCGCACAATCTTTTGCGCCTACCAAAACTTACACTCCCTTTGCTTCGTCAAAATACTTGAGCACATTTGCACGCCCCTCATCATACTTCCATCATGCACCATTTCGTCGTGCTCCTCACAATCTTATCATCTGCAAAACTTTAATGTATTTCCCCACAAATTTCCGCCACGCCTTCGTACTTGGACCCGACTTTTACAATTCTTGTGCGCACTCGACAACTAGCCAAGATTTCAAAACACATGCAGATCTTCGAATTCCCCATAATGTGTAATGTCACTCACACAATGAGATTAATGTCAATACCAATCTTTTCAATGGGACTTCTAAATCCTTTCTCCGATATCAAACCAAACTTGATCGAGGTTAGGGTTCCTAAGTGAAGGTATGCCTTACACCACACAACCACTTGTCATAGTTAGACCTCACCGAAGTAAGACCTTAGGCACAACAATTGACAAGAAAACAACAATGCTTCTCTATTAATGTCAAGAAAGATTACAAAATTTGGCACAATATCTCCACACTCAAATTACAATCTTATGACAAGACTCTGCAAGAATCCTTCTAAGGATTCTAGTCCTAGGCCTATCCTTAGCTTCCGAGTCTACAAAGCTTCTACAAAACCACATGTGGCTCACAATTTCAAGGACAATACCCGATTCCTAAAACTGGAATTTGACCCTTTTCTCGGTCATGCACTATAGACTCCAAGATTGGTTGCTTACGTGTTTGCGATCCCTTTTTATTTATAGAATTCATAAGGTTATTAAGGACAAGACGCCTTCATCAAGCAATGGTGCCCCTACGAGAATATTCCTCATGTTGCCTTTCATGACCATTGATCAATTCCATAAGTTTTCTTCCATTCGATTGAGCTCAATCGTGTCGGTCCCTATCTGAAATAGACGGATCAGGAACTACATGTATCCTCTACTATTTGTATTGATGTCAACAGGTGATCCTTTCTTATACGGATCTCATCATTGAAGCTTATGGAAGTGGTCCCACATTAATGTAGTATTTTGTGGCTTCTCTAATGTTCGGTGGCTTTCTTTGTGTATTGTGGCATTGGGCAAGCTTATGCAGATTTAGATAGTGTAGACACTAGAAAATGCACCTTGCGCATAAGGTCTCCTATTTAAAAATACCAAAAAAATTATAAAACACAATAATCCCAAAAAAATCAAATAATCCCACAAAAGAAAATAAAAATATAAAACCCCACAAAAAGGTGATAAAAGACACCTCATCACTCATTTACTAACCCTCACCCACTCACATTTAATTTTGTCCATCCCACCTACCCATTTGCATGCCCAATGCACTATGGACCCTTATCATCTCACCCACCTATGCACATTGCACCCATATGTGTCACAACATTTTATGCACTCAAAAACTATAAAACACCACTCACCCCCATCATTCCAACCCCTTGACTCTTTGTGCACTTGAGCCCATACTTGAGTTTTTGCTTCTTTGCTCGCATATTTCGGTATTGCAGGTTTTGGAGAGGTGAAGGAAAATCACAAAGGATTGGTGCAACTTGTGACATCACTGTTTTAGCGATATTTCAGCGCGGTGCTAATCACACCCACGACCGGCCTCTGACCTCCATGCGATTTTCAGCAAATCACAACCACGAATGGTTTCTTGAACCGTAGTCAATGTATACCATTCATTTTTATGCATTGTTTTGTCATTTTTCACAATAAAATGTCTTTTATCTCCTTAAATGGTTAGGGATCTGACCGAGGCAAGTCCCCTAACCACCAAAAATAACTAACATTTTTCTAAGTGTGTTTGTGTGCAAGTTATAGATTCAAATCAGAAAGTTTACCCACTTTATTCATTGAAAGAACCCATGATTGTCCTTCTCTTTTCAATGGTAGTGTAAGCCCATTTATTTAGTAGCATTGATTTTTTTGTCATTTTTCTGCAATTAAATGTCGTTTATCTCCTTAAATGGTTAGGGATCTGACCGAGGCAAGTCCCTTAACCACCAAAAATAACTAATATTTTTCTAAGTGTGTTTGCATCCAGGTATAAATTCATATCGAAAGTTTACCCACTTTATTCATTGAAAGAACCCATGATTGTCCTTCTCTTTTCAATGGCAGTGTAAGCCCATTTATTTAGTAGCATTGATTTTTTTGTCATTTTTCTGCAATAAAATGTCTTTTATCTCCTTAAATGGTTAGGGATCTGACCAAGGCAAGTCCCTTAACCACCAAAAATAACTAACATTTTTCTAAGTGTGTTTGCATGCAGGTTATATATTCAAATCGAAAGTTTGCCCACTTTATTCATTGAAAGAACCCATGATTGTCCTTCTCTTTTCAATGGCAGTGTAAGCCCATTTATTTAGTAGCATTGATTTGGAGATTTTCATATCTACTAATACATCTTAGTGATCCAAATCTAGGCGTATAGATAGACTTGCAACTTCCATAGTATTGCACGGCTTTGTTCAAGCTTATGCAACATCCGCAGTGTTGCACGACTTGGGTAAGCTTTTGCAATGTTGTGTGGCTTGGGTAAGCTTTTGCAATGTTGTGTGGCTTGGGTAAGCTTGCGCAGAATTTGCAATGTTTCGTGGCTTGGTAAGTTCATGTGGCATTTGTAGTTTTGCACATCTTGGTAAGCTTGTGCGGCATTCGTAGTTTTGAGTAGCTTTGGACGGGGTTTTGCGGCATCCGCAAAACAGGTAAGGCAATCAGGTTTTGTGTGGCTTTCTTAGGAGTGGCACAGCATTGTGCAAATCTTTTTGCCAACTCTAAATGTTTTTTTGGGTGACATAGGATTGCTTATGAACCCAGATGCTCCTTCATTAACTATTCACTATATTTAAATTTTCAGCTCTATTGAAAATGCACAGGTGTGCCATTGTTGAAGCCCATGGTTCAACCGATCTCCCAACAAAACAGCCCTTTCCTTGCCAATATTTTGCTTATAAACATAGGAGAGAGACCAAGATGCCTTCTGGGGAGTGAAACATCCAAATAGATCTTGAAGAGAGATCCCAAGCATCCCACAACACCTCAAATTACCATTGTTAAGCAAAATATGTTGGGAAACCAACACTCTTTTAAGTGGAGCTGAACCGAGAAGCGTGAATGCCTTACCATTACCAATTGTCAAAAAACAGAAACAAACCTATGATACCCTGAATATGTTGAGCATCTTTGATTTGATGACAAAATGAAATTAGCTACACTGCATCACTCTCCACTGCTCTCACTTCCCATTTTCTAGCAAGGAACAAAATGAGCTCATATGTCAGGGATTCCCAACTCTCCTTGATTTGTTGGCAAAGTGCAGATATACCAACCCAGTAAATGGATCCCTTTTACCCCACATTGTTCATGCCCATAATAAATTCTGAGCACCTTCTCCAATGTTTTACAGGCAGTTTGAGAGGAAAAGAGGCAAGAGGTATAGTAAATATGCCCTGCTCCTAGGATTTTATCAACAATCATAACCTTCCTAGAAAGAGGGAGCTCAAGCCTATTCCAAGCTTGATTCTGTTTTTCATACCTAGCCATTAGTCACTTCCAATTTGTAGCAATTGAAAAATAAATACTGAAACAGCACGATTGTTTCCATAAATTATGTTTGAGTCAACTAGTTTGACTTCATAAGCTTTCAAAGTGTACTTCTAATGGTACAACTCTCATTTCATGCACTTTTGAATGTTGGGGTCAATGTTGACCCCTTTTTTAATAGTTTCTTATATAATATATTCCGGAAATCTGTCCAGATGGCCTGCCTACAACAGTCAGGGAGGTCAGCTCAAGTCAATCACGAACCCCCATGTTGGGGGTTAACACATTAACGCATATCAGATATCAAGGTGCCCATTGAGATTTGAACTTGGATTGGTAAGGAAGGAGCCCACCCACTTTACCATTTGAGCTACTACTAATGGGTTCAATGTCATCCTTATGCTGTCACGAAGTTTGAGTTGTCACAATCCTTCACACAATTGGGGTTTTGAACCGGCCGAACTAGACTACAAACTGGACAAGAATTGAAGAAGTATAGTGAAAGCTGTGAAATATGAGAGGAATCCACCAAACCTGCTATGGCAATGGGTAGTTCCAGATTTTTGTTCATAGCAAAAGGAAGACAGAATTTAGCATAACAATTATATGACCAGCAAGGATGCAAAAATCTAAGGGGTGATATAAGTATTTGGACTACATGGTATTAGATATAAGGGGTTAGCCTACATAGTTATTTATTATGAGCTTTTTCTTTACATATCCTGCCTAAATTTTCATATAGAATTTGAATTTGTAGTCAACTTTTGGTGGTTTGGCCAATCAAAGGAGAAAATAGTTACAGATTTTAATGGAAAAAAATAAGTGTGTTTGAAGAATGACAATTGTAGAACAAGGTACAATGACAAGTTAATCAAGGCAATGAAAAGGACAAGGAACTATGCAAATTACTCAAGAAAAGGATAACGAACTATGCAAATTATTTGCACAAGAAAATTAAAGAGTGTAGAGAAGAAATAAACGATATACATTACTGGTGACTTTGTAGAAGACAGGCTGAAAGAACCAGTAAAAATTCAAGAGTCTAAAACAAGAAAATTTCAAAGAACAAAAGCAAGAGATTGAAAAGATGAATAAAAAGGCAAACAGAACTGATGAAGCAAACAAGTTACAGGACTTGAACCATACACTCATTAAAGAAGTTAGAAACTCATGAAAACAAGAAGAAAGATTGAAAACCATCATCAAACAAGATGAAGCTTACAAAATTGGTTTGATAAAAAAGAAAAGGAGACATCCAAGTTGAAGGAAATTGACTAATTAGAGGAAGAAGAAAAAAAAATGTTATGCAAGCTAGAAAAATTAGAGACAAAACCTAAAAGACATGGCGGAAAAAGAAGACAAGATCATAAGGTCAAGGAAGCATAATCCTGCTTGGTGAGGTCAAAAGCTTAAAAGAAGAAAAGAGAAATGGTCAGGAAACCACATGCAAAAGCCAAAGGTAAAATTCACAAAAAAAGAAGAGACTAACAACATTGAAATAAAAAGATTACAAAAGATGGGGTTCAAGGGACAGGGTCTTAGAGAAGATGAAAATATTAGTTCTTTTAAAGCAAAGACAAGACCAAAGCATTGGATACAATGGAAATATTTGAACAAGGAAATTAGTATGTCATCCTATTCTTTTCAGATTACCTTTCTACAGAACTGCATATTAACCTATGCAGACACAGCAACTAATGCAACTACAATATTTACTTTTTCCTTTCCTTTGTGGATGCCACTTTTGTGGTCTCCATTGAGAAAACAATAGCTCACTACAGGTATACATGAGCCATATTCAAACTAGATAAAACTTAAGAGTTATGGTTCACAATAAAATTCTGAATGACCTTCTATGCGTTAATGACTGATTGCATGACATACCACATGCTTTTTTTCCCTTTGCTGACCCGCTTGTGTTCTCCTTCAAGGATTTTCTTTTACCATTGCAGTCTGTGCATCTGCCAAAGAACCATCCCTCATTAAATGGGTATAAATTTATTCACAACTGTACAGTGAAAGACCTCTTAGAAAGATAAAGGACATTTGAGTATTTGGTTCAAATGAAATAAATAATTTGTGCATTTACATTTTCTGGTAAGTTCCACTTGACTATATTCAGTGATAAAGAATTCTAGAATCCCAGGAATATTTTTGACTTAGGATGCTAGACATTGTAAGCATTGCAGAAACAAAATAGCATATCTTTGTGGAACTAAAAATTAAATTTCAACAGAAACAAAAGTGTCTACTTTAAAAGTAACAGACATGCCAGTTAATGATACTAACCTAAAGATGCTGCTAGAGTGCAATTTCGTTCATATTTAGAAGTTTTGCAATCAACAGCTTGAGAATGGATGTTCAATCTCTCTAATTCATAATAGGCCCATTCATCCAATAGTCTAGAAAATTTCTTCTGATTAACATGTTAAACACCACATCAAAACTGAACAGTAGTTTCAAAAAATCAAACTGCAAAGTAAAAAGAGGCGTAAAAGAAAGACAACAGAAAATATCAACCTGGTTGGCTCCCCAGCAGACGCTGTACCCAATGTGTAAGTATCTTGTAACTCTGGTGTGCTAAAGAAGGTGTCAGCAATATCTTGATTCGCCATCTGCTGGTTATGATCAACTGTAACATCCTCTGATACTTCCTTTATCAGTCTTTCTTCCAACTCTGTTAATGGACACGATTCTGTTTCTTGTGGATGTTGGTCTCTCTCCTTCTGATAGATGAACAGCTGGTCATCAGGCTCTGAAGTATGTTCTGATTGATTCATTAATCCTTCTCCATGATTTTGAGACCTTTCAAGAGTCCCCTGAGGCAAAATTTCATTACTTGCCTTTTGCTTTCTTCCTTCTCCATTCATAGAAGTACCATGGCCACCTTGTCTCAGTCCCTTTGTATTGGCATCACCTGCCTGTGCTTGCACATCTTTGTCATTAGGACCTTGAACAAACATAGCTGCATCTACTTTCCCTTCTTTCATGCTCCCCTGAAATTTCTCTTTTGCCCAGGCTATGGCCTCTTTTATAGCTATGTCAGAACTGTCATCTACATGATAATCAATTTTATTATGAAAAATGAAATTCTTTTTCTATCAGAAACACTTTTGATTCCATAGCAACCAGGGACATCAGAAATTTCTCCATCATCTAATGATTTTCTTCCTAGAGCTTCCAATCTGGTTTCCACTGGTTCTTCTTGGGCCCAACAACTAGCCTCTGTGATTGGAGAAACATATGAATTGCATGCAGACAAACAAGACGATGGATCCCTTTTAAAACTGAACTGGGCATATTTTGATTCTGGTACCCAATCTCTCCAACTTTTCACTTTCTGTGCTGCAGCAAGGTGCTCTAAAGGAGAGGAGCCAAGCGTATTGTGGGTCATAAGGTGCATGGTGTCTATTGGCAAGGATGTCTCCTTTGTAGGTTTTTTGGCTAGACTAACATCTGACATGTCTCCAACTTCGTACACATATTTCACCGAGTTTTTCCTTGAGTCGTCAATGAGAACAGGGTATTTCTCAAAGATATTTGTCCTATGTAGTGTTCCTTGTGTTTTTCCAGTCTTAAACTCGCTGATAGATCCTTCTGTTTTTCGGCAAGGTTGCTTGTGTGGGAAAGGTCTCTGTTGAGAGAAGCCACCAAAAACATCATCTGCATTCAGTCTTCCTGTCCTATTGCAAAATGCCCTTGGCTTGTTGGAACGGAAAGAAGGAACACTAGTTGAATCTGAAAAGAATTGAGAAGGGGAAGAGCATGAACTCGAACCAACAGAAGCATTGTCAGAACCCTGAGATCGATATCCTGTATGTCGTGTACCATAAGGACCAAAGATGAAAGGCCTGTCTTGCTTTGAGAGAGCAATTGGCCTGTACAACCATAACAGCTATTCAAAACATTGTATATTCCCATGACAGTCCATACAAATGTGATCTGTTCTTCATGGATACATGGTTGGTAGATATAAAATATTAATAAACATAGAAGCAGTTCAAATTTTGTCTAAACAACTTCTGCTTAACGGTAACTTGTTTACATTTGATAGATTCTAAGAGTGATTATGGTGAGGCTAATCTCTCCAATAACAGGTGTTATTAAATTCTTGTCTAGTAAACCATATATAGAATTTATATAGCGTTAACCACTCTGTGGATCCAAATTTTTCTGAACAGATTTTTAGGCCCACTAACGTTCTAGGATGCATCCAATGATAAGTGAACCTCGTTCCAGCTAGAAGACATTGATGAGAAAAGAAAGAATGCATGAAATCATATTGATGTCCATTGGAATGACCAAAAGTAGGTTAACAAGACTCAAAAGTACAGCAAGTTGCAATACGTAATGAAGACTGCTATAAGGAATTCCTTCAACTAAAAATAAAATATCAAAAATTGATGTAACCCTGTAACTCTGTTGTAAAATCGATGTATCAGTTCAGTTCCTTTTAAGTAATATTAGATGCGTTTTACCTATATATAATATATATACTGAAAAAAAGATTAGGAAAGAAAAAATTAAGCAATAACCTAAGCTTGGAAGCCAATGCAGACAAAGAAAGGTCCCCTGCCATCCCAGACAATGCACGATCATGTGGGCTTCGTTCCTCGGTGCTGGGCTGTGACGAGGAGGACTTCGATCTGGACCATGAAGGCCTTGAAAACAAACTTTTAGTGGTTAATTCTTCATATACACTATTAGAAAGCCCACTACCACCTCTGAAAATATCAGCATAGAATTCATCACTAGAAGATTTAGGGGTTGTGCCTCTATTACCCAAGTCATCTCTGCTTGAAGGGAGTTCAAAGACAGGAAAATCAGACCCCCAAAGACAGGGAGCTCAAATACTGGCAAAGAAGAATTTTCATACACAGGAAGCTCAAATACTGGCAAGCTGCTGGAGCCTGTATTCAAATTCAATTCCTGTTCAAATGCTCTGAACACTTCATCATATGGCCTTCTTTGAATTGGCGGCTTCTCTACTCTTTTTCTAGCAGAAATGCAATTAGGAGGGCCGCCAAAGACATCATTGTATTCCACAGGGTCGTATGGGTTTCTTTCCATGGGGTTGAACCTTTGTTTTTCAAGACAGATGTTGTCAAGGCTTTTAGCAGACCTTCTGGCATCGCGGGTATCAGGTCTAAGTCTTGTGGGTTCAGAATACTTGCCGATAGGCTTTGATGCATTCTTTCTGCGAACGATTCCGGCAGTATCTTCCATTTGGGTTCTATGAATTATTCAATTCCTGTGAATGTTACTTCAAACTGGGCAGGAATCAGAGCCGAAACTCAAGTGGGCATTTGTCAGTTGCAACATCTAAGGACTTAAAATGTACTTGAGGACTGTGGGTATTGAGGATGGATCCTTGTATACAATCTGCAATGAAAAAGTTCTTAAAGGGTTGTGGAATGCACTGAAAATGAGGTGGAATACAAGACTATATGCAGGTATGAATCGAGTACCGAGCAGGAATGTGTTAAATATAAGAAAGCTGCAAAATGTGCAGTCTGAGCAGAGCATATAGTAGATTTGTTTTTGAGGATCAAAGAACAATAGGTTTAGGTAGATTGTAGGCATGAAATTGAACCTTTGACACTGATAATTCATTGGACTAGTGTCCAAAAATAGGAACTTTTTAACTAGTGAAAGCTACAAGTCCATCCTGGTTTGGCATTGCAAGTTGGACAGGCAGTTGGCTATTTTAGCGAAGCGTCTTATGCTCCAACATAATGTCATCTCAATGTGTCATTCACCCTTTTCTTCCTCAATTTTTATGAGCAGTTGTTTTTATGGCTCAAACTTACATTGGTTTGTAGGGTCGGCTATAACATATAAACGTAAAGGGTGCTGTTATAATATAATGGTTGATTAGTTTTAAATTGCAGATGCTGCTTTTCTTTTTAAAAAATAGAAAATTAAAGTACTAGATCCAAAAAGTTTGGAGGTTTCTCATTCTGAAAACAAAATGTTGGAAGAGTTATTAATAATTATGATTCAAATATTTGGTGGATTGTGTAATTTGTTGTAGTTGGTATAATTGTATGTATCAATTTTCCAAATTTAGAAGAGCATAATCAGCCAATTAGTATTGCAAATGATAAAGAAAGGGGAAAGGGAAAGAAAACGGAAAGTTATTTCTTTTTTATTGTTGAAATCGATGGGAAATAGATCAAGAAGTGAGGAGAGAAGAGCATATCAAAAGTGAGAGGAGGAAGAGCACCACATGGAAAGATGGACAGTTTCAAGAGTAGGGCAAAAAGGGCATTTCCGTGTGTAAAATCCCAATTTGGATATTGTGTAACCAATAGGAAGCTTCATATAAGAATACACCATTCCAATAATTGGCATTTGGCTTTGGTGAGGGATTATCAAATATTACAAGTCATGTATTGGCAATGTGAGCCGAGGAACTACATTGACCGTTTAACATTAAGAGAATTTTTCAATGGAAGAGAAAGTTGCTTGAGTTATACAAATATATTGGTGTGGTGGAGGTTATAACCCATTGGTTATGCGAGTGCCAATCTTTCCATGGGGATGTAAGATTGGTAGTGATCTTAGAAAGGGTGTCGGGAGGAATTAATTGAATGAATGAAACATGGGATTGTTTGAGGGTAACATGCAACCCAAACATACAATAGAATAAATTCAAAGGAAGCTAATTATAAATATTTGGATCCAATATATCCTTGATTGAGATAATGCATATGTTTGCTTAGAAACGAGCTTTGTAAGGGTATGTTTGATATGATAGATTTTACTTGTATTCAATAATTTGTGTATTGGAACTCATCGATATATCATATTGTTTAACAAAAATAAACAAGTATAATTGTTACTAAATAAAGGTGGCCAATCGGTATTCACAATTGGAGGAGTTAAAATTGTTGTCAAACACATGATTGTACCAAACTAATATTATAAATAAAAAGCTTTAGTGCTTCTTTGAAGAATGTAGGACAAGTTTATACCTACCTTGCATGTGAGTTGGGCACTTTGGGGTCAAGATGAAGCTTACTAGGGTCTTAAAAAACAAATAAAGGGTTTTTAACATAACCATGTGAATGAACTAATATCGTGATTGTCCTAGAGTCATGGCCACAATCTCCTTTGAGAATTTTAATGATACTAAAGCCTTTGTTTGAGGGTCATCCACCTTAGAGTCTAAAATTGTAAAAGAGTTGGAGTGTAATGTCCCCTTCTCAAAACTAGTATGGAGAAGACCTTTAGCGTACTTTTTATTTCTCATAGGCATAAAGGGTGTGGTAAGGGAAAACATTTAACGGTTTAACTTAAGTTGTTGAAAAAGTAACGTTGAGTTATAGTTATAAAAAGACGACTTATGTTTTATTGTTAAAGGTGACTTTCTAATAAAGCAAAGTCAAACATCAAAATAGAAGTGGGACATCTCATTTGGGGATCTTTCCTCATGAAATGTACTATAAAAAGTTATAAAATAACATGAGGGGTCATTTGGAGCTCACTTTTGACTAAATCTCTCTTTCATTTTGACGAGTTAGCTTTGTGCTTTAACCTTTGTATTTGAGGACAAAAAACCCTCCTTCGCAATCTACTTTCGAGGGCAAAACCGATGCGCAGAGCAAGATAAGCACTTTGTATAAATCTTGTAAATGTGTCTTCAAAGTGATGGAATAAGGTCTTATGGGTCTTTAGAAGTTAGTGAATAATCATATTTGTTTATTCTAGGTCTATAGGAGTTAAACCTCATTTTCCCTCCAAAATGAGTAGTTTGAAAATTTGAATTTCTTAGCATGAGTTATAAGGATAATGGGCATATGTGAGAAGCCTAAAATATGTTGAAATGGTCATATGGTACTATTATTGTATTATGAATGTATTTACACCTCATATGTTAATATAAATCCACCTCTAGAAAATATCCCAACATAGATGGAGATAAAGACAACTTATCCTCTTAACAAACCCAAGATTTGATGGAGCTAAGTTTGGAAAATCAGTTTGGGTTTGATAGGAGAGAATCATCATTGGAAAAAAACCAAATAATCTATAAAAAAATGTGTGGAGGATGAGTAATTAGAGATATAGAACAACTGATGAAAATAGATTAGGAGGATAGATGTATGTAATCAAGGAAAAGAGCCAAGAAGGCTCTAAAGTATGTATGCAATCAAGAAGACATTATAAATGCATATAAGTTTTTGTTTCTTATATGTATGATCTTTTCATTAAGAATTTGGGAACATATAGGTGGTGTTCTTAAGTTTTTATGTTGTATTATTGATTAAAGATCTTTGTTCTTAAACTCTAGAGGTTCCACTTTGCATGAAAACTCTATACATATTCAACTAGTTGATCTCGTGTTTGAATGTAGTGTCAATTGCACATGATTTTATAGGCATGAACATATGTGGGAAGTGAAGTATGTTATATTGAGCTCTAGGCATGAAAATCAACAATGCAAATCTTGATTGTAGGTGTGCATTCTTAAGATACCATGTCCACTCAAATTGATAAAGAAGGAACTAGTGATAAGTGGTTGTAAATACATCCTCTCTTAAGCTCATTTATTGTTGATTAACATATATTCAGAGATTAAATTGTAGTGATAATTCATATGATCTTGCAATTACTCTCGATGTGTGTATCTCCGTCAATTTTCATGAAATTCTAGTGAAACCTTATTGTACCTGATTGGATATCCTCAAGTCTAGATCATTTAAAGGAAAAGCTGAAAAGAAGCAAGACATAGCTCATTCAATAAATTTTAGGCCTTGAAAATGAAAGACAAGAAAGATAAACTAAAATCTCTCCTATTGGGTTCTCGGAAACCCTAACCTAGGGCTTAGACCAAACTCATCATATATTTGTCATTATTGGGTCTCGAGGACTAATATTTGGAACCAACCATCTAGAGGTATTCCTCATTAAGATACAAAAATTTTCATAGTATTTCATGTATGCAGTGGGAAATATATTTATGAGAGTTTTGAAAAGAACAAGGTGAGTCCCTTTAGCCAGCCTAATTGGTCTTCATCTAAATGTGATCCGAGTAAAATTCCTTAATTATTGATATTTGAAACTTTTGACCTTCCTAAACATGATAAAGGGTATTCAAAATTATTGGTAGAGTTTGGAGAAACCAAATTCAAGGTAAGTTATACCTAATTTTGCCTTTAAACATGCTTAATAAGCAGAGCTAAAGGCATATTATAGATTAAGTGTAACAATTGCATGTTGATCAATATGATGGAAGGGAATTTGACATAAGATATTAAGAAATCACATATGTTACTAAAGCTTCACAAGAAGGATAACTATAGATATTCATTGTGACATTCCTCCTTTATTAGCTCAAGAGAGAAGAGTATAACAAATAGGAGGTTTTGTAATGAAATGCACTAAAGAGAATTAGGAGACCAAGAAGATATAAGGATTTGGACACCATAGAGGAAAGAGTGATGATATTGTAACACAAACAAGGAATGCTATTCCAGACATAATTGTTGTAGGTTTACAACTCATATTTAAGTTTTATGATCTTCAATGGAACTATGCAGGGAAGATGACAACAAGAATATGTAAGACTAGGGTGATGAGTGACATCACGATCAAATAGTGAGTGATGATAGTTAATAACAATGAAGGATCTCAAATAGTATCCTAAAACAATAAGAAGGGTACCTAAATATCATTTATGAAAGTGTAAAAGGTGGATAGTAGGAGTCTTACAAATCTTAATCTTTTTGTTGTTTTGCTAAATGGATGAAAAAGGACAATGAACTGCTAAGGAGTCACAAGACAATAGTGCATGCCATTTGGTTGGAAACATTAACCAAAGGTCCCAAGGACCTAATTCATTGATGAAATTCTCAAGATATATTTTGTTAATTCTAGATGGCATAACGTGGAAATAGCTCTAATATGACACTTGATTCAATATCAAACTTCTTCTTAGGATCTTAACCGCCTCAATGTTTCTTTTATTACTAGAGCAGATCTTGATAGTGAACATACAAAAAAATGTTTCAAGATGCATGGAATCCATCAAAAACCCTCTAGAGTGTATTCGGATTTGAGGATGAAAACACTTTAATCTTCAAGGGTGACTCCATATAGGAGTTGCATTTGGGCATCCATTCAAAGTTTTGCAATCTTAGATCTAATTTGGCAACCAGGACATCAACTAGGGAAAATTTCATATCGCTTTCTAGGATTTTATAGCTAAGGCATCACATTCAAGGTCAAATTTTGTGGTTATATAGATAGGGAATCAAAGAAACCAATTAGGACATGGAGTTTTGGGGTTTTTACCCTTATTTTGGGAAGATTCTAGGTTTGGGACGATCCCTTCCTAAGATTATCAGTAGCTTTGATTTGAAACGGGTTGGGTGTTAGGGTTTACACAGCCAAATTATGCCCTAAAGCACCATTTTTAGTTAGATGGAGCCATTCATTTGCAATTTTTTTCCAATAACAATCTCACTTGTACTTTTTTATTTATTTCTAATATGAAAATAAATATAAAAAGTCATATTTTATGTAAATCTAATCTTTTCAATCAAATCCATATTTTTGGAGGTGTTCTCAATGTTTTCCAATATTTGGGTAATTTTATTTTGAGGGTTTGTGTTAATAAATCAAAGAAATCAGACTGTCTTTGTATTACAAGGGTTTACTAAAGAAAATAATATTGTTAGTTTATCATAAGAGTGTAGTCTTTATTTATTTGGACACCAATGTTATGCACGTTGGCGCTTCGTTCATCAAGACCGAATGCTCACCCAAAGTGTGCGCAACTATCGAGTCCCTCCTTTGTTATGTCTACCAAAATGTTAGCATGCATAACCATAATTTTATTTAACCAAGTATTCATTCTTACAAGTTAATCAACTCATTCGACTATCTTGGAAACACATGTAATAAGGAAACATAGCAAATCAAACAATTACTAATATCGATTGCACCATAAGATCTCCATATTCAGACATATCAATGATTATAATCCATCCACAATCCATTATAACAAATGTATTACATAATATGCTAGATTTATTAAGGGACATATACTTGACAAATTAGCCCACCATTAAAAGTGAATACTATAGATTATGATGTGCAATTAAATAAGACACAAAAATAGCTTAAATAAATAGTGAATTATAGAGCTTAATGAGCAAGAGTTGAAAGAAAATAATAGAAAATAACAAGAGACAAATAACAACAGATTTAAGTGGAGAAAAATGAAGGAGAAAACTCCACTAATAAAGTACTATCTTTATTAAGAAATCAATAGCTTTAACCCAACCCTTCCACTTCGCTCCTCGATCTCATAGACACAATAATAGACCTTTGTCTCGCATTTTTAGTTTGCATTAATTAGCTTGATCTTGAATATTATCTTGATCAGATTAGATAGATCTCTTCAATCCCAATCCCGTGAGAGATCATCCTATATAAATAGGATGGGTGGTCAATCATTTCGTTCACTCTTTTAGCTATGAAGACCAACTAAGATTGTTAAAAATAATCTTTAAGACAAGGGGTTGTTTAAATGGTGGTCCACTAAATGGTATCCCCACTTGAAATTAACACCCCAACACTCCCCCTTAATCTTAAGTGGGGAAAAAAATAAAACATGCTAAATTTACCTTTTTTCTACAAAAGGATTTACATATCCTGAATCAAAAAACAATGATTCAGAAGCTAGTATGCAAACAAGGGAAATCAATGGATTTTCCCATACAAAAATTATTAAGACCATTTCTTTACATATGAAGACTTATATCAGATTATGGAGCCTTTTATAAACTAAGGCATACCCATAACTAAAGCTTCGTTGGGATTTACAAGTAACTTCACACATAGTGTGACACATTTACTTATTACAAAATGGAGGAAGTATTGGAAGTTTACAACAACCATTAAGAGTGGCATTGTCATGCACACTCCCCTTAATGAAAACTTTGATAGGCCCAACAAGGCACGAAAATTTCAAAACTTCACAGCACATAATGGCTTAGTGAAGATATTTGCAACTTGATCTTCAATAGAATATAACTTGAGATCAATATCACCATTCAGACTTTCTCTCGAATAAAGTGCATATGAACTTCAATATGCTTGGTCCTTTTTTTTATGCTAAATTGGATTTTTGACAAGAGCAATGTAACTCTGGTTTTATACATAAAGAGTAGTGCTCCCTTTGACGCCCATGTGCAGTTCATCCAATAGTCTTTTCAGCCACATAGCTTCCTTTCACTTCCATAACACTTCTATACTCTACCTTAGTAGAAGATATAGACATTGTTGGTTTCTTCTTGCTACTCCAAGTGATGGCACCTGCACCAAACTTGAAAATATATCCTAGAAGTAGACTTTCTATCTCGCAACATAACCAACATATGGTCGAGTCACAATAGCCAAATAAATGTGCATCATTAGAAGATGAATAAAAAAGACCATAATTAACTGTTCCTTTAACATATTTCAAAATTATTTTTTCCATTTTCCAATGATACTCATAAGGTTCTTGCATAAATCTTGAAACTACTCCTATTACATAAGAAATATCAGGTCTAGTAATAGTCAAATAAATTAGACTACCAACTAGTTGTCTATACAGAGTAGGATCAAATTTAGCACAAGTTAGTTTAGGATCTAGTTTAACACCAACTTCAATAGGAATGGAAACAAGCTTTACAGTCAATCATGTTAAATATTCTAAGAAAATTCACAACATACTGAGATTGAGATGTAACAATAGACTTATGATCTTGAAAAATAACCATGCCAAGAAAATGATTTAATAAACCTAAATTAGTCATTTCAAAATGTTGTTTTAACTTTTCTTTGATCTTAACAATTAGATTTCTATCACTGCTAGTAATCAAAAGATCATCAACATAAAGAACAATAATGATAATATGATTGTTTTCAAATTTACCAAACAATTAATTGTCAGAACAATAGTTAGAGAAACCAAGATCTTGAAAGAAACTATTAATTTTAGCATACTAAGCTCTAGGAGCTTTTTTAAGACCATACAAAGACTTTTTCAGCTTACAAACATAAATTTCCTTACCAAGTTCTTCAAAACCTTTAGGTGACTCATGTAGATTTCTTCTTTTAAGTCACCATTAAAAAGGCATTTTTGACATCCATTTGGTGAATTTCCCAACCATATTGGGCAGCCAAAGCAAGAAGAACTCTAATAGTGCTCATCTTAGCTACAAGAGAAAAAGTCTCAACATAGTCAAGACTAGGTTTTTGAGTGAAACCACAAGCTACCAACCTTGCCTTGAACTTGTCAATTTCTCCTACAAAGTTATATTTGATCTTATACAACCACCTGGATCCTACAATGTTTCTCTTAAAAGGAGGAGGGACTAGTTCCCAAGTATTATTCTTGATTAAAAATTGTATTCATCTTTCATAGCCTGAATCCATCTATCATCTTGATAGGATTCTTCAAAATATTGTGGTTCAACCTCATAGAGGGTCATCAAGGCATGATAAGTATGTTGACTTCTAGTTAGCTTTCTAAGACTATCAGGTTGAGAGTTTTGAACAATAATTTGAGCCCATTTAGGAACCTTGTGATGTAAGATATCTTGAGATGATTCCCCTCAATCTCCATCATGTCTAGATCAAGATAATCAACCTCTTGAACTTTTATTTCCATAATGTTAGGAGAAGGATTATCAAGCTCTATCTCAGGAGAAACAGAAGAGGGTTCATGAGAAGCATCACAAAATGTCTTTTCTAAGACTTGAACATTTCTATTTTTATACAATGTCATGCTTGAAAGGATCATAAACTCTCAACCTTTAGTTCTACAACCATAACCAACAAAAATACAAGAAAAGGAGGTTGGATCAAGATTCTTCCTTTTGTCTTTTGGAATGAAGATAGAAGCAAGACTACCAAATATTCTTAAGTGAGAAATATTTGGTTTTTATTTTTCCATACTTCATGAGGAGTAGCTTGATGAAGAGCTTTAGTAGGCACTCTATTAAGAATATAGACAACAATATTCATAGCTTCATCCCATAGAAACTTAGGCACATTAGAAGCATGAATCATAGTTCTAGCCATTTCTAAGACAGCCATATTCTTTCTTTTCTACAATGCCATTTTGTTTTGGTGAAAAGGAGTATTCAACTCTCTTTGAATCCCACATGACACACAAAACTCATCAAACATTTTTCTAACATATTCACCTCCATTATCAGTCTAATTCTTTTAATTTTCATATTATAAGCATTTTCAACTAAAGCTTTAAATTCCTGAAACTTAGACAAGACATCAGACTTCTTCTTAATAAAATAAGACCAAGTCATTCTAGAGAAATCATCAATAAAAAACAACATACAAAGCACCATTGAGAGAAGGAACCTCAAGTGGACCTCTTACATCACTATGAATCAGCTCTAATCTGAGAAGAATGGGATCATGATGCTTGTGAAATGGTTTAACATGTTGCTTACCACATAGGCAACTTTCACATGTTTCATGATTTGATTTTATCTTTGGAAGACCAACAAAAAGATTCAATCTAGACATTTCATACAAGCTTTTGAAATTTACATGACCAAGTATTTCATGCCAAAGTTGAATATCATTTCTAGAAGAAGAAGAAAACAAGACTCAGACACAAACCATCAAATATATACAAGCCATTTTTCTGAATACCAAAAGCAATAACATTACTAAACTTATCTTTTACATACCACTTATCTTGCAATAAAACAACTTTACAATTTTCTTTAGTTAGTTGAGAGCAAGAAAAAGATTATTTTTCAATTGAGGAACATACAAGACATTCCTAATTACACCATTTGACAACTTAACATTCCCACAAGCTTCAGATCTAATAATGGAGTTGTCTCCTAGATAGATATTTTCCTCACAATTTACAACATCTGAGAGGATACTAGGAGTACAAGTCATGTTCCTAGAGGCACCACTATCAATAATCCATTCATTATCATTTGAAGTGAAAGAGTAGTATACAGGGCAATAAACTACTCAACAACATTTGCATGATTTTGCTTGATCTTTCTTTTGATTTTGAGGCATATTATTTCTAGCATTCTTGACTGACTTGTTAGTTTTACTCTATAATCAGATTCTTTATGCCCAAATTTTCCACATTTGTTGCAAGTTCCATTAAACTTGACTTTAAAATTTTGATTGTTTTTAGCAAAATTAGGCTTAGGATTTTCTTTAAATCTAGATCGATGTTAGACTTTTGATTAGGATTGTTATTAAACTTGTTTTTAAGTTGCCTTATGATTTTGAGAGAACAAGGCTTGAGAATAAAGTCTCTTTTGAATCAAAATTCTCCATTACTCACTCTTCTTGAATCAACAAAGAAGACAAAGTGTCTAAATCAAGTAGATCATTCTCATTCTAATACTTAGAATTAAGAATAGAGATATAATTTCTAAAATTTTCATGAATATTTATTTGAATTATGAAATATAAAAGCTTATCTTGAAACAATTCACAATTACAACCATCTAATTGAGCTTTAATGTTCTTAATTTTAGCTAAATAATTCACAATTTTCTCATCCCCTTTCATAGGAGTTGTGAACAACTCTAAAACTAGCTTAATTATCTTAGACAATCTACTACCTTCATGCATAGTTTCTAATTGCTTCCAAGCATCTACAGGTGAGTCCATATGACCTATATGCATTAAAAATTCATCTTTAATGCTTTGTAAAAGGATGGACAGAGCTTCTGAGATCTCTGAGAAAAAGAACTAAGGTTTTCAAGGGTAGCTTGTCTCCATGTGGGACATTTTTCTATACTAGTCACAAGATCCCAAAGCTTTCTAGCCATAAAACAAGCTTTTAAATGCACTCTCCAGATGTTATAATTTGTTCCATTTAATAATCTGAGACTTTTATAAAAAAACTAGAGAACTAGCCATTTTAATGCTCAGATGGCGAATGGAGACAAATTCAGCTAAAAAACAAGTCAAGGAAGCCAAATAGAAGAAAAAAACTAGTTACATATCCCTTTTTTAGTTATATGCTGTAAAAATTAGCAAAAACTGAAATAAATCCGCATGAAAGGCCACAGAGAAAAAGATCTAAGCTTTCCAAATTTTAGAATCATGAGAGAAGAACTTAAGGAACTTAGAAAACGAAACAAAGGAAATTTGAAACCCACGGGATAAAGCAAAATTGATATCCGTGGAACAAAGGAAAATAGAGATCCATGGGATAAAGTAAAAATTGAAACCCACGTATAAAGAAAAGAATTAAAGTACACTCGCATCAAAAGGCTATATGAAATAATTTAAACATCTGACACGAAAAAGATATAACATGTTACTTTTCTATTAGCTCACACGTTCAAGTCAAACAAGTAGAAGACTAATTAATAAAAAATAGACAACAAACCGTATACATGTGTCTTTAATTAATTGGTTCACTTCTTCGCACTCTAACACAATGTGAAAAAAGTCTTAGTCAAACAAAGCCACTTGTTGAAAATCTAATGGCTAAAGAATAAACACTTAGTGATTTTCCACCAAACTTTAAATAATTTTCTTTGGGTGGACTTAAAATCCACAAAATAAGCCAAACTTTAAAATAAAGTTCGGGTTTGAAATCTAAAGACAAGTGTCACAATCTAAGTGGCTAAGCCAAAGCAAAGAATGACACCTTAACACTTGTGAAGACTGACACAATCAGAATATATATGTGTCAAAAAATAATTGGTTTGCACTTATTAGTGCTTACAAAAATGACTAAGATAAAACTAATGATATGTGGAGCCTTTTAAATGGCTCAAATTTTCGCAAATGTCAAAAATAGATAAAAAAGGAAAAATGTGAAAAGGTGGAAAATTTCTATTGGATAGCCGTACACAAAGATTAAAAACAACAAAAATGTGAAATGCAAAGGCACACGAGCAATTCTATTGGCTCAACCTTTGCATATGACAAAAGCTAAAAGAAAAAATGCATAACACATGAAATACTTGGAGCAAATATATTAGTTCATATTTCACAAGAACTGACAAAGCTACAAACGAATGACAAAACAAAATATGGAGCAATCTTATTGGCTCAGATTTCACAAATGACATAGGGAAGCTAAACCAAGTCTGAAAATGTGAAGACACATGGAAATCCCTTATTGGCTATTCAAAAATGAATAAAAATCAATAAAGAGCAAAGCCGATTTAGATGGCACAAATAGATTGGATTGCTTCACAAAGTTAGAAAGTCAAAGAAAATTAAAATATCTAAGCAAAAAGATGACAAATTGAAGCCACTTGGCACTCTATGAGTGGATTTGGCTTTGCAAACATGAAAAAAAGAACAACGAAGCTATTTGGAGCAATTTTATTAGTCTAAGCTTCACAAAACTGATAGGATCAAAATAAAAATGACAAAGTGAAGCTAGATGACGAAAAATGATTGGATCGGGCTTTGCAAAAGGAATATCTAGCAAAAAAAGATTTATAAAGATGGGGCGGATTTAAATGCATGAACTAACTAGATCTAAGGAAATCCTTCAGATCCACAAAAATATAGCCCTAATGGCTATAAACGATGCAAAAACTTAAAAACAACACGTAGATGGAAAATTTAAACTGCAAATGATCAAAATCATTCGTAGAGGCACATATCTAAGCAAACAAACACTCAAACAAGATCTAAACAACCATTTGATCAATATTATAAAATATAGGTTAAATTGAAAATAACCTAAACTTTTAGGGTTTCTAAAATTTTAGGGTTTCATAAACTTCAAGCATCTTCAAGCTTCTGCTCAAATTAAAAGCTTCCAAATCAACCCGCACATGCATAATGGTCAACTCTGATACCATGTTAGATTTATTAAGGGAAATATAATTGACAAATTACAGTTCCACCATTAAAAAGCGAAGACTATAGATTATGATGTGCAATTAAATAAGACAAAAAATAATTTAAATAAATAGTGAATTATAGAGATTAATGAGCAAGAGTTGAAAGCAAATAATAGACAAGAACAAGAGATAGATAATAAAATATTTAAGTGGAGAAACCCGAAGGAAAAAACTCCACTGATAAAACACTATCTTTATTAAGAATTCAATAGCTTTAACTGACACTTCCACTTCACTCCTTGGTCTCATAAACACAATAACAAACTTTTGTCTCATAGTTTTAGTTCACATTAATTAGCTTGAGCTTGAATATTAGTTTGATCAGCTTAGATAGATATCATCAATCCCAATCTCATGAGGGATCATCCTATATAAATAGGATGGGTGGTCGGTCATACCATTCCACTCTTTTAGCTATGAAGACCGACTAAGATTATTAAAAATAATCTTTAAGACAAGGGGTTGTTTAAGTGGTGGTCCACCAAATGGTATCCCCACTTGACATTAATCCTAATAATAGGCGTGCAAAAAAAAATAGAGTATATGCATGCTTTTCCATAATAGCTAATAATAGATTATCCTATAAATAAACCTTGATTTAATCTTATTAATAGCCTCCATGTGTGTGCTTGATCTGCATGTTCATTCTCCAAAAATAGCCTTTACTTGGCCGCCAAGTCATCATGCTTTATCTTTTTTTTGGTTGGCACTCCATCTTGATTTTCTATTTTTAGCCCGTGATCAACAAAATCGGCTAAGTCCTAGATTCTTTCTACTTGGGCACAAACCTCATGCACATTATTTCCACCTTTCTCGTGCGCGCATCCACGCCTCCTTGCACGCCTCAATCTTCTCGCACGTTCTTCAAACTTAGGCATTTCGTCCGCTCAACATTACCCCACACTAGGTATGTTGTCTATCCTCGACAACACCAATCAAATAATATCCATGAAAGAATAAAGAATGTGAACACAAAGAATAAGGAAGAAAGAATAAAAGAATCTTGGTAAGTCGATTTTCACTCCTCAATCGGCTGCATGATAGTTCAGGGAACTCCTTATTGAGGGTACTTTCCAGCCTCAACCCACTCAACATACATTTGGTAGCTATATTCAGGACCAAACCAACTTCCTCCACCATCTCCTCAAGGGTCATGTCTTCACCCTTATGCTTCAATTCCCTTATTACTTTAGATAGACTCGAGATCAATCCTTCCAAGTTATCCATCTTGGCGGGCGAGGGATCCTAGCTCCTTAATCATGTTTTCATATGTGTCCCTTACTATCTTTAAGGTGTCTCACTTCTGCGTGATCTCGGCCAAGAGTTCCTCTCGCCCAAGCTTCCCTTCCTTCTTCGCATGACCTTCGCACTTACCACATATGCCTCATCATGTGTGGTGTATGCTTTAAGAATGGGTTCAAGGTTTTGACAATGGTCAAATATCCATCTCACCTTCTTCAAAGCATCTTTTATTGTGTACAACATGACCTCATATTCCCTAATTTTACATGCTATAATCTTCTTATTCTTCTCCCTCTCAACTCGCTATATATCCTTCACTTGGCCATTACACACTTGATGTCTCCTGTAATAACATATGCACAAAATCCTTCAAGAAATGAAATGTTGAGGGATAGTTTTCCTTGGGTTTCTCTTCAAAACACAGGGCGCACCTCCAAAATCTCTTCTGTAATATGTTCTATCATGTCCAAGAAAGCCTTTGTGCACTTCTATGCTTTCTCTTTCTCCTTGGTTAGCCATTGGACTTCCTGTGCTTTATCCTTTTCTTTCCTCCACACGTTGCAGTCGTAACCTTCTAGTATACAAACTAATTCCAAGCCACAAGATTTCTTGTGTGCTCTTCCCTGTGCCGCTACACATCTTTCCTCTACACTTTTTACTAAGTAGTCCATCCCGTTGATGCCTACCTCACATTACACTACATGACCTTTTCCCTTACATGGTGTTCATTTCGAGCAATTCTTTATGAGCACCATCATTCTTCTCAACACCTGTAACACCTTTCTTTTGTGTGCATATTTCAAAGAGCATCCTAGCTTCACACCTTCACCAATGTACCTATATCCACTTTCCGAGCATGTTAGTCTACCAATGGATCTCTTTTTGTGCACTTGCACCTGGTTCACCCCACACTAAAAGTATGTCCGAGGTCCTCTGCACATGAACTCAATAAATAGTAATTAGCTTCCTATGTGCAAGCACACTTATTATAACAAAACAAGGAAATTAAATAACTGAAATGCAAAAACAAAACATGAAAGGGAAACCTAATCTAAATGACAATATTGCCTTATTACAAACACCAAGAATCTTATTTATAGTAGGGATTCAACCTACTCCCATTGAAGTAATCGGGAAACATGGTGCCATCCAATGCCTGCAATTGACATGTGCCTGATTCAAGTATCTTGGTTACTACAAAAGGTCCCAACCAATGCACCTTCAATTTCCCTAGATGACACACGAACTTGGAGTCATAGAGAAGGACCATCTTACCAATTTCTACAAATGTATTATTATTAATGTGCCTATCATGCCATGTTTTTGTATTGCTTCTTAGTCTGCATTGGCTATAACGTGTAATGGTGCACCTCTCATCTAATTGCATTAGTTTCTCAATGCACTCCTAAATAGCTTTCTTATAAGCTAATCCACTGTGCGTGGAATACACAAGGATGGTAACATAAATTCAATTGATAACATAGCTTCTGTGCAAACACCAACTGAAAGGGTGTGGCCTTGTTCAATATTTTATATGTGGTCCTGTAAGCCTAAATTACGCTGATACTTTATCATCCCAATCCTTTCTTCCAACATCACAAATATTTGTAAGAGTTTGTCCCAAAATCTTGTTGAAAGCTTCTACAAAGTACCATTAGCTTAAGGGTGATAAGGATGTGGTTTTATGGTGCACCACCATAAACTCTACCAATAGAATTTTGATTGTCTCATTTAAGAAATGAGTTCCTCTATCACTAGTCAAGTTTAACGGAAAACCATACATGTTAATAATGTTCTCCCATAGGAATCTTATTATTATGGTTTAAGTGAAATATTTTGTAGGTGCGGCCTCTACCCACCGTGTCAACTAATCAATACAAGTAATAATGTAACACTCCAGTCTTGCGTGCGGATGGTGCAATAGGCCCTACAAAGTTAATAGTCCACTTCTCAAAAGGCTCCACTATTGTAATCGGTCTAAGTGGCATTTCATCTTTATTGGTGAGCTTCCTAATACGTTGGCAATGATCACCAACTTTCAAAAATGCCTTAACATCCTTGTACAAAGTTTCCCACCAAAGACCAACCATAAGGATCTTGTATGCAATCGCATCTCCTACATAATGCCCTTCTCGCTTTATTCCACCATGCGCTTCTTCCATAATGGCTTCATGCTTATGTATAAGTACACACCGACATAAGATCTCATCTCGGTCCATTTAACATAAGTCTTCTCTAATTAACTAATAAGGCGATGTGTGTTTAGTGAGATTCTTTTCTCTAATTCCTTCATTCCTTCAAGTGCTAACCCAAGACACAAAAACATTTTATATCCTCCAAATTTGTAGGCATGTGGTTCAACGTAGACAACTCCGCATTAGGCATTACGTCCTCAATACTCGCACGTCCTTACTAGAATTGATCCTTGACAAATGATCGTGCCATGAATTAATCTTTCTTGGTTTTACAAATGTAAAATAAAACTCTTGAAAGGTAAGTATTGACTAAAAAATATGCCCTTGCAAAATAGGCTTGTTGACCAAATATTTCAATGCCATATGATCTATATAAAAGATAAACGGAGTAGCCAATAAGTATTGTCGAAAATTATGAAGTGTGTAAATCATGGAAAATGCTTCGCACTCAGTGGTAGTGTAATTTTTCTCTCTTTGGTGTAAAATTCCTACTGCAAAGCATATGGGGTGATCCACATTTCCATCTCCAAGTTGCATTAATACGTACAATATTCATACCATAATCATCAATATGTACATGAAAGGGTTTGTTCTAAGAAGGAAAGTGCAAGATTAGTCCAAAAAGTAGTAGGCCTCTCCTTTAATGTCTCAAACACATGTTGTTGTGCATCACCCCAATAAACCCTTCATTTTTCTTTAAACAAATCTTCCAGGTGCAAAAATCTTCACATATCCCTTAATAAATTTTATATAGTAGCCCGTATGACCCAAGAACTTGTGTACTTCACTTTGATTGGTAGGCTCTTCTAACCCCAAAATGACTACAACCTTCGTAGGATCCACTAATAATCCTTCTTTACAAATTATATGTCCAAGAAAGGTGCCAAAAGGTGTATCAAAAATACACTTCTTGATGTTAAGAGAAATTCTCAATTGCCTGCATCTCTCAAACATGAGCCTTAGGTTATCATAGTGATCCTTGACAAGCCCATAAATAGTCCAATCATCAAGGTAAACTTACAAAAACTTGTGAATAAAGTCTTGAAAGGACTTAACAACAATGAGTGAGAATATCATTAGAGCATTCTTCAAACCAAAAGGCATAACAATATATGTAAAGTTTCCCCATTCTATAGTGAAAGTGGTCTTTTCCTAGTCCTCGACACAATGCACACGATGATAGATCGAAAATCCATCTCGCAAAAATAAATTTTACACCCTGCAACTCCCTCAAGGATTTATTCTATGAATGGGGTGGGAAAATGATCTATGACACATGTGGCATTAAGTTCTCTATAGTCTACAAAGATCCTAATCTGCCCATCCTTCTTGATTCTTATAACCATGGGGCTAACCCCTTCATATTCCTCAATTAGTTTAATGATTCCAGACTTGAGAATTTTATCATTTTCCTCCTTTAATTTTGCACTCGGAGTTCGAGTTCATCCTATAAGGCCTCTTTCGAACTAGGCGTGTAACTTCTTTTAGATTAATTTTATTTATCTCAATGAGGGGTGCACTCCTTTCAACTCATGGTAACTATATGAAATAAAATCAACATGTGATCTTCTTCGCACTCAACTTCCCGAGGTCGTGTCGGGATAACCGGTGTAGAATGGAAATGGATGTGAGTGTGGTAGCGATGAACAAGCTAACAAGGAAAACCTATGTCTTCAACACACAATATTGGGATTTCTAAGTCTAAGACAAAGAAATTCATCCTAAGATGAAGTCGTGTAATGGAATGGTCGGATATAATAGCTACTCGGAGGCTCCAATCGATATCGAGCTCTACCGAGATTTTGTCTACTAGTTTTGGAACATGTGGAAAGTGACTGCGGATGCCTCATATAGATTTCCAGACAAGGTCATGGAAGTGAGAATGAGAGGCATAATGGAGGTATAGAGTCTATGGGAGGTTTTCCGGTCTAGTCTTAAAAGCCTCGGCTGATCGGTTGTTATGTTAAACACCGAAAGTTGTGTAACTATGTCGGAGTGGAAGTGTCTTGATGATCTAAATACGAGTTCACATAAAATAGTGTCAATTTTTAATTGGTCGGCGAGCCCGATTGGGTTGTGGGACATGGGGATCAACTTTTCTAAGGTAGGGTCATTTGGTATGATTTGCATAACATTGGATCATTCCCCAAGCTGTGGGACTTGCAAATGGGAATGATCCTCCAGAGAAGGCTGGTTCCTCTTCCTAATCCTAGCACTAAACTACTTCTAAGGAAGGAAATGTGACTATATACTCCTAATCTAACAATTCCAAGGGACCAAGGAGAGAGAGCATGAAAATAAAGAAATCCTACACTACAGAGGTGATAGCACCAAGAAAAGGGAACGAGATATTCTATTGAGGGAGAAAGAAACAGAGAAAATGGAGATGAGGGAGGTCAGACAAAAGTGACACGACCTAGATCTTCAAATTCGCCATTAAACTCCATGAAACACAACATCCTGCACCTGCAAACATGAAATACATGCACAGAAAAACAATTCTAGAAGGGAGAGGCACGGAGAAACAACAAAATGATGCAAAGGGTTGAAGAACACCACAAAAACATGTTTTATTGCTCTAGAAGGTGCATAGACCATTACATTTTTGGAATAGAGGCACAAATACATTTTTCCAGGCATGGGAGAAGGTTTGTTGCTCAAAAATGGAATCGAGAAACAAATTTGACAGAGTTTCTCTATGCCCAAAATGTCTCTCCTTTTCAAAATGAGAAGTGTTACAATATATAGAAAGAATAAGAGAGAGAGAAGAGGGAAAAAAATCAAATCCTACTTCAACCACCCCAAGATATGCATCGAATCCCACTTTGAAAGCTCAACCACTGAATATCAATGCCTTCTGTAAATTCACCCACAATATGTCACTTCTGGTTTCCCAGTGGATTGAATCGAATCAAATCTGGTAGTTGAAGAGATTGGATTCTGCGTTAATGGCCTGGAAGACTCTTCTTCATTTTTTACCTACCAGGGGCCTAAAAATGATTTTTAATCCTTTCATGGCATAGAGGATGTCGAGACGCTTCCAACGGTGTCAGATTCACAATATTTTGAGCCCTGAGTCGAAAGATATGCCCCTTTGAAGTTTGTATCGGGTCCGTATACGGAAGGGAGGGGAAAACAACTTGAAAAATGGGTCCCCTTTGATATGGGACACGTGGTAGTCAAATTAGAGCAAAAATCAGGCTCACGGGTCCGTAATTTATCTTTTCCCCTTTTCGTGAAACACAAAACTCAGAAAACCCCCATGGCCCCAAAGCTCCGCCTTTTGACTCTTTGTGACCATTTCACCCTACCTTCATTTCATCTTGAGACACGTGGAGATGTGACGCTTGTTTGAGCTTCTCTTTTTTCTTACACAAGGTCGTTTAAACTTTTACAGGCCCCACCATTCCATTGTAGAGTCTCCCTGTAACCTTGTTTGTCATCTTAGAATGTGAGCTCATGGGTCTGAGTCATTTCCTTCATAATTTCCTTATGTGCAGGAGTTGTCTTGACCAAATTTTCCGGGGGGATGAATTTGGGATAACAATTTGGCGACTCAGGGACATCTGCCTGCTAGATGAAGAGACTAGTGGCCTTAGAGCATCCATTGGGCATGGAGTCAAGAATGATGGCTTGACACTGATCCTTCTTATAAAATGGACTCCCTGACTCCCTACACTTTTTTGACCTCTGAATCACTTGGAAACCCACTGAAACTTAAAGTTGAACTTCACCAAAAGCCAACTAAATGCACTATGCAAGAGCAATACAACAACACCAAAAACTATGTACAAACTGAAAATCATACATGCTCCAAATGGAACATGTAGAGTGTGTAAAAGAACTTCTTCTACTGAAAACAAACCTACCTACTCTACTCTAACCAAGAGCAAAGGGAACTCAAACAAAACCTACAACTAGCAGGGAGAAATAGCTTCCCTTCCTCAAAAATGGCAGCCATGCAACTGATTTGGCATTGAACATGGCTGGTTGGATGAGTGAAAAACTAACTACAAGTTGTTCTTCCACCCAAATCACCAAAGTATCAACTGAAGACAAAACCAATACCTCTTTTAGTTGCTCTGCATTTGGATTGAAGAGGTATGACAGCTGATCCTTGGTGCTTTGTAGCTCATCCTCATGCCCTGAAGTAGGCATGACTGGTTTTGGTTTCTCCTTTGGCTCTAATGAAGCCAAGTACTTGATTGGGCATGGTCTGATCCTTTGGATGTGCCCATTTCTCTGAAATTCAACTCCAAAAATGGAGTCTTCTTGTGGACCTTCTTGAGTGGATGGTGTGAGGGAGATGATGACATCCTCCTGCCTTTTCTCTTCCTCCTCCTTTGAAGAACATGGAAGATCAAGATCTTCCAACCTTGGTTCTAGAGGGCCATTGTGAGATGCAGGTTGTTGTCCTTGGATGTTCTCCTTCATGGTAGCAAGTTCGTGTGCTTGGAAGGTTGAAGATGGAGGAAAAAATGATGTTATCTCCTCAGGCTCCTCTTCATTAAAGCAATCTTCCAAGTCTGACAGAGTAGTCTGCCTCCTTGTTGTCTGTTGCATGTGCTCTACCTCCTCCATGGTGCCTTCCTGATCTGCAACTTGATCACCATGGCTCCCTTCACTTTCAAACATGAAGTTTGAAAGATCAAACTCTTCTTCAACATCAGAGCTTGAAGGGGATGAAGTGGGAGGAAGAACTAAAGGTTCTTTTGTAGCTTGCTCCACACTTGGGGCCTCTGAAACTATATGGTCCTCCTCCTCTACTACAAATTCAAACTCAGCCACCATTGGCTCTTCAACCTTGACCTCCTCTATTGGCTTGACCATCAAGGGAATCTTTGTAAACCCAAATTTAGCAACCCAACTCATCAGATTGTTTGTTATTTCTTTTTGTTGGGCTCCTCTTCTTGTTGTTCTTGATTGGATTCTTGAGTATCTTCCCAACATGGACTTGGGAAAGTAAGAGGAGTGGCAAGGTTGGGGTTCAACCAGCTTTGCAATTGTTTGTGGTGGGGAGGGAGGTGGAACTTCTTGTTTGTTTGGAGGGGATGACTGTTTGGAAGGGAAAAGGGTAGAAGAACTGAAATGGGATGGTAGACTAGGGGATGGAGAAATGGATTTCACACTTGGGGTAGCATACAATGGGAAGCTTGGAAATTGAAGCTCAAATTGAGATGGTGCTGCTTGAGGAGTGGAGAGAAAATTACCAGATAATGGTGTAGGATTTACCCATTGACAAGGTTGCTGACACCAAATTCATAGGCCTCGATCTCCTCAGTCCATTGTGCAAGTTGGGGCAAGCATTTCAACCATGAAGTCTAGCTTCTCTTGAGGGTTGTAATGTCTTGGAAAGGGCCTTCCCATGGACAAGGTGCCTTGCAACCAATCTTGAATGCCTTCATTTGTGTTATGCCCCTTGACTGAACCATGCCAACCTCCATTTTTTGAATCTTCTCCAGTAGACCAACATCCTCTACATAACTATTACCATCATATGCATCCCCTTTTCCTTGATAAGCTTCATAGTCAAACTAGTTTTGACACTACTCATATGGGTAAGCATAATGGTCCTAGATCTGATTATAATATTGATCTGGAGGAGTTGGGAAATACATTGGAGGTGGATTGTATTGTTGTAAGTGTGAGTTTCATGAAGGGAATGAAGTCATGATTACACAACCTCATGGAATGGGAGAAAATGAAAGAGATGGAAGAAGAAAATGGATGAAATGAGTGGAAATGGATGGAAAAGGTCGAAACTCAGAGAATGGGTTTTTGACTAGATGGAGTCACCAGATGTGCTGAAAGTGCCTCCAAAGGCTGAAATCTTCACCAAGAGCACATCGAACTTGATGAAGTGAAGTGGTAAGGTGCTTCAAACCTGTCCCACCAGGGCGTGCAAAAAATTGTTAGTGTGAAATCACAACACCCCCAAATGAGTTATGGATATGCTTTTCTAAGGTAGGGTCATTTGGTGTGATTTGCATAACATTGGATCATTCCCCAAGCTGTGGGACTTACAAATGGGAATGATCCTCCAGAGAAGGTTGGTTCCTCTTCCTAATCCTAGCACTAAACTACTTCTAAGGAAGGAAATGTGACTATCTACTCCTAATCTAACAATTCCAAGGGACCAAGGAGAGAGAGAGCATGAAAATAAAGAAATCCTACACTACAGAGGTGATAGCACCGAGAAAAGGGAATGAGATATTCTATTGAGGGAGAAAGAAACAGAGAAAATGGAGATGAGGGAGGTCAGACAGAAGTGACAGAGGCCCAGATCTTCAAATTCACCATTAAACTCCATGAAACACAACATCCTACACCTACAAATGTGAAATACATGCACAGAAAAACAAATATGGAAGGGAGAGGCACGAAGAAACAACAAAATGATGCAAAGGGTTGAAGAACACCACAAAACACATATTTTATTACTCTAGAAGGTGCACAGACCATTACATTTCTGGAATAGAGGCACAAATACATTTTTCAGGCATGGGAGAAGGTTTCGTTGCTCAAAAATGGTGTCGAGAAACAAATTTGACAGAGTTTCTCTATGCCCAGAATGTCTCTCCTTTTCAAAATGAGAAGTGTTACAATATATAGAAAGAATAAGAGAGAGAGAAGAGGAAAAAAATTGAATCTTGCTTCAACCACCCCGAGATATGCATCGAATCCCACTTTGAAAGCTCAACCACTAAATATCAATGCCTTCTGTAAATTCACCCACAATATGTCACTTCTAGTTTCCCGGTGATTGAATCGAATTAGATCTGGTAGTTGAAGAGATTGGATTCTGCGTTAATGGCCTAGAAGACTCTTCTTCATTTTTACCTACCAGGGCCTGAAAAATGATTTTTAATCCTTTCATGGCATAGAGGACATCGAGATGCTTCCAACGGTGTCAGATTTGTAATATTTCAAGCCCTGAGTCGAAAGATATGCCCCTTCGAAGTTTGTATCGGGTCCGTATAGGAGGGCGGGAAAACAACTTGAAAAATGGGTCCCCTTTGATATGGGACACGTGGCAGTCAGATTAGAGAAAAAATCGGGCTCGCGGGTCCATAATTTATCTTTTCCCCTTTTCGCGAAACACAAAACTCAGAAAACCCCGCGGCCTCGAAGCTCCGCCTTTTGACTCTGCTTGACCATTTCCCCTGCCTTCGTTTCATCCTGAGACACGTGGAGATGTGGCACTTGTTTGAGCTTCTCTTTTTTCTCACACAGGGTCGTTTAAACTTTCACAGGCCCCGCCATTCCATTGTAGAGTCTCCTGTAACCTTGTTTGTCGTCCTGGAATGTGAGCTCGTGGGTCTGAGTTTTTCCTTCATAATTTCCTTATGTGCAGGAGTTGTCTTGACCAAATTTTCCGGGGCGAATTTGGGATAACATTTACCTTAGCTCATGTTCACCTAGGTACTTTATTTACCTTTATTGTATTTATCCTCACCCACTTATGTGTGTGCATATTTCTTTTTATTTATTTAGATATTAGGGGGATATTATCTAGTTGTTAAGTATAGTTCTTTCCTTGATCTATGGTATTGACTAGATCCTTGATGTCTAGTTCTCTCCTAAATCTATGGACTTAACTAGTTCTTTAATGACTATTTCTTTTCATGATTTATGGCTTGATCTATGACCTTGGTGGTTCTTAGATTGTTATTCCTTGCCTATATAAGCAAGGCCCATTCTCATTGTATTTCATTGAGTTCCATAATAATATATGATATTATTGCTAATTTGTTTCGCAAAGGTTTTATGTAAAGTTATTATAGTGAATTGCTTTCATCTTATTAATCGTGGTGTTTGATTAGCATCTATGTTCTTGGCTTGGTAGATCTGGTTATCAGCTTGATCAATTGCAATGTTTAATGTGTTTAATTGTTTTATCTTCTCATAATACCTAGCAGGTGTGCATAAAACTAACAAGCGTAAACCCATATCAATGTCGGTCAACAACTCAGGCCCATTGGGTTGTGGGACCAATGGATCACAACTGAACGTTTTCTCTTGTTGTGGACCTTTGATGGTCATGCAAAATGAATTGAATTGATCTTGATAAAGCAAACTAACTATCAAAGGAAATTTAAACTATGTTTTTGGTATTTTCATAGTATATCTAAACAAAACAATGGAAGCAAACTAATCTAGCAAAAGTAAATTTTTTTATCTTTTCGGGATTTTAAACAATGCTTCTAATCTAATAAACGAAATTAAATACAAATAATCAGCTGGTTGTAGTTAATTACTTGTGCAAGTATGTGAATCTAGATCTAAAACAATTGAACTAATTTAATCAAAACCCTTTTAACCCTACCTCAGAGGTAGAGAACAAATCATAACTCTAGAAGAGATATTGTTCCCCACTACTTCCCTAGTAATGTCAAAGAGAAAGCTTTCTAATGATTTTATCTATTTGTAATTTCTTGATTAATTGAAATGAACAATTTTGCTACTCTATTTGATATGTATTTGAAATGAATAACTCAGAATTGATAACTTGAAAAATGAAGCAAACAAACAAATAATTCCAACTTGGATAAGCAAGAGCTTTGGAAAATCTTGTTGTATCTATACTTGTCCCCTCAATTTATCCTTTCTTTCTCTTGTGTGTCCATATGATTCCAAGGAATTGGGAGTGCAAAGGCAGCAACAGGAGAAGGCGCTTGAGAAATGATAACTTGAAGGTAGTATGGTTGTATGTAGGTGGAAGAGGGATAACACAAGTGAATAGATCTTGGTTATGCAATTTCCAACAGGATTGTGGCAGCAATACTAGGCAAGATACACAAAATTTTGAGGCCATTTGCTTGAATACAAGCATTGATTATATAGGAATTATCTGGGATGTGACTCCATGCACAAGGTAACCTTGGAGTGCCAAATCATTGGGTAAAGAAGTAGTTCAAACTACTTAAATCTATTTAAAAATAGAAGAGGGAGGAATACCATGTAAACAAGACCATTTTTAGGCAATTTAGTTCACAAACGCACCCTAGAAGTCAAGTTAAGTGAAATCACACGTGTTAAAATCACGCATGAAGAGTTTTGGAAAAAGTGTGTAGGACCGCCGCCCTACTACGGGGTTGCGATCATGGGATCGCCGCCCTTCTTGGGTGGCAGTCCTAAACTAAAGGCCAAAACATGCACAAAATTGAGTGGGAAGTTGGAAGAAATCATGGAAAAGCTAAGCAAGGATGTCTATGATACAAATATGTCGTGTGAATGGGTTTAGGAACTTGAACATTTTCTAAAAGGACTTGGATCATCATTGGGGACTTTTGTAACCATTTTCCAACAATGTAGCACATGTAATTTTGGGTGCGTATAATAACCTCGTAGAAAAAAATATAGGAAATCACAAAAAAGTTAAATGATCTTTGCTACCTCTTATTTGGACCAATAATCTCCAATAATGGCCTCATGAGGCACATCCTTAGTGCCAATATTTACCTTCTTTGTCTTCATGGCACATGGTATGCACGATCCTTCTCATTTGTTTTATCCATTACTTCACATGCACCTTCTATGTGACTAACCTCAAAATTTTCAACCTCTTCATCATAAATGAGGCAAACCATTTGCTATTTTCTTTCTCGACCCAATTCTAACTCTTTTTTTCCTTAGTATCCAAGCGTGCCTCAGATCAGGCTCAAAGAAACTCAAACATGATCTCTTCTTCCTTTGTGTCATCCCCCAATGTGATGCACTTTGTAATCTACAATGTTTCATGTACTAGAGGTTTATTAGAAAAATAATCAAATGTATGGACCATACCTTCAGTCATATCTCACTAACTTGCAGTTTCTTATTTGAGCTCAACATGTACATGCCGCATGCATGCATGCTTTGTCTCGCAAAGTGGAATAAAACTTATGCACCCATAGAGATGGTGGCAAGGCCTCTTGGCCTTGCACCCATATTCTCTCACAATTATGGATGTGTGCCAAGGCAGAGTCTTCCCATGATATTCACATATATGTGTAGGTGCATTAGTCTGTGTGAACCTACTTGAGAAGGTGATTATCACTCTTCACTAACCCAAAAATTTATCTCTGTGTGTTTCCCACCAACACGCTACTATACCACGTAGGGTATAGACCAGCAGATTTTGGTGATCACCTTCATTCTTCCAGTGTTCATGGTGCGCAAAAAGACTTGGGCTTTTCTTCACCAATGAATCACAAGAATCTGGAATTTTCCCATACGTGGCTTGATCATTCTATTTACTCACCCCTTCATCTCATGCCTAACCATTTCATAGGTATCACGGGCCCAATTATCACAAGAAACACTTGTGGGGTCGTTAACTGATTACACATCTCCCTAGTACAACATGTCTTCCTTGGATGGTTCCATAATCTCAGGATCATGTATTGTGTGCGCATAAATCCTATTAAGATATTCTTCACTTAGAGGCTCAACATATGGTGTAGCTTTTGCTTCATTCAGAGGTATAATGACATGCTCATTCCTATTCTCGAAACTTATGTATCCCTATTGAAGTGCAAATCTGCATTATTTGCATAACACCATGGTCACCCAAGTATTCTTTGGAAAATTGTTTGCTTGAAGCATCCTTCAACACCCCAATAGGCATAGCCCTTGTCTTATTCACCATATACAACACATTTGAAGATGGTTGCAACATAGGTCTCCCCATCTAATTCCATACATCCAGAGTGAGCACATTTACCTCAATGTATGTATCTACCAGAATATTACTTACTAACCATCCATTAATGACTAAATCTAGAGTTATTTCCTTATCATACTCATGGTTCTAAGGTGGTAAGTTTTCATGTAGTATTTGTGCACCATATCGCAAAACCATTTCACACAAGCATTCCCCTAATAGAGGAATGATATTATCCTAGCACAACATATTACACACCTCCTTTAGATCATCCACATCTTTCTGTGGGAGCTCAAGCGTGCTTTACATGTTCCCTTTCGTGTGCTTGCTTCTTTAAGAATTGTATCTCACCCTACCATTCTTTAATGAATCCCATATTCTCCTAAGATAATTCCTTTTGATGTGTAACATCTAGATACCTGACATGCATGACTTCTTCTCTTGTGATGAGTGGTCTAGATTTTAGAGGTTCACACGCGTGTGCTGCTTCAACGTGAGTGGTGACCAATAAGGGCTATAACTCAGGATCATTTTCTTCGGTATCCATTGATCACCCTTCGTGTGTTATACCTTGATCATCCCGCGCCATTGTATTTCTTTTTATTCTTGTTCATGTGCTCATACAAGTTCGAGACAATACTCTAACTTATGTTGCTTTCCACACCATGAGAAAACTATTTTTGGGGACAATCACATTGGTAATGATCCGGAGAGCCATAATTATAACGAGTTCCATGCGGGGATCTATTTCTAGCTTTGTGACCTCTAATTCTATATCCTCCATAGAATCCACCTCCACCATTGTTACATTCTTTCGAAGGCTACTGATTTTGTACCGATAGCTTCTTATTCTGTGGTATGCCTTAATCTAGTCTCATATGTCTCGTGAATATGATCTATCAACTAATAATCCTTTGTATCATGGGTATGCGTGTTACAAATCTTACAGTACATATATTCACTCTTCATAGTCACACACTTCAAGAGAGGACAATTTTGGACATCATGGTCCAAGTGGAAAATTTCACAAGATTGTAATAATGCACGCATTATCCTACACGTAAAACTATCCTTAATGTGTCCCTCAACCTCACAGTTTGTGCACCATATCACACTTTTAGTCTCATACATGAAGTTAGTAGAAATATTCTCCAACTGTTTCACCATAGTTGTTATACGTGCTTCGAGAAAAGGAATAACTCCCATGTCCACGCTTTTGACTACTTTAACGCATAAAGCTACTTCCAATGCCTCACGTAGGTCAAGTATATGTCTTATGAGATAATTGGAAGGGAGTCAAAAATCCCCAACAAACCACTTTGTGTGTGTTAACTTTTATGGATATCATAAGACAACTTCGACAACAGATTTTTAAAATGCACATCATGATCTCTTACGCTTTTAGATAAACCCTACTTGATATCCTTGAGCTCTATTGTTCAAAATCGAGATGTGAAACTCAACCAAAAACACAATGCGTAGAGCATTATAGTCCACCACAATTTGATGTGGGTCATATTTCCTATACCAACTATGTGCACGCCCTTACAGCGTAGTAGTAATTTACTTTCCTTCCTATTGAAGCCATACTTCCCTTTGTGTGCTATGTTAATTCACACTTATGCACATGCTCTATTGGATCCTCTATTCTTCTATATTCTGGCAAGTGGAGTGATATCTCAAAATAAACCTGAGGTGGTGTCTATTGAGGCTGATATGGTGGTGGTTGTTGTGGACCTTTGCCACAGGGTAGGACTTGATCTAGAACTAGAACCTCTTCCTCCATATGGCGGTGACCTAATCCTCCCGTACCTCTGTGATAGGCTTAGGTCCAGTTGATGAACTTCCTTATGTCCTAGTTGTAGTAGTAAACTATACACCCACTATACGTGTTGTCATGCAACACACATAGAAGTACTTCCAACAAGCTACATGCCAATACCTTTTCCTATTGACACTCTTGAAAAATTCTACGAGAGTACCCTTGAACACCTTGGCACCCGTTGTGTTTCCATGGGTGTGTTATTAGTCTTATGCACTTCTTGATTCATCACAAAATGATATCTACCCATACTTATCTAATTACCTTCACTACTTTTTCCTTCAACTATGGAACACCTTGCATAAGGGCTAGGTAGTAGGGTGAGTTAGATGCACGCCCATAGTTTTCAATCTCTCCTTTGATGTGCTCGCATATGAAGTCAATGGAGACTCTCTCTCTACGGTTGCCCAAGGTTGGGAGGACCTCGATGCAATCTCCTTGTCATGTCCCTCTCTCAAGCTTCATTAAACTTGATCCATATCTCCTCTCTCTATCTATCTTCGAGTGGGCCACTCGCCATCCTTCCCCACACTTGCTTCTGCCCCTACACACGGTTATGGTTTAGCTAGCCATAGGTAATTTTTCTAATTTTAGTTCTACCATCAATATCTTGATAGCTAAAGGGATAGTGTGCAAATAAGATCCTCTAGGATTGTGCAAGAACCTAAACTCATCTTTCTATGGACAAAAATATGTGGTAATTGCATACTCCAATGTATAATTACACAACACACCAGCCCACCAATGACCTACAACTCTAGTCTAGTCTTCACTTGCATCAAAAAGTGTTTGATAATCTTCTTGCGTCCAAACCCTTAGCCTAGGATACCAAGCTTTTTTCTATGTGTACGCTGCCAACCATTGATACAAATCTCTTTGGAAAGAAGCTAAAGAATGTCTCATATAACTCATGATAAAGGTTTTCTTCTACCCACTTGAGCGCATTAAAACTAGGACCAGTGTTATACCTCTGAGAAAACTTATCTTGTCCATCTTCCACCCAACTTTCAATACTCTCCAGAGATATTCTATATGCCATGTGTAAGAAAAATCCGATAAACATAATTAAAAAGAGGTCCCCGACAATGGAATCAAAATGTAGTCTTTATTTATTTGCATACACGATGTTATCGGCGTTGACACTTCATTTAGCAAGGACGAATGCTCACCCGAAGCTGTGTAGCTACCAGGTCCCTCTCTTGGTATGTCTACTAGAGTGTTAGCATACATAACCATAATGATGGTTAACCAAGTATTCATTCTTACAAGTTAATCAACTCATTCAGACTATCTTGGAAACACATGTAATAAGGAAACATAACAAATCAAATAATAACCAATATTAATTGCACCATGAGATCTCCATATTCAGACATATCAATGATCATAATCCATCCACCATAATCCATTATAAAAAAGGTATTACATAATAGAATTTGAATACATAACTAGTATAAAAGAATGCTCGTCCATGTGCATAGATGTCGAAACCCTAGACTTGGACAACATAATAGACTCCAAGAACTAATAAATAAAGAAGCGGCACGAAAAAAGAATGTACTATAATATATATATATATATATATATATATAGGGGTGGGGACTTTCCCTTCACCACCCATGCACTCTCCTAATAATAGGTGTGCCCAAAAATATATTACATGCATGCTTTTTTATAACAACTAATAATAGATTATCCTATAAATAAATATTACTTTAATCCTATTAATAGCCTCCATGCGTGTGCTTGATTTGCATGTTCATTCTCCAAAAATAGCCTTTACTTGGCCGCCAAGTCATCATGCTTTATCTCTTTTCTTGGTTAGCACTCCATCCTTATTTTCTATTTTTAGCTCGTGATCAACAAAATTGGCCAAGTCTTGGATTTTGTCTACCTAGGCACGAACCTCTAGCGTGAATTTTCCACCTTGCCTACGTGTACCTCCACTCCTCTCTCATGCACCCCAATCTTCTGCGCACTCTTCATACTTAGGCATTTCATCTCCTCAACAAAAAGTTTTCTAGGAAATTTAAATTTCATTCATGTATGCCCTTAAGGGACATTACAGTGGTATTAGGGCTTAGATCTTGCCATCTTGTAGGGTTAGATATAAATTCAATGTAACATAATGGGAAAAGATGTGGAAGATAAGATTTACATAAAGCATCCGCCTCATCTAAGGATGACCTATTCATCATTTTGGAAGAAGTGGAAAATTATTTTTCAACGTAAAATAGTCACAATACGTGACTATGAAATGGGTAGTGAAACCCTCAATGATTTCTTTGGTTAAGCACAAGCTTTTGAGACACCCAAACAAAGAGGTAAAGCTTGTAGTTATCACTTGTATTAGTACAAGAATAACAACTCCTAAAGTTGAGGAAAATTTTCGGGGCCTAGAGGACATAGAAAGTCCCTCTTTTGTTAGGAGGGTCACAATTCTAGAAATTATGGAAAAATCATATCATGTGTTGCGATGTTGGATCTTGAATGTGGTGTTCTTATTATTGAAATGTTTTAACATTTCCTTACAACCTGTCATTAAAAATCATACCAAAAATACACTAGCTTCAATGTCGACACTTATGACTGTGGTTTTAAATGAGAGTGATGATATTTCCCAAAAATTATAATGTATTATTGGTTGGTTTTGAGCAGGAGCTTCACTAGTTGAAGGTACATTAGCTAAAAATGTTGTTGAATAGTGTGGAGAGAAGCTAAATCCATATACGATATTTGAGGGACTTACTTCTAGTGATCAATGAACACATATTCTATTATGAGAAGGAAAGAGGAAGAAATAAGGAAACAAGAAGAAAATTCAAGAAAGAAAGGAAAGGAACCAAGATGTAGGTTGAAGTTAATACTGATACATGTCCCAACCACTACAAATCCGATTTGGAGTAAGCAAATGCAATGCTCCATCCATGATTGGGACAACATGGAAGGAACGTGTGGAGTCCAAGGTAATGATTATAACAACAATATAGAAGAAGTGAACTTATAGATGTTGGTATGTATTGGTTATATTTATTTGATAGGATCGTTACTAAAAAGGGATTCAAGGTTAAGGGGGTTGTTTATCAAGGAAACTATCTTATTAGGGTAGTCATAGGCATCACATGGAGACTTAAAGGAGAAGTTTACATCAAAATCAGAATGGTGCAATAGACACATGGTGAGGTAACACCGAACTTGGAAGGTGGTGTAAAGCTTCACCCACATGGTGTCACATCTGGTTATATTTATTTGATAGAATCGTTACTAAAAAGGGATCCAAGGTTAAGGGGGTTTTGTATCAAGGAAACTATCTTATTAGGGTAGTCATGGGTATCACATGGAGACTTAAAGGAGAAGTTTACATCAAAATCAGAATGGTGCAATAGACACATGGTGAGGTAACACCAAACTTGGAAGGTGGTGTAAAGATTCACCCATATGGTGTCACATCCCAAAACTAATCATTTATTATTTTGATATATTTGAGAACTCTTATCTAATTTCACTACCTTGGTGAAATTTGATAACAAAAAAGTTTATTGTGATAATTAATTAATTGGCCCACTTGTTAAGAGATGGCAAAACCCAACATTTTTTATAAAAGGATCTCTACTCACTGTATAGGCCCCTAAAGCACAAAGAATCCTAAGTTTGGATAGAAATGGGAAAATGCCTTTGGTTCCTCATGAGCTCACCAAGATCATCACCGAGCTACTTTTGCATAGCTCGTCACCAAGCTATTAAAACATTAAACCCAACTCATAGTTGAGCTCTTGAGTGAACCGAGTTGGTAGATACAAGTCGAGCCATTTCTTTGTCAGACGAGCTATCCCTGCTCGACTCAAACCGTAAAAATCCCAATAAAGTCACACTCGGCTTCATGAAATATGTAAGAAATCGATCACCAGGTTGAATTAATAGGGATGAGCCAAGCTATACTCTGTTAAGTGGGCCATGCTAATCAAGACCAAGTTAGTCCACTAAGCTATCAAGCTTTGTAAAAATGTATGGCGAGCTCCTTGTTAACTCCATCGAGTCATCTTAGCTCGCCTGCATAATAGACAAGGGCATAATGCAAGGACAAGCCGATCTAACGAATTGTTTACCATAGTACAAGTAATGAGAGTTACCAAGTCAAGAATCATGGTCGAGCTCGAATTGGTCACAAGAGAGACTAGACTAGTGCATTGATGAGTCAAAGTCACACCAACAAAGGTCGTAAATCCATAGTTGAGCTCATGATTTGAGTACATCGATGGTGCTCTTGGTGAGCCACTTAAAACAACAGATCAAGTCATTTTCACAAGGACTAATTTCCTTATGCAAAGAAAACCATGTCATCATACAAGTAGGTGAATTGATTCAACATTGGCTATGGGCCGAGCTCGGTCCATAGACTTGCACACATCGAAGAGATGCACGAACAGAGTAGGTTGTGAGCATGACCAAACTCATGCAAGGATCTAAAAGTTCAAGGGAATAGGAGTCGCATCAAGCAAAGTGGAATAGTGAGCCATTACAGTGAAGCGAGACCTACCTCTCTGGCGAATTTCAAGCTTTGAGTATCGGCAAGCACTTAGCAAAGACAAGCTGGGTCCAAGTTCGAGGAAGGAGCCTCATGGCCGAGGCAAAAGAAAAGGACCTAAACGACATGAAGTGAGACATCGAATCTTCGGAGGGCACCACGTGGCCTCTTGACACATCTTCAAAAGGCCATGGAAGGAAGGAAACCCCAAATCTATGTGATGCCTCCACGTGGAGCAACGAGCTCGATATTCATGAAAATAGATCGGTGTATTGGAGGATGGGCTCAGCTCATGAGAATTGATGAAACAATATGGCACTAAATGGACATGTAGTGGATAGGTGTGGGTTGTTGAACATGGATCCCGAGGAGTTGAGTGACTCGACACATGAAATGGAGGTTAGTGACGAGTCGGTGAATTTCCGAGGCGAGTCGAGTTGGATGGGGTGGTTGACCCAATGAAACATGGAGACATAACCTTAAAACCCAACATGGAATAAGCTAGGAAATTCACTCAATGCCCTACACAAACAAAGGATCCACGTGACTTGGGGAATCAAAGAGAGGAGAGCCACTCGGTTGAGCCTGGACTCTGGCCAATATAAAATGCCTTAAAATATTAGACTCTTCCTCATGCAAAACAATAAAGAGTGTAAGATGGGCCCCACTACTTTGAATTCTTGAATCATTCAGAAGATTTGAAAAACATTGGAGAAAGATAGAAATTTAATAAATTGAATTTTCCAGCCAAGGAATTTAATTTTCAGTCTCGTGGAGATGAAGCAATGCATGACAAACTTAAAAAGTTGCATGTGCTCAGAAGGCCATAAATTGATCATTTCTCAATGAAATCACACAAAATTGGTGTCATTGGAATTTTGGATCTGAGACTGACATACAAAAATCAATAATTTAGAGATTTATTAAGATTTGATAGTGTATTTCAAAGAAAATGAGCCCAGTTCAAAGGCATAGTTGGAAAGTGGTTGGGAGTGCAATTAATGGGTATGACCATCATTTTCTCCAACTGTAGGTTATGGGACAACATGAGGAGATTTTTGCAAATCAATTTCCATCATTTCACCTCATTTATTGCAACTTGCAAGTGGTTGGAAAAGCAATTTTGGGATTTCACTCTTCTCTCTCTCATTCTATAAATTGTAATCTTGGGCTCATTTGCAAGAGGAGTTAGTCATTTTTCTCCTGCCCCCTCTCTCTTTCTTCTCTACTAGGGTTGAATGTGGAGCTTAAGCCTCCTTCCCAAGCTTTGTAATGGAATTTTATTTCTTTTTCCCACTGATGTTGTATTGTGCATATTTATTGGAGCAATATAATTTGTCATGTGATGCATTTTTCCATCCTTTGCATGTTTTATTGTCTCTATTTGCCTTTCTTCATTACAAGGTATACTTGTGCATATTCTTGATGTCTATTGCAGGTTTTGGGAGTTGTGTTTAATGGGTAACAAATGGTGCTTTGTGTGAATCTATCTTTGGCCTGTGGTGCATTTTGTCCACCCTTTCCATTGCTCACCTCTCTCCATTTTAGCAGTTGAATTCTTGGCTAACAACCCCCCTTTTCGGTGTATCACCGTTGTTAGTGTAGGCTTTATTTTTCATGCACTCTCTCTCCTTGACCTCTTGGAATGTTAGATTAGGATTAGATATTTATTCTTGCATTAAGAGTAGCTTGTGGTAGGTAGTTTAGGAGCAAGAGCTAACTTTCTTTGGAGGGTTATCTCAAGCCCACAAGTCCCACAACTTGAGAGATAACCCAATGTTACCCAAAAGTAGGGATCCATAACCAAAAATACTAGGGTGCTACTTTTGGTGATAACAGTTCTCAACATGCCGTGGGATAGGTTTGAAGCACCTTACCACTTCATTTCATCAATTTGGTGTGTTCTTGGTGAGATTCAACCTTTGGAGGCACATGCAAAGCACATCTGGACAACTCCATTTGGTCCAAATGAACCATTCTCTAAAATTACAGACCTTTCTTCCATCCATTTCCATCCATTTTCTTCCCATCTCTTCCATTTTCTTCCATTCTATGAAGTTTTCAATCATGGCTTCATTCCCCAATGGAATTCTATATTGTAATAGCCATAATTCCATTTAGACATACCTCCACATTTGCAACACATATTCTTAGGGTACTATTAGCCACCTCTGGATCCATACTATGATGAAAATCAATAGTATGCATACCCATACGAGAAATATGCAGATCAGTTTGGTTACCCAACAAACTATGTAGGTTTCCAAGACCAAGGGTATGTAGATTATGGAGGTTACCCCACACTTGAGGATCTTGAGTTGCATAGTTGAAGATCCAAAGAATGGAGGCTGACATGGTTCAATCTCGGGCTACAACATAAATGAAGGCATTCAGGATTGGTTGTAGGGTCCCTTGTCCATGGGAAGGCCCTTTTCCAAGACATTATAACCCACAGGAAAAGCTTGATTTCATGGTTGAAATGCTTGCCCCAACTTGTACAATGGACCGAGGATATTGAAACATATGAGAAAAGTGTGAGACAACCTTGTCAATGGGTAAGTCAATCACTAGATCCTTGTTCTTCTTTCTCTCCTTCCCAAGCCTTATCATTTCAACATTGTCATGATTCAAGCCCATTGTATGCTGCCCCAAATGTTGAGTTCCCTTCTCCATCTCCTATCTTCCATCTCATCTCGATTCTTCTACCCTTTTCCCCTCAAGTTACATCCCTAAACAAACAAGAATTTCCATCCCTCCCACCACTATAAACAATGTTACAAGTCGATGGTTTAGCCTAGCCAACCCACCCCTCCTCTTGCATTCCAAAGTCCATGTTGGGAAAATGAAGATCAGAAAACCAGCCAAGAACAACAAGAAGAAGAGCCAAAAGGGAAGAAACGATGAAAATCTTAAAATCTTGGCTCTAAGATTGGGATTGATAAGATCCCCTTGTTGGTTAAACCTATGAAGGAGATGGAGGTCCTGCCACAGGTGGAGGCTAATTTTGCGAGGAGCAAGAACAAGAAGAAGATGATCAATGATCTCTTTGCTCTGAATGTAGTGTGCATATTGGCACCATATTCTCAGAGGTTGTTGATTCATCTCATCTTACAAAGTCAGAGGAAGAAGAAGAGGAAGCCCAAATCCACAAGAAGAGGAGCATGTGCAAACAAAAGAGGAAAATATCCCTAAAGTGCAAGATGTTTTGATGGAATGCAATGATCCTCATTGTCCTGCATGCCTAGAGCTTGCTACACTATTGGAAGGTTACATTGAGCCACCACAACCATCATCATCAACTGCAACCAACCATGAGGAGCTTCATGCCATGGAGGTGGGAAAATCAGATTCTGAATCTTTGGATGAAGAAGAGATCATAGGAAGCTTCTTGCTTTCTTTTGATGATGAAATTTTAGATTCTTCTTCTTCCATTACATCTTTGTAAGAATATGATTTTGTGGAGGAGTTCAATCTCTCAAACTTTATGCTTGAGGAGGGAAGGAAGATGATGACAACAAGGATCAAATCATTCATCATGGAAAGATAGTTTTGGAAGAGGTAAAGTTGTTTGTAGAGGCATATAAGCATTCAGATCAGCCTACAAGCAATCACTTCTTCTTAGAAAGTTTGCAAGATGACTCCATTCATGGGGTTGAGATTTAAAAGAGATGGGAAAATCAAAAGGATCAACCCATTGGTTCCTAAGGCCCCATGCCCAATCAAGTATTTGGCTTCATTAGAGACCAAGGGAGAAGCCAAACCATTCATGCTCACTTCAAAGCATGAGGATGATCTTAATACACCAAGGATCGACACTACAACACCTCAACCAAATGATGAGCATCTTGAGGAGGTATTCATTTTGTTTGTTGATACTTTGGGTGGAAGAGTGGAAGGAAATTTTCCACTCTTGTCATAGGCCATGTCCATTGCTAAATTAATTACATGGCCACACTTTTGTAAAGAAGGGAAGTTATTTCTCCCTGCCTGTTGCAGGCTTTGTTTAACTTTTCCTTGTCTTGGTTAGAGTAGGAGTAGGAGTAGATTTTTTTCAGTAGAAGAAGTGCTTGTGCACACTCTGCATGTCTTACTCGAGGCATGTATGATCTATTTCTTTTATATATAGCTTTTGTTCGTATTGCTCCATAAAGTACAATACATCATCCCTCTAGTTATTACGATAGGAGCTCATCATGGTTGCATGTAATAGTTGCAAAATTCAAATCAAAAAAATAAAAAGAAACTAAAATTAGTTAAGGAAGGGATTTATGATTCTCTTCGAGAACAACATAACAAGCTCTATGTAAGTGCAAGTCAATCAAAATCATCCTGGAAACCCATTTAGAATCAAACTCATCATTTCAAAAGTCAAGGCAACATATCAGGAATGGAAATTTTAGAAGAAGAAAGAGAGTTAAACTTTAATAGATTTCCATGATGTCAAGGAAATCAGTCACGACTATTCACACTTGGAAAAAATCAAATGTTGAGGCAGCTTGGTGATTCAAAATTAGATGCCTATCATTTAGCTTTCAATGGATGGTTAGTTGATGGGAAAGATGAAATTTAAGTTTAAAAATAATTTTCTACTCTCACAAAACAAATTTCAAAGATTTTCTTATGAAAGTTTGAGAGTGCAAACAACGGAGGACAGTCCTAGAAGGAGGCAGGAAGTGACATTCCAAGTGTCCTGGGGTCAAGAATTTTGAGTTCTAGATAAGCTCATGATAACCATGATAGAATCCCATGCCCAATGGAAGGATACAAGAAGCTGGTCATGCTCCATTTAGTAAGCTAATGGCCCCCATGAGTCACCAAATTGTTATCTAATCTCACTACCCCGGTGAAATTTGATAACAAAAAAGTTTATTGTGATAATTAATTAATTGGCCCACTTGTTAAGAGATGGAACAACCCAACATTTTGTCTAAAAGCATCTCCTCCTACCAAGCCATACATAGGTCCCCGAAGAAGAAAGAATCCTAAGTTTGGATAGAATTGGGAAAATTCCTTTGGGTCCTAACGAGCTCACCAAGCTCATCACCTAGCTACTTTTGCAGAGCTCATCACCGAGTTGTTAAAATATTAGATCAAGATTGAGTGAAGTAAAGTTGGTAGATCATTCGAGCCATTTCTTGTAGAGGGAAAAGAGCTATCCCTATTCAAATCAAATTGTAAAAAAACCCAATAAAGTCACACTCGAGGATCCATTGAAGATGTAATAAATTGATCACCGGGTTGTTCGAAGTAATAGGGATGAGCCGAGCTATACTCTGTTAAGTGGGTCGTGCTAATCATGTGGCCAAGTTAGTCATGTAAGCTATCAAGCTTTGCTAAAAAATGTATGGCTGAGCTAACCTTGTTAACTCCATCAAAGTCACTTGATGTCTCATCTCGTAATAAGATCCATAGGGGCATAATGTAAGGACATGCTGCTCAAACTCTAACGAATTATTTACCATGGCACAAGTAATGGAGAGTTGATCAGAGTTATCGAGTCACAAATCATGGCCGAGCTCGATTGGTCAAGGTTTGAGAGTTTGATTGGGTTATTGATTGATGAGTTAGAGTCAAACTAACATGTCGTGAATCCGAGTGAAGTGATGATTTGAGTGCATCATGCTCTTGACCAAGCCACTTCAAACAACGGATCGAAGTCATTTTCATAAGCACTAATTTCCTTGAGGCAAAGAAAACAAAGTCATCATAATCACAAGGTGGGAAAATCGATTCAACAAACAATTGTTAGCTCATGAGGTTGACTATGGTAAATCGGAATCGGTCCATAGACTTGCGCATTGAAGAGATGTAGGAGTTGATAGGTTATGAGCACGATCAAACTTGTGCAAAGATCCAACATGCTTAAGGGAATGGGAGTCACATCGAGTAGTGGAATAGTGAGCCATTAAAGTGAAGTGAGACCTGTGCTCTCACATGGGAATTTCAAGCTATGAGTGTCAAGGAAAGCACTTAGCAAAGATGAGTCGAGCCTGAGTTCGAGGAAGAGCCTCATGGATGAGGTGGAAGCAAAGGATCCAAATGGCATGAAGTGAGACGGTGAAGCTACTGGTGGGGAAAGTGCCACGTGGCCCCTCAACGCATGCAATAGGAAAAAAAGTCCATAAGGAAGGAAACCCCAAATGGTAAACCTCCACGTGGAGAGAGGAGCTCAGTATACATGCAAATAGCTCACGGATTGGAGGATGGGCTCAATGTGGCAAACGAGTGAGAATTGATGAAACAATATGGCAAAAAATGGACATGTAGTGGAGAGGTCTACGGTTGTTGAACATGGAAACCGAGGAGTTGAGTGACTCGGCACATGGGAAATGGAGGTTAGTGATGAGTTGGTGCCAATCCAATGAGTGATGTTGAATGGGGTGGTCGACCCAATGAAACATGGAGACATAACCTTGAAACCCAATGTGGAATAATCTAGGCAATGCACTCAGTTCCCAACGCAAACAAAGGAGCCCATCACTCAGTAGGGAAACAAAGAGAGAGAGAGCCAAGCTAGCTAGTCGAGAGGCAGCCAAATAAAATGTCTTAAAATATTAGACTCTTCCCCATGCAAAAAATAAAAAGTGTAAGATGGGCCCCACTACTTTAAATGCCCAAATCATTCAAAAGATTTGCAAAACATTGGAGAAAGAGAGAAAATTATTAAATTGACTTTTCCAGCTAAGGAATTTAATTCAGATCCCGTGGAGATGAAGAAATGCCCTGACAAACTTAAAAATTACCATGTGCTCACTCGAAGGCCATAACTTGAGCAATTTCTTAACGAAATCACACAAAATTGGTGTTGTTGGAATTGTGGCTCGAGACCAACGCACAAAAATCAATAAATTTAGAGATTGATGAGGATTTGAGTGTATTTCAGAAAATGAGCCAAGTTCAAAGGAATAGTTGGAAAGTGGTTGGGAGTGCAATTAATGAGTATGGCCATCATTTTCTCCAACTGCAGGTTATGGGACAACATGAGGAAGATTTTACAAATCAATTTCCATCATTTCACCTCATTTATTGCAACTTGCAAGTGGTTGGAAAAGCAATTTTGGGATTGCACTCTTCTCTCTCTCTCTCATTCTATAAATTGTAATCTGGGCTCATTTCCAAGAGAGTTAGTCATTTTTCTCTTGCCCCTCTCTCTTTCTTCTCTGCTAGGGTTGAATGTGGAGCTTAAGCCTCCTTCCCAAGCTTTGTAATGGAATTTTCTTGCCTTTTTCCCACTGATGTTGTATTGTGCATATTTATTGGAGCAATATAATTTGTCATGTGATGCATTTTGTCCATCCTTTGCATATTTTATTGTCTCTATTTTCCTTTCTTCATTACAGGGTATACTGTGCATATTCTCGATGTCTATTACAGGTTTTGGGAGTTGTGTTTAATGGGTAACAAATGGTGCTTTGTGTGAATCTATCTTTGGCATGTGGTGCATTTTTTCCACCCTTTCCATTGCTCACCTCTCTCCATTTTAGCATTTGAATTCTTGGCTAACAACCCCCTTTTCTAGTGTATCACCGATGTTAGTGTAGGATTTATTTTTCATGCACTCTCTCAACTTGACCTCTTGGAATGTTAGGTTATGATTAGATAGTTATGCTTGCATTAAGAGTAGCTTGTGGCAGGTAGTTAGGAGCAAGAGCCAAGTTTTTCTAGATGGTTATCTCAAGCCCGCAAGTCCCACAACTTGAGAGATAACCCAATGTTACCCAAAAGTAGGGATCCATAACCGAAAACCCTAGGGTGCTACTTTTTGGTGATAGTAAGAACTCGGTGGTGATGGTCTGTCATAGAGACAATATTTAATTGTTGATTGATTTTGCTTGATTAGAATTATGATATGTTTTGGATAAAAACGTTAATTTTCATAAATTAAATCATTGTTAAATGGTTATTAAATGTTGAAATATAGTTATGGAATATTGTTAATAATAATATGTTGTTTATGATTTATAGAAAGTTGATTTATTATTTTAGACATAATGCACCAGGGTATTATTGTTTGTACATGTGCAAGCATTCTCGAGAAATGAGAAAGGGAATCATCGGAGAGAGAAGAGAAGATGTATTAATGGGTCTTGCCAAGGTCAAACCGTAAGTTGGTCAATACAACCTTATCGATTATTTCAATTTTTCTTTAGTTATCTCATTGTGTGATGAGATTGTTGGGGTACTAAGCGACAATATGATATTGGTGCGCATTCTCATTATGAGTAACATGATGTTGCTACACGTGAAATATGAGAAAAGTATTATAAATCTATAATAATAGTGTGCTTGCTAATACAATATCAACCTTGCGTATATCAAAGATTCATTATAATGCTTCAATTCTATGTCCGAGATTCATTTCAACACATTACATTATTATTCATGATCGAGATCGTGGTATAATCTAACTCAATGAATATATGACCTTTCTTTCATTTTCAGCGAGTTAATTTTGAATTCAAGATCAATTGAGATTGACCAAACTTGCATTCATTACCTTGTGATTAGAAATCAAACTCATATATGTATAAAGCCACAATACCAAGCTCTCAATGCAACTTACCTCTAAACATGGAAATGTTTGCTTTTACCATGATACTGAAGAGGGAGATGAGACACAGAAAAATGAAGTAAGGAGTAGGAGAGAGGGGACAACAAGGATGTGTAGCAGAGGAGTGACAGCAGGGACGTGTAGGAGAATACAGATAGCAGGGATGTGCAACAGGAAACACACAACAAGGACGTATGGCAGGAGCTGAGGGTCTGGAGGAGTTAGTAAATAAAAGATCCTGATTATTAAGGAGAAGGATCGGTTTTAGCATCAGAACCAGGTTACATTCTTCTCTATTGTTTTCTTCCTTTTAAAAATAAGATAAATATGTATAACTCTACTTAAAGGATAAGCTGGAATGAAATGGGCATTGTGGTGAATTATTAGTCATGAACCTGTAGGGTCTGAATTTAAACCATGAGAATTCTACAAGTTGAATCACGCCAAAACATAATAGGCTTGAATCCATTACCAAACGCATTTAGGCACTACAAGGAATAAATAGATATGTATAAAAAGAGAGAACATTCATATGTAAATCTATAACCGATTCATGGCTCATGGTGGGCAAAAAAGAGAACATTCATATGTAAATCTATAACTGATTCATGGCTTATGGTGAGCCCATATCTTGAAACTCAAGAGCGGAAAGTTCGATCCTATGAAACCGCTTACCTTTCCCTTGGAAATTAATATTGCTAATTAAAGATTTATAACGATAATAAAAGCGTAAGCAATAGTCGATAGATTTAATACAAATTTTTGGGAACATCTAAAGTAAGTTTCTTTAAATTGGTGCATATAGAGGTTATAAAGAGCGAGTGTGTGGAAGTGAAACATCAGACATAAGGGATTAAATCTTTTGGTAAATAGATACTAAGGTAGGATAATAATGATAATAGATTTTCGGCATGTAATAGAGGGGATTATATTTACATTCACACATTTTTCTTCTAATCAATTAAGATATAACGCAGATCAAGAAGAAATTTATAGAAATTCTTATCACACATTTAGAAATCTACCACAACATGGTATTATTAGAGTGATTTGCAGCATTAAAATAAATATGTGGTTTCTATTAAACCTTCCATTGTTCATTTGAATACCAATGTTATTGGTTAACATCATTTTAAACCTTATATATGAGATAACCAATAACATGTGTAACTATAAGCAAAGTATGAGAGAATATGACTAAATTTATTTAGTCCTTATCATGTGGAGCAAACTTTGGTTAGGGTGCATTGCAACCATGAGCTCCTTAGGTGGTATGGGACACCTAAGGAGGTCACAATTACTTGTGCGTTGATCATGGGTTTTCTAGGTTCTAATATTAATTGACCATTTGTAACTTAGGGATAGAGAATGTTTTGTTCTAATATTTCTAGTTGAGAAGAGAGTATAGTTGAGAGATGTGTTAAGCTTAGGGGGTGATAGTACTAAGGTGATAGATAACCTAGTGCATAGAATCACATATGACGAATGCTAAGAGGGGACACATGGTAGGTTGTGGATTGACACATAGGCTACCCTCTTGAATTATCACTTTAGATTATTCATGCTCTAGCATTTAGATGGATTTCAGGGATTAGGTGGGTACCTACTGATATCCGTAGACTTTTGGCCAAAAGAAAAATTATCATGTCACATTCTAATTTATTTTATTCCTACCCCATATATGTCCTCCAGTTGATTCAAGAACTACTTACACATGAGACTCTCTCTTTCCTCATTGATTACCACATCTTCCTTCTCATGAAGGGTAGGGCCACTCTCAAGAATTGAGAGGTGTGTGGGGATCTGTATGGCTTGTGGTTAGAGGTAAACGCTTCGATGATGCTCTTTCTCTCACCGCGATTGGACAACAAAATGGTTCTCTACGTCTTGTGACATGGTGTTGTATGGTAAAAATTGTATCATTGTATTTCTATTGAGATTTATGTAAATGTTACGAGAATGGAATTTTTAAACTTTGTTAATTAATAGTTGTTTACATTGTATAAACTATTAAAAGATTTTATGTTTGTATTATATATGAAAGATGGTTTTCTTAAGTAGTTCGTGTCTAAATGGTGAAAACCTTAAATCGTAGTCATTAATGGTAAAGTACGAAATAACTAATAGAATGTATTTATATTTTATGGATGTTGAATCTATTATAGTAAAGCACTAGCAAACGAAGTTAAATAATGTAGTTAAAATTAGTGTGATGGATTTGCATTATTTGGTATGATGAAAATAGATAGGCAAAGGAATAAATTAATGAACTTGATTAATAAAAATCGACACTCAAATTATGTTTGATTTTTATGTATGGTGGTATTGAAATAAGAATTACGAATTCACTTGCTTAGAGTTAAATGAAATGCTTTATTTGTTAATGGATGATTAAATAAACGGGAACTCACTGAAATTAATACCTAAAGATTGTACGTTTATTACACCTATTTCATTTAGAAGTAATTTATGCAAGTTTTTTTATTATTGGCAAATAGTTTTTGAAAGGACTATACCCTTGTTTACAAAAGAAGGCCTAGAAGCCGAGAATAAGCAAGAGAACTAGAGAGAAAAGGATCGAGAATCCAAATGTGACAATGAAGTTGAAGTAGCCAAAAAAGCTACTACAAGCGGAAACAAAACAACAAAATTACTGCAAAAAAGCAAAGAAAGGGTCATGAAAAAAACAACAAAAAAACAAACAAGGACAATGAAGCATCTACAACTACTTTTTAGTAGCTTTGTCAATGATGGTTTATTAAGACAATAATTATCTTGATATTTGTGTAGGCCACTATTGTCATTTATATGCCTCTTAATGTGAATGTATGATTAAGTGAGTCTAGGAAAATGGGAGTATCGTTTTCCCTTCCTTAGATGAGGGTGATTATGGAGTCCATTTTATTAATAAATGTAAAAAAATAGACATGTTTTTATGGTCACCCGCTGATCCATAGGGATCTAGAAAAACACACCACTTCATCAGTTTCCATCAGCACCAAGAAGGACAATTACAGAAAATGAAGAAAAATGAGGTAAACGGAGGTTCTGGATAGAACCACCGCTTTGTACAGAGCGGCGGCTACAAAACCACCACCATGCGGGGTGGTAATCCTATTATTGTTTCCCGGGTAGGGCGGTGGTCCTAAAACCACTGGTCTGCTTAGGGAGGCGGTCCAGACACTTTCGAACAGAAAAGAGAAATAGAGCACATATGGACATGAATTTGAAGTGCCTAACTGTGTCTCTTCCCTCCCTAACATTTCCCATTCTCTAGTGCACGGGAGGACATGAGAGAAGGCTATAAATACAAGGAGGAGCAAGAGAATTGGGCATTCTAAGATTTAGAGAGATCAAGAAGCAAAGTATTAATTATATGAGAGCAAGTGAGCAATATCCTCAGTGTTGGAGTGGAATTGTTGGAGCAAGGTGTAGAAACAAAGCAAACACGCATAGGAAGGGAGAGGTTTACATTGTTGTCTCCATTTTCTACTTGTAATATGTAATTGTCTATAATTGACCAATAAAGTGGTAAGAAAGAGTGTTTTGCCCTTCTTGACTGGTTTTCCTCCATTGGCTCTGTTGGAGGTTTCTAGGATAAAATTGTTGGTGTTTGGAGTTTGAATTATTTCCTACTCTCTACAATTTTCTCTCTATAACACTAGATAATCAGTCACTAAAGCTCTAATCTTCAATCAATCTTTCATTTTCCAAAGTTGAAAGTAGAACACCATAATTGTGTGATTTCATAGAGTTCCAAAGTAGAAGTTTATGGATCATTTTTGTATCAGAGCTGAATATATATCTAGGACTGTGGTATTCGATTCTTTGTTGTGATTTGTATGACAATGACAAGGTCCAAAGGCAAATAATTTTTACGTTGTGAGTAAGATATTTCTACAAAGAAGTGGAAACAAAGAATTTGAGCTCAAATGGAGGAAGAGAACTTGGTCCGTAGAGTCGAAATGCTAGAGACCATGTTGGATAGGTTGTATAGAAAACAAGAAGAGATTTCAGATTTTTAAAAGATGGATTCGATTAAGCAAGATTCCATGGACTCAGTGGTTTGAGCACTGGCCAAAAAATTTGGTATCGAAAAGAGCCACGAAGAGGAAGAATGGGAAGATTGTGAAGAAGAGATGCCAATTGTAAGTGAGAAGGTAAAATCTGCTCATACACCTTTTAAAGTTGAAATGAAAGTGGAAATAAAGAACTTTGAAGGAAAAGTAGATGCAAAATTTCTTGATAAGTGGCTAAAATAGTTGGAAGTCTATTTTAGTGTGCATAATGTCACTAAGGCATAAAGGATCACCTTTTCACATCTCAAAATGGAAGGTCATGCTTTGGTTTGGTGGGAAACCCATCTAGCCACTTGTGAGAAGAAGAAATGTCCTATTATCAAGTACTTGGAAAGGTTTTAAAGAATTGCTTAGAGATAACTTCTATCATATTGGCCATAAGAATGACATGATGATTAAGTGGCCTTACTTTAGACAGGGCAACGATCAAAGTGTGTAAGACTACACTACAAAATTTTGGAGACAAGCCATGTTTCTTAATATGGACTTTGAGGATGAGGACATTCTAACCAAGTATTTGGAAGGACTTCACACTCACCTTCAGAGGAAGGTAATCTCCACAAAGCCCAAGGATCTTAATGAATATTGTATACAAGTATACTACATTGATGACGAGAAGAAGCAAGGTGAAACAGAGCCAAAAGGAGACTAGTAATTAGATCAATAGGAAAAAGAACAAGGGAAGACAAGTAACAGAGGTGAATGGAAAGGTAAGCATACCACTACTGCTTTGCATACTTGTAAAGATCCTAAGAATTGTGATATAAATGGACATAATGATGCCACAAGTTGGAAGTTGCATCTGGAATTACACCCAAAGCACTGAACCAAAGATTCTAAGAAATCCATTGCCACTGTGAAAATAAAAGGAGATGTGGAGATTGAGGATGATTCAAATGTAGATGAGAGGTTGGGATGCACGACCACTAACATGTATGGGGGTGTAGAAGAAGAGTTGAGTAAGCTATTTCAAATCAGAATCCAAATCAAGAAGACTAAGGTAAACGCTTTAGTAGATTTTGGTTCTTAGTCAAATCTAATTTCTGATGCGGTTTTAGAACAACTTGGTCTAGAGACTTATGTGCATCCACATCCATACCCATTGGGATGGGTGAAGAAGGGTGTAGAAATACATGTTACAAGAAAGTGTAAGTTTCATTTTGGGATAAATACCCAATATATTGATGTATTAGAGGTTGATATCATTCCACTTGATGCATTTGACGTTGTCTTGGAAGTCCTTACTTGTATGCCGGGATGTTGTGTTCATAAGGAGGGAGAATCGGTATAGATGGGTCAAGGATGGAGTTAGTTTCAACATCTGGGCACACAGAGAAAATCAAAGAAGGCTATGGTAAGTGCCAACCAAGCACAAAGACTTATTCAGGAAAATCATCAATTTTGTTTACTTTCATTGGAAGAAAAGTAAAATGGACTTGAGAGCATGGATATTTTGGATAACACTTGTTATTTTTGTAGAAGAAGCCACCATAGAATTGATCATTTAAGGAGCAAAACAAACTTCCGCTATGTAGTCACCGTATCTACCTACGAATTCATTGACCTAACCATGGGGCAATAAGGAGAAGAGGAGATACAAGGAACAATGGTGACTATAGCAGCAACACACATGGAGAGGATTCGACCAATCCATCTCAAGGGAAAAATTTAATCAAGAAGGAATAAACCACTATGGTATGGGACCTTTGCCATACTTGAGCAGGTTGGAAAAGAAACCTTCATGCCATACTTCATTTAGATGCATGCGGTAGGAAGTTGTAAGAGCTCACATCTACTAACGTCATCTATGCATGATAAAGAAGGAAACATATATAAGCTTCCTTCCAAAAAGTATTGTACTTGAGGAAACTCAGAGGAGGATGCAACACTAGAGCAACAAACCAGAGACATAGGAGTCTTGGCAGGTTGGATGAGAGAAGACACCAAGGTAGACCTAGTGGTACTCGAAGGAGCAAGAGAGGAGTTGATTCCTCTACCACTCCCCCACTAAGATTTTTGTGGGACCAAAATTCTCCTAAGTAGGGGAGGTATGATCCATAGGGATCCAGAAAAACACACCACTTCATCAGTTTCCATCGGCACAAGGAGAATTGAGAAAATGAATAAAAAAAAAATGAGGAAAATGAGGTTGGATAAAACGGTCACTCACGCAGAGTAGAGTTACAAAACCGTTGACATGTATGGCGGAAAATCTATAACCACCACCCACCAAGGTGGCGGTCTTGAAAGCTTCCGGCCTACTCAAGGCGGCGGTCCCGACACTTTCAAACCAAAAAGAGAAATGGAGCACAAATGGACACAAATTTTAAGCACCCAACTATGTCTCTTCCCTCCCTGACCTTTCCCATTCTCTAGTGCATGAGAGGACATGGGAGAAGGATATATATACAAGGAGGAGTAAGAGAATTGGGCATTCGAAGATCCAAAGAGATCAAGAAGAAAAGTATTAATTATATGAGAGCAAGTGAGCAAGATCTTTAGTGCTGGAGTGGAATTTTAGGAGCAAGGTGTAGAAAAAGAGAAAACAAACATACGAAGGGATAGGTTTACATTGTTGTCTCCATTTTCTACTTCTTGTAATTTGTAATTGTTTATAATTGACCAATAAAAGTGGGAAGAAATAGCGGTTTTCCCTTTCCAACTTGTTTTCCTCCATTGGAGGTTTCCAGGATAAAATTGTTGGTGCTTGGATTTTGGATTATTTCCTACTCGCTGCAATTTTATCTCTATAGCACTAGATAATCAGTCACTAAAGCTCTAATATTCAAGCAATCTATCATTTTCCAAATTTGAAAGTAGAACAACATAATTGTGTGATTTCGTAGAGTTCCAAAGTAGAAGTTTTGGATCGAATCACCCACTTAGGTAGAATGTTACACATGGAAAAGCGAGAGCAATGGTTGATGATATCCTACCACCCAAGGAAGGAGGAAACATACTTGGGACATCTATATCCCCAAATTTCTATCTTTAATGTTGTTGTCATAATCATTATCAAACCCCATACCACTTCAATACAATTAATTTTCTAGGGAATTTCAATCATGAGAAGGAAGGGGTTATAGTTTATGATTGTTGATAAAGCATTTTCAGTTCCTACATTGTACACACCTTTGATTTTGGCAAAGGAATACCAATTTAGTTATTTCCATATCATTACCAAGTTCTAATGAACAACTATTATCAGTCATGCATAGCTGCAAGTTTGCATATTTTAGGGGGTTTATCATTGGATGATGTCGGCATGAGGTTTTCATGAAGGGAAAAAAATATTAAGACACCATAGTTTTGATTGGGTCAAGTTCCACATGGGTGGTTGTTGTTGAACTTGTTTTCAGCGTATACCTCCATGCTAGTTTGATTCACACTATTTCTTGGGAGGAATAGCTGGCCATAACATTGAAGGATAAATATCAATAAACAAAATGGAGGGTATCACATTAGATAGTACTCTTTCTAGATCCCAAATGATTCACTCTTATTCTTGATGCACTCGTTGATATTTTTGAAGGAGATTTACTTGGTGTAGAATCTTCTACTCATGTTAGAGGGTGTAATAGAAGTCAAGTACTTCCACAAAGCATATGAGGGAAGCTTATAATTTCTAATCTCATAGAGTGATTTGGGATTTCTTTGGGAAGGTCCACCCAAAGGGGTTGAATATTTGAGTTTGCAATTGCTTAAGGGGAAGCAATTTTGGGAGGGGAGGCCCTGTAATGTCCCTTTCTCAAAATTAGTGTGGAGAATAAATTTAACATAATGTTTATTTCCGTATGCATAAAGGGTGTTTAAGGGAAATAATTTAGCAATTTAACTTAAGTTGTCGAAAAAGTAACTATATGTTATATTCATAAAGTCACTTAAGTTGTTGAAAAAGTAATGTTAAGCTATATTTACAAAAAGGTAGCTTATGTTTTGTTGTTAAAGGTGAATTTCTAATAAAGAAAAGTCAAACATCAAAATAGAAGTGGGACATCCCATTTGGGGATCTTTCCTTGTGAAATGTACTATGGGAGTTATAAAATAACATGAGGGGTCATTTGGAGCTCACTTTTGACTACATCTCTATTTTATTTTGATGAGTTTTAGCTTTGTGCTTCAAATTTTTCATTTGAGGAAAAAACCCCCTTTGTAATTTACATTTGAGGAAAAAACCCTGGATGGAAGTGTATTCATATTTGAGGAAAAACCCTCTAATATTCAAGTGTGATTGTTATCCATTTTTACCCCCTAGAAAAATGGACAACTTGGAAGAATTAAACTTGGGTAGTGATGGGGCTTCGAGTGATGGATCTTGATATTTCAAAGGTATTTTCAAGTTAAGAGGCTTTTGGAATCATTGTTATGCAGATTTTTCTTCTTAGAGGTTTCAAGATCTAATACTTAGCCAATTTCGAAAAAACAATGGATAAAGTTGGGAAATATTGGCTTTAGGGCACTTCACTCCATTTTTCCTAACCCCATACTCCTAAAAGGGAAAAGTTAGTAGAAAATTGGAAAAATGAGAAAATGGATTTTTTAAGGGACTATTGAGATAAATCATGTTAGGGTACATGAGGAACAAGTGTCTTCGAGGCTTCAATTCTCTGCATCCTCAAAAAATTTGAAAGGGGAGATGAATCCTTTGAGGGAACATTTGGTAAATGTAATAGGGCCCAAGAGGTATGTGTTCCAAGTGGGTCCATGTAAAAAAAACATTTCAATCTCTCGTAATGTAAAGGCATATTCGGGAGTTGTATGAAGTGCGGGCAAGAGTGGGAGTTTGAAACTGAAATGGCCCCAAAAGGAAACTTATTCCCCATGGGGATGTGTTCTCCTTTCAATGGCCTTTTGGATGATTAACGAAGGAGAGGGTGGTGTATATTAGTGCAGAGGTGTGAGGATTATGGGAACAATGTTCCTGTGGAGATTATGAGACCCGAAAACCAAAGCAAAGGCGGGAGTTATAAGGAGGAAATGGAGTGTAGACAAAGCGGTTCAAGGTGGGCCTACGAAGAACAACCAACCTTGTTCCAAAATCCTCTAGGTTTTATGTAACCCCCTTTTATCCAACTTAATCAAAGAATTTTTTTTAAAAAGGGTAAAAGGGAAAAACAATAGAATCGAGCTATGACAAGGTTTACCTGAAACCTAAAAATCTTGGAAATGAGTAAAACAAGGTCCCCTTATCCGCATGGACATATCTTTCACTTTTCATGTATTTCCCATTTTTTTCGATATCTTAGACTTTTTGGAAACGTCTCTCACTTCTCTACATGATGAATCAAGAAATTAGAAGTTTGGGAGAGTGGGTGGGAGAAAAATGTCAAAAACACTTCCAGTATTCAATGCACAGTTTGAGTAGTTGGAAATTCAATTTGGAGTATGGTGCTCCCTATTTTCTTCTTCCATAAGATAAAGAAACATCGAGGGAATGAGTTTCAAGGAATCCATACCATTTTAGATTAATTAATGCATTTTATTGGAGGTGAAGAGGGACTTTGGATTTTATCTCTCTCTCTCTCTCTCTCTCTCTTTCTAATTTATTTATAGTAAACTTCTCATTTTGAGAAGTAAAGGGATATTATGGGATATGGGAAACTCTGTCAATTTTTTCTCAACTGATGAGCTACAAACCTTCTCATGGGCCTATGGAGTGTATTTGTGCCTTTATTTCAACAATGTAATGGACTATGCATATTCTAAGAGCAATAAATTCTATGTTTTGTGGTGTTATTTCTACCTGACATTCAAGATGTTGTATCTCTTTGCCTTTCCATTGTTGTTGTTGTTTTTATGTGCATGTATTTCTCCAATGTAGGTTCACAGTTATTGTGCTTCATGGAGATCAGATGGTGAATGAAGATTTGGGTATGTGTCACAATGGTCAAGAGGCTCTCCTACTCCATTTCCTTTTCCGACCCTAGGTTTTTAAGGATATTTCCACAGTCTCTCTCAGAGGATGCTATCACCTCTATTAATGTAGGATTTCCCTTTTTATGCATCTCTAACCATCTCTCTCCCCTGTCCCTGTCATCACCAATCCGACACTATTATAATTCTTCACGGGAACTCCTCGTGCTATAATTATTTACTAATGCACATGACCTTTAGTTTGGTGGATGTAATCTGAAAACAAAACAACAACATAACATAAGAATACCATCGACTATGATAAGACGGAATGATGACAAATCTGAAATATCAAAGTAAATTATAATATTAACATGAAATTGTTACAATCTAACCCATGAGGTACTTCAAGTGTTATTGACTTCACTTGCCTTCCACCAATACTATGGGAGAAACTTTACAATTACACCTCTTAATGACTTCTTCAACACACCTTTAAGCGATGGCTTCCTTCGCACACTTCCTACAATATTTCTCACTACTTCCTTCTATGCTAAATGAGGGGGTGGCCTCTCTATTTATAGAACTTCCAGGCTTATCCATCTTATCTCTAAGATAGAATAAGAAATCCACTGACGGATCATATTCCATACCTTAACTCTTATCTCGTACATGTAAGCTTATATTTTAAGATAAGATAAACCTTATCATTTTACATGGGTTCCACATTTTTAGACTTTTTACAAATAAAATACACAAAATATTTATGACCTCACTCCTTGTCCTTATTACCAATATAATATTTCTAATTCCTAATCATGTAGACCCTACTTCTCTAATTACCCAAACTTTGACATTTTAACATTATCGGACCACTTATGACAAATATTTACTTTTTACAACATTCCTATTGTATTTTCACTATTACCGTACTCCTATACATTATTGGCAGCACCGTCTGGTGGCGCCGTTATCTTCTATCAAACGCTACTACTAATTATACTTAACAACATCCTATTCCTAATACATACATTAATGAAATAGAAATTATGGAGGAAAATTTTAGTGTCGACATCTTCCCCCTTCCTAGCTTCTACTCCGTCCTCAGAGTAGACTATTCTCAGTGCTTGGAAAATATTCAACTTGTCGTGGTTGACCCATTTCGTAATGGGAGTGCCATCCAATTCCTCCAGTCGGTATGTACCATTTTCATGCATAGCTGCTATTTTGTAGGGCCCCATCCATTTTGGAAGAAATTTTTCTGTCTTCTTTTTTTGTATCTGGAATCATATACTAGAACCAAGTCATTCACATGAAATGGAGACCACCGGATCTTTTGATCAAAGTATTCCTTCTGCTTCATTTTCTTCTTATAGCTTATATCCTTAGCTATTTCCCTCATTTCCTCTAACAAATGAAGATGTACCAACCTTTCTTTTACTGAATCACTTTCATCCATTCTTTCATTTTTCATTACTCTAACCATGGGAATATCAAACTCAATAGGAAGAACTGGATCAATGCCATAAGCCAACTGAAATGGGGAGTATCCTGTTGCTGACTTTGATGTTGCCCTATATGCCCACAATGCGTTGCATGAATCCTTTTATCCCATTTATGTACCTGCAAGGCTGCATCTTTTGCTAGAATTTGACACAACACAAAATTTGTTTGTTCCACCTGTCCATTTGTACTTGGCTTGTATGTTGTTGCCTTCCTGTGCTTAATAGAAAATTTATTGACTAGGGCTTCTACTACCTCATTAATGAAGTGGCTTCCTTGATCTGTTACAATTTCTAATGGACAACCAAATCTGGTGACAATGCGTTTATATATGAACCTTGCCACCTCATCCATGGAAGTTGTTTTCAATGGCCTAACTTCAACCCACTTGGTTAAATAATCTGTGGCAACTACAATATACTTATTTTGGCATGAGGTAGTTGGAAGTGGACCTACAATGTCTATTCCCCACTTTTCAAAGGGACCAAGTGGAAGAATAGGGCATAATGGAGCTAATGAAGTCTTATGGTTACCATGTGTTTGACAAATATCACATGTCTTACAATAATTATAACAATCTTTAAAAATAGTGGGCCAGTGATAACCTGCATCCAAGATCCTTCTTGCTATAAGTTATCCCAGAGAAGTGCCCTCCACATGTACCATTGTGGAATTCTTCTAGCAGTTCCTTCACTTGATCACGTCCTAACTACCCTCTCATCTTGTCCATCGTGTCCTATTCGAAATAATACTCTATGCGAGAATAGAATATGGACGACTGGCTTGAGTAATATTTCTCTTAGTCTTTGCATTGGCACCATCAGGAAACTTGAATTCATTCAGATAATTCCAAATATCTATGTATTCACTAGGGATTGTGTCAAGGGATAACAAGGCTGCATCGGGGAAATCATCATCATCACAAGATGATCCTAAACCATCATAGGCTCGAGAGAGTGCATCTGCATTAACATGCTTCTTTCCTGGCCTATCTATAATATCAAATTCAAATTCTTGTAGCAAAATTATCCATCTTGCTATCCTCCCTGATGGGTTAGGCTTATTTACAATATATTTTAGAGCCTGATGATCTGTTACAACTAGAAATTTTTTCCCTAGCAAGTAATTTCTAAACTTCTTTACAGCAAAAATGATAGCCAAAGCCTCTTTTTCAGTTATAGTATAATTTACCTCAGCACTGCTCATTTTTCTGCTCCCAAAGTAAATTGGATGTTCATTCCCATTTTCATCCTTTTGGCTCAAAGTACTTCCTAGTGTGCTGATCTGAGGCATCAGTGTACACAATGAATGGCTTGCTCCAATCTGGATTCTTAAAAAACAGTGAAGACACCGGGGCTTCCTTCGATTATCCAAAAGCTTCATGCGCCTTATTTCCTGGTTCATAAGTAACATCCTTCTTCAAGAACCTGGGTTAGTGGTATGCAATCTTTGAGAAATTCTTGATGAACCTTCTATAGTAACCCACATGGCCTAAAAATGATCTCAACTTACTTCTATTCATAGGAAATGGTAAATCTTTGATTTTTGAAACTTTATCAGGATCAGTACCAATACCATCTCTGGATACAACATGCCCTAACAAAACACCTTTAGAACATCCAAAGACACACTTTGTAGGGTTTAGTGAGGCTTGTGCTTCATCTAACCTTTGAAATGTTGTCTCCATTTGGTGTAGGTGGTCCAACTTGCTCCCATAGATGCAAAAATCATCCAAAAATACTCTGATGAAGGTCCCAATGTAGGGTTCGAACACCCTATTCATCAAACGCTGGAATGTTTTTGGAGCATTACACAACCCAAAAGGCATAACTCTATAAGCAAACGTTCCCCAAGGAGTGGTGAACGTGGTCTTCAGCTGATCTTTCTCTGCTATACGAACTTGGTTGTAGCCGCTATATCCATCAGCAAAACTATAGCACTCTGGCCAGCTACTTCGCCCAAGATCGATCCGAAAATGGAAGAGGGTAATGATCCTTCTTTGTTGCCTTATTGAGCTTCCTGTAATCAACACAAATGCATAGCTTCCCATTCTTTTTTATTGAGATCACAATGGGAGAAACCCATTCTGAATTCTCCACAGCAAATATGAATCCTGCATCAAGCAACTTATCTATTTCTTCTTTTACAATCTTGGAAAAATTAGGATTCATTCTATATGGCATTTGCTTTATGGGCTTAGCACCATCTACCATCTCAATAGAATGTTCTACCCAACTTACTTGACGGAGTTCCTTGTAATCAAAAGTGAATATGTGTATGTACCTTCGAAAGAGCTGGAGGTAGGATTCCTTCTCACTCTCCATCACAACATCACCAATCTTTATTTGTTGGAGATGATCATCAACTTCTTCTTCAGATAATTTTATGGGGTCATGAGTTGGTGTGATTGGAAGGATATCCATGACTTAAACATCCACCTCACTTTCTTCATCTTCAAAGTGTCCACTTCACTTTGGTACTAGAGTAATCGAGAGGATGTCCAATCATCGGTTTCATCACTTGAATCCCGAGTTCGCTTTTATGATGTCGAGGGATCACGTTTATCTTCACCCTCTCTCTACCACGTCCAAGTGTCATGAAACCTTCATTCCAGTAGTTTCTTGCATGAACTCTCCTTAGCCATGGTCTTCCCAGCAACATTGGGTACGCAATAGTACCATTTTTCATCACCTGAAAGTCTACCACACATACAACACCCATAACAGATATTGCCACATTTGAAACTACACCTTCTGGTTTAGTTTTTCCCTTATTTAATGACCTTAACATAAGTGTTGAAGGGCGATCAATTTTTAAACCCAACATATTCATTATAGACTCGGTCATTACATTAGCGCAGCACCTCCATCAAATAAGACATCATGAATTGAAATACCATTACATAATACCTCGGCTTGTGGAGCATAGGGATCCGCCTCGCCTCCCAAAACAGGGGACCTCAACCTCCTTCCTTCGTCGAGCATTGAGTCCACTTCGCAGCTCCCACCTCTTCTCAGAAGACATAGCCAAGAGTTGACCATATGTAATATTTACAGGCCTTTTGGATAGATCTTCCAAGATGGAGTATGGTCCTTGCCCCCGTGAAATCAGAAAATCCTGCACACCCAACTTTCTTCTCCTATGTTTCTTATTAGTTTCTCCTTTCATCTTCTTAGGATCATTTCCATCTTGATTATCTTTTTCTTTCTTTCTTTTTGTTACAAACACATCTACTTCATTATTTCTGCTCTTATCTACTACATCAAAAGAATTCACAGGTGCTTTTCCTTTATCATTATCTCCTTTACCGGATGTAGAAGTTCTATCACGGACAATTATACTTATAATGACCCTTTTATAACAACCATAACAACAACTTCAGAAATATTTTTTTGGACCTCTATCTCCTCCCCGAGAACTAAATTCTTTTCCTGAAGAAGATTAATAGTTAATCCGACCCATCTTTTTGAGCAGATCTTCATACTTAGTAGATGTACTAGGAGAAATATTTGTGCTCACCAGAGTGGTTGTGGATTCTAGACCAAAGGTCTTTGGTGTAGGCTCTACTTTAGCAACAATTTCTTTGGGCTCCTCTTCCATACTTTCTTCTTGCCTTTGCAATCTCCTTTGCTTTTCAATCAATGGTAGGCCGGGCGGTCATACTTCACTCGTTGTCTGATCTCTAGCTTCATCCCAAGAATGAAGTGCTTACATAGGAGATTATCCACGCCATTCATCAACCCATCCGCTAATCCTTCCTTCCGGATCTGGGCATCGAGCTTCCTCCTTAGCTCTAGAACACGAGCATGATAATCCCTTATCTTCTCCTTCTCTCCTTGGGATAGCTTTGTGATATCGATCATGAGATCTGGCATATTTTGTTGTTCACCAAATTCTTCAAGAAAACTTTCAGTTAATAAATCCCATGAATTTTTCACATTATCACCTAGTGTTTCAAAACCACCTAAGTCTTTGAACCATCCAAAAAGGTAGGAAAAATTCAGTCCATTGTTCCTTCTTATGAGGCCATTACAAATACAAGATCGTTTAAACTCTTGAATGAAAGAAGAAGCATCTTCATTAGATTGAGCTGAAAAAACAGGAATCTTTCCCATTTTCAAAAGTAACCACCGTGAAATACCAACCCACAAGTACAATCAACAAGACTTATGTGCACAAATAATTGGAATCACTATATTAGAAAGTGACTTTACACCTTTCTACAAAGTAAAATAGAAATGACCACACGGTAAACTATGGTAAAACTTGACTTATCGGTAAAAACCGACTTTTCTTGTGGTAAACACTATTCACGGTAAAAAAAAAGTGAAGTTACTGTGGTAAATACTATTCACGGTAAAAAGTGACTTTATTGCGGTAAATACTATTCCCAGAAAAAATGACTTTACCATGGTAACTACTATTCATGGTAAAAATGACTTTACCATGGTAACTTACTGATACAGTAAAAACAAGGTTACCCTCCAATTGGTTTTTGACTAAGTGGGAATATCTCTCCAGAAAATCCACCAACGAGGAATGGTCCCGCAACGGAACCAAAATGTCATCACCAATCCGGCACTATGATAATTCTTCATCGGGAACTCCTCGTGCTATGATTATTTACTAATGCACAACCTTTAGTTTGGTGGATGTAATCTGGAAACAAAACAACAACATAACACAAGAATACCATCGACTATGATAAGACGGAATGATGACAAATCTGAAATATCAAAGTAAATTATAATATTAACATGAAATTGTTACAATCTCACCCATGAGGTACTTCAAGTGTTATTGACTTCACTTGCCTTCCACCAATACTATGGGAGAAACTTTACAATTACACCTCTTAATGACTTCTTCAACACACCTTTAAACTGATGGCTTCCTTCGCACACTTCCTACAATATTTCTCACTACTTCCTTCTATGCTAAATGAGGGGGGTGGCCTCTCTATTTATAAAATTCTAGGCTTATCCATCTTATCTCTAAGATAGGATAAGAAATCCACTCTGACAAATCATATTCCATACCTTAACTCTTATCTGTACATGTAAGCTTATCTTTTAAGATAAGATAAACCTTATCATTTTACATGGGTTCCACATTTTTAGACTTTTTACAAATAAAATACACAAAATATTTATGACCTCACTCCTTGTCCTTATTACCAATATAATATTTCTAATTCCTAATCATGTAGACCCTACTTCTCTAATTACCCAAACTTTGACATTTTAACATTATCGGACCACTTACGACAAATATTTACTTTTTACAACATTCCTATTGTACTTTTGACTATTACCGTACTCTACATTATTAAGCTGCCTTTATCTCGACGACGTTATCTTCTATCGACGCTATTACTAATTATACTTAACAACATCCTATTCCTAATACATACATTAATGAAATAGAAATTATGGAGGAAAATTTTAGTGTCGATAAACCAGGTCCTTAGCATGGTTAGATTAGGATTAGTTAGATGTATTTACTTCCTTAGAAGTAGTTTAACATTAGATTTAGGTAGAGGAAGCCGACCTTCTTCGAAAGTCCATCTCAAGTAGCAAGTCCCATAACTTGAGAGATGGTCAATGTTACCTAAAAACACCAGTTGCTCATTCACACAAGCATGAAAAATCGAGGGTGTTGTTTTTGGTTATAACAATGACTCCATACAAGAGTTGTATTTGGGCGAGTTTTGTAATCTTAGATATGATTTAGCAGTTAGGGCATCAACTAGGGCATGTTTCGAGATCAATTTATGAGATTTAACAACTATGACATCACATTCTTGGTTATATTTCCGATTATAAAGCTAGGGAGTTAAATACACGAATTGGGGAATAGTTTTGGGGTTTTACCCTTATTTTGGAAAAAAATAGGGCTAGACGACTCCCTCTAGGGTTGTTGTAGTTGTTACTTGAAGTGAGTTGGGTGTTAGGGTTTGGACATAGTCAAATTCTACCCTAAAACACCATTTTCAATCAGATGGAGCCATTCATTTACAATATTTTTTCAATAATTATCAGTTGTACTTTTTATTTATTTCCAGTGTGAAAAAGAAAAAAATCAATTTTGATATAAATCTTATCTTTTCAATCAAATCCATATTTTTGGAGGTGTTATCAATGTTTTCCAATATTTGGGTAATTTTATTTCGAGGATTTGTGTTAATAAATCAAAGAAATCGATTGTTGTCTTTTTATTACAAGGGTTTACTGAAGAAAATCATGTTCTTTGTTATTTTTTCGTAAGGGTTACCTAGGAAATGCCTTACATGGAGCTTAGGTCTATATGTAAACTAGTGGCCCTTATTTCCTCTTAAATTTTATCCTTCATTTTAGATTCAAGCTTTAGGGTTTTTCTTCCCTCTTTATGCCAACAAACTAAAATTTCTTCTTATTCCTCTATTTTCATCGATAACAACTCTCTCCTTGTCAATGGTATTAGCTAGGGGAAATATGGAAATAAATGTTTGTGTTTGTGATATACCAAATGCCGAAAGGAAGGTTCTCATAATTCAAGAGTTGTTCAAACAAATCCCCTCGAATGATTTCAATCATATTCTTCAAGGAAGAGGCTTGCTCACATTCATTTGAACACAAATTTTGGCATAAGCAATACGGTTCGTACTATAAGTTTGAGAAGAATTTTAATTCATCTCCCCAAGGGAAGTTCTAGTCCTTGACAAAATGGCATCTACCCACAAATGCACTAGGAGGTTAAAAATTATTATGAGATTGAAGTTATCGTTGGATTTTCTCATGAGAAATCGAAGCGTGAGTTTCATGACATAAAAAATAACCCCTATCTACCAAAAAAAATAAAGGCCCTTTCCAAATACATTAGATTTTTCCTTTTCATTTAAAAATGGCAATAATGAAGCCTTGTGAAACATTGCAAAAATACACACACACACACACACACACACACACACACACACACACACACACACACACACACACACACACACACACACACACACACACACACACACACACACACACACACACACACACACACACACACACACACACACACACACACACACACACACACACACACACACACACACACACACACACACACACACACACACATTCCCTTTCACCTTCAATTGCTTTGTCACCCATCTCGTACCTCTTTTTCTCATATCTTCTTTTCACGAGACCCTCAACCTAGAAACTTACAAACTTAATGCTAAAAACCCAACTAATCAATTTCTTTCCATTTTTCATGTTCTAAGGTTTGCAAAATTTAATTTATATATTATTTATTTATTTCTAATGTTATTGGTTGATAAATTTAGTGCCTTATTCTAGCTATCACATGTTTTAAGAAAACTATGATATACGCACATTTATGATTTTTGTTTATTTAGTTTAGGTTTTATTCTAATTTAATATTTCAATAAGTAAATATTTAAAAATATGAGACCTCCAAATAACTAATCTTACCAATGTAATGGATGTAACTAATATTAATTACCAATACATTGAATATGATTTTTACTATAATTTTCAAAAGAAATTTAAATCATCTTCCGGATGGAGTTTTAGTCCTTGATAAAATGGCTTTCATCCATAGATGCATTGGGAGGTTAAATTTTTTTAAAAGATTGAATCTACCATTAAATTTTCTCATGAGAAATAAAAGTTCGAGCTCTGTGACGTCAAAAACATTCGATCTACCAAAAAAATAATGTGAGCCAATGTGAATATCTAAACACCCTTTCACCTTTAATTGCTTTGTTACGCATACTTGTAACTCTTTTTATCGTAACTTTTTCATGAAGCCCTCAACCCACGGACTCGCGCATTAAATGTTAATTTTTTATCAATTTTAAAGTTTGTAAAATTTAATCAATATATTATTATTTTTTTAACTTATTTATTTATAATGTGATTGGATTCTAGTCTTCACTTTTTAGAAAATTATAATATATGCATATTTATGATTTTTGTTTATTTAGTTTAATTTTTATTCTAATTTAATTTTCAATAAGAAAATATATAAAAATATGCGAGACCTCCAAATAACTAATATTGATTACCAATGCAATGGATACAACTAATATTAATTGCCAAATGCACCTAATGCAACTACAAGTAATAAATAAAGTACTTTACACCTTACATTAAATTCAAGTAAAACTTTATTTAAAATTTAAAAATGAAATATCTACATCACTAATATTATTAATGATGTAATGAATATTTCCATGTCATATCAAATTTAGTGAAGTATTTTCTACTATAAGTTTAAACAATCTTACAAAGTTGGTGTGGATAAATAGTAAAATTAACACTAATTTCAATATCGTTGGTTTCATTGGAAGGGAATATTGCAACTATTTTTGACCTTGTTTCATCCAAGGACTAGATTTCATGCCATGAGCTCAAACAAAAGTTAAAACTTGTCAATTTAGACTTTCCCTCTTTTATGAAGATTCAAGAACTTTTTCCATATGTCATACTACACAAGCTCTGGTCGCTATCCTCTTATTGTATGGTGAAGAGATTGGGAGTGGAATGTTACTACTTTTAGGAATTATTCTCCTGGTTTGTTTTACCAAATCATGAATCATTTCTCACATGCTCTTTGCACATTTAATTCTTGTTGGAGTTTGAAGTCCTCTCTTAGATTGTGGTTTTCACACCTTAGTCGAGTATGGAATTATGAACTTGAGCATAGAATTTTGCATTTTTGTGGTGCTTTATCTATTAAGCCTCCCTCTAAGAAAGGGATTAAGCACATTGGTATTTCAAGTCCCAAATATCATGTTTATGCCAAATCTGCAACGTTTAAACAATTTTTTTTACTTTCCCTCATGTTAAAGATGCTTGGACTTGGATTTATTTCCTCTTTAAACCCGTTACCCTAAGCCTTTCACATGGAAAATGGATTTTTTGGATCCCACTCCTAATGGCCAACATAAATAGTTTTCTTTGGAAATTTGATTAATCTATAATTCTATTTCAACTATGAAAAATAATAAAAGTTGTTATTTTATGTAATGAAGTTATTTCTCAATAGTTTCTTATAAATGAAAAAATCAATGTTACTTTTATAGTTTGTTTTCATATCCAAACACAAGTCAAGAAGGTGGCTCTTGAGTTTTTTAATTCATAGGAGCTTTTAAATTATTGTAGGAGCACCCTTACATTGTGAGTCGACTCCCTCAAATCCTTTATAGCGGGAACCTTCACCACCATTGTTCGATGCTTAGCAAAGCCACTCATGTAGTCACTTTTTTCCCTATTCATGGTTACTTTTCCACCCCTCTGCCTCGGTGAGGAATTTGGATCCTATCCACACCTCGGGAAAGTTTTTTTCTTCCTTAACTTTTTCCCTCTTTGGTGCAAGGTAACATTATTGTTTTTGGTTATCCACCACTAGGTTGGGAATCATGTTTCCCTTGGTTATGTAGGACAACATTCAAGCTTTATTTGGGTGGCCCACCCCGGATCCTCGACGACTGTCTAAGGGGTATCACTCCCAAGTATGATCCTCCACCTCCCCTTATAATATTGTTGATTGTGTTTGACTCTTATTTCCATCTTTTTTTTAGACTCGATCTCTTGGCTACACTTATGTTGTTTTGATTTGTTGTCAAGATGCATGTTTTCTCTAACATGGATATTGGTCATAGTTTATGTCTAACCACCTTTCTATTGTAACCATTTTGTATTGATTTTTATTGGTTAATATAATAATGTGTTCAAATTAAAAAAATATTACTATGTTTCAATCTGATTTTAAACATTAATATGTGCAATATAAATTTAAATCCATGCATTTGATGACTTTTGATGCATGTTGCATATATATTATATTCTATTTATGCAAGTATAATATACATTATTTTCAAATAAATATATTCCCTACAATTAAATGTATCCAATTGGAAATTAAACAATGCAATACATAAGACTAATTATTTCCTTATAGAAAATCAATTAGAAATTATTTACATGTTATAAAAGACATATTAATTGAAAAAGTTAGAGCAACTCGTAGTGTATATTTAATTATATCGACTTATAAAGTTAACAAAACCATTCTCCACCAATATACTAGAGGAATACACAAGTCATTGATATAATAAATTTACCTCAAATAATATAATATAATAAAGTTACTAAAACTTCCACCAATTATTACAAAGACATTTTAAAGTGTCCTTTTTAAGTTTTTACTCATTCGCTCTTGAATTTTCTAGACAATATTATTAAAAAAACTTAAACTATGTATTAATGATAGTATTCGTAAATATTTGCAATATTATTTTGGTGTTAAGATGTTTACACATTTTCCTATCTCCTCTTTAGCTAATATACTAGAGGAATTAACAAGGCATTGATGCAATAACTTTACCTCAAATGATATAATACAATATTATTATAACAAAATTGTATCACTATACTATTTACATAAGCAAATGGAGAGAGAAGAAGAACGTAGAAGGAGATACATAACCTTAAAATATTAGACCCAATAATTTATACCCTAGAGTAGTTATAATTATAAAATAAAATAATAAACATTAAGGCCCATGAACAATCCAACAAATAAAGCTCCTCGATAAGCTACATTTACTCCCTAAATGAGCAAGAGAAGAAAACTATAAATCCATTCTTGAATCACAAAAAATTGTTTGAGAGAATCCTACAAGCAAAGAACATTAAAAATGCCTTGTGTTGAAGAGGGGAAGACCCAACCACTATTAAATTAGAGAAGAAAGGGAGTTAGGCCTCAAACCTACCCCACACCTCTCTATAATCGAAACCCACATAAGAGGGAAAGGATGTTGGGAACATTTTCAAACAATGACACTATAAAAAGAGAACCACTAAGAGAAAGAAGAAACAACCCATAAATATGAAATCTTCCTATCCCAATAAGGGGGTACATTATTAAAACAAATGTTACTCTAAACCTAGACCCACTTGAGCTGATTTCCAAGAAGAAGATGAAGATGAAGATATAATTATTCAATAGGTAAAATAAGTTTCCATAAGAAAAGTATCCCTAGGAGAGTTGGTAGATAAAATTAGGAAATGGGTAGTTTACCCCGTGAGAGAAATGATAAAGCTCAAATGGGTCAAAAGAGGAGATAATGCCATCAAACACCACCAACACCAATTCCTATAAGAAGAAAGTAAAATGAATTTAGATAAATCCTCCCGTAACAATCCAATAACCACTAAGAGTTAAATTCCAATAATTAGAAAATAAGAAGGATAAATACTCCCTTTTAAAGTTCACCCTCGAGTAACAACCAAGACAAAGAAAGAGGATAAAAATGAATTCTAAATCTAAGGAGAACTAGCCAAAATAAAGGAAGAAAGAATGATCTAAGTGGAACAACATATATGCACTTGTTCCTCATTTATGCAATTGTGAAATAATTTGCACATAGCTCACATTAGAGATAGAATTTTATAATTTAAGTAGCTCACACAATATACATTGTGTAATTGTTCACAATACCAACCACATTGTACTTTCTCATAGTTTTTTTCCAAACACCATCATGCCAATTTCATTAACCTTCTCATGTGATCTCGAGTTACATACTCTTATGTATTACATGATGCCTCCTTTACCTCACAACACTCAACATATTGTACACACATGCCAAAATTGCTCCAAATCGTTCTTTTACGTTTTGCCAAGATGAATTTTAGCATCCACATGGAAGTTTATAGTATTTGTCTAGAATTAAAAGTATCACCTTCTCTGTTCTTGAAGCATTCCATGAATCCCCTACGTAACTGATAGTTTTAGAAGTGTTATTATCATGTAAATCATGAAGGTAACTCAAAAATCATGCGTGAAAAATGGAGTGATTGGTAGTGGCTTCCATCGTCATTGTGTATCATTGTAATAGTCTTCTCGCATTATGTAACTATATTATAACCACTATGGTGGATAGACCGATAAATAGTTAAAATTAATATATTCAAAGGTTGATCTTTCCCTCTCTCACACTCTATATAGTCCCATTTGTTCTCCATCCTATTATTGTGCTTGTAATTACTTTCCAATAGCCTAGACAATTAGTAAGGATACATTCCACTTCTCATATAAGAGTTCTCTCTCTTAGTATTGCTCATTTTTGTACACCTTTCTAATTCATTATTTACCATTAATAATAAGTTGTATTTATTACAAATTCTTCCACTAAACATTGTATTGTGTTTGGTTCATTTCGTTAAATAACCCACACACACTCTTTTATAATCCTTACTACTTTGGTTACCATAAGATTGTCCCTTTGCTCTTGGTTGTGGGTTATGTGGTGTCAATTATTGGTATCATAGAAGATATCTCATTTATTTTTCTATACCTATTAACACATGAACACAACAATCAAGAGAAAAAGAATAAGTTGGATTTGTTTCCACCTACCGAACAATGTCATAGAAATATCATGATGGTTGATGCCTAGAGACAACATGTTCCTACCCTAAACATTAAAAATCTCATTCAAGATGCTTTAGAGGTATAACACAACAATATCTTTGGTCAATTTCAAAAGTTGACGATGAAACTCAACCTAGCAACCACATCCTCTCTTCCTTATCCACCTCACATATTTTTTAGCATTATACCCCTTTTAAGGTCCAAGTTAATCTCGATATCCCATTGATTGAAGGAAAATTTGAATTTACAAAATTAGATAAGTGGTTGCACCATATTAAGGTCTACTTCTCCATCAACAATTTATATCACAATGAAGACCATATTTTCAGCATTAAAGACATCTGTTTTAGTATCCCATTGGTGGGAAACATTCAATGGGAAGTGCAAAAAGACTTGACCCATTTAGACTTGGGATGATCTTTTCAACATTATGAAGAAGGAATACTATCCTCTCAAGCACTATGAGGATGAATACATAAAGTTCTAACATTCTCAATAGTGTGAGGAGAATTCAGTTGAAGAACACACCAATGAGTTCCATTACTACATTTTATGGCTGTAGAAGGACCTTTTAAGGAAAGATAAGGTGTTTAAGTATGCTAGTGTAATCTCACCTTATCTACACGCCAAGATGGAGTTCTAGGTTTTCAACTCTTTAGATGAAGCATACCACAATGCTACAAAGATTGAATCCAAGGCCAATATGAAGTAGCTCTTTGTATCTTCATCTAATGAAATTGGTAGGATTTAGCACATGTACAATGCACCATCTCAAGCGCATATATAAAATATAATTAAAATGTTTTATGTAGTATCAAATTTTTAAGATGAATTCCCAACATAACCAAAAGGCTCCAACACCTTCCAACTCAAATAAAGGAAATAAAAAGATAGGTGAAAATTATTGTCATCAACACCATTCATATAACCATGATGATTCTAAATGTCATACACAATAATATTTTTTGCATATTCTATACCGATTCCATAGCTACCTTCGATAATCGATCCAAACAACACTTGTTTGAGCATCGACACCAATGGCATTGACATTATTGAGGAATGAGAACGCATCTTCCACATAATTTTTTGGGTTAAATACTAAGTTCTCCATCTCATCATCGAAAAAATATTTAAAAGAGAATCATCTCTCAAGATGTAGTTCAATACCTTTCACTTCCTAATTTTGTGCACCTTTGACCATACTCACTTGGGTGGCACTAGTCAATGAACGATATAAAGGTCTAGTGAAATTTTATTTTTAAGTATAAATTCAATCCAATAGAATATCATGTCACTTATGATATTACACATCTTGATGTCTACAATATATTGTTGGGAAGAGCCTACTTATATGATCATGATGCTACATATCTAGTGAAGTCAGCAAAGATGAAGTATTTGTACTAAGCATCAATTTTTAAATTTTTTGAGTCTTTACAAAAACCAAGATTACAAATGTCTCTACCAATAAATGTCACAAAATCATCTCACACATGCAAAATCGTGTGTTACTCATGGTTCACCCAAAAGTATTTAGATTGGAAAGAAAACAATAATTGGTGACGAGCACTACACAAAAATCGTCACAACAATAAAAATAAATTTTTATTGAAACATCACACCAAAGTCTAAACATAACTGAAATACCTTCCAAAAAACTATGAAGTAAATGTTTGTATCAATATTTTTCTGAATCCCATCTTCCAAACAACCCATGACATCATAGATAAATTTGGGATAATAATGAAGTACAACACTAAATACAAGATCTCCTAGATTAAGGAAAGATCATATCTAGCTCTTCACCTTGTGGTATCCAAATAATTCTAATGCCCAAGAAATATGGGACATGAAGAATTTTCATATACTATCATAATCTCAACAAGATCGTGGTGAAGAACATGTACCCACTACCATGCATTGACAAGATTCTAGATCAGCTCCAAGGAACTCAATTTTTACCAAGATTAGAAACAAGTTTGGTTACCACCAAGTCTTTGTCCTTCTTTGATTTTTTTATGAAAAATTCAAGACATGAGAAGGATTGTATGAATGGTTGGTTATTCCCTCTAGCATGACCAACTAAACTACAACATTAATGCACTTGATAGATGAATTACTTCAGCCCTTTGTCAACTCCTTCATCATCATTTACTTGGATGATATCCTCATCTTTAGAAAGACTTGGGAACAACATGTGGAACACATCTTAAACACTTTATGCACCAAAAAATTATAATAAAACTTAGTGAAGTGTACATTTAGTGCAATACAAATTCAACACCGAGCTACATCATTGATTGAGTGGTGATACATGTAGATCTAGATAAGATCACTTGGTGATTCAATATTGGCATACATTGCACAATATTTTAGAATTGTGGATATTTCTAGGACTCATGAATTTATACTATAGGTTTGTCCTTGGTTTTTCATATATTTCATGCCCACTCATCCAACTAACACAAGTAAAAACCAAGTTTGAATGGAATCATGTGCAACAAATTTCTTTCAAGGTACTCAAGCAATGCATCTATGCAACATCTGCTCTCGTAATACCTTACATTGCACGCTCATTTGAAATTCACACTAATTCCTTAGATTATGCACTTGGTGAGATACTCATGCAACATGGAAATTTGGTTTCCTACCACTCAAAAATATTCAGCTACATGGTGAAAAGGTACTCCACCTATACAAAAGAGTTGTACGTTATTGTGTAAGAAATTAAGCAATCCAAAAACTACATACTATGTAAGGAGATAATTATTCATTCTAATCATAAGAAACTATGGTTTCTATAAAAAAAAAAATAAACTGGAGAGTTTGTGGCACATAAACCTGGATAATTTACTCTTTAGCAGTTCCATCTTGTGATAAAGCACAATAAGGGAAAATATAACCAAGTATAAAATTACCTTAGCAAATTGTTGGTACACATGCTCATTACAATATTGTAAACACATGGCCATAATTTATCTGATTGGGTATCCCTCTATTTAGCTAAAAATGAATTCATAGACATCTATACCAATCTTGTTAAAGGTGAATAGGTTCGGGAGTTCTACCCACATGACCATATTATTTGTAAGAATGACCATATTATTTGCAAGATTGACCATCTTTATGTACCTAATGATGCACCTTGCTAGAGAATCATTTGGGAGGTGCATTGTGCTAATACATCGAGAGACTTTATTGTTATGAAGACTCTAGCCACATTTTAGTCATATATCTACTTGCCACAAATGTGTATAAACATGGAACAACATGTATATCAAGTATTTAATTTCTTGTTGAATTTCCAATCCCACAAATAAAATGCTGAAAATCAACTCATCTTTAGCCTTTTCATACATTCCATGGGATTTTATTAGCATGGATTACATGAATGGAATGTTTATGAAAAATCATTAACACAATGTAGTATTTGTTTTAGTGGATAGGTTCTAAAATATGGTCATCATGGTACCTTACATGAAGAGCATTGATGTAGTCATCACCATATAGGAATTATTTCACCATGTTTGGGTTCATTTTGGGATCCCCACATCCATCATATTCAACCATAATCCTCAATATATTGGTCATTTATAGAAAACACTATGTGAATTGATGGGTACACAAATATATAGATATAAAAATGTTTTAAACTACACTCTATTTCATCTTCTACACATGTACAACAATGCACATGTTCACAATTGGGATAATAACTTACTTTACATCCAACATGCCTACAATAGAGATATCTATAGTTTTATGAGACAGTACATTCTAAACATGTTTTAGGTTCTAACTAGAGATACCTCTAGACATCTCCTACCGAGCACCAACGAGTCTTGAATTGTACACACGTAACAAGGAAATAGATAAAGTAAAGAATCTTATGCACCATATCCAGTCCATTTATTAATGGGTTCAAAAATTATTTCTTGTTCGCAATAATGAGACAAAGAGTGCCATGATTAAATATCATTGAACTCATACATTCCAAGAAGATGATAAAGGTTTGTTACTTCTTCGATGGAATTCTATAAAGGTCCACACTAGAAGATCAAGCCCTATGGTATGGTCCATACACTATCCTCCTCATAAGTGGTGAGAATGCCTTTGTTGTAATACCCCCTTTAGGGACAAATAGAATTTTGCAAAGACTCTCAACACCAATCAAACCAAGAAGGATTAGGTCCTATTGAATCAACCTAAAATATCCCAATGTCAACCAATTAAAACCCAAATGGGGTTGCAAGTGGTCAAGGTGGTGAGCTAGATTGGTGAATACAATCATATTTTTATTCTTCTCAATTTTAATTTTTATTACAGTAGTGAATTAGTTTGAAACAGTTGCCAATAGCTGAAAACTTCACAAATTCATAACTCAATCAATACTCCATATTTTTGCATGAAACCAAGTGCATAATAAACTAGCAATTTAGAGATTTCCAATAAACTAAAGATCCTATTTTTCCGAGCTCTTAAACACCTTCAAAATAACATCTAAACTTCAAGATCTCGGGTGTTAAGGTTAGCATAAATTAATAAATTAATAACCAACACTTCCCTAAACTATTTTCACCCTCCAAAAGCTTGTTTTGATACAAAAAAATGCCAAGAATAGATTTGAATTGAAACCACAATTTTTAAGCATTAAAATGTGTCACAAACAATTAATAATCCAACCCTGAATCGTCAGACTTCTAAAATTATTTCCCGCTTAACCAATCAAGAAAAAACCTTGAAACTTTGGATTTTGGGCCACAAAAATATTAAGAATAATATTCCAAAATTATTTTTCACACAACAAACATAAAACCCTAAATTTTCCCTAAAAAGTAGGTCGCCCAACACATTTATGGCATCAAATCATCTCCAAAAATATGAAATTAATTACAAAAATAACATATCTTAAAACCAACAAATATGCTCCAAATCATGCAATAATAATCAGATTTGCACAATAAATAAATTCACTATGGAAAGGAATTCTTTTCCAAGCAATTGGCCACACACTAGATGCAACACACACAAATGGATCCTTATCAAAATAATATTTGCTTCAATTCCAAGTCGAATGAGAGAGAGAGAGAGAGAGAGAGAGAGAGAGAGAGAGAGAGAGAGAGAGAGAGAGAGAGAGAGAGCACAATGAGAGCTAGGGCATACATCCCATTTCTCCAAGCATGAGAGACATAAATGATCAAATCAACATACTCAAAAATGGTCATGCAACCTCTTTTTATAACATAAGGGGTACAAAATTCAAATGGCCGACCTTTTCCCGCTTTTTGGAGGGAAAAGAAATAAAACTTAATTAAAATATTAAAAACTCACTTAATGTGCACTTTATTATTTTTAATTAAATAATAAAGAGTAACTAACCTATGTGCACATTTAAAGACTAAATAAGACTCCCACTTGTAGTGCTAGGCATGCCAAGGGGTTATAATGCAAATGAAAGAGATGAACTGATATATTAGTAATGCCCTAGAAAAGGGGACATTACAGTCCTCCCCTCTCAGAGATTTCTTTCCTCAAGCAATAGCAAGCTCATAGATCCACGTATCATGCACCCAAGAGAAGAGATGAAGTGATGCATCCAAAGTCTTGCTCACGCCAGTCAAGTGATGAAGCACTTGGAAGAACATGTTTCCTTCCCCATGTCAACCCAAAAAAGTGGGTCCTCAGCTCGGTAATTGGTGCTCCAAGTAATGGTGTCCTCAACATGGCATGGGGAGTCATCAAAGGGATGAGCTTTGCTAAGCTCCAAGGCTACCCACTCAATAATGCCCTCATGAAGTGAGTAAGACAGCGATCTTTCCTCACATGTCTTCAATCTTGCACATGAAGCAAACTTATTAGAAAAATAAGTGTTGAAAAATACTTTTCCAATGTGTCTCTATGGTGTGAATGGCTCACAAGTATCCTTCATGTATGGGCTGCCCCAAATGTCACAATGCTGCCCCATACTTCCTTGAACTCCCAAAAACCAATTGTTGTCATAAAATAAAAATCTAATAAATAATCAATAACTTGACAAATCCAAAATTTTCCCCATGTGATCCCTACATCATCCTTCGATCCATGTGTGAGTGTACCAATGGGAAAATATCCCTTATCCTCATGCCTTATGGCTCTAAAAGTCACAAGAAGACTGCTGAAATAAATTACAGTAGAGTAAATGAAAATATTTGACATCAAGGTATCCCAACTCACCTTAGGTAAGGCCAACACTACACTCTCACAACCCACAATGCATTTTTCCCATGAAAACAAGTTCTGAAACACATTCACACACATGATGTAGAGTTGATCCAAAGTGAATTTTATGACAAGATTCACACCTCTTCCTTCCATAGTTAAATATTCATTATATTTGCCTTTATTACATAACATGAAAAATTAACACCATACCTTCCTCTTTTCTGCTCCCAACACAATAATAGTGCTAAGTGGTTTGGAAATGATCTTGTAACATGTACCAATGATGCTCTAAATTGAATATTAGCATATTGTGTGACTAAATCCTTTTGTGGGCATGCTAACATGTCTCCAAACAAACTAAAAATGTGCATGACAACAATGTGAATATCAATGGAAATATTAGGCATACACATACTCTTCTTGGTTGCAAATTCACACATGAATAGACAATGTTTATACTTTCCTTTTATGATCCCAACAACCTTCCTTATGACCCAAAATTGAAATTCACCATGATATAAGAACAATAGATTATTCAACTTGATCATCTCACAAGTACATGGAAGTGTCAATACAAATAATTCGAAGTGGTTGCTCACTTCTTCATACCATGAGGTAGCATGTGCATGATGATACCCCATTGTTTTTACTCCATCATTCACATAAGAAAAAGGAAAATCAGAAATATAACTCATGCAAGGAATCTCATACCATTCATTGTGCCAATGGATTTCCCTTATGAAAGGAAGCAATACATTTGAAACAACATGATTGGGGCTTCCCATCATACCTTTGTGCCATGGAACACCTTCACACTCCTTAGATTTTTCAACCCAAACATCACCTTCTACCTTGGAATCATGCAACCTTATTTGTGATGGGTGTGGGGCTTCCTTAAACTTCATTTTTGAGTGAATGAAGTCATTTATTTTCCTCTAATGACTATTGTTATGCGCATAATAACAAGTCGATAATAGTCTAAAGTACTGAAAATGCATCTTCTTGCATGGCACACACCCCCACATCCTTCCAATCATTACCAACCCAAGTAACATTAGTAACAACCAAAAAATGATCATTGATTACCTCTTGGCTGCCCTCGTTTTTTTTTTCCATGTAAACTTGTAAATCAAGCTTCTTTTTCCTCTTTGACTCATCTCCCATGATCACTTTATCATCATGCATGCAATCATCAAAAAGCAAAGAAACCTCTTCAATCAACAATGAATCTTTCCCTTGCTTATTTTCATCTGGTGGCTCTTCTTCCTTCACTTCCTCTTGAATCAAATCTGATTTTTCTGTGCAATCACCAAGTCCCATGCAAGCATTAGATATCAAAAATTTATCATCAAACACCAAAGGACTCATACCTTGGAGAGCTGATCCTTCTTGCTTCATAGGAGACCTTGCCAACATATATGCCTTCACCTTGCTTGAACATTGATCCAAAACACCTTTGGCTAAAGTATGAGCAATACATGACTCCTCTTGTCTCAAACCTTCCTCAAGCATGGATAACAATGGTTGTGGGGACCCTCATATTCATTCAACACCAAAGACATGATAGTTTGCATTGCAACCCTTATATTTTCTGAATGATTATCATGTAGGACAACAAAAATACTTCGAACATATGAAGAATAAGATCATCACAATCAAGATCTAACATTGGTATACAAGATCTCACCTTTGCCATATTCTCCAAGATCTTAACCCTCTTACCAAAGTAAGGGTTTGTGATGTCCCAAAGCCTTTGAAAACTCCCTATCATGAGCTCAAAGACTTCTTCCATGGTGGTGTCACTATATGGAAAACTCGGGGCTGCGATCCTTGTAACTTCACTAATGCAAGTGATGACCATGAGCCTCACATCCACCTCATCATGCCTCAACAATTTGGGTCTAACCAAATGAGTCACCAAAGAGCCCATCACTGAAAACATGGAGCCATAATCTGATTGTTCTATCATAGAAAAACAATTTGCAGCTTCCTCCAAAATTCTAAGCAACACATCTCTTGAAAGGTGTGGAGGATCAAGCCATCTCCCCAATCTGTAAAACTGCATTTTCATTTTTTCTTCACTTGTTAACCCCATGATTCATACAATATGTATATAGATATGAAAACACAAACCCCACAAGAGTAGAGGAAATTTTCTCTGATGCCACTGTAATATCCCCTTTAGGGAAAAATAGAATTCTACAACACTCTCAACACTAATCAAACCAAGAAGGATTAGATCCTTTTGAATTAACCTAAAATAGCCTAATGTCAACCAATCGCAACCCAAATGGGTTTGAAAGTGGTCAAGGTGGTGAGCTAGATTGGTGGAGACAATCAAATTTTTATTCTTCTCAATTTTGATTTTTATTACAACAGTGAATTAATTTGAAACAATTGCTCAACAACTAAAAACTTCAAAAATTCATAACTCAATCACTACTCCATATTTTTGCATGAAACTAAGTGCATAATAAACTAGAATTTTAGAGCTTTCCAATGAACTAAAGATCATATTTTTCTAAGCACTTAAACCCCTTCAAAATAACACCTAAACTTCAAGATATGGTCGGTAGGGTTAGCAAAAATTAATAAACTAGTAACTAACACTTCCCTCAATCAAGTTTTCACCCTCCAAAAGCTTGTTTTGATGCACAAAAATGCCAATAACAGATTTGAATTAAAACCACAATTTTTAAGCATCAAAATGTGTCACAATCAATTAATAATCCAACCCCGGACTTCCGCAACTTATTAAATTATTTACCGCTTAACCAATCAAGAAAAAACCTTCAAAGTTTGGATGTTGGGCCAAAAAATTATGAAGAATAGTATCCCAAAATTATTTTTTGCACAGTAGACACGAAACCCTAATTTTACCCTAAAAATTAGGTCACCCATCACATTTAGGGCATCAAATCATCTCCAAAAATTATAAAATTAATTTCAAAACATAACAGATCTGAAAATCAACAAATATGCTCTAAATCATGCAATATTAATCAAATTTGCACCATAAATAAATTAAATCAGTGGCAAGGAATTATTTTCCAAACAATTTTCCACACACTAGATATAACACACATAAATGGATCCTTATCAAAATCATATTTTCTTCAATTCCAAGTCAAATGAGAGAGAGAGTGCGCAAAATGAGAGATAGGTCATACATCCCATTTCTCCAAGCATGGAGAGACATAAATGATCAAATCAACATACCCAAAAAGGTCATTCAACTTCCTTTTATAACACAAGGAGCGCAACATTCAAATGATCAAACCTTTTCCCTTTTTAGAGGGAAAACAAATAAACCTTAATTAAAATATTAAAAGACTCACTTAATGTGCACTTTATTATTCTCCAATTAAATAATAAAGAGTAACTAACCTATGTGCACATTTAAATACTAAATAAGACTTCCACTTGTAACACTAGGCATGCCAAGGGGTTATAATGCAAATGAAAGAGATGAACCAATATATTAGTAATGCCCTGGAAAAGGGGACATTACATTTGTTCTTGATCTACATCCTTACTTGGGCATGCACCCAATATTTAATATGGATCTCATCAAGCCTTACTCTCCCACAATCCTCGAGCCAACAACAACAATCCACCATATTTAATAATTAATATGGATCTCATCAAGCCTTACTCTCCCACACTCCTCGAGCCAACAACAACAATCCACCCTTCTAAGTTGGATCTTAAACATGTGCACCTTATAGATAAGGGAAAAATATTAAAGTCACAAACATGTGCACCTCACGAGGAACTCAAAAATTGTTCATAGTTGTCAAGGAAATTCACTATGTTGATCAAGATAAGTAGTACAACATTCAACAAATCCAAGTACAATTTTCATAACTAAGTGATGATGCAATTGGGACCGTTTTTGTTCAAGAAAGGGATAATGATTATAGCGTAGAAGCTTACATGCATGATTTCCTTATTTTTACAAAAATATAGCCATTTTCACATAACTCACTTTAGAGACGTAATTGTTTAAGTCATACAAATGCATAACATATATTGTGCAGAAAATATTGGTTAACTTGTACTTGGTCATAGTTATGTGTTGAACACCATCATAAAAAGTTTGATATCCTTCTTATGCCATCTTGGGGTTGCACACTCTTGTGCATTGCATATTTCCTTTGTGATTCAAAATAATTACACACACCAAACTTGCTCCACCTCAATCTTGTGCACCTATAACATTGTGCATTTAATATTAATTTTAGCATCGACGTGGAAGCTTATGGTTTTCATGAATATTTCAAAGTTGTACCTTCCGGTTTTTTGGCACGCTAGGAATAATCCTACATAACTTCTAGTTCCATAAGCATTATTGTCGTGTAAACCATGAAGGTAGCTTAAACATCATGTATGAAAAATGTAGTGATGGGTAGTTACTTCCATCATCTCTACCGAATGTTGTAATAGTTTGTCATAGTGTGTAAATTTAGTATAACAACTATGGTGGATAAATATCGAGTTAGTGAGTAAATTCAAATAATGATATTTCCCTCTCTTGTACTCTAGATAGTCTTGCCCATTTTTCTCCAACTTACTACTGTAATTGTAATTATTTTCTAGTAGCCTAAACAATTAGTAAGGACACATTTCCCTTTTGATATAAAATATTTATATCTTATTCTTGCTCATTGTTTTACATACACCTTTGTACATCGCTACTCACAATTAATGAATAGAAGTTATATGTCCTACAAATAGTCTTTTTCTAAACATTTTTTTGTGTTTGGTTCATTTCATTCAAGTAACCTACACATACTCTTTTATAATCCTTGTTTCTCTAGCTATCACAGATTGTCCCTTTGCACTTGGTCTTGGGTTTTATGGTGCGAATCAAGAGAAACCTTACCTTTCCTCAAAGTGACCCATCAAGTATAACCCAACAACCATCAAGGTTCAAATCCCAATTTAGGGAAAATAAGAAAAATATTTCCCCTACAACTTCATCCTTAGGTAGAAGTTGATTCATGAAAGGATGAAAAATAGAGAAGCTACGAGGAAGGGGTGTTACCTAAAGTAATGTCAAATACCATAGTATAATTTTACATTCAAATCTTCAAATATTCAACTCAAGATGAGAGGGTAGAAGATAACCTTAAGAGTGAAAAAGAGGTGTTAGGATAGAGAGATGCATATCACAAAATAACCTCCATAACAAAGAAATGAAACCCGACACACTATGAAAGAAGCCTTGGGAGGTATACAAGCACATGTTGTAAAGCTAGAGAGACAACAGAGAATAAACAATCTACAAAACTATCATAACAATAGGGACAACCACAAAAGGTAAAAGTAGTGGCCCCAATAAAAGAATAATATTATTGCAACATAGAAGATAAAGTTAAGAGAGGGGAGATGAGACCGATGTCACCCATTAATAGGACCAAGAAAGATCGAGAGAATATAAGGGGACTATTGAGCATCAAATTCATGGCTAAATTGCACCATCTATGATTTGAGATTCAAATTTGGCACAAATTTGAGGGAATATCTCAAATTGTATGCGGGGTAGGATTAGGTCTATAATATTAAACAATGTGTTATGTGTGGTTAAAATTTAGAAGTTTGACCCCTATCTCCATGTAATTTCCCCTTTTCCAAGCTAGTAATTAGGAAGGCCTTGGGCCCATTCCACCTTCTGCGGGCTTCAAGGAAGGGAAGCAAGGGAGGTGAACATTGCCATAATTGTAAGTGATTGTATTTTCCTTATTTATTTGATTACTAATTATGGATTGGAGTGATTTGACTAGGTGATGGTTGAATGACAAAGAAAAGAGGAATGATTATCTCTCCTTCATGAGGTTAGTCTTGAGAGCCTACATAGAGATGGAAAAGTACTTTCTTTTATTAAGGTCGGTCTTCTTGGAGCCTACATTCAAGATGAATGTGGGATAACAATACCAAGGAGGCCAGTCCTCTTTTTGTTCTTCTAATTTACCCTTCGCATAAAAAAGGAGGATATAAAGGTGGATCAAGTGGCCTAAGAAAGGTTATGTTATTTTGGATATTGATTTTCTTAGAGGTGGAGCAAGCTTCTCTTCTTTCAATTGAAGAATGAAAACCATTCCTTGGTAACCTATTAAGGATGAAACCCTTCAATAGGATCATAATTAGGATGAAAACCCTCTTATGTACATTTTGGCTTCATACGAGAGTCACAAGTGGACTTCATTGAAAAAATTATGGAATAACAAGGTGTTTCTCGTGCTTAGGGAACTTTTACTCTAGTTAGGAGCTTCTAATACAGATAGGAAACTTTCAAGGGTGTTAACACCTTTACTCCACTTGAGCAACCCACTGGGAAGTTTGAGATTGCTTTTGAAGGGGTTTCCATGGTTGGAAAATTGTGATTTCATTTTTATTAGATAATTGGTTTCTCCGAGATCATTTTGAGCATTTGTTTTTCTTAAAAATCCAAGTATTGATGGAGTTATGAATTTTCAAATTTCCAACCGTGTTTGCACTTGAATTAAATTTATAAAATATATATTTACTCCATATTTCATCTAGTTGGACTTATGAAGTGTTTGGGATAATTTTATATTGATTTTCAGTCTATATTGCATGAGAATATTGTCCTAAAAGCCCATACAATTCAATTCCATAGGAAATAGAAAATTAGGTTCATTATTAAGGCCAAGTGGTGATATCGTTTGCTATCATATGATTTCCTTTGGTGTCATAAATATTCAGATCTCTCTTTGTTTCTAATGGAATTTTAAATTTGTTCCTCTAAGGTTGAAGTGATTGATTGGTGGTTGTAATAAAATCAATTGTCATTTGGGTTTGAGCCAAAATCCTTAGTTTCAGTTTTATCCCTAGAAGGGGACATTAATGTGGTATTAGAGAATTGATCTTCCCAACTCGAGGGTATTTGTGCAAGGAAATGACAAATAATACATACATGGATTGGTGAATTATGTTCTTACAAACAAAGAAGTCATTTCAGAAGTCAAAACACAACAATCAATGGGTCAAAACATTATGGCCATCTATGAATGATATAGGGCTCTTCCAAATGAGATCCATGATGCTATTTTGTTTTTCAAATTTATAAGGATAAGTAAGGGTAGGTCAAGGCCCAAGCCTAGATCTCAAGCACCATAAGAAGATGTTCAACATGCCTTGGGGAGGGTGACACTCTCCACATTTGATGGCTCTAATAAGGGGACAACCGAAGCATGGATGAAGATGTTAGGGTTAAACCCTAAACCACAAGAATTCTCCAAAGAGCCAAACTCAAAGGGGTTTCTCTTGAAATAATAAAAATAAAAATCAAATCTACAAGAGGGTTTTGAGGAGTGCCAAAAATACCACGTTGAAGGACATCGAGAGGTGTTGTTTAGATGAAGAACCAAAAAGGGTTTTGATGTAGCGGAATATCCAAAGAGGTAAAAGTACCTATCATTTTACCTAAGGATGATCCATTGACCAATTTTTAGAACAAAAGTATGAAGGGACAAGGGTTTAATGAAATATTAAAGCACGAGCCTAGGAATAGAAAGAAATCATGAAGCATGAGTTGGAAGGTAAAAATCCTTTGATATTTAATGATGATTCATTGATTTATAATTATGGAATGTTGTGGAAAAATGGAGAAGAATTCAGATTTGCATGAAGTATACGAGGATGACATCATGGAAGGGTATGTACATGAAGGAAGGGCAATTCCGATTATTCATGATTAATTTTGATTCATTGTTTTTCCCAAGAAATAATCAATGCTGGTTAGATTGAGGGAGTTCCTAACCTCAAGAGAGTTTTAAAGATGTTCCAAACAAGTACCAACAAAATAAGGGTGATTTATTTATTTTAAAACCAAGGTATGATGGAAATGATCACATTTTGTCTCGCCTTATGTTGTTTCCATACTTATGTCATCAAAGGTAGCTTGTTGAAAGTAATGATCATATGTCATGTTTGATGCATCGTAATATAATTGGTGCTAATGTGAATAACATGTTGAGTAACATAGGGCACATAGATCTTTTCATGCAAGTTCAAGATTATATGAACATAAAAGTTTGGGTTCTAATTGATTCTTTGAGTTATAAGAAATAGAAGTCTTTGTTGAATTAAATATTGCTACTCCATGTATATGGCTAGAAATTTTTTTATGAAGGATTGTTTTGAACTTGTTATGTATCTTAACAAATTTGTGAAGGGTTTTCTCCTCGAGTGTTCCTTGAATCCATGTTCTATACTCCAAGGAAAGGTTATCAAGATAATCAGAGTTACCGTAGCAAGAAGCTTGTTATGGGAAAATGGTAAAGTGTTCTTTCTGAATTCATATTTTGGATGGATAGTAATCTCATTGAAAAATTGTAGGTTGAAATTTACGATGGATATTTTTGGGTCTAATATGATGTTTGAAATGGATTTCAAGTATTGTAGTTGTTGCACCCTTCCTATGTTACTAATATCCAATATTTTTGAGTTGGAAATGTTATTCCATAGCCATGATGGGTTGTTCTTCCCAAATTTATGTATGTAGTTACACATATCTTCTATGGAAAATAAGATATGGGAAGGTTTGGAGACATTCTTTCCACTTAATATGATGTGGAAGAGGGTTCACTCATTGAGATAAATCAAAGCCAACATCCCAACATATTTGGCATTTTTTGGAAAGAAAGTTAGATCTATACATGGTTATTACAACCACTCATCCATACTCCTATGGTATGATCCAAACCAATTTGTGAAGAAAATTTAGTGGGGAAGCTTGGAGGAAATATTTGGAATCCAAAATCAGCAAGGTAACATCAATCAAGAAGAGGTGAGCATAAGTATTGGTATGCATTGTTTACATCTTATGTTGGAATTCAAGAAGAAGACAATACTTCAAGGTAGAGTGGATGGAGTTCCAAGGATGGCTACCACAAAGAAGGAAGAGGCATATTCTCGAGTACTCAAGGAATAGAGACAAGCAAGGGTCTACTCTTAGGTAAGGTACTCCATGGTGATAATTTTTGGTTAGTTCTAGGCATACACGATATTACTTTCTTATAGGGGACACTTGAAGAATTATGTGCAAAATGGAGCTTTCTTGTTGAAAGCCATCTTCTACACCGAGTTAGGGTAAGTGTGTGTTGTAAGAATCTTGAAGTAAGGTCCATTGTATCCATTATTTTCAATTGTAGACCTGTTGTTCTTAATTTTTCTGTTGATGTAAGATAATTTTCAATCCTTATACTACTCATGAATTTGTTTTTTTCATAAGAATTTAATTTGGCAGTTGTTATGCCATTTTCATATGGTTGAACATACAAAAATCAGATTTGGGATGTCCATTAACAGTCATGAGAAGTAGCAAGCATGCACTTTGAGGAAGGATTTCATCTTTAGATAATGTGGAAAGAAGTCTACAATCGCGCGTAAACGTATAAATCGTAACATATAGCTTTGATTTGGATGAGGTATCAAGTATTTTATGGCTATTGTAACTTGCTTCCAGCCAATCCACAATATGATTCACATCTTGTAATAAGAGGGATAACTGGTCAAGATGATTATTCATCTATTCCTTGCTCCATGATGGAAACTACAACAGTTTGGAGGAATTATGGTATATATGAGTATGCAAAGGAAGGAGATGTCATCAAGTGGAAGATGAAGAAGACTTTAATGAAGATAGGGAAATAAAAGTAAGAGTTTTTTTGGATTGAAGCTCCTTCATTTAATTGGAATGGGATCTCGATTATAGGAACACTACAAAATGTACCTCCACCTTGATATGATGATACTTGGGCATATGTGCTTTCATTTTCTTGAGGGCAAGCGAAATTTCAAGGGATGACTGTAATATCTCCTTTTCTAAGCTAGTCACTATGAAAGCCTTTGGCCCACTTCACCTTCTCGTGGGATTCAAGAAAGGGAATCAAGGGAGGTGAACATTGCCATAATTATAAGTGATTGTATTTTCCTTATTTATTTGATTACTAATTATGGCTTGGAGTGATTCAAATAGGTGATGGTTGAATGAAAAACAAAGAGGAACAATTATATGTCCTTCGTGAGGTTGGTCTTGAAATCCTACATAAAGATGGAAAATTACTTTCTTTTATTAAGGCCGGTCTTCTTGGAGCCTACATTGAAGATAAAGGTGGGAGAACAATCCCAAGGAGGTCAATCCTCCTTTTGTTCTTGTAATTTATCCTCGATGCCAAGAAGGAGGATATAAAGGTGTATCAAGTGGCCTAAAAAAGTTATGTTATTTTCATTATTGATTTCTATCGAGGTGGAGTAAGTATCTTCTCTTCTTACCATTGAAGGACTAAAACCCTTCATTGGTCACCTATTGAGGACGAAACCCTTCAATAGGATCACACTTGAGGATGAAAACCCTCTTGTGTACATTGGTGGCTTCATACGGAGTCACAAGTGGACTTCATTGGCATATTTATGAAAAAACAAGGTGTTTATTTGTGCTTAGGGTACTTCTACTCCAACTAGGGCACTTTTAAGGGTGTTAAGCACCTTCTTCCACTTAAACAACCCACCGGGAAGTTTGAGATCACTTTTGAAGAGGTTTCCATAGTTTAAAATTTGCAATTTCACTTTTATTAGATAGTTGGTCTCTCCGATATCATTTTGAGCATTTGTTTGTGTTGAAACTCCAAGTGTTGATGGAGTTATGAATTTTTCGAACTTTTATGTGTTTGCACTTGAATTAAATTTATAAAATATATATTTCATCTTGATAGACTTTTGAAGTGTTTGGGATATTTCTATATTGATTTTCAGTCTATAATGCATGAGAATATTGCTTTGAAAAGCTCATACATAGTTCACTACTCTAGGAAATAAAAATCGGGTTCATCTCTAGGGCCAAGTGGTGATATTGTTGGTTGTCATGTGAATTCCTTTAGTGTCATAAATATTCAAATCTCTCTTTGTTGGCAATGGAATTTTCAGTTTGTTCCTCTAAGGTTGAAGTGATTGATTGGTGGCTGTAATAAAAATTAGAAGTTGTCTTTTGGGTTTGAGCCAAAACCTTTATTTTCAATTTCATCCCTAGAAGGGGACATTATACTCCAGCTTGTCCCATGGCCACTTTGAGGTGCCCTAGAGCCCATGGGAATGGAACTTTGGTCAATGTTATGAAACATATTATTTCCCACCTCTATCCCCATCTCGTTGGGTGAACACACTTTAAATATTAATACTAGTATATCTTAAAATCTTCAATATGAAAAATGACAACATGTATTAATCTTGAGGTGATTATCTTAGATTTGTCATATAGTTTCACCCATTGAAGGGTTCCACAATGATTAATGAATCCATCACCTTCTCCACAAATCCCCCCGATCCGCGATGGATGGCCTCAATCTAACTACACCACTTTATTGGGATATAATTTTTTTGTGAAAAAGAGTTAGTAACTTTATTGTATGCTCTATATATCGTGGATTTTTTATCTCCTTCTTCAAGCAAGAAGGATATATTAAAACCGACATATGATTGTCAAATGGACATCATATGTAAGGTCGACTATTTTTATTAATATCTCACACTATTACACGCACTCTTCCCACCCCTTGACTTCAATTGTAGGTTATATATCTTGGTGTAATTACTTAAAAATATCACATGGTTATTTCCAAAAATATTTCTCCAATGACACAAACTCTAGAAGCCTAAAATATCTAATACATTTATATAATTTAAGAATACTTTATATGCTTTATGAATCAAGTTTATTTGTCAAGATCTTAAGCATTTAATGGAGTAGTAAGTTGGACCACTTGTTAGAAGGACCAAGGTTCCAATCTTGTGGCATGCCAAGCTATACAATTTAAACTATTGTAGACAAAATGTATGCTTCATGATTATATGAATAACGGGTGGGTGCATAACAACCCACTAGTGTATGTAATTGTAATGTAATTTAATATTGACAATGTGAATAGAAAATATCGTTTTTATTGTATAGTCGACATAGAGAACGTTGATCACTCATGCATCGATAGTGATGCAAATTTGACAGAATGTCCAAGTGCTTCTCAATCCTTAACACTAAACTAGAAAAGGTTGATTATTTATGCATCCAATACCCACACAAATTGGGTAAAATGAATACCTCTAGATCATAATGTTGATTATTTATATACCCAATATCCATATATATTTTGATAAAATAATTGTGCTAAATCAATTATTTATAAATTCAATACTAAAACAAAATTGAGAAAACAAATAGCCCTTAATTATTATATACCAATACTGTCGAGCAATTTAAACACAAAATGATCTTCTCCATTAATTTTGTGGTTAGTCTATCCATTATTTTATCATTAGTGTGTGTGGATATCCACTTTTCACTCAATTTAAGTGGATCCGCAAATGGAAGTACATATTTGATTCATAAAAGTTTGAAAAGATGTTCATATCAGCAATTTCAAGCAATATGATAGGATTGCCTACCATACGGCAGAATGGCATTATTCCAGACATTATGATGGGACTTCGTACTTGTAATTTTCCCATAGGGCAAACATATTTATTTCCCATGCATTAAATGGATATTCGTCTAATACATTGATATGTGTAGAAGTTTGTCATAAAAGACAACGAATCTTAATGGAATTTGGCCTTGAATTTAAGATGTATGGGACAAAAAAATCCAAGTCTTGATTGGCATCATCAATTTTGCTTTAAAATCATACCATTAACTACTTTATATGATTTACATAAATATGCTTTGGGAGGATTATTTACATTGAGACATACTCCGTGATAAAAACCTTGGATTTATAGACATAAATTTGGATAAGATACCTACATTTGTACTTATTTTTGATAAACTTTGGAAGAATATAAATCACATGATTTTATGAAAGCACTGAAATAATTGTCACATAAATAATGGGCCCAGAGAGGTCACTAATTGATATTGCATATCCTCCATATTAAATACAAATTATTTATAAAATTGAATTTTGATAATAGTATGAAGACTTTATTGTTATTTTGATGAGTGCAGATGAATATAAACCATATGATCTTATCTTAAAATTGTTTCATGACAAACTAGTGGGTCCAGAGAGGCCATTAATTGCTTGCAGTGAGATGTATGCAATCAATAAAGCATTTAAGACATGTATGAATATGTAAATCCATTACATTTCTAATATGGTTTTACTTTTATTAATAGTTTGGAACAATTGTTCTTACATGTGGGGTATATACAATTATGAGAGTGAGTATTGTGAAATTAAGTGTAATATTTGATCAATTAGCTTTTGTATGCATCTTCACATTCTATTTTGTAATGTGATATATCAATTGGATTTATGGTGATATTTGGTTCCATATATACATTATATCACTCCTTGTGCTAGTTTGATTGAATATTGAGCTTTTGTTGGTCTATTTATGTCTTTTTCACATTTTTTCATTATTTATGGTTTTAAAAAAATCAGTGTCATTTTTGAAGCATCAATTTAACCCTTAAATCATAAAAATAGATCAATGGTGTACCATTTGTAATTCCAGTGTTCACTTTGACAAGGAATAACTTCAAAGCTTTAGCTACATAAAAACATTAGCTTCTACCAAAAAATGAATCATACCAAAAATTTGATCCGAGTGTTATGGTTGCAACCACATCAATCAAATCATCTTCCAATCCATTTTCAACATAAGTTATTTTAAATATTGTGTCAATCTCAAATATCATGGATGATAAATTGTTATGGTAACAACCACAACAATGGATTAAGGGACAATCAATACACTTCATCGTTGAGAATGGAAGTCAAAAGAATCTATTTTCACCTTAATTAATTCTAAGATTAAAATTTCCATTGGCGCCTCACCCTTAACCATACACCATTAAAAACTATTGTTTAGGGGTGTGTCCTTCTCAATGTCACTTGGTGTATAAAATCAATCTTTTTCAAGATGAAGTCCATGGTCATGTTGTGTCATTAAAGGTATGTGATGTTTTACTTGAGAAACCATATTTATACCAATGTCATGTAGTATTTAAAGAAAATCTTATAAATGTTGATACATATGTTAGTGAAGATAAGATCACACACATAAAGTAGCTCCCAATATTTACCTCATCAACACAAAGAAATGCAAGAAGTTGGTTAGTTGTGTAGACACTAAAAATACACTTTGGCACAAGAGGTCACAACATTTACATTTGGTGTCTTGCCAATAAAATACAAAAACACTAAATATATTAAAAAAAAAAACTTAAAAGTAATAAAATACATAAAAAAATAATAACAATCATAAAACATTATAAAAATCACCAAAAGCAATAAATTGCACCGCAAATACCTAACACAATAATAAACAAATGCAATCACACTCCACTAGTCATTGATTAAACACACCTAATCACTCTACCACCAACATTAAATGTCATCTCATCTATCTATGCACTAAGAGTCCAAAGCTCACCCGCCCACCTTTATCCACGGGAGATTTAAAACCAAAGAAATACCTAACACATGAGTTCATATCGAGGTTCTAAATATCAATCAACACGAGCCCAATATATTACCCCATATTAAGGGGTATAAGGAGTTAAAAGTATTAAGGGTTTTAAAAATATATTGGGGTAGGGCATAAGGGGTTAAAGTATTAAGGGTTTTAAAGATATCTTGGTGGTAGGGTATATGGCATGGAATGGAGGAGGAAGGATTAATCATGGATCAAAATAACAAATCCTAAATTCACATCATTTTTATCGTTTATTTTTTCATAGTAGAGACATATTTTTTAGAGCATTGAATTGTTTTTATAGGGTAGAGACATTGCATAACTCTCAATCATTTTAATTCATTTTTCTTTTAGGAGAATGGATGTCATGAATATTAATAAATGTAAGTGACAAGAATGCACCTACGCATGACCCTTCACATTACTATAAATTTTTTGATTAGTATGACTAATGTAGATAAAATAAAGGAAGAGAGACATCAAATTACACATATTGAGGGTTTTTATTTTTCATGTCCAATATGAATTTCATCAAGGTTTTAAGTGGATATATGATAAAACTTTGTGAAAATACAAGATACCATATCCAACACTAAAGAGGTAGAAATAAAAAGGGATATAAAAATGTCATAGGGAAAATGTATTATTTAGATATATGGTCATATAAGGGGCCTTTTACCATTGAAAAGTGTTATTATGAGGGAGTGTTAATAATACAATATTAATAGGTAGATTTGTAAATAGGGGTATTATTTAATACCTTACAAACACACGTGATATGGTAAAACAAAATAGTGAATCCCCCATGCCTCCATCCCCTAATGTTATAAAAGAAGGCCCATGGTCCCTCTTTGTCTCTTTGGAATCTCTTACCATTTTAGCTCTCTTGTTTACACTCGGTTTCTTGCAAGTATTCTCAAAGTGAATGAGAATTATAAAGAACAAGTGCAAGTGCACGATACTTCAATTTTGAAGAAATTGTGTATAGGTATAAACTACCTAAGTGAATCTTGTGTTTCTTGTGTAAGTTTTTGATCACCGTACAAAGTCCAAGATCATCATCATTCAATTAGATACTATTTTATGGGTCTTTGAGGGCCTTTGATTAAGTATAACAATCATTTTCATTTGTTTTTATTATATACTTTATCATAGTATTTCATTTTCTTATCATGTCAATTTTATCCTTAAAAGGTTAGGTATATGACCGGGGAAGATCCCTAAACCACAAAAATACTAATTATTTTGGAATTTCATGTGTTCCATATTCAAAGAAATGAGATTACTTAATACTATGAAAAGGAACCAAGATTTTAAGTCTTCAGTAACATGACAATGGCTCCTTAAGCCCATTTATTATTTTGTATGTCAATTTGATTGCAACCATATAACACTTGTATGTGAGATCATTTAGTTTGTGTATAAATTGTAGTAGTAAATTTTTTATCATGATGGTTAGAGTTGAAAAAAAGAAAAATATAATTGCATGCCAACTACCTCCACAAATCCTTCAACATGAAAGCAATATTTGAAAAAATGTTGGAGGAATGCAATACTTGGTTAAATTACCCAACTAGAGTACCAAATTATGCTCAATAACGAACTAGTAGTTTCATTTATTTTCCCAATGGGAAGTGGCATAAACTTACAACATTGGAGAAATGATACAAATGTGTTAGGATTCCAAAGAAGAAAACCTTTGATCACAGATCCTAAAAATATGTGTAGAAATAAAATAATCAAAATTGAAATTATGCATAGGAAGTAAGATTAAATGAACATAGATTTGAACACTTAAATAGAAATAAGACTTTTATTCATATAATCGATAAATAGAAAACTTAAACCGATCGTCAATGATTCATTCACATGTTACAAAAATTCCATCATTTATTTACAAACCTCAATCTACTTAGAGCCTTAAGCTCACATATGCACTCTAATTTTTAAAAGAAAAGACTAAGCTATTGAATTGTCTAAAGATACTCTCCCGAAGGAAATTGAAATTCATTTATATAGGCATACAAGCCACTCAATGTAAAATGCTAAGACTCCTAAACTTACAAAATTCAAATGTGAAGTCCTAAAGGATGCATCAACATAATCACATACATAATAAGGTAGTCTTTCTAAAACTTATGACTTAAAACATTTAATTATTAGCAACTTATGTCTTTAAACAACATTATAGTGTTTCATAGTTCCAGATCATCATGTATTCAAATTATAAACTTAGTATTGCATGGATTTAATAGTACTTCATAGTTTCTAGAACAATTTATTAGTAATCCGTGACTTCCTATATTTGTGTGGCCATCTACGTATACTTGAGAAACCAAACTAGGATTACATGAATCAAACAAGTTTGTGTAAATTGTAAAAAGGAATTCCACTAAATTACATAAACTATAAATCAAACTCCGATCTTGTGTAGTGGAATTACACACAATGAAAATATTACATAATGGAGTTACACACTCCATATAATGCAACACAATACTCCATGCTTTGCAAATATAATTCTTCACTACACAACCCATGAATAACACAAAATGCAAACACAATTGACTCTAACTATTCAACTATTTTTTCGTATGATACATGATTGCTTATGAAATCATATGCTCTTTCCTCATACACCTTGAGTAATTTTGAAAACTTGATCTCCTTCTCAAGGAATCCAAATTCCATGTTTCTCATCATCTACAACAATTATTCATCTTTCATATTTAAGAAAATTTGCCTCCCACTTGACCAAATACCGATTATTCTTCTTCCCGCATATTTTCTTGATTCCATTATCAACCACCCTCTTTGACTTATCACACAATTTATCTAGCATCTACTCCTCTAATTTAATTTTCCATCTTTTTGTTAGAAACTTAAACATTGAGAGGTGGGATGAATCAATGTTCAATTCAAATTTTTGTTTGAAAATCCAACCTTCAATCAGATTGTTCACTTATGTTTTGATTGTAATAACACAAATAAAATTAAGCAATTATCACACATAAGAGAGAGACATGATTTTTAAGTGGGAAACCCAAATTGGGAAAAAACCCACTAAACCAAAGGACTGATTTCTCAATGGTTATAATATTGTTGAGCTACAATTCAACTGATGAAGCTACAACTTCAAATCAATCTACGAATTGATCATAAGAAAGCTACAACTTGCAAGAAAGCTACAACTTTTTGATTATACTGAGCTACAACTCATTGATTACACAAATTATGATCACACTCTTCAACTTGGTTGCTAAACACCTGATTGTGACCCTAAATTTACTCACCAACTTTCTTGTTCCACCTAAAATTTTATCAGTTCATCAATTCATTTCACACTTTTCACTTTTCCATGACTACTTGAAGCATTCACTATATTCTATAATTCAATACCCTAGTCATTCTTCACTATTCATTTCTCAACATAATCACATATGTTTCACAAGCCTTAGATTCAGTGTCCAAATTCTACAACCATTCTGTCTTAGTCAATGTTTCCCACTATATTCGCCTATATTTTCTCTTTTTAAATCCATTTTTATTCACTTTTTCAATTCAATATCTTCACACACAATCAACGATTATATTAACTATTCATATCACTTCTTTTTCCAAGCCTCATTTTCTTACTCTTTACTTCAAATTAGCAACGCATTTTACCCATGAATTTTCAACTTACATCCTTTTGAGTTTCATGACTTTTGGACTCATTTATTTTGCTTGACCAAGGAAGGAATCTTCACATTATTGTTTGAGCTAGATCAGAGAATATAGGTTTGTAACTATCAAAGAAAATTTTAGTTTCCTCTTCACTTCGAGCAAGACAAAAATTCTTAGAATTCATGACTTTTGAGTTCATGGCTTGACCGAGGAAACAATCAATTAGGAATCTCAACCATTCTAGCCTTGTTTTGAGGAAACACTTTGCTAAGTACCTAATCACTAGAAAATCATTCGAGGCTCAGGCTCCCTTTGATTGTTAAGAGGATCATTATCATTATGCAACAACTTCTTGAGGAAATTTTCATTCATAAAGTTAGTTGAGACTGGAAAACAAGCATCTAGTTTTCAAATTCACCACTGTCATGTATCATTCAATCTTTCAAACCAATTCAACCACACACCAAGGTTAACTGACCCAATTATTATCACTTAAGAACTTTGCATGAAGATCTAGGTCGCTTACAACGAAGAATTGGCATTAAGAAAGTTTGATAGCTCTACACAAAGTTGAAAAGGTGACTTCGAAGAAAATGTCAGAAAACTCTCTTCAAGACATTAATGAAATGATGTAATACTTGAAGAATCTTGATCACGAAGCCAAGACAAATATTTTTTAGAGTTTAAAACATTTTCATTGGATAAAATTTTTGTTTCGAGATTTTGTCTTCTCCAAACCCTAGGCAAAGGGTTTTACACACTGAACAAGCCCAAGGGGATTTGAAGTGAATTTATCTATCATTTTCAATGAAATTAAAAACTTTGAACTTATATGGACTTTTGAGATCATTTGACATCTTCTGCATGCATTCAATTGATTTGTAACACTTCAAATAACTCCCAATACTTCAAATAACAAAAACAAGAGCCCACAATTTTTGGTGCTTTACTTGTTAAGCTCAACAACGTACTTTAGGGTGTAGGATGAAATTTGATTTAGCATGTAGGATCATTGAATTATTCTTGACCTCATTTAAGGATCTAACACCACATTAAATACCAATTATTCAACTTTACATGAAGATTTCATCTTGCTCGGTGAGTATAGTCCACATGTGTTCTGTCATAAAATGCACACACAATATTATTCCATTTTCCCCAATCTTCATATGTGAAGCACTATATTTTCCACCTAGATTTAAAGAAGAACATGATAATAATATTCAAATACTTGAGAGAGATATTTCAAGAAGAAGATCTTCAGGCATACCCTTGAAATATAGTTTTCTTGGCAAAACATCACAGACAATGTAGAGGCAAGGAGTTTGAACTTAAGGCTCACCACAAAAACTTACCAATTGCTCCATAAATTCAAAAATTAATTGTAGAAGGGATCTAGAACCACTTTCCATCAAAAAATTAACTTTGAACACTTTCAACATGAATGTACCTTTCAATCCTCATAATTGTATGAATATGCTCTTGCAAAGGTTGAGTTGGACTAGGCTAGAAGGAACATGCTTGAAGACCATAAGTATCATCACTTTGGCATGGAGATAAATTTAATCAATTATGAGCATTTGAATCAGCTCCCAAGATTGATTTGACCCCAATTATACTTAGTTCATGTCTAACACTTCAATAAGGAAACACGGGAGATAAAAACCTGTTAGAAGAATGCTCATAACTTCTCTGATTCTTAACCAATTTTCTTCAAAAATTTTGCAAAACTTCAGGCTTGGAATGATCTTTAAAAATTAATTCTATCATTAATATGAAGAAGGCTCCATATTTTTCTTGGATGCTAAGAAGACAAGGTGCTCAATTTGCATTCCTTAAGAAACTAGTTTTAGGAAAACTTGCATAACTTCCACACACCTCTTCAAAACTTGATGAAATTTGGCATGAAGCACTAAACTACACCCTCCGCACAATTCATAGGTTGGTTAGCCATAATTTTACTATACATATTAGACCTATCTTATTTACCTCAACATCATTGTTAGTCCTCAAAGGCAGTTTTGGTGAACTTTCAAGTTTTTCCTCCAGGAGCTGAAATAAACCTTGTTGTTACTCATACATTCCCTAGAAAACATACCTAGGATCCTCTCATGCTTACATGGTATTTTCATGACCTGTATTAAGATTTCACTCCTCATTAGGCTCTAGAACTAGGCCTAAATGATCCAATTTCAACTAAGAATTCCATGAGATGATGTGAAACTCACTCCAAGAGATATTTCCCATGATGAAACCATAAAATATGACTTGTAGAACCTCTAAGCCAAGCATAAAAACCATAACTCTGCCTTTAGTGGACAAAAACTCCTTGTTTAAGCCTATAATACTCTAAGTCTGCCTCGAAACCATCCCGAAAGCTCAAATAACCATCCTAAGACCATTGTGCATCACCGATAGATACATATCAATATGAAATTTGACTCCTCCTATACCATCAATGACATGTGACATCAATGAAAACACCAATCAATGCAACATGATTCAACACTATTGATTTTGAGTCTTCAACATTCTCATTTATTGGGCAATATGGATAGAGATACACCACAATAAAATGTTTGAAATGCCAATGTATTGAGGAAACTCAATCTCATAATCATCTTGTGCAATTTTTTTTTTATGATTTTTCATGGGCCCAATCTTCTTCTAGTTAATCCTATTATATCTTTCCTTAGAAAATATTTCCTTTTGTAAATGTGCTAAGACCATTTCTCCAATCTTATATACAAATTATCTCCTTTTCTCATCTCCCGTAGTTTGTATTACACATTAATATTTGTTAATTGATGTGTGAACTTATTTCATATGTTTTGTAAAATATCCCGCTTCAACATTCTTATCTTCATTACACATTGTTGGAATATAGTTTTACATGTGTGCAAAATATATCAACAATGTAAAGGGGACAAAGTACCTCCTCAATGATGGGTGAGGTTTCCTTATTGAAAACCAAAATTTTATGTACAAATATACATTCAAAATGGTATTTTGGTTTTTTTAGGTTTTTGGAAGAAAAGAAGTAGATAGAAAGAAAGAAGGAAAAAGGAGTTGAATATAATGTAAGATAGAATGAATGAGAAAGTGAGAAACAGTACATGCAAGATTAAGCAAAAACAGATCATAAACTCATATACACCTTAGAAACAAACATAGTGAATGATAGTTGAATATAAGATATCATATCTATAGAGAGTAAGAGCTTTCACATTCATTAGACATAAGAATAACAAATTATTAAGAAAAGAAACAAATACAAGACACAAAGTTCTCTATAAATGCTCCTTTATTCCTCTTCAAACAAGAACAAAGTTTCTTACCATCTCTCTCAAAATAGTGTTTTCTCCTTACTCCAAATGTCCCTTTACAAATGAGCTCTAACTTGATTTTATAACCCAAAAGTTGGTTACAAAGTAGTTAGGGTTTCTTATGACATTACATTAGGTTAAATTAAGTCATATTAATAAATTAAATTAATTTTAATAAAGTTAAGTCACTTTATTAAAATAAGTTTATAATTTGGATGACTTAATTAAATTATTTCAAGTATCTCAAAAGAGTGGGTACATGTGGACCCCACTTAGACAATGACATGGCAAAAAAACAAGATATTGACACATGGATCTAACATGACACTTAGGATTAGTGCCTTACCCATTGGGCCAAGAGTTCACCTATCTCACTTGTAGGAGAAATGAACTCATTGGTCACCAAGGGAAACCTCAACAAAACATTGAAAATATTATTTCAAAATCTTGGGTCCAAGCATCTTGCCATCTTGAACTTTCTGAACTTTTCAAGTGATTCCAATAATGTTGGCTCTTTAGGGAAGCAGTGAGACGTAAGGCAAGTTTCACAGATGACTTGCACTTCCAAAATTCTATCAGGAACTACATGAAATTCCACCATTCTCTCTTCCATATTGGTGAATAAGTTCTGGAGTTTGATGAGTTTTTAAGTGAATCAAGACTGAAACTTATCGAGGAAGCATTCTAGTTTTTACGCAGATCAAAAATTTTCTCCTTTAGAAATTGCACTAAGATCTTTTGATTATGTTTATTGATAAAGTTGCAAGGGATATCCTTAATGAATTCTTGAATGACGCACATGATTGTTTCTCCCTTGTCTTTTACATCATCAAATTGAGCTCAAACATCATCAAACACCATCTTTCTGTATTTGGAAAAGTTCAACCACTTGATATGAAGACCACACTGATTGAATTCAGAATTCCCTCATTGACAAGGGATGAGAAACCCATTTGTGTGAGTTCTTGAATATCTAGAGAAATTTTGTCAAGAGTGATTTTTAAATCTTTGAGAGACTCCTCAAAATATAGGATAAAATCTAGATAAGCATGAATCTTATCATAGATTTTCATTGCTTCATCAATCACTCGAAAACCCTGTATCAATACATTATCGATTCACACTTTAGTTGCACGATCCATATTATTTGTTTATTTAGTATAAGAGTATTTTTCTCTGGCACCACCAATATAGTAGGAATTTGAACATTAGAAGAGATTGGATTGATTAGGTGTTGGACATGCAATTAGTTGTCGATTCCCCTCTTTGAGCTAAAAGGTTTGAAGCTTATATTTCTTCATTCTCCATAGAAAAATATCAACCACTTCACGAGCATGGAATTCATCATTTTACATGGTTGATTTACCGAGCATTACTCGAAAAATTTATGTTTGTCAACATATTTTTTTCTTTACAACCAGCCGACAAACTATGTCGGTGTATTGAACTCCATAATCATTGATTGCGACCTTGGTGATGACTTTGGACCTTTTGGGAGTGGAAGAATTAGTCATTGATGTAATGGCCTCAAGGTTGATTGTGACTGGTTTGACTATCCTCTTTCTCTTCTTGATTTCCCATGAAGCCAAGAGGGAACTTCTTCAAGCAATTCACCACCTAGGATCCTTACATTTGATGGGAGTTGTTCAAGCATTGGTGGCAAGGGTTTAAGTTCGGGAGGTGCCTGGATAGAATCTTCATGTTAATGATGATGAGATGTCACAATGTATTCATGGTGAATTGGAGAAGGTTGCAAAGTATCCTTGAGATGAGAAGGCTCAGGTGAGTTGGAGATTTGAATTATTGGAACTCACACTTGATCTGATACCACAAATTACAGGGTGGTATTTTCAATCAACCCTTGAGAATTGGAAATGTTGTGAGTTGATGGGATAACTTAATAATGATATCCCATAAACACACTCTTTTCCTTATTCCACTTCCTTTTGTTTTTTATCTCATTTTTGAAGGCTGATTTTTTGGCCTCCATTGTTTCTTACTTGTTTGTGTGTGTGATGAAGCTTGTGTTGTGAGGTGAGAGGATGAATGGGTAACTTGTACAATTATATTCTCTCTTTGACTGATTGACCTATTGTATTCATGTTTATTTTTGTTATTTATAATGCATTGAGCCAACACTTCCTCATACCAAACATGACCAATGAATTGTATCGTCAAGCGATATGCCATCTTGTCTAGACCAATTGAATTTGGGAAGAGATGATGATACGACATAATAATATTCAGGATCAATCATATCAAGACCATTATTAGTGACTCCTTGAGGTACATTCTTCAATATGAATGTGGCTATTTTATCCAAGGTCATTATGGAGTAATCACAATGCTAAACTTTGAAGTTATCTACATAACTAACCCAATAGTCTTCTACTTATGGATGGTGTCTGTATTTAGGCCGAGAATATTTTTATAAACCCACATATATAAAATTTCGATCTTTTTAAAAATAGATATAATGTCATAAAAATCATCTCCTTATCCATTGTATCAGTTGTGTGGAAGGATGCACATTTGTACACACCAATTGAGATAGGAAACAAACGCCAAGCCATTGTTTTTCTCCCAATAAGCGGTTCAATGATGTTAGTTTTCATGAAAGCTCCATGAGGGCCCATTTGTCACTTATATAATTTGGAAATTTATAAGACACTATGTTAAATCTACCAATTCAAACCGATAAGAAAGTGGAAAATTGAATGAACCATGAGCCCCATCGTGAGATCACCTCTTTAGCCTGCTGTGAGAGTCTCTCTTGTGGCTTATCTATGAGCATATTGATGACATAGAAGAGAAAGGAATCATTGACAGCATGAAAGTGATGCATACTAGATTTAAACTCCAGTTGTGGATAATAGTGAAAAACACTATTTTTCCCAGGTGCCATCATGCCTCTAGTCTCGAGACTAACGAAAATACTTCTTCATGCCACTGCATAGACTAGGTAAGAAGTCATATAAAAATGACCAGTCATATTCACTTCAACCAACAGTTTTGCAAAGTATCACTGATGATTGTGGCCCAATAAATGTGAAGTCTTTGATCCAAAATAACACATAAATTTATACATCCAAGGTTGGAAATAGTGTGCAAAGGAGATGCCAAACACTCTACTTAATAAGGTGATCATGTCTCCAATCTTGTCACTGAACTCAATGTGGGGCAACTCCCTAGGAAGTCTGTTAGCATGTGATCTCTTATTGACTAGCCAATTCTTATTCATTACTTTAGACCATCTTAGTATATCTTCATCCCAATATTGTTGTGCACTCCTTATTGATTTTGACATTTTCTTCATACTATGGAATTCCAAGAAGTTCCTCAACGTGTTCAGGTATGACTAGTAGAATGGGATCGTTGTTGTGGTTAAAAACTCCTCTTTCCCACGATCATAGTGTTTGGTACAACCGATGATGATCTTTAGACACTAAATGGAAACTGGAAAATTTCTTGCTTGCGGAAAACCACTATGGTACAAGTGTTGAGAAAATAATGTATGGCCTTTAGAATTATCTCTGTTACAAAATTGACTCATATTAACATGACCCAAATTGGTGTCAGTTATATGGTCATAATCGGAAACCAATGCAGATAAGGGTATGATGCCTTGAAATTCATATTTTAACATTGATTTTTTTTATGTTGACATTTTGAGGAGGAAGCAAGGGAAAATTAAAAAAATAGAAACACGATTTGTGGTGTCGGGTCACTCTCCACAAAAATCAAGAAAATGAGATTTTATTCAATTTGTGTCTTTTACAATACAAACCTTATCTCATTTTAATCAAGAAAAAATAAAAAATATTTTACAATTCATATTTTCTACAATTTTCTCAATTTCCTTCTCCTAGAGAGCTCTTGTTGTGGCTTTGGATTCTAATCCATCACTAATATTTTAGTGGTTTTACATGTAAATCAAATAACTAGTTGTGGTCATTTTTGGCTATGCACATCTTCATGACACGAGCTAGATCATAAGGCCTTCTTTACACAAATTTTGAACCATTTTCTTCTTTTTATTACCTTGCTTCTTATTTTCATTTATTCTAGCCCCTCTCCATTATTTGTTTTTTTCCTCCTTCGAGTGTTGGTGGGCGGTTGGGTCCGCATGTGGCCAATCTTCTTTTTGACAAGGCATGCCTTTGGGTGCATTGACTATTAACTTCACTTTGAATGTGAAGATTTAAAAATTCATCATCCATGATAACTATAATTTAATTTACTACATGTGTTTTATGTTTCTCCTTCCACACATATTGTTTCCTTTCACCTTGATTAATTTGAGTGACTAATATGTTGTTCCAAAAGAAGCATATATATGCAATTGTGACCCTTAGAACTCATTTTAAGGAAGAAGTTAAGAAATAACTTCAAATTGATTTCTACTATCAATAAGTGAAAAATGCGTAATAAATAAATCTGAATGATAAATGGTACAAGGGTTTTAGGTTCAAAAATGAAGGAATTTTATGATTTAAAAATGGAATACCAAAGGGCATGTGCATGCAAGACCAAAGTGAGAAGAGGGCACTGGGGAAAGCATGTAGGACAAAGGGGTTTTAGAAGGTTTTAGGAGAAACCGGGGCATGTGCGGAAGGTAGAACATGGGTTTAAAGGACTTAACGATGTTTTGCGTTCTAGGGAACTTGAGGAAAAGCGTGAGGACCCAACTAGGCATGATGAGTGGATAATGTGCTAGCCTGGAACCTTGGAGGTCAAGAAAAGGATATTTCATGCATGGTATATTACCAAAAGAGATCATTACAAAGAGTGGAGGGTTTGTAAAGGGAAAAGAATTCACCTGATGAAGGACCACATCAACACTTGACACATGATTTGTTCGGGAGAGAAGGCACGGTAGTGGGTGTTGATCCTATAAAAAGAGATGCTCAAGCTAGAGACAAATATACAAGAGATGATGGGATTAAGAGAGAATGCATAGAGAATGCAGAGAGAGAGAAGGAGAGTAACGAAGTGTTATAACAATGCCATGGTTTAGAGCACTTAGTGATATGGGTTGTAAGGGATTCCATAAGCCTATGTATGGCGCTAGGATTTGTGATAAGGGTTAAAATGGGAAAAGTATAGTTGGGATCTCATATCGAGAAGTATGTAGGAGTTAAAGTCTCTTTCATTTATTGTATATAGTCCGAGATAACCCTTTTGACTATAATGTGGCTACTGTAACTTCTTTAAATCAATATATATGTGGGTTTGTTCGTATAACTTGTTTATGGGTGTAAACCCTCATGCTATATGACTTGTTATGGCTTAGATATAGTTTATTATGTTTCTTACAAATGTTATTTAGCTTCGTAATTCATTAATGTGTGGATCTATTAGTTTCACCTTCTACCTTTTAATAAGTGAATGCACTTATACTTTTGCAAACCCTCCTCCATTAATGGAGGAATCTTCTCATAAAGCTCACATAAAGGAGGGGCTGCCATCACCAATCCGGCACTATGATAATTATTCACCGGGAACTCCTCGTGCTATGATTATTTACTAATGCACAACTTTTAGTTTGGTGGATGAAATCTGGAAACAAAACAACAAACATAACACAAGAATACCATAGACTATGATAAGAAGGAATGATGATAAATCTGAAATATCAATGTAAATTATAATATCAACATGAAATTGTTACAATCTCACCCATGAGGTACTTCAAGTGTTACTGACTTCACTTGCCTTCCAACAATAACTATGGGAGAAACTTCACAATTACACCTCTTAATGGCTTCTTTAACACACCTTCCAAATGATGGCTTCCTTTACACACTTACTCATACAATATTTCTCACTACTTCCTTCTATGCTAAATGAGGGGGTGGCCTCTCTATTTATAGAACTTCTAGGCTTATCCATCTTATCTCTAAGATAGGATAAGAAATCCACTCGGACGAATCATATTCCATACCTTAACTCTTATCTGTACATGTAAGCTTATCTTTTAAGATAAGATAAACCTTATCATTTCACATGGGTTCCACATTTTAAAACTTTTTACAAATAAAATACACAAAATATTTATGACCTCACTCCTTGTCCTTATTACCAATATAATATTTCTAATTCTTAATCATGTAGACCCTACTTCTCTACTTACCCTAACTTTGACATTTTAACATTACTAGACCACTTACGACAAATATTTACTTTTTACTACAACATTCCTATTAATGAAATAGAAATTACGGAGGAAAATTTTAGTGTCTAAATCTTCCCCCTTCCTAGCTTCTACTCGTCCTCGAGTAGACTATTCTGGTGCTTGAAAAATCTTCAACTTGTCATGGTTGATCCATTTCGTAATGGGAGTGCCATCCAATTCCTCTAGTCGATACGTACCATTTTCATGCACAATCATTGCTATTTTGTAGGGCCCTATCCATTTTGGAAGAAATTTTTCTGTCTTCTTTTTGTATACGGAATCATATACTAGAACCAAATCATTCACCTGAAATGGAGACTAAAGGATCTTTTGATCAAATTACTCTTGCTTCATTTTCTTCTTATAGCTTGTATCCTTTGCTATTTCCCTCATTTCCTCTAACAAATGAAGATGTACCAACCTTTCTTTTACTGAATCACTTTCATCCATCCTTTCATTTTTCATAACTGTCACAGTGGGAATATCAAACTCAATAGGAAGAACTAGATCAATGCCATAAGCCAACTGAAATGGGGATTATCCTGTTGCTGACTTTGATGTTGGCCTATATGCCCAAAATGCTGCATGAATCCTTTTATCCCACTTATGTACTTGCAAGGCTGCATATTTTGCTATAATTTGACACAACACAAAATTTGTTCATTCCAATTGTCCATTTTGTGCTTGGCTTGTCTGTTGTTGCCTTCCCGTGCTTAATAGAAAATTTGTTGACTAGGCTTCTACCACCTCATTAATGACCTTAACATAAGTGTTGAGGGCGATCAATTTTAAACCCAACATATTCATTACAGACTCGGTCATTACATTAAGCTGCAGCACCTCCATCAATTAAGACATCATGAATTAAAATACCATTACATAATACCTCAGCTTGTGGAGCATAGGGATCCGCCTCTGCCTCTAAAACAGGGACCTCAACCTCCTTCCTTCGTCAAGCATTGAGTCCACTTCGTAGCTCCCGCCTCTTCTCAGAAGACATAGCCAAGAGTTGACCATATGTAATATTTGTAGGCCTTTTGGACAGATATTCTAAAATGCAGTATGGTCCTTGTCCCCGTGAAATTAGAAAATCCTGCACACCTAACTTTCTTCTCCTATGTTTCTTACTAGTTTCTCCTTTCATCTTCTTAGGATCATTTCAATCTTGATTATCTTTTTCTTTCTTTCTTTTGTTACAAACACATCTACTTCATTATGTATACTCTTATCTATTACATCAAAAGAATTCACAGGTGCTTTTCCTTTATCATTATCTCTTGTACTAGATGTAGAAGCTCTATCTGAACAATTATACTTATAATGACCCTTTTTATAACAACCATAACATATAACTTCAGAAATATTTCTTTTTGGACCTCTATCTCCTCCTTGAGAACTAAATTATTTTCCTTGAAGAAGATTAATAGTTAACTGACCCATCTTCTTGAGCAGATCTTCATACTCAGTAGATGTACTAGGAGAAAGATTTGTGCTCACCGAGAGTGGTTGTGGATTCTGGACCAAAGGTGCTGGTGTAGGCTCTACTTTAGCAACAATTTCTTTGGGCTCCTCTTCCATGCTTTCTTCTTTCCTTCTTGCAATCTCTTTTGCTTGTTTAATGGTAGCTAGGCGGTCATACTTCACTCGTTGTCTGATCTCTGGCTTCATCCCAAGAATGAAGTGCTTACAGAGGAGATTATCCACGCCATTCATCAACCCATCCGCTAATCCTTCCTTCCGGATCTAGGCATCGAGCTTCCTCCTTAGCTCTAGAACACGAGCATGATAATCCCTTATCTTCTCCTTCTCTCCTTGGGATAGCTTTGTGATATCAATCATGAGATCTGCATATTTCTGTTGTTCACCAAATTCTTCAAGAAAATTTTCAGTTAATAAATCCCATGAGTTTTTCACATTATCACCTAGTGTTTCAAACCACCTAAGGGTGAACCATACAAAAAGGTAAGAAAAAATTCAGTCCATTGTTCCCTTCTTATAAGGCCATTACAAATACAAGATCGTTTAAACTCTTGAATGAAAGAGGAAGCATCTTCATTAGATTAGGTTGAAAAAATAGGAATCTTCCCTATTTTCAAAAGTAACCATAGTGAAATACCAACCCACAAGTACAATCAACAAGACTTATATGCACAAATAATTGGAATCACTATAATAGAAAGTAGAAATGACCATGGTAAACTCGGTAAAACTTGACTTATTGTGGTAAAAGCTGACTTTCTTTGTGGTAAACACTATTCACAATAAAAAGTGAAATTCTTTATGCGGTAAATACTATTCATGGTAAAAGTGACTTTTATCGGTAAATACTATTCACGGCAAAAAGTGACTTTACCATGGTAACTACTATGCACAGTAAAAACAAGGTTACCCTCCAAATATTTTCGACTAAGTGGGAATATCTCTCCAGAAAATCCACCAACAAGGAATGGTCCTGGCAATGGAACCAAAATGTCATCACCAATCCGACACTATGATAATTCTTCACCGGGAACTCCTCGTGCTATGATTATTTACTAATGCACAACTTTTAGTTTGGTGGATGAAATCTAGAAACACAAAAACAAACATAACACAAGAATACCATAGACTATGATAAGAAGGAATGATGATAAATTTGAAATATTAGTGTAAATTATAATATCAACATGAAATTGTTACAATCTCACCCATGAGGTACTTCAAGTGTTACTGACTTCACTTGCCTTCCAACAATAACTATGGGAGAAACTTAAGAATTACACCTCTTAATGGCTTCTTTAACACACCTTCCAAATGATGGATTCCTTTACAAACTTACTCATACAATATTTCTCACTACTTCCTTCTATGCTAAATGAGGGGTGGCCTCTCTATTTATAGAACTTCCAGCTTATCCATCTTATCTCTAAGATAGGATAAGAAATCCACTGGACGAATCATATTCCATACCTTAACTCTTATCTCGTACATGTAAGCTTATCTTTTAAGATAAGATTAACCTTATCATTTCACATGGGTTCCACATTTTTAGACTTTCTACAAATAAAATACACAAAATATTTATGACCTCACTCCTTGTCCTTATTACCAATATAATATTTCTAATTCCTAATCATGTAGACCCTACTTCTCTACTTACCCCCAAATTTGACATTTTAACATTACGGACCACTTACGACAAATATTTACTTTTTACCACAACATTCCTATTGTACTTTTGACTATTACCATACTATACATTATTGGTGGCGTCAAATCTTGGCAATGCTGCGTTATCTTCTATCGGACGCTACTACTAATTACACTTAACAACATCCTATTCCTAATACATACATTAATGAAATAAAAATTACGGAGGAAATTTTTAGTGTCTACAGTGGCTCGACGCCCTTTGTGTGTGCCTCGAGTAAGCACCTAGTGCCTGCTGGGTGATAGGCCGACGCTCTTGGGGTTAGAAAATAGTATTAAGGGTAAATAAATGACTACATCTTGGTTCCATTTTCGGGACCTGTTTTTGAAGCTATTGTGAGAATGGTGCGTGATGACAGAGCGCTAAACCTTGGACAGTGTCGAAGCATAGCTTAAAAGCATGGAGGATAAGTTTTCTCATATATTTAGTCTTGGATATGAGTTTAATGCATGTAAATGGGTAGAAGAACATCTGTATCATGAGATGTATGAGACCTTATTTTGTTGCTTTTTAATGGAGTTGTATGAATGGATTTTGGTGTATGCATCTAGATTGATCTAGTACTATAGACCTCACGTATGGACCCAAGAAGAGTATTAAAGGGTGCATGATGCTAATTTGACTTGGACATGTGTTGTTGATCTTTGGTGGAGTAGAGTGTTGACGAATTACACCTTGGAGTACGTGATTTCTACGTATTCCTATCTAGAGATTGCTGAGTTTGAGTTCTTGAGGGAGCCAAGAGGATTGTTCTTGCATGCTATCCCTTTAGCTATAAAGATCCTGATCATTACATTGAGTTTGGAAGCATTTCCTATGGTTGAATAAGCTTATTCGAGAGCTGGGTGAGGAAGCTAAGGTGGAGGAAGATGGTGGACCTTGCAGCTGAAAAGGAGAGGGAAGAGAGATGAATCAAGTATAATGAAGCTCATGAGAGGGAGTTAGATAGACAATGTGAAGTTGTAGGAGTGATGGATTTATGAAGGCAAATATTATGGGAAGGAATTAAGGTTCACATAGAGGACATGGAGCACGAGCGATGCATCTGCTACCCCATCTTGGCAAGTGCGGGAGAGAGACCCCTTTAACTTCTGATGAGATATCATCACTTGGAGAAAGGAGAGCCATTGGCGTGCATCTAAATCCACCTGGTGACCAACCCCTGACACTTAGTTTTCAAAATCCAGAGATAAGTATTACTAAACCAGTTAGTATTAGTGGAATTAACTGATCAACACCTTAGAGGTATAACTTTTCATTTGACACATCTATTGCTGTAAAATCATTTCTTGTGTTTGGAGGTATATTTTCTAGAGCGACATTTGGGAAAATTTTGGGTACACAAAGCTTGGGTATCGCATCTGGAAGTAGTGCAAGACACACATATGGTAGCGGTGTAATATCACATATTGTTGGCATGTAGTTTAGTGCGACAGTAGGGACACAAGGCGCGACCACTTTAGGACCTTTACCGATACAAGAGGTGGATTTGGTGGATCACGTGGAATAGGAACTAGTGGACCTGGTGGACTTGGTGGATCTGGTGGGTCAGGAGGGACAAGCGCTAGTGGATCTATTAGAACTGGTGGTGGAGGCAACATTAGAGGGAATAAAGGTTCTAGATCAAGTGGATAAGGGCCTTAACCACCTCAACAAGTATTTTTTGAAATGTCTTTACATCTACCAGATTAAAAGGTGTTGAGGATGCTACAGAGCATGTACACAAATGTGAGATATTATGGCGTGTGAAGGGGAACACTTCCATAGAATGGAAGGCAAGTCATTTTGCAACAATGTTGCAAGGACATACGCATATTTGGTACCGGAAGTATGATCCCCACCAGATGGTAGTAGATTATACCACATTGCGTATTGCCTTCTTAGCTGAATTCCATATTCATGAGTTTGAACATAAGAGAATTAATGTGTTGAAGGACATTCAACAAGGTATGGCAAAGAGTGTGTGGGAGTATGATGCACGCTTTAAAAATCTCTTATCAAAACTAGCTTATGTTATTCATCCTTCTCAACATGCTTAATGGTTTTTTGGAGGATTAATAATGCCTTTTAGGAGAGCACTTTTACATAAGACTTTCACAGACCTACACAAGGCCTTGGAGGTTGCCCTACATGTCAAGGCCATAGGAAGCATGGATATAAGTATTAGTCCTTTTCTTGAAGCTTAGATTGTTGCAATGGAAAAGCAGCTGGAGAAGCTATTTGTGAACTCAGCCCATAAGACTAGCAAGTGGCCTATGGTGTATGGATTGTGAGGTAGAGGGGCATACGAAGGACAATTTTCCTTGGAGATCAAGACGCAACATGATGGTAGACTGAAATTTTCCATGGAGATCATGATGCAAGTAGGTGTCTGCACATCGCAGCACAAGCGTGATCCGTAAGAATGTGTCTTGTTATTACAAGTTTTACACCTCTAATACTCATGACACCAAAGATTGTAGATTGATTGACCAGATACATGATATCATTGATATTGGTGTGCACCAGACCAACATTGCAAACAATTCCAAGGAATATGATCGTCACTATGAAGGATGCGTTGATGGAGGAGCTCATGGAAGAGGATTTTTTCAGGGATTTATAGGCCGTGGAAACCATGGAGGCGAGAAGAAGTGAGTTCCCATGTGGAACATGTTATAATCGTGGGTCCAAAAACATTAGAAGCATGAATGTTTGACCTACTATAATGCTATTGGTGTGGAAAGAAGCACAAGTATGAGGAGTGCTTAGAGCTATTTGAACACATGAGCCAACAACAACGGAAAGATAAGGGCACCGAGATGGTAAGCATTAAGAAAGAAGACTCACAGTGGATGCCAAGGGTGGTGCATGAGTCAGAGTTAGAACCTATATTGGTGATGATGCGAGCTGAGGTTACACGCACCAGGGAGATACCAAAGTAGATACCACTGATTACAAGAGAAGAGGTGGTGTATGGGAAGTATCTAGACCCTACCCATTAGAAGGAAGTCTATCAAGAGACCATGGACATAATCAAGAGTCTTCAAGGGGAAATTTAATGTCTAAAGGAGCAATCCAGGAAGTTGGGGCAGAAGAAAAGTGCTGAGGTCCCTCAATCAGATATAGATGATGTCAGAGAGGTATGTAAGATGTTGCGCTAAGATAATATCATTCCTCTGTTAGGAGAATGGTTGAGGGATAAGATACCAAGTGTTGGAGTAGAGTGTGAGAGGTAGGTTTTGCATGCTAACCTTCCTCCCCATAGCCTCAACTATGATAAGGAGATTACCTTAAATGTAGTTGTTGATCCTAAGCAATATTTTGATTGACACAAGCACGTAAGTCAATGTTCTCACTTTGGATGTCCTGGAATCAAATGGGAAGGCCCCCATTACAACCATCTTAAAATGTGTTGTATATGGCTAATAAGACAAAGGCAATGCCCATTGGTGTTTTAAAGGATGTTGTTATCACTATCCAAGGGGAGAAATTCACTGGAGACTTTGAATTCTTAGCACTTACTGAGGCGGACAACTTTCCATTACTTGGGCACCCCTGGTGCTATAAGAACAATGTTGAATTATGTTTTAATAAGGGGTATATAAGTTTTGAGAACAAAGAGGAATGTGTTATCATTCCTTTGATAGATGGGAAGTTAGTGCCCTATATTAAGCCTTTAGGAGAAAAATACCTAGATAGAATTTACATGCACACTATCCAGGGACCCTGAAGTTGTATAACCAAAAAAGGAGGGCATTATTTAGTGGGAAGATACTCAATCTATAAGTGATACAACTAGTGTGGTATTTGTATTCTGGGGGATCCAACCGTGATGTTTTCCTACGAGAAATAGAGATCCAGTGGAGATGTGAGATCGAAAGGAGAAGGATGCTCAACTATACCTTGCTCGGGACTACAACACATTGGTGGGTGACCCATCGTGATAACCTTCTAGAGTGGCATGAGGTGAGAATCGTGTTCTTTGTTATATTTTTCTGGAGCAATGCACCTACTATCATACAATATTATCATGGGAAGGAACCCACCTCGTTTCACATCTAAGCATGTGAGAAGGCTTGAATGGAAGGTGCAAAAGCCTTACAACATTCTTTATGGGTGCATAAGTTGTACTCCACCTTACAAGGGTACGCGTGTGCATGGTACATTCATTTAGAGATGCACCTGTTAAACATGAGCGGCAGAGTCGACAACCCGACATCCTTCAAGATTTTGAATATCAGAGTACCAAGCCATCGGTGGATGAGGTGTTAAAGGTTGTTAAGCACCTAATTATGGGAGATAGTGCCATGGCAGAGGATAAAATACTAGAATTATTGGGTGATTTGGATTAGAAGTGCATTTTGATGAGGAATAATTAGAGGATATACAACTTAAGCGCACATGCATGGAAAAAGAGAAAGGAAAATTGGTCTATGTGATTGATGGTGAAGAAGTGGAAAATTTGGATGTTAACCATACTATAGGTACGCGAGAAGTTATGGATTGTGCTAATGAGCAAGTGTGCGCCTACCATGAACCCCTAAAAACCAAGAAAATTAACATTAGTTCGGAGGAAGAACCTAAGGCCACTATTGGAGATTAATAGTATTTAAAAGGAAGTTTCAAATATCATTGATCTATTGCACGAATTTTAGGATTTGTTTCCACGTGGGTACCACAAGCTTAAAGGAGTTCACTACTCCTGGGGAAATGATAATCAAGTTAAAGGAAGGTGCATGCGTAATCCGGAAGAGAGATTATCGAATGAATCGAAATTTTCACGTCAAAGTCAAGGAAGAGATAGAAAAAATGATTGCATCAAGCATCATTGAAGTTGTAGAGGAATAAAAAAGGATAAGCCCAGTGGTCATAAGCATTAAAAAGTATGGGAGGATAAGGATCTATGTTGACTACAGGGATTTGAATGTGGTATGTGTTATTGATCCTTTTCTAACCCCCTTCATTGAGGAGATCCTGGAAGGAGTAGCTAGGTGCAAGATCTATTCCTTCATAGAAGGATTCTCAAGTTATCATTAGGTTAGAATTGCAAAGTAAGACCAAGAAAAGACAAAATTTTCCACCGAATAAGGAATATTTTCCTACAGTCATACCTTTTCGACTAAAGAACGCGGTTGATGTGTTTTTGTGCATTTTGGTGTAGGCATTTCAAGACTTCATCCATAAGTTTCTTCAAGTCTACCTTGATGATTGGATAGTATATGGATTAGTGAGGGATCATTGTGACAATTTGAGGCTGATATTTGAAAGATGTTGACAGTTGAGGATATCCCTCAACATTAAGAAATGTGTTTTCCTACTCCATTTGGAACCTTATTGGGGCATATCATATGTAAGGAAGGCTTGCTAGTGGATCCTGCCAAAGTTGTTGTTATTGTGGGATTGGGGAGCCTACCAGCTAGATCGCAATGTGCAGATTCCTTGGGCATATGGGGTATTACTGAAATTTTTTAAGGGGTATGCCAAGATCGCCACGCCATTGGAAGAGTTGTTGAAACACAAAAGTGCATTTCATTAGGGAGAGGCACAACAGATGGTGTTTGATACATTGAAGAATAAGCTTATCATTGTGCCCATATTATGCTTTCCTTCTTGGGATAATCCATTCCATGTACATGTTGATGCTTCGGGGATGGAAATTGGGGCAATCTTAACACAACTTGGAGAAGGAATTGTTGACCACCCCTTGTGTTTTGCTAGTAGAAAGCTAACCCCAATGAGTAATGTAACTATACTACTATTGAGTGCAAAATTTTTTCAATGATCTACGTATTGTACAAATTCAGTAGTATCTGCTAAAGAATACCCTTCATTTTCTACACAAACGACATGACATTGAAGTACTTAGTAAAAATCCCATTTTAAAAGGGAGAATATGTCGGTGGGTCCTGTTGTTTTAAGAATTCGATTTTGTGGTTGTTTTGAAACAGGTAAGAGTAAATTCAAACCTAACAACTTATCAAGGATTGACTCGGGAGGATGCGTGAGAGCATTGAGGATGCAATGCTAGATGCACAAATTTTTAGGTTACGGTGTGCACCCTCCGACTTGGAAGATATTGCTGTATTTCTCAAGACAGTGTGGCACTAAAAGGAATGAAGACTTTGGAAAGGAAACAACTATCCATATGTGCCATGCCCTACATGTTAATTAGTGGAGACTTATACAAGCTAGGCTGCGATGAGGTTCTACACTCCAGTGCGTGTTAGAGTATGAAGACATTGTAATCTTGGAGGAAGCACATGGTGGAATTATAGGAGGACACTATAGAGAGAATGCTACTGTGCGTAAGATCCTTTTAGCAAGGATTTAGTGGGAAAGCATCTACCAAGATTGTATTGAGTTTTGCAAGGTTTGTGACCATTGCCAACACCTTGGAAAACTAGGAAGAAGAGATGAGATTCCTTGATATTGGTAGCTAGCACAGAATCATTTGAGAAGTGGGCCATTGATTTTGTAGGACCAATTTCACTTGCTTGTGAAGGAATGGTTCACGCTATATCCTTACTTGTACTAATTACTTAACAAGGTGGGAAGAGATAACACCTACAAGGGATTATACAATGGCAACAACAACCATGATCCTATGGGAAAACATAATAAGTAGATATGGATGTCCGTTAAGTTTAACAAGTGATAGGGGTACTCATTTCTTGAATGAGACAATTAGGATTTTGTTGGCAGAATTCACGGTAGCCCAACACAAGACTACACCTTATCATCCCCAAGAAAATGGAACCATTGAGGCATTTAACAAGATATTGAGTCACATGATGACCAATATTTGTGATGTGGGAAGAAAGGATTGGGATGATAAAGTTTCTGCTATATTATGGTCATACCTGGACTACTTATAAAAGACTGAATAAGGCCACACCTTTTCAATTGGTGTTTGGCACGGAAGTAATGTTACCTATTGAATTCATGTTACCATCACTTGTGTATAGTGTGCGCATGAGGGTAAATTGATGGATAAGGACTTAAGGAGAGGATTGGTAAGTTAATGCAATTATATGAGAGGTGGGCTATTGCTCGTTGGAGTTAAAAGATAGAAAAAACCAAGTAGAAGGCATGGCATGATAGACACATCAAGAACAAAAAGTTTGAGGTTGGGTAGATGGTTCTATTGTATGATTCCAAGTTTCGTGCCATCCTGGGAAATTCAAATTCCATTGGATGGGCCCATACATTGTATCCTATATACTTGATTCAAGCACTTTCCAGTTACAAGCGCTGGATGGAACATGGTTACAGGACATTTCAATGGGAGTAGGTTGAAGCCCTATTATAAATAAGTCTTCCTTGTGTTTGTACAAATAAGGCAATATTACCAATTATCCTAGGATTTCCCTTAATGATTTTCCTTTCTTTGTGTTTCCCCTTCTCGTTGCTTGTTCCCTTTATTTTTGTTGTGTGCACGTTGTGCACCAGTAGCCACTTATAATTTCAAAATTTTTCTATGCGCAAAGGACCACCCATATAATTTTGTGTGGGGTGAAGTGATGCGACAAGCACTTGATCTTTGGTATTGGAAGATGTATTTCGATGGCCCGAATCAAATGATCAAAAACATGTAGTTTGGAAGAGCATACATGGAAAAGGTGAACATGAGGAGGTTGGTGTCAGGAAGGCTTTATAAAAACCACATACAAGGGTGAGAAGCACAAGAAAAAAATGAGGTAGGCAATGTAAAAAATCAGGATAAAGATAGAAGAAGTGCCTTTGGTCTTTGAAAGTGTGTGCGTAAGAATCTTCAAGTAAGGATTTTTATGCACCGGAAGGTTGTAGAAGTTTTGTGTAGGATTGGGTGTGGGGGTAAAAGTGTTGAAGGTTGGTAATAGAAAAAACCTCCTTTATTGCAAGAGTACGTTGGTAGGTGGCATGACATTTATCACGGGAAAAAGCAAAAGTTATGAGTAGAAGGTTAGGGTGTATTATTGTTTACCTTGCATTTGTATTATCAAAGAGATGTCACGAACTAGGGCATCCGTGAAGAAAAGTGTGTGAAAAAGGGTTGTGAAGATTTGAGTGCATAGCCAGTTAGATCAGAGAAAAAAAGTGGAAAAAGGATTACACGGGTGTAAGCGGAGAAGGTTGTGTGGAAGAATCCCATGGGTGATTACGCCGTCTTATGGAATTTTTTTTTCTAGGTTAGGGTTCCGCAGCTAGGGCACAAGATTGAGGGAATTTTCGAAAGGAGTGGATCCACAGAGTTGAGCAGAGCCAGGATTAGGAGAAAGGAAGAAATTTTAGTGACCCGATGGAGAAATGACACCAAGGAAAGTAGAAAATGTTTCACCAAAAAAATGAAAGGGCAAGGGGAAACAAGTCGTTTCCACTAGTTTCAATGAAGAATGGTATGCAGAGATGCAATATCTAGATGATGTATTTCTTGGAAAAGAATGGGTGTCTCACGTTAGAAAGATGGCCGTGAGTGACTACAACCATCAAATGAGCACCACAGAGAACAAGATGGCATTAGAATTGGTTCACCCTACATATAAAAGGACACCAGATGGAATGCATATCTATGATGATGAGGTAAAGGTGAAGATGGAGAAGGTTAGGTTATTGTAACTCTATGAGTTTCCCTATTTCAGAAAACCTGAGTGATTATACTAGTGGTTAATGTCATGCATACATGAAGAACACTTTTACTTTACGGAGACAAAGGATGTGAATAACTCCCCAACTAATTTATAAGTTTACTAGTCTTGTCTGCAAAGGATAATATTTTGATGATAACTTGGACGATCAGAGGCCATCAAGAAGATTGTTGAAGCTTATGACTACAAGAAGGGTTCTCGATACTTTGAAAACTCGTGATTTTTGACCGGGAATGAGGATGGTCACGTGCTTGGTCACAAAGATGAATGGGAAAGATAGATGGATACAAATCAACAAGGCTTGGTTGAACATTTTCCATAAAATCTCATAGGGGAACATCTATAATCTCTCGGATTTCATAACAAAAGAAATCATCAACGCCGCATGCAATGGAGAAAAGATCATGTTTGGTAATGTCCTCCTTATCATTGTCTTTTTGGAGATTGGAGTGCCCGATGGGAAAGATAAATATGTGTGGGAGTACCAAAATGAGAAACCTTCCCCTTCCTAAAGATTTGAGAAGTACACTTGTGACACCACGATGGCTGCCCATAAGGCGCGCTTAGAAAAATGGTATAAGTAGATGTGTAACGCTTTCAGAGATGAGTGGAGAATACCCAAACATTTACCTATTTTACTACAAGGCGAGGCTAAATTCACCATATACCAACATTTTTGTATTGGTAGGTTTACTCAGTAGATGGCACCAAGGGTCCCTAGTGCAAATTTTTGTTCTCTTTCACAACACAATACTTCCAGGGGGTCAATCGATTCAAAGAGGAAAAGAATCTAAGATTTGACCTCAAGATACAAAAGAGACCAGATTACCGCAAACTGTGTAGGACATTGATATATCCAAAGAAACATGCCTATGTGGAGAAGTATATTTCCCATGACGTACATATGTTGAAGCCAATGAAATTTCCTATCGTTTAGGGGACTACAACAAGGGTATACCTATGCATAAGGCCTAAGTATGAGAAAGGTTATTATGTTGAAAATGATTTCTCTATCCTAGAAGACCCCACCATAAGGAAGAAAGCCACGCCAAGGAAAAGGGAGAGAGAGAAGGCCCTTGAGAAAAGGCACCAAGTACTCGGACAACACGGCTCTCTAGGTGTGTAGGAGTCAAGGTGCGAAACCAAGCACCTATGCATGGAGGAAGAAGTCCCCACAAAAGAGAAAGAGAAGACACCTAAGGAAGAGGCACCAAAGCAAGAGGAGCCCCCTGTGAAATAATAATCACCGGCGAGGAAGGAGTCACCTAGGCAATAAGAAAAAGAAGAGTCTCCTATATTGGAATCACTAGTTAGGAAGAAGCAAAGAGTAACAAAAAGGAGGACTTAGAAGAAACAAAGAGCATGGAGGTCGACAAGGGTGATGAGGACGATGAAGAGCATGGTAAGGCTCAAAACCATCCTATGTATAATGTACATGAGTCAGAGGAGGAGGGAAATGAAGAGAAGGATGAGGATGAAGGAGGCACTCATAGTAAGGGGGAAGTGAAGAAGTCAACATGAAGGATCAAAAGACCCCAAACCTGACTACGGAGTAGATAGAGGATGCCACGAGAGAGGGAGGTAGCAGGAATTATAAATAACTTGGTGGATTTCAGCACCAAATAAGTACTAAAGGAGATAGAGGAAAGTGAAAGTGTGGGAAAGGAATATGGAAGCATGGATGGAGATTCCAGCTATGAAGTAAGCTTCCCAAAGGTAGTGTGTATAGGTGGAAAGGGCATGGTAGTGGCACAAGAACAAGGAATGACTTACATTAATGACCCAATCAAGGTAATGTGCACACATTTCCAAAGTACCATGCCTTCAAACTAACTCCTTGCATGGTCTTCTTTTGATGAAGAGGGTGTGTACCGCACGAAGAAGATGTTGTATTGGGATTTTAAGTCCCATGTTGATGAGCCTGAATTCAAAGTCAACCATGAGGCGTTCATGAAGATACCATATGCCAAAGGAGTAAACCCTTTGGTGGATGCCCAACAACTGTCTAATGAGAAAGTTTGCAATGTGCTCAACAAATTATCGGTAGAAGTTGAGGTGAGGCTCTTGAAGAAATGACAAAATAAGGGTCTTGGAGGAAGAGCTTGAAAAAAAAAATGAAGAGATCACCTGAAAAAGACAAGGAGTTAAAGTAGGAGTTGATCAATGCATAATTAAGGCGTGACTTAAGGGAGGAAAACGCAAAGGTGTATGAGATCCATAAGAAAATTGAGATGATTTCAAACGCCATAATCTTGAAGCACCTGAACATGGCCCCGCTTGAGAAAAAATACGATTCAACCATGCAATGCATGGAGGACTCAACTCATATCCTCACCATGGAGAGGCGATCACTCACATTGGAATCAACGAAGAGGCAATGACACACCGAAGGAGGAAGAAAAAATTAAGATTGGGGAGACAATCTATTGGTATTCCAAGCTCCTTCCACCGTAAAGACTATCGTGTAAATGATTGAGGTTATTTATGAAAATTTTACCTTGACAGAGACAAGGTAGTGAGCATATTGGGTCGCCACACATGAGGTGGATCGAAGGAATTTTAAGAGTAGAACAAGGGAAACAGGGTGAAGTACAATAATATCCTAGTCGAGGTTAAGAAAAATTTGGAAGCAATCAAAACCTTGTGGGGTTTAATTAAGAATCGGCTTAAGGAGTTATATCCCCAAGTCACTCGTAAAATGGATGCGCTAGATGATCTTAACAAGTAGAAGGCATTGTAGATACATTGAATGCTAAGAGCAACGAATTCAGTTTTGATGAAGTGAGAAATCTAGTAGGTGACCTACTTCAACAGGCATAAGGTGAGGTAGATGTCCTGGGAAAATATTGATGCAACAATGAAGAAGGAATTCACACTCCTTCTGTAGAGTAAGAATGATTCTTCTATTCTTTCATTCTTTATTCAGATTGTCCCTGTTCCACTATTATTTATTCTTTGAAGAAGCAGGATGTTTCGAGGACGGAGATCATGCATAGAGTGGGGTGATGTTGGAACTTGAAATATTGGCTAAGTAACAAAGGGCGCGCGTGCATGCCCAAAGTGAGAAGAAGGGCACTCATGGGAAAGTGTGCAAGTCAAAGGGGTTTAAGAGAAACCAGGCCATGCGCGGGAGGTAAAACATGAGTTTAAAGGACTTAACCATATTTTGCATTCTAGGGGCACTCGAAGAAAAGAGCGAGGACCCGATTAGGCATGATGAGTGGATAAGGTGCTAGCATGGAACCTGGAGGTCTAGAAAAGGATATTCCCCATAGGGAATATACCAAGAAGAAATCATTACAAAGAGTGAAGGGTTCATAAAGGGATAAGGATTTGCCAATGAAGGACCACATTAACACTTGACATGCGATCTGTTTAGGAGAGAAGACATGACAAAGTGGGTGTTGATCCTATAAAAGAGAGATGCTTGCGCTAGAGACACGGATATACAAGAGATGATGAGAGACAGAGAATGCAGAGAGAGAAGGAGAGTAACGAAGTGCTACAACAATGCTAGGGTTTAGAGAACTTAGCGCTAAGGGTTGTAAGGGATGCCATAAGCCTATGTATGGCACTAGGATCTATAACAAGGGTTAAAATGGGAAAAGTATAGTTAGGATCTCATATCAGAGAAGCTTACAGGAGTTAAGTCTTTGTCATTTATTGTATATGGTTTGAGATGACCCTTTTGACTGTAATGTGGCTACCATAACTCCTTTAAATCAATATATATATATATATATATATATATATATTTGGGTTTGTTCTCGTATAACTTGTTTATGGGTTTAAATCCTCGCCCCATATGACTTGTCATGGCTCAAATCTAGTTTATTATGCTTCTTACAAATGTTATTTAGCTTTTGTAATGCATTAATGTGTGGATCTATTAGTTACACCTTCTACCTTTTAATAAGTGAATTTACTTGGAATTTTGTAAATCATCCTCCATTAATGGCAAAATATTCTCATAAAGCTCACATAAAGGAGGGGCTCAGCTCTCCGCACATGCCTCGGGTGAGCGCCTAGTGCCCGTTGGGTGATAGGCCAACGTACTTGGGGTTAGAAAATAGTATTAAGGGTAAGTAAATGACTACACTTTGATATTAATTACATCAAGGAAAAAAATCGAGTGATCAATATGTTGGGCCAAAAGAAGCATAAATATGCAATTGTGACCCTTAGAAATCATTTTAAGGAAGAAGTTAAGAAATAAATTGATCGATTTCTACTATCAATAAGTGAAAAATGCATTAGAAATAAATCTGAATGATAAATGGTACAAGGGTTTTAGGTTTGAAAATGAAGGAATTTTACAATTTAAAAACAAAATATATGTGCCCTTGGGTAGTGATCTTAGAGTGAAAGTCTTGCAAGAATTTCATGATGCACCATATCCTGGCATCCAGAGTAACAAATTGTTAGCTAATGTTAAACAACAATTTTTTTGGAAAGGGATGAAGAAGGATATGATAGAATATGTTGCACATTATTTGGAATGCCAACGTGTAAAGGTGGAACACTTGCATCTCACAAGTTTATCAAAGTCCCCTTTATGGAGAGATAAGACCAATATTGGATTTTTAGCAATCCCAAACCCAGAACAAATGGAACTCTACAAAAATGAAATAAATATGCAAAATACGACTTGGGTATTTGCATAAGATTCACACTAAGCATATCATAATATATTATATTTCACTCCAAACAATTTTGTAGAACTTATGAGACCAAATCAAACATACATTTAAAAGACCTTGCAAAATGATATCTATTGACTGCTGCAATTATCCTTCAATAATGGCAACTAGGGTTTTTTGATAAAACCTCCACAAACAACCATCAAATAATTTTATTTCTATCCCAGACTGATCATTATATTTTTAACAACCCAATCATGAAGAAAAATCAGATTTTAAGATGCAAAAATTGACTGCAAAATAGTTCAAGCTGCAGATAAAAGAGGACTGAAACAACAATATAAATCCATCCAAAAATACTGAAAGTGCCTTCTTTTGAGCCATAAAAATTAATAAAACAAATAGCAGAAAATTTCAAACCTTGGAATGTCTTCAAAACATAGCATGATAGCAAAAATGGGTCACTTCATTAGAGTATAACACTGGTGCAACCTTATTCTTCAACCCTTTATTGCAAAAACTCAACATCAACTACTAGAAATGACTAGAAATCCTCGCAAGTGTATGTAAAATCTTGTGTAGAAATTCCTCTCAAGCTCTTGGGGTTTTCGTCCACAAGAGGGAAAATACTAAGGGTTTTCGTCGTTGAAATTTTTATGCAAAAGCTATAAACTTAAAACATAATTAAAAATTATCAAATAGCATAGAATGCCTCTCCTCAAGTCGAATGATCTTTTTAAGGAAAGAAGAGAACCAAAACAACCTCCATAATATCCAATCAACATGCAATGATTTCCTCTATGAAATTTCTACCCTCCATTTTCCCTTCCTAGGACAAGTCACCATTTCAATTAGGGAGAATATAAAAGACCTTTAATAAATATTTTCTTCCCTCCCAAGGTGGTAACTTTTTTCTCGAGTGGGAATAAAACATGTTTTATCCTTTCTACGTTCCCATTATTCCCCCTAAGGTAAGTCGTCATTTCTCCCTAGAAAATACAAATTAAATACATGCTTTTCTTTTATGCACTTTTCTAGGTTCTATTTTAAAGTTAAGATTATTAATTTATTATATATGCTTTTATAATGTTGTATTTTAATTTTACACAGTATAATAAAATTAATAAAACTTAAGTCACCCTTATATTTCTCCTTTTGCTCATTCAGTTGAAAAAATGGGCCAAAGTTCTTCAATTGGGAAGGGGATATTACAGTCCTCCCTTCCCAAAATTTCTTACCCTCAAGAAATTCTGAATTTGTTTTGTCCAAGTGTCATGCACAAGAGACAAAACATGTTGAAGTGATCCGCAAGCTTGGAACCTATACCTATCAAATGGGATAAGACTTACCACCATATATTATCCACAAGATGCTCACATACATATACTTGGAGAAATGGTTCAACATACTTCATAATGAATACTCCACCTTCTATCTTATCATGCAACTTATGATGGAAATGAATTGGAATAGGCAAAAATAAATAAGACACAACATTAGGCTCTTCATACCTTGGATTATCCTTGTCAAGCTTGGTCTCAAACATAACTTGACTTTGCTGCAACAAATCCTGAGCATTCTTGTTTATAATGGACTGGAATTCTTCACCAATCGCCTTACCATGATCTGCTTTGTTATGTTAGGACTGATAAGTTGACTATCCTTGTTTTTATTTGAGTAAGGGACTTTGATTACCCTTTCTTCTTCGCTTAGCACACATCCCTTTCTTATTTTCATCCGGTGGATCTTCTTCCTTCAATTCCTCTTGAAGCAAATCTTATTTTTCTATGTAATCACCAAGTTATATGGAAGCATTAGATATCAAAAATTTATCACCAAACACCAAGTGACTCATATATTCAAGAGCTAATCCTTCTTGATTCATAAGAGACCTTGCTAAAATATATACCTTCACCTTGCTTGAACATTGACCCAAAACAACTTTGGCTAAAGTATGAGCAATACATGACTCCTCTTGTCTCAAACCTTCCTCAAGCATGGATAAAAATGGTTGTGGAGGATCCACATATTCATTCAATACTAAGGACAAGATGGTTTTCATTGCAACCATTATTTTTCAGAGTGATCATCATGTAGGACATCAAAGAATACTTCAAACATGTGGAGAATGAGATAATCACAATAAAGATCTAACATTGGTATACAAGATCTCACCTTTACCATATTCTCCAAGTTCTTAACTCTCTTATCAAAGTAAGGGTTTGTGGTGTCCCAAATCTTTTGAAAAAATCCTATCATGAGCTCAAAGACCTCTTCCATGGTGGTTTCATGTATGGAAAACTTAGGGCTGTTATCCTCAGTAAGCTCGCTAAAGCAAGTGATGACCATGAGCCTCACATCCACCTCATCATCCTTGAACAGTTCGAGATCTAGCCAAATGGGTCACCAAAGAGTACATCGCTGAAAACATGGAGCCATAATATGATTGTTCTATCATAGACAAACAACTTTTCGCTTCTTCTTAGAATGTTGAGAAACACACTCTTCACATGTGGAGGATACTCGATCCATCTCCCAAGTTTGTAGAGCTTGGTCCTCAATTCCCCATCACTTGTTAGTTCCATGATTCAAAAACTCTGCAAAAAAACACCCACAAGAGCAGGAAAGTTTCTCTAATACCACTATAATGTCCCCTTTATGGAGAGATAAGACCAATATTGGATTTATAGTAATCCCAAACTTAGAACAAATGAAACTCCACAAAACTGAAATAAATCTATAAAATATGACTTGGGTATTTGCATAAACCTCACACCAAATAACCCATAATATATTATCTTTCACTCAAAACAATTTTGTAGCACCTATGAGACCAAATCAGACCCTAATACATATAAAAGACCTTGCAAAATGATATCTATCGACTACTGCAATTATCCTTCAATAATGACGACTAGGGTTTGTTGATAAAAACTCTAGAAATAACCATCAAATAATTTTATTTATATCCTAGACTGATCATTTTATATGTAATAGCCCAATCATGAAGAAAAATCAGATTTTAAGATGCAAAAACTTACTTGAAAAATAGTTTGAAGCTGCAGATAAAAGAGGACTAAACCATCAATATAAATCCATCCAAAATACCGAAAGTGCCTTGTTTTGAGCCATAAAAATTAATACAATAGATAACAACAAATTTTAGACCTTGTAATGTCTTCAAAACATAGCATGATAGCAAAAATGGGTCACTTCATTAGAGTATAACACATTGCATTGCAATCTTATTCTTCAACCCTTTATTGCAAAAAACTCAACATCAACTACACGTAAATGACTAGAAATACTTGCAAGCTCCATGGAAAATCCTGTGCAGAAATTCCTCTCAAACTCTTGGGGTTTTCATCCACAAGATGGAAAATACTAAGGGTTTTCGTCTTTAGTTTTTTTATGTAAAAGCTACAATATTAAGACACAATTAAAAAATTATCAAATAATATAGAATGCCTCTCCTCAAGTTGACTTATTCTTTTAAGGAAAGAAGAGAACCAAAACAACCTCCATAATATCCAATTAACATCCAATGATTTTCTCTATGTAATTTCCACCCTCTATTTCCCCTTCCTAGGACAAGTCACCATTTCACTTAGGGAGAATATAAAAGACCTTTAGTAATTATTTTCTTCCTCCCAAGGATGGTTGCTTTTTTCCCTGGTGGGAATAATTTTTTATCCTTTCTAAATTCCCATTACTACCCCCTAAGGTAAGTCGACATTTCTCCCTAGAAAATACAAATTAAATAGGTGCTTTTATTTTTATGCACTTTTGTAGGTTCTATTTTAAAGTTAAGTTTATTAATTTATTATATGTGCTTTTATAATGTCGTATTTTAATTTTATACAATATAATAAAATTAATAAAACTTAAGTCACCCTTATATTTTTCTTTTGGCAGTCGGGTTGAAAAAATAGGCCAAAGGTCCTCAATTGGGAAGGGATATTATAGATGGACAAATAAAAAGATTAAACCAAGTTTTTGAAGATATGCTCAGAATATATTGCATGGATCAACAATACAAATGGGAGAAATATCTACCATTGGTTGAATTTAATTACCACTCCTTTATGATAATGGCTACATTTGAAGTTAAATGACATAAAGTGTAGAACTCCTATTAGATGGGATAACACAAAGGAAAGAGAGGTGGTGGGTCCAAAAATGTTGACTGAAATGGAAGAGCAAGTTAAGATAATTCGTGAACGGTTGCAGAAGAAGTCTTTGATAGATATAAAAGCTACATTGATTTGAAAAGGATTGACATAAAATTTGAGTAAGGAGACAAGGTCTTTTTGAGGGTAAAACCCAAAAAGAGCTCTATTTCATTTGGAAAAGTTGCCAAGTTATCTCCTAGATATGTAGGACCCTTTGAAGTCCTAGAAGTTATAAGTCTGGTGGCTTACATATTAGCCTTACCTCCCACATTTTCCAGAACCAATTTTTTTTTCATATATCTTTGCTTTAAAAGTATGTTTATGATATATTGTAATGCCCAAAATTTTACCCGCACGAAACCTAAGACAAATCGAAAGATTAAATTATAAAAATTATGAATAATTTTAAAAACAAAGAACGTTTAGTTCATTTCTCAATTAATACTTTATCGCTATCAATTAAAAATTAATTTATTCCATTTAATCTCTAGTTAGGTTTAAAAACTTCATCCCTATAATCCTTAATTAATTTAATAATGTGGTTCCTAAAGTCGATTAATAATTTATTAATTTTAGGGCTAAGTCTAATTTGCCCTTCCATTTAAACAATACTATTAAATTTAATCCCCAATTATAAATGTTGTCTAAATTACTAGGGAATGAATTTATTTTAATTATCACAAGGTCATGGGTTTTTTATTTTAAAAGTTACTAAATAAATCATAATGGAATACAAGTTAAAGTTAACTTCTACACCACTTAAGTGGCCCCATTCAAACTTGACCCATGGATTTAAATGATGATTTCACCTACTCTCACCTAAATTTTGTAGGGAATAATCTTGGCCATTGGATATATTAGATCTAGGCCTTTGGATCTTAGGGATCCAAACTAACCCTAATCATCTCTATGGAAAGTTTTTATTCTTTCATTTGACTTATTTTCCTCATTTCTATTTTGCAGGTTTTAGGAAGGGGGAAGAGAAGGAAGCCATGGAAGAGGAAATGGAGCTTGGGATGGATACACACAACCCCAAGTTTATTTTATTTTATTTTTGTTTACTATTTCTATTCTACCCTCTCCTAGGGTTTGATTGAAATTTTCTCTTTGTTGTAAATCTATCCATTATTGTTAAGCTATTTTAATGTATTTGCCCTACTTGGGCATTTGGGTATTTACCCCATTTAACAAATCTAGTTTTTAAGATAGAAAAACACCCTTATTGTTGAGTATGTGTGTGTGTGTGTGTGTGTGTGTGTGTGTGTGTGTGTGTGTGTGTGTGTGTGTGGACACACACACACACACACAATAAAACTTACAACTCTTTCACGATAATGGCTACATTTGAAGTCAGATGACATAAAGTGTAGAAATCCTATTAGATTGGATAACACAGAGGAAAGAGAGGTGGTGGGTCTGAAAATGTTGATTGAAATGGAAGAGAAAATTAAGATAATTCCCGAACGGTAGCAAGAAGTTGCTGATAGGTATAAAAGCTACACTGATTTAAAAGGATTGACAGAAAAATTGAGCAAGGAGACAAGGTCTTTTTAGGTAAAACCCAAAAAGAGCTCTATTTCATTTGGAAAAGCTACCAAGTTATCTCCTAGATATGTAAGACCCTTTGAAGTCCTAGAAGTTATAAGTTTGGTGGCTTATAGATTAGCCTTACCTCCCACATTTTCTAGGATGCAAAATGTTTTTCATATATCTTTGCTTAAAAGTATGTTTATGATATATCACATATTATTAATTGGAACTCATAACAAGTTAAGGTTCTAGGAATTATCATAGATGAACTAATAAGAGTGTTGTAAACTCACAAATTGCATCTCAAAAATCGAGAAATTTCTCAATGTAAGGTCCAATGAGACCAATATTCTGAGAACAATGCAACTTGGAGAATATGAATGATATGATGATTACTTTTCCTTTCTTGTTCAAGTAAACAGAATTGTTGTTTTTGATAATTTGATGGATTGATTGAAAAATATTTGATACCTATTATAAATAAATGGAAATTTAAGCCATACTTGAAAGAATTTTTGGAATTACTTGCTGAGATAAGGCTGATACAACCAAGTTTTAGAACTTTGATTGGTTAAATTATGGAAAAAAACCAATTGATGAGAAAACTGAATTGTATTCTACATTTTTATTTATGAATTTTGCTTATGATTGATATATTAGCAATTATTATAATTAAATCATCGGGATGATGATTCTTTTTAGAGGGGAAGTATGTAACATCCGGGTTTAAGTAAATTCATTTATTGAATTATTAAGTTCGTTGTTATAAATTTTTAACCATTTTATGGACATCACTTTAACATGATGATTATTAGACACTCGACCAATCACGAAGATAACATGCATCATGAATCATTTTTACTAGTTAAGTTCAATCTTTCAAATATTAGAAAGATGCCATGGCATTTCTCCGTGCACGTGAATGTGATCGTTAACCCCCTTACTAATGAATGTTTGATCTCGGTTTTTGCGCTATTACTTGTTTAGTAAAGGAGTGTTTGATGATGATTTTATGAATTATATACATATACATATACATATACATATTGGAATATTATCGGTCATGAGACAACTTATTTTATGCATTTATGGAATTTAGGTTGGTTGTTATGTGGCATTGAAAGTTAATAGAACTTAGGTTAAAACCTAAGTTGTATGACATATCTCGTGTGAGATGATAAGTAAGGTTTATGGTGTAAACTGTTGTTTGATGTGATAAACCATGAAGTGGCATGAAATTTAAGGAGTTTGGTGTAAAATTTTATGTGGAAAGTAAGGATGCCTTTGGAAACATTCGCTTCCTTGAGAATCTAGGTCATGCAAGTAATATCATTGTTCATTTTCATTTGGTTGTTTTTATAGCTATGTTTGAGGGTCAGTGTGCATGGATTTTTAGGAGAGCAACTTTTTGGTGACTATTTCATGGATATTTCACCACTTTTATCTCTAGATAGTATGGTGCTTTTAATATTTAAATATGTTGTTGAAATATTTAATGGGAAAGATATTGTTTGGAAGTTTTCAACTTAGAAAAGTGCATAGTAGTTTTGAGGAAAAATACACAGGCATGCGTTTTTCTACTCTTATTATTATTTTTTATTTTACTTATGTAACTCAATATGTTTTGGTTTTGCATTATCATGTGAGATCTATCAATAAATTTTTGTTTTGGATTATTATGTGAGATATGTGAATTTGTTTCGGTTTTAGATTATTATGTGAGATCTAGAAAATGATATAAGGAGATAGTGTGAAATAAAAATAAAATCGTTTAGTTTTATGGATCCTTCTTAGAGAATTTATGTTATAATTATTTATTATTATTATGAATAAATGATGGAGGTAAAACCCTACTGAGTGCATGGATTAAATGGATTTTTGGTTTATTGATTAAAAATCGGGTTCGGATTTAGGAATTATGGTTTTATAAAAATATGGATTGTTGGTTGTTTCATGGAATACTCTCCCTCAAGGACATATTGGAGTTAAATTACTCTATTTTTGTGGGTTTAAAACTTGGGAAAATAAATGCTGGGAGTTAAGGGATTCTTGTTGGTCATGTGTTTTCTATTTGAAAACTTGAAAAGAGGAAGTGATACACCCTTAACTTATTGCTTGTATTAGGATATGAGTAACCAACTTATGGCTTATCATATCATTTTATTATGTAATTTATACTTTCTCATGCTTAGTAGGTTGTACTTGGTGATGGCCATAACATATGAATAGTATATATAGGGGATTGTAGGTAGTAGTTTATCATGATTTGAGCATTTGAGTCTTATTGTATGGTTTGGAGGTTGCCCCCTTGAAGTGGCGAAGCTATTTTAATTGCATATTGAGATCATTTATCTGTAATATTTTGTTCTTTAGTGTTCTATTTATGCTCATAATCTGAATTATACAAGTAATTCCATTACAAGTGGTATTAGAGTTGCAATCTGGGCCAAAATTAGGGCAAAAACCCTAATTTTTTGTTTCCACTATATCTTGTGAATCAGAGAGAATTTGTCAGAGATTGTTTTACCAGAGTTTTGAATAATTTCAAGTAAGATTCCTTGAAAATTTTAGCCTTTTTTCTTTATTTTGCAAAAGTTATTGCAAATTTAGGGTCTTTTCATAACATCACTCCCTATATTACAATTTTTGGATTTTTTCCAATTTATTTACATTTTCGGAAATCTCTCAAAAAAATATTGGTAGTATTTTATTTGTGTTTTTTCCTATTCGGATGAATTTGTATCAAAACCCTAAACCCTAGGGTTTGACATCATGGCGGGGCCTTCCACAAGAGCCAAAAAGAATCCTATCACTCCGGGTAAAACCCCATATAAAGATGGGGTAGTGATTGAAGAGTTGGAGTCAGAAGGGGTAAATACAAATTCCTCAACACTAGGGTTTACCTCAGTTGATCATAAGGTGAGCCAACTCGAGTATGATCTGTGAAATCTACAATCTGAGATGGCATGTAAAGGAGACATAGACCAAATCAATCAATGATTGAATGATATCATGTAACATATAAAGGATAAATCATTTGTCCCAAATCAGCTCCATCTCAACAAAGGAGGATCTTCAGTTCATAATAATGGGAAAAATAACCATGTTGGATCATTTTTCCATCCCAATCAGAATCCAACTTATTCATAACCATAGAACATGATACCAAAAGTGGAGATGCACAAATTTGATGGGAAGGATCCATTGAATTAGATAAATAAAATGGATAACTTCTTTGAGTTACATCAAACCCCATCATGATAAAAGGTGACCTTAGAATCCATGTATCTTGAACTAGACCAATTCGTTTGGTATCGATGGTTATGTGCTCGAGAGGCGTAAGAATGGTTTTAACATCGCTTGGACATTTTTTACTAAGGAGTTACAATTGCACTATAGTTCCAAAGTGTTTCAGATAACTAATTTAGTCAATTGGAAAAGTTACGACAAATAGGATCAATCAAAGATTATGTGCATCAATTCTAGAACCTATCCTTAAGGGTGGAGAATATTACAGAAGGGAACCTGAATGACATGTTTCTTGGGGGTCTTAAGGACCACATTGAGCATGAGGTATGTATGTTTAATCCACTCAAGCTTTCTGATTCTATTATCATGGCACATAGAGCAGAGGAAAAATTTCTTTGTAGTAGGAGGAAACCTTTCACTAACACCAGAGACCGTAGTACCCCTTCCCCATCATTCGCTCGGCCAATTAGACTGACTCCTCAAAAAATGGAAGAAAAGAGAGAAAAATGATTATGTTTTAACTGTGACAACAAATATGGATGGAGACACAAATGTGCTCGGAAGAATTTGGTCTATATTGAAGGAGGAAATGAGGATGAATAGGAGCTGAAATTATAGGAGAGGTGAGGAACCAGAGAAGATGAAGTAGATGATCACCAACCTAAAATTTCTTGCCATGCATTGTCGGGTATTATTACTCCTCAAACACTCAAGTTTATTAGATATCTTAAAAAATAGAAGGCGACGGTGTTGATTGACTCAAGAAGTACTCATAACTTCATAAATAGTAAGTTAGCTACCCACCTCAATTATTTTATTTACCTAGCTCCAGATATGCAAGTTATGATTGCGTATGGTGGGACATTCAATTACATAGGAAAGTCTCATAGTATCAAGATTTCAATGGGATACTACATGTTAGAATTACCTATGTTTTCTATTTCTATGGGAGGGGAAAATATTTTTTTGGGTGTCTAATGGCTCACAACCTTGGGTACTATAGAGATGAATTTCCAAGAATTGTTCATGTGATTTCATTCAGAAGGAAGGACAATACAATTAAAAGGGATGGTAGCTAATTATTCACATATTATTAGCTCTTATCAGATGTAGAAGATTCTTAGAAAAGGATTAAATGGATTTGTAGCAAAGTTATTTTCCATAGAGGTACAAAATACAGAGTCTTCAATGCCACCCGATCTTCAGAAGATTATTGATGCTCACTCATCTATTTTTGATGTAATTCCAAAGGGAATACCACAAGTTAGGGATCATGATCATGCAATTCATTTGATTCCATAGATCCTACCACATAACATCAGACCATATAGATACCCATATTCCTAGAAAAGTGAGATCGAGAAAATGGTGTAGGTAATGTTGAAGGCATGTATCATCGGACATAGCCGTAACACATTCTTCTCCAAAGTGGTCATGGTACGTAAGAAGGATGAAACATGGAGGATGTGTCTAGATTACCAAGAAATCAACAAGTACACCATAAAATATAAGTTTCCTATTCCAATAATTGATGATTTACTTGATGAATTGCATGGTGCTAATTTTTTCACAAAATTAGATCTTCATTCAGGGTACCATCAAATTAGAGCAAGAGAGAAAGTTGTTCATAAAATGGATTTCAAGAGTCATGAGGGCCATTATGAGTTTTTAGTAATGCCTTTTGTTCTTAAAAATTCTCCCTCAACATTTCAAAGCTTGATGAACACTTTTTTTTAGGCCATTTTAAAAGAAATTTGTATTAGTTTTCTTTGATGAAATATTGATTTACAGTAAGACATGGGAAGAACACTTGTAACATGTAGATAAAGTGTTAGAAGTTTTCGAGAAACATAAGCTCTATGCAAAGCCATCCAAATTTTATTTTGGTGTACAATAGGTAGACTACTTGGGTCACATTGTATCCCATGAAGGTGTCAAAGTCATCCTCAAAAGATCAAAACTATGGTGGAATGGCCAAGGCCCAAAAATCTAAAAAATATCTGAAGGTTCCTTGAACTAACAGAGTACTACAAAATATTTGTGAGGGGATATGGTGGAATCACAACTACAATCACTTCATTGCTAAAGAAGTATGCCTTTCATTGGACAGACGTAACCACTAAATAATTTGAGCAATTAAAGGAAGCCATGTGCACCAACCCAATTTTGGCTGCTCCCAAATTCTCAAAACCTTCATTGTTGAGTGTGACATTTCAGGATCAGGATTGGGAGTAGTTCTAATGTAGGAATGAAGACCAATTACATTTCGTGAGTCATTAATTCAAACCTATCTATGAGAAAGAAATGATGGCTATTCTCCATGTGGTCAAGCAATGGAGGCCCTATCTAATGGGTAGTCACTTCAAGGTGAAAATGATCATGATAGTCTCAAATACTTTTTGGAGAAAAGGTTATCATCGAGGAACAACAAAAGTGGGTAAAAAATGTTGGGTTATGATTTTGAAATCATATAAAAAGGGTAAAGAAAATGTAGTAGTTGATGACTGTCTAGTACGGATACATCCGTAGATGTGTTACTATGTGCAATGTCCATGTTGAAGGCCGATTGGGTAGATGAAGCAATATTGGAATGGGATCAAGACAAGGATACACAATCTCTAATACAAAATATCAAGCAAGGCTCTATAACATCTAACAAATTTAAGTGGAAAGGTAATGCCCTATGGTATAAGGACATTTTATACTTGTGCAAAGACTCGAGTTGGATCATAAGATTCTTGCAGAGATACATGCATCTCCTATTGGAGGAAACTCTAGGTTTTGAAGACATATCATAGAATAAAAATAGAATTATTTTGGTAAGAAATTAAGGGTGATGAAAAAAATTGTATCGAGTGTTTGGTGTTCCAATAGAACAAAGGTGAAATGATTAACATGCCTTGTCTATTGTAACCATTACTAATTCCTAGCCAGAGATGGGAGGAGGTCTCCATGAATTTCATCATAGGATTTCCTTGTTCAGAGGGTAAGAATGTTAATTTGGTGATTGTGGATAGGGTCACAAAATATTCCCATTTTGTGCCCTGTCATACCCATTTTCAGCTAGTACAGTCATAACTATGTTTTTGGAGACAATTCAAAAGCTACATGGAACCCCAAAGATAATTGTAAGTGATCGTGATCCTATTTTCACGAGTAATTTTTGGACAAAATTATTTGCATGTTTGGGTACTCAGATAGCTCACAGTTCATCTTACCATCCTCAAAATGATGGGAAAATGAAATTGTTTAACAAATTCTTAGAGGGGTATCGACGTTATTGTGTATCAGATAAGCATGAACATTGGGTTAAATGGCTACCACTTGCAGAATGGTGGTATAACACATCTTTTCATACCTCTTCTCAAATGACCCCATTTTTAGCATAATATGGTTACCATCCACCATTTACCACTTTTTTCTTGAGGGTGCAAACTAAGGATAGGGATGTCGAGGAACACATTCAACATCAACAACAAGTTTTCGCTGGTTTGAAGGAAAATTTGGCATTGGCACAAAACAAGATGAAACAACAAGCATATCAACACCACTAGTGAAAGACATTTTGAAATTGGTGACTAGGTTTTTGTACATTTGTAGCCTTACAAGAAGATGTCCCTGAAGGAACCAAAAAAGGACAAAAAACTTGCTCCTAAATATTATGGTTCTTATCAAGTTCTACTGAAAATTGGAAGTGTTGCTTATAAACTAGAGTTGCCTCAATCTTCATGCATACACCCAATATTCCATGTTTCTTGCCTGAAGAAGGTTATTGGAAAAACATTTGCAGCCCGTAAAAGCTACCAAAACTTGATAAGTAAGTAAGAATCATTTTGGAGCCAGAGACGATTTTGAAAACACGTACTAAGAGGGTGAGAACCATAGACATTAAGGAATATATGATCAAGTGGAAGAATATGAGCATAGAGGGTGCGACTTGGGAGGATGAAGATTTTCTACAAAAACATCCATGATTATTCAACGTTGAGGACAACATTGGTTTGAAGGGGAAGGGTATGCTACGCCCTTAACCTATTGCTTGTATTAGGATATGAGTAGCTGACTTGTGGCTTATCATATCATTTTATTATGTCATTTATACTTTCTCGTGCTTAGTAGGTCGGCCTTGGTGATGGCCATAACACATGAATAGTATATATTGGGGATCAGAGGTAGGAATTTATCATGATTCGAGCATTTGAGTCTTATTGTATGGTTTGGAGGTTGCCACCTTGAAGTGGTGAAGCTATTTTAATTGCATATTGAGATCATTTATCTATAATATTGTGTTCTTTGGTGTTCTATTTCTGCTCATAATATGAATTATACAAGTAATTTCATTACGGAAGGTTATGGAAAACATAAACTGGACTTATCTCGTTAATTTAATGTTGCTTTCAATTTTTGAATATGGGAATTTTAGGAATAACGTTCAACTCCATTGATTGTTAACAATAGTGAAGGAAACAAACCTTTCATTTTGCATGTATATGATTTCTTTTTAGGATAGTTTTTTTGGGTTACGATGTTGATATATATGAACAATGGATTGATTCTCGTGATAAATAAAAATGAAATTTTTGAGTTAGTTGGGGAAATTATTAGGAATGGAGTAAAGGTTTATGTCTCATATTATTTATTTATTTTTAGATGTAATACAATTGATGATTATTTGTTTATTATTGATGAACTCTCTCTCTCTCCCTTCTTGGGACTAGACATTTTGGTTAACTTCTGTTACAATTAAATGAGTCCTTACATGGAATGGTAGATTTTCTTATAAACAACGATAATACATATGTGTATTCAAATAAAAAAAGGGTTTCCATACTTCATTAGTTTTCAGTTGATTAAGTGATATGATTGACATCGCAACCTTATGAAGTTTAGCTCATGAAATATGAGTTGTTAGATAGACCGTTGTCATTATTAACAATCTGCATTATGAACTTTCTAGTTGTTATTAATAATGGGAAAGTTGGAAAATATTGTGAGTTATTACATCTTTAATTAAAGTTTATAATGCAAAGTAGATGACCCATTATTGTCTAAATGTCTAAAGTTGGATTAGGATGGTTGTATATAGTAACAATGGACATAACGTTTATATAATTAATAATTTCATTAAGATATTTTTATAAGGTAGATTTCATAATAATAACCATGAAATTTAACATTATAACTCCTTGATTAAGAATAGTTGTTATTCGATCTCTTATTCATTATTTCATTATAATTACAATATATAATAAGAGTATGCAGATATCTTGTGTAAGAGTTTACTCATTCATGACTTGCTTCATATGTACTCTTAGATGTGTAGAATCTCTGATGTTTTTATATGCTTTTATGAATGCATGTATGGATGATGATGCAAATGTGTAACAGAATGGTCTTTTTTTTTGTATTTTGATATGTATGTGATGCATATGAAGACAAATTGCAAATTTAAAATTTTGGTTTTCAAGAAACTTTTGATATTCCTTTTTTTGTTGGCAAACTTGATGAATAGTGATAAGATAAGAATATGAACCCACTCCATTCTAAACTCCATGCAACCAGTAAGATGTGAGGGATCAACACCGAGAGATAAGAAGGACACAAGTTATAAGACCTTGATGAATGAAAGTGGTGATATGAGGATAATTTTTGACAAAGACCCAATTAGGAAACTACAACTCAAGTCCAGGAAAGGCTAACTATCCAGTTTAGAATGTATTTTTCTTGTAAGATTAACTCAAATTAGACCCATAGGTGGCCTCATGATTGAAAAATATGGTTTATGGATTAACTCTCTTAGTAACTCATTCATCTAACTCATTTGCTAGTGATTTTAAAGAACTTAAAGAATTTTTTTACTTATCAACTTACTTTCAAATTATTGATTTACCTGAAGGGACCCCCTATATCTTGCCCCATGCTACCAGTAAGAAGCATGGGTTCATCACCAAGGACAAGGCATAGGTGAGTAAGGGCACTTCCCTCATTTCCCAATCTCATGCTACCAGTAGGAAACATGGGCTCATCACCAAAGACTGGTAGGGAAAAAAAGTGTAATTTTATTTGCAAAATGATTTTTTTTTGGTGATTATTGTTTTCTTATATATATTTTTTGACTTTTAAATTCTATGATTTTGGGAAGGAATACTTGCCCCTAGCCTCAACCCCACATAACTAGTAGGATGTGAGGGCTCAATACCAAATGTTGATATAAGCGAACAAGCAATCCGGGTGAAATGTTTTAGATTGATTCGTCAAACAAGAGATTGTTAAGGAAAGATGTGACACCAAGAAGCTTCTAGTATAGACCATGGGAAAAACACCCAAGCTAGAAGTAGCCACACATAAAACTAAGTGTATAGGTTCTTGGTAGGATCAATGTCAAAATTTCATTTTCTAGAATGATAAAGAGATCGAATAATTTAAGGATGATTTAATGAATAGTTTGAAGAAGTGTGATAAAATGCTTTGCCAATTTTTAGAAAATTTTGAAATTCAATTGAAAAGTAAGTTCTTCATTTTATAATTTTATAAATATGACTATGCAAATGATCTCAGTAGTAGATGTAATGATCTACATGTGGAAATGAAAATAAATCATGCGTAGAAATGTTTAAGGTGAAGTGAATTGATTGATTCAAAAAATTCCTCACCTTATAAGGTACACAAATGATACGCACCATTTTTATAGTCCTCCATGACCCAATATGGACCTAACCATTTAGGTTTGAACTTTCTTCCTTCACTGGTATTTTTATCGATTTGGCTATCTAGTTTTAGCACTCATCATCTACACATATTTCACGCTTGTAAACCTTCTTATTATATTGATGTGCCATCCTATCGGCGTAAACGCTGTGTCACTTCTCGGCTCTAAGCTGAGTTTCATTGAGGGTTTCTAGTTGAACCAGTTGTGCTCTATATATGTGCCTTTATCTAATGCCTTGCAAAGATATGCAGAAGTTAGAAACTTGAATTCCAATGGTAAAACCATTTTAGATACGAAGACTAAATAATAAGGGATTGCCCCCGTAGGCATGCGTATCGAAGTCCTATAGGCCCACAAGGCCAAAAATACCTTTAAGTGCCAGTCATGTTTATTCTCCTTAACCGTTTTAAGGATTATGGACTTTAATGTTTTATTTGTCACCTCAACCTATCCATTAACTTGAGGGTAATATAAAGAGGTTGTGTGATGTGATATTTTGAATTGTGAACACAACTCACATACCTCTTTGTTCTTAAAGGACGTGACATTATTTGAGATAATGTCCTATGGGAATCCATAGGTGTAGATGATCCGATTCAAGATAAACCTAGAGATCACTGCACCTGTGCAAGTAGTGAGAGGCATGGCCTCAACCCATTTCGTAAAATATTCCATGGTCATGATGATAAAGGTGTGGCCATCTGTTGACGAGGGAGAGAAATTCCATATCAAATCAAAACCCCAAGTAGAAAAGGTTCAGGGTGTCATAATCGATTGTAGATCTTGAGCGGGGATGTGTATCTCATGTGAGAATTCTTGACATTTATGGCGTCAACATACATACTCTATAACATCATGATCTAAGGTGGGCCAAAAATAACCCATTTGATGAATTTTCTGAGTGGTAGCATGCCCCCAAAGTGACCCCCAAAAATTTTGCTATGGGCTTTGAAGAGAATATTTTCGACTCTTCTTTGTCTACACACCTCAAAAGCATGTCGTCAAAGGCTCTACAATAGAGCACTTCTTCTACAATTACATACTTGGCAGCTATGACACATAGCCACCACTTTTATTTTGAGGTTTCTCCCTCAGGATACGTATGGTCCATGATATGATTAATGATATCAAAATACTAGGGATATGATGAAATGGGAGGCTTTGTCTCCACATAAAATACATACACACTCATATGGGAAATATAAGTCTACTAGGTATCCAAAATATATTGGGTTATCTGCTAACCAATCAGTAATGATTTTTCCTTTGACTGAATTTTGGTTAATGAAGGTGAGTTCAAATTCACCCATCAACATAAGAAAACTTCCAACCTTTTTAGATAAAGCACCATTGGTCAGAAAAGTTTGTAGTTTGTCAGAATTGATGATTACTCTCATTTCATGGTTAAACATATAATGCCTTAACCTTTTTGTTGTAAAAAATATAGCCATGAATTATTTTTCCTCTTGTGTGTAACGTGTCTCATAATCAAGTAAGGTATGAATAATGAAGTAGAGGGCACACTCACGGTTATCATCATATTTATGTGCCAACATGCATGTTCTGAGACTTTGGTGGCTCGAGAGTACAAGATCAAAGGAAAGACACCCTTGAGTGACATGAGTGTAGGTGCTAACATGAGAAAAAATTTGACCGACTCAAACACTTCATTGAATTCAAAATTCCACTCTTTACTACATTCATTTTTCAACAAGTAGTTAATGGGATGGATGATGTAAGTTAGATTGGGGATAAACTTGTGGATTTCCTCAAGTTTAGCTTGAGAAAATACCTAATGCCGATTTGTCCAAGGTGGGGTCATCTTCAGAACCACCCTAATATTTTATGTATCTACATCAATTCCTTGAGAAGAAATGATATACCACAAGAGTAACTTGCCACCCGTTACTCCAAATATGAATTTTTCTGGATTCAGTGTCACACCGTATTCGATAAGACAAGAGAGGATAACACGAAGCACCTCAGGGTGATCATAATTTTTCTTAGCCTTAGCCAGTAGATCTTCAACGTAATATTCAAAAATCTTATGAATAATATCATGGAATATTTAAGTCATCGCTCGTTGATAAGTGGCGCCGGAATTTTTCAAGCCAAATGACATGACTGTGTAATAGAAGGTCCCCAAGGAGTAGTAAAGGTAGTATTGGTTTGATCCTCCTTAGAGATCCTAATTTGATTGTAGCTGGAGGAGCCATCCATAAGCGACAACAATTCATAACAGATCGTAGAGCATCCACAATGACATTGATGGAAGGAAATGGAAAGTCATCCTTAGGAAAATCTTTGTTGATGTCTCTAAAGTCGATACAAATATGTATCTTCCCATTATTTTTAAGAACCAGACGATGTTCATCACCCACATGGAATAGTCCACTGGTTTGATAAAATCCACTAAAAGGAGATTCATAACCTCTTCTTTCACCATCAAAGCCACCTTTTTCTTCATGGGTCGTAACTTTTTCTTCACGAGCTTGGAATTGGACTTCATGAAGAGGTTGTGAACTATCACATCAGGAGAAATTCTTGTCATTTCCTTGTAATTGAAGGCAAAGGATTTCAAATTTTCTTTAAGAACCTTTGTGTGTGCCTTAATCTCATCAATAGTTGAATAAGAACCGAAGTTTTAGAATATTAGGATCTTCCTCTATCCCTATATTAATATCTATGGTTCCTTCGATCAAAGAGGTGTTACCCTCTTCAAACTTAGGTGGGGTGGGAGGTAGCTCTAGTTCTTCTTCTCCTACCTTGTAGATCTCAAGACCTTTTGATAAGGAAGGATACATGTACAATATTCAAAGTAGGAAGAAGGGTGAGGTCTAAGAGAAAATCCTCTCTTATGGTGCGTGGGGTGAAGATCTACATAAGCATTAAGGAATCCTAGGATTGCCTCATCATTCTCCATGAATTCCATGGTGACGGGTTCATTCTAGGCCTTGACATATGCCAATTACATTAGTTGGCACTTTTTGAACCAAGGGTTCAAATCGAATTGAGATCAGTAAACTCAGCCTTCCTTCAAGTCCTCACTTAGATAGAAACATGAAGAAGATGTAGCCATGGAATCAGCTAGTTGGTTATGTTCTCTAGGTATGGCTTCAATATAAATGAAGTCAAAACTCTTACAAAGCTCCAATATGGAAATTTTTAGAGTTACATGTGTTCAGCTCTTGTTTCATAAATTTTAGATACTTTGTTAGCAACAAGTTAGGAATAACCTAGAACTCTAACACTATGACACCCATCCTCTTAGCTATGATGAGACCAAGAAGAAGATCCTCATACTCTATGGCGTTGTTTATACATTCAAAGTTTAACCTAAAGGAAAAAGGCATGACCCTCCCTTCTAGAGAAGTAAGGATCACCCCTGCCCAATGCTGAATCAACACTTTACACCATCATAGTTGAGAGTCCAATAGTCATTAGGGAAGATGAAAGCTTGATATTTCTTATAATCTTATTCTTAAAATTATGAGACTTCAACCATACGAGATCTTGTCAAAGCCACAAAATGGGAGAGAACTAATAATAAGAGCATGTCCTATTCCCATAGAATTGAATGAGAGAAAAATAGGAAAACCATTCTCCAAGAGTTTGACAATTTTTGGTGTGGTTTTTGTTCATACAATCTCTACCAAAACAAATTTAATTTCACTTGAATCAGCCCCTTCAATTTCCCTATGGATCTCTAACTCAAGAATGGGAACATGATAAGACTCGAGACTTTGCATCCCGAGGCTTGTTTAACCGATTGGTTGAGAGGTTGAACTCGAGAATGGATCCCTGGGTGCTTTTTAGGTCAGCCAAATAAATGTCAAATGGATTTGGATCACCATGGGCTACGAAGATGTTATCCAGTGCAAGAACCCCGACCTCTTGGAATAAGGTGGAAGGGATTTCCTTCATTCTATGAATCCAAGGTCGATCGAGAATCATATTATAGTTGGTTTCCGATCTATAATATAAAACTCAGTCAACATAGTCTTTGGTCCAAGGGTAACTAGAAGCACTATAGTCCCAATGGACGTTGCTTTGAGACTATCATAGCCTCTCAGCGTATTTCATGTTGAAGAACAATTGGTTTCTCCATAGCCTAGCTTCTGAAGAAATGAGAAAGGGACTATGTTTATAACAACCCCATCATCTATCATTTCACACTTAACATAGTTTTTGTATATCCAAACCTGGAGGTACAATGTAGGATCTCATCTCTCGTGCTAACTCAAGATCCATTGGCATCTTGCTAATGTAAAATACAAACCCTATGTCCCTCTTGGGATGCCCTGGAGGATAAAAATCAAAGTCTATATGATTAACTTGGGCTTCTGGAGGAGGGGTAACATGGATCAAATGGCCAAGGTCTAATGCCTCTAGAAAATATGCTCGGTGCATAAGGAAATTCTTCAAAAAATCCAAGAAGGAACTGTGAGAAAAGGTCTTGGTAAAATTGGTGATTAGATCATAGGCACCTACTTGTTTAGGGGTCAATAGTGCATCATCTATCATTGAAAGGTACATGGGAAGAGGTTGCAAGGAATAATCATGAGTGCAGGTAGCTACATTAACCTCAAGCTTAGTCTCTAACTCAACCAGGCCTACAATATTGGTTTGTTTTTGACCATCTAAAGAAGGAGATACTAAAGGGTTTGAAAAAGTAGAAGCTTCGTGATCATTGTTCCTTATAGGCATCCCTGTGGGAATCCCCTTGTTTGTACCATGCATATTAAGCTTTCTGTCCTTGGGACATGTCAAAAGGGGATATCTATAGACTCCAAGAGGAGCATTCTAAGGGGAAACATGCCCCATGTGAACATTTTGAGTTAGTGTGGTAGGATTGGCCAAAAACATATCAATAAAGAGTCTGTCTTTAATCCTCCGGAAGCCTTTGTATAATTTTTTTACAATCATGGCACACGTACGTGCGTCATGTCCTTTAACCTTATGGAATCCAAAATATAAATTAGGATCGTAATCCTGAGGCATCTGGTTCTAGTTTTGTTGTGGTACATAGTTCCTATTATTATTTGGATGCAAGTTGTTATAATTAAAGTTCAGAGGCCTTTGGACTTAGTTCTGATATTGGTTTAGATAACCATTTGGGTACTAAACTGGGCCTTAGGCGTAGACCTGCTGGAATGGTGAAGGTTGACTAAATTCAACCACATTAATATGAGTGAAATTGTTACTCCTTTGATTGTTAGTATTTATGTTTTTATTTCCATTATTCACATTAATTGTACTAATGACATTCAACTTTTTGGCTTGATGAGTGACTCCATTTGTCACAACAACATGGTTCTTTCTAAGGAATTTTGGCCCTTGATTGTTTTTGTTATAACCATTTGGATAATTTGAATTACCCTGTGAGGGAGTGACCAGATCTCTTGTTTGAGCCACAAGTCTTTCGACATCTATCAATTACCGCTTGGTCAATGTGGAGGGTACCCTCTAAAACATCCTCGTGACTTTTGAGGGGGAACTTTTTACTTCCTTCATATTATCTTGGTTGAGAAAATGAATGAACAAGTCACAGAGATCCATTTGATCCATGTTGGGAGCACTGGCCGAGGAGTCGAGGACCTTACACCACCTCTGAATAAAGTGGGAAGTAGATTCATTTTTCTCTTACTTGATGTGGAGGAATTCCCTGATTCCTATTTGTAAGATCTTGTTCATGTAAAAATCCTTTATAAAATCTGAAACTATTTTCTTAAATGATTGGATTGAGGCTTCTCGTATCCCGTAGTATTACCAAAAGTGATCCCTACAAGGGTTTTAGGGAATATCTCAGTGATAACTACATCCCATGGGAGAAAATATCTAATGCAGCATTGTATACACTTTAATATGAGCATTTGAGATCCCCCTTCCCTTTAAACTTCATAATTTCTAACAATGGTTATGGAAGCATCATGCTTTGTATGGTAAAATCGAAGGGCTCCTTGAGATAATCAAATTATGTTCCCATTGCATATGATTCTACCAGAGACGACCCTTGATGGGGAAGTGGAGGTGGAATAATAAGTTTATAAGGAGTAGCATAAATATTCATGGGAGCGTAAGCTATCCTTGAGGCTAAGCATATTATTACGCAAAATTACAACACCCCGATTGCTTATGAGTTGTGTGTGAGGAAATCAATGTACTATGCATAATAAAGGATTATCCTATAGTGTGGGTGTTGCAAGTAGGATAATCCTCGAAAGAAGCCGACTTTCTCCGTGAGGATTATCCTACTGCAACATACCACACCGCAGATAATCCCATGTTATGCAGATTACACTTCGATTGCCTCACACACATATCATAAGAAATCGGGGTGCTATAATTTTGTAGTAACACATATAAGACATGAAAATAAAATATGTCCGTTTGAGGTGATATGGAATATATATGCAGTACGGGGAATATTTTGTTTTGGTATGGAGTAGTAGGCACGAAACCAAGTAATGTCGCATTTATAGTTAGAACAATGTGAGAGAACACACTTCTAGTTAGCGCTATGGAGGGTATCTCAGTATGACATATGATGAGGAATACCTAACATGTTTGATCTAGTAAGGAGGTCTCCAGGACTAGGGATGCCCATGTAGACCAAAGGAGGTAATGACGTAAAAGCACATGACCAAATTTTTGAGCATGGTTGGGTATCTTTCCTTCCCAAGGTGAAAGATGGAGCATGAGAAGGTTGGGAAAGCTCAAATTCCATAACTCTACTTACCAACATTGAAATGACATCAATCGAAGATGGTGTTTCATTTGGCCTGGGTAGATATTGACCCTTGGTAGGAAGTAAAGGAACATGATTTCCTTCTATGAATTGGTCCTTTACATGCACAACCCTCTTTGGGTGTGTTTTCTACTATTGAGGGAGGGGTAGAAGAATTGTTTTGAAGTAGAACATTAGTGTACCCTTGCTTCCTTTCAAAGGATTGGTCAATCACGTTGAAACACTCTTCGCTTTGGGTGAAGCGAGCAAGGATTTCATCATTAGACAAGAGAAAAGAGGAAAAAACATTAGACTACATGCTAATTTGGGGTCTTGACAAGACTCGAGGATAAAAACCTTGTCTTCTAGTGAATGTCATGTTGTTCGATTTGGAGAACTCCAAATTTGACATATTTCATCAATCTTAACAGATGAACCATTTTGACACCTTGAGAATGAGGAGTGTGAGGTGAAGGTAAGTTATATGAATAATTATCAACCCACCCTGATAATAAGGGTGACTATTGCATACACATCTAGTAATAGTACGCTTCAAGATCCATCATGGGCCTATCATAACCTTGACCTGAAATATTCAGGGGGTATATAAATACCCATAGAATAATGGGAGAGGAGAAGGATGGATGAAAGAAGGAAGAAGTAAGGAAATAAAGAGGAACTAGTCCTTCACGTCAGGTTCACCAATTTTGTACGGCTGAAAACCAACACATGACCTTTAGATGTATACGACCTCCCGAGGTCATGCCGGGACAAATATAATGGAATAGATAGATGGCTATGTGGAAATTATATAAGGAAAATGAGCGAAGTGTGAATAAAGAAAGGTCAATGAAACCTAATGTCCCGTATGGGAACTAATGGAATCTGTCTGCCTAAGGAAACAAAATATTGTCCTACTTGCGTGGGTGAGATGGAATGGTCTAAGAGGATGGTCACACATAAATGAAAGTCAATATATGGCTCATGGAAGATGCTCACAATGGGTTATAGAAGGTGGGGAAACTATCCTGCATTTTCCTCGTAGAAGTTTCTAGAAAAGGTCATGGAAGTGCTAGAGGAAACATATGAATAGGACAAGTAAGTGGATTGTGGGAACTAGTCTCGCCTTAAGATGGTTCTCGCCAACAATCATAGACCTTGTTAGCTTCGACATTCAGGGATGTCAACTATGAGATGATGATAGGTGGAAGTGGTGTGGATCAAAAAACAAATATTCTAAGGCCTGTGTCAATGTCTGTGTGCAAATAAGATACATTTGGTTGTGGGACTCAGGATCATATACTTCATCTCTTCGTTGTTGAGGACCCTAAATGGTCATGTGGGATATGTTCAAACTATCAAACTAGAGAAGCAATAAACTCACAAAGTATCCATCAAAGGAAAGGTTGATGTTTAAACCTAGGCCAACTAAGAACACATGGGGAATTATATTACTTTCCGTCTAATTAAACTATGTTCCTAATTAACAAGAAGATTTAAATAAAAATGATTTAATTACTTTCCTCGAATTAATTAAACATATGTGTTGCTTTTAGCTAATTAATGTAAGAAATAACTAAATAAATAAAATAAGACTATTCTAATGCTTTTTTTTCTTTCAATCAATAATGGAAATGCAGAAATAAAACAAACTAATTGAACTAATCTAATATTTTTGGATTTTTATGTTTTTTAGAAACAAATAAAAGAAATCTATAGAAGAAATATGAAGAAGTTGAAATTTCCTCTACAATACTATTAACAGAACTAAACAAACAAATAACCTGGTGTGGCTATTTTCTTGTGTTGAGTGAATCTAGCCTATTCTAATAAAACAAAAGATTTTTCCAATTTATATTTGTGGATCTAAAACTTCCTTTGTTCTACCTTAGAGACACGAGAAGAAGTAAAAGCTTATCAGAAGCACTTCTTCCTCTTATTGGTATCCAAGTTGATTCTCCCGTGAGGCCGAGCAAAGATCACAAAATTTATAGGATGCTTAGAGACAAGACAAATCATGATATAAGTCATTTTGTAGCTGAGGAGGGGATTAAACTGATTCTTTGTCACTTAGGCATTGGATTAATGGATATCACCTTATCAAGGGTTTGATCTACTCTCACTACTTTAGGTTGTGCCTTGAACCAAGGTGAGAGGACCTGTTCTGTAACCCATATTGGTGAAGGATATCAAGAGAACCTTCTTTGCAAAATCTTCATGAAAACCTTGAGAAAATATGATCAATACAACACAATCTAACTCTCACGAGTTGTCACACTAGAGAGTGGAGATGTTTCCTGGACAAGGTTTGGGTTACTAAAGACAATAATTGAAACCTGGTTATTTCTGCATATTTTGGTAGTTAAATATTTGTGGATACACAATACAAACAGGGGTAGTTCATGTAGGATTTATCATTTGAGAAGTTTTTGGTGGGAGGTTAAGCAAGATAAAGTCTATTATACCAGATATTTGAGAACCTTTACAAATATTAGAACACTCACGAGACAAAATGCTTCAAAATAGCCAAAATATTCCTTCAACGTAAGGTGTGTATCAATGGAGGCCCAAAGATGCACGATTTCATAAAATATTCAAGAATTCAACACAAAGGCTCATGTTAAACACTTAATTAAATGTTGGAAATCCCGGTTCATCATGCCTAAGAAACACTCATAGAAGAACAAACAATCTTTGTCAACACAATGAAAGTAAAGTGATTTTAAATTATTTATTTCATTACATGATGAAAGATATTCTCATAATGAAATTGCAAATGCCATAATACTACCACAGGGATAAGATCTTGTGTGATTAAGAGGGATTTTAACATAAGATTGCAATGGAACACAAAAACTATTTGAAAACATTCTGAAATAAAAGCAAGCACATTTATGCTCATGATCAACACAAATTCATTTAAGGTTCATTAGATTTATCAACAAGGGAAATTTTCTTCAACAATATCAGAGCTTGTCAATGGTTGTACACTTGCAACCAACTTGACATGATTAAATCTACAAAAAAGGAAAATAAACAAGTTTCTCAAACGGTATCTCAGAAAATGTTTTTCTCAAACTTTCTTAAAAATTAACCCTCCCTTTTGCAAGAGTATTCTCATTTCATTTATACAATTTCACTCGCTCACTCATCCTATTCCCCCAAAAAAAAAAAAAAAAAACACAAATCTTTAAAGAAGAATATTCATTTTATGTTTTTCTCGGTGGAAAAGTTGTGAGCCATTCACATTTCCTACTTTCATTAGATATGATTGGGGCACCATGTCATAACTTTTGACAATCCTTTTAATCATTCTTTTATTTGGTGAATAAATGGCCATTTTTTCATGGTTTTAGAGTGCCTCCAGATGGTTTGATTTTACAGGTAATCACATCTACCTTTTTGAGAATCTTTCTCAGAGAAAACATATTTATTTTCGTGCCTGTCTAGACTGATCATTTCTACATGGTTTTGGTCATATCAAGCCAATCATCATCTTTCTCCATAATGCCAATTTATCTCACACGTATTTCTCTTGTGTAGATATCTCATTTAAATCTTAGAGGCTACTTCACCATGATTACAGCTCAACTTGATTGGTATGCCTCAAATTTCCTATAAAAGCACACCATTTCACTTCCCTAATTTATATTTTCTTTTCTGAATATAGGCATTTTTTGGGCTTCCCCTTTGTTTATTTGCGCTACAAGTCCGAGTCGGCCAAGTATAAAGAGGAGCCAGTGGAAGCCTCCACGTGTCTCCTTAGTGCAACTACAAAGATGAAGTCTAGAGGCAAGTCCCCAAACGAGCGCGGCCCACCATGTGTCTCGGGCCTAAGAAAGTTACCTCAACTGTTGAAAAGTATCAAGATAAAGAGGAGCCATCGGAAGCCTCCGCATGTCTCCTTAGCACAACTCAAAGGTAAGACTTAGAGGCTTGTCCCAAACAAGCACGGGCCCTCCACATGTCCTAGGCCCAAGAAAGTTACCTCACTTTGTTGAAAAGTATTAGTATAAAGAGGATCCAACCGAAGCCTCCATGTGTCTCCTGGTGCAACTCAAAAGGTAAGACCCAAAGGGGCATCCCCAAACAAGTCCAGGCCCTCCACGTGTCCCGGGCCCAAGAAAGTTGCCTAGGCCCTTGAAAAGTCTCATTATAAAGAGGAGCCAACGGAAGCCTCCACATGTCTCATTGGTGTAAATCAACAGGTAAGACCTAGAGGTGAGTCCCCAAATGAGCACGAGCCCTCCATGTGTCTCGGGACCAAGAAAGTTTCCTCGACTATTGAAAAGTCTCAGTATAAAGAGGATCCATCAGAAGCCTCCACGTGTCTCCTTAGTGCAACTCCATAGGTAAGACCTAGAGGCACGTCCCCAAACAAGTGTGGGCCCTCCACGTGTCTGGGGCCCAAGAAAGTTGGCTCGGACGTTGAAAATTCTGAGCATGGGTAGAGCCAATGGAAGCTTCCACGTGTCTCTTTGGTGCAACTGCAAAGGTGAAGTCCAAACAGTCCCCAAACAAGCGTAGGCCCTCCACGTGTCCTTTTGTGGGTCTTAGGCATTTACCTTATACTTTCACACCCTTCTCCATAATGCATCAAAATATCAAATAGACCCACCACGCTGCATCCAATCAGAAAAGAGCAAGTATCTATGGATGTTAGGACATGATTCACAAAGGAGACATAATCATGGAAGACGCCCAACAATTTTTTTTTTCCCCACGGAGAGAAGACTGCAAATAATACCAAGACTCAATGTGATCCATGACCCAAGGAAAGGACTTGATAACGACACCTTGATGAGGGAAAAGAATTACGCATCCACATAGGAAGATATAAAGTGCATCAAACCAGGTGGGCTGAAAATTTTAAATGAAAAAGGGGCGAGATTACAATCGAGCACTAACACCTGCTCCGACTCGGTGGATGGGATCTCCCAACGAGGGTGAAAGAACAACATAACAAACCATGTGCCAAAAATCCATTGGGCAATGGAGTCAAGAACAATCTTACAAAGCAGAAAAACAATTTCCAACCTCCCAAGAACAAACTAAGAAACCAACAAAAACCATCCGCCAAGGACTAGGATGAATCAAAATAGAAAAATGCGAGAAACGTAAAAGAACAAAAATACCGTACACCATACTGATGATGTGTACCTTGATTATGAGAAATCAATCAAGGAAATGTTTCAAGTGCCTTCCATTAACAAGAAACTCAAGAAATTCCCCATCTAGATCTTTTAGGAAGAAGGTGTGCTCACGATCCTAATATCAATAGAATAAGGGCCCATCCATAATGCGTCAAACTTTCCATGTTTTCCCTTATCCTCATGTATCTGCTATCCCATAGTAGCACCAGATCTCCTACACTGAAAAATCTTGGGGTAACCTTTTTGTCAAACAATTTCTTCATTTTCTCCCTAAACTTCACATGTCTTTGATGGGATTCTCTTCTCTCTTCATCTAGTTCAACAATTTGATTGATCTGTGCATCATAGGGACTAACCTCCTGGTCCTCCAACTATCAGATGAATTGATATGAAGATAATTACATATGCAGGGGAAGTAGAGCTTGAGTTCCATACACCAATTCAAATGGGATCTTTCCAGTAGCTCTTTTAATAGTAATTCTGTCAGCCCAAACAACAAACTTCAATTGCTCACCCCACTTTCTTTTATTTATCTCCAAAGTTCTTATGATTATTTTCAATAAATTTTTGTTACTCGACTCAGCCTTTCCATTACCTTGGGGATTATAATTGGATGCATATGCTAAATTTATCCCATATTCCTAACACATAACCACCAAAGGTTTAGCTTGAAAGCTCATGGCATTGTTAGCAATTATTTTGGCAGGTACTCCAAACCGAAAATGATATGTGATGAGGCCATAAATTGAACATAAATTACCATTATTTTGTCCTTCCAAGTTACATTTGAAAGTGGATTTAAATTTAATATAGGAGCTTATAGTTTGCTTAAGATAGAATATAGGATATATATCTTGTTCATTCTTCAGAAATATTTTGTTATCTATTTTTTTTACTAATCTTATTGATTATTTGGGAAAAGATGCAAAGTCTTGTGTATGCAGGCCATAAAGGAAAGATAATGCTAGTATTGGGAAAAGTTGAATTGATCATGAAAAATAAATTTAAAATCATATCTTATTTCATATTAACATTCCTCTCAAAAAATTATGCAAGTTCAATAAAAGAATCATCACAATCCAAGGTCGCATGCAAAATTTATAGTTGTTTTAAGTTAGTCATAAACTGCAGAGTTAGTTCCGGAACTTGCAGGTTTAGTTCCAGAACTCATGATTTAGTTCCAGAACTTGTATCAATTGAATGAAAGTTAGTTTTAGAACTTTTAATTCATGGAAAAATCATATTTAGTTTTGGAACTTGCATAAAAGGAATGACAACTTTAGTTCTAGAACTTGCATCAACAGAATGACAATTTTTTAGGGATTGTGAAAACTCAGAGATTCCAATGGGAAATATGAGAGAGGTTTTTGTTCATAGAAATGTGTTTAACAAAAAAATCATTCATATTTTCTACAAGTTTTACCAATGAAGAGAGATCTAACTTTTAGTGAGCTGCAGTCCGAGGAAAAGTGTATCAGATGAGCACTAAAAGTTCCATAAATAGAAACAGTAAAAGTCAAATGGAAAATCTGAGAGAGGTTTTTTTCATAGCAATGTGTTTAAAAAAACTCATTCATATTTGTTACAGGTTTTACCAATGAAGAAAGATCTAACTTTTAGTGAGCTGCAGTTCGAGGAAAAAGCATATTAGACAAGTGTCAAAAGTTCCACAATAAAAAACAACAAAGTCAAATGGAAAATCCAGAAATGTATTTGGTCAAAATCATCTTTTGAGGAAAAACCTCCTTCTAATAATGTAGAAGAATAAAATCATTATGATTCTTGTTATCGAAAAGCAAGGAGAAGATTTGGGAGCAAATCTTCCTAAAATAAGTGAGATAAGATTTGACTTCAATAATATATCTCTCTCCATATTTTGTGGAGATGGAGATCTTAATTGTTAGGATTGAAATGAAGATAAGATCAGATTGTATTTCCTAAAATACGGACTTGGTTGGATGCATGAATTATAAATGCAACCTTCTACACTTAGATATGTAATTCTTTTCTCCCAAGAAATAAAGATCTGTTATTTCTTTCCAATCTTTGAAGTAAAGTTTTTTCGCAAGTTCTGAATTAAAAAGTATGAATTAAATCCTCTTCCAAGGAATGATCTAGCCACTCATTCCAAGGAATATGGATCAATGTGTTAATGTTTGTTTCTTTATTTCTGCAATTTTCCTTTTGTTGTAAACTTCTAATTGCATGTTATGTGATCCTTCTTCAGTACAATTTTTGTTGTGAACTTGTAGGTGTCTTTTTATCTTTCAATTATTTCCAATTCAGCAATTTCAATTCATGCAAGTGTGCCTTCAATTCATGCAAGTGTGTCTTTCAATTCATGCAAGTGTGTTTCTTTCATGCAAACTTTATTTCTGCAAGTGTGCCTTTCAATTTCCACAAGTGTGATTTATTTTATGCAAGTTTGGTTTGTGTTTAAAGGATTTTCTTTCCAAGATCTTCTTCTCTTAATGCATATAGCCTTTAGACACCAACCTGGATTGACATTATTAATGGCGAGGATTGACGAACCTCATCAATATGATTTAGAATGAAATCCATGACAATTTGGTGGGTTTCCTTCTTAGTGGGGATTGCCTCCACCCATTTGGTGAAGTAATTAGTGATCACCAATATCCACTTGTGGTTTGCACTTGAAGAATTTGAAATTTTGACAATAAAGTCCATTCCCCATTACTTAAAAGGGGATTTAATTGACACTGGCTACAAAGGGAGGGATCCTGAAGCTTTCAATCTTCCTGAAAAATGTTGACAACTCTCACATTTTCTTACCAATAAAGTTGTATCCTTAAAAAGTGTTGGCCCAACAAAAACCAACCCTTAAGATCTTATGGGTTATTACTCTCCCAGAAAAATTCCCCCACAAACTCCTCCATGGAAATCAAAAATTATTTTTGGGGCCTCATCCTTAGTGATACACCTTAAGAGAACTCCCTCTGGGGTTCTTCCAAGCCAACCCATAATCAGTGATGACATATTTTTGGGAAGCTAACCTAAGTGCTCTCTTTTGATTCTTTCTTAAGTACTCAGGGGATTGCAGATGCTTGAGATAAAAAATAATATCCTTGTACCATTCAAAATTTATCAATTTCTCAAGAATATTCACACTTTCCTCATCAACCTCATTTATCTCAATTGTCTGCAGATTGCTTTTTGTCATTAGCTTTTCTAGGCCCAAACCTATGACCAATTTTGTAGTTTGGATGTCCATATCATATTCCTGTAACTTATTTTCCCATCAGCATATTTACTGGAAATTTCCATCTCTGAAAGGATATCCTTGACCATAGTATGAGGGACATAAGCTATGACTTTAGAACTTAAAATATATGGCCTAAAGATCTTTGTGGCTCTGACCAAAGCAAAGGCCTATTTCTCCATGATAGTATACTTCAACTCTACCCTTGTAATGATTTACTAAAGAAAGCAATTGGCCTTTCAGCTCCTTCATCATCCTTTTGTAGCAACACAGATGTAATGGTATTCTCAGAGGCAAAGGAAAACATTTGGAAATCCTTTTATAATCAGGAGCTGCTAAAATAGGGGCATTTTTCAATGTTTCTTGATCCTAGTAAAGGCTTGAATAGCTTCTTCTTCCCATTTGATACTTTGATCCTTCTTTAACATAATAGTGATTGGGATAGTCAATTCAAAAAAGTTGGAAATAAATCTCCTAATAAAATTTATCTGCCCGAAAAAGGATTGAAATCCGCTTTTGGTTATTGGAATAGAAATTTGCTAATGGCTTCCACTCTCTCAGTTCAATCATGACCCCTATTTTGACACTATATGCCCAATAATATTTTCCTTTTGAACCCTAAAACTACATTTCTTAGGTTCAATGAGATACCATATTCCCTGCACCTTATCAACATCTTTTCTAAATGCTTGCAGGTGATCACTTCTCTTCCTTGAAAAAACTATCACATCATCCTGATACACAAAAATGAAGTCATTTATATATCTTGAGAATGCTACATCCATTGCTCTTTGAAATGTGGCTCTAGCATTCATCAGGCCAAATGACATTCTCATGTACACATAGGTACCCCATGGAGTAGTGAAAGTAGTTTTGATTCTCTCTAATTGCTTCACAACCACTTGGTTATACCTGAAAAACCATCCAAAGTAGATAACAATTCTGAACCTGTAACCAATTGCAACATGTTATCCATATTTGGAAAGGGATAGTTGTCTTTAATTGATGCCTTATTTAAATTTCTAAAGTCAACACACAATCTTATGTCTTAGTTATTCTTTCAGACAGTTACCAGTTTACAACCCATGAAGAATACCTTGTAGGTTGTATGATTCCTCCATCCCTTAAATTTTTCAACTCTTCTTGCATTTTTAGGGAAAGGAGTGGATTAATTGGTCTTTTCTTTTCCTAAATGGCTTGGCATTAGCTTCTAGGGGTATTTCATGTTGAAAAAGGTCTTCCCTATATGCTTTTAGTTCTGAATATGACCAAGCCAAGTAGTCTTGGTACTTTTTTAGCAATTAGACATATGACTTCTTTTCTTCTCTATTCAAGCACGCCTAGCCATATTCTCCTAGGTTTATCCTTTGTGCCCAGGTTATATTCTTCAACATCTCTCGAGGCTAACATGTGTCTGTTAACAATGCGGTCAACATTATCAAAATTTGATTCCAATGCAACCAAACCTCTTGGAATAGTATTGGTTTTCAGATGAATAATGTCCTTACCAAATAAGGTCTCTTTTCCTTCATTTGCACAAACCATTGGTTCCCAGTCCATAATTTGATTGGAAAATTCTCCTTTATTTTGCAAAAACCTTTAGACTCGGGCATCATGTTTAAAAACTTGCCAATGCTTGATATTATCAGTGGATGATAACCTAGTCAATATTTCAATATCATATTCACAATAGGGGATACTGTATAATTATCAAACCTTGATCCCAACTCTGCAAATTTGTCTACTATAGTATTGTATTTCCTATCATGGTGTATTATATTGAAAGAATCAAACATTTCAATGAAGTCCCAAACCGCATGCTTGTATTGCTTCATTCTTTGATTCTTCAGTAGATACAACTTTCTCGACTTATTTGACTATCAAATTTGAATCTCCTTTAACAATAATGTCTCTGACACCATACTTCCATGCAATCCTTAGACCCAAGAGCAAGCTTCATACTCAACAATATTATTTGTGCACTCAAAATTGAGTTCAAAAGAAAAGTTAAACTCCTCTTGGTTTGGAGATATCAAGACAACACCAACGCCATTACTGGATCTAGAACAAGCTCCATTAAACATCGAGTTCAAGGAGAACCAACTTGCTCAAGATACTCACACTCATCAATTTTATGATCCTTACAATTAACATATCCCACAAAGTTTTCGACATCAACATATGTGTATAATTCTTCATAAGAAGCATTGTTAGGGTCCTCAATGATATGCAACATTTTCTTCTCACCGTACAACTTCAAAAGGTTCCCCTCAATTGGTATGGTTGCATATGACATGTCCATTTGTATGCTTCCACCCACACTAGCTGCCCATTTTCTAGACAATAACATCCCCCACTTGGTAGGACAGTCCATAATAACCACATTCATGGGTAAGAATTTTCCTGGATAAGCCGCTAATTACACTACTAATCCCTTAACATATCTAATTACCGACACTTCTCTTGAATCCATAGCAGTACATTTATGAAAGCTACTATTTCCTTGATATTTAACTCATTCATTACCTTAATATGCATTACATTACATGAGGCTTCGAATAAAACACACGAGGTTATGTACCAACCTCTCTTTAATAATCAAAGTGGTAAAAAATGGATCTACATCCAACTGAGATTCAACCAGAGAAGTTCCCAAATACATATAAGGTGATTCACCTAGTTCCTCTAATGCTTGTGGTATTTCTAACTCTATAATAATAGGAGGAACCTCTATATTATCAACACTTTTCCCCTAAGCAATATTTTCTTCCTTAAATCCCAAATATTCGAATGCTCTTTTCCTATGCTCTGGGATCCTAAGTAACTCAAAAATGGGAATAGTAACCTTGATCTGACTCAATATTTGGGCTATGTCACAAGGAATATATTTGGGTAGGACAATATTAGGAGGGAGATTCACCACTTCCTCTGATAGTATAGGATTTTTCACAGTCTGGGCATGGGCAGGAGTACAAGTTTTATTTGGGGTAATTAGGCCTTTGCCAGATGTATCTTTCTTAGGGTTTCCTTCAAGATATTGGTAAGAACTAGAATTTTTGGCTTGGTTTGTGGCCCTCCCCTTTGAAAACCTTACTTCTAGTGTTATATTATTTCTCCTGAGAAACTACTGCATTCATCAATAGTTTCATGTCCTCTTCAGAAGGAATTCCCCCATCATATTTCTTTATCATTAATGCCCTTAAGTATTTGAAATCATGATTAGGAAAATCAAATGCTTGTACCATATCAATTTCAAAAGTATCAATGGGGGAAGAGGTAATACTTGGTGGACACAATCCCAAAATTTTTCAATAGTTCTGGCACTTATCAATTCAATTGAGGTTTCCCCTTCTGTGAGTTCCCATGGCACTCCATCATACACACGTCATCATACATCTCATCATCATCTACTTCCTTAACTTATTGATCTACATCACATGGGGAGTGTGGTAAGAAACACCTATCACACCACTCAATAACATGGGCCTCCTCCATAGTAGGAACCCTGACAGTTAAAGGATCAAGAACCAATCTATTCTCCCTGGGTTGAGGCTGTTTATTTCCTGATCTCATGGTCTCATGGGCCCTTTCCTTCATCATCATCCGATATGTGATCACCTCTAGGATGATTTCCAAATCTCTCTTGATTGTATGGCTTGTGCTAACCCTGGGAACTTTGTCCTATCCCTTTTTCTGCTCTAGCTAGTTTATAGGATATCTCTTTAACCGCTCCGGCCAAAGTCTTCACAACCTCTTCTAGATCCACAACTTTTTTGACTGAGGCCTTTTAGGATTGATTAACTTGACACCCTCTCTCTTAGGAGGCTTTCCAACTACTTTGATGTTATTTTCTATTTGTAAGGCCATGGTGAAAGCTTGCCTCAATGTTCTCGGGTTCTTATCTCTCAAGTAATAAGCATCATTTTTATCAAAAGCGTCAGAATATTTTATCAAACAAGACTCATCACTTGGCCTTAGGATTATAGGTAGCCTATTCAAGGTCTTATTGAACCTAGTATTGAAATCATGGACATATTCATTTGGATTTTTCTTTATATTTTCAAATTTAGATAAAAGGAACCTGGGATCTATCTTATCCCCATATTGCGTAATCTAAAGGCATTTTTCACCTTGGTTCATGAGTCTATTGAATTATCGGTAATGACTTGTACTACCGGGATGCATCCTCCTCAAGAGTATGAATAAATAAATTTATATACATGTCTTCAAACTCAATTTCAAAATCTTCCATCATATTGACAAAGAGTCTTAAATGGTGGTCACCAGTGATGAAATTATTCCCTTGAAATTTTGGCAACCTATTTCTGACATCTTGTGGCACCATATTAGGATATCCAACCATACCTCTGAAATTTATTGGTCCAAAAGTATTGACAACAAAAGGAGGTCTAGGTGGAGGTTGAGCCATATTTCCTTGAGGAGGTGAATTTGTAGGAGAATCAAAATGATAAGGGACGAGGGGTCTCTGGGGAACAAGAGTATAACTCTCAAAGTAAATATGCTTTAATGACTCAGTTTCTTGGAAAACCCTATAAACCTTGGAAACATGGGAAAACTGAGAGGCACGCTTTTCAGACACAAATGATGGCCCCTCTCTAGTTGGAGAACTCAAATTTATACAAGGATTACTTGGTTCAGAATCACTTGAAGACATATGGTAATCTTCAACCATAGATTGATCACCTTTCAGAATTGATATCTCCTTTCTTGATTCTTGATTTCCAACGACTTTCCAGACTTGTTTTCCTTCTGGATTTGCTTTTCCTAGTTCCGGAAACAACTTTTTAGTAGGATCCCTAGTGAAGAAATACCTTCTTCCCTCCATCTGTGCAAATATTAATGACAAATTTCACTTGACACAGGTTAAGACACTGGTAATCATTAAAATTTCAATTCAACATAGAGTCACCACTAAGGATTTTCACCTTAGTTGTGCAGATGCACTATAAGTAACTTACCAAGTGTCTATCAATGCTTAATTTCTACAAAGCTTAATAGATCCGACCTTCCTTTACCCACATTTATCACTATTGATGCAAATTTAGTACAAATCACCGCTAGAAACTAGAAATACTGCACAATGAACTTGTGATCTTGCACAAATTTTACAAATCTCAACAAAGGATGATGTTTAAACAATGTATTTATACTTAAACCATGTAAGAAACATTACCAGGGTTGGTATGTGTATGCATTTGTAAAAATAGTCCTTGGAAATGGCACCACTTTGGTGTTGTTGCCGCAAAAATAGATCCTGGTGTTCAAATAATCCTCGGCAATTTAAATAATCCCCAACAATGGCACCACTTTGGTGTTGTTTCCACACAAATAGATCCCGATGTTCAAATAATCCTCAACAATTCAAATAATCCCCAGCAATGGTGCCACTTTGGTGTTGGTATCCAAATTGATTCTCTTGTGAGGGTTGAGTAGCATCACGAAATTGACAGGATGCTTAGAGATAGACAAATCATGATATAAGTTGTTTTGTAGTCGGGAGGGATTCAACTGACTCTTTGTCACTTAGGCATTGGAGAAATGGATAACACCTTATCAAGGGTTTGATCTACCCTCACTACTTAAGGTTGTGCCTTCAACCAGGTGAGAGGACCCGTTCTATAACCGTATTGGTGAAGGATATCAAGAGATCCTTCTTTGCATAATCTTCATGAAAACCTTGAGAAAATATGATCAATACAACACAATATAACTCTCACGAGTTTTCACACTAGAGAGTGGAGATGTTTCCTGGACAAGGTTTGGGTTACTAAAGACAATAATTGAAACCTAGTTGTTTCGCATATTTTGGTAGTTAAATATTTGTGGATACACAATACAAACAGGCTAGTTCATATAGGATTTATCATTTGAGAAGTTTTTGGTGGGAGGTTAAGCAAGATAAAGTCTATTATACCAGATATTTGAGAACCTTTACAAATATTGGAACTCTCACAAACAAAATGCTTCAAAATAGCCAAAATATTCCTTCAACGTATAAGGTGTGTATCAATGGAGGCCCAGAGATGCATGATTTCATAAAATCTTCAAGAATTCAACACAAAGGCTCATGTTAAAGAATCAATTAAACATTGGAAATCCCCTGTTCATCACGCCTAAGATACACTCATAGAATAACAAAAATATTTATAAATACAAAGTGAAAGTAAAGTGACTTTAAATTGTTTATTTCATTACACCATGAAAGCTCTTCTCATAATGAAATTGCAAATGCCACAATACAACCACAGGATAAGATTTTGTGTGATTAAAAGGTATTTTAACATAAGATTGCAATAGGAACATGAAAAACTATTTGAAAACATTCTGAAATAAAATCAAACACAATTATGCTCATGATCAACACAAATTCATTCAAGGTTCATTAGATTCATCAACAGGGGAAATTTTCTTCAACAATCTTAGAGGTTTTCAATGGTTTTACACTTGCAACCATCTTAACATGATTAAATCTACAAATAAAGGAAAATAAATAGGTTTCTCAGACGGTTCTCGGGAAAATGTTTTTCTCAAACTTTCTTAGAAAAATTAACCCCCCTTTTGCAAGAGTATTCTCATTGCATTTATACAATTTCACTCACTCACTCATCCTATTTCCCCCAAAAACATGAATCTTTAAAGAAGAATATTCATCTATGTTTTTCTAGGTGGAAAAGTTGTGAGCCATTCACATTTCCTACTTTCATCAGATATGATTGGGGCACCATGTCATAACTTTTGACAGTCCTTTTAATCATTCTTTTATTTGGTGAATAAGTGGCCATTTTTATGGTTTTAGAGTGCCTCCAGATGGTTTTATTTTATAGGTAATCACATCTTCCTTTTTGAGAATCTTTCTGAGAAAACATATTTATTTTCGTGCCTATCTAGACTGATCATTTCCGCATGGTTTTGGTCATATCAAGCTAATCATCATCTTTCTCCATAATGCCAATTTATCTCACACGTATTTCTCCCATGTAGATATCTCATTTAAATCTTAGAGGCTACTTCACCATGATTACACCCAGCTCGACTGGTATGCCTCAAATTTCCTATAAAAGCACACCATTTCACTTCCCCAATTTATATTTTATTTTTTGAATATAGGTGTTTTTGGGCTTCCCCTTTGTTTATCTGCACCTGCAAGTCTGAGTCGTCCAAATATAAAGAGGAGCCAGCGGAATCATCCACGTGTCGCCTTAGCACAATCGTAAAGGTGAAGTCTAGAGGAATGTCCCCAAATGAGCACGGCCTCCATGTGTCCCGGGCCCAAGAAAGTTGCCTGGCCGTTGAAAAGTATCAAGCATAAAAATGAGCCACAGGAAGCCTCCACGTGTCTCCTTGGTGCAACTCCAAAGGTAAGACTCAGAGGTGCATCCCCAAATGAGTGCAGCCCTCCACGTGTCCTGGGCCCAAGAAAGTTTCCTCAACCTTTGAAAAGTATAAGTATAAAGAGGAGCCAGTGGAAGCCTCCACATGTATCCTTGGCATAACTCGAAAGGTGAGACCTAGAGGTGCATCCCCAAACAAGCGCAAGCCCTCCATGTGGCCTAGAACCAAGAAAGTTTCCTCGGCCGTTGAAAAGTCTCAGTATAAATAGGAGCCATTAGAAGCCTCCACGTGTCTCCTTAGTACAACTGTAAAGGTAAGACATAGAGGTGCATCCCCAAACTAGCACGTGCCCTCCACATATCTGGGGCCCAAGAAAGTTCGCTCAGTCGTTGAAAATTCTGAGAATGGGCAGAGCTAGTGGAAGCCTCCACGTGTCTCTTTGTCGTAACTACAATGGTGAAGTCCAGAGGCAGGTCCCCAAATGAGTGTAGGCCCTCCATGTGTCCTTTTGTGGGTCTTAGGAATTTACCTTATACTTTCATGCCCTTCACCATAATGCATCAAAATATCAAATAGACCCACCACGCCGCATCCAATTAGAAAATACCACGTATCCATAGATGTTGGGATAGGATTTACAAAGGAGACACAATCGTGGAAGACGCCCAACAACAAAAATTTTCCCCACGGAGAGAATACTATAAATAATACCAAGACTCAATGTGATCCACGACCCAAGGAAAGGACTTGACAACGACACCCTGGTGAAGGAAAAGAATTACGCATCCACATAGGAAGATAGAAAATGCATCAAACTAGGCGGGCTGAAAATTTTAAACGACAAAAGGGAGAGATTACAATTGAACACCAACACCCGAAACTTCCTCGAAGAAATCAATGATCTAATGAAATTGTATAGATTGAAATGGAATTACAATTGATACTAAACTAATGCGTAAGCTTTCTTTGATACAAACTTCCTCGCAAACCCACAGGGATAGGTAGGGAAACAACTTTCACTAGAAGCTTTATGCAAACAAATGGAAACTACAATAATGAATTTTTTATTGATTTGAATACTCTAATCAAATTGTGAATTGAAATATAAAGAAATTAAAGAAATCTTCAAGAAAACTAAGTACATCCCTCACAATTAGTGTTGCTATTTTAGTTTTAGTTCTTCATAATTAAAAATATTGCATTTTCCTCTAAAACATGCAAATTTGAATTATGAGGCCATTTTTGGCTTGGTTTAGGTGTTTGATGTATTCTTAGAGCTAGAAAGTTTTTTAAAGGATGAAATGAGGGACAATATGGGTGTATTAGGTCCTCTCTTAGGTGAGAAGTCATAATAAGTGTTTAATTGTTAAGTTCTTAGAGTTCTAATTAGACATCCTCATGGTTTGTTGAGATCTAAGCATGTGACCAATAGGTCTAAACGCTTATACTCAATTGGAAACTACATGGGAAGGATATAAATTTCAATATGTAATTTTTTTCACTCATTCCATTCGAATCAAAATCCAAGAAATCTTCAGAAGGAAGTTTGTGTGAGATTTCATATATGTACATTCTTGTTGTAATAGTTTTCTATGTATTCTTCTAGTGTGGATGATCATTGAACTCTATGCATGCCTTTGTGAAGTAATTTATGATTGGTAAGATATTTATTCTTGTGTGTTGATATGGTTTTGAGTGATTCCATTGTTGAGAGAGAGATGAATGTGTTTGGTAAGACTATGTAATCTATAGCAGCTTAGTTGGGTTTTGTGCATGTAAGTTTATTGCATTGGTGGAGAGAGACATGACAAAAGTAGTGAAGCCTTAGAATTAATAGAAAGAAGGATCATCTATAGGTTCATTTCAATCCATTAAAAATATTTCAATACTTGATGAAGTACTATTTACTCCAGAAGACTAATACAAAGCTAGAAATCCTTATTCATCAGGGAAGAACAATGCATTTTCATGATTAGTCTCCAATTTTGGAAGTTATCCTAACCTACTAGTAAGCCATGCATGTGGAGAAGATAATAACAGACTTGTGTATACATTTTAGGTTTTGAAATGAGTTTTCATTAATTTTATGGTCATTTTCCTCCTTCCGAGTTTGTAGGAAACCCTATTAGGTTTAACAAGTGTTTTTCATTTCAGACCTTATCAATGGAGTTGGGATGTGAAATTTTAGAAAAATGATCATGAAACCTCCCTAACATGTATTTTTGTGGTTTTAAAGTTTAAGCTAGGCTAGAGGTCTCCCATTTCATGACAGCTTGGTTTGGAGTGATGAAATAGTTGGAGGAGGCCTAATAGGGACTTAAAATAGTGAATTTGGAGAAATATTTTATGAATGAAGACCCCTAAAACTTTACAGTTTTAAAACCAAAATGGGTACCATGAAAGTTATTTAATTTGTTGAATGATAAAATGTAATCAAAGTTACATCAAGAAAATAGCTTAGATAGGGCTAGAAAGAGACTACACAAGACAAAGAAAGGTGATGGTGAAAAGGGCATTTAATCAAGGAGAGAGAAACCTAAATTTGACACACACCATCTTGAAGGAAAAGAGTATTTATAAGTGGTATCAGCTTGGAAGGAGGACTTACAGATTACCCGTGAAATCTCATGTGGCATTACTCAAGAAGCCTAGAGGGGATTTTTAGGATAAAGTAGGATAATTAAAATTTTGGGTTGTTTTGAATCATTTTGGGTAATGAGATTGAATACAAAAAAATTATAAAGACATGGAACAAGATTTAGTAGAGAGATACAAGGAAGAAAATAAAAAGTCGCTCAAATTTGAGATTCTTTCCTAGAAGGAAAGAGCTAATTTGGAGTAAAATAGGACAATTGAGTAAAAACATAGAAGTTGTGATTCTTGGCTTGAGGGTAAGCATTGAGGAGGAGTGCAAGACAGGTAAGTGAGTAGTGTAGACAATTTATGCATGAGAGGATCCAAATCTTTCTTACTAGAACCTTATTCCTCAAAACCTAATGAAGGGTAGTTCAAGATTTGTAAGAATGTTATACTTTCTCATGTTAATGATCATTATGAATGATACAATATCACTCATTTAAGGTATTTAAACAAGGTTACTTGATTTCAATGTGGGTTTAAGGTGAAATATCAAGTTTAGTATGCTCAAGCTAAGAATTTGAGTTATTTTGAGTAATTTAGAGGCGCTTTGAAGTTGTATATAGTTAAGGGTTTGTGGAGTGCATGAAGATGATATAGGCTTTGCATCAGATAATTATGAAATCACATGTTCCCCCTCTTCCTAACGAATTAAAAATGATGTATCTAATTTTTTTCCCACTTTCTCTTATATATGATAATGTGGAAAATGCTAATGTTGAAAAAGGTTACAATCAATTCTCCTAATCTTAATCTTAATGCAAATAATTATATTCCTATTATAATTAATGTTCACATTACTTTTAATTTTGTATATTTATAATACCAAAATTATTTTAATCCTATAGTTCCTAGTGTTATATTTGTAGGTACTACTAATGCATCTAGCCATAAGGTTTCACTTATTGTTCCTTTCCCTAGGTGGAACAGAGTTCATATGGCTACTCTTAATGGAAAATTACAATCCATCAATTTTATTGTTATTAAATATGTTATTCCTCCTCAAGAGGACATGTATTTGATTAATGACATAGGTGCATTACAACATAAATTGCATTCCTTATCCTTAGAAATAAAATCCTATATTTCTTGGATTGATATTAATGTTATATATATAAACCCAAAATGTGTAATATATTCTAATCTACATTCCCTAGAGAATTTATCACGCATTGGTCTCATTTTTTTATTGAACTATTAATCCTTATATACGCCTTAAGAGGTATAGAATTTCCTTAACCTCTTATAATAATGATTTATTGTTAATAAAATACTTTCTTAAAGTATTGCGATATATTGGTTTAATAATTTACTTAATTGATCTTTGAGAACCTTATTTAGAGAATGAATATTCTTTCCTACTCTATTTTGTTGACAATAAATGCCCTAGAGACACTTATTAACATTTTCCTTCTTTGAATTAAGGAAAATCTGATCTTGTTTTTGATTATATGTTACGCTTTAATGTAAGTATGAAATAATAAATTTATAATCCCAGTCATTTAAAGGTGATATATATATATATATATATATATATATATATATATATATATATATATATATATATATATATATTCAAAGTCTAATTTACCCTCTTAACGATAATTTTATTTATGACACATGATTCTTTCACAATATATTCCTTCATGTTATTAACTTTGAGAAAATATTTGACCCCCCACATGTATCCATATCTTAAAATTCTAATATTCTCATCCCTTATGGATCCCGATACTAGTGTTATGAGTGATTCATATTCCAATTTAGGTCGAGTCAAGGTATTACATTAAAATGGTAATACTTTCTTTCCTACTAATACTAGACCTAAATCCCTCATGAGGCCTCTTGTAGTTACTTAGCACAAACAACTCCATTTGGCATAAGTCTTGTGATCATCATAATCCTAATTGGATTGAGAATGAAAATGGCCAACCTTTTTTTAATCATCATGACATCAATGAATATCATGAAAATTATTGTTATGTGTTAAATCAGAAAATCAAATTACTAGAAGAAGAGGGAATTATTTCTTTCAATGCATGATTTTCTAAAAGATCTCCTCTCCCTCCAAGGCATAAATATATTTAGGATGTAGTGGTTTTTGGCCTCTAACAATAGATTTTTATTAGAGAGGAGCTTCTCCTATTCCACCATCATAGAGGCCTAAATTTAAATGAGTTTATAAAGCCAACAAATTTGTTTTACAAAATGATCAAATAAAAATTAATAACATATATTCATCTAAGTTGCTGAAAGTTATAATACATAATCAATTAGTAATAATTAAACATTTAGAAATAATGTATCCTTGGATCATGAAGTGACAAAGTGTCCTTTGTTTGGTTAAAATTTATATCAAATATAAAGTCTTGGATAACTTATGTTATTTTAGTTTTCATCATCCATAAAAATTATAATCACTATCAATTAAGTTCAATCCCATGAAGTATATAGTGCACATTAAAATCTCTCATATATAATGAAAAATCAAAATATCATATACAATGAGGATCATTCCATTTACAATCATATCTATACATCATTGCTACCCTACTCTTCATCCTTAGTACCAGATACATATATGGGGGATTAGGATTACAATGTCTCTCCCATGTCTTATCGGCCTCATGAGTGTGATTATAACCTATAATGTTGCACCCACTCCCAAAATGTTCCTATCTATACCACAATCTAGAATTACTATGCATATGTGCTCATCAATCTACTTACTAGTTCCTTGGATAAATCCATACCATGGGGAGGCCCGGGTCTCCTCACTAGCTCCATATAGATCTCATCCAGCTTTCTCATAAAAAATATTCATGTCGCAACACTACAATAATAGAATATAAAAGATAAGTAAAATCATCTACATTTTCATCCACGTGATCAATTGGGCTTCTAGTCATCACATCCGATGGAATGTTCCATGTCAAATTGTGACTAAAGGATCCATGATCATAATCTAGAAGGTGTTTCCTACAAATAATAAACACCCAATCATGTTTCATATATCAACTATGTTAGAAAAATAATTTGTTAGGTGGGAAAATTTGGTAATTCTCACAATAGTGTTTGGGACTATGTCCCCCGCTTGAATGGGGCAGCTCCATTTTTTGAAAACAAGAAAAATTTACACTATTCTAATTGTTTGGGGGTGTTATTTCAACCGGATATCACACATGAGTACTTCCCTATGCCCGTGGAAATGTTATTGTAAATTTATACAAGGGAGAAAAAATTAGTTTGAGGGAGAAAGAGAAGGAAGGTATGAAAATAATAACAAGAAGGGGGTTTTGCACAATAAATAACACAACATAGTTTATTTCCTCAAAACCAGAAATACATCCATGAATTCAAAGAGAAGACACCATTCACATATAACAAGGAATAAGACAAAAATTACAAAGTCTCATTACATTATATTCAACAAGTACATGTTTGTGGAGTGAATTTGAGATGGATAGGAATGCATTAGACTAGGAAAAAGGAAGAATTCAATTATCTTTCTTCTAGAGAGAATATGAGAGCTATAGAACAATAATAATCATCCCTTAAAATGGGAGCACCATTCATATTTATAGCATTATGAATTCCCTTTACCTTTCAAATTCCTTCACGAACTTTTATGTTCCTTCGCCACTTGTGACCTTTTGACTTCCTTCCTGACCTTTGATGTTCCTTCATCACTTGTGACCTTTCACCTTCCTTCATCATGCAGATGCCTAACTACATCTTCTTGGTCACACGAAAACATCCTTGGGTCACCTAAAACCTTCCTAACATGTGAAATCATATTTTAGTTTCTTGACAACATTATTATGTCACCTAAAACTTCATGTCGCATGACAACACTTTGTGGTTACATGACAACATCTTTGATCCTCCTAACACCTTTTAGACGTGTGATAACATCTATTGACACACGAAAAATTCCAGGTCTCCCAAAACCTCGATGCATAACAATAATTTTTTATCACACAACAAAACTTTCGTATCACATGATAACACTTTGTTGTCTCCTAAACCTTCTTGATACATGAAAACATTTTGTTTTCGAATGACAACATTCTTGGGTCGCAAGACCAAAATCATTTCTTCATTCAGGGGTCAAAATGTAATGAAATTTGGTCATAAGATATATAAATATTCATGTAAAATGTCTAATGAGTCCAATGGGAGTATTTATAAGTCTTGAAAATTAATTCTTACTCAATTTGTACTCATATGTTTAATTTTTCCTCAAGTTGCCCCAGCTGAGTCTGTGTACAAAGAATAATTTTCAATCAAACAAAGCTAAAAAAACTCATGGATAATGAAGAGAATTAGAAATAGCCTCATTTGAGATTTTATTAGGCTCTCAATGTATCCCAAAATTTTTGGGACCTTTCGATCAAGTTTCACCTTATAAGAAGACTCTTAAGATGCACTGCCAAACAATTTTCTACATTTTAATATTCCCAAAACCTTTCCTCAATCATTCCACCATGAACTAGGCTCTGTCATATTTCCAATGCCTAGGGTATGAAATTATAACTCTTCGTGATTCTTCTAGAACCATACAAATAAGGTGACTAGCTTTTTAGAACTTGCTTTTCCTAATACCTTACTCACAAAGACCCAGTTTTTCATAACTTGTTCCTAAACATAATTTTCTTTGAAAATTTTCCTAAAATGCCTCAAATGATTACATAGTTCTGCCACACACTTAGATTCTTCAAATTTTCCTCTACGTTCTCGGGGTGCTTACCATGTGTAAAAATCTAAAAATAGGCCTTTTTGGGCCTTTGGGAGTAGTTCCTTCAAAGTGGATCAAAATGAATCCATGAATTTCTTCCCAACAACTTACTTGAACATGAAACACACTTTAAAAATCTAGTTAGCACATCCCTCTTGGCCATGATGGGGTTTACATAGTCAACAATTTTCTATAGGGTAGGTTTACATTACTTGGTTCGGTGGATTTTCAAGGGTGGATTAAGTTGTCATGCCAAAATTTTTGAATTTTTATGCTAACATTTTGCATGACAACAACTAGATCTTTCTAGTGACTTGTTTTGGATCAAACAAAGTGAGGAAATAAAAAACATGAAATCCATAATCTCAAGACACTAAGAGGACCAGTTCCTTATCCAATGAGCTATAGAGTCACAACATGGATGTACAATGAGACTTTCTTTAAGATCCATAATTAATATAACATTCTATAGAGCATGTTCTAGATCTAGATCTAAAGAGTAATAGATTTAAATAATAACCATAATGAAGTCAATCATGCAAGAACCAGTTATACTCATGATTAACACCTTGATTCAGCCAATACACTCCATTATATTAAACACAATAAATACACAGAAGCTTATTACAATAAGTAATACCATAAGCTCATGTGCACATCAGATCTGGACAGCATAACCTCATAGTAATTCATATCCAGTTCTCACATAGTCCTCTCTATACTATGCAGATCACTACATATTTATAAGGGTGGGGACTTTCCCTTCACCACTTGCATAATTCCCAAAATAGGTCGCATGCTGAAAATAGCCATGCGCCTTTACAATAATAGACACACATGCAAGTGTGCTAACAATAGATCTCTTCTGGTTAACTGGTAAGTATAAAATTCTATTATTAGCTCGAACCCATGCAAAGTGCTTAGTAGATGCTCTTCCAAAATAGCCTATGTGTGTTGCGTAAGTCTTTATCCGGTTTGTGTGCTCTGCACGCTATCTCCAAAAATAGCCCATACATGTGAAAATGGCTAAGTCCCGAATCTACCCTTGTTTTTGTGTGTGTCCTTTCCTATCCTTCCGTGCCTTTGAATGTGCTTTACTCCTATGTGCAAATCTTTGTGTGCCCTCTCCTTCAGTATCATACTCTTGTCCACTCAACATTACCCCACACTAAACTGCATTGCCACCCGAAAATGGCTGCTCTTTGAATAATAAAGAATAAAGAATGGAAAGAAATGAAATAATTTTTGTATAAAGAATGAACTCTCACTGTGCAACATCCTCTGTCTCAACCGGAAGAATTAATTCTAGATATTTCTTTTTATCTCCACTTCCAAGGTCTTCCATTCGGTTAGCATGCGACTTTGTTTTCTCTGGAATGTCCACTGCAATAGATTCCAACTCATCTTGGGAAATTTCTCCCTTCTCATTTTGTAACACTAGAACAATGTTGGACATAGCAGACATTCTTCCTTCTAACAGATCCATCTTCTACACTATATGTTTTCCAATCTCATCCAATTTTTCCTTATGGGGGTCTGTGTTGCTGCAAGGGCCTCACACTTTTCTTGACTAGCGCCAATTTTCATGCATCCCAATGTCTCATCTTTCATTTCCTTTAGGACTTCATTGTCTTCTACTATTGTCTGATCCTTATTACTACCTCTGGAGCTGCACATATGTTCAATGCCTGGTCCACTTTCTTCAGCTCCTCCTGCAAGGTTTGAAGCAATGCCTCGTATGATGAAATATTTCTAACTACTGAAGCCTTTTCCCTCTCTTCTTCTCCTGTTTCAGGGTCCTTTGGTGTTGGCATCCAAACTGGTCCATCCTCAAGCACCAAATCAACTAAGGTATGCACATAGTGCATAGCCGAAGGGAACTTTTTGGGTACCTTGGGCTCTAAGTGTGGTCTTTCTTATAGGACATGATCCCGATCTCCTCTGCCATGCCGATAAGAACCCCATTCTTCTTTTCTCTAGGTCCTTCTTCTCTCCTTTCAAACATGCATATCTCTGCATCTTTGGCTTTTTGATCTTCTCTTCTCTTTAATATCTTCTTTGACTTTAATGGTGGAAACTTTATCCACATTTCCTGTGTGCACCACCTCTGTAGATACCTTCACTAAGGCATTACTCACCTGTTCATCAGACATAACCATGGGTTTGATGGTTATGTGTCTTATTTTGTGGTGCCTTTCTCATTCTCCTTGACACACAAGACTCTTCACACACATCAAAATCAGGCTCATCCATGTGAGTTTGCATGGACCATGACAATTGTTTCCTCGTGTGTGTGGTTTCCATGTCAGGGTCCATCAACTCCCATCCATATAAGTCCTTAAGGCCCACTATATTTCTGGAAATCATGTGTGGAAAATTTTACTTGTGTCCTCTTCATAACCCATGACTAGTGTGCAACATACTCTCCACTTTCCCTCCTTGATCTTGGCCCCTTGGGAACTTGAGCCAAGGTTTGGAGTTGGATCCTCTATGTCTTGAGCAAGTATCTTCTCTATTTCTCCTGGATTCTGTACCCCTTCTTCTTCAACCTTCATTTCTTCATCCTTGGGCTCTTCCACATCCTCTGGTTTGTATATAGAGATCCAGTGTGCTCTCTTTAGACTCCTCCACCTCCTCATTCAGCTTCAATTTTCTCCTTCTCTTCTTTGTCTCCTTCTATGGAGAGAGTCATGGTGATCTTTGTACTGATTGTGGAGTAGCAGCCTTGAGTTCTTGTTCATCTGAACACCCTCTTAAAGAAGTGTTCCTCAAGGTCTACTCCTACTTCCAATTCTTCATCTCCTTCTTCTTGTGCCTGGGGTGGAGTACTTGCATGCTCAACTTCTACCCTATCCGAGGGTTTCCTCCATCCTCTATGTACCAAGCCACCACTATCTTCACACTCTTCCTCCTCATCATCTACCTCTATAGGTTTAGTGGGCTTTGAGAGCTGGTACATTCTCCATTGTATGCTTACCCTTAGGTGGCAGCCCTGGGAGCGTGAACTCATTCTCCACATATTTTTACCCTCCAACTTAGGCTTAAGTTGAAGGTATATAAGTGTGGCTCCACTGTCTCCAATCACCAAACTCACAGGCTTCATGCTTATCATGTCTGAAATTAGCCTCTCAATGTAGGCAGTCTGACCTAGATATACATATGTCTTTCGCAAGTGTGTGGTAGTCACATAGTCTACCTTGTCTGCAAAAAAATTTAGGTGGCACCATAGTAAAATGATGGACTGATGCCTAGAAGTAGTGCTTGTGAAGGCATATGGAAGTTTACACAGGGGCTCCAAGTCCCATCCTTCATTACAAAATCACATGATGTAGAAGTGTTGATACACCGTGAACTGCACTACCTTTCCCACCACCGAAGGTAACTCCTTGGGGATGCCACTCCTCTTCAAATTCACGTGGAGCCTGATCATACCACATCTCTACCCTCTACTTGAATGGCCCACTCATTGACCCTTCACACAAGTACTTGTCAAATATTTCCGCAAGGGACTTGTTTTGCATGGGGTACTCCCAGATCTTGTTCTTTGGCCCATCGGGCACTCCGATCTCCATAAACACAAGGGATAATAGGATAGCACCAAAACTGATTTTCTCACTGTGTGCACTTCCTCGATGATAGTTTCACAATGTAGCTGATATGTTGTAAATTATTCCTGTGACATTCTCCTTGTAATGTGTAGCCACATTGTATTCACCTGTGACCATCTCTCTTGATCATTCAATTTGGTCACTAGATGTGCAGCTACCTCATGTACCACTGGGTACTTCTTCAATTTGTTGATATCCATTCCACATGGACCCTTGGTATACCCTAACTCCTTCCATGTGTCTCCAAGATTGTTGCTTTATCTATCAAGTCACTATTTAGATCCACTCATGTGCCCTTTAATCTGTTATAGTTGAAATCAATGTGGTTGTAATCCTTACCCTTCATCCATGGTGAAATAGAAAAAGTCTTCATGTACCCTTGCTCATCAACCATTGGTACAAAGGTTCATATTTTCCAAAATATGGGAGCTCGTATAACTAGTAGACTCCAATCTACTTTAGCAACTTCTCTCCAAGCATCATCATACACTGACATGTCCTCTATTGTGTGCTTGTTTGTCTTCGTACTCAACAACACATCCAATTCCTTTTTATTATCCGATGTGCGGTGGTTGTAATCACTTATCTTGCACTTACTAGATGTGAGAATCCCATTCTTGTCCCACTATCATGCCTTCTGGGTATTGCATCTCCGAGAAATTACTCTGGGAGAAATTTCAACCTCTGCTTCCACTTTCTTCTTTCCTTTGGCTCCTACGGCAGGTGCTTTCTTTGGTGCCATCTATAAATCACAAATTTTTCCTCTGTAGTGTGCAAATGCTTGCCTTCTATCTTCTGTAATGAGAAAGTCCAAACCCTAGCTTGAAATCTGCATGCCCTAGTTGAAATCACATGCCCTAGCTCTTTCACAATGCTCGCTTCACTCAAACCCTTCACCAATGGGGACGTAAGCTTCTCTACACACAAATCTACTCTCCACGTCTAGTTTCACACTCTCACACCTCAACATGATTCACTCAACTCATTTTACACTTAGCTCATTCAAATTTTTGTGATTTACAATGGTAAAAATGAACTCACATCCCTTCCTTATATAGATTTTGAAAAATTTAGTGCATTTATTGCTCCTTCACCTACCAAAAATCCTCATTAATTGACCCTTTTCACATTTTCCATGTGGTACATCTTCATGCCTCAGCTATAACCTTTTAGTGCCTTCCTACCTTCTAGCTATAGACTTCTCTTCATGTGCTTCCATGTGCCTGAGTACCTCATCACTGTGCCTTCTCCTAGTAGTCTCCATGGCCACTGCTTACCTCACGTTATATTGTTCCTTCATTTATCTCCATCTATGGTCCTTATTTGGAAGCAATCTTCTATCCACCAACTCTTCAAACTTGAATAACACTGTAGTAATTTGTTCCTTTATGTGTACCCATTTTTCAATAACCACCCCACACAAATGGTATGTGTAGTCCTCTCATGCATAAAAATACTACAAATGGTAATTAGCTTTTGGCGCGCAAAATGTGCTTATTTCACAAAACACCAACTAAATTGACAAAGCATATGATGAAGAAGGAAATACATTAAGGAATACATAATTGAAAACCTAATCTAAATGGAAACACTACCTTATTACAAACACCAAGAAGACTTATTTATAGTAGGGCTTCAACCTACTCCCATTGAAGTAACCGGGTAACCATGTATTCCATCAAGCATTTCTAACTAACAAGCTCTTGTTTCAAGTATGTAAGTGATAACATATGGTCCTAACCAATGTACTTTGAGTTTTCTGGATGGCACAAAAACTTAGAATCATAAAGAAGCACCATTTGTCCTATCTCAAGATTTTTGTCCCTGATGTGCCTATCATGCCATGCTTTCTACTTGGATTTTTTCTTTTTGACTCAGCATGCTATTGCTCATCACTCATCCAACTTAATCAAATTTTCAATTCATTCTTCTAATGCTTTTTCATCAAGCTAGACCTCCAACATGCATGCAATATGCAAAGAAGGTAACATGAATTCCATAGGAAGAACTACTTCTGCACCAAACACCAATTGAAAGGGTGTGGCCTTGTTTAACCACTTGTATGTTGTTCTATATGCCCAAAGCATTACAAAAACTTTATCATCCCAATCCTTTTCTTCCAACATCACAAATTTTTGTCAATGTCTGGCTCAAAATCTTGTTGAAAGCCTCAACAGTCCCATTTTCTTGAGGATGATATGGTGTAGTCTTATGGTGTGCAATCATGAATTCATCCAATAGAATTTTGATTGTCTCATTCAAAAAATGTGTGCCCCTATCACTTGGTCAAACTCAATGGGCATCCATACCTTGTAATAATATTTTCCCATAGAAACTAGTGCTATTGTAGCTATTGTACAATCCTTTGTAGGTGTTGCTTCTACCCACCTTGTCAGATAATCTATGCAAGTGATGATATAGCATGATCTAGTCCTATGCGTGGTTGGTGAAATAGGACCCACAAAATCTATAGCCCATTTCTCAAAATGGTTTCTGCACTAGTAATAGGTCTTAAAGGCATTTCATCTCTTTGTCCTGGTTTTCCAAGGTGTTGATAAAGTGATCACAAGCCTTGCAATATGCCTTACAATCTTTATACAGGGTCTCCCACCATAATCCAATGAGTAGAATCTTTACACGTAGTGGTGTCACCTACATAGTGCCCACCTACAATACCACCATGAGCCTCCTCCATGATATATGCACTCATGTTCCAAGTACACATCGGTGCAATACTTCATCTGGCCTAACTTGTACAGGTCACCGCTAATCAACATAAATGGTGCCACATGTGAATGGAAAGTTGTTTCTTCTCTAAGGATTTCATCCCTTCTAGCACCATACCTATTCGTAGAAAGACAACAATGTCCTCTAATTCTGATGGTGTGTGTTGTAACCTATATAACTATGCATCGGGCATGGTATCTTCAATTTCTGCATCTTCTCCCGATTGTATTCTGGATAGATGGTCTCGGTCCAGAATTACTTTTCCTGGTTTTACCACAACTATGAAATCAAATTCTTGGAATAAGAGTACCCATCGCATATGTGCCCCTATAAAATGGGCTTGTTTACCAAATACTTCAATGCCATGTGATCGGTATAGAATACAAAAATGGTGTTGCTAGTAGGTATATGTCTGAATTTATGTAGCGCATAGATCATTGACAAAGCTTGTGCTCTGTAGTTGTATAATTCTACTCTGCAGAGTCAAACTTTCTACTAGAAAAATAGATAGGATGATCTATAATACCTTCTCTAGGCTGAGCCAACACCGCACCAATGGTCATGCAGAGGCATCCACATGTACATGAAATGGTTGGTCCCATGAAGGAAAGCACAAAATAGGTGTTGTAGTAAGTTTCTCCTTTAATGTCTGAATGCATGTTGTTGTGGTTCTCCCCAGTAGAACATCCCTTTTCCTTTTAGTAACTCCTCCAAGGGTGTGGAAACCTTAGCATACCCCTTTATAAATTTTCTATAATACCCAGTGTGACCTAAGAATCCACACCTCACTTTGACTGGTAGGCTCTTCAAGCCGATAATGACTGCAACCTTAGCTGGATCAACCAACAAACCTTCTTTGTAGATGATGTGCCCTAATAATGTGCCAAATGGTGTAGCAAATACACATTTCTTGATGTTCAAAGAGATGCTTAACTAGTGACATCTTTCAAACATTAAGCGTAAATTGTCACAATGATCCTTAACAAGTCCATACACCATCAATCATCTAAATAAACCTGCAAGAAGTTGTGAATAAAATATTTGAATGCTTGACAACTATGTGCAAAAATACAACAAGCACATTTTTCAAGACCAAAAGGCATCACAATATAGGAAAAGCTGCCCCATTTAGTAGTAAAAGTAGTCTTTTCCTGATCCTCTATGTAATCCTAACCTGATGATACCCAGAGAATCCATCTGTAAATGAATAGATTTTCGTGCCCTACAACACCTTCTAGTATTTCCTCGGTGAATGGCGTAGGAAAGGGATCAGTCACACATGCAACATTCAGCTCCCTGTAGTCCACAGATCCTAATCGACCATCTTTCTTGATATTGATCACCATTGGGCTAACCCATTCTGACTCATCAGGGGCTTGATGATTCCAGACTTCAACATTTTGTCAATTTCTTCTTTGACCTTTTCACACAAGTTGGGGTTCATCTGTAGGGTCTCTTTCGACCGGTGCACACACCTTCCTTAAGATTTATCTTCATTTCTCCTAATGATTCATGCATGCCTTTGAGTTCATGGTATCCCCTAGGAAATAAGTCTGATAATCTCATAGTAACTCAATGATTTTTTCCACTTCAGAGTTCAGACCAATAGTCCCCAATTATGGCCTCCTTAGGCTCAACATCTGATCCAATATTCACTTTTTTTTGTTTTCATAGGTTCATGATAGGTGCATGCGTGGTCTTATCTGCACTATCCAAAACCTCACATGCCTACTGTTGAATGGTCTACATCCATATTTTCTACTTCTTCATCATCCACTAAGTAGACCATCTTTCCTTTTTCCTTCTCAAGAAAGCATGCTTAAGTAGTGTGGCATATGTCTCTGTTTCTTCAAAAAAACACTCCTGAGTCTTCTTCATCAAATAACTCCTGAATGAGTTCTTCCACCTTGGCACTATCTCCCATAGTTAAGTGCTTTATAACCTTTAATGCCTCTTCTACTGGAGGTTTAGTAGAGAAATAGTCAAATGTCTGGATCATTCCTGCAATCAAATCCTACCAATTTCTAGTCTCTCTATGGAGTTCCACATATACATACCAAGCACACATGTGCGCAACCTTGTAAAGTGGAATAAAATTTGTGCACCCAGAGTGAAGGTGGTAAAGCTTCCTGCCCCTCTCTATCAGAGTCTCTCACACTTGAACGTGGTGTTGAATAGGTTGATTACCATGATAAGTGCAGATTTGAGTAGGTGCATTGCTCTGAAAACGAGTAGAAAGAGAAATCCTTGATTTCATTCCATCCTACAAGATTATCCTTGTGAACCACCCACCAGTGCACTTGTTGTCCCACGTAGGGTATATGCTAGCATATTTCATCTCTCCAACTGGTCTATCCACTATTCCTCCATGGTGTGCAGAAATATTGTAGGATCTCCTTCTCTAGTGTATCGAGGTACCAAGTTGTTACTTATTCTCTCTGATACAATGAGGTCTATTATTCCACATGCAAATGTGCTCTTTACTTTCATGCCCTACCAACTCATAAGTACTATGAGCCCAATTATCACAAGCAACACTTGTAGTATCACTAATAGACTATGCATCTTCCCACTGAAGGATTCCTTCTTTAGATGGCTCAAGCACCTCTGGGTCCGGATGGTGTGTACATAAATCCTATTCAGATCTTCCTCACTCAAAGGCTCAACATAGGGTGCAAATTTTCCATCTGTTAAAGGGATAATAACTCTTTCCTCCTTGTTTTCAAAACTGATATAACCCTTGTTGAACCAAAGATCAACATTATTTGCATAGCACCAAGGGTGCCCAAGTAGAGATGGGAAGCTATCTACCTCTGCAAGTGCTAAAACCTCAAAATCCCTAGTGAACTTGGCTCCCATGTATGGTAATGGATGCATCTTTTAAAACTCTGATGGGAGTGGCCTTAGTTCGGTTAGCCATGAACAATACATTAGAAGATGGTTGTAATGGGGGTCTCCCCATCTGTACCCATGCATCTAAAGTAAGAACATTGACTTTCGTGCACCTGTATCAATCAATATATTACTCAAAATCCATCCATCCACAACAACATTCAAAGTGATTTCCTTGTCATAGTCTAAGCTATGAGGGGGAAGATTTGCATGCAGGATTTGTCATCCAGTCTCAATACTTGTGTGTGGAGTGTTTCCCTTTAGCCAATTCCCTAACAATGGAATGATATTCTCTGACACAACATCTTGCACACCTCTTTCAAGTCATCCATATCAGATTGGACCATCTCTGCTGCTTTCTTTTGCTCCATCTTCCGTGATTGCTCCTTTAAACATTGTATTTCACCCTGAAGATTTTTGAGTACCTCCATGGTTTCTGATAAACCTCCTTTTGATGGATAGGATCTGGGTACCATGCATGTAGAACCTCCTCCTTAGTGATGGTAGGATTTTCTTTGTAATGCTTCTTTGGCGTGTGCCACTTCAACACGGGTAGTGATCTTTATAGGAAATACCTCAGATTCGGTTCCAACTTGGGCATCCACTGATTTTCCACAATGCGTTGTATCCTAACCATCCCTATGCCTTTTTTTCTTGTTTATGTTTGCTTACTAAGATGCTCATATAAGTCTGGGCATTCCTCATAGCTATGATTCTTTCCATATAAAGAACATGTAATATTCTGAGGACATTCACACCTGTAGTGGTCAGGAGATCCGCATGTATAACATGTTCCATGAGGAAACTCACCTCATCCACCACCATGACCTCATCCTCCGAATCCACCATGGTATCCTCGACCTCTGCCATGACCTCCTTCAAAATGCCCTTCATTCGATCATAGCACACTTGATTGTGATCCCGATCCTGATGCTCATTCTTTCCTTTAGAGTTATCTGATACTCTATCTTTCATACACCAATATCTATAGCATCATCATGGATCTGACCAATCATCTGATAGTCTTCCGTATCATGAGTTGTGGACCTAAAAATTTTATAATAGCAAGAGATGTTCTTCCTTATTACACGTTGTAATAATGGGAAAGGCTAGCATCATGGTTTAAATGACATATCTCATAGTCTAGTAATAATGAATGCGTATTGATATGTGGGGAAAACTATCCTTGGTGTGACCTTCCACTTCACAATCTATACACCAAATCCTCATGTGTGTCTCATGTGCTGAATTTTCCGATAGTTTCTCCAACTATTTTTCCATAGCTGCAATTTGTGCTTCCAAAAATGGGCTCACCCAATCTAGTGTCTATACTTTCGACTACCTCAGCATGTAAAGTTACTTCAAGTGCTTTCATGTGGATCAAGTGTATGTCTTATGTGATACACCCTTCTAAAAGGTGTAATCAGACCTCCAACGAACCATTGTGCATGTTGGCTTGCATGAATATCATAAGAAAGCTTAGATAAAAGTGTTTTGAAATGGGCATCATACTCTCTGACACTCTCAGTAGTGCCTTGCTTAATATCCTTGAGCGCGCTTATACTCTTCTACTCAAACTCAAGGATGTGAAACTCTTTAAGGAAAGCATATTTTAATGCTGCATAATCTATGCAAGTCTGATCAGGGTCAAAAACTTTCTGTACACTTATGTGTGTGCCCTTGTAATGTAGTGGAAAATTGACTTTCCCTACGCTCAAAAGCCATGATTCCTTTTGCATGCCACAATATTTCACACATGTGCACATGTTTCAACAACATCTTCTATGCCCCTATATTCTGGAAGATGAAGAGACATCTCCATGTAAATATTTTGGGGTTGGTGTGGACCTTCCCACCTGATCCAGAACCTCTTGTGTTTCCTCTACCTCTAGAACCACCAGATCCACCGAACTAGAACCACCTATACCTCCTGATCCTCCACTGTAGCTGGAGATGGACCAAAAGATGTACTTCCATGTGTCCCAATAGTAGTACTGAACTACACCCCTATAGTCTATGAAGTGTTACCACTCCCAGAAGTGAGTCCAAAATTTTATGTGCACTTGAATTTTGTGTGGATGATGCACTTGAAAAGGTACCTCAAACAACAATGAAGATGTTTTCCTTACCATCGATGTACTTTCTATATGACTTACTCCTGCTCTCCCACTACCTAAATTAGCTTGTTGACTATTTTTCATACTAGATACTGGAAAACCAAGTGCAAGGGCTAGGTTTCTAGGTAGATTAGAGATGATGTGCTCGTGCCCAGGTCATCTCTATTTGCATGCTTCACATGAGGCCGAGGGGGTTCCCTATCATGCTTTCCCAAATGGGGAGTTCCTGATGCTCGGCTCCATGCCTTCTACGTGAGCTCAAATCCTTCATGAGCCATCTCTCTCCTCAACGCCATTCACTCTGCAACATCCCGCTACTTCTCTATCTCCCTCTCATGTGCCTCATTATACTTAAGCCACCTTTTCTCTCTCCTTTGCCACTAGGTTTTCCATCTTTCACCAAACCTACTCTCCCCCCCCCGTGCGTGGTGGGGTTTAGTTAGCCATTGGTTTTCTTTCCAAGTTTAGGGTTACCATCAAGATTTTGATCACCAGTGGAATGCCTTGCAGGTAAGTTCCCTGGGATATCATAAAAATGGAATTTTCTACCTCTGGGAAAGAATAAGTGGAAATTGAGTACTCCAATAATATAGTATTAGAACACCATGAAACCAAGTATCCACAACACATGTGTCCAAATTAGATCAACATCATAAAGGGCCTGAAATTCTTCCTTGCATCCAAACAAGTGCATGATACCTCCAATCCCTTTTAGATGCATAAGCAACCAACCACTCATGTATAGTTCTACTGGAAAAATAGTGAAGAATATCTCATACAAACTATCATACAAATTTTGTTCCACCCATACACGTGCATTAAACTCAGATCCAGTGCTAAACCTCCATGCGTATTCTTCTTCTAGATCATGTATCCACTCCTCAACACTTCTAGGGTCAACCAATATGTCTTCATCATCATGAACCATCCTAAAAACAACTGAAAAAGAGGTCCTGGAAATGGAACCAATGATGCAGCCTAGAATTTACTAGTAATAACCTAGGCATGTTGGCACATCACTCAACCTAGATTGAGCACTCACCAAAGCATGCAAAGGTACCAGCCCCTCTTTAGGTTTTTGTAGGATGTTAGCATGATGAAGACTTAATGCATTCAGATCCATAATTAATATAACATTCTACAAAGCATGTTCCAGATCTAGATCTAAAGAGTAATAGATTTAAATAATAACCATAATGAAGTCAATCATGCAAGAACCAATTATACTCATGATTAATACCTTGATTCAACCAATACACTCCATTATATTAAACACAATAAATACACAAAATCTTATTACAATAAGTAATACCATAAGCTCATGTGCATGCGCATCAGATCTGGCAAGCATAACCTCACAAGTAATTCATATCTAGTTCTCACATAGTCCTCCTATACTACGTAGATCACTACATATTTATAAGGGTGGGGACTTTCCTTCACCACTTACATAATTCCCAAAATAGGTCGCATGCTGAAAATAGCCATGTGCCTTTACAATAATAGCCACACATGCAAGTGTGCTAATAATAGATCTCTTCTAGTTAACTGGCAAGTAGTCAATTCTATTATTAGCTCGAACCCATGCAAAGCACTTAGTATACGCTCTTCCAAAAATAGCCTATGTGTGTGTCGCATAAGTCTTTATCTGGTTTGTGTGCTCTACACGCTATCTCCAAAAATAGCCCATACATACATGTGAAAATGTTAACTTCTCCGATTTTGATCAAACGACTTTTGGAAAATGGTCACAATATACTTGTTACTTGACTCACTGACCATTCCCTTGCAGGTAATATTCGATGCATGTGAAAGTGAGATTCCATAGCTATAACAAAGCAAAATCAACTCCTTTGATGAAAATTATGTTGCATTGTCAACTACCACCTTTCGAGGTATTCAAATAGATGATAATGTTTTTTTGATGAAGTTACATACCTTTGATGAACTTTCTTCTTTGAATGGAATTGATTTGCCTATTTGGTGACGTATGTCCTGCGGTTGAGTGAGGATTGAGTACTCTAATGAAATCAAGTCCCCACTACTGGAAAGGCTCCTTAATGACAACCATTCGAAGAGGAAACACAAAAAGTTATGGGCTAATAATACCTACCATGGAGGATCTTGTGAATAGTCACCATGATAAATAAATTACCACCACAATCCACGGTAATAAAATACTTTAGTAAATTTTCTTGTTGCTTTGTCAAAACATCACCCGAAACATATGTCTAATCCTCTCTTATATAGCACATGATTCCATATGACATAAATGGATAATTTGAGCTTGAGATTCATCCTTTTGTTATAGTCAAGATGGGTCGAGAACTCTCCAAATGTGAGAAATTATGAAATATCATTATATCACTCATTGGTGGTATTTACAAAAATCACTTAGGGAATGTCCTTACTTACACATTCATAACATGTAGACACTCATGTGCATCATTTTTATTCAATAGAAACTCGTCTTTGGGAATTAACCAACGCAATCCATTTCCATGGACCATATTTGAATGTCGATATCCTAGTCATATTCCTAGATTTTGAGCACCTAATTATTTCTCTTGGCTCCTAGATCCTATTGAGCTAGAAGAAACCATCACCACAATGCAGGATTTAAGAATGTAAAACATTAAATTATTCACCTCTTTGACCATGACACAGGCATGTTTCTCCATCTATTTTTATCTTAGCTCATGATCTTTCAATGGGCATATCTTAAAAGTAATGGGTGATTCAATGCCTTCTTCATTATTTTGTACTAAGATGGCTGAAAGAGTGTTCTCTCAAGCACGTAGTATATAATGAAATCTTTGTCAAATTCAGGGGCATATTAGGGTAGAAGCCTTAGCTATTGATTTCTTGATTGCATCAAATTCTTGCTTTCCTTTTTATTCCACTTAAATATTTCTTGATGCCTCATTTGATGGTGATGTGCTTGATCAACTTTGTAAATTGGAATGAAGAGATGGAGAAAGTTTACCTTAACGAAGAAGGAATGAACTACCTTATTTCTTTTAGGTAAAGACAATGCTTGAATTATCTTTAATCTCTCTAGATCATTTTTTTCTCCTCCTTGTTCACAATGTGACCAAGGAGTTTCCTTCCATAACGCCAAAGATGCACTTTTTAGGATACAATTAAATTCCATGTTGTCGACATCTAATAAGAACTTGTTGGAGATGTTTTATGTGATACCTTGCCTATTGGAAAAGACTATGAGGTCATCAAGATAGATGATAATTCCTTTTATTGATTCCTTTCAAGGAAAGATCCATTACCCATTGAAAATTTTCTCCAGCATTGATAAGACCAAATGACATTATACTATAGGAAAAAGTGCCCCATGGAGTTGTAAAAGTAGTCTTGTGTCTATCTTCTTCCACTACCTCAAATTGGTTATATCTAGAGAATCCATCAAGCGGTGAGAGCATATTAGATCATGTTACTACGTGTACGATATGGTCCATGATAGGTAGTGGGTAGTTATATTTTAATGAATCTTGGTTTAAATTTCGAAAGTCTACACAAATTCTTATTTCTCCATTCTTCTTCCGTAGTAGAAAAATATTGGCCACCTATGTGAAATTGTGAATAGGGATAAAGATTCTTGCATTTTGATACCTCTTCCTTAATTACATTAGCAATATTTGGATTATACGACCGTTGATTCTACTTGAAAGGCTTGGCTTAGAGCTTGAGTGGGATTAAGTGATGCGTCTCTTCTAGCACGAAATACTTGAGCTCATCATATGAATAAGCCAAAACATCAGAGTATCTTCTAAACAATGAGACAAATCTCCTCTTCTCCTCTGGTGAACAACACTTTCAAATATTTATCATTCTCGTCTTTTCTATGGTACCAATATTTTCCTTCTCAAATTCAATAGTACATCGAGAGGATTCCTTTTTTCTCCCTCATAAACCTATCATGTTTATCAAACAAGTCTTTGAGAGATAAAAGGCCTTTTGGAATCTTATTTCCTTGAGTCTGATGACCCCTTCTAAATCAATCATGTCTATCTCTTCTTTATATTCATCTCGCAAAAACTCTCAATTCAGAGCATCACTTCCTTTGTAGAAGAGATTTTTGAAGTTATCTCTTTTCTCCAAGAAATAAGATGATTATTATCATTGAACACGTTCCAATGATTGAAATTATTTGACACACTCACTCAACACCATCTCGACAAGTCACTTTTCCTTGTTAAAAGATAGATGTGGGGTCATGAGAGAATATTACTACAAGAGAATTAACTTCCTCATTTTTCTCACTAGGAATAACTTGAATTGAGAAAGCATCAAAAGAATCAATGCAATCCCATACTTAGTTTCGGTAATGCTTGATCCTTGGGTTCTTAACTTGATATTGATCTCTAACTTTTTGACAATCAATTAGGAATATCTCGAGACATTTCACTTCTTGATACCCATAAATTTAGCTACATCCATCCCTATCAAAATAAATTCATATTCCACAATATTATTGGTGTTTTTAAATTACAATTTATAGGAAAATGAAGAAACTCACCCAAAGGAGAAGTTAGGAAAACATGTGCTCTTGATGCTACAGTAATGACTTGTATAAAATTCCATTTTCCATAATTGATTTTATTCATCTTTCATAAGAAAAGGAACGTTCTCATCTCTTTCATCAGTCAAAAGTAGTTACCAAGTCCATTGTCTTAAAACAATATATCAGCCTTCAGATCCTCCGAATTTTGTACACTGTACTTCATCTTTCTCATGGGAAACAACTAATTCATCTCTCATTTTATTAGAATGGTTGTGGAAGACCAATCCATATGTATCTCACCTCCAAAGTCTCTAAAGAAACTTATTCTTAGTAGCATTCAAAAGATCTTTGGGATGTTTGCTACCAAAATGGTTAGCAAAACCTTTTTTTTAGGAAGTCGGCGAGAGCTACTTGTGCATATTTGATTCATCCCACCAATGGAACTTATTTAGACTCCATGGAGTTGTAAGATCCAGTTTCTCGTGTCAAGGTAAACCCAAGAGCATTAACAACTTTTATCAGCATTACATTATTTGAGGCACCTGATTTTATTATGAAATTTTTCAACTAGTGGCCTTTGATCAAGAGAGAAAGATAAATGGCTCTATTTTGTGAGTCTTGGATGTGCTAAGGGAAAGTATGTTCTGTGTGAAGGAATGGTAAGTGGTGTTGGTAGTAGGACTTTAGAATTGGATATTGTAGAATTGGAATTTGTACTACCACCCTCGATGTAATTGAAAAGTCTTTCAAATTTCTTTGGATGGGTTTGTAAGAACTTGTATTCACAAAATCATGCACTTTAGGAAACTATTTATCTCGAGACTCATACTACTATTTAGAAGGTTCTCAAAGAAATAAATTACTAATTAACCCCCATCCTTTTGGTCATTTTTATTATTTTATTTCATATTTTGTGACCAACTGCATGTGCATGTCCATCCATTTCTGAATATCTCACATCATCTTAGCCCTAACTGGTGCATCCATATTTCATACTGGGGCACCCATGGGTGCCCTGGTCCCTTTTACACTTTCTCACCTTTTCTTGGGTCTTTTCTAGCCATTTTTCATCCTTATCTCTTATGAGGTTGGTATTTTTAGGGTTAATTATGAAATTGGACCAAGAGAACCCTATAAATATAAAGTTATGAGACCATAATGAGGGACCTAGCATCACTATCTACTATCACGCCATCTAGAGTTGCATCCATCTATTGCATTGGCATCCACATAGCTCCATCATCATCAAGGCACAAGCTAGGAGATTTACATCAACACACACTTCATAGGGGAGGGATTCTATTCTATTCCATGCACACATTTTATTACATTTTATACATATATTTATTGCTCACAACTTCGTAAAGTGCGATTGGCACAAGAGTAACCTAGGGCATGTTCACACACACTTGCACATAGAACTACATTGGGTCTGAGATGTAGTGCAACACTCAGTTAGTAAGTCCACCCTTGTGGAAGCTGAGGACAATCTGACCCCTTCATATGAATTTTTATTTTTTAGGGTTTGATGCTTGTTTTCGCAGGTCATTTATCCATCTTGGCATATTTAGATTGTTCAAATATACAACACATAGAATTTAGTGTGATAGACATATAGAGTTCTAGATATCTTTTGGTCCTATAAAAAATAGATTAAAAGCTTTTACACAGATCAGTGGTGCCTAGATAAATGCAGACCAACATGCCCGTGGGTGCCCTAGTCTAGTTCTAGGCACAATAGTCTAGTCACATCATCCAGATCTATCATTTTTAGCACTGCGACATAGTTGTTCTTGGTTCCTAATTTTTTGTGCAGACCTGCGACACTCTGCTTCATCTCCAGATATCGCTAAGTCATTTCTTCTTCTTTATTACACACTAGGGTTTTAGTTTCATCTAGTTTAATTTCTCATTCTATTTTACATGCTACTTTAGTACATTTTTTTTCTTTGCGTTATATTGTCCTCCTAGATTAGATTAACTACTTTACACTATTCTATATTAGTCACTTTTAGTTAATCAAAACTTAGATTAAGAAATTTGAACCTTGGACTTGTTCACATTCTTAATGATATCAAATGGAGCAGAAAGAGATGAGGTGGATACTCTAGAGGTAGTGGTTTGTTTGGCAGCTGAAGGAGGTACTACATTAGAATCTTGGCTAGTTTTAGAAAATGGAGTAGCTGGTTAGGTAGAAATGGCTGATTGTGTATGAACATTTGAATTTTTGGAAGAATTGTCCTTTGTAGAAGAAGAATTGGAATTAGGAGAAGTATTTTAAGACTTACTTGGTATCATGATTTCTTCTTTCTTGCTACGAGTTCAAGTATTTTATTTCACAGACTCCATAGAAGGTGGAAGCGGATATCCTCTTTTGATTATTTTATATTGTAGAGTCACGACACTGAGAATATTCCCTCTTCTTCTTTCACATAGTGGCAGAGGATGAAGTTCCTTTTGAGATTGAAAGCAGGTGAATATGAAACATACGAATCTTGGTGCATCTTCATCATCATCTTCTCCTAAGGAATACTCAATGAAATTGGCTCGTGCATCATCTTCTACTTCTTCAATCTCTAGGACGTTACCATCCTCTTTTTCTTCTTTTGACTCTTCAGTTTCTTCTTCTTTCTCCTCAACATCATAAGGTGCATTTATTGGAGGTTCCTCAAGATTAATTATTTAAATAGGTTGACCAATCCTTTGTCTATTTAGAAAGTTATTCTTGGGAGCATGTATACTCATGGAAGCTTGAGCCAACTACTTCTTAAGAGACAAGACATCATTAGCAAACTTCTAAACTAATGAATTTGTGGCACATTTATTTAAAACTTATCCTTTCTCCTTTCTCGGACCTTTTTGATCTTCCTTGACATGATAAAGTCATAGTATACCTTGTTCGAAAGATTTTATTCCTCATCCAAATCATTTGGTTGAGTTCTTCTTAGCATAAAACTCACCTCAGGAAGTCGGGTGTTTTTGAAAATTCTTAGCTTGTTGTCATCCATAGGTTGGGTAACTACGGGGATTTTGTAGAGAATTTTGTTGAACTTCACCACAAAATCCCTCATTAGTTTGAAGGGATCCTTCTTCATTTGAGACCATTGGGCCAAAAGAGCATGAACATCTTTGGCGGGTTTGAACCTAGTTTCAAACATAGTCTTCATATCATTCCAGTTAGTTATAGACCTACTCAGAAAATGGTAGAATCATTCCATGACTACATCTTATAAATATTCTACAAATAGATAGAATTATACATCCTAATAGACAACTCATATCACTCCATAAGTAGTGATGAAGGTTACAATGTGGCCATCTGGGTGTTGCTTCTATTATCATAGAAATTGGGAAATTTCTTTCTTGACCCTTTCTATAAATCCTGCAAAGGCGGGGTGAGAGATAATAGACCTATGCTTTTCTCCCAAGGTAGTGGTGCGTGTTGATCCATTGATGGTTTCTCTTCTTCAACTTATTTTGATTATTTGAATCTTTCAAAACTTCTTCAATAAATTATTCTTGTGGAGGAACATAGTTTAATGGATCAAATCCAACTTTATCAACAAAGTACTCGAGAGATAAAATAGGATCAAATTATAGGAAGTATTGTTAACATGTTCTCGCTTACAATTTGAGTGATAGGAAGTTTGAAATTGACTTGCAATTGTTATTCACAATTTGGATCGATCACTTCAATAGCCATTTAAGATCTTATATATTGTCTCTCTTCCAATTTGAATGCATAATTTAAACAAAATTCTTCTAGACCCTCCTCTGTTGATTTTGAGCTTGTCTTGTCCTTTCCAAATCTTTTGTATGTTCTTCTTCATAATAAAGAATTCTTGTAGCTTCGTGGTAATGGAATAAATTCACTCTATTATGAAAAATGACCTCCCTCAAGTCCGATGTAATGTATTCTTGGATATGGAAGAGAATTGCAGGTCTTAGGACTGGGGAAGGACTAAGAATAAACATTAGAAGAATACATAAGACTTAATGAATTTTTAGATTTCACATTTTTTTTTAGTTTTTTAAATATCTAATTGTTTTTATTTTTGTGGAATATAATGTGGTGTAGAGATAACAAAATTTTACCCATGATGGGCACTAAAAAATGTTAGAGAAATAAATTTTTAGGTGGAAAATTTTGGGAACTCTCACCAACAATGTGTGGGACTATGTCCCTAAGCTTGAATGGGGCAACTCTATTTATTGAAAACAAGAAATATTTACACTATTCTAGTTACTTAGGGGTGGTATTTTGACTGGAGATCACACAAGGTTACTTCCCTACACGTGTGGAAATGTGCTTGTAAATTGTTACAAGGGAGAAAAAATTAGTTTAAGGGAGAAAGAGAAGGAAGGTATGAAAATAATAGCAAGAAGGGGTTTTACACAATAAATAGCACAATAGAGTTTATTTCCTCAAAACCAGAAATACATCCATGAATTCAAATAGAAGACACCATTCACATATAACAAGGAATAAGACATAAAAAGTACAAAGTCTCATCGTATTATATTCAGCAAGTACATGCTCGTGGAGTGAAGTTGAGATAGAGAGGAATGCATTAGACTAGGAAAATTGGAAGAATTCAATTATCTTGCTTCTAGATAGAATATGAGAGCTAGAGAACAACAATAACTATCCCTTGAAATGGGAGTGTCATTCCTATTTATACCATTATGAATGACCTTTCATCTCCCCCACATCAATTTTCACCTTCCTTCATGACTATTGACCTTTAAAATTCCCTCATGACCTTTGATGTTCATTTGCCACTTGTGACATTTTACTTCCTTCATGACCTTTAATGTTCCTTCATCACTTGTGACGTTTCACATTTCTTTTTCGTGTAGATGCCCAATTACATCTTCTGGTCACATGATAACATCCTTGGGTTCCCTAAAATCTTCGCAGTGTGTGACATCTTCTTCTAGTCGCTTGACAACATTATTGTGTTGCCTAAACATTTTTGTTGCATGATAACACATTTTGGTCACATGATAACATCGTTGAGTCACCTAATACCTTCTAGATGCATGACAACATCTTCTAGATGTGCGATAGTATCCTTGGGTCACCCAAAACCTCCTTTATGCATGACAAGACTTTTTTATTGCATGACAAAAAAATTTGTCACACAATAACACTTTGTTGTTTCCTAAACCTTCTTTGACGTACAACAACATTTTTTTTGTCACATGAAAACATTCTTGGGTTGTAGGAAAAAAATTATTTTATTAACTATGGGGTCAAAATTTAATGAAATTTGTTCATGCAATATACTAATCTTCACAAAAAGGGCCAATGAATCCAATGGGACTTTTTAGAATTCTTTACAATTAATTATTCATCAAGTTGTACTCATATCTTTAATTTTTCCTCAAGTTGTGTGCCGATGAGCAAAGTGGAAAGAATAGTTTTTGATGAAAAATTCCAAACGATCTTATGGATAATTAAGATAATTATAAAAACCCTCATTTGAGATTTTACTAGGTTCCTAACCCATCTAAGAGTGTCTCGGGACCTTTCGATCAAGTTTCACCTTATAAGAGGACTCTTGAATGCGCTTCCATATAATTTTTCACATTAATGTTACCAAAATATTTCCTCAATCATTCCACCATGAGCTAGGCTCTATTATATTTTAAATTCCTAGGGTATGAGATTCTAAATCTTCATGATGCTTCTAAAACCCTTCAAACAAGGTGGTGGCATTTTAGAACTTGCTTTTCCTAATACTTTGCTCATAAAGACCCGGTTTTGAATAACTTGTTCCTAAACATTATTTTTCTTCCACAACTTTCCTAAACTACCTCAAATGATTACATAGTCCTACCAATCACTTCTCGTATGATTCAACATGTCCAGGTACATTCTGGGGCATGCTTGATGAGTGCATTGTTTGGCTCATTTATATCATTTCTTCAGACCTTAAATACTCTTTGAGATATGACTTATTAGTATATGGGGATGTTTTGTGTAGTCATGTCTTAGTAGGTTGATGCATTTTTCCTTGCTATTATTTATGAAAACCGTTTATCCCATGAAATTCCTACTAACTACCTTTATGAGATCAAATGTGATGATGTGTGCAGGGAATCATGGAAGTTACTAGTGGATAAGAAGCTCGAGTTTGAAGCATGCAGATGAAGACTGTTTCCATCAAATTGACCTATTAGCTTGGGCTTGACTCTAACATCCGTAGGAATCTATGAGTTTTTAATTGATATTTGATGGACAAGTGTTTTATGCCACTTGATATGGCGGATCTTGTAACCAACATTATATATATGAAGACTTCGTCTTCAAAACTTGGGTACTACATTTTTATTATCGAAGAAGATTATCTGCATATTGTTCTGGATATGTTTTTCTGATATGTTATAAACTCATTTCAAAGTTAATAAAAGTTACAATATTTTGAGAATCAAAATTTTTAATCACTCTATCCCAAGGAAGAGCAAGGGCCCACTCGACCGAGGAGATACGAGGTTACTTTGAGTTTTTCATGCATACAGTCCTTCGATTAGTTTTACTGCAATTATCATTTGATGAATTTTTGCATGCATGCTTTGATTAACTGTCCCTGTTTTCTCCATTATTGCTTTCACTTAAAGTAGATGCTTTTGTTATGCAAATTTAGTTCATAAATCAGTCTTGCTTTCTGTTGAATTCCAGTTATTCAGTTATGGTTTAAATTGTTAAGAATAAGTGTGTGCGTATTTTACTTTACAGTAGAAGATTAGTTGTTGAAATCCATTTCATTGCAAACAGTTGAATTCCATAGACTTGTATTTAATTTCCATAGATTTTAACTGCACTTCTATAGAATAGCCACTAAAGCTAAGCAACCCCCAACAAACTCAACGCATAACTGGTTCTCCTAGACTCCATTGCATATTGCCTAGGACACAACCCTGGTTTATAATGACACTGACAAAGAGTATGTCAGTTAAATGATTGGACAAATACAACGACCCATCAATGCTCACTAGGTGTAAAAGTCTAAAAATGGGCCTTTTTGGTCCTCTAGGAGCAGATTCCTTCAAAGTGGATCAAAATTAGTCAATGAAGTTCTTCCCACCAGATTACATGCACATGGAACACACTTTAAAAATCTAATTATCAAATCACTCTAGACCATTATGGGGTTTACATAGTCAGTAATTGGCCGAGGATAAGTTTAAATTACGGTTTAGGGACTTTCAAGGGTGGTTTAAGTTGTCATGTAATTTTTTTTTATTTTTTTATGATAACATTTTACATGAAAAAAACTATAAAAACTTAAAAGTTTCAACTATAATTATCCATTAATAGAATCAACAAATATAAATTATAATTTACTTATTCTATGCTCCTATCAATGGCATGGCATCATCTCAGTGTGGGAAGCTTCTCCCATGTCCTTGTATCCTCCTATAGGTGGGAACATGACTACTCTACCTCCCCATGTGGGTGGAGCCCCACCTATTAGTTCTCCTCCTTCAAGAGCTCCCACTAAAACTAAAAATAGTAGTACCCATTGTGCCTTTATTTACCACTTTGGATGCACACTTCTATACACCCTCATCATCTATGATCCCATGACTATCGATGGGTTAACCTCATTTATATGTGGTGGTAAAATAACTAGAAATGTTGGCATTAATTTATTTGTATCCTTAATAGTTGTACATGGAGGGATCTCCTCCATGGGTGTGGATATAGGTGTATGTCCTACATGACCTCAAACTACCATGTTACTCCCTCATACTAAAAATGATCCCCCTAATTGAGTAATTGATCCTCAAACCATATAATTTTCCTCACCTTTTATAACTCCATGACATCCTCTTCCCACTCCAAGAATTCCCCATATATTCTCCAAATAACCCCCTTTAGTTAATCTATCTAACATTTCCCAATACACCATGGTTTAGAGTTGTCATATCCTCGGTAATACCCATAATGCTATAAATATCTCTAGATGTGCCCAATTGTCTTATGGTCCTCCAATCGGGCACACTATTACTATATTCTCATTAATCCACACATGTAGTAATGTCATCAATTTTACTCCACCAACATGGATCTTTAACACATACCTATAGAAATCTCTATATAAATGGGAAATCATTCATCAACTCTAAGCATATCTAACTACTTCATCTTCGTGGATCAAAATACCTCCCATAGTTTATACAAAATAGATACAACATCTCCATCAACTTTTATAAACGATGACAAAATGTAGTAATACATTTCCATTTACAACAAATTCTCTACAATCATAATGGAACTAATTCATATTGTATACTTTTCCACTCCACTCTAACCCAACCAATATCTCTAAGATCATCTCATATGAAATGGTACATTGACTAGGAACACTTGTAATCTCGTTCCCTATACATGGAATCTTAGGATCCTGTATACATACTTATACATCAATGTCATCTCTTATTTCAAGAGCTAGAAAGTAAAAGCAAATACATTCTAACACTTGCAAAGTATTGTAATGAAATTCTTATTCAAGGTTATCTCACTCAATCTTACCACATGAAGAATCCCCACCCTATCTAGGATAACTCATGGCTCATTCTCCATTCCTAATTTTATGAAGTTCTCATGTGGTGACCACTACAAAACTATCAACCACACACATCTCATTGTTATCACAAACACATGTAAACAAGAAAAACATCAAACTTCATGAAATCAATTACTATCCAAAATCTATAAAAGCATTATTTCTAACTATCTAATTAATGACAAAATTCTAATACAAATTATATACCAAGTCGTCCCATTCGGAAAGTGAAAAGATAAAATTTTCCGATAGTCATAGTTTTATCCCTTAAGACGAAATTGGTGTCCACTATAAGTTGGCCATATTCTACTCAAAAACAACAAATTTTATAATTCTACAAAAATTCAAATTTTCTAATATTTTCATCCAAAATCACAATTTTTCAATATTCACCATATATTTAGATTTCTATGTTGGATGACCTCTTAATTTATTTTTTTATCGTCCATATTAAAAATACTCATATTATATGTGGAATAAAATTGATATGTTTCATTCAATATTTACAAAGCGATAAGTTACATATATAGTGTTATGATATCCTACAAAGTAGGAGCCAACACTTAAAAACTCAACCACTCATAATAATATCATGAGAAATTACATTCTAATTATATAATGTAATTTATCAAAGAATTTATCTCACACCTCATTATTACACCAACTAAATATTACATGTAACAACAATATGAGTTGTTATTACAACTCATTACACAAATAGATAAACATGTGAACACTTATAAAATATTTCTTACATTCCCCCTTTAATGTGAACATGGGAAGCAATCATACCATCAGAACTAGAAATAGAAACATGTTTCCAAAGGATGAAAACTTTGGGTATGCATCTCTATAATTCTAGATAAGCACACATGATCACCTACATATGAGAATTCAATAGTTCTTACCTTCACTTCCATCAAAATATTCACCGATCGACCAAACTTCTACAAACCATTAGAGTACAAAAATAATAGATCATTATAGTAATCTATTATCTCATTTATCTATTTACAATAGGGATTTATTATACACACCACACCATGCATAAAAAATTGATAAAGTAAACATGTCATGATATCGGATATATAACCTAGTCATTAGTGGTTCAAGAGAGGATGTTAATTGTCTTCCTTCCTTTATTACCTTCATACTCCATTATGATGATACAAGCTTAGATGAATAAAACTTAAGGTTGAAAACTCAATATTCCTCCATAAATTTAAATGACCCAAGACATTAGATTCCATTGAAATTACATTTGTGTATTAACGTAATTTTTTAAATATTTTGATGACATAAAATAATGACCCTTAGTTATATATGGAAAAACATTGATGATATATAGAATTTATTGATAATACTTGCAAATGAACACAAATTATAATTACGCCAACTTAATCAAACTCTATTTTATTTGAAAACTCCTCTGAAAAAAATTAAACCACTTTTCTTGTAGAAAAGCTCCCACCTAAGAAATGTTTTTATACGAGGGGTTTAACCCTCGACCACTACCTTCCGAAGTTTTAACAAAAATATACTAACCATGTGGGCTATGTAATAATTTAAACACATATTCCACTTATTTATATTTACCAAATTGGTGTTTTATAAATAAATGACAAACCTTTAAAGTGAAATGGTCATGTGCTTTGCGGTGAACGTTGAGATTTTGACCATTGATAAATACATGTAGATCTATAGTAGATAAGGTGTATAAGCTAGGTGATTTTAGTGGTAATACTCTATAGAGTTTGAACGAAAAATACAGTAGAATCGATCATGAATCTATAGATAGGTATTTGAAAATTTATATATAAAAGATTTCCCGATTATGTAAATAATCAAGAAAATATTTTCTTTGGGCTCCATGAGCTAAGTAATATGATATAAATTAATGTACGAGACTCATATAACACTTGTAAATTTGTGCGTATTGATCCAATCCATGAGGAAAAATTACAAAGGGAATAATTCGATATGCCACATTTGTTGAAATATTGACCACACCTTACATGTAGATTAAATGGTACACTTGCTAGAAGAAATCAATAAATGTATGGAAATATACATGTTTTGATTACACCTCTCAATTCTCACATCCTTATTCTTTTCTAGCTACAAGTTATGTCCAAATATATGAGAAAAATATAAAGAAAGTTAAACCATTTCATCTATTTTACTAGTCAAAACATCCTAGGTACCCAAAGTTTGGTGATAACACAAATTCAAACAATAATGCAATTAAAACACAAAATTGATGTCAATATGGAAGTGCTAGGAAGCATATTGTTTATATGGATGGATTTTACTATATGTAAATTGATCACGACTAAAATAAATGTACTTTGATTATGATCAAATAATTCACAAAGTTTCTAATGATCCTTATCAATGTATATACATTGCACCACTTATCATTTCTTTACAATATGAGATACAATATTATGTTGGAACATAATGATTAAGTGGTCCTGCAGTCAACCCTTAATGTATATGGGTCCATCACTAATATATAGCTTAATATTTAATGATATGAAATATTTATATTTCTATTATTAAATATGCTAACCTAGGTATATACTTTTGGTTAAATATTTAATTTCATGAAATGATTATATTTCTAATATTAAATATTATAAACCTAGGTGTATGTGTCAACCATTGAAGGTTGAAAATGTGGGTCGAGAGAGATACTTGATCACCTTATATAAAAAGTACTTTAGGTCTTCATTTGATATATTCAGAAATATATCAAATGTGATTTGGTTTTACCCTTGGTAAATAGGGTTTTAAAGGAGGAGGTGATCTTACTGGATGTAAAATAAGTTATTTGAAGTAAAAGGTTATTTTCAAAGTGGTTTTTACCCTATTGGGGTTTTCCACTATAAATAATGTGTCACATGTGTTATTTATTTCTGTAAGTATTTCTTTATTTACTTATATTATGATGTAATGTTTATTTAAATATTTATTGTAACATTATATAATATGTAAGTTGATTAAATCCTCAAATTCTAACATGGTAATAGAGCGAGGTAAATTAAATAAATTAAGATCAAATTTTTTTGTATTTTATTTATTTAATTTTTACAAGTTTTTTTAACCAACCCGAAATGGTATTTAAACGTTATATTAAACTTTATATAGTTTTGAAAAAAATTATATATTAAAATCCTTAAACCATAATAAAATTACATGGGAAGAGTCAACATACCATATTCTAATCCTAAGTTTAAATCATATTTAAACTTAACTTATAAATCTAGTCATATATAGTTTAAAAAAGAGAAACAAACCTAAGTTTGAATCATATTTTATATATATGGTTAGTTTAAATCACTTAAAATATAAATTTTATTAGATTTGGTTTATATATGTTTTTAAAAAAACTAAGCAATTACTTTTTTAGCAAGGGGGCTGTATTTATTGCTTGGCCATGAAGGGATTACTTTTAAATCTTAATACTTATTAAATAAAACCTAACATGTGTCCCTAACCATTTATATTATCCATGTAAGGGGCAGCCCCATTCATTTATATCTTATAGTTTATAAAAACTGTATAAATAAACATATTTAAAGGTTTTCTTTTATATAAGAGTGGGAGTGGAAAATTAAAAGGGGCTAGTTTATTGGTGGTTAGTTTATAAATATAAAAAATATACTATAGTTTATACTTTTTATGAACTATAGGTTGTTTTTTTATTTGCATTCTATAAACTATATACCTCTTTTTTAAAATGTATATATTTTTACATTATAAATTATAATAGGTTATTATAATGTATTAAAATATAACCCCTTAATATTATAAAGAAGAAAAAATTATGGAATTTCACATTCTGGAAATACACAACAAGTTTTGACTTCATTAAATTTGTGATCAAATGACCATCATGGTAGACCAAACATAAGACAATATGATGGTCATTTAGACGTCAAATTTAAGCTCGTAGGTTCCAAGAAACTTTCATTGTGTTAAAATTGACGGTCAAATGACCATCACGATAGACCAAAAAATTTACCATTATGACGATCATTAAGACGTCAAATTTATGCTGGTCGGATCTTTGTCTACATTATTTTTTTCCAAAATTTTGAAGTTGTTATGCATTCTTAATGGTCTCTTCTTCATTTTTATATGGTCGGAAATATTTTTATATAAATTTGGGGTATAATGTAAAGCTCTTTATATTGCGGGTTATTATTTTGATCATGGGAAGGTAATTAGTATGCATTGCAATGACATAATTAGTTATGATCAAATAGTTTCTTTATATCTATAAAATTAGATATGATTCTATTAAAAGTGTTGTTTTTATTATCGATAAATATGTATCTATGTGGTACATTGTATATTATATGAGATATGTTTTACAAGTTTAGGAAAATAATGACATCCACTTATTTTGTCTTGATAAAACTTAGATCTTGAATGAAACCAACTACAACATTTGGGTTAAAACAAAATTTATGGTGAGGAAATTCTAGACGATTTTTTTGTTATGAGGTTGCTCCCACCAGTCATCAAGCAACTATAGATAACATGAATACATTCTTGTAATGAATGTAGGAGGCTCTTTCTATGATTCTACGCAATGTGAACGATGAGTACCTTCTACACATTGGTAATATCGAACATCCGAAAGAGGTATGGACACAACTAGAATCCATGCATAAATGATACTTGGTATATCAATGATAGTAATGAGAGTACAATAGCTAAAGGAATTCAAAGAAATGGTTTGTATATTTTTAATGATTTCTCTTCTGCATCTTATTTTATATCTCAAAGTTTGAATAATTCAAAACTATGGCATGAAAGGTTATGACATGTTAATTATCAAAGCTTATATGAAATGTCTAGATATAATATAGTAAAAGGTTTACATGTGTTGTCTTCTTCTCTTGAAGTTACTTCACTAAATACTTTTAAATGATGGTTTTGATTCTGATTTAGTAAATGGTCATGATGATGTTTTGATGCTATAGATGTTTCTGAAACTCTTATCTTCCTAGATAAGAAATTAAATTGGGCTCACTTTATGTTCAAATCCTATTAACCTTAGGAAAATGACCAAAATCCATCATATGTACCATGCATTAATGAACCTTAGCCGTAAAGTATTATAGGGTCTAGATGGATATACAAAGTAAAATATAATGTTGATGGTTGTATTAACAAACATAAAGCTAGACTTATTGCTAGAGGTTTCACTCAGAAACCTGGTATTGATTATGTTGAGACATTTCCTATAGCTAAAATGAGTATTGTTAGGTCCTTATTTACAATCACGTTGCTCAATTTGGGTAGGAAATCCACCAAATGGATAAGAGATATTTTTTGAATTGCGATTTAAAAGAAGAACTTTACATGTTTCAACCTAAAGAATTTGAAGAAACTAGTAAAGAAAACTATGTTTGTAAGTTGAGAAATCCTTGTATGGTTTAAAACAAACTCTTAGAGCTTGGTATGTGAAAATTATTTCCTTCTTTAAAATGTTAGGTTTTGTTAATTGTTCTTCTCACAATGATATATTCATTAAGTAATAAAGCTCACATATTATCATTATACATATATATATGTTGATGATTTGCTTATGTCTAGTAACAATTATGATTTAATTCATAGGATTAAAGAGAAATTGAAGCAGTACTTTGAAATGAATGAGTTAGGTCTCTCACATCATGTTATTTGTATAATTGTATTTCATTCTATTGTTATTTTTCAAAACTCAATATGCAACCATTGTATTGAAAAAGTTTCTTATGATTAATTATAAACCGTTTTCTACTTCAATGGAAGTTAGAATAAATATTGATCATAAATCTACATATTAAAAAGGTTGATCCTATTTTATATACGATGTTAGTTGATAGATTAATTTATCTAACTATAACTAGATCAAATATTTCTTATACAAGAAGAATTACTTCAAGGCTTATGCAGGAACCTTTTTAGAGATCATTGTAATCTTGCAAAAAGAATTTTTAGATATTTGAAAGAAACAATCAATTATGGGTTACATTATACTAAGAATGAAAATGTTATCTTATATGGATTTTGTGATTCTAACCATACTAATGTTGTGTTATAAAATATATTAGATATGTGTTCAAGTTTTTTGGTGTAGGAACCATTACTTGGAACAACAAATACAATCAACAATCTCTATTTCTTCTATTGAGGCAGAGAAGTACAATGGAAGAAGTAAAGAAGTCATGTGGCTACAATGACTATTGGTAGATATACACATGGAAGCTAAAGAAAGTATCTCTTCTATGTGGTGGTTAGAGTTGTATTACTCTTGATTAAAAATATAGTTCAACATCAAAGGATGAAGAACATTGAGATACATATACACTTCACCCGTGATAAGGTATAAAGTGATGAGATAAATCTCAAGTTCATGTTGACTGAAGATCAGGTTGCTAAAATCTTCACAAAGTCCCTGAGTGCTACAAAGTTTTGTCACTTTCGTGAAAATCTTGGATTGTCGGAGTTTCCATTGAGGGGGAGTGTGCATGACAATGTCACCTCCTAATGGAACTTAGTTTTTGTAAAAATACCTTCGGGCAAGTGTAAAAAGACCTTCGGGCAAGTGTAAAAAGACCTTCAGGCATGTATACCTCCTCGACTTCTTTTTTAGAAAGAAGTGTAGAAAGATCTTAAAGGCAGTCTTCAGTAAACTCTTTAGTGTTATTGAGTTTACTGGTAAACATCTAGTACAAGCATATTGTTAAGGAGGTCCTTGGTTGTAAAAGGCTCCTATATGCTTGGGTTCAATAACCTTTTATGAGAACCTGTGAGAACATGTAAAACTCACAAATCATACTTAACCATTGATCATGGGATGATCTTTGGGATTCTAAATTCTTTGTACCAAAAGGTAAATTGAGTATGATGAAGGTGTTATAATTCCTTCAAACCGATATGCTAGCCTAAAACTTTTATGGTTTAAGGATTGTAAATCTTGTAGTGTACCACGGGCATGTAATCTATTGGCATATGTTATGTTATCCCACTTAACATTAAGGGGGAGTGTTGGAACATAATGATTAAGTGGTCTAACCAACCCTTAATGTATATGGGTCCATCACTAATATATAGGTTAATATTTAATAATATAAAATATTTATATTTCTATTATTAAACATGCTAAACTAGGTATATACTTTAGGATAAATATTTAATATCATGAAATGATTATATTTAAAATATTAAATATTATAAACTTAGGTGTATGTGTCAACCATTTAAGGTTGAAAAGGTGGGTAAGAGACATACCTGATCACCTTATATAAAAAGGACTTTAGGTAATCATTATATATATTTGGGAAATATATCAAATGTGTGTAAATCAAGTGATTTAGTTTTACCCTTGGTAAATAGGGTTTTAAAGGAGGAGGTGATCTTACTAGATGTAAAATAAATTCTTTCAAGTAAAATTTTATTTTCAAAGTAGTTTTTACCCTATTGAGGTTTTCCTCTATAAATAATGTGTCACATGTGCTATTTATTTCCTATAAGTATTTCTTTATTTACTTATATTATGATGTAATATTTATTGAAATAATTATTATAACATTATATAATATGTAAGTTGATTAAATCCGTATTTATTAGAATCCTCAAATTCTAATAGATTCATATAAATATTGACCATAAGAGTGATGTATACATAATACTTTTCATGAGATACAAGATTAATATTGACCATATGAGTGATGTATATATAATAATACGTAAATATAACTACAAAATAACTCATAGAAGAATCTCTCACAACTAATGGCTACCATAAATATCAAATTAACAATCTCTCATCGAAGGGTGACCATGAAAAAGACTAGATATACCCCCACACATTGAACAAAACTCCATACAATTCTCTTAAAAATAAATACCCACTTTGATACCAATTGATTTTTTTAGTAAATATTCCAAAAACTACAAAGTGAATACACACATACTCATATTATATATGGAATAAAATTGATATGTTTTATTCAATATTTATAAAGTGAGAAGTTACATAAGTAGTGTTATGATCTACTACAAAGTGAGATTCAAAACTTGTCAACTCATCCACTCATAATAATATCATGAGAAGTTATATTTTAACTATAGAATGTACCTTTCCCAATATTCTCTCTTCACGCAGCCGATAAGTACAAAACATAACTAATTAAAAACATAACAAAAATATGATTTGTTATTAAAACTCACCATATAAATACATAAACATATGAACACTAAAAACTATATCTAATAGACTTCACCACTTAGTCAAATTACACCCCTAAGAATTCTCTAGCACATGGCATGGTGTCTCACTGTAAACACCAACTTATGTACTTATTTTTATTACATCACACCTACGGTATGTTGTTATATGTGTGATTCCTATGAAAGAAAAATAAAAATGAGTAACACTTGTTTTTCTTTACTTTGAAATTGTTTTATCCTTCCATACTTCTATGCTTTACTTTTATGGAATTATCCCTTTACTTTTGGACATCACACAATGTGTTACTTAATTGATCATTTCATGATTTATCTTTGGAACTTTATGGAAATAGGCATCCAAGAAGGTACAATAGTGGCTAACACTACTATCCCCATGTGGGCACTCTTATCTCTTTACTTGGTTATTATATTTTTAAAAATGACCCATCACTTGTTTATCTTTTCTAAGTTTGTATTGATCACTTTGGGTCAACTTCTAGTGTTGTTAATGTCAAAATTCAAGCAAAGGAATCATATATACATACATAAATACATACATACATATACAACGTACTAATTATTCTAAGGGGAAAATGAGTTACTATTTTCTATCTACTACTTAGGAAAAAGGAACAACTTAGGGACTACATTCACTACATAGGAAGGGAAAATTTTGAATTCCATGAAACACATTATCTTGGGGAAAATTAGTTATAGTCCTCTATTTTGGTATAAATTACATAAGGGAAAATTAGCTTCAAGAGACACAATTTATATCACACACACACACACACACACACACACACACACACACACACACACACACACACACACACACCAAAACTACATTAATTCTGAAATGTAGTGCATCACTCAATGAAAATCACATTGGGGTGACTACCAAGGTCAGTTTGACTCAAGCATATGCATCTTTTATTCCATCTAATGTGTGCTTGAGTCTTGTGAAAATAACTAGGGTTTATTTTATAGGTACAAGTGCAATAAGAAAACCATACTTTTAAGTGGATGAGACTCAAAGTGAAGTGAAAGTGACACTATTAAACAATGAAATAACTAGATCTCGCACACCTTTCCAAGAGACTAGTGTCTAGCTCGAACACTAAAGCACTTAAGTGATCATGTCCTCTTCTAGGTGGTTCTATAAGAAATAAATTTTGGATCACTATGTTCTAGGTGAAGCACACATAATCTAGACTAATCTTATTCCACTATAATTTTAGCCCAAACCTAACCCAGACATTACGATATAAACTAAGTCACGCTTATCCTCTCTTTGGTTTCTTTTGTTTATCATTATATATTGCATGTTTATGCTATTTTTTAATTTGTCTAGTCATTTGATCAATATTTAAATTGAATTAAATCATTTGGTTAACCCGAATCTTTCATGTTCTTTATTGGATCCATTCTTTTCTAAACCCTAATAGTTATAGGATTTGTATGTTTTCTCTTTATGCCCATTACTTGTAGTGTTTGATTTAGTCCTCCAAAACATACTAAGATACCCCCTCCTACTTGAAATTATTATAAAATTATGGCCAAAGGCCCAAATCTACACACATTGATCCTCTCCTTAATTCTAATCATGTAATCCTTAATGAAATAGAAACTTCTAATAGTGAGAATTCTAATGATAAAGACACTAATGTTAATCAAGAACAAATAAATGCTATCACTAATTTTTGTCCCACATTATGTGACAATCCCAATCATGTGCCACATGTTTTATATGCTTTATTAGATACCAAACATGATCATGGGAATGTTACCCAAATTAGTATCATATATACCTTAGGTATCAATGTTGTTTCCACCCCCTTTATCTCACTTTATTCTCCCCCAAAAACATGGGGGAATACTTTGTCAATATTCCAATTCCCACACCTAATACTCACTTTTATTCCCCTATCATTTCTCATATCCAACCTAGTTCTTCTTCAATAACACATGCCTTAGATTCCATGTACAATGCTTTATAGCCTCTCCTCAATTACAACACACCTTTTCTTCTTCATGTCCCTCTCTTGAATCTTCACTTCTCCTACATAGTCCTCTTGTACCTAAGGTTTCTTCTTACTCATTTCCATATAATTTTGTTTCACCCAATTTTTCTCTTTTTTAAAGTCATGGAGATCCACAAGAGCATCTTATATCATTTCATGTTTCATGCTTAGATTATTCTTGTGATGATACATTATTGACTAAGTTGTTTCCTAAGATCTTGTAGGAGTATGCTTTATGATGGTTATATGATTTACCTATACACTCTATTATATATTTCACTCCTTTAGAAAATCTATTATTGGCACATTTTTCTATGAACATTGGAACCAAAATATCATATGCAAAAATGGCTAAAATTAAGCAAGGGTATAATGAGAATATTAGTGACTATGTTTTGCATTATAAGAATAATATTACTAAAATGAATAATGTCTTGGCTGAATTTTAATTACAAGATCTATTTATCCAAAGTATCTTTCCTCCTTTACAAGAATGTGTGCTCTTTTATTCTTTTCATTCTTTTTACCATTTATGCCATACTCTTAAAGAACATGAACATAAGTTACTTTCTATGGGAAAGCTTAAATATGGTGATAATACTTCCTATAAATCTAGTAAAAATTCCAAAGTAAATCTTCCTTTAAGAGAAAACATAATAAACCTAAGCCTGCTATTAATGCTGCATCTCAACCAAAAATATCCAAAACTAACCTACATGATGCATCTTTAGATTGGCATATCCACCCCAAATCTTATTGCTTAGGCTCATTGAAATAAATTTGATTTATCTTCAATCCCCTCTTGAGCTATATCCTAATCATCCTTGTGGTAATAATTTTGATGAAAACAAAAATTGTGATTATCATATAAATAATGGACATTCCACTGATGGATTTTAAGCTTAGAAATTTGATTTAGGACTTGATCAATACTAATGAGCTGGAAATTCCTAAACCCGTTATTTCTAAATCTACAAATGATAATAGAAAACTTAATATTTTTAAAGATCCGTTACCCAAACATGACAAAGTGGTTCCTTATTCTTCTTCTAATCATACTTATCATATAGTTCCACCTCCATCTTTTGATCATGCTCTTGGATTTCTTATTGGTACTACTCATATTCACCTATCTATTATTACTTTAGTTGATGCAAATATTCATGTTTCTTTTTCATCACATAAACTTCATATTGATGCTTTTGTTAGTACTCATGTTATTAACAATGTCATGGTGCATCCTAATTTCAAACATAATACATGTTCATTATATCTCTTATGAGGTATTTGATTACTATTATCCCGAATAAAACTTAGATCACCTACTTCTTGTGGGCATGTGGTTCTCCCAATCACTATTGGGCCTATTACTATCTTTATGCCTTTCTTTGTTAGATCCAAGGTTACACATTGTGACATGGTATTAGGAATTCCTTGGCTTAAGGTTCTTAAGTTTTTTCTCGTGCCTACTTCATTTATGCCTTAAATTTGTACATGAGCATCATATTGTTACTATTCTAGGAATTCCACCATGGACTCCTTTATCTTTATCACCTATCACTTCCATATATTTAGTTTCTACTACCACTAGTGTACCTACTTCTACACCTATTAATGATGGTCCCATAGCTTTTACGTACACTACTATGGTATCTCAATCTCCTACCACCCCGGTGCTAGTTCCACATTTGCACCCTGATATCCTTCACATATAATTTTTGCTTCTAGACCATGACATATTTAGTGGTCCCATAGTTCACCTCATAGGGCTACGTCCCCATAAAAGGTACATGCTACACATGGTACATCTCATCCCACTTTACGTCTCATTCTCCACATGCACAATAAAGTCCTACTCAAAGACATCATGACACATGCACTTTTAGAGGATACTAGTTCTTTGGATCATGTTCACATGTATTCCTCTTTCACATTAGTAGATAGTGGTCCTTAACCCTCTATCCTCATTAGATGGATCACTCTGAAATTCACGGTTTGGGGAATCTAATTACCGTTTGCTACCCAATGAAACACTCTTATTCTAGGTTAAAACATGACTATTGAGGGCACACTTACCTACATATAAAAACATTGGGGTATTTATAAAAAAATTACAAAAACATTAGCTTAGATCTTGGTTGGATGTATATTTTCTTACTTATACTATTCCATGTTGCATTTTTCCTATCATGTTAGCTTGATTCATAGTATGTTCTATCCATTTTACATATACACATGTGAATTCACATGGTACATTACGATAAATATATGTTATATACATGTTATCACATGATGCATGATGTTTGACATTGTTCTCTACCAGTCCCTCCGAGGCATCTTGGGGCATTTATCTTCTCTAACTTTCCATATTCAATTAATATCATTGCAATATATACTACTTTCATTTCTATTTCATTAAGATATATAGATTGTGACATATTATTCATTATTCTAACATGTTAATGGGTGCTTCATTTTTAGCGTTTGTCTTGAAAGATTATTTCCAACCATGGTTATCTTATTTTCTTGTGTCTTTTCTTCTACGATTGAGACTTGTTTTCCATTATTTTAGGTTTATGCCCTATGTTTAATTATTTTCTTTCTTGTATAGCCTTGAGGACCCTGATTGTGTCGTGAAATCCTAAGTGGTGTCCCATGTTTTCCACTAGCTATTATGTTGTCATATTGATGTGTTATTGTTTGTTTGAATTATTTATGTTACATTATGCCATGCTTGTTTATCGTTAAAACTTCTTGCTAGTTTTCTTTCCCTTGTTTTACATGTTCCATGGTTGTTAACATGCACATTCCCTATTCCTCATGCAGGAATCATTCTTCAAATGTGAACATCAACTTCAACACTCACATTGATCCATATCATGTACCCTAAATGATGGAAGAAACCATAGGGTAATTATTTCACTCTCTCAGTAGTTTAAAATCAAAGAAAAAATGTTATAGAGTAGAATTGAATAGTATAGGGACTCGAAAATGGTTCAAAATTAGATTTGGGACATAAGTAATATAATGACATAAGTGCCTAGATCAAATAGTAATGGTGAGAACTAGTGTCTCATTAGTGTAGGATATTTATTTTCCTTTTATTAGTTTATTAGGATTATCCTACACTCATGTTGACTCATCTTTCTTAGGTGTCATAGTGTGTCATAGGAGTTACTATGACATGTTTTACATGTCATAGAGTGTCATAGTCTGTCATAGGAGTTACATTCATATTTTGGGAATGTAACTCCCTTCCTATTATGGGAATATTCCCATGGAGGAGTTACACAAAAATACTCTTTTTACATGCTCCCACTTGAGATATTTAGATGTTAGTCATTGAGGCTTAATGATCATTGAGTTGATTTAGAGCCATTATTTCCTTTTACATTTTATCTCATTGTTATTCATAACTTGTAGATTTGTATGTGTGTGATTAGTCTTTCCTTTCTACAATTCAAATCTCACATTTCTCACCGGTGCACTATTCAATTCAATTGATCTCGTGGCATTCTCCAATAAGTGTCCCACTTTGTAGATTTTTCCTGGGGAAAAATTATGTATTTTCCAGATGACACAATTTCTCGAACATGTTCACACGTAATCCAACAACAAAAATTCAGCTCTAGTTTTACTATCCAATACAAAGAAAAATATTCAATGACATGTTTGATACTTTGGGAAAGGGAATTAATTACTCTTCTTTCTTGGTTCTCATTTTTCCAACCGATATCTAATAAGGAGTGATACCTAAGGCATATACATGGACAAAGATATGCTTGGAATGAAGTTCCATCCGTGGCCAATTACTATTGGTTTGGTGACCATCTGTAATGGAACTTATTAATGTGGAAGTGTCATGGATAAAAGGAAAAGTTGACTACTCTGCTAAGACTATTCCTATGCACCAAGACACCTAAATCCTCAAAGTATTCACATCAGTTTTGGAATTGATCACTACCGACCCTTCCAACCAACTCAAAGGTAAATTTCTCCAAGGAAAAAAATACAAAGTAACATCCTATCCTTGATTCAATTGTTTATTTTACACATTTCTATTCTAATTTTTCTAATTTAAAGTTTAATTTCATAAACTATGAGCGTTGAATACACTTTTATTATTTTGCAGATCTGTCCTTATCTCAAACAAGGCAACACAAATGGAACAAAGAGAAATCTCAAGCACAAATGCTCAAGAAAAATAAAAATTTGGTCACGAGTGCAAGTATCCTTTTCACTACACACACGGGTCACCCTAGGGATATTATACCCTCTTAGACTCCACGATACAAATTCTATGATTTTCATTCAAAGACGTTATTTGTTACAATCATCCTCATCTCTCCACAAGGTACACTCTTCATATCTACTTTATGTTACCGAGTATTCATTGACCAAAACAAAGTGGGGGAAAATGTAGAAAAAATTATGCACTTATTACTATTACATCATGCCTCTATTATGTCGTTATATGCATGTTTCCTAAGCAAGAAAACTAGAAATTAGTAACACATGTTGTGCTTTACTTTGACAATTTTTAATCTTTCCATACTTTTATCCTTTTCTTTTCTCAAGACATACCTTTAATTTTGGACATCACACAATGTGATACTCGGTTGATCGTTTCATATTTTTTTATAACCACGGACACATGTTCCCAATAAGGTATAATAATCGAAACTATTATCCCTATGTGGGTATTCCTATCCCTTCACTTGGTTTTTATATTAAAAATTTTACCCATCAAATGTTTATCTTTTCTAAGTTTATATTGATCACTTAGGTCAGATTTTAGTGTTGTTAATGTCAAAATTTGATAAAATGAATCACACACACACACACACACACACACACACACACACACACACACACACACACACACAACCTACTAACTATTCTAAGGAGAAATAGGTTACTATTGTCTATCACTTACTTGGGAAAAAATAACAACTTAAGTATTTTATGTGGGATGCATCATGCTTTGCGCATAAGAAGGGAATTTTTTTAATTCCATGATAGACATTATCTTTAAGGAAAAGAATTTGTAGCTAGCTATCTTAGTGCAACTTGCACAAGGGAAACCTAGCTTCAAGGGGAAATTTATGTCACAAACAAAACAAAACTATATTGAGTCTAAAATGTCATGCATTTCTTGATGTTAATCACATTGGGTGACCCCAAGGTCAGTCTAACTCAAGCATATGCATATTTTATTTCACTTAATGTGCGCTTGAATCTTTTACAAATAGTTAGGGTTTGTTTTAAAGGTACAGGTAAAATTGGAAAACCCTACATTAAATTGGATGTGAAACATAGATAAGTGAATAAGACACTATTATAAACTGAAAGAACTAGATATGTACACCTTTTTGAGACACTAGCACCTGATTCGAGACATTAGTGCCTGTGTGATCCTGTCCTCTTTTGGGAGGTTTTGTCTGGAATAAATTTTGGATTACTATCTTCTAAGTGAAGCACATACAGTCTAGACTTATATTTTTCCACCATCAATCCAACCAATATCCAACCCAAATAGTAAGATATCAACTAATTTACTCTTATCCTCATGTTCTTGCACTGACTTTCTTATGATTATATGTTGATATATTACATGTTTATGATATTTTGATTTAGTCCAATCCTCTTATTAAGATTTTTTTAAAATCACTCACGCAGAGCTTAGGTTGTTATTAATCAAGATTTAAATAAAATTAATTTTGAATTTTTAAATTAATTTATAATGAAATTATCTTTTCACTTATTACTTTATTTTTCAATCAAATTTTAATTAATTAGTAAATGCCTTGAGATTTTCAAGGTGATATATTAATCGTTTCTTATCATATTTTCTCATCATTTGTAGTGTTGGGACCATCATTTATCTTACTTCTACAATATGCCATGACTCCACACCAATTTACAATATTTATGGCTATACCTCAACTTTTACCCAATATCGATTCTAATCTTTATATTATGAGCACAATACAATTATTATATTTCTCCTACCACTAATTTACTACATTACAAATTAACATATATCCTCATTTCAACTACTACTATCAAATTATTTTTGTAAAAATAATTTTTCTTTGCTTCATCCCTTTCATCAAAAGGGGTAAACATATGGACTTGTTATTCAAGCCACACACTCTTATTTAAATCAATATAAGACATAATGGTAAAATATAACTAGAAGAATCCACATAATACTAGATTACAAATGGAAGCACCACTACATTTATTAAGGATTCAATGGAAAAATGGGGAAATTGACAATTAAAATACCACTTTTACTATTAATGTCCATAAAATGGAAGGTTGGCACATGAGACATCACTCCCTTTTGACTTTGCATGGGTTTTCAAATTTAGAACCTAGATTCATTTGCAATGGTTAAGTTTCATGAGTGGAATATATTAGGGAAATTAAAAAATCCGTATGGAAACTTACCTCTCACTTTTTTTGGAAAGAATTTTTTAAGAGTGAGAAGAATTTTATATATGACACCCTTGTTTGCAGTACGGGGACACTCAATTCCCACATGGCTTTGAATTACCTATTGGTGACTCAACACCCCCAATTTTCTATAAAAACTAATACAATATCTATATATTTGAGAACATGTTCACACTAATGACACATAGGTAAAACCTAAAAAAAAATCCTTATCTCTCGCATGTTTCAATCGATGGCTTGCATTGTTCACCATGTTGTTCTTACTCTCTAAAGCATGCCTAAAGTTTTTTTACTTCGACACTACCATATACAATCTTTTTTTTTACTTTATAATAGAAAACGTGTTCAATAGATTAAAGGGGAAAACGTAGACACATATTTTAGCACAAAACCATTGTTACATCATGATTTTAATATATTATATGAATATGGGTCTTTAAAATTAAACTAGAGCTTAATGGTGCAAGTCATTATTATTTTTCTTTTGTATTGCTTGATCAACTACCATCTATTTACTTCTTTATATATCTCATATTTTCTTATATCATGTCACATAGATCTCTACATGTTTAATTTTAATTTTTACTTTGTTACGCAACTATACAACTTTGTTTAGACTATCCCATGGTTTGGTCCCAAGTGAAACAGTGCCATCCCCACTTTATTTTTAATCTCTCTTACCTATTAGGACTATTCATTAATTTTTTATTTTATATCCTATATTTTTCATTGGAATTATGCACTACTATATTTTAATCCTAAAGTAAAGGATTTTAATATATACATGTTTATTATAAGCATTCATAATCTAGAAATCACCTATCTACTATCCATGCAAGTAACTAGTAAAAAATAAGGAATTTTAGTCCATCTCAAGAGCACATCACAAGGGGTAAATATATAATTTCAAGTGTTTTATACATGGATACAAGGGTTTCATTTAATACAATTAGTTACCTTGTTATCGTTGTCGAGGAATGAAATAAAAAATACACCAAGGGAACTAGTTGCATGCACACATGCGCCATGAAATTTGGTATAAAGTTGTAGATAAAACATAGGAAAAGAATAATCTTCACTATAATATTCAACACACAACATACAATTATATAGGAGAGAATTTTCTTATATTCAAGGAGAGTGAATCTCTACAGGGAAAATTTTGAGGAACCTCATGAAAAAAAACTTATAGAAATCGTGGTGACTATGACAGGAACCAAATTCGTTGGGTTGGCGAATTATCTAAAATCAATGCTCATGGCATTGGCAAAATAGAATATATTTTTTGAAGGAAATTGTGGATGGAGTGGTGAATGGAGCCTCGACTAATTTTATCCTTTTCACCTAGATAACCTCACCAAAATATGATTATGATAATTTTAAAATGAAGCTCACAAGGATATATTTCCAACGAGACCAACTATGCACAATTTGGAGCTCTCTGGAGGAAGTTATGACCATTTGAAGTTTTGCATGTCGGGATGAGCAGAAAGTTGACACATTGTGGATCGAAAACTTCGGTTGGTAGTGAGGAGTGTTTTTCCTACATGTTTATTTCCTTGGACTTCCCACATGTCAACCTTTTATTGGTTTTGGGGTCGGGCCCGTTGACTGCAAGAGGGGTTGGTGGACCTGAAACTCTATTGAATGCATCTTATTCTCGTGGCTTGGAGTCCGCCTAAGCTCATCTCTTTGAGATTTTCAGAATGTGACATGTGTTTGGAGAATGAGACCAAAGTACCAAGAAGGTTCCATATATTTATTGGTGATCTAAGAATGTTTTAAAATCTTTTCTTGTCAATCACGCGACAATTTAATAGAAAAATATATGTTGGGATTGGAGATCCGTTGGCTATTTGCATGTGAAAATTTATTGTATGTGGAATTTTGGGCGAAATTTGGTCATTGCCATGGTCATAAAAATATACATTCATAATCTTAAATTCCTACTATTTTCCAAATTACGAATATTCACCACTAAAATTTTCCATGAATAACAACTCTACGATAATCTACGCGAGTTGTTATAACTCACACAACAAACATTGTTATATGAGTTGTTTAACTCATATTAACTTTTACTATTTACATGAGTAAATCTCACATTATTACAATCCACACATAATTAATAATGTCACCACTATAAATTCCTAACATTCACCCCCTTAGTGTGAACATTATTAATTCCCAATATTCACCCCCTTAATGTGAACACGAGGAAGAACCATATTTCAAAGAATTTGAACCACCTCCTGAAATCACTTCTTAGACTAAGTACAAACTCCATAGATTGTGTTTTTACGTTGTGAAGGCATAATGACGAGCCAAATTATGCAAGAATATTCCCTACCTCCTTGGGTTCCCCTGTGGGACTTTCCTTCTCCTCGGGCATTTGAATTTTGGATCTACAAGATCCACAAGCTTGGAACTAGCTGGATAACCATCCTCGATTTTACCTCATATTAAAATCTTATCTTACTCCCAAAATTGAGATTTCTAAAACATGAATCTTCCCCAAATTCCAAAAAGGGGTTTATCAACAAACCAATAACACAACATGAACATTGAAAATAGAAGCATATTGAAACACACACAACTGAAAAAATGCCACCAAATCGTCTGTGTGGCCCCATCATTAGCTACTGACAAGAGGTCATTGATTGAACTCCAACCTCGATGCCTCCATCCTCTGATGTGATGTTGTTGGCTCAATGGAATGTGAACATGAAGCTCAATTTTACATATTGGACGCCGCGTTGCCCAGTGATAATACGTTCGTAAGGAATTGTTTTGTTTACAATATCTTGACTCATGATGATAACTTAAATATTAACACACAAAATAATGACAACACTTTGATGTCTTTAATAATACTATCTAATAGATTTTTTTTTACTATACTATAATTTTAATGATGACACGACTCTTATATTAAGCTTGAAAACTAAGAGATATATAAAAAAATTGTAATAAATTATTAAGTTATTGACACAACTTCAATCGACTTATTAGTAAACCATGATAAAACAAACTAAGAACATATTTTACCCAGCAAATACATACAACAAAAGATTACTTGTGCCCACCAAAGATTATTGCATGTCACAAATTTGACAAAGCCTTGTACAAATATTGTATGAATAGAAAGTCATACTACGGTGCATGAATATTTTAGATATCGTAGACATGACCAAGGAAACTCGTTTGTAGAGATAGATGGATATACATGTGGGGATACTTAGACAAATACCACTTTAAGAGGAGCTTTCCATAGTCGAAATATCTTCAAATCTCATATAATGCGGTTTAAAACAACCAATACTACAACAAATGTTGATGATTGAGGATTTAGTAGAGAGATTTGGCTTAATTTCATATATGTAGTTGATCGCTTCTTCAATGAGGATAAACATAAAAAATATGAAATCGGTGTGCAAATGAATGAGATCTAGACACCTCCAATATGTGTACAGCCACACCAAGTTAATGTGCTATAGAAAATGCCTTTCAAACTTTGCTAATCTTGGACGCCAATAAAAGATTTTTCCTTCTTTAACAACCACTAGTCTCGATTCTTGAGGGAATCAAGGTTTCCAATTGAAAATCACACGGATTTGGGTATATGCGAGAATAGTGGTGGATTCCACACTAATTCTATATGCAGCAGACTGTAATCCAAAGTCGATTTGGATTTGATTGCATGAATTGAATCATAGTAATAATGAGAAATTAAATTAATGATTGTATAGAAGTGAACACCAATTACAATTTCTCATTCACCATTTACTAGTTCTGCATGATCAGAACGTGCTCAAAATAGAAGAAAATACTTGGATCTGAAGACACACGAGGGTACAATAAAGGAATAAGACCGGTTTTTATGAATATACAGTGTGATGCATGGATCACAAACAGAACAACAACAAATGGAAAATAAACAATATATAGAGTGAATCGAGTATGAAAGACGATTAGATACACGTGGTGATATCACAATTGTAGATGGGCATAGGATACTGATAGAATAATAGTATCACTACCAAAGAATACAAAATCAGATCTCGATCCATACGTTGTAGAGGTGATTAAATCATGGCCTGTCAATTACTTTATTTTCCATTAAAATAATACCATCTCTGCAAGACAATGGATACTTATAGTTGTCCCTGTAAACAATGTTATTCTGTCATTGATAACAAGACTAGTAACCACAATTGTGTTCCATCACTCTGATACTAAATGAAATTTGGTATGCAAGTTGTAGATAAAACACAAGAAAAGAATAATCTTCACTATATTATTCAACACACAACATATAATTATATAGGGAGCCTTCTCCATGTTCAAGGAGATTGAATCTCCATATAACAACTCGACAATAATATATGTGAGTTGTTATAACTTACACAACAAACATTGTTATATGAGTTGTCTAATTGATATTAACATTAACTATTATCGTCGGTAAATATCACATTATTATAATCCACACATAATTAATAATGTCATCATTATAAATTCCTAACTACATGGATATTGAAATGTAGTGTAGTGCTAAATATGAATCATGAAGGTGACCCCAAAGGTTAGTTAAACTCAAGCACATAACCTTATTTTTAATCCAATGTGTGGTTGAGGTACTTTTAGGAAGCTAGGGTTTTGTAGATAACAATATATGAATATTTCTAAAATGCTTTCATCCAATTAGAATTAATTAAACTATTTCTATCACCAGATAATACCTCGCTTTATAATTAATTAAATTAATTTTATTACTTAAGTCATATTCCTACCCTTTAGAATTAATTAATTTAATTCTATCATCCTCTTGGAATTAATTAAATTAATTCCTACACCCTTAGCTAATATAATTAAACATTTATTTATTTAAATGATTAATTATCTCCTCAAAAATAATAACTAATTAAATTAGTTATTTAATTCCACCTATCCTAGTTAACTACACTTGAACTCCACTTCCATATTCCACTTGGACTCCACTTCTATATTCTTAGAAAGGAGGGGGCAATAGAGTTGTATGTGCAATCACCTTTCCAGATGTAACTTTTGTTATTCCAAATGTCTATTACCCCAGAATCTACAATCTGATCAGACCAAGTCTACTTACTATTCCACATAACTACAATTATTAACCTCGAGCTTAGTCGAACTCTGATCCACCTTTCATGGCCTTACCCTCAGCTATAAAAGAAGACCATTTCCTTTGGAAACTCATCCCGGGAAGCTTATGCAAATTATATTCAACTTCTACCAAAATTTCCTCCCGCATCCTTGTATAGCCAAGCTCATAGCATCGAAAAATACAATTTGTACAAGAATATCAAGAGCACCCACAATTCAAACATCTTAAGATTTCACAAGCCCAAGTGCTTCACAAATCTTCTTGAGGTTTGTAAGAAAGTTACAAAGAAGGTATTTTTGTTTTATTTTTTTATCTTTCATTTATTTGGTAATTTTTCTTGCTCACATTTTGGCACACCTGGTGGGACTCCCACATTCATTTTAAAAATTCTAGTTTATATTTAAATGTTTCTGTGGGTTATTTATCTTCTTCTAACCGTGTTGTCTATATTTTAGGTTTCAGTGAAGTATAGATGCAGAAAAACTAAAAAAACCAACTTCCACGTTGTGTTTTTGATGTTTTTTAACTTTCCAGAACTGTATGAACTATCATTCCCAATCTCTGTGCTAGCATTGTTGTTTCTATGTTAGCATTCAACTGAACATGCTATTTTTCAATGTGCATGTGTTTCCATCAATATATCTACACTACCATTAAACCTATACATGCTAGCGTCCATCATCCTTGTGGTAGCGTCCTCTTACACGTGTCAGCGTTTAGTCTATTTTTACTATGTGTAACATCTTTTTTTACAGGTTCTTTGTAATGCTAACGCATTCAAATACATGAACTAGAATTATTTAAAATGCTATCACACTCAAAGTGTGTGCACTTTTAGCGTAGTATTGTATGCACTAGCATACTCTATCTATGTTTTTGTCAATTTTATACTTTTTCCATATTTTTGATTTGATCTAACCTTTGTTTTAGATTACTTTAGTATTTTGATTATGTATATATGTTGTTTCTAATTATTTCAAGAATTGGTAAAAGGAACTAACTATTTTTTTCTTAATCATGGTAGGATCACACGTATTCTCTTTCCTTGCACTTTATAAGTGATCTTGGATATTTGAAACATGAGATTTCATCTATCGTCTTTGTCCTCCCTACCTACCTCAAGAAAGATATTAATCCTTGTTTGCAGGACCGACTCTAAAGGAAATTATTCTTAAAAAATCAAACTACTCGACTTCAGGTTTTTTTGAACGATGTTTCAAAATAGTCTACTAACTATGGATTTCCTCAATCAAAGAATAGCAAGTTAAGACAATCTCATCTTTAATCAAGATAAAATGAACAATTCACACTATATTTGTAGGTCCGAGAGACAAGTGGCTATTGACCATCCACTTAACTGTGGTAAGTTCTTTGGATTAATCCATAAAACTCATAGTGAGGAGTACCACATGAACCTCAAAGTATTCAACACATCAAGGAACCGGATGACGAAACGGGTAACCCCATCTCAAATGACTAGTACACTTATGAGATTAGAGTCACGGATATCCCGTAGTGTCGACCCCAGTTCGATTCATTTGAGCAATACATTTTCTCATTGTTTCAAAGGGGGTAAAGTAAATCTAGAACTAGGAATAGTACCATGCTCGCTCGAATATACTGCTGACACATAGTTGAGAGAACCGCCTAGGAGGCCACACATTTTTCAAGACAATTTAAGGTAGAGGCCCAAACATCCATAAATAAAAACTTCTTTTTTGTCTTTTCTTTTCTTTCTTCTCATAGTATTATTCCACACTTGTATCTATGTTATCACCTTATTATATTTTTAATATTTCCAAATACTCCTTATTTGGGTTCATCTTTGTCTCTTTTTCACTCTCCCAAATACTCCTCATTTGGGTTCATGTAATTTTGTTCCTAATCTCCAAATGTTTTCTTATTTGGAGTTATTGTTCATATCTTTTCTTATCATTCTTCTCCTTCATTTGAATTCATTCACTACCTCTCTTTTACACTCTTCAAAGGATCATTTATCTCTTTTATATTCCTTCAATTTTTCCTTCATTTGGAATCATTCTCTTATTTTCATCATGTTTTCCAAATGCTCCTTATTTTGATCTATCATTATCTTCTCTTCACGTGTCCAAATAATATTTATTTGGGTTCTTTCTATCATCATTTCTCAAAATCCTTATACCCTCTTATTTGGATTTTTCATCATTTCATTTCTTATCTTCTCAAATAATTCCTTATTTGGACCTTTATTTTTCCTCTCCTATTTATGCTCTCATATTTACCTTGGAAGTTTCATTCTCTCTTTTTGATTCTTCCATTCACCTCTTACTTCATTTCAAATCATGAAATTTCATACCTTTTTTATTATTCTCATCTCTAGTTTATCCCTATCTCATTTTAGTATTAAATATTTGGATTAAATTTTCCAAAGTTTAAGCTTTATCTTCCTCTTCCATAATTAAGTCGTAGGGATGTCCACGTCCACACTCAATAATTTTCATCTCATGAATTACATATCGACATTTTCATGTCTACTTTGTCACGGTCAAGTCCTTTACATCTTATCTTTTATCATGATTTAATATTTTTCATCTTCCTCTTACGTCCCTTAGTTTGACACCATCATTATTGAACTATACACATTTTTCTATTCATGTCTATAATTTAGAAATACCCCTTGTTAAATTTTAGACATTTATCATCATCTCTTTTTTAGAAATTTGTAAAATCGATACTTGAGTCTTATCCTTTTATCACTAAAGCCTAGTCTTTCTTAACTTTATTTTATTAAGGGTCGAGCACATCATGTAAGAATTCATTCTTTGCATCCCCTCTTGCTTTCTAGCATTCATTTTTCTAGAGGTTGAGTATGTTTCAACTTAATTGTTAAATCTTCTTTCTTTCTAGCATTCACTTTACTAAAGGCTGAATAAATTTGAATATTGTTCATCCTCACCTCCATTCTAGCATTCCCTTTTCTATAGGTTGAGTACACTCGAACTTAATCAATAAATCCTCTCCTCCCTTCTAACATTCACTTTGCTAGAGGATGATAACATTCAAACAAATCATATCCCTCTTCCATCTCGGCATTCACTTTTCCAAGGGTTTATTTTACCTTCACCTTCATTTTCACTCATTTCTACCTTAGTATTCAAATTGTTAAGGGTTACATTTTCCAAATATTCTAAAAACCTCATCCATATTAGCATTCAATTTGCTAAGGGTTGAGTTACCTTCGAAATATTAATCGCATAACTCTCTTCCATCTTAGTATTCAATTTGCTAAGGGTCGAGTTATCTTCAAAAGTAATCGCAAAAATCTCTTCCATTTTAGCATTCACTTTGCTGAGGGTTGAGTAATCTATCGCTTCTCTCTTTGATACCCCTATTTTAAAAATGGTGAGAAAAAAACACAAAGACTATAGTCCATTTGGAAGAAACAAAAGAATCTAAAATCCTTTTGGAAACTTTGATGATGAAGACATCAAAACCTTAAGGATAATCAAAATGACATTTCTCCTAGGAACATGCCCAAATCGAAAATGTATTATGCACGAGAAAAGAACCATTTTTTTCTTTTTCTCCTTGAGATGGGAGAAAAATTACCTTTTTACTTTGACAAGGATGTTTTTCGAACATTACTCAAGAAACCTAAGCCCAAAAATGGTATATTATCCTCCTCAAATAATAACGATGGATTCGGACCTAGTAATACAAATGTTGAGGAAAAAGGAAAATATATTGATTCATTCCCTGATACCAATCAACCCTTACTTGATAAAATCAAGGATATGGAACTAAAACTAGATAGCGTATGTTCTAAAGGTACTACTGAACCTAATGATAAAGATTCATCCAAGAAAACTAGTGATGATTCATCTAAAACCCATCATGTGACAAATAAAGAGAACAACAATTCTAAGAACGATTATTCATAATTTATCCCCCAAAAAAATTCACCATTTTCTCATGAATGGAAAATGATGAAAGACACGATCTCAGATATGCAACACCAACAGAAACAAATTTTGATGAATTGTGTCCTTACCCCTTCGATAAGGATATCTTATGTGTACCCTTTCCAAAATATTTTGAAATACCCAAATTCAATAAATATAAGGGAAATAATGACTCATGCGATAACATTAGGGAGTTCTTCATGGCTTTCTAAGAAGTGGCATATAATGTGTTGTCATGAGATTTTGTAAGGACAAAATTCACACTTGAAAGCATGAAAACTATACCCTACTCAAATAAATTTCCCAAAGGTCATTCTTAGTCCTCCTTCATATCACCCAAATCCTTGTGTCACCCTATCCAACCTCTTTAAATAGTCCAATGTGTCGTATCAGTGTGCCCATAGGTGATTTAGGGGTATCAAGTCATTCCAAGTACTTCTAAAGTAAGATCCATCAAGATAGGATTTTTCGATAAGCTTGGGAAATATCATTTTCTTTTATTCCTGAGGCTTGTGCGCACCCCCCAGAATTGAATGAAAGGCCTAAAATCATCAAGGAGGTGTATCATAGAGCCAAGGGCATTGTAAAATAATTTTTGTAATATTATAGGAAGTTCTAAAAGTTTTGGAGAAGCTTCAATAAACATGGGTCTTAGACGCTTAAGAAGTGCACAATGCAAAAATAACCCTTGAGCTTTGGGAAGCGATTCCAGGAGTTTTGTGAGGATTTATTGGACAAAAAAATATCATCAGAAAGATAATTTAAAACTCTAGAGGATGGTGGTCTCATATTTTTCACAAGACTCGGATGCTTCTTTCCATGACTTGTTTTAAGAATGCACAACCTTCGATTTCGGAGAAAAATACTATTTTTAGGGGGTTTCAGGAAGAATAAAGTGGCGAGACCCCCACCATTGTGTTCAAAAGACAATTTTAATGAAAATTCATATAAATAATCATCAAAAACTCCTCCTGGAAACTCAAGGTATGACTTGAAAAGTTTCTCCCAAGGTACGACTTGAGGAGTTAGTCAAATTTTGCCTTGAAAGTTGAGCCAATGAGAAGAAAACACAATTTTGTGCATTAACTATCCCAAGGATTTGGGATGGATGGTGTAATAAAATGATCCCCTCTCCCAGTTAGGCCCTTGGACTTCAATATGACCAATTTTAAGCTCCTTCTACAAGTTTGAGTCCCCGTGCACCAAATCCATACCCTCGCTCTGTCCAGTCAAATTCTGCCACATGGACCAATGGGGAAGGGGCACACTTTTTTACACCAAATGTCCCAAAAAAATTGGAATGAATGGTGCAAGAAAATGCACCCCCTCCTATTTTGGCCCTCAATCACCCATGTGACCCCGACCCAGGTTTGTCAAGGTGATTATTTTCAATCCCCTCTCATCCCCAACCGCAAATCATTTCGCGCCAAGTGCCCCAATATGAAGGGGGAAGAATTTTTGCACCAACCATCCCAAAATTTTGGGATGGTTAGTACAAGAAAGTGCACTCCTTCCCAACCTTTTAAAATTTGCAAGTCTTTCATTTTCCTTGTTGCTTCTACTTCTTCTCTCACGCCCACATAGGAAAACTCAATTGCCAAAAATTTGTCCCCTCCTTAATTACTGCCACTTCCACACCTTTCATATCACCTTCAAAATCCTTTTTCCACCATTACTCATTGCTGCAACATATAATATAAGGATTTTCGAACCAAAACCATAACTACCTGTTGTCGAAAACGAGAGATAAAAATGAAGATTTGCTTGTATCTCCCAAACCGTTCATCAAATCTTCATGAAATTTTGGGAAAATCATCCTCATTTAGGCACCTTGAAGCTGAAAAAAACAAAATCTAGAAATATTTCATTTTTTAATGGCATCGATTCAAAATTTCATGCCCTAAGTTGCTCTTCTTTCATTTGTCGTTAATCTTGGAAGCGAATAGAGCTAAAAATACGAACAAAGCATCTAAATAAAAACCCAGAGAAAGAATCCATACTTTTTCATCAAACTGAGACACAAATTTTTGATTATACAAATATTAAGTTCTTCTAGTTCACACTTTCCATTTTTAATAAGTTTCTAAAAATGGAAAAACCCTCTAGAAAAAGAACACTGCAAATCGTACAAATTGAAAACTAGGGCACGTGGGTCAAAAAAGTCAAAAAAGAAAAAAAGAAACTTTATAAAAATAGAAAGTCCTTGAACTGATCCCAAAACATCCATAAACATTCTTTGAATGTGAAGGAAACACCTCAATGTAACAACAAGGTGAAAAACAATCTTTCCCAAAATAATGACTCTTATGACCTAGTTTCCAAAAATAGTAGTTTTCGGTTCTAGGTTAACAACATATATTGTTTCTTTTTCCACCATGAAGTTCAAGTTCACTTGTCCAGAGCCCATTTCTACCCTCACCACAAAGTTCCTGAGTGTGGGTGACAAGAATGTTACACACTTGAACCTGGAGGAGCTCAACATGAATTTCAATATTTAAGGGCTTTAATGATAAAGTAGTATGATGGGGAAAGCCCTTCGAATGAGGATAGGGAAATTTTTATAAATATAGTTGTTTCCTAAGAAACATAGTATAACTTAAGGAATAGGTAAGTCGAGAGGACCGCCCCAACCTCTAAATCCAAAATGCATATCCTAAATAATGTTTCCAAGGGTATTCCAAAGAGAGTTGAGACGCACAAATCCCTATGAATGACCTAATTACAAGTACCCCTGATTTTCCTACTTTAAAGGAATATATTCTATCTAAAAAGGTAAGTACTCTTCCTTCCAATACATCCATACCTAAATACAATATTTGTGACATGGCCCAGATCGTAAGCCAAGTAAAAAGCACTATCCCTTTAATGGAGTTTCTTATGATTCTTGATTATAGGAGAAGATCATTTGAAAATCTAGGATTTAATGAGGATGTTATTGCTAAGGAATATAATGTTTCCAAAAAATTTATCCCTAATACTATTTCTAAGAGTGAGATTGAAGAATGTTAATAATTTGTAGAACCATGCCCTGAAATTTATTTGGGTACCTTCCTTATAGATAACCAATTAGATGTGGAGCCTTTCTTCACCACACTAATTGTTAATGGTTGATTCTCGCATAATCATATGTTTGATTATGGTGGTTCATGTAATATCATGCCACTAGCATTTATGAATGAATTAGGTATAAAGATAACAGTTGCTTATGGGAAATTTTATTCCATGGATTTTAGGGAGGTACTTGTTGTTAGTTATGTGAGAGGTTTGGTTGTGTAGCTAACGGCTTACCCCGGTAAATTATTAATAGAAAATGTTTTTATTTTTATTTCCCTACTAAGAGGGGTATGTTATTGTCAAGGAAGTGGGAAAAAAGTATGGGAGGAAGTGTGTAAATGGATATGTCTTTTTCCACCATACCTTTGAAGGGAAATATGGTCAAGCTACACAGGGAAGACAAAATGTTGCACTTGATAGAGGACCCCATGAATGCTTCATATGAGGTTCTGTATACTGATATGGACTTGGATAATTTTTTGGTAAATGTTGATTTTGATGATCAGTGATTTGACAATAATGCTCATTTGGAATATCCCAATGCTTCATGGACCATGTTTTTTATGGAGCATGTTCTAACCTTGGAAATGGATTTGATGTTGTGTTATCCTCCTCAGGACATGGATCCTTTAGTTTTCTTTCAAGTTGAGTTTTGAGTGCAAAAAAACATTTTTGAATATGAAGCACTCCTACTTGGCTTGAGGATTTCTTGGAGGCATGGAATTAAGGACCTAATTGTGAAAGTTGACTCTAAGTTAGTTGTAAAGGAGATCAGAAAATTATATGTAACAAAAAATCAGAGATTAAAACAATACATGAATGTAGTATGGGATTTTATTGAAGTATTTGACTATTTTAATATTGAATACCATGAAAGGAGTAATAATGCAACAGCTAATAGTTGGAATTCCTAGCCTCTTAGTATGATAATGAAAATATGTCCCCATACTATAAGTTTGAGGTTAAAGTGTTGTTTAGACCTTCATGCACTGGAAACATTCAACATTGGAAAGTGTTTGATGATTAATCACATATCAAAATATTATTATGAGTGCAGTTGTCAAGGTGAATTTTCAAATCAATTGATTGATTTAGAACCTCCGATAAACATATGTGATGGAAGAGAAACATTTTTGCAAAGGATTTGATCCAGCTTAAAAACAAATATAATCCCAAGGGGGCTAGCTAGCCTTGATTCTACCTTTGATAGTGTTGATAGAGCCGTAGAAATATCAACTCATATACCAAGAGATATTGTTGAATTCAACCTAGGAACTTTTCAAGATCCTAGGAAAGCTCTGTTAGGACCAACTTAAATATAAAATAAAAACAAGCTTATACGAAACTACTAAAAAGTTATCAAGATTTCTTGGCTTGGTCATATTCTAAATTGAAGGCTTATAGGGAATATGTTTTTTAGCATGAAATAAATTTAAATCCCTATACTAAGCCTCTCGGGAAAATCAATGACCAATAATCCTCATCCTTACATGTACCTAATACGCAAGAAGAACTCAAGAAGCTGAAGGATGGTGGTATTATTCATCCCACTAGATAGTCCTCTTGAGTTGTGTTGGCAAGAGAAAATTTCTCAAGTGGAATTTTTTTGGATATCTTCCAACTCTTTTGTAATTTAAGTCCCTCTACTTTAATGGTGCATCTCCATGTTATTATACATGAATGAAATAAAAATATTTGACAGCCTTGGAGGATGGGGACCCAATAGAACACTCCACTAAACCTCGCAACAAAAGATTGCAAGTAAGGGAGGAATTTGTTGAGTTAGTAGGAAAGGGAGTGGGAAAAGAGAGGGGAGATTAATATTGTAGGTAGAAAATCATATTCCTACAACCATTAATCGAGTACTTCAACACACATAGATAGAAAGAAACAACTATGTTATTAACAACAAGACAAGATAAGATTATGAACACAAAGTTTTAGTAATCTCCTTATAAAAAAGGCAGAAACTCCTTTCTCTTTCATTGATGTTTTAACAAAGTTGTACATAATAGGGAATGGAAGAACATAGAATGAGGGAAATAGAAGAAATGCTATCTCTTTTTCTTCTTCACAAGTATTAATCTCTCATGAGCACACAAAATTGACAACCCTTAAGAATGAGGGTATCATTACAATATATAGACTAAGAAATGAATCTTTGCCTACCCCCATGTGTCTTTTCATTTTCCTTTTCCACTTGTGACTCTCGATATTCCTAGGAAAGAACAATAAGTCCCCTTTTATAAAATAAGGGTGACTTATTACATTTTTAGAATATAGTAACATTAATGAATACAACGAAAGTGAATATGATAAAAACAAAAAGTGCAACCCCCCAATAAATAATTAGAATGTGAAGGATAGGAGGGAAGGGGAGAGAAGAGATAAAGAAGGAAGAAGAGAGAGAGAGAGAGAGAGAGAGAGAGAGAGAGAGAGAACTATTCTCAAGAATACTGCTACTAATGGACTCCTAAAAAGCTCCACCGGTGAAATCTCAATTCCTTTGAATTGTTTGTTGAACATTTCTGCCACAGGTGTCACTTTTCCAGATTGAGGGATGTGAAAAAAAACTCAGTGATTTGATCTAGTTTTCTCGTGAGGGAGTTGATGTTCCCACACTTTGAGTACCAAGATTGATGATCCTTGCGGTGTTAGAAATTACCACCCTTATCTCTCGTCAGAGATACTAACGTGTCTTCATTGAACGAGAATAGATCTCTAGTCTCCTTTTGACTAGATATTTTAAGGACTTAAACATATCATAAATTGAAGTGTCTACATTCACGGATGGCATTACAATATTTTGTAATCGAGCATTGTAATCATTTTACATATTTTCAACCTCTTCCTTATATGAATCAAGCTCATCAATAACATTTTTATCATTTCATATCATGCAACAAAAATCTAAGCCCGGACTTGAGATAAGCCATCTCGACATCGAAGAGAATACACCTTTGGCTATGAGGAGGGATAATTTGACCTTTCCCATCTCCATGAACAACGGATACACCTGATCCCAGTGATATTTATCTGAATCAATCCCTTGTCATGTTTATTCTCATGACCATGGCATCCATGTACTTGTACAATGTTAGTATCTCTGGTAGAAACACCTTCCCGTTCTCCAGGATCATGTTCACCCACTTATCATTTGCTTTTTCTTGCATGGTGAACCCCCGCCTTTTATGGAATTAGGGTCAAAGCTACTTATTGGAGTAACCTCTTCAGCTAGGAGAGTTGTGGTAGCACTTGGATTTAAAAGCACCTGTACATATGAAGTGAGGGTCTTGATATTGTCTTTCGCTTGGTCTAGCTTCTCCTTGTAATCTTGGATTCTTATGATGAGGTGAGTGGAAGACTATTGAAACAAATGAACATTACCCTAATATGTCACTAGGCCCAAGGGAATTGTGCTCATCTTGTAATCAGCTGAGGTCATTTCCTTAATGGTCTTGATAACCTTCGTCTTGACTACCTTAATATATTGGTTGACTGAGGTGCCCCTGAAAAAGTGAGAAGATGCTTGAGTAAATATTCCTTTATTTTATTTGACCATCAAGGTGATAGATGAGAAATTGGGAATGGTCATTTATTACCGTGCAATATTATGTCATGATCATCTCATATAACCAAGGAAATATCTCATTTGTTTCTAGCTCTACAGTTGGCAAGATTGCACCCTCTTGCTCCAAATGGGAAGGAACTTCTTGAGTAGGTGGAGCTGGTGCAATAGTGATAAAAGAGAATCTTAGTGATTTATGTAGGGATGAGAGGTGTGATAATTCAATCTCCCCTTGTTCTAGATAAACTATAGGATCCTCCACTGTTATCACTTTCTTATGCAACATCATGTAGTGAGGAGTCTTAGGTTCCATTGATTTTTGCTTTGCATTTTCCCTAATTGAGCTAAACTAGGAGCTTTGTCTTTGTCCCTGGAAGAAGAATGATAAGAAGCTTGGCTCTGGAGGGAGGGGAATTTTCTAGATGAGATGAGAGAAGCATTCTTTCTCTTATACCATTCCTTTTACTTTTTGATCACTACATCCATGCATTCCTTGATGTCTTTAGACTCGCGAACATTCCAAACAACTTGAGGAAGGGGATATGCCTTCACAGCTAGATATTAGGATCATACATTTCTGATCCATCTTCTTAAACACCATCTTCAAACCATTTAAATCTGAATTTCATCATTTGATCAATTTTCATCCTCTTGGGATCAAATTCCCGAACTTCATGGTAATCAACATAGTTCACCCAAAAATCTTCAATTTGAGGGACATGGCAAAAATTAGGTAGGTGAAATGTGTCTTGATCATCTCTGATATCAAAACCTTCCCTTGAGGTGTATGGGTGCTTATTTATAGGATAAATGGCATCTTCCATGTTCGTATAATCATGAGCACTTTTACAAAAGAAAACCCCTAGAGAGATAGGGAAGGAAATCAACTTCTTCTTCTGATTCCTCAGCTTACCATTAATGTGAACCAGTTGTCTACACAATTCAATCAACACTATCATGTCGCTCGGGTAGTGAGGAAATATTCTTGGAAAATTTTAAAACCTAACACTATGATATAGGATAATGTTGAAAATTGAATGAAATATGATCCATACTCTTGACTAGGACAATGGCTTGTAAAGACATCCTCAAATGCGCAGTTTCCATACCTTGAGATATAGCTTTCAGGGTGAGGACTGTAAGTACCGAGTCATCACCGTTATTGTTTGGGTGTCTAGTTCATAGTGTTGGGAGTATGCCAAAACTAAATAAATTATTTGAAAGGAAATGAGGTGGTCACCCACCGCATAAATTCCACTTACGAAGATATTTTCCTGGCAGTTCACTCAACATTCTCTTCTTGAGATCCTCTAGGTCCATGTGAGTAACATCGATGTCACCCACAGTCAAGATATCTGATGTGAGAGACGAAATGGGCTCAAGGATATTGAATTTGAAATTCATGATTTCAAAAAGAAATAATATGATCCAAAACTAGGATGATATCAAATTTGTACACTCAAAGCTGAGACTTTCTATTTTTACAACCTGAGATCCAACAACTGCTATTTTGGGAAATGCTACTTTTTGGGCTCAGAATCACTTTGGTGTAATCCTTATCATGATTAGAATGCTTACAGAGGTTTATTTTCCATTTTTGAGTGCATCTTATTTTTAACAAGTTACTTTTTGCTTTTTGATTTTTTTGATTTTTTTTTTTGACCTGTGTGCCCTAGTTTTCCACTTTGGTGATTTTTAGGGTTTTCTTATTTGAAGGCTTTTACTATTTTGGAAAATTTTATATTTATAGTAAGTATAAACTAGGGGAAATTACTATTTTTAAAATATGGTTTTCCACTCCTCGGTTTGACAAAAAATCACCTTTTCTAATCTAGGTTTTTTGTCTAGATGTTTTGTACAAATTTTTTGTTCACCATTTCACGGATCAATGGGAAACTAGATATGAAGAATTTAGGGCACAATTTTAAGCTTTTTCCTATTAATAATCTATAAATTCTATGTATTTTATATTTTTCACAACTTGAAGGTGTCTGTGAGAGGAGGAGATAGAAAAAATCTGACTGGAACTTGACTTATGGTTTTTGAGATACAAGCTTTTTATAGTTTTCACTCATGGAATCTTCCGGTGCAACACGAACATGGTAGCAAATGAAAAAGAAAGGGTTTTGGAGGAAATTGTAGCATTGGAGAAATTGTAATGGATGTGTAATGAAGGAAATAAGTGGTTGAATAAATGGCAATTGAGATTGAATGTTTTTTTTTTGGCAATGAGGTTTTTGAATGCATGAGCAATAAACAATGAAGATAATAAACATTTTACAAAAATGAATTTTTAACTCCTTTGGATTGGGATATATTTTGTATCCTATGTTTCCTAAGTTTTTGGGACATATGGTGCACAAAATTTCACCTCACCCTCATTGTGATAAGTAGTACCTCGTGATTGGTCGGTGAGGTATAGTGAAAAATCACTTTAAAACACCCAGAGACTAGAACTGGGTCATATGGGTAACAAGAGAAAGGGGCTAGGCTTGGAAAAAAATTATGTCCCAGCTGTCCTAAATTTTTAGGATAGTTGGTGCAAGAAAATTTTCCCTAACGTGTGCTTGACAAGTGGTGGATGGTCACTAGTTGAGGTGGAGAGGAGAGGGAACTGAAAACAAGTCTACGAAGCACCTTTACGGGTCATGTGGAGGACCAGGGGTCAAGCTTGGGGTTGGGAACATTTTTATGTCCCAAGTATCCCAAAGGTTTTGGAAAATTGGTGCAATAAGATACATCCTAATATGGTGAGGACGAGTGGTGCTTCCGGATTCAATGATGGAGGGTGCTAGAAATTGGTGCACAGGGGCTAAAATGGCTTGTTTGAGCTAAACTGAGGTCACATCATGGTTTAGGGGAAATCGGGGGTTGGGTGCATTTTTGTCCCAATTATCTCAAAGGTTTGGGATAGTTTGGGAAATAAATTGCGCTCAAACCTAGGAGTGACATGTGTCCACCTCAAAATTGACTAACTCCCGAGAGCGTACCTTGGAGAGCAACTTGACGGAGGCATAACTTGAGCATATGAAGGTATTGGCATGCACTTATTTATATGAAATTGATTAGAAATAGATATTTTATAATAATGGGAGGGGTCTCATGCCTTGATTCTTCCTATAACCTCCTAAAATATAGGCTTTTTCTTAGGGCTCATAGGTTGTACATACTTTATGCAAATAGTTCGTGGGAAGAATTGCTTGTATCTTGTGAAATATGTGAAAAACCCATCATTTAGATCCATAAAATACCTTTCCAACTATGTATTTTTTACCTCTACATCCTTACGGATCTCTCAGAATCACTTCCCCAAGCTTAGGGTTTTTTTTGTACTATAACTTGCTTCACTCTCCAAAACTCGCTTTTGTTGAACTTGTCCTTTAACATCTGAAACTTTCCAAAATATTCAAAAATAATTGTAAAACATTCTTAGCTCCATAATGCTTCTCCATGATGAATTTTGTCTTGCAAATCCACTCCAGGGGGTGTGAACCATGTCTTAGAAAGGCTAGAAATAGTCATTCCTAAGTCTCTTGAAAAGTCTGTCTTGAAATTTATCATCTCTGGAGCACTTGAATGAACTTGTTTTCCCTAAATCACCTATGGAAAGGATTGAAACAACACACAAGACCACTTGAAAGGGTAGGATAGGCCATGTAAAAATAATGAACGGCTTTTAGGGGTGTCGGGAGGGTTTACAATGAATTTTTTTGACACAAGCATATATTTATCATGTTTTCAAGTTGAATTTTTCCTTGCAAAAAAACAAGACAATAGTTAGCTCTATCTTGGGGACATGTTTTAGATTGAGCACAACAAGGACATAATATGAGAAATCCCATAATCTCAATTCAGTTGATGGACCAATGCCTTATTCATTGGGCTTTATAGAGTCACTTTGCACAACAAGAGATGAAGTGAAAGGAGAACACACACGCGCGCAACAAAAAGGAAACATAACACACTCAAAAGGAAAGATACACACAACATGAAAAAAGAAACACACACATAATAAAATATGTTATAACGGGGACAAACCGCTTTCACTACTTGTATAATTTTAGATATTTCCCACTGTGAGGCAACTCCAAATGTGTTCCATCTAGATAAGAAAGGTAGAAAGAATTTTCTCCACATGTCTCATGGATTTGGAATGGACCGAGCCATAAAGAGTCCAATTTCCCATGACTTCCCTTTGGTTCTCTTCTCTTTCCCGGAGTAAAAAAGGTCTCCAAATTTGAATTATTTGGATTTTGCATTCTTGTCAAACAACATCTTGACCTTGATTGGTGCCGTTTGATCCCGCTCCACCACCTTGAACATGTCTTCCTTGATTTTCTCAATAAATAAAATCCTTTTGTCAATGGCATCATGATATTGCTCACCTTCCATTTCTTGAATAAATTTAAGTTCGACATCTCCATCGTGGATTTGGAATCTTTACTTTGACCCCATAGAGAAACTAGAATGGAGACATACTAAATACTTTCTTTGGAGTTATTATGTCCGCCCATAACACATCATAAAGATTTTTTTGCAGTGCCCTTTGATTCTCATCTACTAGCTTTTGGAATATGGCCACGATGTTCTTATTTATTGATTCCTCCTTACCATTACCCTACAAGTAATAGTCCGATACGTGTGACAAGAGGGATTATATAATTATAGAAAAACTTATTTATATCCCTAGAGGATAAATATGTGGCATTTTCCACCACGATATTTTACGGCATACCTGAAATGAACAATGATGTTCCCCTTAAGGAATTTGCACTGCTTTGTTTTGGTATTGGCTTGCTTTACAAGGATGGCCTCTACCCACTTTGTGAAATAGTCAATTGTAGTGAGCACATAGGTATGGCCTGCACTTGAGTGAGAATTAATAACTCTAATGAAATCCAGTCCCCACTATTGGAATGGTTCTTCAATCACTTTCTGCTGGATCGAGGGGAAGCACAACAAGATATGGTCTCCTGTTAGGAAATATATCTTAGTGCTCCATTTGTATGGGTGAATAATAATTACATGTGTAATTATTATTATGGTAAATTAGTGAAAGTACATTTACTATGTAAATGTAAATAGTAAATGTAAAATGTGGTTAGTATGTGGTAAGTTAGTAAGTTAGAATAATAAAACAATTAGTGTTGTTTTATTATTATATTGGTGAGAGGTTGAAACCATATGGGTGTATAGTTGTATATGAAGACAAAGGTTGTTGTGAGGATTGTTATTATACATCTCCTATATAATGGAGTGTATTGAAATAGTGAATAAAAAATAAAAAATATAATATAGAGTTGTTGATTTCAATTATTGTCTGTGTAGCTATTTCATGGATTCTTTGTATTAGATCAGAGTAATTTCTACATTTGGTACCAGAGCAGGTTAAATCTGTCTCGAAGAAGATCTTGTAACTTTTGTTTGTGATCTGGGTTTCTCCAAAAATTTTGCATGGAATGATCTATTATACAGAAAGCTAAAATAAAAATTTCAGCAAAACCCAATTTTTAGTTTGAGAGAAATGTATAATTTACTATACAGCACATTGATCACTGCTTTTTTTTGAAGAAATTAGAGAATCAAAGGTAATTCAAATCTACATTCAATTTTTTTTGGATATTTAGATTCAGTAAAATGGATACACCATTAGATAAATTTAATGGGCTAAACTTCCATACATGGAGAGTAAAAATTCAGATGCAGTTAATGAATAAAAACCTATGGAGGATAGTAGATGGAAAAGAAAAAGCACCTATAGATGTAAGTAAAATTGTAGAATGGGAAACTAGAGATGAACAAATAACAGATGAAATTGACTATAAATATGAATAATTTCTATACTAAGTGAATTTCTTGGAGGAAGGAGGCATAGGAGGTTGGAGGTCATTCAGCGACCTCTCTCGTCGATACCTGACGAGGTCATGATCAACTATGGTGATTTTTTTTATACAGTGTGTTCCTATTGTTTCTTTGTATTTTTGGCAGAGTGTTTGGTTGCAGTGTTCCTATTGTGGTTTGTAGAATAAATAAAATTTCACATTGAGGGGGGAACATGATCTCAATGTTCCATTTCTAGTTTTCTACATTTCTGGTATTTTCTATATATGAGTAGCAAATTTCAGCAGAATTTCCTATGTTATTCCCTGCAGTGAGATGTGATGAGGGATAATAATAGTACTTGGCATATCATGATGTGGTTGTAGGTAAACCACTTGAAAACCTTCATTTTTGGTTTGTGGTACACCAGTTGTAAAACCACTATTTTCGGTTGTTGGTAAACCCTATGCAAAACCATCACCCTTTTGGTTTGTGGTACACCACTTGTAAAACCACCATTTTCGGTTGTTGGTAAACCCTATGCAAAACCATCACCCTTTTGGTTTGTGGTACACCACTTGTAAAACCACCATTTTCGGTTGTTGGTAAACCCTATGCAAAACCATCACCCTTTTGGTTTGTGGTAAACCAGTTGCAAAACCATCATTTTCGGTTTATGGTCAACCCTGTGAAAAACCATCTATTAGGTTTATGATCATCCTATAAAATCATCAGATCATGAAAGTAAGTGCAAGTACAAAGGCAAGTTTTCCCCATGTTTGCACTAAGGGGGGGAATGTTAGGAAATATATCTTAGTGCTCCATTTGTATGGGTGAATAATAATTACATGTGTAATTATTATTATGGTAAATTAGTGAAAGTACATTTACTATGTAAATGTAAATAGTAAATGTAAAATGTGGTTAGTATGTGGTAAGTTAGTAAGTTAGAATAATAAAACAATTAGTGTTGTTTTATTATTATATTGGTGAGAGGTTGAAACCATATGGGTGTATAGTTGTATATGAAGACAAAGGTTGTTGTGAGGATTGTTATTATACATCTCCTATATAATGGAGTGTATTGAAATAGTGAATAAATAATAAAAATAATATAGAGTTGTTGATTTCAATTATTGTCTGTGTAGCTATTTCATGGATTCTTTGTATTAGATCAGAGTAATTTCTACACTCCCAACAAACTATTTACATGCCTCGCATTTAAAGACACATTATTGGGCATCTATAATCAAAGTAGGCTATTAGTACCGACCCTGGAGGATTTATGAGCTATTACCATTTCCAAAAAGTGTCCTTCGCACACTTGATCATGGTATGCCTTCGAAAACTACACTTGTTTCTTTTTATCTACACACCTCAAGAAGAGACCATTGAGTCCTCTTTTGTAGAGGGCATGGTTCCATTTGACAAACTTGGCTGCCCTTAACTTGAGAGTTTTTTTTGTTTGTGATTTAGGTGAGTAGGAACTCACCGTAGGTCAGAAGTAAGCCGATTTCCGCATACCATTAATTTTTTGTGCTCACAAAAGGACTTGAGGCAATTCCTTGCCTATGAATTCACAACACAAGTGTTCTTCTTTATCATTCTTATTTTGCAATGTTTCATATTTTGTTATTAACTTGCATAGTTTGTTTCCTCTTACTGTGTTCAAGGGTTTGATTTCCAAATCATACTCTTGAATTATTTCCACCCAATTGCCTCTTTTTGTTGCTGGATATTTTATAGTGAGAATGGACTTGATAGCTGATCCTGACACCATTAACACAAAGGTGTGAGTTGAGAATGTAGAATCGGAAGTTCTTTACCCATTTGATCATGACATAGTCATGTTTCTCCAATTTTTTATATTTAAGCTCGTGATTCTTCGAGAGGTAAGATCATTAAGGAAATGGGAGCTTCCATACCCTCTTCATTCTTCTACACTAAAATGGTTGATATTGTGTGCTCCAAAGCATAATAATATAAGATGAACTCTTTATCAAAAATTGGGTGCCCAGAGTGGGATCCTTTTCTATTTCTTCTTTTATCACCTCAAATGCCATTTTTCCTTCTTTGTTCCATTTGAAACTAGCTTGTGGCTTCATCATGATAGTTATGTGTTTGGTCAATTCAGCAAATTCTAGGATGAAGTGTCAAAGGAAGTTGACCTTTCCAAAGAAGGAATGTAATCCCTTTTTGCTTGTTGGTAATGAAAATTCTTGAATGGCCTTTATTATTTTTGGATCAATATTTTCTCCCTCCTTGTTCACAATGTGCCCAAGGAGTTTTCCTTCAGTAACCCGAAGATGTATTTCTTAGGATTCGTGGATATTTCGTCCTACATACATCTTATGAGTAGTTTCTCCGAGGTGGTGTATGTGGTATCCTCTCTTTCTTGAGAATACTATGAGATCATCCAAATAAATTACAATATAATGCTTGAGGTATTTTAATGTTATATCCATTTCCATTTGAAAGGTTTCTCTCGCATTGTCAAACCGAAAGAAATTATGTTGTATGAAAAAAGTGCCCCAAGGTGTTGCAAAGGTTGTCTTAGTTTTATCTTCTTCTGCTACTTCGATCTAGTTATACCCTGAGAATCCATCAAGTAGCGAGAGAATTTCATACTCTGTGACCACTTGCAAGATATGATCCATGATTGGAAATGGGTAGTTGTCTTTCAAAGAGGCCTGGTTCAAGTTGCGAAAGTCCACACAAATCCTTATTTCCCCATTTTTATTTCACACTGGAATAATGTTCGCTACCCACATGGAGTGGTGGATAGGAAAGATGATTCTTGCAAATTTAGCATCTTCAATACCTCTTCCTTGATAGTATCCATTATATTTGGATTGTATGGTCGTTGCTTTTTCCTAAAAGGCTTAGCTTCTAGCTTTAGTGGAATAGAATGGTGCATTTATTTTAGCTAAAACAATTCAAGCTCATTATAGGAATTGGAAAGAACATTAAATTATTTATTTAATAGTGAGATGAACCTTCTTTTTTCTTCTGAGATACTTTCCAATTGTCACCATTGTTGGTTTCTCAAGGGTGCCAATGTTTTCTTTCTCAAATTTAGTTGTGCACCTTGATGATTCTTTTGATCTTTCTTTGATGAACCGATCATGCTTTTCAAACAAATCCTCTAATGACACCATGCCTTTTAGAATTTTGTTTCATTTGATCTTTATTAATCCCTCTAAATCAACTCCTTTAATTCACTCTTTTTCTTCTTCTTCCACTAACTCCCGGTGTGGATTTTCAATTCCTTTGTAAAAGTTGATTTTTGTTGTTGAAGACTTGTTGATGTTTCACATTGTCTGGCACACTTGGTTTGAAGACCATTTTGACAGTCACCTTATCCTTATAAAAATATGGATGGGGGATCACCAATGAGGCTGAGATGGTGAGTAAGTCAGCTTATTCATTCTGCTCTCAAGGAATGGATTGGATGGAGAAAGCATCAAAAAAATTCATCATCTCATAATCTATTTCTATAGTGCCTGAGTCTTGGGTTTTTGAATTGGTACTTGTCTCTTATTATATTGACTATCACTTCAGCATCTCCAAGAAACTTGAGCTTCTTCATACCCATGGAATCAATGACATCCATTATGAGTAGTAGATCCTTGTACTTTGTAGTGTTGTTAGTATTTTTAAATTTCAGCTTATATGCAATTGGGAAGACTTCACCTGAGGGAGAGGTCAAGACTATTCCGGCTCTAGACCCTGCACTTGAGTGACTTTTGTCAAATTCCATGGTCTAAATATTATCTTCTTAATCTTCAACCGAGAAGGGAAAAGTTTCATCTCTCTCAGAGGTGAGGAAATAGTTCCCCATCCCGTTGTCTTGAAATAAGATGTTTTCTCTTGGGTCCTCCAACTTCTGGACTATATACTTCATTTTCTAAAAACTTCTTCATTACCCCTTTCACTGGAATGGTTGTGGAGGAAAAATACATCTGAATTTCACCGCCTATATCTCTACAATTATTCTACTCAAATAGCATACCAAAGGATGTTGAGATGTCTTCCACCAAGATGGTGAGAAACACCTTCTTGTCTTGAAATTATGCCAAGGCCACATGTGCATCTTTTATCCTCCCTACTAACAAAACTTCCTTGGACTTCATATAATAACAAGAGACATTTACATGTGTTAGGGTAAGTCATAAGGCATTATTTGTTTTGATGAGCATGTCATTATTAGAGGCTCTGGAATCTATGATGTAGTTATTTAACTGGTAGCCTTTGATTAGGAGGGACAAGTAGAAAGGTTATACTTTATTAATTTTATATGCACTTAGTGCTAACATGTTCTGTGTATGGGGCATAGGTGATGTTCAAAAAGGCCATTGGGATTTTGATTCACAAAGTGTTGGATTTTGGTGCCATTACGGATAGCGTTGAAAAACCTTTTGAATTGGTTTGGGTGTGTTTGTAAATATTCAATTTCAATAGTCTCAAAACTTTTTTTTTCTTGCATGTTCAACAAAATCAAATAGAGCCAAGGTGGGTGAACTCAATGCTCCAAGGATAACAGAGGTTTTACATTTTGGAGATGGTGCTACCTTGGGAATTTGATCACTCTTGGTGGATATGGTAGCAAGTTTAGAAGGAGAAGGAGTGGCTAAATTTTATTAAATATTAGGAGATTTTACATGCCTCACATTAAGTGAAAGATTAACTTTAGAAGTACAATTTGAATTATCATAAACACCATAAGAATTACTTGTTATGGTAGTTGGCTTCTTGCTCATTATCGTGTCAGATTTCTCCTTTGTTGAATCCATTTATGGTGGAAGTAGAGACCTTTGTAGATTATTTTGTTTTGTGGAACTTCAACCGTATGATCCTCCTTATTCTTTATAACATATTCGGGGAGGAAGCCACCTTTTTAGTATGTGAGTGGGTGAACACAACACATGAGAATATTGGTGCTTCTTCATCATCATCATCCTCACTTGTTGAGTGGTATTCAATGAGACCATTATGAGCATCACCATTAACTTATTTAATCTCAAGAATGTTATTGTCTTGATTTTATTCTTCTTCTTCCATCTCCTCCACTTCTACTTCCTCCTCTCGGTTCTTCTACATCATGTGTGTGCATTGATTGGCGGTGCCTCAAAAGTGATCCTAGGAGGAGGTGGAGTTATCCTTGGTCCTATTTTGTGAGATTGGTCTTCTTTGGCACGTTCCTCATGGTGGTTTGAGAGAGTTTCTTCTTGAGAGAAATGATATCATTGGCCATTTTATGAATCATGGGGTCTATGGGAGTAGAGCTAGAACTCTGGCCTTTTTATTTACCATTCGGGTTTTCACTTTTCCAGATAAAATTAGATCATATTCTATTTCAATGGAGTAGTCTTGCACTTCCTTCAAAGTTCTAGGCTGAGACCTTCTGAGAATAAACCCAACTTTAGGTAGTTGAGCACTTATAAATAATCTTTTCATATTATTTTTCGAGGGCATGGCTTCAAGAGGTATCCTCTTAAGCACTCTGTTGTATCTTTCTATGAAATCCCTCATGCCTTCATTAGATTCTTTCTTCATATGCACCAATTAAACCAAGAGATCTTGAAATTATTCTATAGATTTGAATTTATCTTCAAAGCAAGTTCCTATATCATACCAATAAGTGGTTGATCTTTTTGGTAGGAGGTAGAACCATTCAGCTATTTTGTCTTGTAAGGACTCCACAAACAATATGACAGATACATCTTCATGTTTCAACACCCAACACACCAAAAGTGGTGATGAAGGCTGCTACATGTTCTTCTTGGGAGTTGTGAGCCATCTCCCTAAATTTTGGAAATCTTTTCCTTGAACCTTGTGGCATATCATGGAGAGGTTGTGATAGTGCAAGTGGCCTATTTTCCTACTCTATGACACCATAGGTTGAGGTCTCTCTTCATCACCCATTATGCCTTCAACTTCCACTTTGATTCTTTCTCTTTCTTATTTTCACTTAAGTCATGCGGCTCTTGCTTTTACTCTTTCTTGAGATCTTGCTTCCACCTCAATTTCTATTATTGATAATTCATCATCGATCTTTCTTCTACTCTACTCTTGCTTCAACTTCTTATTTAGTTTCCATGTCATTAAATTGTTCAAAATATTCACTCGAGATTTGGGAACTTTATTTCTAATGGGTTGATACCGCTTGGACCACCGAGAGAGAAACTTCGGGATGAGGGAGTGCCTTGGAATTATTTCTAATTCTTTCATTCTTTGTATCTCTTGAAATATTGGGTCAATATTTCCTCCTTGTCATTGTGACTTGGTATATTTTTTATCATCCAACTTGCAAAATTGAGGTTAACTTAGGCTCTTCTTTGTTGTTTTTGAACTTGTCTCTCTCTTTCACATTCTTTAGCATGTTGTTATTCGGTATCTAGCACTGAGTAGCTATGAAGTAATGTGCAAAATTATCTTTGTTATGTTAAATAGCTTCCCTCAAGTTGGATACAATATATTATTGAATTTGGAAAAGTAATTCAGGTCTTTTTATAGGAGGGTTACCGATAATAGCCATGGATATGAGACATAAGGATATGTGAATTTTCAACTTCCAAAGTTTTTGTTTTTTTTTTTGATATTTTTTATTTTTTGTGATTTGTTTTGGGTGTAGATTAATACCCAAGTCTCTCCATGGTGGGCACCAAAACTATTGGGAGCAAAAAAAATTATTAGGTGGAAAAATTGATGGGTATCCACCAACGCTCTAGGAATCTAAGTCCCTCTACTTGAATGGTGCATCTCCATGTTATTATGCATGAATGAAATAAAAATTTGTGGTGGCCTTAGAGGCCATGGATCCAACAGGAACACTCCACTGAACCTACGAAAAATCTTATAATTTCTTACAAGGAGAAATTTTCTGAGAGAGTAGGAAAGGGAGTGGGAAAAAAGAGAGGGAGATTAATATTTTAGGTAGAAAATCAGATTCCTATAACCATTAATTGGATTACTTCAACACACATAGATAGAAAGAAACAACTATGCTATTAACAACAAGAAAAGATAATATTATGAACACAAAGTTTCACTAATATTCTTATCAAAAAGTTAATAAACTCCTTTCTCTTTCATTGATATTTAACAAAGTTGTACATAGTAGGGAATGGAAGAACATAGAAGGAGGGAATTAGAAGAAATGTTATCTCTTTTTCTTCTTCACAAGTAGTAATCTCTCATGAGCATACAAAATTGAAAACCTTAAGAATGAGGGTGTCATTACAATATATAGACTAATAAATGTCTCTTTGCCTACCCCCATGTGTCTTTTCACTTGAATTTTCTACTTGTGACTTTTTGGGATTCCTAGGAAATAAGATTAAGTCCCCTTTTATAAAAAAGGGTTAAATTATTACATTTTAATACTATAGTCACATTAATGAGTAAGATTAAAACAAATAGTGTAACCCCCAACGAAGAATTATAATGTAAATGAGAGGGGAAGGGAGAGAAAAGAGATAAGGAAGAAGAGAGAGAGAGAGAGAGAGAGAGAGAACTATTTTGAAGAAAAACATGCTATTGATGGACTCTGGAAATCTCCACAAGTGAAATCTCAATGCCTTTGAATTGTTTGATGAACCTTTTTAGCTGTGAGTGCCACTTTTCCAGCTTGAGGGATGTGAACAAAAATCAATGATTTGATCATGTTTTCTATGAGGGAGTTGATGTTTTGACACTGAGTACCAATATTGATGATCCCTTTAGTGGTGTTGGAAATTACAACCCTTATATTTACTATATATTCTAATGTGTCTTCATTAAATGATAATGGATCTTGGCCTCCTTTTTGACTAGATCTTTGAAGGACTTCAACATATCATCAATTGAAGTGTCTACATTCATGGTTGGCACTCCAAGATTTTGTACTTGAGCATCGACATCCTTCTACATATTTTCAACCTCTTCCTCATATGAATCAAGCTCATCGATAGCATGTTTTATCATTTCATATCAGTGAAACCAAAATTGAGCCCATAGTTGAGACAAGTCATCGATGTTGAAGAGAATACACCTTTGGCTATCAGGAGGGATGATTTGACTTTTCCCATCTCCATGACCAATAGATACACCTAATCCCAGTGATCTTTCTCCACATCAATCCCTTCTTGTGTCATGATTATTTTCATGATCATGTCATCCATGTACTTATACAATGTCAACATCTCTCAGTAGCAACACCTTCCCTTTCTCTAGGATCATGTTCACCCATTTATTGTTCGTTTTTCCTTGCATTGTGAACTATTACATTTTTATGATGGAATTAAGTTCGAATATACTTATTGGATTAACATCTTCATGGGAGAGATATGGTAGCACTTGGATCTAAAAGTGCATGTACATATGAAGTGATGGTCTTGATATGGTCTTCCAAGTGATCTATCTTCTCCTTATTTTGGATTCTCTTGTGATGAGGAAAGTGGCAAAATATTGAAACAAATGAACATCACCCTCATGTGTCATTTGGCCCAGAGAAATTTTCTCATCTCTTAATCATCGGGGTCATTTATCAATAGGATTTATGACCTTCAAATTGACTACCTCTAATACACTGGTTACTTGAGACACTATTGAAAAGCGAGAAGCCACTTGAGCCAATCTTCCTTTCTTCTAATTGATGATTGAGGTAATAGCTAAGAAATGGGAATGGTCACTTGTTCCCCATGTGAGATTTTTTGTAATCATCTCCTATACCTAAATAAATATCTTAGTTATTTTTTGCCTTTGTAGTTGGCAAGATCGTAGCCTCTTGTTCAAAATGGGAAGGAACTTCCGAGAAGGTGGAGGAAATGTGGACAACGATATAAGATAAGCTCGAGGATTGGTGTGGGGTTGAGAGGTATCATGGGTGAATATCCCATTATTCTAGATCAACTATAGGATCCTCAACTGCTCTCACTTTCTTATGTAACCTCCTTTAGCGAGGAGCTTTAGTTTCCGCCATTTTTTTGTTTGAGATTTTCTCTTCAATGAGACAAAGTAGGAGCTTTGTCTTTGTCCCTAGAAGAAGAATGGAAAGAATATTGTCTCTGGAAGAGAAGGAAAGTTGTTGGATGAGATGAGAGAATATCTATTTCTCTTATACCATTCCTTTTACCTTTTATCACCGCCTCTTTGCATTCTTTGATGTCTCCAAACTCACGAACATTCCAAACAACCCAAGAAAGGGGAGATGCCTTCATAATAAGATATTCATGATCATACATTTATGTGAAATCTTCTTGAACACCATATTTAAACCATTAAAATATGAATATCCTCATTTGATCAATTGTCATCCTATTGTGATCACATTCCCAGACTTCATAGTCATCAACACAGTTCACCCAAAAATATTGAATTTGAGGGACATGGCACAAATTAGGTAGGTGAAATGTGTCTAGATCATCTCTGATATAAAAATATTCCCTTGAGTGTATGAATTCATATTTATAGGGGCAAGGGAAGATTCCATGTTGGCATCATCATGAGCACTTTTGCAAGTGAAAACCCCTAGAGAGATAGGGAAGGAAATCAACTTCTTCTTTCGATTCCTCAACTTACCATTGATGTGCACCATTTGTTCTCTACAATTCAATCAACACTATCCTTTCACTCAGGAAGAAATTCAATATTATTATAGAAATTTCAAGACCTGACACTATCATATAGGATAATGTTGAAAATTTAATAAAATATGATCCATACCTCTTGAGTAGGGCATATGCTTGTGAAGACATCCTCAAATGCGGGTTTCGCTCCAATAACTTGAAAACATACATTATGAAAACATCACTCACCTTGAAAAAATTCTTATTACTCTCCTTCAAGATCAAGTGCATATATTTATGGAATGAAGGATCCCTTTGAGAAAAAATTTGAGTAGGTGTCAGGCCCTTGAATGGTCTTGTGTTTGCCAAGGTGTAGACTAGGTATGAAGTCATGAAGAACTTCTTAGAAGTAGGTACTTGGAGAAATTGGTGGTGTAAGTTATCATTGATGAGTTACCCCCAATCAATCACATTTTTCCTTTGAGGATTGTGAGAATGAAAATTTCCATCCATTCATGAAAATATCTTGTGTTCTCTTCTCACATTACACGGCTTAGGAAAATTATGGCATCAAATAATCCCTCATGGAATTCATTATCGGAGAGAGTCATTATTCAACACATGGTAGGGTTTCCTTCCTTTCAACCAAGAGCCAAGAGTGATGCCTTGAAGATAGGACTCAATCTTAGACCACTCTCTAGATGCAAACTCCTTGGTGATCATGACCATGTTGTTCTTAATGGGGATTTTCATACCTTGAGATATGACTTTGGGGAGGACTTCGAATCGAGTCGTCGTCAACTCTTATTGTTTGGGTGTCTAGTTAATAGTAATGGGATCATTCCAGAACTAACTCAAATCTTTGAAAGGGTATAGGGTAGCCATCCACTTTATACAATCCACTTGTGAATATATTTTCCTTAACATGTTCTCTTGGTCCACCCAACATTCTGTTTTTGAGATCCTCTAGGTCCATGTGAGTAACATCGTTGTCACCCACACTCAAGAAATTTGATGTGAGATCCAAAATGGGATCGAGGCATAGTGAATTCAAATTTCATGATGAAAAAAATCAAGAATATGATCGAAACTAGGATGATAGTAACTTTTCACACTCAAAACTAAGACTTTCTATTTTTAGACCCTAGGATCTAGGAGATGCTATTTTGGGAAATGTTGTTTTGGGCTCAGTTTCACTTTGGTGCAATCCTTATCATGTTTATAATTCTTACAAAGGTTTATTTTCCATTTTTAATACATTTTATTTTTAGAAGTTGCTTTTTGCCTTTTGCTTTTTTCACTTTTTTGGTTTTTTGACTTGTGTTTCCTAGTTTTCCACTTTGGTGATTTTCAAGTTTGCTTTCTTTGAAGGTTTTTATTTTCTAGAAATTTACTATTTATAGGAAGTGTGAACTATGGGTACTTACTATTTTTAGAAGCTAGTTTTCCACTTGGTTTGACGAAAAATTTTCATTTCTAATATGGGTTTTTTGTCTAGATGCTTTGTTCAAAATTCTAGCTTCACCCACTTGCCAAATCAATGGGAAAATGGAAGATATGGAAAAAACATATCTAGAACCAAACTTATGGTTTGTGAGATACAAACTTTTTATGGTTTTGACTGATGGAAGCTTCTAGTGTAAGACACACATGGTAGCACTGAAAAGTAAGGGTTTTGGAGGAAATTGTAGTATTGGAGAAATTAGAATGGATTTTTAATGAAGTAATGAATTTTTCAAAGCAATAAAGTGATGGAGATTAAAAGTGATTTATAGTAGTGAGGTTCTTGCACACACCGACAAGAAGCAACATAAACAATAAAAATTTATTAAAAATAATTTTTAACTCCTTAATGGCTTGAAGAAAAAAATCCCCACATATCCCAAGTGTTTGGGATATATGGTGCAAAAAACTTTCCTCACCCTCCTTTGACAAAAAGTGCACTTAGTGATTAGCCGATGAGGTATAGCAAAAAAACACTTTAAAACACCCATGGGCTAAAACTGGGTCATATGGGTGATCAGGGGAAGGAGATAGGCTTAGGCACATTTTTGTGTCCCAAATTTCCCAAATGTTCGAGACAATTGGTGCAATAAAATTCACCCTCACCTGGAATTGACAAGTTTAAGATGGTCACTAGTTGAGGCGGAGAGGAGATGGAGCTGAAAATAAACTATGGAGCACCTTTCAGGTAATGGGGGACCGAGGGTCAAGCTTGGGGTTTGGAACATTTTTTATCCCAAATTTTCCAAAGTTTTTGGATAGTTGGTGAAATAAAATGGGCCCTCATATAGTGAGGACAAGTGGTTCTCTAGGATTCGATGATGGAGGGTGCTAGAAATTGAAGGACAGAGAGGCTAAATTGGCTTGTTTGAGCTAAACCGAGGTCACATCATGGTATAGGTGGCTATTTGGGGGATGGGAAAAATTTTCTATCCAAATTTTCCCAAAAATTTTGGACATTTGGGTCAAGAAATTGCTGCTCGGACACTGGGATTGACATGTGCCCACCAAGAAATTTAACTAACTCCTGATAGCGTACCTTGGAGAACAAATTGACTAAGACATAACTTGAGCATCTGGAGGTCTTTTCATGTACTTATTTATATGAAATTGACTATAAATTAAATTTTGATAATAATAGGATGGGTAACATGCTTTGATTCTTCCCCTGTAACCTCCTAAAAACAAGATTTTTCTTAGGGCTCATAGGTTTTGCATGTTGAAAATAGTTTGTAGGAAGAATTACTTGTGTCTTTTGACAAATATGAAACCAACATCACTTAGATCCTTGGAATACCATTGGTGTATCATTTGATCTCTAACTCCTTACAGAGCTCCTAGAATCACTTCTTGAAGCTCAAGAGTTGTTTTTGTACTACAAGCTGCTTCACCCTCCAAGACCCGCTTTTTGAACTTTTCCTAAAGCTCGAAACTTCCCAAAATATTCCAAAATCAGCTTCAAAAATTATTATCTCCATAATACCATTCCTGATGAATTTTGGTTTACAACTCTGCTTGGGGGGTGTGAACCATGTCTTAGAAAGGCTAGAAATAACCCTTCCTAAGTCTTTTGAAAAGTTTGTCTTGAAAGTTATCGTCTCTGGAGAACTTGAATGAAATTTATTTCCCTAAATTACCTATGGATATGACTGACATAATAGAAAAGACCACTTGAGAAGGTAGGATAGGCCCGGTAAAGGGAATGAACCGACTGGAGGGGTGTCGGGAGGGTTTACGATGAAGTTTTTAACACTAGGCTATAGTTTTCATGTTTTCAAGTTGAAATTTTCCCCGGAAAAAACATAGGACAAGAAGTTAATAAATTCATTATGGTAAGAAATAAGAATGGGGATATCAGGTTATGTGTGGACTTCAGGAATTTTAATAAGGCTTCACTTAAGGATATCTATCTATTACCAAATATGGACAACCTCTTGTAAAAGGTAACATGGTCAGAATTATTGTCTACTTTGGATGATTTATCTAGTTATAAATAGGGGTTGGTCGAGGAATCGAACAATATAAAAATAATTTCACTACTCCTTGGGAACTTATGTTTATTTCAGAATGTCATTTAGGTTGATTAATGTAGGGGTCACTTTCTAGAGAGCCACGAATGTTGTATTTTCTAGGTTCATAAATAAATTTATAGTAGTCTATCAAGATGACATAACTATTTTTCCAAAGTAAGAGAGGTGATCATTTGGAACACTGGAAAAAATATTGATTAGATGTAGAGAATTTGGAATTTCATTAAATCCAAGGAAATTTCACTTTGGAGTACAAAAGGCCAAATTACTTGGGCATATTGTGTCTCATGAAGTGGTTATGATTTCCCTAAAAAAGTGGAAGCAATTGACAAGGTGCCCATTCCCTAATCTAAGAAAGGTATACAATCCTTCTTTGGTCAGATCAACTTTGTGAGGAGGTTCATATCCAATTTTGATGATATCACTTTACCTATCACAAGTATGTTGAAAAAGGATCAAATTATTAAGTAGGGTGATAAGGCAGTTCAAGATTTTAAATGAGTAAAATATGTGTTCAATATTGCCTATATTGGCAGTCTTGATTATAAAGAGTTTCAAATATTTTCCATTGCATCTAAGTTCACCATTTCTTCTATTGTGTTGAAAAAGATGACGAGGGTTCTTTCTTGACAAATCCTTGTAGGGGTATGAATTAAAGTATTCAATTATGGAGAAACAATTTTTCCTTGGTAAAAGCTACCAAAAATTGTAGGCCTTACATTATAAGCTCTAAGGTCATTTCCTATGTACCACACACCATGGTTAAAGATATCCTTACACAAATGGATATGTCAATAAAATTGTGTAGGTGGTTTAATAAGCTTTAGGAGTATGGTATGGATATCCATACCACTAAACTAGTAAGAGGCATTGGCTTGGAAAGGTTGATGGTTAAAGAAAATATGCAAGTTTTTTAAGTATATGACATTGATAATCATGAGAAATACCCCATAGGAAAGGGAGTGCATCTATCTAGTACCAGGACATTATTTATTAATTACAAAATTTAAATTTCCCTACAAGTGAATAAGAATCAATGGAGGACATTATTATTAGTGTCGAAAAAAATATCCTAGCAGATCTTGGATTGGCTTGGAAAAGTCTTGAAGGAGTCTCATTAAGATGAATAATGAAGATGAAGCTCTAAGCTAAGTAGCAAGTTTGATGGGGGATTTTGTGGTGGCTATTATGTTTTAAAGGTAACTACTCATAAAATTATGAAAGCTTGGTACTTGGTGGCCATATATTTTTAAGGATGTTACTCAACCTGGTAAGAAAATGTGAAGACTGCCAACATTTCTACGGCATATTGAAAGCTTATGTATCTCTCCTTGTAGCCTATTTCAGCAAAGGCTCCTTTTAGACAATGGGGTTATATTTTATTGGTGAAATGTTAGATCCTTCTAGTGTAGGCCACAAATGGATATTAGTGGAAACTAACTATTTTACTAAGTGGGTTAAATCAATCCCCACCAAGAAGGGCATACATCAAGTGGTTATGTATTTTATTTTGAACAACATCATTTGCAGATTTGAAGTTCCTATTAAACTAGTTACGGATAATGTTGTGAGCTTCAAAGATAAACCTTCAAAAACCACATGTGATAACTATGGAATAACCCTCACATATGCTTCCAATTACAATCCTCAAGGAATTGTTATATTACAATTCCAATATAACAATTTAGGCTATGTCCACCAAGAATCACTTGCTCAGATTTTATTACAAGCCACCGCTCTCTCAATACAATACCCAGATTTGTTTGGAGCTATGCTAAAAAGACTCTACAGAATTCACACCCAAATTCATACACATATGCAATGTTACATCATAGTCCTACCATATGCATAAAACCACAAAAGTAGACAATTGCTTAAGTAGTTTTACAAAACCGTGGGTATTAAAACCATGGGCCAAATCCATCCCATAAACCTATGGGTCAAAAATCCCACCCATATGAGAAAAGCATGTTTCTCGATATATCGAGCACATTTTAAGGCCAAAAAAATTAGGGGTTGCACCAACCCAAAGTAGACAACTATGGAAAGTGTACATTACTCTTAGTGTATAGTCTTCAACACTTTCACACATAAAAACATGCTCCAAAACCACATAAAATCTAAAAAGAAAAATGCATAATGAGGAGTCAGATTGACCCCCACGATCACCCGAAGAGTGAACTTATGACCAAGCATTGCACCACATCTTAGAATCCATGTAGTTACATGTGAGAGTGTGTGTAATGATGCCCCAGGATGCCCTTATGAAAGTTACACAAATGATAGAGCACTAGATCTAGATTGTAGCAAATGTATAGAATGTGTGGGATGAAATAGAATAGAATTCCCCTCCTATGTTATGTATTCAGAAGAATGCAGACCTATCCCCTTGAGTGAGTGTTCTAGATGGATGCTTTTGATGCTCTTGTTCCTTTATATGCAAGCTTACGTGATAATATGTAATGTTAAGTTCTTGGTCCCTTATTTTGAAAACATAATTGTGTATTTATATGATTCTCTTGTTTGAATTTCGTAATTGAAAACTGGAAGGCTGACCCAAATTAGTAAAAAGTAATTTAGAAGGGAAAGGGTTCCAAGAGTAAAGAAAATGGAAAAGAAGTACATGAGCGCCTATGATGATAAAAGAACTTGATGCTAGTGTCCTAAGCTAGACATGTTTGAATCCATATAAAGATAAAAATGAAAATTCTTGTAAGAGTGCAAGATGAATGAAGCCAATAAAAGTGAAAAAGACAAATAAATAGGCTAAAGGGAGTTGTCAAATACTATTTTTCTTGCTTAGGAATCATGTAAATGCTAGCATGCTTTTAGGAACTAGAAATGTACCCAATTTCATAGATTTTGTGTCTACATTTTGCTCCCACTTTATGTTATTGAGTGAATACTCAATAAAATAAAGTAGATAGAATATGCGTACCTTGTAACCTTGTAGAGAATTTTGTATCGATATTTTGTCGAGTGGATAAGTGAAGCATTGAGTGATCATAAAGTGAAGTGTGGAGACTAAGAAAGGGAAGTGAACCCTAGGGGTGAAGTGTGTGTGTAGTAGTGTTATGTTTTTGCTTATGTGATCTTATCCTTGTTGTGTATTAAGGAAGGACCTACAAAAGAAGAGTGAAAGAGTAGTCAAAGCTCCGTATATGAGAAATCAAAGTAATGCATGTGTATAAGTAAGTAAAAGTGTTAAAGTATGTAAAAGGAAAATGTGAACCTGATGTATAAGAGTGTAAGAGATAAAAGGTTGTCCTGATTTGCTTGGAGATGTTGGATTTGAATGTTGATCATGATTTTTTTGGTTGATCTCATGCTAAGAGCATGTTTTTGGGTGATCTTGCACCTAGAGTGAGTTTTTGCATGATCTCACACCAAGAGTAGGTTTTTTGGGTGATCTCACGTCAAGAGTGAGTTTTTTGGGAAATCTCGGGCTAAGAGAATATTTTTGGGAGAGAGATCTAGTTTTCTCTCGCATTCAATGACGCTTCCCGATAAGCACCATTGTAGATGGTACATCTTGATTTGTTCTAATTAGTCCCAATTATAACTAAAATGTACTAATAAACTAAAATTTGTAATTGGAGGCAAGTTCTGTTATTGTAGAATTGTTTTGAAAAGCTGTTGGAGATCATGTTTGAACTATGAAACTAATTGTGTTTTCCCCAGAAACAAGCACATAGGGGGACACAAGTGCGTATTATTAATGTCGATATTGAGTGCTAGTGTCTGCTCTATTTGTGAGGTCCAAGTCTGATTCTTGACCATTATGTGACTGGATTTCTTTCTTGTTTATCTTATAGCTTTAAGATGTTATAGGGTAATTTTTTCACCCAATAGATGCCCCCTCATTTGGGGTGCATGTGACAACTGTAGATGAATGCGACCCAAAAGAGAGGACCCTGATCTGATATGCATATCTCAGTGGAGATACCTACATGGGGTAGGGGATGTGCATGGTAGAAACCAAGGCACATGAAAACAAGTAAGGATAGTAACATGTGTTAATAGTAAAAATAGCTAACATGAAATAATGTAACAAGCAACTAGGAATATAAGATGGACCATGAAAAATGGGTTTCATACATGGGACATCACTCATAATGTCTCAAGACAATCAGGGCCGAAGTGTCCAAAAGCATACAATGAACAAGTAATAGATAGGGCATAGCTTTGTAAACAATAAGAAACAATAATAAACAAGTAGCAATAAAAGCGAGAGATAGCCATGGTTGTATAGAGTCCTACAAGGAAAATGCTACACATGAAGCACCCATTAGCATATTAGAAAGATAAATAATATGTCAAATCATGTATATAGAATTGAAAAGTAAAGTGACAGTGATAAAAGTAGTAAAGGATGTAACAATAGAACATGTAGTATGTGAGTGTAATAAAGGTAGATTCCCCCAAGAGCCTCGATGAGACTGGAAAGGGATTCCCTATCAAGCATCATGCATCATGTAAGGAGCCGTAAGAAATTTGCATTTACTTCCAAAGACCAAGTGAACACGCATGTGTATATGATAAATATAATGAAATATTGAGTATTTTTTTAGCATTGTAAGAAAAGTGTATAATGTAAATAGTATAAGGTAACAAGAATAGATACAACCAAGCTATGCAAATGTTGTATGAGTGTGATGGTGTGATATACAAGGTGTGGAACGGGTAGGAGCAGCATTGCCCCTAGTGGATGTGTATGAGATGAGGTTCATTTATAAATGATCCCTCAACAGTCAATAAGGAACCATATAACAAAGAGCGTGTCATTAGGAAATGATTGTAGGGTAAGAGTATATGCTAGAAAGAAATATTATGAAGCACAGAGCATGAAGTGTGTAAATTCTAGGAAAGATGTAGCATGAAGTAAAAGTAATGTGAAATATGTATGGTGTGAGGTTTAAGGACGAAGTATTCCCTCAACATTCAAGTGTGAACCATAGCAGTAGAGTGTGTCCTCGGGTAATGATGGTATAATGTGTGTACCAAAGATGTAGGAGTGGTGAGAAATATTAATCATAAAGCGCAGAGCATGAAGTGTGGTAGTAGATATTAGAGACAACTTGATAGTAATGGGGGGAAAAGCAAGATTCCCCCAAGTGTGTGAGGAATAGAGATCTATGATGGAGTTTGAAATGTTTCATAAGAAAATATATGGTTTCCACAATGGTAGGTAGGAGAAAGGGTATGACTAGTATCAGATTGTGGGTCTAACGGAGAAAATGTAAGTGGGTGATTGATCATGACTTGTTTGGTGGATTGATTACTTTATTTGGATTTTGGTTGCTTATTTGGGATTGGTAACATTGTAGATGACTTGAGCGGGGAGGAGAGGGTGTAGGAATTTTTTTAAAAAGAGGTTACTTAGTTAGAATATGTAACATTGTAGAATACTTGCTAGAAGAGGGGTTGATGAAGTACAAATTTTGAGAGGTGATATGACTTTGGGTTGGATAGGCGGCTCTTGATGGCCTAAAGAAGGAATGTTAGTAATGATGGAATGATGCTCACTAGACATAAAGGGATCTAATTTGGGAGCCCAATGGGATTTAGCAATTGGAGATGTAGTAGAATGTTGTGTAGCAAATGAAATAAAACACTGATGCTCAAGGTGCTTAATTTTTTTAAAGCATAGAAATCATTGTCATGATGTCCATTAATTCTTTGATAATTCAAAATGGATTCCCATGTATTTGGAAATCCAATAAGGAGGGTAGCAATGAGTAGTTGGCAAGTTGATCAATTGGTGATTTAGGATCTCAAGAAGAATATCATGTTGCTTAGCATTTAGATCAAACTTGAGAGGTGTTGGTAGCAGTAAGACTTGGGGTTCACTTATATGAGCACATGTAGAAGACATAAGATTAGGATCAAGTCTTGAAGAATACATAACATGGGATTGATAAGTTGCCTTGAGATGTTGGATTTCAGCTGTGAGAGATGTAATCATGGTTTCCATAGCTTGAATTTTATCTTGAAATAAACAATGTAAAGTTTTAATTGACTTGAAAATGGATTGATTAGTTGTGGTATAGGACGATAGGGTCATAAGAGAGATAATCAAAAATGACACTTACTTGTGTAGGTGGCATATTGTGAGGGAGGTACATAGTGTCTAGGGATTTTTAGATAATATCTTTGCAAGGAGGTGCATTTGAAGCAATTGATGCAAGAAGACTTTAGGAGCCATGAAATAAGATCAGATAGAATAGGAAAAATAAGGATCCGAATGTTTAATCACGAGAGGGGTTCACTAAATGATTTAATATAAATGGAATTAAATCTAATGAAGAGTAAATACTATAATGAATGATGTAAAAATGCTAATATACATTGAAGACACAACTAAACACACATATAAATGTGAAACCCTAAGAAAGAGAGGGAGAGAGATTTAGATAGTTTATGAGAAATATGGAAGTGATATGTGTAAGTTAAGCGGTGGAAAATACTAAAAAAATTGTTGCAGAGGATTGGTGAGGGTTCTAGAACTACGAAGCGCACAGACATGAAACACCTAGGAGTATAACAACACATGGGTGCTAGTGTCTAGATCTAGGTCTGTTGGTGTCTAAATACATGCTTCCAATCTGGTTCTTTCGGGGGTGGATGATGTTCACTTTCCTTTCTTATCTGTTGATATGGGTTTGTTGTCGATTTGTGATTATAACTATAACTTGAAGAAATAATTTCACTGCACATACCCACAAACCACATCAAACCTAAAATGAAAATTCATAATGGGAGTCAGAGTGATCTTGATGGTCACCTGAAGAGTGAAATTATGATCGAGCTATGCACTACATCTCATAATCCATGTACTTTTGTTTGAGAGTGTGTGCAATTATGCCCCAGGATGCCCTTGTGCGAGTTGAACAAATGATAGCAAGGTAGATCTAGAATGTAGAAAATGTATAGAATATGTGGGATGGAATAGAATAGACTTCCCCTCCTATGTTTTGTATGTAGAAGAATGCAGCCCTTGTCCCTTGAGTGAGTGTGCTAGATGTATGCTTTTTATTCTCTTGTTCCTTTAGATGCAAATTTAGGTGATAGTATGTAATGCTTAGTGCTTGGTCCCTTATTTGTAAAACATGACCATATATTTATATGATTCCCTTGTTTGAATTTTGTAATTGACAATTGGAAGGCCAGCCTAAAGTAGTAAAAATTAATTAAGAAGTGAAAGGGGTCCAAGAGGATAAGAAAGAGGAAAAGAACACCTAGGAAGACAGGAGCACTTGTCGCTAGTGTCCTAACTAGGTGCTATTTTCCATAGCCATAGAAAGATAAAAAAATAAAATGTTGGCAAGATGCAAGATGTATGAAGCCAATAAAAGTGTAGAAGACAAAGAAAAATGTTAAAGGGAGTTTTCAATTATTAGGTTTCGTACATAGAAATCATGTAAATGCTAACATGATTTTAAGACCTAGAAATGTACCCAAGTGCATAGATTTCATGTCTACAGGTTTCACTATTCTCAAATTTTAATAGAAAGTGAAATGATCATATTATCTTTTAGATATTTTAGGTTATGATGATAAAGATCCAATTGTGGTATTAATAGAAACCCCCTCTTAAAGATGACCATAGTTTTAAGAAATATTTGGAAAATACAATGGTAATATTTTTCCATTTCAATGTTTATATTAGCATAGGTGTGCTACTATGTAGGTCGCTCTAAAATATGTTACTAAATGTTAGATGTTTTTACCGTTTGTGATATTTTTTTGGTTTTTGTTGTAGGTGGAGTATTGTGTGGGAGTGACGATTCGATTATGGAGGCTCGCATGGCTAATGGTGGTGGGTTTCTTTGGGATCTACCTGCAAATTATCTTCTCATGATGCATAATATTAAGCTATGTAAAATATTCTATTTTTTTAATTGTTTTGTTTAGGGAACTAAAAATAATGAGCTAATGTCATGCTAGTATACAATATCATAACTACTTCTTGATCTCTTATTGAAAGGGGTGAGATATCCCTAACCTTCTTTTAACGATAAAAACCTATGTAGAAATATTTTATCATTGTCGTAAAACCCCTTCTTTTCTAGTATTCTTAATGAACTATGGATCGTGGATCATCTTATTACATCCCATGGGAAATTATTGATAGCTCTCAAACGAGTTTACACAATAATCTTCTACAATATAATATTCTTCACACAAATATGTTCGATATATTATTTCTGTATCAATTACAATGTATGGAGTGCTATTAAATAGCCATCCAAATAGGAAAACCAACTTCCTATAAAGTAGGAAGTATAAACAATATACAACCCGTATTAATATATTGTTATACATTTGTTATAACAATATAAACATACTAACCAATTATAATAAACCATGTGAATACTAATTCCTAACAATTATAAAATGGTAGGAGTTAGATATTGTACTATTAAAAAGAATGGTTGAGTTATCTAAAATGGAGGAAGATTATTAATATTACAAATGAGAACTTAGATTTTCCATCTTATCTTTCCATGATAAAAGATATATCTTATAATGACTAAACTATTCTTCTAATATAGTTATCTAAATTATGGCAAACATACTCTCTACAACCTCAAAGGCTCAAAGCAATCAAATTCCTTTCCTTCATGGAATGAGTATACATTTATAGTCAAATTGGGTTACTATTGATAATGATAGAGTTTCGTGTTGTAATCTTAGAATATATGATTTTGATGGAGTTTTTGTAATCTAATTTATATTTGACTATGCTATTAGGGTTTTCTCGAAGAATGTGTCATATATAGGCCTCTAGTTGCTTTGAAATTTTAGTAGTGAGTTGTTACTCTCTTTGCTAATTCGAAGATAATAATAAATAAGATTTATAACACTAATCATCTTCCAAAAAAGCCTAAATCTACAATAAATAAAACCATTGAATATGTTAGGAATAAAACTTAGCTTAATTCATCATTAGTTGATATTTGAATAAATGTAATAAGTTAAAGTATTTAATTTAAATACTTTAAACTTATGTAAATAGGTATTAGTTATCCTTAGTTGTTAGTTAACTAAGTGATAGTGTTCTCATCCCAATGTTTGTGGGATCATGTTATATCTTGCATATTTTGTTTCCAGATGATTTCTATGAGGGCAATAAGGGATTAGGGCGTATGCTATTTCTACATATTTTCTCAAATTAGATTATTTGTTTCCATATATTGTGGATGAGATAGAAGTTGTCAATATCTATAAATATTATGCTCTCTCATTTGTTTGTAATGCTTGATTTTGATATTAATAAAATACACAAGAACTTTCTTGTTTATGTGTAAAGATTTTGTGTCAAATATTGTTTTCAAGTATTCATTATCAAGATTTGGTATCAGAGCAATATTCTGATCCAAAGAGGAGTGTAGGAAGTTTTAGGGAAGTTTAGGGAGATCTAGAGAAATTACAGAGCTAGGAGGAGCCATAGATGCCCCCAGCCATTTCACAACCCCTACCCCGACTCCACACCCTAAATCATGGTTGATTTACAATTGAAGAACACCTGGAGTGCAATCACAGGCCCTTGCAGACTTGGATGTAACTCTCTTGCAAAAGGTGACATTGTTTCATTCTCTATTTTTTTAAATTACCTGTATGTGCAATTGTTTAAAAAATTGGAAGCATTTAAATATATATATATATATATATATATATACAATATTTTTTATCTGTGGGGACCCAAGATTTTCAAGCTCCCCACATTACTTGTTCTTCCTCTTCTTTGTACTTTGTATTCTTCTTCCTCTTCTCTGTATTTCAGCTTTTAAAAAAGGAGATCCAATCAAATGTGGAAGTTTCTCTATGAACTTGCATCTGCCAGAGGAGTAGAAGAAAGGATATTTCAATGAACTCCAACGTTCCTACATCTCGAAACGAAGACTAAAAATTGAACGTGGAGAATATTTGCAACCTACAACAAAAAAATTTACATTGGAAGAAGGAAGAACAAGCTACCTCCAAGCAAAAAATACTTGCATACAAAGAGAAACAATAAAAGAAAACTACAGACAAGGGTTATTATAACACACATACAAAGTGGATGAACTTAAAAGAGCCATAACTTTCCATTTTTGGAAAGGGGCCCAGAAAAATATTGATTTCGTAACTTAAAAGAGCCATAACTTTCAATTGGTACCTCAAATTGAGGTGTCATTTTTTAAAGTGTGTGTTTTTGCGAGCTCTACGTCTTGGTCTAGCTTTTAATAAGATTTGTTTTGTAAAAATTCAACAAATTAGAGATTGTTTATATTTCAAAAGAGACCAAAGAGTCCAAAAATTTATTTTTTTCAAATCGGCCAAGAGAACCATTTTTTTTGCAAATCAGCCACAGAGCCAAAATTGTAACAAGGCCAATAGTGCCAAAAATTCATTGTACACGGTGAAAAGGAGCCCAAAATAAATCAAATAATATTTTTGGGGGTGTGAATGCTTTAAGGGGAAAGTCTTCAATTTTTTCTTCTATTGTTTATCACTTTTCACAATGGCCGCAATTACAAACACCACAATTCTTTTTACCAAATTCTCAACTTTACGTTCGATAATTATCCAACATGGAAAACAAAATTTTTGCATAACTTAATTTTGAAAATCTATGGTCCATTCTTTCTGGTACATTAACAAGATCTGCAACAAATGTTACACAACAAGCTACATTTGATTGCATAAATCAAAAAAAGCACGATTAATAATCTTGTTTAGTGTTTCGGATGAGGTACAACCTCATATTCATGAGACCACAACAACAAAAGAATCTTGGGATAAGTTGAAAACAATATATAAGTCAAAAAAATAAGAACACAATAATTCATCTCCAAAGTCAACTATTGAACTTGAAAATGCAACAGACTGAGAAAGTTGAAATGTTTTTTAGAAGAGTGGAAATTTTATGTGCATCACTTCAAGTTTTGGAAGAAGAAGTAACTGACACATCACTTTTGCCTATAGTATTGAGAGCTCTTCCTCCTTCATATAGGATTTTTGTGACCACGCTAAACATAACTACTTAAACAAAAACTTTTGAAGAGTTAGTGAACATGCTACAACAAGAGGAATCTATTCACTCAACTACTGAAATTGAAGAGCATGTACTTGCTTCTAATCAAAAAGGAAAAAATAGGATAAGTCTAATAAACAACCTCAGAAGCAAGGTAATACTCAACAAGGCCAAAAGGACCAACAAAAATGTCTTATTTGTGGTTGAAAAGGACATGAGTTAAAAAATTGTTGGTACAACACATTCCAACAAGGATCATCAAGTGGTAAAAATATTAATTACCAACAAACAAAATTTGGTCAACAATAGAGTAAACAGGGACAAAATAATAACAAGTGGAAGAAGAAACCAACTCAACAAGGAAATGTAGCTGAACATGAAGATCAATTTGATGATGATGACTTCCTATATTCTGCACAATCAAATGAAGTATCCAATTCTACAAATCAAATTTGGTATGTCGACTGGGTGCAACTCGACACATGATAGGAAAGAAATATTGGTTCTTCACAATGAGTAAAACACCCACCAAAAATCATGTCTCTTTGGGTGATGATACATCATACAGTGTTGAAGGCATTGGTTCCATTTCACTACCACTTGGGCAACATAATTGTAAAATTACATATGTTCTTTATGTCCCTGGTTTAACAAAAAAATTGTTATCCGTGAGTCAATTATTAGATCACAATCTCAAAATTGACTTTGATTATAAAGGCGGTAAAAATATGTGCCTAATTCGAGATAATTCAAGAAGCTCAAAATTGTTGCAAAAGCTTCGAATGTGGGAAGAATGTTTCAGTTGGATTTTTTCAACGAAATGATCAAGCACTTATAGCCAAGGATACATCATCAACTCAACTATGGCATCGAAGACTTGGACATGTGAGTTTTGGCTATCTTGACACACTTCGTCGATACGACATGGTTAGGGGTTTACCACTTCTAAAAAAGGGTACAAATAAATGTCAGCATTGTTTGGCAAGAAAACAAAATAGAGCACCATTCAAACATAGTACATTTTGGGCTAAGGAAAAACTTGACATTTGCATACCAATTTGTGCGGACAATGAGACCTAGCCACTCTGGGTTTCAATATTTCATGCTCTTTGTTGATGATTTTTCAAGAAAAATGTGGATATACTGTATTTCTACAAAAGACCAAGCTTTTGAAACTTTCAAGAAGTTCAAATCCCTTGTTGAAACAGAGTCTGGTAGGAAAATAAAAACACTCCGCTCATATCAAGGGGGAGAATACACCAACAATGAGTTTAATGATTTTTTGAAAACACATGGCATTCGTTGTCAAATGGATCCTCCTCACATACCGCAACAAATGGTGTTGTTGAAAGGAAAAATCATACTATCATGGATATGGTGCGATGTATGATTGATGATGCAGAGTTTATCAAAAATATTTTGGGCCGAAGCAGCTAAAACGATCTATTTACTAAACAGAGTTCCCACTACAACTCTTGATGGAGTAATACCACAGGGGAGCATGTTGGGGAATAAACCATCTATTTCACACCTTAGAGTTTTGGATGTAAAACAAGTATGCACATTCCTAAGAAACAAAGAACTAAGCTTGATATGAATTCAAAAAAACTTATATTCTTGGGATCTGATGATGAAGCACTTTCTTTATTGAGTTATGAATCCAATAACAAGGAGGGTATATACTAGTCGGGATGTTGAGTTCTTTGATAAGAAAGAAGCAGATGTTCCTTCCATATACTCACATGATGAAAAAATCATCCCTAAAGTGAAAATAGAGGATGGTAATCACTTTGATGACAACAGTGATGATGGGGAAGATAATGAAATTCAACCTCCCACATGAACCACAAAAAGTATGCCTAAATGGTATACAAGTATGATTAGAGATGCAAAATTGGATAGTGTCCCGACACATCTACCACTAGAATGAGGACTGCAGTATGGCTCAAAATGAGGTCAATTTGGCCTTAATGAGTAAAGTTGTTGAAACTATTGAGCCATCCTCAGTTTTAGAAGCCCTACAGTCTAAACCTTGGAAAGATGTTATGGATGCAGAATATAAGTCACTTATGAAAAATAATACATGGCAACTTACAGATCTTCCACCAAGGAAAAATCCAATTAGATGTAGATGGATCTTCAAAATGAAGTACAAAGCAGATGGAAAAATTGATAAACATAAGGCTAGACTAGTTGTTAAGGGATATGCTCAAAAAGAAGGCATTGATTATGAGGAGACTTTTGCTCCCATAGCTAAGATAAAAAATTTCAGGTTACTATTTTCTCTAGTTGCATAATTTGGTTGGAAAAGACACCAAATGGATGTGAAAAGTGTCTTTCTTAATGGTGATTTACAGGAAGAATTTTACATGACTCAACTAGAAGGTTTTGTCATACCTGTAAAGAGGAAAAGGTATGTAAACTCATAAAATCACTATATGGTCTAAAGCAATCTCCTAGGGCATGGTACATAAAAATTGATGAGCATCTCATTCAACATGGATTCAATAGGAGTCCATATGATCCTAATATATATCTCAAAAAGAAAGGGGGGGAGATAGTGATCGTTGTAGTATATGTCGATGATCTAGTCATCACTGGAGGATCAGTGAGGATGATTGAGTCAACAAAGAAAGATCTAACATGATCATTCGACATGACTGATCTTGGGCTTCTGCATTATTGTCTTAGACTTGAAGTTTGGAAAAGATAAAATCATATCTTTGTGTCACAATTGAAATACGCCAAGACAATGCTCGAGAAGTTCAATATGATGGATTGTAAGCCATTTTCCACACCTATGGAGACAATACTTCAACTGTCTCGAACAGATCCATCACCACAAGTAAATGCAACTCTCTATCGGTAGTTGATCGGGAGTCTCATCTACTTGACTTACACTAGGCCGGATATCAACTATGCAGTCAGCTATCTTTCATGGTTCATGCAAGAACCAAGGGTTTCTCACTGGAAAGCAGCAAAGTGGATACTAAGGTACATCAGAGGAACTATGGACTATGGCCTAGAATACAAGAAGAATAATAACTTCTTCTTGACATGATATTCATATTCAAATCATGCAGGAAACATAGATGATAGGAAATCCACTTGATTTGTATTCTTTTTGGGATATGGACCGATATCATGGGGAGTAAGAAGCATACTTGTGTTTCAAGGTCCTCCACAGAATCATAATATCATGTAGCAGGTGGAGTTTTCTGTGAAGCGATATGGCTCTAACGTATACTTGAAGGATTGGGAATACCACTGAAAGATCCAACTATCCTACATGTTAATAACAAAGGAGTAGTAAAACTTGTTCGTAATCCGGTTTTCATGAGCATACCCAACACATTGAGGTGCAGGTACATTTCATTCGCGAACATGTTCGTAATAACAGACAACATTCGGCTCAATATTACCCAACAGATATGCAACGTGCAGATGTCTTCACAAAGTCACTTACTCGAGGTAAATTTGAGGGTTTTAGAGAATTTCTCTCATGTTCACTTGAGACCATGTTGAATTAGGGGGGGAATATTAGGAATAAAACTTAGCTTAATTCATCATTAGTTGATATTTGAATAAATGTAATAAGTTAAAGTATTTAATTTAAATATTTTAAACTTATGTAAATAGGTATGAGTTATCCTTAGTTGTTAGTTAACTAAGTGATAGCGTTCTCATCCCAATGTTTGTGGGATCATGTTCTATCTTGCATATTTTGTTCCCGGATGATTTCTATGAGGGGCAATAGGGGCGATTAGGGGCAACATGCTATTTTTGCTTATTTGCTCAATTTAGATGATTTGTTTCCATATATTGTGGATGAGATAGAAGTTGTCCAATATCTATAAAATATGCTTGATTTTGATATTAATAAAATACACAAGCACCGTCTTGTTTCTGTGTAAAGCTTAGGTGTCAAATATTGTTTTCAAGTATTCATTGTCAAGAGAATATTTCTAAGATTTAAAATAAAAATTCATCTATAATCAATTTATTCTTAATATATCCCAAATTAATATTCTTGTGAAGTTTAATTAATCGATTGTGAACTTTATTCATATAATCTTTTTAAATAATGATATAATGAATCTTCTTATCCTATCCAATAACACGGGAATCAATTAAAATCTATCCAATAACACATGAATCAATTAAAATCTAAATTTTGAATTTTTAAGATAGATCTTTATTCTACCTAATAATTTAATGAGTTATGTCCAATTCATCCCCCTATGTTGATTTAAGGATGGGTCCAATGTATTTTCTATAAGACTATTTTGTGATATATTTTTAAGAAACCGAATATTATAAGCCTTTCAATGAATAATTGTGTCCCTTTTAAGTTGTTTTAAGGATGGGTCCATCTATTTTATAAAGGAGATTTGCCACATTTCATATGTAGTCTCCAAAAGTTAAGATAAAGTCACTAGGACATGATTATATATGCAGGCTTTTTAGGCAACAAATTTCTATTTACCAAAAGGTGAGGAATCTAAGTTACATGGTCTCTATGGATATAGGACGGTCCCCTGCCATTCACCTAACTTTAGACTCGAATGAATTATTTCCTAAGTCGAATGTGTAGTTTGTAGTATTCAATAATGGATGAAGGTCCTTTTATTATGATATGGACATTTTATTATGAAATAAGGATACTTAACCGTATTTATTTAATATGTTTTTGATAAAATTATTATATATGTTTTGAATATATTTATTTTAAAAATGTTAAGATATCAATATTTATTATAGATTATAATGATTAACAATTTTTAAATTTTTAATTTATATTAAATAGTTGATTTTAATTATATTAAAATAATTTTTAAAAAATAAGAAAAAGAGTTATAAAATTATGTATAGGGTTAAGATATTATTATTTTTGGTTGTTTTTTTGACTTAAAAAGAGACAATCAAATAAATATTACATTTAAAATTTGATAATAAATATTAAGAATTCATAGATATTGTAGTCCACATTATCATTATGAAACACTTCTCGATATATAATTTAATAACATGTTTAAGAGAATAGAAATATTATTTTTTAAACATTTTTATGAAACTAACTCTTCATAAAATTTGTAGATCTAACATATAATTAATTTTTAAAAACTTAATAATTGATAATACAAATAAAACTCTTAATCCAAAATAATAAATTATTCCTCAATATAAGGAGTACATGAATAATAATGTCACTTTTGCAATTATTACTTGAATATTAACATGAATGTCAATGTTTTGATTAATTTGAAATGGAACAATCAAAATATTGGATTGATTACTTGAATATCATTGTGAATTGAATATCATTGTGAATGTCAATATACAAATAAGTCTCAATCATGTTTCAATTAATTTGAAATAAAATAATTGAAATATAGGATTGAGTTCCAATTTCATTAAATGGGTTGTCTAACCAAGAAAACACTCACACTTACTCTTTGAAAGATGAAGGCTAAAAAGTGCATAAGCAAAGAAGATTGTTAACATCTTGAAATATCTAGGTAAGGAAGTTAATGGAAACACCTCTTATGTATTTTATAGAAGCTCGAAAATATCACAACCCTAGAAAATGGAATTTTAGACTTTGGAAATTAGTAATATGAGATAGATTTATCATTCATCAAATTTATAAAATAGATTTGAGGCATCATATTTGTCAAAAGATTTCTAAGATGTTGTAAAGCTGTATTCAACGGCTTGAGTTTTTAGGTAGATATGATGCTTTGATGTGAAAAATATGAAGACCAACTATCTCAAATGGATCAACGATTATCATGTATGGCGGTTAATAATCCATTATATGAATAATTATACACATTAGAGTTGTTGGCGGTTTTTATCCCTAGTGAATTTTTCTAAGATATACTTAATCATTCATTTTTATGTGTTGTTATTTTTCCATCTTATTACTATGTAATTATATATCTCTTTCATCTTATTTAAATATTTTTCCTACTCAAACAAGCACTCCAATTCTATGTTAAATGCATAATTCTCGGTTAACATCAACAAATAAAATTAAAATTGGTCATATACATGTCGAACATCAACATTATATATATAGATATTTAAACACTTTTTTACAGGAGCTTAGAACCTGGGGATTGGAGGGATCCCACCCGAGTTTAACGGCCATACAAGAGCAATACATACTAAAACAAAAATGAAACACCTGCCAGCATGCAAGGAGCGAAGGAACTAAAAACAACATATACCAAAAACTCAAAATACTAAAACCCTAGCTAGCTGAACCAGATTACTCCATTGATGCCGAGCTTGAGGGACCGAGCACCTTCTTGCCTCCCAACGTCAGGCCAACATGAGAAATGTGAAGCACAAGGTTGTAAGAGAATCCTAGCTTGCATCAAAGACCTGCAATTCCAACAAAAGCAATGAAGACCAGAGCTAAGAGACCTGGGAGATCCATCTTATCCAAGTGTTTTTCTTCGTATTCCCTTCCTCACATGCCACATGAACAGCTTCAACAAATTTCAACAGGACCAATTTGCGCGTTGACAGTTCTGCAATGACTTGCCACGCCTCCTCTAAAGGATGACATTCCCGAATAGATTCTGGAAGGGGATGGGTCCAACTAAATTCCTCTAGATCCTTCACCAGATTAACCCTATGCATGGGTTTTATAAAATGCATGGCAATACACCAGGATGTGGGAAATAGCTTCCCTTAACAAGTCAGACTCAGCTCAAAAAATATCTTCAAATGGGACTGCATGACCTCTCCACAAAACGCCATCTCCCTCTTTTCACTTTCCAGAAAAAGAAACAGAAGTGGCATGGCCACCATGACAGATACCAGAATCCTCCACCGAATGAACACAAATTCCACTGCCGACACAAACTTCAAATGAAAACAAAGGAACAAATGCCAAAGTAATTGCGATTAATGAGCCTCGGGGCTACCTTCCTTTATAATTATTGCTTCAATTCACCCAATCTCCCACACGAGTGGAAACGATCGGGCCATCACGATTAAGAATGCCATGGTTGGCGAGAAAATTGGTTGTGCCATTCTCCTCCCTAAACATGTGCCTTATATTCCAAGTAGGAATTTTGTTAAGCCAAAACAATATATTACCTAAGAAATAATCCAAATTCCATGATAAAGCCTTCCCTTTTCTAACGAAATTTATCACAACTTGAGATTCCTCCTCGATTTCAAGAGCTTCACAACCAGAAGAGACCACCAACTTCAAGCCCTCTAGAAGGGATTGAGCTTCCATAACATTACACAAGCCATCCTCAAGGGGGAAGGACCCTATAATAACTAAATTACCCATAGTATCTCTAATCAAGCACCCCACTCCCGATAAGTCGGGATTTCCTTTCGACACACCATCAAAATTTAATTTACGAAATTCAAGAGGGGGTGGGGACCACCTTGCACTTTTCCTTTGAAGAGATTTTTCCATTTTAGAAATACCTTTCCTGATAATTGAACCTGGAGGAGGTAATTTGATCAAAGGCCAAGCTAGCCTGATTCTTGCATCTAATGAAGAGAAGTTAGCAACATCCTTACACTTCACTGACACATTCTCTGAAATGGATATTTCCACCTTATTCAAGACAACTGAAATTTCAGAGAAGGAATCTCAAAACATTATGAGATTTCGCTCCCACTAGATATGATGGATTAGTAAAATAGGTGCACAGAGCCAAATAGAATGAAGAGAAACCCCTCACCCAATCCTCGACCAAGAGAGCAACATTTCCTATATGGTTTTTCTCTGCACCCAAGTAATACCCAAACGATTACAGAGCCAATCCCAGGACTATTTGGAAAAAGGGAAAAAAAGAAGCAAATGATCAATGTCTTCTTCCGCTTCGTGGCATAGAATGCATTGTGATAGGCCAATGTAACGCCATTTCTTTCTACGTTTGTGTGTAACAATATTTCTTTTGAAGACTAACTAGTTGAACACACTTGTTTTTGGAAGGACATTGATTCCCAAAAACTAAGACAACAAGGAGAAGAAATCCCTTCCTTTGTGGCCCACCATCTGTAACCATCCTTAACCTTATAAGAACATGTTTTTGAACCAAGCCAGAGAAGGGAATTGTTAGCTAGAAGAGCTAAAGCCTTCCTACTACTGACATTTCCTTCAGGAAAAAACCCTTCACAAAAACAAAAATCTCCAAATCACCAGGGTCTTTCCAAATACGGGAAGGTGAGTTATCTGAAGCAGGAAGGCTATAATTTTCCACTTTCTCTCCCCATCAATTTTTCACCTCAACTATAAATTCTTACAGGTCTTAATTCAAGGAGAGGGTTGGGTGACCGTTCCATGAATCATCCCAAAAATTCTCCATCTGGCCATTACCAATTTTCCATGAAGAAAGGTGAGAGAAAACTTCCCTACATGAAACAAAAAATTCCACATATGAGATCCCTAGGGATGACCTAGTTCGAGATAACCATCTCATGATTTCCATCTTCTAGATATTTATCTCTGAGAATAGAGCCAACGCCTCGGTAACCTAGGGCACGTTTACATCACCAACTATCCCCTTGGGATAGTTTTCCAATTTGTGATTTAATCACCTACTCTAAATTTAATTCATCCCATCACATCTTACCCATGAGTAATTAAGTATTAAATATTTAATTACGCTTCTTCCCATGCATCTTAATCACTTATCCACCCCAAATTTATTCTACCCATGTATCACATCTATTTTTAATCTTCCCTAAGCGGGATATTTTCCCGTAGTCGGGATGAGTCTTATTTTTCTCGAATCGATCATTTTTAGCCATCTCGGGAGTCTTCTCCGCGATCGGCGCCGACCCATATGGTCGGCGCCGATTTTCTAGGAGCGGCGCCGATTATAAAAGCAAGTCCAGAACTCAGTTCTAAGCGCGGAAAAATCGAACCGAAAAGAGCGAAGAGACCGAAAAAGAGACGAACGAGTGAAAGGAAGCACTTACGCACGAACAGAGAGTGAGAAAGAGAGATCTTCTTAGCATCAATTGTCTCAGTTAGGGCAGATCCTGTCCTAATCAATCCCTGAGAGGAGCACCGTTACTCTGCCCGTATCATATCAACACCATACACCATTATCTATCATCTGGTGACTCTGTTCCAGCGTCTCTCCATCTTCGGCACATCCTACAGACAACATTCACCTTAGCTCCCGAATCTCATACGGTCCACGATTGGTCGATGCGCCTTGATTGACACGATCTTATCGATCGGCGTCGATCGGTCCCGATCGATCGCCGCCCGATCGGTCGATCGCCGCCCGATCAAATCAGTCGCCGCCGATTCTACACAGTCGACGCCGATTTCCCTGCAGACAGGTAAAAGATCACAGGTAACACAAATTTAGCATTATTTCTCAGTTCCTTGTTTTCTGTACTTCCTGTCTGCTGTTCAGGTTCTGTTTTATTACTGCAATCAGAGAATCTAGTCTTTATTTACATCTTTTATCATGTATGCTGCTTTTCTTTATTGAAACGTGGTGACATCCATGAGGAAGCTTATCGCTTCTCGGACCCGCTTCTCGGGCAGTCCACCCATATATCTTCTAACGCCATCTTTTTCTGTCAAGCACCGGTGTTTTGCAGGTTACTCGGATCTATTGTGCGAATTGCTCGTGTGCGCCCGTCTTATCTACATCGACTTCCTCATCCGTCTACATCTTCATCAGGTATCTATTTCATTGAGGTTTTTCAGGGTTTTTGTGTTTAGTTTGGTGCATTAACTTGGACAGGTAACAAGCACGAAATTCTTGATCTACATTACAGCACGCCGGTGGGACATGAACAAAGTCCCTTATGGTAAGTTCATCTCTTTTCTAGTTTTGAACTTTGTTCCTTTTCTTCACTGATTTCTATCAGTCCTATTTGAACATTTCTGTTCATCATTTCAATCTTGCTTTTAGGCGAAGTCATTATCTTGAAATTTTTCTATTTTCTTAAAATAGAAATTTTTCGTTTCGCCATTATCTGGATGTATCTTTCCGGATCTTGTTTGTTGTTTGCTTGATCCTTTCTTGCGGAGCACTTTGCTTGTTCGTGGGATTGTTCGAGGGGAAGAGCTCAACAACGCGCTTTTTGAAGTCCACACACCTTGGAGAGCTAAAACTACAGGTATTCCTCTTTTTCGGTGTTTTCTCCTTTTTAGGTTTTCTTTGTTGGTTGTTTATCACATCCAAACACTTCAGTTTTTGGTGCTTAAAAAGAACCTAATCGCATTTGGGAAAGAACTTGTTTGAATTGTCTTCATCGAAATCAAACATTTCGTTTTAAGTGCTTAAAAAGAACCCTTTCTTTTTCATTGCTGCATGCTTTGTCATCTAGTGTTAATTAGGTTGGAAAATTGATCAAAATCGGTAGTGACACTATTTGATTTTTATTTTCACCCTTGCACACAAAGCCAAAATCACTAGGTATAAAGCATCTAAACAAAACTCCTTCCTGGCCTCGCCTACTTGGAAGTGATATCGAGAGGAAGAGCCTACGCGGTACTCGGGCCGCATGCTATAAATTCACGAAAGATTTTGGTATATATTGGCAAAGCACCCGACTCCCTTATCGCAGCGGTGTGTGAAGTGCGGGGGTAGGCCCCTATATCAAGCCACGTACCGGTCTTTTACTGAAGTGCCTTCGGGACTCCTCACCAAACATTACCCAAACCATCCCTAGTTTGGCTATCTGAGTAGTTCCTGTTCTAAAAAGCCTTCCCTAACATTTTCATTTCTTAAAAGCATCAAAATTTAAAGGAGATAATCACTTGCGCTGCTTGAACTATTTGTGCATTAGTTAAGACAATCTTCTTTCTTGCTTGTTTATGACGGCTATCACCCGTTCACAATCTAGGAAAATGGCCCAACAGGTTCCTTCTTCCTCCGAAATCACCACCAGCGTGGATGTTTCGGCACCCCTCCAATCTTCCTCGGGACCACTGTTAGTGGGTTCCCCCTCATGGTCGTATAATCCTTTCCATCAAGCCAAAACAATCCCATCACGTCCGGCTTCTCCTAGTCCATCAGAAATATCTTCTGACTCAGAGTCTATTCCTCGCGGGGATCCTGAATTTCAGGCTCTCCTTGATCGCAATCCGGTAGCCCTCATGGACTATCTAGTACACAAGTCGATCCAAATATCTGACCAAGACCCACCAATCCGACAAGTGTACAATTATCCTCGCGGATCATCCCAGGCCTCTTTAGAGCAGTTTGCACCATCTCTCTTGCCTCGAGCCACGGAGAAGGGTGAGGCCCCTATGCCTCCCTTTTCTCTTCCACCTACCATGTCGACTAATTCTCAATTAGTCTTACCTATCCCTAACACTGCAGCTACCTCGACTATTCCTGACCCATTTAAGAGAGGTCTTACGCCCTTGCTTATATAGTAAATTAAATGCGCACATCCGCACATTGCCGTCAATTCGTCTATGCCCTCTATCGTTTCTCAAGGTCAATACCTCTTCATGAGCCAACCCCCTCCGAATAGGCAGTTGGCTCCTACTTCTCGTCCTCTAGGGGGTCTTTCTTCCAATATTCCAGCTACTGTGACATTCGCCCATCCTCTAGTATCGGCACCCTTGATACCTAATTCAGCAATAGAAGGCCCCTTTCAGGTCTTGTTCCCCAACATGACCAATCCAACCAACACTCATATTCCTCGATCTATCCCGATCGATCAACCAACATAGGAGTCCACCGATCACGGGCTCCATCAAGTCACCTGACCTTTATTTGCTCAACCACTTATTATCTCGTGCCTGCTATCGCGAAATTTGCCTCACGTGACAAATACCCCACCCGGTGTCACCCAGAACACCTGGTTATTCCTCTTATCATCCTATCCAACAACAGATGAATCCCCCATCGACACCTCAACAACACCCACTACTTGCTTCTCATATAGGACAAACCAATGTACCTCCTCCCCAATCGGATGTGGTTCAATTTCTCTTCAAGAAAATTGCAGACTTGGAAGCCTCCACAAAAGGAGCCCGCCCTTCATACTCCTTTGAAGAAGTATGCAATGAACCCATTCATCCTTCGGTGGCTTTTAAGCCTTATCCTCCCCAATGGGAACTTCCCAAATTCTCAAAATTTCATAGTCGGGAAGACCCCCAACAACATCTGCGAGCATTCAAACATGCTTGCTACCTCATTGTCCAAGATCAGGAGCTCATGCTCCGTGTACCTTTCCTATGTCTCTAGCGGGTCCGCTTTGGGTAGTCTGATAATATTCCTCAACATTCATTATTTTCTTTCTCTCAATTGGCCCAAATGTTTGTTGAGAACTTCTCAATAAATATTGCCCATAAGATCTCAATCACAGATCTTTACTGACATTCGTGATTTGTGATGAGTCTATTGCTGAGACTTTGTCGCTCGTTGGAGAGGGATAATCGACCAATTGTCCTTCTCTCTTCCTCAATCACAACAGATCGAGCTGTTCACCCGATCTTGCGCTAGTCACATTTCTTCCACGTTAAGAATCAAACTTTCCACACCTTGAAGAAGCCTTCATGATACGCATGAACTCGAATCTCGTGCCATTGAACAAGGAAAACTAAAACTTCGCTCCAAATCTAAACCCGATTTCTCTCGGTTCACCAAACCAAATTCTTTTCCTCCTAAAGATAAGAATCAAGGGTCCACCAATGCTATCGTATTAAAAACATCGAGAACCGATAGTACTCTAATCAACCACCACGAAGAGACCCTTCATCTGCTCGAAAAGGGGCTTCATCATCTCGATCCTTCGCTCCATTGGGGGAATCATATGCCTCCATCTTAGGAAAAATGTTGGAAGTTCGCATGATCGAACTTCCACCCATTAGAGATATTGATGAAAGTCGAGAACGTCCTTTGTGAGTACGAGAAAGCGATTTTTGCCACTATCATAGAACCGAGGGTCATGACATCGAGCGATGTCGGACTTTCAAAAATCTTGTCCAAAAATTCATTGATAAAGCGAGCTTATTCTGGATAACCCAAATGCTCCCCCAAATCAAGCAGTTGGACGTTTTCAAACAACCCTTCCCCAATCATGCCCCAAATCATAATTCTTCAGAATCTCAAAAACCAAACACCCACACTATTATCGACTTCATTTCTCTTTGAAGAATCCAAGCACGAAACCACATCATCTAAGCGCTTGCAATCGAATCAGAACCCTCTTCCACTTCACCAATCACTGGAATTCCTCCATCCTCAGATAACCCATCTTTGGATATTCCTACATTGCTAAACACGGAGTCATCTCTCTCCGCTCCTTTGTCCGATCTCCCATCCATACCCGAGACAGTGTCTTCCTCATCTGTCTCATCATCAGACATCCTTTCAATGCTCGAGGCAATTACATCCCTTCGAGTTTCCACTTCAGACACATCTACTTCTGTTGCTCCCATTCCGGCTACAACTATGCCCTTGATAAACATCCCTATAATCGTGCCGACTTCGGCGAAGTGTCCTCAACTTTGACTCTTCCTATCTCTTTTCCTATAGTAGTTCCACCCATGATCACTACACCAAAAGTGGTCCCTTCGCAAGGAACTTCTTCATCACTTACTTCTTCCATCACTAATACTACTTCACCTATTCAGGAAAAATCAAAAGAAGTAACACCAACACTGCACACTCGATTCCTCAACCTAAACCGCGACAACCAAAATCTAACATTATACCATCAATATCTCCCCATTTGCTTCCTCCAAAAAGGTTCTGATCACCTTATAGCGTTGAAGTTGTCACCATCCACGAAAAGGGAAGCCCATATTTCGGACCATCAAAACTCTCGGTGTTCTTCCACAAAAATCTCTCTCACGCCTCATAAGCGATTAGATTTGCCCATTTGAGAAGGCATCTTCTTCTACACACCTATCAAAGTCATCATCTTCTTCTTCATCAACATCCCTAAAAGTAGACTTACCTACCGAAAAGATGCCACTTCTTCTATCAAAATCCTCATCTTTGTTACCAAAAATCAAGACACCCTATCTTCCTCCAAATTCACCTATTTTGGGAGCTTCTTCCTCTTCAAACCGACATTATCTAAATCATCAAGTAAATCGACTAAGCATGACCCCCTTTGTCTCCAAAAAACCGCAAAAAATTATCGCATCTCCATCCTCCTCAAAATCTATCTTAGGGACTCCTCCTCCACAAAGACAATCATGTCTCATTTACTCCCATCCCAAGCACCCAAATTGCTCCTCCGAATGTCCAAACAAATAAGAGGATCCCTAATAAAGCTGTTAAACCTAACATGCAAGTTCTTTTACCCGTGATCGGTTAAGGTAAAAGAACCATCTCATTATCTCTATCCTCATCTTCTTCGTCTGCGGATTCTACACGAAATCCTTCATCAACTTATCAATCTTGAGCCATAACCCTTCCTCGATTAAGCCTTATAACCCCGAAGGAGTGAAACCTACGGTTTAACTCGATCGATTTGTGCTTACCACCGTACTCCGAGGTCATGACCTTTGAAGGATGTAAAGCTCTTGAGCCGTTGTCGAGAACCTTCTGGAAGAAAGTGACCTCTTGTTGGAGGAGGAACAAGTACCTCCTGTTACCCTAGCCTCATCCGAACCTCAACCATCCATTCAGACCTCTAGTGGTTCCACTCCACTTGATCTCCCTCCTTCCCAAATTGACACAATCCATATCGCCACTAGAACCCAACATTATCATAACCCATCTTCATCTCCAACATCTAGACCACGGGTTGTCATTTCTGCAGCCCCTGAAGGCGTGTCTCCTTCCTCATCAGCCCCACGACCCAAGGTCTCCATTCGTGCTGCACCTCGGACTCAAGTTCCCGTATCCGTTGAGGAGAGTGTCATGAAGCAACTCACCCAAGCTCCGGTCAAAATGTCTCTTTTTGACCTCATCCAATCCTCTCCACAACATCGCCAGGCTCTAATCGATAATCTGCGTCGCATCGCAGTAAATTCCGATGAGCCCCAGCCCTTCGAGTGGGTTGTTGGATTGAATGGTCCATCGACCGCCATTTCTTTTGAGGATTCAGAAATTCCTCATCTTTCTTCAGAGGATTTGGAGGCTCCTCTCTTCATCACAGTCCAAGTCAATAACACTGCCTTAAAACGTGTTATGATCGATAGTGGAGCTGCTCTCAACGTCATCTCTTCCCACACATTCGAACAACTTAAGTTACCTAAGAATGTGGTGTCACCTCCGCCTTTCGCCCTTCGATCATTTAACGATCAGCTAGCAGTCACTCTAGGAACTGTGGTCTTACCCATCCGAGTAGGTAAAAAGCTGCTCCATGAACTCTTCTATATTGTCGAAGGAAAATTCCACTATAACATGATCCTTGGACGCTCCTGGGTTCGCGCAATGCATTGTGTCCCATCCACCCTCCATCGATGCCTAAAATATCAATATGAGGGCAAAATCTACACCCATCCAGGAGATCCTTTTCCTTCTGCGCAATGCGACATGACCACAAGGTCTGCCCCTTTAAAAGAAAATGCATCTTCTCGGATGGGGCTTCATCTTCTTCCATACCTGCTGACCAAACTGCAGTTGCGAAATCTGGAAGAGACATTGCAGCGTTTCTCACTAGGAGAGCTTCCTCTCTTTTCTTTCGATGCCCATCTCAAACCTAATGAGTATGGTAGACCCGACAAGCAACCTGAATATCAATCAGGTCTCGGTCGCATCGTTACCATTGGTTTGCCCAATCAACAGACCAATTTCATCTACGGTGGTCTTGATACACCTCATTATTGTCCGGATTCTCCTCCTAGAGCCAAACCTTACCTAACAGGGTTTGATTATCTAGAGAATCCCACGTTTGCAAAAACTTATCTATATCGATGCGCGTGGAAAGGTTTTGGCCTTGGAAAATATGAACAAGGTATACATGACCTCAAATCCATTCCTACTCTCATGCCACACCAAAAGTTTGGTTTGGGATTTAAACCCATTTCAAAAGCCACTGTCACTATTCTTGATGAGCCTCTTCCTACTGAAGAACCATCTTCCCCCACCAAATCCGAAGCATCACTTGATGTGGACGATGACATTTCCATCCCACCTAACTTTTTTTTTTGATCAATACCATTTCCTTGGGACCTTTAGTCTATGAGACTAACAATCGAGTGCTACATACCATTAATCTTCCTGAGATAGTTGGAGCGACTCTCCTACTATCGACACTATCCTTTGTGCGGATGGCGACTCTGTCCTCACCTATCTAGGGGCAGAGGATTCATATCTTCCCAAAACCATTCCTTCTGACACGTCTACCCTTCTCAACGAGGCCACTATCGACCTTAATATAGGGACTCCTGAAGACCCTCGCATCATTAAGGTCGGCCAATCCCTTGATCCACAAGAATTAGGGGACTTTACTACTTTTCTTTCCAAACATCGTCAAGCCTTTGCTTGGTCATACGAGGATATGCCAGGACTCGATCCCGATATTGTAGTCCACAATATCGTTACCCTTCCCAACATCAAACCAGTCAAGCAAAAATTACGTAAAATGCACCCTAGAGTAGCCCTTCTTGTTAAAGAAGAATTACAGCGCTTGCTCTCGGCTAACTTCATCCAACCCATCGATTATCCGCAATGGGTGTCGATGTAATACCGATAACTAAGGCTCTTTGGGAAGATTGAATTTTGTACCGACTTAGGGATCTTAATCGCTGTCGAAGGATGATTTTCCTCTTCCTAATATCGACCAACTCGTAGATTTAACTGCGGGTCATGAAATGCTTTCTCTTATGGATGGTTTCTCTGGATATAATCAAATCCTCATCGCACCAGAAGACCAGCATAAGACTTCCTTCATAACTCCTTGGGGGACCTTTTGCTATCGTGTCATGCCCTTCGGTCTTAAGAACGCCGGAGCAACTTATCAACGAGCAATGACCTACATCTTCCATGATCTTTTACACAAAACTGTAGAGGATTACGTTGACGATCTCCTCGGCAAATCCAAACGTCGTCAGGAGCATCTTTTCATCCTTGCACCTCTCTTTGAGAGGCTTATCCGCTTTTGTCTTCGTCTAAATCCATCTAAATGCGTGTTTGGCGTCCTCACTGGTAAACTTTTAGGGTTTATCATTTCCATCAGGGGTATTGAAGTGGACCCCGCAAAAATAAAAGCCATCCTTGAGATGCCTCCCCCCCGTCTAACCAGCAACTCCATGAGTCTCGAGGGCGTCTTGATCGGTGCGTCGTTTTATCTCCCAATTGTCGGACCGTTGTCGACCTTTTCACCATCTTCTCGTAAGAATGTTCATTTCAAATGGGATGAGCATTGCCGAAAAGGCCTTTGATGATCTCAAAGCTTATCTTCTTTCTCACGCCGTGCTTACACCTCCACGCGAGGGGAGCCTTTCTATCTTTATATCTCTGTGAGTGACCATGCTCTGGGAGCCATGATTTCGCATCGGGACACTTGTGGTAAAGAACAAGCTGTCTATTACATGAGTCGCACCCTCCATGAGTATGAGACACGTTACTCCGGGGCTGAAAAACTATGTTGCGCTCTCTTCTTTGCAACTTCTAAGCTTCGTCATTATCTTCTTAATCACAAAACTTACATCGTCACAAATGTCAATCCCCTCAAGACAATTCATGCAAAGCCTTATCACAATGATCGCATCACTCGTTGGCTTATGCTCATGATGCGAGAATTTGACCTCGAGTTTATCCAAAAGGCTATCAAGGGTCGGGTTATTGCAGATCAACTAGCTAGTGCTCCTCTTAGGACACTCAAGACCCCCTTGCTCGATTCCCGATGAATTTATCCAACAAATCGATTTTGGTCTATCTCCATTTAAAGTAAAGCTCTTCTTTGATGGATCGAATGCGGTGAGGGAGGTGCGGGTTTCGTGATGATTCCTCCTTGGGAGTACGCCTATCCCGATCGCACACAAATTGAACTTTGAGTGCACCAATAATATGGTGAGTCTGAAGCTCTTGTCTTAGGACTTCAAAATGCCATTAATCTCGGCGCTCGTCGTATTGACATCTTTGGTGATTAGAACTCATCGTTAATCGAGTCACGGGTGTCTATCGATGCAAGAATGATATCCTTCAAAAATATCGCGACATTGTTCTTGCCTGACTCGATCTTTCGATAAGTTCACCATCGATCCATTCCTCGTCTGCAAATCGATTCGCGGATACCATGGCCTCATTAGCATCCCTTATCCGCCTTTTTTCACTGAAGACTCGCGTCTTTATGTGGTTGTCTGGCGATTAGATCAACCATCTTATCTTGACGACTAACCCGATCAATCTTTGTCATGACCCATACTCGGGATGAGTGGTATCAGCGAGATAGTTGATTATCTATCTCATTCGGTGCTTCCTCGATCGACTTCCGATGGTAGAAGGTCTTTTGTCCAGCGCTAATCATTTATTCTATCCTAGGCGGGATTCTTTACAAACGCGGCTTTGATGGTATTTTGCTTCGATGCCTCAAAACCCATGAATCATCTAAAGCTATTCAGGAGGTCCATGACGGTATCTGTGGTGGACATTTTAGTGGTTTAGCTGTGGCTAAGCGCATCTTACGTTTGGGATATTATTGGCCTTCTCTTAATCAAGATTGTTGTGAATACACTAAGAAATGCGTCAAGTGTCAGCAACATTCCAATCTCACGCACGTCCCTAGTCAGGCTTTGCAACCTGCGGCGGATTTGTGGCCTTTTTCACAATGGGGCCTTGATCTTATTGGTCTCATCAATCCCCGTTCTTCACAGCGTCATCATTCTATCATTACTGCCACTGAGTACTTTACTAAGTGGGTAGAAGCTATCCCTCTTTCTTCAACAAAGGCTAAACCCATAGTTGATTTTGTCTATCAACACATCATTTGTCGCTTTGGCGTTCCACACAAGCTCATCACAGATAATGGTAAATCCTTCAAGAACGTCGATTTGCAAAATCTCTGCAATGCTTTCAAAATCAAGCTCAAGTTTTCTTCTCCATACTATCCTCAAGCTAATGGTCAGGCCGAAGCTTCCAATAAAACTTTGCGTAATATCCTCGCAAGAGTAACTAGTCATTTGGTAGGGATTGGCATCTACATATCCCTTTCGCTCTCTGGGCTTATCGGACTAGCATTCGTACTCCTCTTTGGTGCTACTCCCTTCTCTCTCGTCTATGGAGTGCAGGCCGTCCTTCCTTTGGAGGTCCAAATCCCATCTCTCAGTGTTTCTCTCGGAGAATTTGTCTCGATGAGGATTATCGTCAAAATCGTCTAGCTCAACTTGAATTATTAGATGAGCGGCGTCTCGGCGCTCTTGAGCATCATCAAGTCTATCTCGGCGTGTCAGCGTGCTTCTGACAAGCATGTGCAACACAAGTGACTTCAAAATTGGTGACCTTGTTCTTAAGGAAAATCAAAATGTCACTACACTCGAAAGGAGTCAACGTGGTAAGTTTGCTCCCCATTTGGATGGGTCCCTACATTATCACTCATAAATATGGGTCTGGGGCTTATCGTTTGTCTTCCATGGATGGTATCCCTGAAGCAGAACCTCTTAATGCCTTGCATTTACGGCCCTTCTATTGTTAAAATCTCTCTTACACAAATCTAGTCGCAACTCAGATCTTCCATCTGTCCTAATAACCAGTCATCTACTTTCGTGGTGATTTGAAATTGTGTGGTTCTCCGCCTATTGCCTCGTTTACCTTAAATATGAGTATCGCGGCTCTACTCATTGCACGTTTCTTTTGGATATGTTCCTCCTCATGGTAGGAATACCTTAATCACCACTTCATCTGTCCCAAGTACTTATCTTAATCGGATCTGCTCGGGGCATGAGTACATGTTCTTCCATGTTCTCCTCCCCTTCATCTGATCTATCTAGGTCTAAACTCAGCTTCTTCCAAAGAGTTTCAAAAAAAAAAAAAAAAAAAAAAAAAAAAAAGATGCTATCCAAAAAGATAGACTGATCCCTCGAAGGACAGCTATCCATACATTGTCAAGTGAATCAAAAAGCAAATAGACCATACCCTCGAAGGATGGCTATCATACAAATTTCAAAATACAGACCGCTCCCTTGAAGGACGGCTGTTTCTCAAAGAAATATTCAAGGCTTCTTGTAATCAATCAGCCTTCCAGTCAGTTTATACACTTGTTAGCATCACTGAAAGACTTCCCGCATCGATCAGTCTTTCCATATCAAGCAAACTTCCCACATTGATCAGTTTGCTTTTCTGTCCAAATCATGAAGCTGAGATTTTAGACCTTTTGTCGATCATATGGAGAATCCTATTTTCCTATCATGGACATGTATTCTGTCCCTTGTAGGTTCCGACAAGATACTTACTTTCTTTTCTTTCCATTTCTATCCTAGATCTGGTTTGCGACTAGTTAGTGTCAGGTTTATTTTAATCTTATATAGGGCCTTGTATGCTTGGTCTTTCGGTTTCTTATCTGGATCTTCTCTATGGTCGGTTGGAAGTCCGACTTATCATTTCCCTTCTTTTCCAAGTGTCTTCTCTTCTAAGTCACGGTTATTTCTGCTTTCATCTTTTGCTCTTACTGATAAGCATTCTCCATTTCTTTGTCTTGCATCTGTTGAATTGACATTTCACATGTTAATTGATCAAAATCTATCTTTATCAACATTCCTCTTATCTATCAAAACATCTATCTTTATTCATTTCTCATTAAAATTACATCCATCTATACATCAAACGCATCTATCTATCTATCCATCAAAATATTTAAAAGCTATGTCCATCAAGATACTTCCCATCATCTATCAAAATTAAATCAATCTATCTAACCACATCCATCTATCATTATCCATCTATATCTATCGATCACATCTATTCTATCCACATTTCAATCTATCTATCATCCATCATCATCTATCAATCTATCTATCATCTATCTATTCTATCTATATCTATCAATCACATCTATCTATCATCACATTTCAATCTATATCATCATCCATCATCATCTATCATCTATCATCTATCGATCTATATCTATCCGATCACATCTATTCTATCCACATTTCAATCTATCTAATCACATCTATTTCTATCATCTATCGGTCTATATCTATCGATCACATCTATCTATATCCATCTATCCATGTATATCAAAACCAAAAGTATAAAACTGATTGTATGCCAAATCATATGATGAATCTATATATATACATGTGTGTTTATACAAAAATGGGTGGCTTTCCATCAAGCCATCTATCTGATGCCTTCCAATCGAGGCTACATCACTATACAAATGCAAAAGTCTATCAAAACTCTATATAGTAAAATCCGAAGCATGGAGGACACTATCTCCTCCACCCTCCTCTCCACCTGGCTGTCTCTCCTGACCGCCACCGATCGAGCTCGATGCACCTGCTGCTGGAGGTCTCGGCCCACCTCGATCTCTCCCAGTGCTCCCTCCGCCTGAGGCTCCGCTCGCTGTAGCCGTCCCTGCTCTCCTCCTCGCCCCATACCGAGGCACATCTGGGGCATGCTGCGCTAGGGCATCCTCATAATATCTCACCTCGGCGAGGAGGCGAGTGCGTCTTAAGGCTCACGGTGCCGGTGCTCGTAGCGATTTGCTTTAGTCTTCTTGGCATTCTTGGTGGCGCCCCTCCTAGGGTCGTGCCCTGTGTGCCAGACTCTGATGTGGCACCTGTCTCCCCATACTTGGCCCTGAGGGCCTCCCTATGCCGAAAATAGCGGTCCCATTCTTTGGATCTTGTATCTCGCTCTGTAGGCGGTGTCTCTCTCATGATCGGGAATCCCTCTCCTCTGTCAAGGCCCTAATCTCCTCTAGAGCTACCTGATGTGTCTGTATCAGTGTGGCATGCTCTCCCTCTAATCTGTCCAGTATAGCAGCTATGTCCTCCTCCCCAGCATCTATCGAGGGCGGGAGATGTCGTGGAAGCTCTGTGTCATACCATGCTGCGTAGCCCTCATCCACCCCCGCGTCATCATCACTATCTATGGAGGGTGGAGCCTCTCTCAGTGGGTCTGCCGGGATCAAAATCGGCAGATCTGTCTCTCTGCCATCCCGCCTATATGGTGTGTATGTGGCCGGTACTGTCTGTACTAGACCAAACTGCCTCAGTATCCGCATGAATGGGACTCGCTCCCACATATCTGGTCTGCGACCTCTGACCACCCGACTCCGTCTCAATGCTACCAAGTGGGCATCCTGACCAACCCATATCGGAAATGCCCGATATGGCCTCCAGATAACCTGATCTGGTGTAAGCGTCCTGAAACGCTCAGAGTACCACTCGGCTGATCTGCCTGTATCTCCTGCGGCCATGTCAGCCCGCCATCTCCGAAATCCATAATCCACACCCCGCTGCTGCTTTGGCATCCACGGAAGCCGGATGGCGATCAACTGCTTATATGCTCATGCCCGTGATGGAGCACAAAGCTGACATCGATCCCTGTCCTCCGACCAGTAGTGTACATCCATAGCTCATAATAAATCTGAGCTATCAGGGCATCAGCGAAAGCAAAAATCTGTCTATCTTTGCAGAGATGTCGCACACGCATGACCTAAGCGTGCTAGTGATAGGGAATCTCCCACCTCCTGAGTCTGGCAGAGCAAAATAAGATATGGCCATCTGAATCAGGGCTATCCGCTTTGCTCAGGGCTATCACATGTCATCTTTGTGAGGATATCCTCACTTTGCCCCGAGATCTTATCTCGCATCATCTGCTGTCTGTCTCTGTCTGACCGCTTTGGGGCCCTCTGCTGCTGCTCTCGGGGTGTGATCTCAATCGGGTCCCCGTGTCGGTGTCGGAGGATCTGTATACATCCTCATGGGTGATAGTCATCTCACCGTCCTAAACCAAAATGTGCACGTGTGGTGTCCCACCGTCGCGCGATGCTCGCATAAGCTCCACATCCGTGGCACTCGTCTATAATATCTAAAGCCCCGAGCCCGGCCCGGCTCTAAATCTTTGCGATCTGCATCTGTCACATCAGGCAGGATCGTCTCTAATAGCTCCGGGATGGCATCCCTCATGTGAAGGGTCTCTCGTGCCTGCATCCACGACATCAAAAGCATAATTAGTCTCTTATTTTCATAAATCACATCTTCCCAAATCATACAAATCAATGAACTTCCATCAGTCGGCGTCGATTTGATAAAATCGGCGTCGTTCATTTTAGTCGGCGCCGATTATTACCAATCGACGCCGATCCAAACCAGTCGACGCCGATTATACCAATCGGCGCCGACTTCCTGGCCAGACGTGAAACAGACCCTGGCCTCATATCCATCCAAATAAAAATCAAAAAAAAAAAAAAAAAAAAACAAAAAATAATAATAATATAACGAAGGGGTTGAGAATGGTCACTTGCAGTGCGTGTCCTCTGCGCTTGTCCGCTCCCGGAGAGGCTTCCATTGCGTTCAAATCTATCTCTGTCGGAATCAATCGTCACGTTGAAAATTAATCGTTCACGTTTTCCGTTCGCATATTTATATGCGTGCGGATTAATCGGCGCGCCGATTTTTGGAGTCGGCGCCGCTTTTTGTAGTCGTCGCCGATTCGTTTGGTCGTGCCGATTTTCTTGTCATTTGCCATAGTGTTGATACTTGGCTTTCTCATCTATCTGATCATTGTTGTGTGCTAAATCTTGTCTTTTGGCACATCTTTTAGATGTCATTGTCTATTTCGAGTTTGTTCCCTTTGCGTGGAGCACTCGCTTTTCTCTCGGCAGCTTAGAGTTAAGCGGGTCTGTAGGCACTAACGTCGTCTGATTCATAGACCGTCTAGTTGTCCCTACCAATGTGTCTCTCTTTCGATCTGACTATTTTGCGATTCTCCTTACACTCATGGAGTGAGTGCAGGCACTAACGTCGTCGTCTCGTGAGGAGACCGGCAGTTTTCCCTACCAATGTGAGTTCCTTAGGTTCTTTGCCCTTTTGTTTATTTTTAATGCGTCCTCGATGATCGGCTCTACTCGGCTATCCAGTGGGGCATCTGCATTTTCATCTACCTCTTTCAAACTCGGGATCATCTGTTTTATCATCCATCCCATCCCTAGTTTGAGGGGGATCACATCACCACAATTCTTCCCTTCTTCCATCCCTTTGTTTTGTCTCATAACCTTGCTTATATCGCAAGTTACTTGACAAAAAGGGGCAAAATGTAGACACCTAAAATTGGTTACTCAATTTAGTGTCCCTCTTATCCATTTACGTGCTTAGGTAACTAGGGCACGTTTACATCAACTATCCCCTTGGGATATTATCCAATTGTGATTTAATCACCTATCTCTAAATTTAATTCATCCCATCATCTTACCCATGGGTAATTAAGTATTAAATATTTAATTACGCTTCTTCCCATGCATCTTAATCACTTATCCACCCCAAATTTATTCTACCCATGTCACATCTATTTTTAATCTTCCCTAAGCGGGATATTTTCCCGTAGTCGGGATAAGTCTTATTTTCTCGAATCGATCATTTTAGCCATCTCGGGAGTCTTCTCCGCGATCGGCGCCGACCCATATGGTGGCGCCGATTTTCTCTAAGCGGCGCCGATTATAAAAGCAAGTCCGAACTCGGTTCTAGGGCGGAAAATCGAGCGAAAAGAGCGACCAGAAAAAAGAGCGAGCGAGTGAAAGGAAGCACTTACGCACGAGAGAGAGTGAGAAAGAGATCTTCTTAGCATCAATTGTCTCGGTTAGGGCGAGATCTGTCCTAATCAATCCACGAGAGGAGCACCGTTACTCTGCCCGTATCATATCAACACCATACACCATTATCTATCATCTGGTGACTCTGTTCAGCGTCTCTCCATCTTGGCACATCCTACGGACAACATTCACCTTAGCTCCCGAATCTCGCCATACGAGTCCACGATTGGTGATGCCTTGATTGACGATCTTATCGATCGGCGTCGATCGGTCCCGATCGCCGCCGATCGGTCGATCGCCGCCCGATCAATCGATCGCGCCCGCCCGATTCTACGATCGGCGCCGATTTTCCTGCGAGACAGGTAAAAGGTCACGAGGTAACACAAATTAGCATTATTTCTCGGTTCCTTGTTTTACGTACTTCTGTCTGCTTTGTTAGGAGTTACATTTTATTTACTGTGATCGAGAGAATCTAGTCTTTATTTACATCTTTTATCATGTATCTTGCTTTTCTTTATTGAAAGCACGTGGTGACATCCATGAGGAAGCTTATCGCTTCTCGGACCGCTTCTCGGGAGTCCACCCATATATCTTCTAACGCCATCTTTTGTCAAGCACCGGTGTTTTGCGGGTTACTCGGATCTATTGTGCGAATTGCTCGTGTGCGCCGTCTTATCTACATCGACTTCCTCATCCGTCTACATCTTCATCAGTATCTATTTCATTGAGGTTTTCGGGGTTTTTTAATCTTTTCTAGGTCTTTTTGTAACACTCCTGCTCTGTTCACTGGTTAGCACTTCAGTACACTCCATATTTTATTGTGAATCATCTAAGTACCTCTTGCTCCTCATTGCAACTAGAGTTTCATAAGTTATTGTTTAGTTTGCTTGAATATCATTTATGTACTTAATTGTATATTTATTTTACAACTACAATAGCATCAAATTAGGCATAAAATTCACATTTTAGCTTAATCATTTTGGTGAACCCATGTTTGAATACTCTTGGATCCTTATTTTTCTTCCATCATGGCTCATAAGGTCTCTCAAATCTCTTTGCTTAAATTTCTTCAAATGCACCCATCTTGTAAAGATTCTCTCCACAAAACCCTAGACACTATGTATATACCTATCAACATGTTGCCTACTCAAGTCAATGTTATTTTCGATCATCTTTCTAATGAATCTCTTGGTTCCAATTCCAATCAATATATTTGTAAATCCATTCAAGCTATTCATTCATTATTTCAAGATAAATTTCAGGCTATGGATTCGACAATTACATCTCTAAAATCTAAAATCCAACATCTTAAGGATGCTTCTCATGCTCATGTTTTTCTCCTTCTACATCTCATCTTCATTCTATCTCTTATACATGAGCTCATAGTAGTGAACCTCAAATCTTGCCACTCCCCGTGCCTCTCAAGTTTGCCATCAATGCTAAGCAACAAGATATTCTTCCAAAACTTATAACTCATTAATTAATCATCTTACCATCTACTCATTGCTATCCTCCTTATCGGCTTGCAAAATATCAAGGTATTCCTCATTGCAATTATCATCAAATCAACAAACATAATGACAATGATTTTTATGATTTACAACGCAGAATCAAACATCTTGAGCATCAAGGTTTTATCTCATTTATTGCACAAAATTCTGTTACATGGTCCTTTCCACTTGTTACATCTCAATGGGTTCCTAAATATTATTTATTTATGTTTGATGAGAATCAAGTCATCACTTCTAATATTTCTTTTACCGCCACTAAAGTGCTGCCTATGAAATCTAATCAAGTCAAACAACTACCTTTAAAAATTAGTCTCACTCCCCCTCTTTTCAAGGCATTTATGACACTATCAAGTCAACCTAAGCAACTTCCTTTAAAAATCGGTTCAACACCTCCTTTTCTCAAGCTATTCACAACATTACCCAAGTCAAATTACGTAACCACCTCTCAAAATCAGTCCTCCTTATTCCTATCAAGTCTTCACGTAGTGTCATCAATCACACAAGCTCAAACTAATCACTTTTTTCAAAGAAACTACTTCTCTTGATGGCCAAGAAAAATTTCAAATTCTGCCACCCTCACATGGTCCTACTATTGCTTTGGCTAGGACCATTGTTTTGTCCTCAATCTTATCATGACACAAATAACACTTTGCCACAATGGCATGGTACCTCTCATGTCACTACATATATCTCCATCATTGGAACACTTGGGGGCATCACGCTTATTATCTCCCCCTCTAGAATCCAAATGCATCTTATAATCTAATCACATCACACCTAGATATTTGCACACAAAATACACTAGTATCGTCATTTCTCGATGACACACTCTTGTGCTATGGTTCACACTTGAATGTTGAGGGCATACTATACACATGAACCTCACACAATGCACACTGTACACACCATGCATTCTCACACACTTGACCATATCACACATTTTACACTAGACACATTCACAACACATATCTCTAGCATTGCTTAGTCACACTACACATTACACATCTCACACAACATGTGTTCTACACACACGACATCTTTCTCTCATAGCTTCTATCACACACTAGGTGCATTACTCACTATACATATTCACACTACATCTCTCTTACATCTAATTCTACACGATGCAGTCATTACCCTATGACACACTCTAGTTCCATGGTCCATACTCAAATTCTGAGGGTATACATCTCAAATAGACCTCATCACACTCACGTGTTTAATCAATCACTCACATGCTTACACTCTACACTTTGTGCTTTGATGATAACATATTTTTAGTACACACAATTCAACCCATTTCCCAATGACACAATCTTGTTTATGGTTTATTATTGAATGTTGAGGGGGAATAACTAAATGAACCTCATTGCATGCATACACATCCACTTGGGGGAACACAATTCCGTATCATTCACACTACATTCCATTATGTCTCATCCACATCATACTGCATATCTTGGTTGCATTTACCCTTTCTTACTTCTGCTTACATGTTCACTTTATTACACATGATAGATAAATATCTTGTATTTCATTATCTTTATCATACACACATGTGCGTTCAATTTCCTTTCTAGTTGTGATTGTAGATTCTATAGATCCATTACACACAACATAGATGCTTTGTGCGATTACTTATTACCAGTCCCACAATGGCTCCATGAGGGCATCCAATTTCATACATTATAGGTGCTATTGTTTCATTGTGTTTCATAACACACTACTTTATCGAATTATACACGTTTTGACATACTTTTTATATTTCCAACATGCTAACGAGTGATTAGTGTGCATCATTTGTTATGGCAGGGTTATCTGCTTCCATGGTTGTTTGTTTCATTGTTTACCATTGTTTTATCTTTGTATGCTCTTGTTTGTGGGGTTTTACCTTGTCTTGTGCGCACACTTGTCTTCTTATAGCCACTTCGGCCTTGATTTTCTTGCGCCATTGTGAGTGGTGTCCCATGTTTGTAACCCTCTTTTTACGGTCTACTTTGTCTTATTACGTGTTTACATTATCTCCTTACATCTTAGCTTACATATTGTCTGTTTAGCATACATTTTGTCTTCCACATGTGTGTTTGTATTTTCTTACACTAACACTTGTCTCCTAACCACTTTGTTTGTGTGTGCCTTAGTTTCTACCAAGCACATTCCCTTCCCCATGTAGGGCATAGTTTTGATACGGTGGTCGATCATATTTTGGGCCACATACTCCTTTAGTGACGTCGCATGCACCCCAAATGAGGGGGACATCATTTGGGTGAATCAGTCACCCCATACAATGTTATACACAACACAACACAATACTTTGGTACAACACAATTTTCAGTTTTAGATATGGCTTAGAATCAAACTTGGGTCCTTAACATAGTGATGTCCTTCCTTGATGCCACTGTAACTGGGGACAATTACAGAGATTGGTAGTTTAACATAGTCTACAAAAATCCACACATCAGATTTTACAGGGCATACTGATCCTTAGTAATTTCACCAATTTCACACAAAATATGAAGTGGTGTCCTACATTGTGGGAAGAAGTTAAAGGTAGGAGGATAACACTAGAATTTTCTCCTACACTTCTTCTATGTTATTTGCGTGATATTTTCCCAAAAACTCACGGCCGACAAAACTAGCGTGAGATCGCGCAAAAATTCAATCTTCTACAACATCTTCATGATCCTTTCTACACCATTTTTTCTCATCACGGATCATGTGCACATGTTCCTTTTTCACATTTTCAACATTTTTACATATTTTTACACATATACATGCATATTTGACTACTCATTCGTTCTTCTCTTTTACAAGTTTTCGTACATGGGAAGCAATAGTAAACATCATCAACATCATCACAACAACAATAACAATGATATCAATAACATGTACATCACAACATCTACACTTGCATATCAGCCCTAGGTTCATTTTCATCATCATTTTTTTTGTACTTTCTCCTCCTTAGCATCCATTCTTCACATTTTTTCACTCCACACTTTGTCTAGTCCCTTGACATGCTTTCTTCATCGATCTACATGGTAATAAGGTACACATCTATATCTACTTTATGTTACCAAGATTTCCGCTCACCAACATAAAGTGGGGGAAAATGTAGACACAAAATTATGCACTTTCAGTAATTATCTAGTCCTGATTACATACTACTATTTATCTGATTCATAAGTAATAAAAGTACTAATTAACCCATGTCTTTGGCCACCTTTCATTGATTTATGTTGCTACTTTTGGTCTTTGCACCCTTACTTGCTCAGTTTTCCTTTTTATACTCTGGATTTTAATATCCTGGACACCAGCACCTAGCCAAGACACCAATGTCAGGTGCCCTCGTCCCCTTTGGGTACCCCTAACCCCTTTGTACTTAGCAATGCAAGGATGCATTTTACACAACTTCTGTTTTATAGGTTTGACGTCAGGTTTGGTTACGATACTCACACTTTTGGGGTCCTTTCTAGCTATTTGAGCATCTTATATTTTTGGTATTTAGCCTTTTCAAGGTTAATTATGAAATTCAAGCAAAGGAATCATATAAATATAAAGTTATGTGATCATAATAAGGGACGAGTACCAAGCATTAGCTATCACCACCTAAGGTTGCATCCATCAAGCATCTATGAGCTCCATTGTATCCATATAACACCATCACAAGGGATATAAGGGCTGGTTATTCTACATACATTTCATAGGAGGGAATTTCATTCTATTCCATGCACACATCTTTACATTTATTCACATTTAGCTACTTGCTCGCTTATCAAGTTTGACTCACAAAAGAGCCAACTAGTGCGTAATTCTTGACACACACACATGTATACATTGGAGTCCGAGATGTAGTGCATCACTCAATTGTAAGTGCACCATTGTGATAGTTTAGGACAATCTGACCCCTCGTTTTTCATCTTTCTTTTTAGGATTTGATGTTTATTTGAGGGGTTTTTAGGTTCATATTTTATTGCATGTTTCAAGCAACCTTGGCGATCTTGGTGAAACCTCAGAGTGACTAAAGGTGAATAAAAATGAACACATTACGACCATTTGGAGGATGTTTCCTAAGATTTTCCGTAGATCTTGGAACCCAAAAATAGGCCTAGGGCACCCATGGGCTCCCCTATCCCTCTCTAGGCGCCCCAGTCTAGCCTATCTCTCCTAGATCTACATTTTTCTGGGTTTTTGTGTGACGCTCCTACTCTGTTCACTTGGTCAACACCTCTTTACACTCTAGATTTTATTGTGAATTAGCTAATTACCTCTTTCTCCTCCTTACAATTAGGGTTTCATAATTTATCGCTTAGTTTACTTGAGTATCATTTTTGTACTTAATTGTATATTTATTTTATTGCTACAATATCATCATATTAGGCATAAAATTCACATTTTAGCTTAATCACACAATAGAAAATGGTGAGCCTTTGAAAATGAATTCCAAACTCTATCATAATCCTTTGTAACTAAATACATTTCGTGGTAGTGTTGACTACTCCCTATATTCTTCCTTTGTATAAGATATATAAATTGTATTGATTCTTTCTTGACCAACTAATAGGACCGAACCAAGAGAAAATATGTATATGGAGGTGAAGTTCCAATGATCGAGATCATTGGACCAATTAAAATATGTGAATCCATATAAATAAATATGTATACCTCTCAAGTAATGAATGTCATCGATATAAGTTACTCAAACATAGTGAAGTATTCAATTAGTTGCTTTATAATGTAGCTCATGAGGATCTTGCATGAATCTAGAAATGATGCCAATAATGAATGAAAAATATGACCTATTATGAGTTAGGTAGATCAAGCTCCCCACCAACTGGCAATAAAGGGTACAATTGAATAATGGAGTGGACAAATAAGCTACTAACTCGACTCCAAAAAGTAAGGGAGTGGGGGATGGATTATAATCAGACATGTTAAACCTAGATAACAAATCAAGGCCATAATGAGGATGAGAAATCATGATCCCCAAGTCAGATTGGGTAATTTGAATCCCAAGGAAGTAGTGAAGCAAACCCAAGTTGATCATGGAGAACTTGTTGGCTAAGTCAGTCCTTGTGAAATCAATGATCGGGGAAGAGCTACCCGTAATCAACAAGTCATCGACATACTACATGAGGATAAGAATGGACTCATCTTGCCACAAAATGTAAAATTTAAATTAGAGTGACAACTAGTGTACCCTAATGTGAGAAGAAAGGAGTCAATATTGGTATACCAAGCTTAAGGGGCTTGTTTAAGTTTGTAGATAGACTTCTCGAGTCTATAAATGAGGGAGGAACCTTGAACACAACCCGGAGGTTGTTACATATAGATTATCTAGGTCCCTATGAAGGAAGGCACTCTTAACATCCATTTGATGGACTTCCCATGTGTAGAATAAACAAAGGCTAGGGTCAGTTGAATAGAAGTCATATTTGCAATGGTAGGATAGGTCTATGAATAGTCAACCCCAACAACTTGGGAGAAACCCTTAACTACGAGTTTTTCTTTATACTTTTTGATGTTCCCATTGGAACCACACTTGGTTCGATATATCCACTTATACCAAACCATTTTTCTTCCCTTAGGAAGGGAGTGAGATTCCAAGTATAATTCTTCATGTGAGAGGAATATTCCTCTTGATAGCACAATCCCACTCAAGAATCTAGTATTTGCTCAAGAGACTATAGATCAAAAGCGGAGGAGAAGAAGGTGTGGGGATTAGAAAACTGTGAATGATTTTTTCTCTCATCTGAAATATGCCCTATCCAATCTTCAACACTCTATAAAGTTTTCTATCCCAAAGAGAGTCGGGAAGAGAGTCAAGCTCAAAATCTTTTGAATCATCACTATAGTGAGATGGAACATAGTCCTCTTCATTAATACTATTAGTTTCAGTAGATTCAAGTATGAGTAGCATAGGGATCAAGAGCAGGAGGCTCAACAATATCATCAGAAGAGTTTGAATCAAAGTCATAGAGGGGTAGAAGGACCTTACCAGGTAGAGAAGTGGAAGAAGAAGACGATTCTTCAAATTTCATACTTCTCTTGATATAAATCTGATGAGTGGTGGGGTTCAATATTCTATAACCCTTCACACCTTTGGGATACCCAAAAAAGATACAAGGTTTGGATTGTGGTTCCAAGGCCTTACGTTTCACTTTAGGTATTCGAGTGATGGAAGTTTAACTGAAGGCATGAAAGTGCTCAAAATTAGGTTTGCATCCATACGAAGCCTTAGAGGATGTCATCCCTTTTAATTTTTAGTGAAAATGTGGTTATAAATGTAACAAGCAAAATTCATGACTTCAACCTAATACTGCGGATGAAGGTATTTAGAATGAATCATACAATTGGTCGTCTCCTTAAGATTTTTTATTATTTATTTAGAATACAACTCCATTTTATAAAGGGTTGTAAATAACTGTATGTTGTAAGTAAATCTATTCAGACATGTAGAAATCATTGAAATTATTCCTCATATACTCACCTCCATTGTCAATTTTAAGAACCTTGATAGACCTTTCAACTTGTTTCTCAACAAGATCCTTGAAATCTTAAAAGTGATTGAAAACTTCATATTTATGTTTGAGAAAGTAAACCCATGTATAACATGATAAGTTATCAATGAAGGTAAGTATATAAATATTTCTAGTGAATCAAGGAGACGTAAAGGGGCTAGAAATGTCACTATCAAAAAGATCCAAGGGATGAGAAGCTCTCCAAGATTTTCCCATGTAAAATTTTTCTTTGGGGTTCTTCCTAAGGGTACAATCATCACAAAGACCCTTTGAAAATTTGACCTGAGGCAACTCGTTGACCATCTCATGTTGGCTTAATTGTTCAATGTAACGATATTTTAAGTTGCTAAAATTCTCATGTCATATATTACTAACCTCATTTGCGTGAGTAAGTAAGGAAGTGGGAGGAGAGTCAAGAGAAAAGTGGGAAAATGTGTATAACCGGGATTGGCGATCCACAATTCCTCAACCATTGTAGAGTCACTTTATGAATCTCCCTAATGATCACTTTGAGTTACTTGGGTAAATTCCAATCACATTCCCTCACAGATATGGATGATTTGGTAAACTGATAGGAGGTTGGTAGAGATATTAGGAACACTTATAAATTTGTTAAAGGTTCCACCATCTACTTCTACCGATCCACTACCAAAAGCAGGACATAGACGTGTCATCATCCAATGTTATTTGGGACATACCACATGGTTCAATGTTGAAAAAATCAACATGTGAAGAACCCGTGTGGTATGAGGCACTAGAACCTATAAACCATTTTGATGACAAAGGAACTCTTGCTATAAGGGATTTCCCTTTCTTCTACTTAGATTTGGATTCCTTTTCCTTAGAAGACTTAGGTTTTAGAGCATTTTTCTTCATAAACTTAGGAACACATATATTATATTTCTCAATTAAATGACTTAGGTGGTCAATATGTTTTCTCATGCATTGATTCTCTTCATCTCCCGAATTCTTGCAATATGAACACATACAATTGTCATTTTTTGGTATAGGCTCAGAAGTAGAAGTGTTTGTGTTGGGTTCAGTTTGGGTGGTCTTAGTTTCATTGTTAGGTTGGTCTTTTTTATTTGATTTTTTCTTTTGTTTCTTATCCCTTCCTTTACCATTTACTTGTTATAAGGGTATGTGACATGGAATTGATTGATCCTATTTGAATTAACTTTTCCTATTCTCGAATAATTTGGGATGAAAAGTTGTCAAATGAGGGCATCTTCCAAGTAGCCCCTTAAGTTTCTTTTGTGGCATGAAAGTTAGAAACAAAGAAAAATTATTTGGTGCCAAGATTAGATAATGGATAAGATCAATTGGGCATCATTTTTATCAACTCCACATTCTTTCGACAATAGTCTAGTGTGAACAACTTTGGAGAAGAAGGCATGAAGGTTATCAAAGTTACTAGAGGTTAAACCTATAAGTTCATTCTCTAACTCATGAGGTCTCATATCATATTGTTTTATAAACATGTCATCAAGGGTTTCAGGATCCATCGGGTGTTATGGAAGAGTCAATGTGAAAGAGAAGGTTGGGAGAAATGAACATACAAAGAAGACCAAGGATTCATCACATTGGTTGAACTATTTATATTTCTCAGGTTTAGCGGTTGGTTCTTTCTCCACTCCCTTAGTGATTTGGTATAACCCTTTATCCCATTGTGTTATTATCATCTTGGATTCCATTCAAATAAGTTAAATGGTGTGAGTAAAAGAATGTTGCTAGCATCCATCATGAGGAGAAAGAAATTAAAAATGAGGAAAGAAAGGAAATGCACTCACACCCAAAAATAATATTTTTATCCCCCATGTTTGTGGCACTTTATATTTTAGTGTGTTGATTACAATCTAATGTGTATCGTGTGATGTGAAATATCTTGCCACTCACCTTGCAATTGGTGTAAAAATGCACAAGTTTGCAGACCACAATAAGTTTGAGTCATGCCTAACGAGATGACACCATAGTAAACAAAATAAATACATTCAAAAACAAGCAAAAAGGGAAAAAATAGGTTATGTGTGAGAAAACGTGTCTCATGTCGTAGTTGGGGCTCCCTTTACAAAGGTTTTGGTAGATGTGATCACTAACTCGTAAGCAATAATAAGAGAACTAGTACAATAAGAGGACAAAAATGGTCCTGAAAAATCCCAATAACCCTAATTTAAGACAAAAGAGATGGTATTTTTAATTTAATTATTTTTTGATTAATTAGTTCCTAAATATTTTTAACCTAATTAATATTATATTAAAAAATTAAATTAATCGGAAGAAAAAAATTAAAAAAATTACCTTTTAGTTAAGCGGTCATCCCATCTCGAGAGCTAAGAAATGGGAAAGATAGATTGTGATGTCAAGTTGAGCGGGAAAGTGATGAGCCAATCAGGAGGTGACAATTATGTTCACTAGTGCGAGGGGTGAGATACGTGTTGGTTCCAAGTTGATAGGGGTCTCAACGTGGTGTGTCAATAGTTTGCGATTAGTGATGATCATGGAAGAAATAGTGTGGCAGAGGTTGGGGGAAATGATTCGATGCGGTGAGTCAAATGATGAGGAAAAGGTCTATAGGAACCAACAAGTTGGTTGGGATGAGTTGGGGCTTAAAGGATCCAAGCTCGAGAACAACTCAAGTTTATAGGGACACAACGAGACAATGAGATAGTAATGCACAAAGTAGTTGAGACCAAGGCTTGGGTGGGTTTTTACGATATGGGAGCCGAGAGAAAACTTGGATGGAGTGTAAGGTGATAGGAATGCACACCAAGGAAATGAGTTAGATGAGCGATATGACATAGGTGTGTTTGAATGATTTTTTTGGCAAGGAAAACTGCATAGAGCTAGCTCAATGGTGAATCAAGAGCTCGAGAGGTAAACAAAGATGAGTTCACGGTCATTGCAAAGCATATAGAAAATAAAATAGAGCCAAGTGAGCTTGGGAGGCTTAGGGGAATGCAATAAGGGTTTGATTTTGTGAGGAGAAGAGAATCGCAAAGTGTTATGAGCCCGATGAAGGCGAGGTGAGTTGGGTCAGCTTGGTAACTAGCTCGACAAGCTAGGGCCGAGTTGGTCCAAGCACCAACTTCAAAAACCAAAAACATGAACCTGAAACCTACATTTTTTTTTTTTAATTTTCTCTGTTGTATTCCATACCTAAAAACACACCAAGACACACAAAACCAAGAAAAATACCTTCTAATACACAAAATGACCAAAAATAATAAAATCTAGCACATTTTCTGTCACGGTTCAAAACTTGTGCTAGGAGAGAAAAATAAATACAAAACACAGAGTAGTATGCAAGTAGAAATGTGAGTGAAACAATTATCTAAATCAAGTTATGATACCATGAAAGAGGGCTTAAAAATATCAAATAACCACGTGCACATCGTGAGCTATACTCAAACAATAACACGAAATTCCTCCAAGTAATTAGAAATGAAAACATGAACTCAAGGAACTTATGAATGCAATTAGAAAAATGGTCTACTCATACTCATAGATAAAAGAGGGTACATATTGGGAGTTATGTGTAACTCCCATTCCTAAACGATCATACCTCCATGCGAGAGAAAGGAGTTACTGATTCACAAATAGAATGTAAGTCTGTATGACACCTATGAAAACTATGTCATTGAAAAATTCTATGACGAGATCTTTCATATGTCATATAATTCCTAAAATACCTATGACCCACCTAAGTGAGATGACTCGCCATGTGTGAAGTGGATAATTCCCGATAAACTAACACAAGGAAAAAATAAATCCTCACATGAACATTAGCTTGCTTATATAGAGTTCTATAGATGAATTATTGAAGAAAGGATGACCTAGAGGGAGTAAAGGACCCATCGAAGAATGTGGAATTTAAAGCGAAGATGGAGGATATGCCAATGCAAAAATTTACATATAGGTTAGGAATAAATATAGTATCCTAATTGAATTGTATGGCCTTGACCAAGGATGGAAAACATCCTAAATGAAGTTTTCATCCTATCATGATGACTTAGTATGTGGAATTTTTATATTATGCTCTCAGGATGTGTTGGCATATAATTGTGAAAGGATAACAAAGCTAGACAAGATACCTCAGAAAGTGATAAGTGGGAATGAAAAGGTTATTTTTATCTTAGTAAGAGTGCATTGTCAAAACCTACATTGTTAAAGAGTGAATTACCAAGTTTGAGTGTCTATAGAGCCTCTATTTTTAAAGATAAAAAGAGAAAAAATATTGTATCCCTATTGAATAATACCTAATTTATGAAAACATTTGTGTATGAATTACGTAAAAAAGTGTTTTTCATTGTTAATAATATTTTGTTTTATCTATATGATAAAAATTTGATAGACTAGATGATAGGAAGTTGACAAACAATCATTATTTATATTTTTGGTAGGCTTACTGTTATTTGACTATGAAAAATTCTAGCAAATATTCTTATAACAAATTCTAACATAGGTTTGATGATACCTCTCTTAGAAACTAATTCTATAAATCAAAAAATTAATAATATCTAAAATTAATATTATGCATAAATAATAAATACTTATCTATATATCATATTTTCTTCAATAAAATTTAATAATGGATAATGTTATTGTCTTTCTTATTCTCTTATGTGTTTTCATATTTGAACAAGCTTCGAGCCTTCATTTATATGAAATCATTTTGGAGTATTAATATTCATTCATTTTAAGGATAATTTAGATTTTCCATTTCATTGAGAAATTATAAGACATTCTTTTTAACTTTGCTACACCCAAAATCAATTATATATTGTAATTTTATCAATTCTTCAACTTTAAAACTATAAAAATTGATTAAAAAGTGCACTTTATATATATATATATAAAAACAACAAAATATAATGTTGATTATATAAAAGCTGGGTGGAGAAAGTCACACCCTAAAATGCCAATCACATCGAGTCAAATAGGCCTTGAGAAAGAGGCCAAATTACATCAAAACCACTATAAAAGTGTGAACATCAATTAAAAAAGAGTGAACAAAACAAGGAGCTAGAAAACTAAGTCGTAGGCTGCAAACATGACGAGATGAAGGACGAGGCGGGGGTGTCACGTTTATTACCCTAGCCATAACCGAGTGAATCGAAGTCTAGGATGGGCTCCCATCCACTTTATTCTTGTTGTTGTTTTTTTGCTCAATATTTTCAGAATATGGCCAAGAGGGAGAAATGGTAAGAGCCAACTATGGGAATTTAACCTACTAAGGGGAATTACAACTAGTGCCACTAAAATCACCAAGCCAACCAAATACCCCACCATAAGCAAGGAAAGGGGGATGAGAGTGATGAGACCAACAATGATAAGGAGAAGTTCCCATACACCGTCTATGAAACTTATAGGTCTACTTGCTTTCCCTCCAACTACATCTATAGACACTAGGTATAAAAGAACCCATAGTGCTTCACCCACCCACTATGTATACACTAGGGTATACCCCACATCATCATCTCTACCCACTACTATATGTGGATCTCAATCCTCTGCTCTCGGCATCTATAAATGAGCTCTAGTGGGCCCGAAATAGCTCTTACTCTCCTCACTTGCTCGTACTAATCTATACCATATATATAAATCTTGGGGAACATCTTGGGAAAGGCCAAGCTATCTCGACACTCACTCCCACTGAAATAGCTCTGTAACCCCGGGAACCTATCTTCTAAACCACATGGTGTGATGAATGCACTACAACTCTATATCATCTTCTACCCACCTTCCATAGTCTCTATAAGGTCTCCAAATAATGGCCCCATGCCTATTCCAATTAGACATGGCCCTATATGTGGTAGTATCAAATCATCGACACCTTAGAACCACCCATCGAGGTGTAGATTTTTTTGGCCAACCCCAACTTTCCCTCATCCCACCCAATGGTTTCCCTATATAAATTTTCTCATACACCCACACATGCACACGATAAAGTAGTGGCTCATATACTACCTCCATGATCCTCTTGTATAAATTGATACAAATCTCTATATAAGCATGCCAATACACAATGACTCCACATATACACCGTGATATGCTCCTTAATACTCCTACAAATTTCAAACATCCTATATGAAATTAACACCCCACCTCATTCAATTGTCACATTGGATGCCAATATCACTCCAATTAACATCCACAATTGCGGAACACTTGATCTAAAAATGTTATCGACATGATAGATGAGTCGTGCACTTGCCTATTTACTTCCAAAATATTGTCTAACATCCCTCTATTTGTTCCCTCTGTTTACTTTGTGTATCTCCTAGGGTAATATCCTATATCCTCTCCCCAACCATTGGAAATATAATAATCCTATATACATCCTCTAGTGTCACCTTCATCTTTGTTGTAGGTAACAAAAATGTACAGGTGTCCTCACACCATCTCTCACACAAGGCACTCATAAAATGCATATTATAGGGCACCTCCCCCAATGCAACAATGTGTTGTAATCCATCATGGTCCAAAACATCTCACTCCTCCTCCTCTAAGCCCAATTTCAGAAATGTAGACAAATTCCCACCTCCATGAAACTCCCTTGAGTGTATATCTCGCTACACAACACAAAAACGATAGACAATGAAATATTAATACTCATATAATGAATCAAACTCAAAATATAATATATTAGAAACAATTGGACATGAGTTCCCAACTCCTTGGACACTAACGCCCAAAGATGGGACTCTAGCGCTTAGATCCGTCATGCGGTCCTATCTAAAGGAAAGAACCGACCTTGATAGATACCGTCTTGGAGAGAAATGCCCAAAAATAAAAAAATTACAAAAATGCTAAAATTTACTAAATATTTATCTATTTTCCTAATATTATATGTAAATGCATCACTTACTAATCTATCTATTCCATGTGTTGACATGACCTATATCACCCTCTCAAACCTCTTCATAACGACCTCTCATGACCTAAAATGCCATTTTCTCATTCGAATTCAATGGAAAGATCAAAGCTCAAATCAAAACTCTCAAATTTACAAATGAAGTACCTTTTGACTTTTCCACCTTATTTTTTATAGTAAAATATTATTACCAACAATTACTCTAGTTCTTATACTTATATGTTGTTATGGGTACTAATGCCTCATTCCTATTTCTTTCATATCTTTAGTGTCGTTTATCCAATTTTAAAACAAGTTGTGGCATTGGTGTCATATTTTTGGTATCCTTCATACTACATATTCCTTGGAATGTCTCCTTTGGCTTCGTTTGGTAACACTCTCATGTTACATGCATTACTATATTTCTCTTACGTTAACTATGTATTTATCTTCAAGGCATTTTAATTGATTTATTTTGGCTCAAGGCTCAATAATTGGCCTCTCCCCTCTTTCTTTGAATGGGGAAAATATACATGGTATCCTAATACCCCTCCTAAAATTAAAGTAAGTTTCTCAAGAACAATATGCAATCATCCTATATTCCAAGAAATAAAAGAAAGTATCTAAATCATGTGAAGGCTATATTCCAAAATACAAATTTCAACTGTTCCAAGTAGCAAAAAATCCACATTTTCATTGATTTTCACAAATTATTCCTCCAATGACCTAATACAAGGGTAAATCGGTCCTTGAAAGTAGTTTAAAATATAATTAAGTTCAAACAAATACTATTTTTCAAATCAATACTAGCAGTTTTAAATTCTATTCCAAGTACCAAATTTTCCTCCCAAATGACCTAACTTGGGAGCTAATCTAATATATCATGTATCGTTGTTTTAATTTATCAAGCCGTTGCACCCTTACATCATAAAGTTGGGGTAATGATACCTCATTGAATTTCCTATACCACTTTACGGGGTTTTCGGGACCTAATAGGAAATTTACAAAATGGTTTCATATTATTGTTTGTAGAGGTAAAACCTATTTTTGAGAAAGCATCATGGTCGAAAGTAAAACAAACCACTTCTCAACACTCTTTATCTATCTTCAAGATGCTCAAATCCTTATTTTAGCACCAAGATGCTCAAATCCTTAGTTTATACACTGATTTGAGAATTGATCACTCTAATCTCTCCTTCAATCTCTAAGTTTCGAAGTCTCCTATATCTCCTTGGAAAGTTCATATCCAATATCTCCTTTATGACAACAAAGGTCACCCCACATGGATCAAAATGTTGGTCCATGGTTCACCACACTATGTTTCTTACTATCGGCATGTTCCAAGCTACAACTTTTTTGGCTCACTTCAAGTACACTCTTCTTATATCCTTTATACTACTTGAATTTCATCCAAATAGCATAAAAGGGGAAAATGTAGTCACTAAAATATGCACTTATTATTATTACATTACACCTCTAGTATGTTGTTATATGCATGATTTCTAAGTTTGGAAACTAGGCACTGGTGACACCTCTTTGGTACTTTTATTAATTTATTTTCTCCTACTTACGTCATGTGTCTGGAATTTGTGAATTTTTGGTCAAGTCATAGGGATCCAAATTCCTATCTTTGGTTATGTTTATGTTTTCTTATTGCATGACAATACCACCTAGTTAGGACAATAGGGCCTAGAGTGCCCATGTATTAATGTCCTTCTGGGTGCTTCTGTCATATTTAATTTTTTTTCTCCTTTGTTGACTTGCTTTGAAATTAGGTATTTTCTTATCTTCTTTTTAGAACCTATGTCAGATTTTGGTGTCACTATGTTCTAAAATTCAAACAAACAACTCATATACATACACAACGTACTAACTATTCTAAGGGAATTTGAGCTATTAATTTCTATTTCTAATACACATAAAGAGCAACACAAGGGATTTCAATTTGGGCTACATTATTCATTACATGGGGAGGCTATTTTGAATTCCATACCACACATTTTACATTTAGGATAAAGTAGTTGTATCCCACTACTCTTTGTGTAATCTGGAACTAGGAAACCTAGCTCAAGTGACAAAATTTCAATCACACACTACAAGAAAAACATGGAGTCTAAAATCTAGTGCAATGCTTGGATCAAGATCACATCCGGGTAACCAACGTGGTCAATCCGACTCTATAATTTGAATTTTTCATTCAATATAATGTGTAATCAATCCTTCTACATGTATCTAGGGTTTATTTTACAGGAATAGGTATGACAAAATAGAAATATAGTGAACCTGATGTGATAAACAATGACCTAACAATGACAAGAAGTGATACAGAAAGAATCGGATCCAAAGCTTCCTTGTAGGCACTATCACCTATAATAGATGCCAATGCCAAGTGGTCGTGTGTCCTCTCTCCAACATGTGCTCCTATCCGAGAGATATGCACATGTCAATTCTATAATTAGAGCTTACATAGTCCATAATATGTCCTGCTCATTGATTATTTTCTAGCCCAAAACCAATCCTAGACCTACTAGATTCCTACAAGACAACTCATGCTCATTCTTCTCTCCTACACACTTGCTTGTACTTACTTTGCATGATCTTTCTTATCTACTATTTTATTCATTTGACCAATAATTTTCTTACATTAGATTTAATTTCATTAAATCAAAGCAATTCAAAAATATTCATAGAGTTTTAGAAATTTCAATTGGAGAGACAAATGGTAAAAAATTCTTAAAGACATTGATACACATGGATTTCCATGCATGAGCTCACACTCGAATTTTTGATGAATATCAATTGTTAGTTGGTTTCATGTTTAAGTATCATAGGGAAGTTGATAAGGCAAAGGATCTACTTTACTTCTTAACATATTTGGAAACATTGTTCACACTTTCCGTGATTCTACCCATGTTGAATGAAATTAATTTCTTAACAAAACATGCTAAAGAAATTTCCATCTGGATAGTCAACTTCATTAGGTTGAGAAAATAGGTATGTTAAACACTAGATGTGTTATACAACTCTGATGAATGTTTTCAAGTACATGTATTCAGTAGTTGGAAAAATTTAACAAATTTAAAGGATCCTATAAGCTATTTTAGATTCAATAAAAGTGGTCATATTTGTATCCTTGTAAATGGGAATGAGATTCAAATGCAAACTTTTGAAAAAGAATGGATATTGTTGGAATAGAAATTGAAGAAGTAACTATAACACATACTTTATATAATGGTCTTATGTCTCGAACAAGTATCAAATCGAAGAAAATTTCACAATGATTATCTAGTGAGATTAGAGAATGCTTTAAAAGGGATGAGACTCTTGAGGCCATGAGAGTGGTCAATCCTATATTTTGGAATCTCTGCAGTAGGTAAGAAACTTATAAGTGATTTATATAAAAATCACATGAGTACTCTCATTAAACAAAATGGAAAATTAGTAGAATGTAATGGAGTTCAAATTAAGGGTCTTATTCAAAAGGAATTAATTTTGTGTCAATCAACTGATTTTTGCATCACAATGGTTGAACAATATGACTTAATAAGTGAACCAACATATAATGGTGCAATTACGCTATGGAAAAAGTTATATCCTAGTACCATCCTACATGAAAGCATAAGTGCATATTTTTGATTGTATGAATTGTGTCAAACAATGATATCATGATTAGTGGAGGATGAAATGATATTTAGCGCATTAACATTTGTTAAATAAAAAATATCGAAACAGATTGGATAAAAATCTCAAGACATGTTTGAGATTGTATGTTTCACGATGATGTGGAAACATTTACTTATGAAAGATTAATGATAATATGGAATTATATTTCAGAAAGGATAGGTGTTTATAATTCTAATACATGGGTGAAAAAAGAAGAAGACATAAACATTGAAATTGTGATTGAAAATAACAAAAGATTAGATAACGGTTTGAGTTTTTAAGAGGTAAATAGTAAATAAGTGTTTGAGCTACTTGATATTGACTAAACATGTATGGATGAATATATTATTTATATAATTCAAATTTCATATCATATTATAAGTATGTAACTTGTTATTTATTATACACATGTTCTTTATTGAATAATATTTTCAGTGTTGTAACTTGTTTAGAGTTTTTAATCGACAAATGTGATATTTGTTTTTTCTGTTGTATTTTAAATCGACATAATATCCTAGCTTATTATTGTGTTAAAAATAAATATAAATTCATTTGAAAAAAATGCTTGAAATTGATAATAATGTATTATGTAATATCAAACATAATTGAATATTCTAATCACAATATGATTTTATATGGAGAAATTACACATGAATAGAATACAAGTACAACACAACATAGATTGAAACTCTCAATATTTTTATATAATAAAGAAGATTAAAATTACCATAAAAGTATATATATTTATAGTCTGAATACAAAATAGTTTTTTGAAATCTAGTTCAAAATCCAGATTTTCAAATGTCAAATTTTACAATTTAATATTGCAACTTCATCCTTAAGAAGTAGAGTCTTTCATTTGTGTTTATGTCTCTTCTACACCATAACATTCCTTTAAAACTTTTGACTGAACAAGATCCTTCGTGGTTGACCTTTGGTATTAGAAAGTATTTCATGTTTTGGATTTGTTGCATCACCGATAAACAATAACGTTGGATCCTCTTCTATTTTCTTCTTCAACAATATTTTAGGATCCATTCCATTCTCCTTTATGATCCTTCTTAAGGTATTATTCTTCTTGTTTAAAGTAACAATATTTTTCTTCAAATCAATAGCTGTAATTAAAATTTTCCTTGCACTTTTTAAATGCACATCAAGCATTGTTTCCTCATTCTTCAAATTCTAGTACTTTGACTACATTTAAAAATAGAAAATAATTAATAAATTTTTTAAAAATTGTAAATCATATTTGAAAATTTATTAAAACTTACCAATGCCTTATCCCTTTCTGCATTCACAATAACTACAAGGCCCTTGTCTCTTGACCACATATTATGGTAGGCTTGTGCTTCGCATTTAAATTCTCAATTATGTTCAACATTATATCTAACACATCATCATTGTAAAAATTTGAAACAAACATAATACTAGATATAGCCTAATTCAACGAGACATCAATCTTCACTACTTCATTTTGAATGAAGAATACAATAAATGTCTCTAGGAGTGGTTAAATAGGGAATCTATTTATTTTCTCAAAACTTTAGACCTAAAATCTCACAATTTTAATTGTTCAATATCCTTTGTTAAAGTATCATTAATAGTGGCTAGACAATTGTCAACCAAAATACTTACAAGTGAAAAATGTTATTTTTATTCATTTGTTAAGGCAAATTCTCTTGGAAAAGGTGTTCTTGATCTTTTTTCTCTTCCTAGAGAAGGTTGTCTTAACCCATGAATCATATCTTGCGGATTGACAGTTCCATGGGCCTATAACCCGCTTTCAATCGAAGATATTTTTCTTCCAAATCAATTTCATTTAATAGTGAAGTACCATATGCAATCTAAACATTTCCCAATGAAAAAATTGGAAAATCAAACGCAAAATTCAAGGAACTTCTTCTTGTAGTTGGTGCATGAAATGCGATATGTTTCCCACTTTCCTGGTCCTCACATTCTATGGTGGTGGTGGTGGAAGTGGCATATTTTTCTTCAAACTAGCATATGTATTTAGGGGTAGAGGAGGCACCGTAGTAATTAACAATTAACAATTAACAATTCAAATTTATTATTTTATTCATTTCAAAAAATATAACAAACTAAAAATAAATTAAAACTACAACTTAAATGGGATACATACCTTGAGGTGACAAAGATATTTCTTGATACCATGTTTCATCAAATCGATACAAATTTCTTTTGGATTGGTAGGAGGATATACACTTGCTTTCTTTGGAGGTTGTTGCAAAGAAAGGTTTGAATTTTTTTATGTTCATTTTTAATGTATATTTGTATGAAATTATATATGCTATACAACATATTGAAATATATAAATAATAAATATTTTTGATCAATGACGTCATGTCGATTGAATGAGGAGATAACGAACTCCTCATTTGTTTCACTTGATAAGTTCTTAATTGTGGTGTGGTTTCCCAGATTCTCACCAAAATAAATAAATCTCTGTAATTTGGTGGGAAATGTCCTCTTATAGAAACCTTTCTTCAGGAAGTAGTTGCAACATTTATTCCTGTTATAATTCAACATACTATTAATATCTAATATAATATATAAAATATGAATAAAATTAATGATAATTATTATGAAAAATAATCATAAATTTTGGAATCACCTCATGTTGTTCAATTGTTAAGGACATATATGTTAGCTTTATGTGGAGTGCGGTAAGAGAAGGGGTGTTGCGTAAATTGTAAAAAAATCATAAAATAATGCAAGAATAAATATTTTAGAACTTATAGACACAAAATAACGCACTTGGGTACAATTATAGGTCCTAAAAGCATACTAGAACTTACATGATTCATAAGTAAGAAAACTAGTAATTGGCGACAATATTTGGCCTCTTTTCTATGTTTCTTATTTTCTATTTGGTCTTGCACACCATACAACCTAGTTTGAATTGTACTTGTTTAACTTTTATGGCTTTAGACACGGGTGCTTAGCCAAGACAACAATGCCCCGATGCTCCGTCCCTTTGGGCACCCCCGACCCTTTCTTATCTTAGTCACTCCTTTTGAATCTCTTTTATCTTTTGGGCATATTTTTCACTTAAGGGTCAGCCTTCTGGTTATAAATTAGGAATTAAAACAAGGGAATCATATAAATACATATTTATGTGTTCAAAATAAAGGACCAAGCACTAAGCATTACTACTGTCACCTAAGCTTGCATCAAAAGGCACCTAAAGAAATCTAAAGCATCTATCTAGCATCCATTCAAGGGAAATGACTTAATTAAATCTACATACACTACATAGGAAGGGGAAGTTCATTTTTTCATCCACACATTCTACTTCATTATTACATTCTAGCTACAACGCGCTATCGAGTGCCACTTGCACAAGGGCATCCTAGGGCATGATTTCTACACACACTCACAAGAACTACATGGAGTATGAGATGTAGTGCAATGCTTGGTTGTAATTTAACTCTCGGGGTGACCGTCGGGGTCAGTCCGACTCCCCATTCTATATCTTTAATTTTTAGGTTTGATGTGGTTTGTGGGTTTGTGCAGGTGAACTATTCTTTTGTAGGTTATAAGTTCCCTTGGATATCATTGTGTGACTACTAGGAGACCAACATAAAGCAACAACAAAGGCCTTGCGACACACCATAAAAGTAGATCTTGAGATCCTATGTAGTCACTTTGGCACCTAGAAGTGGTGTCTAACACCCAAACATCCATGACCTACCCTAAGAGCCATGTCGGCCTCATTCTCGGTCCCAGAATTTACACAAAATAGTTGCAACATTGTTTTAATACGGATCAACATTGTCTCCCCATCTACTTATAGTCTTGCATTGTTAGAGTGATTAACATCTATATATTTATTATATTTTACTATATCAGTTACTCTACAATTAGATTTAATTAATTTTTTTTGAACCCCACTCGTGATCATACACTTGGATCCTCCTCCTTCTTTCACGACTCCTAAAACTCCTTTAGTCTCCTTACATCAATTGCTTTAAATGTATCCACCTTGCAAATATGTTCTCCGAAAATCCCTAGCCACTATGTATCTCCCTAGCGATATGTCACCTTCACAAGTAAGTGCCATTTTTATCGTCTTTCCGATGACTCTATTAGTCCTAATGTCAATCAATCCATTTTCAAGTCAATTCAAGCTTTACATTATTTATTTCAAGATAAAATTTAGGCTATGGAATCCATGATCACATCTCTCACAGCTGAAATCCAATATCTTAAGGCCACTTCTCAAACCAATGCTAGTTCTTCTTCTATATCTCATCCCACTTCTATGTCTTCTACATGTGCTCATATTATTGAACCTCAAGTCTTACCACTCCATGCACCTATCAAGTTTGATCTAAATGCTAAGAAACATAACATTCTTCCTCATCTTCTCACTCACCAATTGATCAACTTACAATCTAATCATTGTTACCCTCCTTATTGGATTTCCAAATACCAAGGTCTCCCATTTTGTAATTATCATCAAATCAATGGATATCATGAAAATTATTGTTATGCCTTACAACGATGAATTAAGCACCTTGAGCATCAGGATTTTATCTCATTTGGTGCACAACATTATGATTCATGGACATCTCTAATTGATAAATCTCAATGGGCTCCCAAATTAAAATACATCTATTTATAATGAGAATCATTCCATAGTTTTTAATGTTCCTTATTTGATAAGTCAAGGGCCACCTATTTAACCCATTCCAAATAAGCAACCACCTCTCAAAATCAATGCACTCCCTTCTTCTCTCAAGCCTTCTAAAATGTCACCAACTAAGTAACCTCCTCTAAAAATCAGTCTATCCCCTCCTCCTCGAAGTCTTCTATGGCTTTATGAATCCCAAATAAGATACCACCATTCAAGGTCCCTCTCTAACTACTCCACTTCTACATCCAATTCTCTTTGTCAAATAAGCTAATCCTTACATGGATGGTCGGGACACATCTCAAACTCCTCCACCATGGCATGGTACTTCTCACATTACCGCATATAAATCCATCACTCACATACTTGAGGGGCATCAGAGCTTTCTCCCACCCTTCATTACTCACAAATGGTTTACTTCTAAATTTCACGCTTCACGCTTAATGTATAATCTTTCCTAGCATTCACACACCTTTGATACAAACTTTTTATCCTTATTACCCTATGACACACTCTAGTTCCATGGTTCATACTTGAATGTTGAGGGTATAATTCTAAAATGAACCTCACCACATTCACTTTTCATGCTATATTAATGATCTATCTTTCTAGAACACACTTTCAAACCATTTCCCGATGACACACTCTTGTTCTATGGTTCATTCTTTATTGTTGAGGGGGAATTTATAGATTAACCTCATCTTATACATATTTGATGTGGGGCACGCTGCTCTTTCTATGTTCAAACTTTGCATTCCATTCTGTTATACTCATTCAATTTATATTTCATATCTTGGTTGCAATTAATCTTGCTTGCTTATAATATTTACATAATGCACTTTTCTTACTATGCTAGTCAGATACTCAGTATGTCATTATCTTTCTATATACACACATGCACATTCAGTTGGTATTTTAGAGTTAATCTAGATCTCTTACTTATTTTCACACGCTGCAATGATGCTTGACACTATACCCTTTTCTAGTCCCACCGAGGCTCTTGGGGGCATCTACCTTTACTACTCTCACACATTACATGTGTTATTGTTTCATCATTTAATACTTCTACTTTCTAGCACATTAATTCCATTAATACATACATGCCTTGACATATTATTTATCTTTCTAACATGCTAATGGGTGCTTCATGTATTAATTTTATTTTTAGGACTATATGCCATTATGGTATCTAATACTCTTTTCTTTCCATTGTTTTCCTTTATATGATATTTTTTGCGGGCTATGCCCTATATCTTGTATGCTTCTTGTATGCTTTTGGTTGCTTTAGACCTGATTGTTTTGTGACATTGTGAGTGATGTCCCATGTTTGAAACCCACTTTTTCATGGTCCACTTTGTTTGCACACTTGCTTGATTACATTGTCTTCTACTACATGTTTGTTACTTTTTCTACTAAGACATGTTACTAGCCACTTTTTTACATGTGCCTTGGTTTCTACCATGAAATTACCCTACCCCTTGCATGGATATAGTTTTAGATCGGTAAAAAATTCTCTCTTTTACCACAAACTCCTACATTGGTCACATGCTCCCCAAATGGGGGCATACATTGGGTAAAACAATCACCCCTATAATAGCTCAGAGATACAAAAAATCACAACACGGTATAGAAACAACAAAATCATATAGTCACGGAGTGACCTGGAATCTGACTTGGGTCCTCAACATAGTATAGACACCAGCACCTAGACTCATAAAGTAGTGCACGGGCACTGCGTCCTCCTCTAGGTGTTAATATCCCGGTGCACATACATCCATATTTTCATATCATCATAGTTCATAGTATTCTTCATATCATTTCTACGATTCTGAGGCATAGTCCTTGATTCTGACAACATGCATGCAATCTTCTATAATTCATTTCAATTCAAACAATTAGTACATTGAGAACTAATTTAGAACAATCATGACATCATGAATAAATCAAGGACACACCATCTACGGTGGGCTTGCTTGAAACCAAAACCAAATTTATTCCTAAATCTAATCCTCTCAAACATTACCTTAGATTAAACAAAAATGAAATGGAGATAGAAGAAATACCTATAACTTATCAATGAATAAACCTTCCTTGATATGTGGTTCTGCTCAAGATAATTGGATAGAGTTTCTTACTTCAAATTTGTAGAATTATACAGAAAAACTTCCCTTTTGTGGAATGAATATTTCTTATGGATGCTTCATGAATTTGCAAATCGATATTAGAGATATTTGTAGGAATTCTAGCAGCACTTTGTTATGGTTTCTAAAGTTATCTTCCATGGAGGATGGCATGACAATTTATAGTTTTTGGGAGAAGAAATAGAGGGCTAGGATCTTGCCAAGTAGATGGAAGATCAATGGTTATTATTGAATGAGAAGATAGAAGAGTCTAGAATTAGAAAATTATAGAATTATGGAGAAATATCCATTGAATTTAAAATTCAATGGAGAAGAGTAGAAAGTTAGAGAGGCTTCTAGAATTATAAGCCTCTAGAAATAGAGGAGGTGAGGATAAATTAGTTTAGGTTTAATTAGGAGTTAATGATGTGATTACATGGAGAGGCTAGTTGTAGGGTAGGTGTAGAGTAGGTGGGTAGGTAGATATGAATTTTAAATTCCTAGAAATGTTAAATGAGGTTAGTGGGAAGTTAGGAAAGGGGTTAGTAATAATTAATCTTGTGATTAATTAGTATAGGGTCAAGATGGGAATTGTGGAATGATGGATTAGTAATAGGGGAAATATATATTAGGAATTAATAATGTTTAATAGGGATTTTATTTATTTATTAATTATGTCAACATTTTACATGTCTACATTTTGCTCCTCTTTGAAGAGTTATTGTAGAGCAATGAACGTTGAAAGAAAGAGAGATTACTAGGATATTGAGGTGATGCCCCCTTGAGAGGTCGAGCGGGAGGAAATGATTCGGGTGACCTCACTGAAAGGAAGAGAATATCAGGTTAGTAGAAACATACAAGAAGTGTTGACATCGGGAGTGATTGTTGAGTGATAGGATGCCCCAGCCAAGGTGGCCAAATAATAGGATGCCTTGGTGAAGGGGGTTAGATTGATTGATTGGATGCCCAAGAAAGAGCATGGTATTGGATTGATTGATTAAATTGATTGGATGGAGTGGATTGGTAAGATTAATTAGTTTGATTGGATTGATTGGATGCTCGAGCTAGGAAAATAAAGTTGGATGAATTTAATTAGCTGCCCTAGTCAACGATATATGAAAGGGGTTAGGATTGGTTAATTAAAGGATTGGATGTCTGACTATTTGGGAATACCTCCCAAGTGCAGATGGATTTTGGGATGTGATCTTGGCTTGGATGGCTAATGATTGATTTGATTGGATTTTGGTGTCATCTTACTGCGCACCTTTTACAATCTTGGTTTGGATTTTAACGATCAATTAGATGTTGGCTAAAATCGTCAATTGTTTGGATGGGGATAAGATGATTTAGAGTGATAATGTGGATGAATAGATGATTAGATGAGAGGATGATGAAATTAGAATTCTAGTAGTTGATGATGATTAAAGGGGATGGGTGCTATCATGAATTGTCCTCGTTCTCATCATTAGCAATGTTATTGATGTGGCGTAGAGATAAATGCACCAAGGTATAAAGACCATGATGATTGAATTTCCAAATTCCCTTTTCCTCATATCCATGGACATATTAATACAAAAAGTATGGTCCTCGTATCATTGGACCATGCAAAATAAAAGGAAACAAAATGGGCCTCATATCATCAACCAAAAAATAAAAGATGCAAGACATAGAGTAAACAATCACACTCACACATGCAGAAAAAAGAAAAAGTGAGTGAATGAGGTCAGTGTAGATTTATTGGATGGTGGTGATGGGGTAAATTTGTGAATATTTTGACCAAGTGGATGAGGGTTGACTATTGTTGGGAATTTTGAATTTTTACGCTTTTACAACTTTTGAAGATTTTAATGATTTTTACAATTTTTAATTTTTTTGATGTTTTGAAAATTTTACGGTGTTTTGATTTTTACGATTTTTTGAAAATTTTATAATTTTTTAAAATTTTATAACTTTTTTAAAAAACGTTTTTAAATTTTTGAAAATATAAGTTTTTTTATTTATTTATATGTTTAGATGGTGTTAATGGATATTTATGATAAGGATGTTAGGTGTAGATGGATTATGGTGTTTGATGTAATGATGATTATTTATTGCTATGGTTATGTGGTTATTTGTTGTATTTTGATGTTTAGATGGATGATATTGATGATGAGATGTTTGTCATGGTTTATTATTTAGTTTGTGAACTGGATTATGAGATGTAGAAATGGTTATGTAAGATTATTATGGATAACAATGTGTAGTGTTTAGTGCACAATGTTTAATGTTGATGTGGATAATGCAAATTAAGTATGGATGTGATGATTTACATATGAAGTGGGTATATACATATGGTAAATGTTATAGAATTTTTACAATGCCATTATACAAAGTAAATATAAAACCTAATCTAACTATACAAATATTTGCAAAGTAACCATTCCATTAAATGAAGCGGAATAACAAATAGAAAAGGTAAGTGATTGAAAAGAGGAGGATATGACGATGATAGGTGGATGGGGTGGTGAAAAGAAATGAAAGCCTCAAAATATTACAAGGGTTTCATTTCATGGCATTGATGTAGAGGCTTGAATATTCTTAATGATGCAGTACCAATTTTTTTCCGTAGACAATACGACCTTTGTGAGGATCAAGATAGCATTCCTAGTCATAATAGAACCGATACTTCTAGTTAGGATCAAAAGAAGTATGGATTAGGATAGTAGGAGAGAAGTGTGGATATGGATGGAAAATATGGGTATGAATAAAGGGGCTTTCCCCCAGTGTGCTAATGCATATGTGAGAAACTATTGAACGTAGGATCTAGCTTACCATAGTGCTGGAAACCGGTTCTCACCATGGTACTTGCCCAAGGTGCCATTGAAGTGGTTTTCACTATTATGCAGATTTGTTTTTGTAATAATTGGAAGTTTTGGATGTTTTATAGTGGACACTTAAGTATAGGAGTGTTTAAGATGCATGATGTTTATGTGCTAATCAAACTCATACTGTCATGGGTAATAATCTTATAAGCACCAAAGCCAAAATTTTCTATAATGACGTAAAGTTCAAGCCAATTTGGTTTGAAATTTCCTTTATTTTCATGATTTGTATTAGTTTTGTGTTGGTTCTTTTAAGGAAAAGTTGCTAACCTAAAATTCATGGGTTTTGATGCATTTCCCATATTGTCTGCGAACGTGATTTCGGTAAGCTTTGATATGGTCCAAGGATTGGAGGTGTTTCTCATCTAGTAGCTCGAGTTCTTAAAGTTAATGCATATGATAGTCTTCATCTTTGATAGTATTTTAGAGAGAAATGTGGAGGGAAGGAAGTTTGATCTCAATGGTCACAATAGACTCAATGCCGAAGACAAGGAAATATGGAGCGGAGAAAGTGTGGGTGTAAATGAATGTACGGTAGGCCCATAAGACATGATAGATTTGTGTATGCCAATTGAATCCTGTTTGATTGAAAATTTTTCCGAGGATGCGTTTGAGAGTTTTGTTGGATGCTTTGGATTGGTCATTGATTTGTGGGTAGTATGGGGTGGAGAAATTAAGCTTGATGCGGAGGATATCACAAAGTTCATGGATGTCATGATTTTTGAAGGATTTACCATTTTCTCGATAATGGCGGACATAATACCATAACAAAAAATGATATTATTAATGATGAATTTTTATATTTGTTTTTGGTGACATAGGTGAGTGGAATGGCTTCGACCCATTTGGTAAAGTATTCCATAGTCAGTAATGATGAATTTATGACCATTAGATGAGGTAGGATTAAGATTTCCCATGAGATCGAGACCCTAGGTAGAAAATGGCCATGGAGTAGTGATGGGCTGAAAATATTGAGAAGGCACATGGATGAGGTCAACATGTTTTTGGCATGGGACACATTTATGGACATATGAGCATGCATATTTTTCCATGGTAGGCCAATAGTATCTAGTGTGCAAATGTTTCTTGGTGAGTACCACACCACTTTGGTGTGATCACCACAGATGTCGTTGTGAACTTCCTTGATTGATAATTTGGCCTCTTATGAGTTAAGGCATCGTAACAAGATTCCATAATATCCTCTATGGTAGAGGGTGCCACTAAGGATGGTGAATCTGGATGCATGTTGGATGAATGATTTGAGATGGTTATGAGGAAGGTCGGGTGGAAGGATATGGTCATAGAGATAGGTATTGATGTCGTGGTACCATATGGAGTTGGGACTAACAATCTCACATACCATGAGTTCTTGAACCAAGAATTATGAGTTATGGGCATATGAAGGCATGTTCAAGAGAGAACCAATGATAACCACTGCATCTATTGATTTGTTATTTATTTGTGGAACTGCTCAAACTGAATATGTTAAAAGTAAAGCTTGAAGTTGTCCACCATTCACTTGTATGGAACAATTTTGTCATCTTTGGTTGAGTATTCATCATTAACCTATTTGATTATGAGTTGTGAGTCACCAAAGACATTAATATTTTTGATATTCCACTGGATAGCCATTCTGAGTCTAGCTATAAGTGCCTCATATTCAACTATATTGTTAGTGCAAGGGGAAAGTGAGCCAAAAGTCCTTAGGGATGAAATCTCCTTGAGGTGTGATGAATAGGATTCTTGTTCCTGAGCCATGATTTTTGAAGGATCCATCAAAGTATAATGTCCAACTATCTAATTCTTTGATAGTGAATACTTATTCATTTGGGAACCATGTATTGAGTGGTGTGGAATCAGAAACTGGAGCTTTTGCTAATTAATCTGCCAAAACTTGTCCTTTGATAGATTTTTGATTAACATATTCAATTTCAAATTCACTCAAGAGCATGATCCATTTAGCCATTTGTCTTGTCAAATCCAATTTTGAGAGTAGATATTTGAGTGGATCTACTTTAGCAATGAGCTTTACTGTATTATTGATCATATAATGCCACAACTTTTGAGAGGGAAATACAATGATAGAATGACATGATTTTTGATAGGAGTGTATTTGAGATCATAAGAAATTAATGTTCATCTTAGGTAATAGATGGATTCTTCTTTTCCATTTACATCATGTTGTGTAAGGATATCTCCCAAGGCATGCTTGAGTAGATGAAATATAGAGGAGAAGAGGAATTCCTAGAGTGGGAGGCACTAAGACTGGAGGATGTAGTAGATATTCTTTGAGTTTATCAAAATATGCTTGACATTCTTCATTCCAATGGAAAACTGTTCCCTTTTTTAGTAAATGATGGAATGGATGACACTTATCAACAAGTTGCGTTATGAACCTTTTGATTGTTAGGAAATTAATGTTTACATTATATTTGTGGTGTTAGTAATTATAAATGTAGAAATGTAATTACTATTGTAATAGTGAAGTTGTTAATAAACAACTCACTAATATAGGTTTGGGTGGTTAGTCGTATAGGTTAGTGGTTGGAGTGTTATACCCATGAATATTATTACGGGTTATTTGTTATAACACCTCCCTAAATAATCAGAGTTTGTTTGGCCATATAATACCCATGTATTGTAGTAGAGAATAGAGAAGAAATATTATTGTGAGAAATTAACAATCGTGTGAGTTTTTCCTGTGCAAACTTTGTATTAAAATTATATTTGGTATCAAAGATGGTTAATAATCTATCCAATGGAAAATTGATTATCTTATCAGAGGCAGTGTGATAATTGCCCCTCCGAATGGTGTTTTGTTTTTGGTGAAAGATTTTGTTTATGAGTTTTTGGTAGCAGATTTAAGATATTTTTATGTGAAGAATTTGTAAACCTGAGAAGATTTGTTCCCATCTATCAATAATTAAAAGATCTCGCATTCGTGCATGGTGGATCTACCTCTGAGTTCATGCCCTTCAAGTTTGCCGTTCCTAACATCCCGGATTATAGCTGAGTCACAAGGAACGCGCAGCCATAACATTGGAGCATAGTTATTTGGTGATTGGAAGCACATCTAAAGTAAGGAGCTAATAGAAGAAGCACAAATTCAATTTTTGTTAATAAGTGATTACACAGCCCGAGAAGCATTGGCATGATAATCCAAACCTACACACGAGAAAAGAATATTTTTTATATTTTTGAAGCAGAAAGTGGGAGATCTGATCATCCCAACAAATCATTGCATCATTCAGAGATCTTGGGTGCTTATAAGAGGCTTGGTGATTATCATCAACAATTTTATTCTATATAATCTGTTATGCATGGTTTCTCTTGTTTGGATAAGGAATACAAGTGAAGGATATCATCAAAATGCATCCATCTGCATTCATCCCATCTACCATTTCTCTCCTTGACACATCAGCCATCATGTGGCATTCAAAATTCAATTGGCTTCAGTAAGTCCACTGGCATTTGCCTTGGATCACCATTGGAGTTGTATGTTAGAACATTGGCAATTTGAACAGATTCAGTCTCTCCATATGCGGCCCGATAGTCATTTGTGGATTCACAGCTGTAATATAAGATCAAAATTGCATTCGGTCTGCACAATACCTTCGTTCACATGCAAATATGCACTCAATCATACTTGAAAGGGGCTGCCCAAAATTCTACATTTACATGTATTTCGTTGGAGAACGACTCATTCATTGACTTGGCGTTTGGAAATTGGTGTTTGGGGTTTGTTCTCTTTATCTCACGGCCTGCTCAAAAGACACGTCCCTTCGCAGGGATCAAATTTGAAGGGTTGGTCTAAATTTTATTGTGAAGGGTAAATATTGGACCAACTTTTTGATGATGAAAAGCAATATAAATATTTTACACTTCATATGACAAGAATAAATCAAGTATATATGTCATAAAAATTAAGAATATTTTTAAAATGAGATTTAAAAAAAAAAAAATCATTAGTTGATTGGTACCTTAAATAAAAAGGGAAAATTCAGTAATCCAAACAAAATGACCCCTCAATCATAATGGTGTAAAATTAAGATGCATTTAAACTAGTAAAATAATCAAATTATGATGTAAAGAAAGCCCAAATTTGTAATATTATAATTTCTTAAAAATCATCATAACTAAAATAAGAATTAAATAAATTTAATAAATAAATACATAAACAAACAATTGAAATGAGACAAGAAGACACACAAATAAGTAAACACATAAATACCATCAAACTGCATGTGGGACACTAGGATCTCTTATCAAAATCATTAATAAAACTTGTAAATAATAAAATAAATAACTTTTAACTTCTACTTGGATGTTAGTGCTAAAATTAAAACCCATTTGGATTCTTACGACTTCAATAAAAAAATTCATTCATATTTTAACCACTAAAATTAAAACCCATGTAAATTTTAACTAGTAAAATGCATTGAATTAGATTTTTTCAAATAAATAAAAGAAAATGTGCATCCATACATTGAAACACCCACACTAACTATGTCACCGAAAAATACATTGAGATATTCTTGGTTGGATTTCATAGTGAGGAGTTTCACCTGTGCACAATATGCATTCGAGATATGCTACATAGAAAATATGTTTTTATCAAATTAGACTTCTCCATTAAACACACACACACCCGTCGTAATCCTCCCTAAATTTTTTCACAACCCTCTTCCTCAACTCCTTAGGCATAGAGTTGAGTATCATTGTCTTGAGCACAATTATAAATATAAAATTCTTGTTGGCCTCCACATCATTGCTATTGAAAAATGGTTAGAGAGAAGATACCAATGATGACTTGGAGGGGTTCTTTCAATGGATGAAGAAGATTATCTCTACCTATTCTCCTCCTCTGAAATGAGCTCCTCTCCTCTTCCCTACATTTTTCCATCTCAAATAGGTCTAATCAACCTTTGCAATATGAATAAACTCCACACTTAGCTCGGTTCTTCTTTACAAGGGTCATAATGGGCAATCTCCTCAAGTGAATAAACCTTTGTTTTTCCTAAAAGCAAGCCCCATCTATTTTACTTGAGATCCTTTAGACTTCATCATTACATACAGATAGAGATAATCCAATTACCCGGGCATGTCTACATACCGAGTTCAAATTGATCTAGGTGATTTGGATCAAGACCATTGTGAGCTCATCCTGCCCTTTGGCACCAACATGACTCCAACACCCTATATTGCGAGTCACAAATTGAAACCACTCTTTTAGATCAATTAAATGATTTTATCCAAACTCTTCCCCAACCTCAAATATCCATCTCAACCCATATCCAAACTAGTGGCCACTCTACACGCTAGATCTATTCCAAATCATGTTGTGTAAGCTCCCAAGTGTGCAAATATTTATGTGCAAGTTGATCCTAGCTTTGTTATGTGTCTCCAAAGGTGGCTCCTACAATAAACAAATGGAAACAAGTACAAAGTGGTAGATAAAACATTTGAATGAATCCCAAGAAAAGGCCATAATTGTAAATGATATTATTAAATATTTCGATTTTAGGTATTTGTGCTCAAGTATTCGTTACGCTAGCATCAACAACTTTCTAGAAACATGGGATTTTAGCTTAATATTATTATAGTAGTAGTATATGTATTATATTAAACTTTTAGTAATTCTAAGTATCACGCCTTCTCTAACATATCTATGATCATGTGTTGAGCCTTGAAAGGTGGAGGTGATTGTTGTTTGTAAAAGTCATCAAAAATATTTTTAAGATATAAAAATTTCACACAAATTATTGATGAAATTTTTTCACCATAGCCCTTCTTTTGACAAGTTTTAAAAGTAACTTGTACTTTTGTATTGTCAAATGATTTTTACATTTTGATTTTTTTACATGCAAAATTTTTTACCTGCCCTTTTCGACGGGTTTGAGGCCTTGGGAAGGGCTGTGATGGGATCAATTTTGAACCCTCCCTTAGGGACCCTTCCATGAAAATACATCCATTGTGGCTTCACAAACAAATCAAGGAGTGGACTGTAGCCAAAGACGCATTGGATATACCTATCCCAAAATTTTTCCAACACTTTCGAAGCTCAAGCTAGATGTTTACTTGACAAAGTTTGCATTGGATTTGATGCCATTGAATGGCCTTTGTAATTGCCACTACTGCATTTTTTTCACAACCACGTTTCATTAATCCTCCATTTCCACATGGACGTCTTCAACATTGTGAGTCTATTTTGTCTTTACTGTATAAGAGTGGATTAAGTTTCATAGTTATGTTAATTTAGCATTGGTCAAAATATTATAAGTTCTTTCTTGTCAATTTAATAAAGTTTTAACGAGTCCTCATATGGTCATAGTAAATGTATGTTGTCAATAAATAGATTATATATTTTGTTTTGATAGTGGGGACTCATTCTTGTCATTATTAAATCAATTTTTCATTGAGGTTATATTGTGTCCATTATCATTAATTAAATCAAGAGTCTCTAGTGTGGTTTATTACCTATCAAAGTCAAGTCTTATAATATATTTGTGTCAAAATTATTAGTCTTTTAGTTATTTAGTTGTCATCATGAGTCAAAAACAAGTGTCGTCTAGTTAAATTTGAGTCATTGTCGCCTTGTCTACATGTATCATTGGTGAGTGTCTCATAAAAATTTCATTGTGAGTCAGAGTCAAAAGTCCGTAAAATAATTTTTTTCCTTACGGACGCATTTTCGGTGTTACCCGACATCTGGAAAATAAATGATTTCACATTGATGAAGGGAAGAAAAGAATAAGTTCAATGTGAAAACAAATGTGCTTCATATTCTCATCCTACTGAGTTAGCAACATGTAGCTGGAGGAAAATGAAAACAAAGGAAGGAGGTTAGATAACGACCGCTCATCATTCATTAATGACGCCCGCCCAATTTTTGGTATGATGACATTTGTTTCAGTTGTGTTTTTAGTGTAACATGAAAAATAAGAACAGATGATGTAAATTCCTGTTCACTTGTGTGTATTCCTCATCTAACCCATTTTGTAAAAACATTGTAGAATATTGTTAAAAATGTATTGCAGAAATCATGATATTAAGGTTATTGGTAAACCAGGAAAACCAATTGTATAAGGTTTTTGGTGAACCTGTAAACCAATTTTGTAAGGTTTTTGGTGAACCTGTAAAACCAATTGTGAAAGGTTATTGGTACACCTGCAAAACCAATTGGGTAAGGTTATTGGTAGAAGCCGGAGAAAACCATCAGTCGAGGAAGAAATGTGTGTTGGCACATATGGGAGTTTTGTGCAAGTCCGATGCTGCACAATTGAGAAGTTAATCATGAACACATAGAGGTGGCACGTTACAATCAAAGAATGAGATATGTTTTACCATGTAAACATTAAGGGGGAATGTTAGGAAATTAATTTTTACATTTATATTTTTGTGTTAGTAATTATAAATGTAGAAATATAACTACTATTGTAATAGTGAAGTTGTTAATAAACAACTCACTAATATAGGTCTAGGTGGTTAGTCATATAGGTTAGTGATTGGAGTGTTATACCTATGAATATTATTATGGGTTATTTGTTATAACACCTCCCTAAATAATCGGAGGTTGTTTGGCTATTTGTTTGGCTATATAATAGCCATGTATTGTGGTGGAGAATATAGAAGAAATATTATTGTGTGAAATTAACAATTGTGTGAGTTTTTCCTATGCAAACTTTGTACCAAAATAATACTAATGGCCTGAATTTTTGATTGTAGACTTCTGAGTTGCTTTAGATTGGTAGGTGGAGGTATTTCAACAACAAATTTGAATTTATCTGGATCAATTTCTATGTCGTGACGTGAGACAATGAAGCCAAGTAGCTTTCCCAATGTGATGCCGAAAACACATTTCGTAGGGTTTAGTCGTACTTTGTATTCTCGGAGTCTTTCAAAAATACGAAGGACCATAGGATGTTCTTATCTGAGTTTTGGATTTTCCAAGAATGTCATCAAAATAATATTTAACAATTTCATGCATCATATCATGAAAGATAACGGTCATGGCACATTGATATGTGGCTCGACATTTTTGAGACCAAAGGGCATGAATTGATAGAAAATTGTACCCCATGGTGTAGTGAAATCAGTTTTGTTGATATTATTTTGCTATTTTGATTTGATTATAGATGAAAAATCCATCCATGAGAGATAAAATTTCATGCCTAGTTGTAGAATCCATGATCATGTCGATATTTGGTAATGGAAAATCATCTTTAGGGAAATATTTTTTAATATCACAGAAATATATACAAATGTGAATGCCCGCAATATTTTTTCCTACTAGGACGATGTTGGAAATCCATTCAGAATAGTCGATAGGCCGGATGAAACCAACATCAAGTAGCTTTTGGAGTTCTTCTTTGATGAGTAAGGCTACCTTTGGATGCATTTTGTGTAGCTTCTGTTTGACTGGTTTTGCATCTTTTTATATCACTAGATTATGAACCACTAACGATGAATCAAGTTTTTGCATATCCACATAGGAGCATGTGAATATGTTTGAGAGTTCTTTAAGGAATGCTGTAAAGATGGATTGTTCTTTTGTAGATAAATATGTCCCTAGTTTGAGAATCTTGGGGTCCTCTTTAGTGCCGATAGTAATATCAATGGTTTATTAAATTAGTGATGTTCAACCATCTTGTAGTGTTTCAGAAGCCAAAAGGAGTTAATCCATAGTTGGGTCGTGATCTGGATTTGAGGGATTTTTGAAAAATTCAGCAAGGGGTCCTCCTCATCTAGATGGAAAGAAGAGTAAGGATGGGGGATGTTGAATTGGGATTATATAGGTAGGATATGATCTTGTTTGCCAAAATAGGCGTAATAATTTAGACATACTTTGAAACCCTTTTTATCGTCACCAAATGTTATATTGTACCAAGCTCCCATGAACTCAAGAATTGCTTCGTCATTTTGTAATGTGTCAAGAGGGATATGTTTATAATTTTAGGTACACTAGATAAGTTGGGGATAGGTGAGAGAAACGTTGATGACGAGGATGGTGGTGCCATGGAAAAGGTTTGTGGTGGAAAACTCTTTGTATTGGCTATAAATGGAGATCCATATTTTATGGTGTAATTTCCTCGGTGAATACTTGGGTATCTGCATCAGTTATTTTTAAAACTGGTTGTTTTACAATTCTTTCATTTTTAACAACTCTCCAATTTTGTTTCAGACGAAGCTACCAACACCTATCAACCTCATGACCTTTCCTATTATGGACACAAAAACGTTTTTCCACTCTTTTATAAAACTTACCCTTATTTCCATTCTCAAGATTATGTCTAGAAGAGTGGTCTTTCAAAATATTTCGTAACAAATATTTATGTTTCAAAAATTATTTGGATACAAAATGGTTAGACAATCCACAAAAACTACATGGATAAACATACCACAAATTATGTGTATTTAAACCATTATCAAAAGGGTCTTTGGAATATTTATGTTGTCTAGTTTTACCATATTCAACATTAACAAAAATATGCGTATCATTGTGAGAAACAAAAGTTTCCTTAGAAGGTTCGACAAAATGAAAATTTCCATTACCTTTCATGGGCTATGGTGTAGGTTTCTCCCTTGTATTGTCAATTATCTTGGAGCATTCACCTATTTCATTTTGACCATAAATTCTAAATTCCAAACATGCACGGTGAGGCCTATCCTTTACCTGAATGGGGTTAGCAATACCTTGGCCTTCTTTTCCAAGGTTTTTTTTATTAAATCCAATTTTAAAAAGTATTTTGAACCAATCCCTCTAGTGTGTTGTTCAAATTTACAAAAATCATTTTCAACTAATTTGGAATGGGAGGAATTATTAACAAATGGCAATTTACTTACAGTTCTTGAATCAACTTGTGTAATTATGGTAAAGGAAGGTCCTAATTACAAAATAGACTTGTTTTTCTCCTTTGAGCCATCACCAATTTGTACTCTTGTTAAGAGCTCATCCCTATCATGTAACTCAAATTTCAATCTCACAATCTCCTCTTCCAAGGAGTAAAATTTTAATCTTAGGAAAAATTTATCTTCCTAGATTTAATGGTTATATTCTTCAATCTCATCGAGCTTCTCCTTTTTGAAAACTTTCCCATAGTTCTCTATCTAATCGAATAGGCTGATTGTGATATCTCAAGTTATAAATTTAAATCCATAATTCAACCAGATATGATATGAAAATATGATCCATAAACTATAGTAGACCCCTACTATCAAATAGTTTTAAAATGGATATTGATTGTAATGATCAAATTACTAATTTAAATTAAGTGAGAAACTAATTAAAAACTTATTTATAACTAATTCGAGTAATTAGAAAGTAAAAAATCAATTCCGTGGTTAAAACATTCCAAATTGTCATTTAACGATTTTTTTGTATATTTTCTTTGCTTATTGTTAGTCCCTCCAAATTTGATTTAAAATACTTATAAAATTAGAAAAACAAAAATAATAATGAAAAATATCTTGATAATAGAGTTCACTAATTTGGCTACCTCTCCAAGTTCATTTAATTGATGAACCAATCCATTATAAATAATTTGTAAGAACAATATTAACCAATTACAAAACCATAATGCAACAAATGACTGTAATGAATCGAAAGAAGATTTGGAAGAATGCTAAAAAATCTTCACAAGAATAGCCTTCGAAATTGAATCCAAAAATCCAAGTATCCTTCTCAAAATCTCCAAAAAAACTCCTTCACGGATTGTAATTTTTCTCTATTCGGGACTACAATGCCTTCCACCAAGTCTCCTTGCAATGTCATTACATTGGATCAAGACCTTGAAAATTCAATTCTTCCTTTTTAAAAAAATTACATAGTCCTGCAAATAGTCCTCTTCAAATACCAAAAGCATCCTTTTATAATATTTCCAAACAGTTGGTTAATTGATAAGGGTGCATAATATTTTGTTGCAGGATAGGAGTTTTAATCTCCTTGGTGCCTTGACTACCAAATATGTTCTTTAGAATTTCTTTTTTAAAATGTGTTTCATCCCTTTATCCCACATTGTCTATGGGTTGGTGAATGTGGTGGTTTTAAAATAAATGCATGACATAGTTTACATGGCCAATAGGCCTCTTTTGTGGGAAGTTGTTTGGTGCATGGGTTAAAATGTTGATTGATTGGCTTATATGTGGAAATCATGTGGATTGCTTACGCTTTGATGTGGAAAATATGTGGAGCACTAAGGTTTAAGTGTGGCAAGGTTGGACTATATGCGCAAAATTTGGAGAATGAGGTGGAGATACTCCAAATCCACCTAATCACCTATGCTCCTATCTTGCCACGTGTTAGCACCAGAATACATGACATAATATGGCATAAAAGCTATAATGTAATTGGGAAAATTGAAAGTATACTTATATACCATGATGTCAGGGTCCCCTTCTAAAACAAGAGTGGACCTCACTATTGAAAACCAATTTTTTACACACTTGTTGAATACTGGAGGGTTAAAAAAATAATATCCATGATCACAATTTTGTTCCTTAATAAAATCCAAAATACGTAAATAGAATTTGTGCACAAGTCAAGGTACTACTGAGACCTCTTTTCCTCTACGACCAAGTTTGACCATGAACTTTAACTAGCGATATCAGGAGTATATGGTATCTGATTCACCCATTCTAATAGGCATTGGAAAGATATTCAAGTGATAATCCATATTGTAATGATTTAGGGGGAAATTGGGAACTTATTATCACCCATAATTTCCTTTGGATCATATATATTGTGTATGCTTGACTTATCCCCCGTCGATCTATATCTCTCCCCATTTACCGATATCCTGAAGGGTACTCTCCTTTGTCTTGAATGTGGGTCTTGGAAACCCTAGTTGATCTAGTGTAGGGATTACTACCTTATGTATATGAAAATTTAGTTCTTGCCATAGCCCTTTTAAATCAACCCATTGTGTGTCGGTTCATATGTGTCTTTTATTCATTTCCTCAATACCATTTTAGAACTGAAGACTTAAGAGTGAAGTCCATTGAGATATATTCTTGGCCCACCATATATTTCTAGTGAACCTAACGTGAATCCTAGAGGCCTTCTGATCAAACATATCTCATTAAAATCATCCATCTCCGAACTTGATCTCATTCCAAACCACAAAAAAATAGAAAAATCTGAAAAACGTGTCTCAGAGACATCATCGCCCATGGGTGATCCTGTCTATTACATCACATTTATTTCCAGACACCTTGACCCCATGTACAAACCTTCTAAAATGGGTGAATCCTTGAGTTCTTCCAAATTTAAATCTCGATGCCATCAAACCCCATGTAAAATTTTACATGAATGATTGTGTTTATAAGCTCCATCTCAGGACTTTCCCTTGGCCATATTATCACTCCATCATGGAATATCTGGTCTGGGATATTCTAATTCTATTGTGTACACATTCCCTAAGACCTATTATCTTGAAGTTGAGTTCTCATTCTACATGAAATGTTGTTTTGTAGGAGTCTTTGGAAAAAACCTCCTACCCACCGCATGATGACCTATTTGGGGATGAGGAAGAATAAAATAAAAAATGGCAATACCTCTAATCATCATACTCAAATTCATAAATTCCTCCTGAGAATTTCTTCATTACAAGTATGAGTCAAAATAAATTATTGGAAAACATCTCCTTGAATTTGTCTTTGAACAACTTGAAAATAGGGCATAAAAGGGAAAAGGTCCCAAAGTAGTTTCATCCTAAAATTCCTCCAATTATGACCCTACCAACCTTATTCTCCATCTTATTGATAGAATGATTAAACAACAATCTGCACTAAAACTCAATTACTTCAAATGGAAGCCAACATGGAACAACTAGTCAATAGCCCTATAATTGGCTCTTGGGGCACTAGGCCCCCTCCTTTACCAAATGGGCATAATGGGGGCCCATCACCCAACCCCATATCCAAAATTTTTTATTAAGAGCAGTCCAACAAGTGCCTCTAGAACCTTACATTCCTAACATGTATATTGGGGGTATTATTCCATCCATCTCTTATGACGGATCCACTCACCCCACCCTTTACATTAATGGCTTTGGTAATATTTACAAGGAATGGATCAGAACTAAATCATATGTTGAACAAACTCCTACCTAAGAATCTTGTTGGAGATTCTTTGGATTGGTATCATACCTTACCTCCTAGTTCCATAGTTGAGCTAGAGTCCTTGGCGATAACCTTGGTGAATGAATTTCAATATCATGATCTACCTGAGAACAATATCAATGCTTTCATTAACTGCCAAAAATTTGAAAATGAATCAGCACAAGATTTCATCAAGTGCTCAAAGACCCTATTTATGTGGGTTGAACATAACATGCCTATTGATATTCTCTTCCAAATTTTCCTACGATCTCTTGAACCTCACCTCAATACAAGGTGTGGTCCTTTTCTCCCACCTCTCTAGAAGAGGAATTTAAACAAGCTAAAAGACATGATTACCTCATGAGAGAGTTTGAGAAAGTTCCTCCTAAGAAATAATATAATAAAAAAATCCAAATCCTTCAAACATTTTATGAACAAGAGAATGTGAGAGATGAAAGTGTCTCGAAACTCTTCCTTTTGTTGCTTCTTCAAATAGGATTGTTTTCAACATTGACCAATAAACTAACAAAAGTCAACCTAACTATCATTAACCATTAAGTAAGGAAGAGTTGAAATGTCACTTACCTAATCCATTTATCATGATATTATTTCTATAGACACCTAAAATATGCTTACACCTAGCATTTCCTCCAATCCAACCGATTGACGACATTTCGTTAATTAACCCTTCTTTGCTCCATTCTCAGATGCCCATTTACGACACCTTCTTGGTCATATTCCTCCTATAAATCAGCTTATTTGCCTAATATCTCTCTTATTAGCTAAACAATCCTCCTTTTGACATTCGAACCTCACTAGTTCTCTCTCGACCACTTTTATTGGCTTCGTAGGCTATTTATCAGTCACAATTGGTTATCCAAACCCCTCCCAACTCTCGATGAGTCTCTAATCACTTGATAATCAAAGTTTAACTAGCCTAAACCCTAGTTAACTAGCCTAAACCAAGCTTAACTAAGCCTAAAGTATGTTTATCCTAATCTAATCCTAAAGTGCTTTTTGAGATTTAGTCCCACATGCACCCAAATTCCAAATTCTTCCAAACCAAAAACTATAAATACAAGGCTAAGCCTACCCATTCAAACACACAACTTTACATAACACAAAACCAAAACAAGCCTAAGAAAGCTTAAGAGCTCATTTTCATTAGCCAAGCTAATAAGGCATTTGATCTTGGGTCATCCACCATTAAAATAGCTTCATCTTGCACCCATGTTAGGTTAGTAATGGAATAGCTAAACTTGGCCATGTAGCCATTTAGTGAGATTCATTCACCCTCATGGAGTAAACAACAAAATTGATTGCTTAAGTCTTTAGTAGGCATGTTTTATTAAACTTTCAAGAATAGAGGTTAATGATATTTGTTAGATTTATTGTTTATTTAAAGTTTTAATACATGAAAATATGATTCCTTGCTCATTTCTTATCATATGGTCCATTGAGGGACTTTGCACAAAACTTTGGGGTCTTACTCCATTTCAATAGCTTTTGCAAAACCTTTCATTGAACACATTTGGCATGCTCGGTGGGACACTTATGTCCATCCTCCATTAATGGAGGTCTTTTAGGTTTTTCAAAGTTCATTTTCAAGTTTTTGGGTCAAATCACTTGTTATTTCCTCATTTATATTTCTAACACTAGATAAATGACCTTCATTTACATGCATTTTTTGGGTTTGATATAGAAATAGGAATTGAATAACAACTAACCTATCTACTCTTTAAAATTTGAAAATCCGTGAGTTTTGTAGGTTTTTCACAGGGTGCACGTAGGTGTTTACAAGGGGCATGTACATGTTGAAACCCTAGCATCTCTGTCGAACAGTGTGTACATGCCCGGCGAGTCCTTGTCCTTTGCAAATTTTCCTCTAGAAGGATGTGCACGTGTCTCCATCATCTGGCACGCATATCCACCTCTGGCCACGCGTATGCGTAAATGGGTTGGTTGTGTAAAAAATTGAAAATTGTCTATTTTTGCTAGGGCACGTATCAATTGGCTGGGGCGCGTATGCATCACTCTAGGCACGCAGTGTCCTATTTTACTCTGTTGACTTTGTATTTTTCCTTCCCCACGTACCTATCTACTTGGGTGCATATCATTCTTTGGGGCATGTATGTGTCATTTTGAGCACGCGGTGTCTTTGTGTAGGTCGGATTCATCCATTTTATTTTTAGTGCTCCTTATTTTGACCATATCTTTTGATAGATATTATTTTGACCATATTTTTAGTGCTCCTTATTTTGACCATAGCCCAGATAGAAATTATTGGAAATACCCAAGAGAGAGTAATATATCAATTTGATTTTGCTTTGTAGCTTTTAGCTTTTGATTTGATTGATTTTGTTTCTTTTGATTTCTGAAAACTTATTTCAGCTCTCTTGTTTGACAAGGGGTTAAGAACCACAGATGACTTGATGGAAGGAGGTGGAAGTGATTGTGATGACAACATTGGCTAGTGTCCACAAATATGTCCAAAAATTCTTCGCAAAAAGTTTATTAGATGTTGAATGTGATAGGATCTCTAAGAGGTCAGTCGTTCTTTAATTTACCAAGGTGATGAAAGACTAGGGTCAAACAAATACCATAGAGATAAATGTCACAAAATACGTGTGAATAAGCTAACCAAAACATCACCGAAGGGATGAAAATGGTAGGGAGACTTGTAGAAAAATAGCAAGGAAGGGAAGAAAGAAACATCCATGTGTACACAATACCTGATTGTAATGTTTGATCTTTGTACCTTTGATTTTTGTTGTGTTTTCTCAATGTTTTTGGTATTTTTGAATTGTTTTTTGATTTTTAAATTTTTGACAGTTTTAAGAGTTTGAGACTAACAAAGTCACTCTATGTGGTAAGATCCAACAATAATGTTTGTGACTTCCTTGATAAGGGAGACTAGGCATGTTTGTTTATCAAGAGTCATTTTTTCCCCGATCTCAATGATCGTGGTGAGTTCACACTCAACAAAGGACTGTGATTTATCCTGAAACATGGATTTTGTATGCGGGAGCTTGAGTTCCCTATCCAGATGTTTATGCATTTTGCACCATACTTGATGGTTACATTGATGTGTGTTCTTGAATCACGCTTGATTTACAACTTTGAGATTATTCAAGTTGTTGGGGGATTTTGAGCTCTTGGAAGTTTTGACCTGAGCTTGATAATGAACCTGTTTGGGTTTCTTATAAGTTGACTTATGACTTTTCTGACCTTGAGAAGGAGAAGAAAGTGAACATTTACGATTGATGATAGGAATGAGAGAAATGATGGTGGGCTTGCCCGGTCATTGGTAGAAGGATGATGTGATTGATGAAAAGGATATGGTCAAGTTGAAGAAGATGGGCTGTTGGGAGGTGAGCCATATATAGAAGATTAAGGGCTACTTAGGATGTGTCCCAAGAATAGAAGAAGAAGGGCTACTAGGATGTGACCCATAGATAGAAGACAAATGGATACAAGGATGTGACCCAAGAATAGAATAAGAAGGGCTACAAGGATGTGACCCATAGATGTAAGATGATGGACTACTAAGATGTGGCCCAAGAATGAAGATGATGGACTACCGGGGGTGATGCATACATAGAAGATAAGGGGCTAGTTGGACATTCCCCAAGAATAGAAGATAGTGGACTACTAAAAAATGTCCCATAAATAGCAAAGGGAGGGCTACTAGAAGGTGACCCACACCTAGATGAAGATGAAGGGCTACTTGGCGTTGACCCCATAAGAGATTGTGATTGAGGAATTATGATAGACAAAGAGTGATTAGGTGATGAGAAGATAGGCCATGGATCAATGTAAGACCTAGGATTTTCCTCACTTAATGAAGAATGTGAAGATGAAATAATAAGAGGAGGATCAAGTTGCATGATTTGAGGCTCTTCCTCTGTTTCTTGATAAAAGGAATCAACATTTTTCTTAGAATATGCGGGCGCATCGAAGTCTAAAGAGAATCCTTTCTTGTAATCTTCTAAAGGAATATCTTCATGTGCCCCTATAAATGCCCTGATTGTTTCTTCATTCTGAAAGAGGTCAATCAAGTATGATTTGTTGATCAACCACTAGGGGTTGATTGGAAGAAAGAAGTTCACTTGGTGTGGAAGAATTAGAAGATGTTTGATGATGATTGATAGAAGAAGATGTGTAGCTAGATGTCTCGGGAGTAGAAGAAGGTGGTGTGGACCTACCTATATGATGGTATATTATCTATAAACTAGTAGGATTAAGTCCAAAGTCTGTAGATTGTGATGCATGGGTTGATTTAGATGTTTGACTCGAAGGACTTTGAGTCACATGAATCTTCAAAGAAGGAATACTTATCGGGGGTGATTGATGAAGAAGGTCCTACAAAGAAGGGGAGGACTGTGATTCAAGAATCGCATTGGATGACTAATAAAAGGTTCAGCAAAGAAAGAGAGGACCATGATTCAAGAATTGTATTAGATGTTTGATTGGAGAGATTTGGAGTCGCATGTATCTTCAAAGGAAGAAGACGTCGTCGAGGCGACTGATAAAAGGGGTCCTATGAAGAAAGGGAGGACCATGACGTAGGAGTCACATTAAATGTATGATGAAGAGGTTCCTGTGAAGATAGGGAGGACCATGACATAGGAGTCACATTAGATGACTTAGGAGTCGAATTAGATGAATCCGAATAGTAGTTTGGATCTGAATCCTCAGAAGAGTTAGAGGAAATATTTGGATTGGAATCCTCAGAAGAAGAGGAAATGTTTGGATTAGAATTAGAAGAAGAGTGGGGGAACTCGAATAATAATTTGGATCAAACGTGTCCAAATCATACCACCGACTATGAGATGAAGGTGGGGAATGAGTTACCCGTATGGGACTTCTAGCACGAAGAACCAAACGAGGTTTAGTCATGATGGGCATCCTTTGATGTGAACACCGAAAATTGAATTCCTTATTGTCGTAAGAATGAGGAACTGCATGATAATCAGTCATTGTTGGCATCATTTTAATCTCAAATATCTAGGCCTGGATAGTGTGATAAAACTTCTTCAAAGTGAAGAAGGTGCTATGTCCATCTGGGAAGCATAACAACAACCAACTAGACATTTCGTAAGTACGGAGATGCGTGTGTGATTTTCGAAGGGGGTCTAAGGAAAATAAACATCGTGATGACGCAATCTCAATGAGATCAAAAGGGATTTCCTAGAAAATGATTTATCTAGATGAATAATCACAAGGAACAATCATGCAAGTGTGAAACACAAATCCAATCAACAAGGAACTACTCCCTATGTAAAATGTGTGTGTAAAATGATAATTCAATGCAAAGATGATCAACACAATGTAAATATTTATGTCAAGCTTGAAATGAACAAGGCGTAAATATTAACAAAGGGTAGATGCGACTCCCAATCAAAGGATACCATGACAAGTTCAACAACCAACAAGACCTAAATGTTAAAGGGTGGGGTTTACAAATGTAAGCTAGGTAACCACACCAATTGGACACATCTATCAAGCTTCGCAGAGAAGTGAGATATTAGTGTCAAAGTGGTATCGAAACGACGCAAACAAAGTAAGCGACACCTTTCAAGATTTAGGAAAATGTTTGAAATCAAACTAAGTCAAAGTATACTAAGGATGTGTTAAACGTGGCAAAGTGTAATGCCACAATGTGGAAACTTAGATCATGTTTACGAGAAACATGACATAAGTATCTTAATTATGTCGAGACAATGAAAATGAGGTAACATGTCAAAGGGAGATAAAATGATGAATCAATCCTAACTATGATGACAATCCTGACATGGGTATCAAGATCACAAAGGCTACCAATGATATAAATATGCCTCCGCACACTTTAGACGTTTAACTTACCTAGCCACAAACATGGATGGGCGTAAATGGACAAAAAAGTGGTAGAAGCAATCAATTGGTAACACAAAGGTAGTCACCCTTCCTTTGATCAACAAAGTGTCAAAAGAAGGTGAAGGAGGTAGATCAAAATGGGGGTGAAAAAATGTTGGCTTTACTTTGGTAGAGTTTCACCTTACCTTAAGGTAAGTGAAGAACTAGGCTAGAGTAACGCGTCACACGTTTCGTGATGAAAATGATGGCTCACAACTCAACATAGTTTTTAGAATGGTCAAAGTGGGCTCCTGGCCAAAGTATATTTTCCTAGGTGGTTCTCTTGTCCTAGGTGCTACAAAGATTATCCACGAGCGGGACGATTTACCCAAAAAGTCACACTGACTAGTTTGGGAGTATCTCGACTTTTCCCCCTTCAAGCACAGTGGGCATTAGATGCATCCAATTGTGTACTTAAAAGGGTCGCGTAGGGATAACTTGTAACTCTATCTCACAAAGGAATTACTAGTCAGATAGGTAGTGCGGAGCACTTCCCGTTTTGTCCACAAGGTTCCCTCTTGCATGGACTACTTTGGGGTTCTTGGAACCACCCCCATTGTTGTAGCTTAAGGCATTATGCCAAAGGGGTTATGTTCTAGTTGAGCGGAGAGGGACGTACCCTTTTCTATTCAAACCTGTAATACAGATGTTTTGAATATGTTGTTTGTTTTATCTTTTTTAATTAGATGTGGTTTGCTCGAACACCATTTGGCAACCTGTATAACAACTGTATTAGTAGTTTTCTGACTTTTGTTTTGATTCCTCCGTTCTTTGGCAAGCAATGGTGTTTTGGTCTTGTATGACAATTTTTAGTAGTTTTCCATAAAAAAGGAAGGCATCATTTCTGATTCTCTAGATCGTCCAAGGACACAAGAGAAGAGCATACGTGATGTCTTCAAAATCCAAAAAGATATCAAATGGGAAAACACTTTAATTCAACTATGCCAACTTTATCCAATTTCCACTCAAATATTCCTAACAGACCTCAAAGTATCAAAAGGACTTAAGAATCGTTCGATTCCCAAGATCACCTAAAAGGTGCGAGGAAGAGCATACATGATTTTAATCTCATGATTGAACATGCAATGTTTATTAACCTTTTAAACAAGTCAAATCACCATCAAACATGTAAAAACACCCTACAAAATATAATTTAGATTCAAACTAAAACTTGCAAGGTGTTAGAACATCAAAGACCAAATTTTCCAAAGCATTTAGACATGTTAGAAATGAGTACTTTAATAAAAACGAAAATATTAAATTTTTTGTAACTTAAAACCCAAAATTTATATTTCCATTGTTCATTTCACTTCAATACCTTTCCAACGCAACAAAAATGGAGTCATTTTGAGTTCGGGAGAAAACGTTATGGCCTCCGGAAGATTGCTAATGATGCATGTGCCACTGTTAGTGTACCTACGCCCCTTTTTTGGTGCATGTGCCCCTTTTTGGTGCTTGCGCCTCTTTTTTGGTGCATGCACCCCTTTTTTGGTGCATGCACGCCTCTATGTAAAAAAAAACACAGTGAGAGTTGCGCTACACACACAGAATGGCGTGTGCGCCCCCTTTCCTGTAGGTGGCTAAAAAACACGTGATTTTTCAAAAATATCAAAAATTTATCGATTTGGTTCAATTTTTGGCAGCACTTCACCTCCTTTGATCCTGCAAAGAGCAAAAAAAAAAAGACAAACCTAGCTAAACTAGTTAAGAAACATGATTTTTTGCCATTTAGAACAAAAATATTAGTGAAACTAAAAACTTGAACTAATCTAAAAACTTTGAAACTAATCTAGAAAGCTTTGAAACTAATCTAGAAAGCTTTGAAACTAATATAGAAAGCTTTGAAACTATCCTAGAAAGATTAAAACTAAGAAATAGTTAGAAACTAAAACAAAAAGCTTCAAAGTGACTCCATTAATGGAGGATGGACATAAGTGTCCCACCGGCATGCCAAATGTATGCAATGGAAAGTTGCACAAGCTATGGAATGAGGTTAAAGAACCTCAAAGCTTTGCTAACTCATCCATGCACCATAGGATTAGAGCTAAACAAGAGAAACTAACATGAAAGCATTACAACTTTGACAAAAACATCAAAAACTAACATGCATACTACTCTCTACTCCATGAAAGCTTAATGAAAGTGAACCTAGTATAGATCCTAAGCAATCAAATTGTGTGTTGTTTACTCCATGAGGGTGAATGAATCTCACTAAATGGCTACATGGCCAAGTTTAGCTATTTCATTACTAACCTAACATGGGTGCAAGATGAAGCTATTTTAATGGTGGATGACCCAAGATCAAATGCCTTATTAGCTTGGCTAATGCAAATGAGCTCTTAAGCTTTCGTAGGATTGTTTTGGCTTTATCTTATGTAAAGTTGTAGTTTGAATGGGTAGGATTAGCCTTGTATTTATAGTTTTCCACTTGGGAGAATTTGGAATTTGGGTGCATGTGGGACTAAAGCTCAAAAAGCACTTTTAGATTAGATTAGGATAAACATGCTTTAGGCTTAGTTAAGCTATGATTAGGCTAGTTAAACTTGATTAGCAAGTGATTAGAGACTCATTGAGAGTTAGGAGGGTCCTGGATAACCAATTGTGATTGATAGATAGCCTATGAAGCCAATAAAATTGGTCTAGAGAGAACTAGGGAGGTTTTGATTGGTTGAAAGGAGGAATGTTTAGCTAATAAGAGAGATATTAGCCAAATAAGCTAATTATAGGAGAAATACGCACCGAAAGAGCGTCGTGAATGGGAATTTGAGAATGGAGCGAAGTATGGGGATTTAACGAAGTGTCGTTAATTGATTTGATTGGATGAAATTCTAAGTCTAAGAATATTTTAGGTGTCTACACTTCTATCCGGCATGCGCCTGATTCAAGTATAGAAGTGTTAACATATGGCCCCAACCAATGTACTTTGAGCTTTCTGGATAGTGCAAGAACTTTGAGTCATAAAGAAGTACCATTTGTCAATCTCAAACTTCTTATCCCATAAGTTTCTATCATGCCATGCCTTCGCCTGGCCTTTTCCCACTTCCTCGACTCCATCGTAATATGACTCAACACTCATCCAGCCTGAATCATCTTTGCAATACGTTCTTCTAAATCCTATTCATCAACTAGAACTCCTATGTGCGCAATGCACAAAGAAGGTAACATAAATTCTATAAGAAGAATATCTTCCATGCCAAATACCAATTGAATCGGTGTGGCTTTGTTCAATCTCTTGTAAGTTGTTCTATATGCCAAAAGCACAACCGACACTTTGTCATCCCAATCCTTTCTTCCAACATCACATATTTTTGTCAAAGTCGGCCCAAAATATTGTTGAAAGCCTCAGCAGATTCCATTTTCCTAAGGATGGTAAGGTGTAGTTTGGTGGTGTGCAACCATAAACTCATCTAATAGGATCCTGATTGTTTCATTCAAAAAGTGTGTACCTCTATCACTTGTCAAGCTCAAAGGACATCCATATCATGTAAGAACATTCTCCCATAGAAACCTAGCTATTGTAGGTGTCATATAGTCTTTGGTTGGTGTTGCTTTACCCATAGTGTGAGATAATCTATGCAAGTAATGATATAACACAATCTCGTAGGTCTTGCAGTTTGCGCGAAATAGGTTCTACAAAGTCAATGGACCATTTCTCAAATGGTTTAGCACTAGTAATTATTCTCAAAGGCATCTCATCTCTTTACCCTGGTTTTCCTAGACATTGACAATGATCACATGCCTTACAATAATCTTTACGACTAAAGTATTTATATAATGTCTCCCACAATAATCCAACAATTAAGATCTTCCAGAAGTCGCATTAGCTTCATAATGTCCTCCTACAATACCACCATGAGCTTCTTCCATGATATCCTTGTGCCCATGCTCTAACACACAACGGTGTAACACTTCATCTCTACCTAACTTGTACAGGTCACCACTGATTAACATAAATGGTGCCGCACGTATAGCAAGTTGCTTCTTTTCTAATGCTTTCATTCCTTCTGGTGTCATACCTATTCGTAGAAATATAGCAATGTCTTCTAATTCCATGGGTGTGCATTGTAACCTATATAACTATGCATTAGGCATTGTTTCTTCAATTGTTTGTGCATCCTCTCCTGAATTGATTCTAGATAGATGGTCTAGTCCAGAATTACTTTTCCTTGGCTTCACCACCACTGTGAAGTCAAACTCTTGAAACAGGAGCACCCATCTACATATGCACCCCTATAAGACTGGCTTATTTACCAAGTACTTCAATGCCATGTGATCTGTGTAAAACACAAATGGGGTTGCTAACAGGTACTGTCGAAACTTGTACAATGCATAAATCATGGACAAAGCTTTGCACTCTGTAGTTGTGTAATTCCGTTCAACATGAGTCAACTTCCTACTAGTAAAACAGATTGGATGATCAATAATACCTTCACCAGGTTGAGCTAACACAATGACAATGGCCATACCAGAAGTGTCCACATGTACATGACATGGTTTATCCCATGATGGAAAGCACAAAATGGGAGCGGTAGTCAGTTTCTCTTTTAATACCTCAAACACGTGTGTGCATTTGTGGTTCTCCCCAATAAAATATACATTTCCCCTTCATTAATTCTTCCAAGGGTGTTGCAATTCTGGCATACCCTTTTATAAACTTTCTGTAATTCCTGTATGACCTAAAAATCCACGCACCTCACTTTGACTAGTAGGCGCTTCTAGGCCTAAAATGACTGCAACCTTGGCTGGATCAATTAACAAACCCTCCTTGCATATTATATGTCCTAATAGTATCCCAAATGGTGTAACAAATATACACTTCTTGATATTCAAAGAGATACTTAATTTCCTGCATCGTTCAAACATTAAGCGCATATTTTCACAATGATCTTTCACAAGCTTGTATACTGTCCAATCATCTAGATAAATCTGTAAGAAGTTGTGAATAAAATCTTTGAATGCCCGAACAATTATGTGCAAAAATACAACAGGCACATTTTTCACTCCAAATGGCATCACAAGTATAGGAAAAACTACCCCATTCGATTGTAAATGTTGTCTTTTCTTGATCCTCCCGAGCTATCTGAACTCGATGGTACCGGAAAATCCGTCATGTGAAAGAATATATATCATGCCCTAGAACTCCTAGTATTTCCTCAGTGAATGGCGTAGGGAAAGGATTTGTGACGCATGCAAAATTCAACTCCCTGTAGTCCACACATATCCTAATCCATCCATCCTTCTTGATACTGATCACCATTGGGCTGACCCATTCTGACTCATCAAGGGGCTTGATAATTCTGGATTTCAACATTTTATCAATTTCTTCCTTTACCTTTTCATGCAAATTAGGATTCATCCTATAAGGTCTCTTTCTAATTGGCCGTGCACCATCCTTAAGTTTGATCTTCATTTCCCCAAGTGATTCATGTACGCCTTTAAGTTCATGATATCCTCTAGGGAATAAGTCCTGATAATCTCTGAGTAATTTGATGATCTTTGCTACCTCCGAGTTTGACCAGTAATCTCTAATTATGGCCTCCTTAGGCTCAGCCTCTGAACCTATATTCACCTTCTTTGTCTTCATGGGCTCATGGTAGGCACATGTATCCTTGTCTGCACTGTCCAAGACCTCACGCACCCCATGTGAATGTTCAATATCTAGATTCTCAACTTCCTCATCTTCCACGATGTAGACCATCTTTCCTTTCTCTTTCTCAAGGCAAGTGTGCTCAAATAGTTTGGAGTCTATTTCTTCTTCCTTTGTAAAACATGCTTTGAACTCTGTCTCACCGAATAATTCCTGAATATACTCTTTTTCTTTTCACTATCTCCCATAGTTATGTGTCTAATAAGTTTTAATGCCTCTAATATAGGAGGTTGAGTCAAGAAGTAGTCAAATGTCTAGAGCATACCTATAGTCAAATCTTGCCGAGTTCCCAATTTTTCTATGTAGTTCTTCATATACATACCAAGGACATGCACATCCTTGGAGAGTGGAATACAATTTATGCACCCAGAGTGAAGGAGGTAAAGCTTCCTGTCATGTTGTCCAGAGTCTCTCACATAGCTGAATGTGATGCCGAATAGGTCATTCACCATGATAAGCATAGATTTGCATAGGTGCATTATTCCTTATAAACCTGGTAGACAAAGCTATGCCAATCTCTTCCTAGTTTATAAGATTATCTCTGTGGACTACCCACCAACATGCTGCTGTCCCACGTAGTGCATACACTAACATATCTCTCCTTACAACCTGGATTTTCCCACTTTATTTCCATGGACTTCGAAAGGCGAAATATCTTCTGTCCTGGTATACCAAGGTACCGTGCTCCCTATCCGCAAAATTGAGTGAAATCTATTTGTGCACATAACCACACTTTTCACCTCTTGCCCGACCAATTCATATGTACCATGAGCCCAATTTTCACAACCAATACTTGTAGTATCACTAATAGAATGAGAATCCTCCCACTGTAAAATTCTTTCTTTCGATGGCTCGTTGACCTCTGGGTCCTAAATAGTGCGTACATAGACTCGTTTAAGTCTTCCTCACTTTGGGGCTCAACATAGGTGTGTGTTTCCCATTTGTCAATGGTATCAAAACCCTCTCCTCCTTGTTTTCAAAGCTGATATATCCCTTATTGAATCTCAAGTTAGCATTATTGGCATAACACCAAGGGCATCCAAATAAGGATGGAAAGTTGTTTGCTTCGCAAGTGCTAATACCTCAAAATCCCCAGTGAACTTGACCCCTTGTATAGTTATATATGCATCCTTCAACACTCCTATGGGGGTGGCCTTAGTTCAGTTTTCCATGAACAACACATTAGATGATGGCTATAATGGAGGCCTCCCCATTTGTACCCAAGCATCTAATGTCAACACATTTACTTCCGTGCCTATATCGATCAATATGTTGCTCAACAACCACCCATCCATAACAACATTCAAAGTAATTTCCTTGTCATAATCAATGCTATCAGGGGAGATTTGCATGGAGAATCTATCATCCGGTCTCAAGACTTACGCATGGAGTGTTCCCTTTAACCGACTTTCCAACAAAGTGGAATAATGTTCTCCTGGCGCAACATCTTGTACACATCCCATAGATCATCAACATCAGTTTGACCTCTCTCGATGGTTTCTTTTTTCTCTTTAGATATTATATCTCACCCCGAAGATTCCTTAGCACTTCCATGGTATCTGGTAAACCTCTTTTTGATGAGATGAATCTGGGTACCTCACGTGACAACCTTCCTCCTTGGTAATCATAGGCTTCTCGGTGTAGTACCTCTTGTGTGTGCACATGACTTCAAAGACGTGTAGTGATCTTAAATCTCAATGCCTCATGTCCCTCTCGTTATCTTGGGCATCCATTGGTCTTCTACCAGTGCTAGATTCTAAACATTCGGTGCCTTTGTTTTCTTGCTTATGTTGTTTACTTAGATGCTCATATAAGTCTGGGAACTCTTCATAGCTATGGTTCTTCCCTACGTAAAGAACATGCATTGTTCTAAAGACATTCATGGCTATAGTGATCAGGGGATCCACACGTATAACATGTTCCATGAGGGAACTCTCCTCTTCCTCCACCATGACCTCATCCTCTATATCCACCATGATATCCACGTCCTCTTCCATGACCTCCTTCAAAACGCCCCTCATTCTTGTCATAGCGAGTCGATTATGATCCCGATCCTAGTGCTCATTCCTACCCTTAGAATTATCTGTTATACCTGTCTGTTGTACTCCAATGTCTATGGCATCATGGATCTAACCAATCAACCGAAAATCCTCAGTATCATGGGTCGTGGACCTACAAATCTTACAAAAGAAAGATACATTCTTCCTTATCGTGCACTGCAACAAAGGATAGTGACTAGCATCATGATTCAAATGGAAAATTTCACAGTCCAATAATAATGAATGTACAGATCTGTGAGGACAACTATCCTTGGTGTGACCTTCCACTTCACAATTTGTACACCAAATTCCTGAGCGCATTTCATGGGCTGAATTTTTCGACAACTTTTTAAACTATTTTGCCATAGCTGTAATCTATGCCTCTAGAAATGGACTAACGCTAGTATCAATTCTCCTAATCGCCTTAGCACGCAAGGCTGCTTCTAGTGCTTTGTGTGGATCAGTGTATGCCTTATGTGACAATGCCATCCTAAATGGTGTGATCAATCCTCCAACAAACCAGTGCATGTCAAGCTAGCATGTATATCATAAGACAACTTAGATAGAAGTGTCTTAAAACAAGCATCATAATCACGTACACTTTTAGTAGTGCCTTGCTTGATATATTTGAGCACACTTATACTCTTCTAATAAAACTTAGGGATTTGAAACTCTTTTAATAAAGCATCCCTTAGTGCCACATAATACACACAAGTTTGATCAGCTCAAACTTCATATACCAATTGTGCGCATGCCCTTGTAATGTGGTAGTGAATTGACTTTCCTTTCACTCAAAATTGTAATACCTTTAGTGCGCCAAAATATCTCACACATATGCACATGTTTAGTAGTGTCCTCTATACCTCTATATTTTGGGAGATGAAGGGACATCTCCATGTAGATATTTTGTGGTTACTACGGACCTTGACCACATGATCTGGAACCCCTTAGGTTCCCTCTACCTCCAAAACCACGAGATCCACGAACTAGAACCACCTATACCTCCCGATCCTCCACCTATAGCTGGAGTAGGACATGTAGATATACTACCCCGTGCTCCAATAGTAGTACAATACTTGAACCCCTACGCCATGAGGTAGCTCCACTTCCAGAGGTGAATCCAACACTCTGCATGCTCACATTCTCGTGTGGATGACGTGCCCAAGAATGCTCATCCATATAACATTGAATCTCTCTCTCGTCCGCCATTGATGTACTTAATCCTTGACTTACTCCTACTCTCCTACTTCGTAAGTTAGCTTGTTGATTACTTGTCGTACTAGATACTGAAAAACCAAGTGTAAAGGCTAGGTCACCAGGTGGATTAAGATGCACACCTGCGGCCCAAGTAGTCTCTGCTGGCATACTTCCATGTGAGGCCGAGAAGGGATCTCTATCATGCTTTCCAAGATGGGGGAGTTCCTGATGCTCCACTCCATATCCTCTACGTGAGCCATAAATCCTTCACGAGCCATCTCTCTCCTCAACGCCATACTTTCTGCAATGAAATGTTGCTTCTCTATTTCCCTCTCACGTGCCTCATTATACTTAAGCCACCTTTCCTCCCTCTAATTTTCTGCCGCTAGGTCCGCCATCTTAATACCAAACTTGTTCCTGCCTTCATGCATGGTGAATTTTAGTTAGCCATCAGTTTACTCTCCAGGTTCAAAGTTACCATCAATATCTTGATCGCAGTGGAATACCATGCAAATATGTTCCTCTTGGATACCTCAAGAACTGAAATTCAATGACCTCACGGGCAATAATACGTCTAAATTGAGTATTCCATAATATAACCATTTAGAATGCCACAAAACCACGTATCCACTACACGAAGTCCAAATCGGATCAGCATCATAAATATCCTAAAATTTTTCATGTGTCCAAACAAGTGAATGATATCTTCGATTTTGTTAGGACATATAAGCAGTGTAAGCCACTCGTAAAGTTCTACTTGAAAGATAGGGAAAAATATCTCATATAAACTATCATGCAGTTCCTATTCTACCCAAGTACATGTATTAAACTCAAATCCACCTTGAACAAGTCATTCATATTCTTCCTCAGATTATGTAGCCATTCATCAATACTTGCTATAGTTAACGGTACATCTTCATCATGAACCATCCTAAAAACAACTGAAAAAGAGGTCCCAACAATGGAACTAATGATGCAACCTAGAATTTGCAAGATAACACCCTAGTCACGCTGGCACATCACTCAACCTAGACTGAGTGCTCACCCAAAGTGCGCAAAGGTACCAGGTCCCTCTTTAGGGTTGCTTTATAACAGGATGATAACATGATGAAGGAAGATATACAAAGACTCATAAATAATCCATCATTCTACAATGTATGCTACCCATGAATCCATTAAAGAACAAACTTAGATAGTAATCATGATTGAATACTAACATGTACTACTCAATTACACAGAATAACACTTAGATTCAGCCAATATCCTCCATCTATTAATAAGTATAGAAGCTCCTTACAGTACTGTCAATTATATCAAGGTGCATATGGATCTGATACACATATTCAGAATCACACATACATGTCTATGTCTCTCTGATACATCATCTCTCTCTCTACTATGCATCTAACATCATATATAGGGTGGGGATTTTCTCTTCACCGCTTAACTATTCTAGAAATAGGTCACATGCTATTAATAGCCATACACAGATTCACAATCATAGCCACACATGCAAGTGCGCTATCTATAGTCCTCTTACTTAATGTAATCAAGTGTTCATTTTATTCTTAGCTTACCTCCATACATAGATGTTTGAACCACTTCCCCAAAGATAGACACCTTTGCTTGAGTGCGCACTTCTCTACATCGTTGGTGTGTTTCACACGCCATCTTCCAAAACAGATCCTCATGCCCAAAATCGGCTAAGTCTTGAAATTCAAACCTATCTTCCGTGCATGGGTCCTTCGTCCTTCTACACCTTTTTTTTGGCCTGCAATCCCACGTGGACTCCTTGTGTGATCTTTGCCAAGTATTCTTTGATCAAAAAAGAGAGAGAGAGAGAGAGAGAGAGAGAGAGAGAGTGAAGAAGGAGACACACACACACACACAAAGACACAATGAAAAGGAAACACACCGCTACAACAACAAGGGAAAAACTCACACAAGGGAAAAAGGAAACAAACCAAAATCACCTATAGTGCAAGGTGGGGGACGACTGCTTTCACTATAGCGTTCTTCTCTTCTAAGAGGTTACCCTAAGTGGGCAACACTAAGCGATGTTGTTTTGCGAAGCCATTGACTGGTTTGAGAAAGTATCCTCCTCTCCTTAATAGTTTATGAAATCAAGGTGCTTTCATGATTGCCTATGTATTTGGTAGGAGTGAGTGTACATGAGCTTCTTGATGCAAGAAGAGCCTTCTCTTAGAAATATCATTCCCTTTGTTCCCTTTGAAATTGTTTTCATAGTGTCAAGGTTACATTCCACATTTATCCACATAGTTTATTCTTCATTGAGCATCCCATCACTACCCTATGGCTCATTTTCATTTAAATTACTTGAATATTCTAGATTCTTTTCTTTCCCAAGTGTATGTTCATTGACTTCTTTTCTATGAGAAACCTCAAATTCATCATTTTGTTCCATTTCACTATAAGGTGTTTGAATATTGATTAGAGGATAAGAAGTAACCTCATCCAGAAAAATGTCCTATATGGTCGTAGCACGAGCTAAGAGATCACTAATTAACTTGGGGTCTTCCACACCTTCTACTGCATCCAATATTTCTTGCATGGAGATCTCCTTTGTTACTTCCTACATGTCATCTTTGTATGTATTCCTTTGATGAATCTTTATTTTAAATCTCAAGTAACTATCCGGAGGGATTACTTCATCATCTTAGGAATCATTGCATTTTATCACTCCTTTTTAAAGGGTAGCCACACTTCAAGGGTCTCAAAACTCCTTGTTTCAATTTCTTCATCATAGAAAGAGTCTTCCTCTTAAAATGGGAAATAAAATACCTCCATTTCATTGTTGCGTCCATCAACTATTGGCTTGGGAGGGACATCAGATTTCTCATCTTGCTTTATTTCAACATGGCCAATCTTCACATTGGTTGAGGCTTCCAAATCAGATTTGTGCTTGTCTTGTAGATTCATGGCTTGCATCAGGAGTTCAAGACCGAGTTCAAAATCTTTTTTTCTTTAACAGTTCTTAGGATATCTTACCTGATTGTTCTTTCGAACCTCTCATGGTCTCTTCAAAAATGGTCTTGTCCCTCCATGGATGACATGATTGAGATCATCTTCATCTCCAAATGGGAATGAGAACATATCCTCTTCATGGATAAGCATACAAACTGGTTTCTCCATTTGTAAACCATCAAGAACCATTTCCTCTTCTTCTTGGCTCACATCATCCAGAAAATCAGGTATATCCTCTTGGAACTCAAAGTTCCTCAATGCTTCTTCAAGATCCATACTCCTTTGGGAAGGAATGTTTGGTCCTATCAAAATGGGAATATCCTCTTCTTCTTCATTCATTATGAAAATATTCATTGATGCATCCTAGAATTTACTAGTAAAATCCTAGGTGACCTTTAATCACATCACTCGGCCTAGATTGAGTGCTAAACAAGCATGCGAAGGTACAGGCCCCTCTTTAGGTTTTTTTGTTGTAGGATGTTTTCATGATGAAGACTTAATGCATTCAGATCCATAATTAATACATCATTCTACAGTGCATGTACAGATCTAATTCTAGAGAACAATAGACTAGATGATAACCATGATGAAATCAAGCATGCAAGAGCCAATTATACTTAGGATTAATACTTTGGTTTAGAAAATACACTCCATTATATAAAACATGATAAATACACAGAAGCTCATTACAATAGATAATACCATAGTTTATGCGCGCATCATATTTGGCAGCATAACCTCACAATAACTTAGTTCTCACATACCACTAGTATACTATGTAGTTCACTACATATTAATAAGGTGGGGAATTTCCCTTTACCACTTATCTATTCCCCAAAATAGGTTGCATGCTAAAAATAGCCATGTGCCTTTACAATTACAGCCACACATGCAAGTGCGCTAACAATAGATCTCTCCTAGTTAACTATCAGTTGCAATTCTATCTTTAGCCCACATCCATGCAAAGTTCTCCATAGTAGTTCTTCCAAAAATAGCCGATGTGTGGCCAAGAGTATTTTCCCATTTGTGTGCTCCGCACGCCATCTTCCAAAAATAGATCATAATCGTGAAAATGGCTAAGTCCCGAAAAATTTTTTTCCTCCTAGCACGAGTCCTTTTTCGATCCTTCCGTGCCTTTGAATGTGCTCTTCTCTTCCATGTGAATCTTTTGTATGCCTTCTACTAAGTGTTATACATTTTCTACTCAAAATTACCCCACACTAACTACATTGTCGCCCTGGAAATGGTTACCTCTTGAATGCTCAAAGAATGAGAAAGAATATAAATGGAAGATAGTAAAGAATTTTCTATACAAAAGAATGATTTAATCAGCAGTATCCTCTACTTCAATTGGAAGAATGAGTTCTAGGTATTTGTCCTTTATTTCAGCCTCTAATGTCTACCATTCACTTAGTCAAGCCTCTATTTTTTTTCCGGAATATCTAATGCAATAGACTCCACTCATCTTGGGTAATTTCTCCCTTTTCCTTCGCAAAATGAGAACAATGTTGGACATTAGACATTCTTCCTTCTAACATATCCATATTTTGTGTTATAATCTTCCCATCTCATCTAACCTTTTTATGGGGTTCTTGAGTTGCTCTAAAGGGCCTCACACTTTTCTTTACCAATGTTAACCTCTCTACATGATCCAGTTGTCTCATCCTTCGAAGTAATTTTAGGACTTCATTGTCCTCCACCATGGTCCTGATCCTGATGACCACCTCCAGAGTTGTGAAAATATTCAATGCCTGGTCTTCTTTCCTTAGCTCCTCTGTAAGGTTTGGAGCAATGACTCATATGATGTAATATTCCTCATCACCAAATCCTTTGTGTGCTTTACTTCCTACTCAAGATCCTTTGGTGTTGGAATGCGCATAGGTCCACCCTCAAGCACCAAATCTACCAAGGTACATACATAATACATTTCCGAAGGAAATATTTCATACCTTGGACTCAAATATGGTCTTGCTTTTAGGACATGGTCTCCAATTCCTCTCTGTCATCTTGATGAAATTATTTTTCTTCTTTTGCTCTAAGTCCTTCTCTTGTCATAGGCATTCTATCTCTACATATTTGACCTTGATCTCTTCTTTGAGTGCCCTAATACTTGCGTTTTATCCACATTCCTCCTTGCCCCTCTATGGATACCTTCACCAAGGAATTACTTTTGTTCATCCGACATAGTAGTAGGCTTTAATATTATGTGTCTAGCCCGAGGTGTCTTCTTCAATATTTTAGATACACAAGACTCTTCACATACGTTGAATTCTGGTTCGTCCATATGCAAACCCAGATTGATTCCTTATGCAAATGGTGGCCATGTCCTCATCCATAAACTCACATACATATAATTCCTTAGACGATGCAACCTAGAATTCACTGAAACACCCTAGATGAACTAGCACATCAAAGGACCGAGATCTCACCAAGCACGCAAAGGTACCAAGTCCTCTTTAGGGTTGTTGTAGCAGGATGTTAGCGTGATGAAGGAAGAAACATATAGATCCATAACTAATCCATCATTCTACAATGCATGCCATATTCAGATTTATGAAAGAACAAGCTTAAACAATAATCATGATTGAATCAAGAACATGCACTACTCAATTACACACAGGAATGACACTTAGGTTTGGCCAATATCTTCCATCTATTAATAAACACATAAGCTCCTTACAATAATGGAAATCTATACCGATGCATGCATGGATATGATACAATAATCCAATCATATGTGCATATCTCTATATCTCCATACATCCATCTCTCTACTATCTCTCTACTACTATGTGATTCACATCATATATATATATATATATATATATATATATATATATAGGGTGGGGACTTGCCCTTCACCGCTTATCTATTCCAAAAATAGGCCGCATGCTATTAATAGCCACACACCATTTATAGGCATAGCCACACATGCAAGTGTGTTATCTATAGACCTCTTATAGTTAACTAAAGTGACAATCCTATTCTTAGCTCATCTCCATGCAAAATGATTTGATCCGATCCTCCAAAGATAGACAATGTGGTGTGCACATGTCTCTGCATCGTTGGTGTGTTCGCATGCCATCTTCTAAAAATAGGTCTTCATGCTCAAAATCGGCTAAGTCTTGAAACTGAACTTGCCCTCCATGCATGGGTTCTTCTATCCATCTCGTGCCCTTGATCCCCTGGCCTCTCTCCACTGGACTTCTTGTGTGATCTCTAACAAGTATTCTCTGATCAACATTACCCCACACTAATCTCATTGTCATCCCGACAATGGGTATCTCCAAAATTGAAGTAAAGAATAGAAGAATGGAAAGAATAAGAATGAAAGAATGTAGATAAATAAAGAAGTTTTATGAGGTAGCCTCCTCTGTATCAGTTTGAAGTATCAACTCGGATACTCCTCCTTTATTTCAGCCTCCAAGGCCTACCATTCAATGAGTGCTTGTTCTATTTTTTTCTGGAATGTCCACAACAATGGACTCCAATTCATCCCTCACAATCTCCCCTTTTTCATTTTGCAGAACCAACACAATGCTGGACATTGAGGTCATTCTTCCTTCTAGAAGATCCATCTTATGCAATTAGCTTCCCAAGCTCTTCCAACCGAGTCTTGTGTGGCTCTTGTGCTGCTTGCTGTGGCCTCGTGCTTCTATTTAACCATTGACAATATTTCTACGTGGCCCAATGTCTCATCCTTCATTACTTTCTGGACCTCATTGTTTTCTTCTAGGGTCTTTATGTTGATAAGCACCTCTGGAGCTGTGCATATGTTCAAAGCCTGGTCTACTTTCTTCAATACTTTCTTGTAGCACTTGCAAAGCACCCCTCATAGGATGCAATATTTCACATCACTGAGGCTTTCTCTCATTCTACCTCTTGCTCTGAATTCCTTGGTGTTATCATGCATAGAGGTTCATCTTCAAGTACTAGGTCCACCAACTTTCCTACATAATGTATCGCTGAGGGAAATATGTGGTACCTTGGTCTCCAAGTGTGGCCTAGCTCTTATGACATTGTCCCCAATCTCCTCTGTGAAGCTGATAAATACTTCATTCTTCTTTTTGTGCCAAGTCCCTCTCTTGTGTTATGTGCACTATCTCTACATCCTTTGTCTTTAGCTCCTCACACAATGCTCTTATTGTTGCAGCTTTATCCATGTTTCTTCTAGCAACTTCAATAGAAACCTTCACCAATGCGTTGTTGACCTACTCATCTGACATGATAGTAGGCTTTATTGTCATATGTCTAGCTTGGGGTGCCTTCTTCAACCATATCTGAAAACATGACTCTTCACATACATCAAAGTCAAGGCTCATCCATGTGGGTGTGCATTGACCATGATAGTTGCTTTTGAGTGCGCACAATCACCATATCCTCATCCATTAGCTCCCAACCAAATAAATCCTTCTGTGCTATCGTGCTCTGGAAGTGGGCATGAAAATTTTACCTACATCCTACATACCCCATGGCTGGTGGAATGTGCTCTCCACTCATCCTCTTCGATCTAAGACCCTTGGGAATTGTAGCTTCAAGGTTAGGAGCCTGTCTCATTACATCTTGAGTAATCATGCATGGATCCGAGGTTTCCTTTTCTTTTTCTTCTCCATCCTTCATCTCTTCATCTTTTTTTCTCTTCCTCATTCATGTGGCTCATCTTCTTGCTCGAGTGGGGTAGGAGATGCACGCTCGCTCTCCCTGATTCCTCCACTTCTTTATCCAACTTCAACTTTCTTCTCCTTTTTGGTTCAATGGTCTCCTTGTGTGGAGAGAGACGAGGTGATTTCCTTACCATTTGTGGGGTTCCACTTTGAGTCCTTGTGCATCTGAATACTTTCTTAAATTATGCTCCCCTACTCAACCTCTGTATCTTCCTCTTCATCATGTCCTTGAGGTGGAGTGGCCACGTGTTGTGACTCTTCTCTATCATAAGGTTTCTTTCTTCTACATGCTCCAAGCCTCCACTATCTTCACACTCCTCTTCTTCATCCTCTACTTCAACAATTTTTGTGGGCCTTTGCGCTAATATGTTTTCCATTGTGTGCTTACCCTTTGGTGGCCTGGGAGCATGAATTCATTCTCCACATACTTATTGTTCTCCATCTTGGGCTTTAGTTGAAGATACACTAATGTTTGCCCCTACATCTGCTACAACCAGACTTATTGGCTTAATATTCAACACCTCCAAAATGATCCTCTCTGAGATAGGCACTTCTTCTAGGATACACATACTTCTTCCTCAACATGTGGTAGTCACAGTCTACCTTATCTGCATTGAATACCAGTTAGTGCGTGTCTGTGAATCTATGAACAGATGCTTGGAAATACCTTGTAGTGAAATGTAAGGAAATTTACACCAAGGGCTCTAGAATCCATCTCTCATTGGGAAGCGTGATGTAGAAATGTTGATATACAAAAACTGGACTTGTTTCCCTACTACTGATGGTAGGTCCTTTGGGATGCGCCACTCTTCTCCAAATGCCATGGAGCCTATCGTACCATTTCTCTCCCTTTTTTTACGTCATCTATCATGGCCCCTTTACATAGGTACTTGTTGAACCTTTCAGTTGGTGACTTATTCTCCATGGGGTATTCCCATACCTTTTCCTTCACCCATCTAGTACTCCAATTTCCATGAATACTAGTGATAGTAGAACAGCCCCAAAGCTGATCTTCCCTCCTGTGCATGCTTCCTCGACTATTTTTCGTAATGTAGCCTGTAATATTGTAGATTGCTCCTTCTGACATCTTATGTGCAATGTGTAACCACATAGTATTTACCTGTGACCACCACTCCTGATCATTCAACTTTGTAACAAGGTGTGTTGTTGCTTGCACAACTAGACAGTTCTTCAATTTGTCTATATCCATACCATGGACCCTTCAGGTACCCCAACTCTTATCTGGTCTTTAAGATCATGGCTTTATCTATGAGATCATTCTTTATATCCTCTCCTATGGCCTTCAAACTCATGAATCGATGAGATAAGCAGATGAGATTCTAACTCTACGTCCTAAAAGTAGAAGAAGTCCTCATGCACTCTGCTCATGAGCCACTGATACAAGGGCTCATACTTCCCAAAATATGGAAGCTCATATAATTGGTAGACCCCAATTCTCTTCAAAAGCTTCTCACCTGCATCATCATAAACCAACATGTCATCCGCCGTACATTTGTTCATCCTAGTAGTGAGCAAGGAATTGAGCTCTTCTTGTTCTCTGAGGTCCTATGATTGTATTCACTTACTTTTTCTCTTTTTGATGGGTGAATCCCATTCTGGCCGATGATGACATCCTTCTAGATATTGCATTTCTAAAAATCACTTTTGGGTGCCATCTCTTCCTCCTCGATGACCACCTTCTTCTTTCCTTTTTCCTCTTACTGCAACTACCTTCTTGGGTGCCATTTTTACCTTGCAATCATCTCCTTTTTAACTCTGCAATTTGTGAATCAAACCCTAGCTTGATTCAATCATGCCCTAGGTGGAAACTTCATGCCCTAACTCCTCTCTATCTCCTTCTTCACTCAAACCCTTCACCACCGGGATGCAAGCTTCTTTTTTCACATAGATCTGTTTGTCATGCTTGGTTTCACACCCTTCACACCTTAACCCAATCACTCGGCTCTTCGCACTTAGCTCTTTCCTCAAATACTCTTAGTCGCAATGGTAAAAATGAATTCACATCCCATCCTTATATAATTTTTCAAATTTTGATGCATTTATTGCTCCTTCACCTACCAAATATCCTCTCATTCATTGACCAAATTCATTCATTCCATGTGGTACATCTTCGCACCCCAGCTATAACCTTCTAGTGCATGCCTTCCTACCCTCTGGTCACAGACTTCTCTTCAAAACGTGCGCCTTGTGCCCGAGTACCTCATCACTATACCTTCTCCTAGTAGTTATCATGGCCTCTTCTTACCTCACGTTATACTATCCTTTCATTCATCTCCATCCTTGGTCACTTTTGAGAAGCAATCTTCTTTTGACTTAAAGCACACCCGTAGCAGCTTATTCCTTTCACCTTTCAATTCCCATAGTATTTTACTTGGATAACTACAACCACCCCACACTAAAGGTATGTGCAGTCCTCTGTGCATAAACATTCTTCACATAGTAATTAGCTTCATGCGCGTAAGCATGCTTATTACACAAGAACAACAACTAAATTGACAAAGCATAATGACAATGAAGGAAATACATTAAGGAAATACATAATTGAAAACCTAATCTAAATGGAAATACTACCTTATTACAAACACCAAGAAGACTTATTTATAGTAGGGCTTCAGCCTACTCCCATTAAAGTAACCAGGTAGCCATGTTCCATCAAGTGCTTCTAACTGGAAAGCACCTGATTCAAGTATGTAAGTGATGACATACGGCCCCAACCAATGTACTTTGAGCTTTCCTGGATGGCGCAAGAACTTAGAGTCATAAAGAAGTACCATTTTTCCAATCTCAAACTTCTTATCCCTTATGTTTCTATCATGCCATGCTTTCTTCCTAGCTTTTTCCTGCTTCTAACTCCATCGTGCTATGGCTCTTCGCTCATCTAGTTGAATCATTTTCAATACACTCTTCTAAATCCTTCTCATCAGCTAGACCTCCAATGCACATAATGCACAAAGAAGGTAACATAAATTCTATAGGGAGAATGGCTTCTATGCCAAACACCAACTGAAATGGTGTGGCTTTGTTCAATCTCTTGTAAGTTGTTCTATATGCCCAAAGAACAGCTGACACTTTGTCATCCCAATCCTTTCTTCCAACATCACAATTTTTGTCAAATTCTAGCTCAAAATCTTGTTAAAAGCCTCAATAGTTCCATTTTCCTGAGGATGGTAGGGTGTAGTTTTATGGTGTGCAACCATAAACTCATCTAATAGGATCCTGATTGTCTCATTCAAAAAGTGTGTACCCCTATCACTTGTCAAGCTTAAAGGACATCCATATCTTGTAAGAACATTCTCCCATAGACCCTAGCTATCAAGCTGTCAGCTGTATAGCATAGTCCTTCGTAGGTGTTCTTTTGCCCACCATGTGAGATAATATGTACAAGTAATGATATAGTGTGATCCAGTCCCACAGTGCGGTGGTGAAATAGGTCCTACAAAGTCAATGGCCCATTTCTCAAATGGTTCAACACTAGTAATTGGTCTCAAAGGAATCTCATCTCTTTTCCTTGGTTTTCCTAGTGCTGACAATGATCACATGCCTTACAATATTCTTTACAGTCTTTATACAATGTCTCCCACCATAATCCAGCAAGTAGGATCTTCCGGGCAGTCGCATCACCTGCATAATGGCCTCCTACAATACCACCATGGGCTTCTTCCATAATATCCTTGCACTCATGCTCTAATACACAACAATGTAATACTTCATCTCTACCTAACTTGTAGAGGTCACCACTGATTAACATAAATGGTGTCATGTATAGCAAGCTGTATTTCTTTTCTAATGCCTTCATTCCTTCTGGTGCTACACCAGTCCGTAGAAAGACAACAATGTCTTCTAATTCTAATGGCATGCATTGTAACCTATATAACTGTGCATCTGGCATGGTTTCTTCAATTTTCTGTGCTTCTCTCCTGAGTTGAATTCTAGACAAATGGTCTTGGTCTAGAGTTACTTTTCCCTAGCTTCACCACAACTGTGAAGTCAAACTCTTGAAATAGGAGTACCCATCTACATATGTGCCCTGTAAGATGGGCTTGTTTACCAAGTACTTCAATGCCATGTGATGTATAAAACACAAATGGTGTGCTAACAAGTACTATTAAAACTTGTGCAATGCATAGATCATTGACAAAAGCTTCATGCTCGTAGTTGTATAATTCTATTCAGTAGGAGTCAACTTCCTACTAGCAAAACAAATTGGATGATCTACAATACCTTTTCTAGGTTGAGCTAACACAAGCACCAATGGCCATGCCAGAGGCGTCCACATGCACATGAAATGGTTTATCCCATGAGGGAAAACATGAATGGGTGCGGTAGTAAGTTTCTCCTTTAATATCTCAAATGCGTGTTGCTATAGTTCTCCCCAATAAAATGTACCTTTCCCCTTCAAGTAACTCTTCCAAGGGTGCAACAATTTTGGCATACCCTTTGATGAATTTTCTATAATATCCTATATGACCTAAAAATCTGCGCACCTCACTTTGACTGGTAGGTGCTTCCAGGCCTAGAATGACTGTAACCTTAGTTGGATCAACCAGCAAACCTTCCTTATATATTATATGTCCTAATAGTATTCCAAATGGTGTAGCAAATATGCACTTCTTGATGTTCAAAGAGATACTCAATTGTCTACACCGTTCAAACATTAAGTGCAGATTGTCACAATGATCTTTCACAAGCCCATATATTGTCCAATCATCTAGATAAACTGTAAGAAGTTGTGAATAAAATCCTTGAATTCCTGAACAACTATCCACGAGAATACAAAGATGCATTTTTCAATCCAAAAGGCATCACAGTATAAGTGAAAAACTGCCCCATTCAGTAGTGAAAGTTGTCTTTTCTTGATCCTCTTGAGTAATCCTAACTTGATGATACCTAGAAAACCCATATGTGAAAGAGTATATTTCACGCCCTGCAACTCCTAGTATTTCCTCAGTAAATGGCATAGGGAATGGATCTGTTACGCATGCAACATTCATCTCCCTTTAGTCCACACATATTTTAAGTCATCCATCCTTCTTGATACTGATCACCATTGGACTAACCCATTATGACTCATCAAGGGCTTGATAATTCTAGATTTCAACATTTTATCAATTTCTTCTTTTACCTTTTCATGCAAATTAGGACTCATTTTGTAAGGCCTCTTTCTAATTAGGCGTGCACCTTCCTTAAGATTTATCTTCATTTCCCTAAGTGATTCATGCACACCTTTAAGTTCATGATACCCTTGAGGGAATAAGTCCTGATAATCCCGTAGTAACTTAATAATCTTTTCCACCTTCGAGTCGACCAGTAGTCTCCATTGATGGTCTCCTTAGGCTCAGCCTCCTCCAAAACTATATTCACCTTCTTTTCTTCATGGGCTTGTGATAGGCACGCGTATTCTTGTTTACACTGGTCCAAGACCTCGCGCACCCTTGTGAATGTTCAATATGTAGGTTCTCAACATCCTCATCATCCACGATGTAAACCGTCTTGCCCTTCTCTTTCTCAAGGTAGGTGCATTCAAGTATTATGGATTCCAGTTCTTCTTCCCTTCCAAAACATGCTCCAGACTACTCGCCTCACAAAATAATTCCTGAATATTCTCTTTTGCTTTTGTACTATCTCCCATAGTTAAGCGCTTGAAAAATTTTAATGCCTCTTCTTGGAGGTTGGGAAGAAAAGTAGTCAAAGGTCTGGATCATTCTTGCAGTCAAATTTTTCCATTTTCTAGTCTCTCGATGTAGTTCTACGTATACATACCAGGCGCGTGTGCATCCTTGTAGAGTATAGTACAATCTATACACCCAAAGTGAAGGTGGTAATGCTTCCTATCCTGCTATCTAGAGTCTCTCACACTGCTGAATGTGATGTTGAACATGTTGATCACCATGAAACTCATGTATCTCGCACTTGGAGCGGCGATGTGGAAGACTTCAGCCTTGACACTAAGGAGGAGAGCATAGTCACAAGTGATTTGATGGATCACAGTTAGCTATGTAAGGTGGTGTCCCTATTGGTCAACGTGAGTAGAACCATAAAGCTAAACCCACATGATTCATGATTAAAAGGAAGATGTTACAAATAAATAGGAATATGTTTCCTATAATATAGGGAATAAATCACAATATTAAGTAGGTTATTTAAACAACCTACGTAACAATCTATAAATAATATAAGAGTACTATCTAATAATATTATGATCACATTAAATTCCTAACATTCCCCCCTTAGTGTGAACATGGGAAGAAAGCACATCTTAAGAACTGGAAACAAAATTATATGCCTCCGCATACTTTTAGGTTTGCATATTGCTGTCCGGATCTTACTACACATGAACATACACTTCACCACAATGAATCAATCACCGGATGATCACACTTCCACCAAATGATCAATGAAGAATTATGACAATCAGAGAATCTTAGCAAAGTAAGAGGATCACAACAATCAGTGCCCTCTACACATTTTTTTCTCAACACCCAAAATGTACATTTTGTTTGTTTCAAACATTGGTAGGGAAAAAATACCTTGTTTTATTTCTACACATGCCATTCAAAGAAAATAATCGAAATAATAAAAAAGTGCCACTATTCCCGTATGCAACCCCATCATTTGTGACTAACGAGAGGCACTTATCACCCTCCATCCTTTTTGCCTCCGACCTTTGATATGAAGTTTATACCTTAGCGAGAATGTGATCATAACACTCAATGATGTACAAATTGTTTATTACTCCCCCATAATGTGAAATTTTTATTTTCCAGGATGTCGGGTAACATCGAAAATGTGTTTGTGAGACATTTTTTAATTTAATTTTTGACTCAATGACATGAAAACCCTATTAAATTTTGACAATTCCACTAATGATGATACAACATAAAATGACGATGAACTATTTTTATTATGACCCAATGACATACTGACTCAAATGAATTTTGAGTTTTGATTTTGATTGACTCGACTCTAGAAACTTTTTTTAATTGACAATTAACTTTAATGAAATTTTATGACTCTTATTTTTATTTCGACTAATGACATGACTATTTACATATAGAAAACCTTATTGAAAATGAATTGTAGAATACTAATTATACTCTAGAATCTTTTTTATTGAAAAACACATTTTTATTGATAAAATAGATAATTACAATGTTGATCGTATAAAATATGGGTGGACACAATCACACCCCAGAATGCCAATCAAATCAAGCCAACAGGCCTCGAGAAAGAGGCCAATCAAAACATTATAAAAGTGTGGACCTTAATAAAAAAGGGCAAACAAAACAAGGAAGTGAAAAAAGGACGAGCTAGAAACATAGGCTATAGGAGTGAATATGATGGCCATAGGTAGAGGAAGAGGAATTTACGGTTTATCTCCCCATCCGAGCTAGGGTGATTCGTATCGTGATGGGCTCCCATCCAATTTATTTTAGATATTGTTGTTGCTTTACTATTCTGAATCATAAGGATGCCAAGAAGGAGAAATTTCAAGAGAAATTTGTGGGAAATTTTCCTATTATGGGGCATACCACCCATAACTACTAAGGTGGCCGAAAATACCACCCTAAGTGGGGGAGGAGGGATGAGGCCGAGGTGACCACCATCATCGAGGAGAAGATCTCTCTGCTAAATTTGGGAGCAATGTCATGAAACCCCTCGTCCGTGGGGAGGAGGGAGAGAGCGAAGCAATGAGAGACATAAATTGGTAGCAAGAAGTAGAACACAGATGACCATGCGGGCGTGACACCCAATGTTCGAGTAAAGCGTTAGATGTGTTCAACCTCCATCTAAACTTTCTTGGCCTAGTTATGAATATGAAGCAACATAATGGAGAGAATAACCACTTTATTAGTAACAACAAAAATTATATCCATAGGAACATTGTTAAATATGGCATTATTTCTATCTTTCCATAGATGAAATAAAATATCAACTCTTGAATATGTGCCAAAATTTGTTGTAAATTGCAGGTAATAGAGTGAGCCCCTAAAAGAACCATCTTCTAGGTAAAATTATTATTGGGAGAAGGGTTGAAAAAGGGAGTGAATCCACTTCTAGTTTGATTGAGCATGTAGAAAAAACCAAAATATGTACCTTATAGTCTCAAGTTGGTGGCAAACTAGGAAGGTGAGATTCACACCCATATGCATAAGCAGATCCCATGCAAGAAGTCCCTAGTGTAAAATACACCACAAAAAGTGGGATTTTTTTGGGTTCAACAATAATTGATCAAACCCTTTCAAACAGCGTTTTCCACCTACATCTAGGAGGAAATTTTCCAGCATTGGTTGAGTGAGTCAACCTTCACTATCTATGGTGCAAGAAGGACTAACCTAAGGAGGGTTTGTAATCATGTAGCAGAGTAGCAAAAGGAAAATTCTAGTTGTGCCACAATGGGATACTTGAAGTGACACAAATTTGTACAAGAATTCCTCAGGTATGCAAGTAATGATATTCATAATTGACTCAACATCTTGGTGTTGAAGGTTAAACTTAATAGCTAAGGCTCCCTAAGAAATCCAAGATATGGAATGCTTGCAAAATAAATCCCCCACCACTTTAATGCCTTTTCTGAAGATCCGAATAGCTTTAGCCCAAGGAGCTAGAGAAAGAGGGGCCTTGTGGAAAGTGAAAATGGATGACCACTAAAGAGAATAGGAGTTGATAGATAGGCCAGATCTGAAGCCATCCCCTTTCCAAATGAGGTGTGGTTTAAGCAATTCCCAGGATTTCTAGATACTCTGGGCTATAAAAGTACCTTTGATTTTGACAGAAACCGAGAAAAGGAGAAGGGATTGGAAGTTGAGGCCTTTCCAAGCTTGTCTTCCAAGAGGAAAGCCTTGACAGATGCAATGCTTAAGAAAAATCTTCCGAGAATTTGTTCCTTCAAGCCGTGGATTATCCATTCAACACAGAGAGCTCACCTTTGACCCTATTTGTTTGGGTGCTGTGGTGTACCTAGATTTCACCCTGAAATCTGTGACTACCCTATTCGAAAAAAATTCGTACTTTTAAAATAATGGGTCGTTTTGTGTTTTTATTGCCTGAAAGTTCTTGTATTGCGTCAAGATAATCCCAAAGAGCCATATTAGCCTTTTTCGCCAAATACCCAGATGCCCAAAATTGTTTTATTCTATCGTCGGGATTTGTCTTCGGGAAATTTGTATTTAATTATTTTGAGCCCCGTATGAGGCTATTTGTGCTCCGGTTTTAACTCTATTATGAGCGAATATGTTATTATTCCTATGTGCCAGAAGGGTTTTAACTTGGAATAAGTTTTGGGCTTTATTTGTAACTTTTGGCAATTTTTCGTGTTTTTGTGGTGTCCCGTTTCATTTTCTGTGAAATTTCTCTGGAACAATTCCTTTGCCGGGTAAGCCCGATTTTTGGCCTGGAGCAGCTGGAAAACATATACGCACATTATGCCCGGAGGAAGTCGCCATCGAGGTTCGGATCACCGGGAAAAAGCGAAGTCGTGCACAGAAAAGCCCCTGCGGGGATGGGCGCATTTTTGGAAAACAAAGGATTTAAGCTGCAATGGGAAAAATAGAAGCGCAGGCAGGTGGGAATTTTATACCTGCCTAGCAGGTACTTTTTCCCATGATATAAAATTCACTTAAGCTGCAGTGGGAAAATTAGAAGCAGCAGGCAGGTGGGATTTTATTGCCTGCCTTGCAGGGTACTTTTTCCCATGATATAAAATTCACTTAAGCTGCAGTGGGAAAAATAGAAGCAGCAGGCAGGTGGGAATTTTGTACCTGCTTAGCAGGTACTTTTTCCCGTGATATAAAATCCACTTAAGCTGCAGTGGGAAAGTTAGATGCTGCAGGCAGGCGGGAATTTATTGCCTGCCTTGCAGGGTAAAAATTCCCATGGTGAAATAAAAGAAAAGTGACTTAAGTGAAATCATGGGATTTTATTGCCTGCCTTGCAGGGTAAATAATCCCATTGTCAAAGTCAAATCACTTAAGTGGATCATGGGATTTCCGGGGCTGCCTTGCAGGGTAAAAAATCCCATTGTCAGAAATTCTTAAAAATAGAATTCTATTATGCAAAAAGTGCGACCCACCTTGGGTGAATAATAATGCATTAAATAAATATTTGTTAATATTTATTCACCCAATTTTGGCACCCAGGCTTGTGGAAAAGTCAACAAAAGCAAAGGGGAATAAATCAATTGGAAATAGAATTCCAAAATTAAATAAATTTAATTTATTTAATGCAGCCCCTTTTGAGAAGGAATTAATACTTTTTAAAGTATTAAAAGATTATATTAAATTCTATTTTCAGTGGCTATGGTCAAAGCACACTGTGAAGCTTAAGTGAAGTGAAGTGTGGATGATTAAATTGAATTAATTTAATTGATTGGATGGTTGTCCTTAAACATGCTATATTTAAAAGAGAAGAGCTTGATTTTTAATTAATTAATTGCCTTTAATTGTTAGGGCAATTATTAATTATAGAATTGTGAGGGTTATATAAGCATGGGCAGCCATATGGGTGAATTATTTAATTCACAGGTAAAGAATTGCAGCCAAGAGGAAAAGTGCGCCCCCATTTGAAGAAGGATTTTGCTCAGGCAAGGTGGAAACAAGGCTAAAAGCTTCCAAATTTGGCGCATGCTTTGAAGGAGGTTGATCTTTGTCTGCATAATTGTTTCCACAGGTGTTACAGGAGCTCATGTGTTGTTGAAAGGATTCATGCTCTCTTTATGTGCAAATTAAACACCATTTTTGGGGCAGCAGGGTTGAAAAGTGCAAGTTTTACAATTAAAATTCACTATTCATGCTCCGGTGGCCATTTTTGTCTAAATAAATTGCAGGAATTCATTACAGGTGCTTTACAAAAGAAAAGGAGCTTTTATCAATGTCCAATACATTGCATATATCCTCCGAATCTGAAGAATTGTCCAGATCTGCACCAATTTTGAAGAATTCCAGTTAAATAAGAAGAAAAAGAATTATTCAGACAAAGATAGACAAAGCTATGGCGAAGAAAGATGAAAAAGAAAGCACAACGGAGTCATGCATCAATTCTAATTTTTAGATGGTGGAAACAAGGATTTAGGCTCGGAACCTCTTGCTAAATTGATAGACAGATCCAAAGCAGAAAGACTTCGCTCATGTGTGTGAGAAACTTCACTCATGCGTGCGATTAAAAGCAAGTGGAATTAATCGAGTGCAGCTTTTCCATCCACAAAATCTGACGATTGCTTAATTTGTTATGCAGGTGCAGATCCATATCCAGATGCAGATGCAGATGCAAATCCATATGCAGATCCAGATCCAGATCTCATAGTTGCAAAAGCTTCGCACAAAGGCTTCATCCTCTTGTTTCGAATGCAGCCCGTGAAGAAGACAATGCGAAGGCAAAATTCCAGCTTGCTTCCAATTCCAACTGCTTGCAATTCCAGCTTGTTTCCAGATCCAGCTGCTTCCAGATCCAGTTTGAATCAGCTGCATGCAGACATGAAAAAGGACAAAGTTAGCTTTCCTCTTCCTTCTTCTTTCCTCCGACAAAGTAATTGAGTGATCAATTAAATCATACAACTTAAGTGATTGGTTTAAAAGCCATTACTTGAAGAAGTCAATTACTTGGAGATAGGTGGCAGGCGTGTAAAATAGAAGGTTCTATTTTCAGTTGCAAATCATACATGTCACGCAAAGAGGAATTCCAGGAGGAAGATTGCCAATTGTTTCTTTCCGACTTCCACATGTGCCAGTTCAACTAAAAGCTTCCAACTTGTAATTGCCCCTCTACATTCTATAAGTAGAGGAAGAACCTTCAGGTTAATAATCGATCAGAATTTGTAAGAAGCAATCTTGTGTTCTAGACTTTGTGCTGAACCCCTGAGAGCCACTTGTTGCAGAGGAATACAAAGAAGCAGGTTTCCGGAGAACTTTGTGTCACGGCGTACTGTGTTTCTTGCTTTTAAATCTTAGATCTTTTAAGTAAACTTTGTGTTATTTTAGATCTGGATCTAGAACTGCCTTTGCTTTATAATTCTGTGTGTTCAAATCTATTAAGTTTCTTCTATGTGCATGCAATTAGCTCTGCTATCTACTAATTGGGATGCACATCTTCCTCATTTCTTCTCTGTAATTCCTTTACTTTCTTCTTCTATAATTTTCCTTTCTTAAACAGCTGCTTACTTGCTGCAGAACTTCTTAGTTATGGTTCATGAACTAAGTGGTTAAAGTAAAACCCCTAATAGATAAAAACACATTTATATTGACAAATTTGACACGGGAGCCTCACAGGTTAAATGAGGGAGATTTATCTCATGACTACCTAGGTTTGATGCTCTACAAAAAATCTAGCCAATGAATTCTGTGCAATAAGTGTCTTAGGCCACACGATGAAATCCTTGTAGCTTTCTGTGAGTTATCCGATAGAAATTCTCTTAGAATATTTTCAAGTTTGGAATATGTAGGATTAGAAGGAGCCCAATAGGAAGAATAGTACACATGGGTTGCGGCAAGGACCTTACATAAGATTTGGAATTTACTCCAAAGAGAGTGGTTTGGTAATCCAAGAGGGATATTTTACGCTCAACTCGTTAGACCATACAACTCCAAAGTTGAGTAGAGGTGGCCTGGAAGGTGAAGGGAATGCCAAGGAATTTAAATTGAACTCCAAGATGAATCCAACTCCATTGCATATCCACAAGCCATGGAGGGATAGGGGATTGTGATTTCCTATAGCATTGAGTTTTTTCCCATTGAATGGATTATCTAGAGGCCAAACAAAAGTATCCAGATAGTCCAAAGTGGTGTGAACATATTTCTCTTCTTCAAGGAGAGTGAGAAAAGAGTCATAAAAAAATGGCCATTAATGAGTTGTTGATCAGTGTTCGAGAGATATCCTTTTAATGACGCATGGGGAAGTATTGTGGGATAACAAGTAGATAAATCCTTCTATCGCTAACATGTAAAGCGAAGGGGCTAGAGGGCACCCTTGTCGAGATGGACTGAACAGACCAAACTTGGAAGATTGAGCTCTATTAATGGTGATGCATGATCTAACATTATTGAAGAGCATCTCGCGCATGATGTGGAAAAACCTCAGACCGAACCCAAGATCCTAAAGCATTTCAAAAATGAAGGACCACTCAATGTGGTTGTAGGCTTTGACATAGTCAATTTTGATAAATAAGGATTTTTGGTTGACTGTCAAGCCAATTCCATCCCTTCCCAAATGAAAATGATATTGTCAAGGATGTATCTATGTTTGATGAACCCCGTTTGTTTCGCTACAGAAAATAAGAGGAAGGAGGTTCACAATTCTATTTGAAAGATCCTTAGCAATGATCTTATAGGATACATTGAGTAGAGTGATGGGCCACCAATTAGAAATTTGTTCAGGGTCTCCGACTTAGGGATAAACTTGATGTTTCCTTGATTGATTAGTTCACCGAGGGATTTGGAAGCAAGAGCCTCAAGGTAGACATTGTAGAGGTTAGTTCCTAGAGTATCCCACATGGTTTGATAAAACTCAAAGGGAAATCCATCAATGCCTAGAGCTTTATCAAAATCCATTTGAAAAGAATCTTCCTTAAGCTCAACTAGAGACAAGGGGTGATCACATGAAACACATTGAGTGTGAGAGACTTTACATGACACAACTTGTAAACACTTAAGCAACCCATATTATCTCTGTTGGGTGGCAGGTTACGAGACAAATACACCATGGTAATGGTGAAAAATTCTTGAAGAATGTGAGGTAAAGAAGTGATCTAAACATTTTCTTGAAAGATGTCTTTGATTTGCGTGGTAGATTTTCTGGCACGGAGCATAACAAAGAGTTCTTTGGAGGTCTTGTCTCGATTTTAAGCCAATGAAACTAAGCACGAAGCAGAGAACCTCTGAATTTGTAAGTTTCTTGAATTTTATGTTTGTGTAACTAGTGAATGACTTGAAGCTGTAAGTTTTGATTGAAAGGAGAGGCATTAAGTTCTTGTGAGATTCATTGGAATTCACAATATGAAGCATTATGAGCAGCATGTTGGGAAATAACAACTCGTTTTCCATAAATATGAAGAAAATTACTACTCACGGTGATGGCATCATTATACTAAGATATCCAAATTTCACGACCACTAAGACGAGGAGTCAAGTTCCAAATGTGTTGAATATGTGCCACAATACTTACATGTTTCAGGTGAGTAGTATTGAGATAAAATTGAGAATTACCCTTTTGTTTTTGGTAGGAGCAAGCCAGGTGATGTTGAAGAAGATGGGGGAGTGATAAGAGATAAGTACAAAGGTCAACAACAACAAAAGGGCGGCCAAAACTGGGAGAAAGATAGAAGAAATCTTGGCTTGACATCATGAATTAGTCAAAACATTGAACAATTCGGTCTTTCCTAGTGAAAGTTGGACCAAGTGAACCAAGAAGAGGAAGAACTATCCTTGAAAGGGATGTTAGGATCAAATAATTTGAGTTCATGTTTGTTATCTCATTTTTGAGTTTACACCAAAATGAGATAACCCTAAGAAATTTTTGAGCTGGTTTTCTAAGAATCACCTTTCAGAGAGATAATCGGGTTTTCGGGTTTCACAAGCAAGACAACATGTGTTTTGGATGCTTCATGTCGTGTGTTCCCTGAAACCCGAAACCCGCATCAAGTAAGGTGAGTCGGGTTTGCATGGACCTTCCAAGCATCGGAACATGCCTTCATCAAAACATGCTTCATGTCGCATGTCTTCGATCCCTGAAGCCCGATTTACTCCTTTGTTTCGGGTTTCGGGACCATCAAGCATGATGCTTCATGTTGCTTGTTTCCGCAACCCGAAACCTGAATTGCTCTAAAACCCTTTGTGTCGAGGTTTCGGATATCCCAAGCATGCTGACATGGCATTAATGCTGAGTTTTCAGGTAGTTGGCATGTGTCAACTGAAGTGTATTAAATGTGAAATTTCTTATAAATATTCAAATTTCCATGTCATTTTTACCAGACGTACTTTTTACCTCGTGGATTTTCGTGCATGCATCTTCGACCCAGAAACCCGACTCACCTCTGTGCCTGATTGCATTGCTTGTTTTTTATCATTTCTTGTTCTGGTTGAAGGTATTTTTCTTCATTCTTTGTTTGTGGTTTTTGTGGAATAATTGTGTAAAGAATTCTTCCAGGTTTCTGTCTTTTCTTATCAGGGTTGTTGGGGTTTTATCTTTTCCATTTTGGGTGTTGCTTTCTAAATCAGGTTTGTGTTTTAGGGTTACCCCTTTGGAATAATCACTTTGTTTTATTCCCTAAGATGTCATTGTAATTAAAAATATATTTGGGATATCAACAGTGAAGAAAAACTTGCATGTTTCAACTCAACAATTACCCCATTCCCTCTTCTCGGGTTTCGCAGGGTGCTTTGCAGTGTTCAAAACCCGCAGTATATCAGAAAGTTTAAAGTATCAGACATTCGAACTCTCCGGCATCCTCCCAGTGTGTCGGGTTTTCCGAACTCTCCGGCATCCTCCCAGTGTGTCGGGTTTTTCCATCTTTCCGACATCTCCAGTGTGTCAGGTTTTCCGAAGTGTTCAACACCTTCTGATCTCCGACACTCTCCTCCTTTGAAATTCCTCATGTCAGACCCTAGTCCATCACAAGATAAGACTGAAAAATCAGGGAGGATGAAGTACAAATTCAGGAAGGTGGAGTCTCCCTCCTACATTGACTGTAATTACGACATCCGGGATACAGAGCTCGGAAACATAGATATGGAGGATTTTTGGAATAGGGTCAAGAGCTCTTCTCAGACTCCATGGATGAAATCAATAGTTGGTAGTGGTCTACCTCTTGCAGCAGGTTTCCCTATGTCCGCTCAGTGCCTCGAGTTCATCTTAGCCTGTGCTTCGAATTATGACTCTGCTTCTCGTTCTGTGAAAAACCAAGGGAGAAGTTGTAATCAAGTTGGACGGAGGTTACTTCGATGACCTTCTCAAGCTGCCTAATTTTGAGGAATATGGAGATGTGGATCTCAAGTCAGCCCAAAAAGCTTGGGACAATGATCAGGAGGATTGCATCAAGCACATGAATAAGAAATTCCTAATCAAAGCCAAACCGGCTGTTTCTAGGTTCCCAAGACTTGTTCCTAGAAGTGATTTCATTCAAGAAATCAATGATATCATTACTCTGTTGAGTCGGGTTTTTGGTTTCCCGAGTCAAATGTTTTCCAAGGATGGATGTACCAGTTCATAATCATTATTAAGAAGAATCAACAGGGAATTGATTGGGGTACTCTTATCAGTAACAAGATAGATTCTCAAATGACAATAGTCTTGTCTACGGGAAAGTTTTATATGTCCTCGTATGTCACCTATGCAGCGGCCGGCATGAGGAACTATCCCGGATTGGACACCAAGGGGAACAAGACAGTGGAGCATGTTTATCAGTATTTTCCTCAGCTGATAAGAAAAGGGTCTGAAGACCAATTTAGAAGGGTAAATGATGCCTTCTTTTACGAGAACATCTACAGGTTAAGCCCCGAACTGAGGAAAACGAGAGTCTCTGATGAGGCATGGGCTGAAGTTTCAAAATGGGGTTGTGTCTTCTTGCAATTTAAGAAGTTCACATATCTTTGAGTAGTCATGTACCCAAGGGATCCTTTCCGTTTGCCCAGATATCCAGGGGACAAACTAATCTTGATGGAGTTGGTCAGGCAATTGTTGGATTTTCACAAGTTCCAACAGAGTAAACACAAGGCCACTGTATCTTTCCCAATTTCTATTGGAAGGTATACTTGTTCAATGGTGGTGAAAGCCAAGAACGTTTTCCATGAGCTTCAAGATAAGTTGAAGAAGCACATGAAGCCCCGAGACAGTTTGATTTTTGAGGAGTCCTCAAGGCATATGGAACTCTGCACCCACACGTGCCAAGCGTAGAAGACATCTGGATTGATTTACGTGATGAGGTCTTGTCCGAAGAAAAGATCATAGCAGGTTGACACTTGCTGAAATTCAGACACTTGAGCTCACTAATGAAAGTGTTCTAGATCCTTCCTATGATGGATTGAATGAAGATCAATATGTTTTCCCACCTATTGATTGGTCTGTCAGTGAAAAAGCCTCCATTACAGATAGATCAGCCCTGATTCTTGCACGCACCAAAGCATGGCTCACCTCTTGGGGAATGAGTTTTAAAGATGATAATTTTTCAAAGTTGGTTGCTGCAGAGGCGGGGCCCTCCAAAAAGGGAAAAGACAAAAGATCTTCTAAGGGACCTATAAAGGTCAAGTTTGTCAAGAAGAGAAGAGAACGAGAAATATCTTCAATTGTTACTCCAGTTGAAATGGTGAATGTGCCAGAATCACCAACACCACCAGAAATAGGAGAAATTTCTTTGGAAGGAGAAGTAAGCCAGCCCCTAGTTTCACCATTTGTTGACTGCCCAACTGAAGTGACCTTATCTCTTGCATCCTAGGCTTTAGAGTTGGGATCTGCTGTGCTTCCTCCTTCACAACCACTTCTACCTCCTCTTTCCCCATCTACTTCTTCGGTCATGGCCAGCATTTTCTCTAGACTCTCACCCCTCTCTGCTGGGACCAAAGTAACTACCAACATGCCCCCTCCTATGCCTCTTTTTACTGAATCTGCTACCACATTGGTAATTGTCCCCACTCCACCAGTGGATCCCTCTCCCCCTGAAAGTATGATACCAGTTTCTACAATAGTGGCAACTCCTCTCGATACACCTCAATGGCTATTTAAGCAAGCTCGAGGAAGAGGAAGGTGGTTGTACCCATACCAACCTTTGATTTTAGTTCACTCAAGGCTTCTACTGCTAAATCATCAAAGAAACCCAAAATAGTTTCAAGGGTTTTGGTGGATGCTTTGGGAAAAAGTTTGCAGAGATCGCCACTCCCACGACTGACAAAACCAAAGAGGACATAACGGCCTCTGACTATCAGATAACCAGGGTGGCTCTAGGAGAAGTGACAACAGAAGGAGCACAACAGGATGCACGGGATGCTATAAACGTGCTATGCTAGAAATTGAAGGAAACAAAGGACAGCAGAGATGAGCTTAAAGGAAAGGTGGAGCAGTTAACTGAGGTATTGCTTAAGCTCTCAAAACCCCTTGAATCCATACCATCTTCCTCTATCCCTGTCGGATTCGATTTCTCATCAGTGCCTATAATTGAGAAGATTAATGAAAAAGGAAGGGTGGTCAATGAATGGACTCAAAGGCTGCTCCAACAGGGGAAAGAAGTGATTCAAGATGCCGTAGGGGTCTATCAATCTTTGGGGAATATACAGAGTGATGGAGAAAAGATGGACGATGATTTCTCCCAAGAAATTGGACACCTTGATTTGACTTTTGAAGCTCTCCAGGTATTGAAGAAAATCCCATCACGCATCTTGGTAGAAGAAGGTGTCATCCCACATGCGGATAAGCATTTCTAGCTGACCAAAGCCATCAGGTTCAGGGTAAAAATTCTCAACGAAGCTTGTGGTAAATTGAGAGAATCAAGAGATCAATTGATTGATGGCAAGAGTGACCTGGAAGAAGAACTGCTGAAAATCTGTGCAAAAGTGTCAAGTGGAAACTCGGGCATCCTATCAGCTGATGATCTTTTCAAACAAATCCAAGAATCAATTCAGCATGAACCAGCTCACGGATTTGGCATTGAAATCATTGACAGGTTTGTAAAGATTGAACATTCTTTGGAGGCCTTGAGAAAACTCAACAAAAGATTGAGAAAGCTTCCCGGTAGTGCCAGTGACACTCACGAAACATGTGAAGTTTTGAGTGATCATTCCACTGCGCCTGATGAAAATGAGATGCAAGGTATAATCTGGAAGTTCCAAGAATTTCGGAACAAACAGGCTCAGTTAGAAGAAGAGAAAGATGAGGAAGAAAAAGATGATGATTCAGACTAAATCTTGATGTAACATGTCATTTCAATCTTGAAATTGACATGTCTTTTTCATTTCTGTTTCGTCACATAGGAATCATATTTTGACTTGGTCTCCTGCGTGAGAGTCAAGCAAAATAGGACTCTTGTTAACAAACTGTTTTATAGGGTTTGTCCTATTTTCTCTCAACTATTTTTATTATAAATAAGGGATGTGCGTACATTCCAAAGGGTTGAGATTTTTGAAATATTGGGAGCTATTGTGAAGAAGAAAAACTTTGTGTTTTCTTTTAATCATTTGAGGAATAGAAGTTGATGTTGTTTTCGCAAACTTTGTGTTGTGAGAAGTGTTTTTCTTAAGATATTGTTCTTATGTTCGCAATCTTAAGCTATTCCTTGTTTAGTGTCTTGATGATTCTAATCATTTCAAACATTACATTTGTTATCTAAAGCTCGTATGATTATTTCGTGCTCTGTGTTTACTCGAAAGAAAATACGTTCCTCTCATTTCCTTTCCATTGTGTTTCTTCCATTGTAATAATTTCCAACCCAGTCCATTTATAAAAACAACATCTTCACATAGTGCGGATATGGATTTCGGGATTCTATCCCAACCCCAATGGTTAGATTAGTGTGAATACTGTATATATTATTTCGTTGTGTTTTAGATTAGTAATAAACAGGCAGCCTCACCTATCTTTGAGGAGGGATTTAATCCCATGTACTGTGGTTGAACCTCATATTTTGGCTTGACAAAATATCCAACCAAGTGTCTTAGATAGAACTAGGCCTCCCATTCTCCCGCACACCACCGCATAGGCAGACGACTAACCTTGTCTTCTGGGCATTCCACCATATTAAAGTCTCCACACAAAATCCAAAGGGCATTAAGAAGGGAGTCGGCAAGCCATCTCCAGAAAAGAGCTTTCTCGACCACATCATTGGATGCAAAAATGTTAGTGAGCTTGAGGATATGCCCTAGAAATAAAAAAGGGTCCACACCACCCGATGGGTGGGGTCAGAGCCCTAAGAAATCACATGCTATGAAAATTCAAGAGAAATCAGTGTCATGACCCCTCCACGTCTAGGCTCATGATTGGACACATGGTATGTTACATGGGGCCAAATTTTGTGATCTATGGCAGATGGAGAAGAAAGCCATCAAGTTTAACTTCCTACAGATAAAGAATAAGCATATGTTGAAAGTGAAGAAAACTATCCCTAACCAAATATATTCAGGTGGGATTAGTCATGGCATATATATTCCAAGAGTACATAATCATTAGATATAATCGAGGTAAATAAATACCTCATCATTAATACTCAGAGAGGGAAGAAAACTGATTGTGAGACAAGTTAATCAAGGAAATGTCTACCACATCGACCATGGTCTATGTTTTTCTTGAAAAAATTATCCATATTCATTGTGGATCGGGCTACGGAGCGGCTAAGACATGCTTTTTGATCCATGAGAAAGTGGTTTTCTTCCATCAAAGGTGACTTGGGAGGTCAAGAGAAACAAAGGCCGATATAATAGAAGATTGTGTGGGTATTATGGCTGAGGTGGCTAGTGGAGAGTGGGAGAGCAGTTTGGAGCCATTTGAGAAACAACTTGTTTGAAAGGAGTGGCGTGAGGAGCTTATACCATTATTATTGATTGTCCGATACAAAGAGGTGAGGGTTTTTTAGGTCGTGGGAAGAGCCTCTTTTGTTGGTCACTATGGTCCAACCATATCTAGAGGAGGGGATTTGGGTTATTGTTGAGGCTTTTCTTGTGTCCCAAAGCAAGATTCAGCCATAAGCAGACATTCCCAAATCATATGGTCAAACATTTGACAAAAGAAGAAGGTATCGGGTAGGATGATGTATAGAACATGTTAAGAAAAATGGGTTTCCCCAACTTGAATTTCAATGGTGTCTTTCAGGTCTTTGGAAAGGTCAACTTCAACATAAACTTTCTTTTGAGGGCGAACATATTTAAATTTGGGTTGTTCCAAACAAACAAGTCTCCCAAGGGTTTGATTAAATGCTCAAAAAATCCCCACAGGGGAGAGGAAGCCTCAAGAAACTCAACCCAAACTAGGACTTTAAGCTTGGCTTTCTCTGTGACTTGGAAATCCTTGGTCTAGTGTGAAAACACCACGAGTGTGTTATGGATAAACTAGGGACAATGGTTGAAAATTTCTTTACAATGCTCAACATTGTTGAACCGAAAAAGAAAGAAACCCTTGGTGAGGTTTTGAATTCCCTCGAGTTTGACACCATGGTGTTGTTAGTGGTTGTGAACCCACTATTTTAGCAAACTTTTAGGGGGACTCAGCCAATAGAGTAACCCACCAAGGGGTAAAATATTCGAGGCAATTACAAGCTCTATAAAAATCAGGTAAATTTATAACAACATCAGGTAAAGTAGTCTCATAATCAAGGTGATTACCTCGTTGAATACCTTTAAGACAAAATTCCTCGCTTTCTTGGGAGCCACGGTAGTTGAGCTTTTTTCGTCACCCAAACCTACATTAGTAGATGGAGGTGGTGAGATGGAAGACATAAATAAATGGTTAACGTCACCCAACAGGCGTAATAAATGGACGAAACAATGAAATAATCTGTGGAACACTATAAAAATCCTACCAAAATGGTAATATGAAAATAGGATCATACGGAAACAAAAATATGGACCTAAACCCTAGAAAGTCTTCACATCAAAACCCCCTCACAGATCTTCATCTACTCTAGACTCTTAACCATGTGTTGATAAAAAATGATCATATTACTAAACTGAAACCCAGAGAGATAGAAATGTATTAAAACCGCATATAAAGGATTTAAACATTTAAACCTAATAAACAAAATGACTTAGCTTAGAAAAAAATTGTCATAAATGCACGAGTACACAATCATTTGTTGTAAAGTGGTTTTGCAACTATTTTCCCATGCTTTCTCTGTCGATTAGGCAACCATATCGAGCTTCCATATGTGAGAATATCACTTGTAAAGATAGTAGGAAAGCAGAGGGAGGAAACCACTTAGTCAAGAGGATCTATTTTCATTACTTTCAAATCTAGAGCCAAGAATGTAGATGAATATTTCCCACAGGACAAACTCTTACAGAGCAAATTTGAGATGATGAATCACCAATTAAAAATCGACGGATTAAAGAGTTAGCTTAATGCAACATCAAAATCCTAGTGCCAAGTCAATCATACACCGAGCCTAAGGGAGCACCGAATGAAAGAAAAAACACATCCATGCAAATAATAAAAGCATCATATTGAACTAAACTCGAGCCGCATGCAATACTATACAATGCATATTTGGACTCAAAACTATGGATCTAACATGATATACAAGGAAATTAGAATCTACAAGAGACGTATGAGGCGAGTGGATGTGCACAAATGAAAGATCATTGGTATTCTTGGACTCTTATTTTTCACATACACATGACCATGAAACACTCGATAATAAATGAGCATAATCGTAACCTCAAAATAACTAGAACTGGAAAATGAGGATATTTTTTTAAACATACATAAAAATAGATTACACAACTGTAATCATACAAATTTATTTAATCAAATTCTTTAAATCAAATTTGTTATTTTGATCTATCTGATAACATCCATGTAAGCCATGTGTGGTTGAGAAGGGTGTATCCAGATCTCCACGATCACTCTTCGCCACTACTTCAAGTGACAATGCTTACTAGCATTTTGGCTCAACCTTTTTCAGGTCATGGGAACCATGTGAAAGTCCTTGGGTCTACCACAAAGCTAGTTTTCCGACTTCGTATTCAGTATCCAACCATTGCCTACCTCATGTTCAGTGTTCAAATTCCCATGATCAAGTTACTGGAAATTTTAATTTAATTGGAGAACTAGGAGATCGACAATGCACAACCATCAATGCATTACTTTGGCCAAAGTTTTCCACCATGCAGTTATGACTAAACTCAAACAACACACTAGTCTTATTAGTTTAATTCTTCCACCACCTCACAACTATCCTTTCACATTTATCTAGATCTTATAGTTTGTATTTAATTTATTTCCAATTTAACCTATCTTGCAAGAGTTTATATCGAGATAAATGCCAAAGCCAACTAGGATCATCATGAGATAAGTACATTTTTACTGAAATGTATCTATTTCAACATTTCGCATGTACTTATCTCTTAATATGCCTAATGGATATTTTCATCTATTTATCTTCGCATTTAGTTTCTCTTTTATGATGCTTGTTTTTTTAACCTTAAATTACGTTTTACAACAATACTCTTCCATTCTCTATACAACAGGATTTACAATCTTATCATATTAATACCAAGTTTCTCGAAAGGCCGAATTAAATATATATTAAAACATGTATATTTAATTATTCCTTCGATTAACTACGCAACTAAATAACTTATTTAATTTAGAAATTAAAGACAATTGATTGTTACAATAATTGCCCAATTATTGACTTCATACATTGACAAATATCAAATAAATAAATTTAACAATTTATGATAAGTAAGATTTCTCACTTCTAGTATTTATCATTTACTCATATTGAGATATTATTACATACAAGGTAATCATCTCTTTATTAAAATCATAAATTACATATGCCATTAAGGCGAAATATATAACTATTATGGTAACTCTCACATAGTGAGGTTTGAATATTAACAATGGGTCCAAGATCCCAATAAATTTAGTCAAAATTCTGGGATATCATCCTTCTACAAATTGAAATCCAAGTATCTCATTTAGATCCATGCTATGATAAAACTTCACAAGACATGAGTTTCGCATATCCAAACGTGACGACTAATTGTCCTGCAAGACTGGAGTAGTGGTATGTTGTCAGTTCAAAATGAACTGGCATGAATATTGCCTCCATTTTTTGATGTAATTATTTAATAAAATATGAAATGATATACATGTTATTTTATCAACAAACGTATGGTAATATAGTGGAGAATGTATTATTACATGTTTTTCATCAAGATACAACTATGAATGTACACAAATAGAACAACCAATTTCTATTTCAGCAATCATGTTTCACTCTAATCATAAGGATCAAGACATAATCAAACCATAATCATTCAACATCCGAATCTCGATTAAACCACAAACAAATCATGCTTCACATGGTACAGATTCAACTATTATTTTTCTTACCTTCCAATCAACAAACAACTTAACAAAAATAGTTTGAAATCATCATTTCCAAATACCAATTAGACATATTCCCTCTAGGTAATGAGCAACTCTATAAAACACACAATAACTTTATTTCAAACAATCAAAATACATTTATATATATTTATAGGAACAATCCAACTAAACAATGTAAAAACACCTCTATTAAATCATTTTAACATGTTCTTTCAGGTAACCGACAGATCAACAAAACAAATTGACCCACATACCACAGGATGATAATTTTGAAGTCTATTTGCATAGAATAACAACAATAAGTTTCTAACACTTCCAGTAATGAAATCCTTTAAGAAAAACTAAGTCATCTTACATAGACTATTAACACTAATTTATTTTTCAATCAGTAATAAAATTATACCTACAGCAAATCAACTTGTACATATCCAAATCAGTTTGTTCCAACATTAATTTATTTTCTATTTAGAAATTATTAGAATCTGGAAGCAAATATATCAAGAAAAATGATGAAATACTACCAAGTAAAAATATTTTTCACACTACCTTAAAATCACTTTTCTCATACAAATAAATTATTGTTTGACTGTAATAAAACCTAGAGGCAGGAATCGATTTGGGTTTCTAGAAATCAAATTTAAATAGAAAATAAAATAAAATAAAAATTGATTTGGAACACCCATCTGCATTTTTTTCTAGGTTTAGCTAAAACCACACAAAGGAAACTTAAGAGAATACAAAATCCATCAATTTCCTTTTAAAGATTTCATTTCCAAGCAATTAAATTAGAAGTTGTCCACAAATTCATTTAATTTCCATTAAAATAGAATGTGTATTTCCTCATTATTTACAAATAATGTTGCAAAGAAGGAGAAGATATTCATGCCTAAAGTAAATTAATCAACAACCTTTACTCTTCCCATCTCAAACAAGTTGAATCCTTCTTTCCTCCAAAACTCGTAGGTATTCTAGAAGAGAAGAATGAAAACAAACAAAGGAGAAATAAAAGAAAATATAATGAAGAAACTATACTATAATGGAGAATTTTCGGGCTTCCCAATGTTGCTTCATGTGTCAATGCATGCCACATACTTGGTGTCAGATGAAGGCGTGTCCCTTTCAAAACTCTCCATTTTAAATATTAAAATATTATTATTCTTTTACTTTTTTATTTTAATTAATACCTAACTTTAATGGTAAAATTAATCATCATACTAATGTCCACATATTTCCAACAATATGTTATCGTAATAATTATTCGAATTCCATGTTCCATATAAAACATTCAAACAAATGAAAAATCACCAAGTCCATAAATAATAATAATTCAAATATTCTCATAAAGCTGGTTTGGTATAGCATTGTCAAACAAAAAACAGAGGCAAGATTCATCATGGGAGCAAAATTCGAACAAAACAAAAGACGACCAAACTAATAAAAATAAAGTAATCAAATATAAATAACCGAAATATTCACTATCATTTATGAACTATTTTATCTATGATTAGGACCTAATCATGTTTTAGGAAGGATCATCAAGGTGGGTGTGGGGTTATTCATTCCACAATGTCATGCCCCGCATAGGTGAGTTGTGGGTCATGATACATATAATCAAATGAATTTTACATCCAATGATGATTTTGTCTAATCATGTTTAGACTTAACCATACAAAGTTAATTTAACTTGCAAGAAATTTTAGGATGTTACATACTCCACCCCTTAGAATAATCATCGTCTCGTTGATTTTAGGATAAATAGAAAAACTAAACCCATCATTCATTTGTGGCATTAATATATTTCAAATCAGTTTAAAATTTGTATCAATATCATTTCAGCTGAATCATAAAGGTCACAACATCCCTTATATATCTAGAAAATTAGTCACATAATTTGTAGACATAACACATTACTGCTTAAACGACATATTTTCCAGGTTCATTACAAAATCTTCAACAGTAACTATTCATCAAAAAGTACCTTAGTTCTAATATTCAACTACAAGTAAACTTATCTATTTTGGGATTTACTTATCTACCTCTTTATAAAAAAACTGAATTTAGTACTATAAAAAAAAATTCTTAAAAATCAGTCAAATATAGATGCGGAAAAGAAGTCCTGATATCTTCAAGATTCTCCCAAGTGGCACTTTCTTCAAGAATATTGGTCCCACTAAAGACCTTATCATTTGAAACCTCATGGTTTTTCAAGTGCAACTTACGGGTTTCTAGTATCCTTATAAGCTTAATCGTGATTACCCCCGGATCAGAACCTCATAATGAATCCCAATTAAGTACATGTGTTAAATTAGGTACATATTTCTTAAGAAAGGAAACATGAAATACATTTTGCATCCTAGATAGACCATAGCTTGTAGGCTATTGGTTTAATGACCTCTAGGACTTCAAATGGTCCTACAAACCTAGGAGATAGTTTGGTTAACCAAATGAAATGGAAATCTTTTAGGTTTGACTGTAAGAAAACTTTATCCCCATGTTAAATTTTATGTCAATTCTTTTTAAATATGCATAACTTTTCTTGTCTCATTTATGCCTCTTTCAATCTTTCTTAGATTAATTTAACCTAGTTTTCCATTTTCGACAAGAATTTAGGTCTAATTAGTACTCTATCTTTAGGATTATTCCAACTTATTGGTGTTCTACACCTACGACCATATAAGGCCTCAAAAGGAGCCATTTGAATGGAAGAATGGTAGGTGTTATTATAGGAAAATTCAACCAAGGGAGGATTTTCTTCCCATTTGTATTGCTGATGCATGCAATACATTCTTGGTAAATCTTCTAGCACTTGGATTTACTCTTTGAGTTTGACCATCTTTCAGGGATGGTAGGCGAACTTATATTCAGCTTTTGTCCCTAAGGAATCATACAAATTCCGCCAAAATCTATAAGTCATCCTTGAGTCAAAGTCTGAAATTACTATTTTGGAACTCCATGTAATCGGAAAACTTCTAAGCACAACCTTTTTTTGCCAATTCTCATGGGTGAATTATCCTTTAAATTACTTGCTATAAAATGTGCCACTTTAGTTAACTTGTCTACAACTACAAGTATAACATTGTGTTTATTTTGGGACATAGGTAGACCTTGGACAAAATCCATACTTATAACTTGCCACTTATATTTATGCACGTTGTGAGGATATAATAATTATGCTTTGGATGTGAATGTTCATCATTTACTTGCCGACATTCTTGGGCATTAATGAGACGAAAAGAATCACATCACTTTTCATCTTTTCCTAAGTATTTATTTTTTATGTCGCCAGTTCATTTTTGTTACAGTGGATGTCCCAGTAGGGAACATCATGAAATTGATCTCATAACTTTATTTTTTGAGTTCTTTACCCTCTGGTACATATATTTTGTTGTTATAACAGAACCCCATCTATTTCCATCTTCAAAACCATCATACCTTTTGTCTCTCGATATTTTTCTAGATCTATTTTAACATGATGTAGTAGGGTCATGGTTAACTCATTTTATACTTCATCTTTGACCCCTCGGGTTATTAATGTAATTATACTCCAAGCAACAATATACTTTCATGTAATTAAGGCATCACCCACCCTATTCTCTTTTCCTTTAATGTAATTTATATCAAAGTCATAATTTGATAGGAACTCCACCATCTTCACTGCCTTGCATTTAGATTTGGCTTGTGTAAAGATGTATTTGATCCCAAGATGATTTATTTTGAGTTCCTTAGGATGGGAAGGTTTCCCAAGCAAATAGTGCCTCCATTTTATTGCATGAACAATTACAGCATATAGATGGCACCCTTTCGCTTTTTTACCTTTTTAGTTGCATGGAAGAAATATACCAAGTGACAAACTCTCTTTTAACACCCCCGAACACTCGTTTTTCTATTGATCATCGCAGCAGGTTACACATTTTCCTAAGTAGTCTAAGGTTACATTATGTTGACTTAACCAATTTATACCTATGACAACATCATAGGATCCAAGAGGTGCCACATACAAGTTTAATCTTGTTGTGAACTCAGTAATTCTAGTGGTGCCTCAAACAAACACTGCTTCACTCTATGTACAACATTATTTCCATACTGTATAGTCCAAGTGTGTTCCATGTACCCAACTCTTATTTTGATTTTATCAGCTACTTTAGATGAAACAAAACATTTGTTGAACTAGAATCAAATAAAATAGAAACAAGTTCTCCAAAAAGCTTACCTGAGGTTTCAATGGGAGTCGCTTGCTTTTCTGCTTGCTTATTATGGATACTGCAGCATAAATCTTATGTTGTTTCCCCTCTTTATTTATTAGTAGATCCCTTCAAGTTATTCCATTGTCCTCTTTGCAAATAGTTGTTAGCGAAATGATCACCACCGCACTTAAAACATCCACCTAGAGGTCCTTTTCTCTCAATCTTATTCTAGCTGAAACTTGTTCCTTGTTGCCCATTATTTTTATTATTCACAATAGTTCTACCCGCTATTCCTCTTTTATTGATAGGCCTGAACTTTTTGTTTCCCTTTTTCCATGTTGGTTTACTTGCGGTTGGTGTTTGAAAACTGCTATTTTTCCTTCTATTTTCCTCTTTAGAGGCATAAATACTTCACAACTTTTGTTCTTGCTTGATATCTTTTTCAAACACTATTTCCATCGAGGTAGGTCCATGAACATCTACCTCACCACCAATGCTAGGATTCAATCCCATTATAAATTTTCTCACTCTAAACTTCTCATCCTTTTGATACATAGGAACATATTTCAGCAATCGAGTGAAACATTCCCAATATTCTATAATTGAGTACTTTCCTTGAGTCATATTTTGGAATTCTACCATCTTTTGGTCAAAGTATAGTTGAGGTAGCCATCTTTGATGGAAGTAGGCCTTGAAATGCTCCCATGTGATCATACAAGAATCAATTCCTAGTTCCATTTTCCGGTTATCCCACCAGGAAGATGCTTCATGGGACAATTGGTAGGCTCCCCATATTGCTTTTGTCTCCTCTGAAAAGTCCCTAATCTCAAAATACTTTTCCATTTCAAGAGAGCCAATTTTCAGCACCATCCCCAAGAGTTGTACCATCAAATTTAGGTGGGGATATTCTTTTAATGTCCCTTGCTAACTCAACAGCCAGCCTGGCTTTCTTATTTTCCCTTTCATTCAGGTGCTTAGGTTGATCATCATGTTGCTCATCATCCCTATGATCCTCATCTTCTTCACCACCCTGACCTTGTTGTTCTATGGCAGCAACTCGGTTTTGGGTGTCATTCAAAAGGTTGAGGATTTCTTCTAACTTAGAATTGTATTATTTGGCACGTCATCATTATTTACCCCACTGTCACTCGCCATATTAGCTCTTGTTGCCGGCCTAGCCAAAGTTTCCTATTTTTATAAAAGAGGATACTTTTTATTAGAACGTGTGTCCCATTAATGTCCAAGTGTCTAAGCCTCTAGCTCTGATACCAAAATGTAATGCTCAAAATTACTAGAACTGGAAAATGAGGATTTTTTTTAAACATACATAAAAATAGATTACATAGCTGCAATCGTACAGATTTATTTAATCAAATTCTTTAAATCAAATTTGTTCTTTTGATCTATCTAATAACATCCGTGTAAACCACATGTGGATGAGAAGGGTGTATCTAGATCTCCATGATCTCCCTTCGCCACTACTTCGAGTGACAATGCTTACTAGCATTTTGGCTCAACCTTTTTTAGGTCATGGGAACCATGTGAAAGTCCTTGGGTCTACCATGAAGCTAGTTTTCTGACTTCGTATTCCGGTATCCAGACCATTTCCTACCTCATGTTTAGTGTTCAACTTCCCATGATCAGGTTACTAGAAATTTTAATTTAATTGGAGGACTAGGTGATCAGACAATGCACAACCATCAATGCATTACTTTGGCCAAAGCTTTCCGCTGTGCAGGTTATGGCTAAACTCAAGACAAACACTAGTCTTATGAGTTTAAGTCTTCTGCCACCTCACAACTATCCCTTTCACATTTATCTAGATCTTATAGTTTGTATTTACTTTATTTCCCATTTAACCTATCTTGCAAGAGTTTATACTGAGAAAATGCCAAAGGCCAACTTGGATCATCATGAGATAAGTACATTTGTTATGTTGAAATGTATCTATTTCAGCATTTCACATGTACTTATCCCTTAATATGCCTAATGGATCTTTTCATCTATTTATCTTCCCATTTAGTTTCTCTTTTCCTGATGTTTGGTTTTTAACCTTAAATTACCTTTTTATAACGATACTCTTCATTCTCTACACAATAGGCTTTATAATCTTAACATATTAATACCAAGTTTACTTGAAAGGCCGAATTATATTAAAACATGTATATTTAATTATTCCTTCGATTAGATATCCCACTAAATAGCTTATTTAGTTTAGAAATTAAAGACAATTGATTGTTACAATAATTGCCCAATTATCGGCTTCATACATTGACAAATATCAAATAAATAAATTTAACAATTTATGATAAGTAAGATTTCTTACTTTAGTATTTATCATTTACTCATATTGAGATATTATTACATACTGAGGTAATTATCTCTTTATTAAAATCATAAATTACATATGCCGTTAAGGCGAAATATATAACTTTACGGTAACTCTTGTGTGCATGTGTTGTTTTTAAACTAATGCTAATATGAGTAAAAGACTAACACCTAAATAGCCTTAATTAGCAAGAGTTAAACAAACTACTTAGCACCATCATGATAAGAATTAAACAAGGGTTAGATGCTAAACATTCATCAATAAAACTTGCAACTAACAATGTTAAAATATCTAAAATCCTCTATTCTCTAACAACAAATAAATGAAATGGACCTAGGTAGGCTCCATGGCTATCAAAAATGGTTGTCTTATTGGTGTTCCAAGAACCTAGGAATGAGGGCTTGTCAAAGTTGGGCTACAAGACCCTTTTGACACCTCCCATATGACCTAAGCACTTAGGAAAGAGGCTTAACTCTTCAAGATGATGAACTCTCAAGAAAAAAAAAAAGGCAAGCTCTTAGTCTATTTTGCTATATGCTTTGCATTTTCTTTCTCAAAGAGTTTAGGTGTAGGTATAAAGGTAAAAGGAGGGCTCCTTATATAGCCCAATGGATAAAGGAAACACTTCATCCCTTTGCATGTGGGATAAAGGTAAAACATTATTAGGAATGGATAAGGTTGCTTTATAAAAGGTAACCTTACTTTAGAAGGGTTTAATTTATACTTAGCAAGTCATGGGAGTTGGGGGTGCTTTAATTAATCAAAGGTGATTAAATAATAGGTAGATGTAAGCTTATAAAAGCTAATTAGAGGAATATTAGTATGATTTAGGCTATTAGAAGGGGATTAAATAAATAAAATATTGATTTATTGGTTAAATGAAGGGGAAGGATAATTAATTAATAATAATTAATTAGTCTAGATAGAAGGGGTGAATAATTAATGGAAGGTCGTTAATTAGGTTATTTAGTTAGATAGGTGACTTAATCAATTAGCATATTGTAATTAATTAATGAAAATAAGAGGGAATATGAGCACTTTTGACAATATGTCGTCAATTTGCAAGAAAGGAAATTTAACGCAATTTAAGTATTTAAATTGCTTGGGCGTAATTATGGGTGTCTACATTTGCCCCTCTTTGGGGTGGCGTAAGTGACGCCACTTCAAAGATAGTAGATGGAAGAAATTTTGAAGGGATAGAAGAAAAATTATTAGGAGGGAGAGATGCCCCCTCGAGTGTCGATGGGGTGATGAAGGAAGACGATCAATGATCGAAAAGGTGAGAAATAGATAGAAGAATGGGAAGGGGCAGGATGCCCCGGTAAGACGAAAGAGTAAGGGTGAGAAGAAAGTGGTGCAGAAGACATATGGGGGAGGGGAGAGAAGAGCTTATCCTCTAGCGATGTGTATTGGAACAATTTTCATGTCATCATATTGCCAAGAGATCTACGTCATCGGTCCTTATGAAAAATATAAGCATACGACAAAGGTAGAATGACATGAAAATCCATACTACGAAAAATTGTCCATTGCTGAAAATACCAACTCCATGCAACATACAACAATGCAATGTAATACGAGAAGGAAACAAGCTCATTTAATAGGGAAAACAAGTACGAACGCACATATCCAACCCAATAATGGTTAAGATAGTTGTACAAATGTTTTGTTATCAAGATGAAGAGATCCACATGTTTGTGATTGATGAAAAGGGTTAAAAATGATGCCCCAAGCAAGGATATATGCAAGGGGAAATGATAATGGACACGAGGTCCAAGTAAAAAGTGTTGTGCGCAATGAAACAACACTAGGAAACAAATGTGCCCCAGAGTACAGACGAAGCAAGCAGCTAGCTTTGTGAATGGTTGTGAATTTGGCGATCCACGAGTCATATTAATCAGGGAAGATGTGAAAAAAACTAGTAGGATATGGAGAAAATACCATGCGCAAGACACAAGTTTCAGCCATAATAAGTAAGTTACCATTTTTGTAGGTTTTTTTTTTTTAGGATTTTGTGAAAAAAATTTCCCTGTTTTTGAATTTTTGATATATATATTGTTTTTGTTTTCTATTTTCTAAAATGTAGTGGACAGTAGAAGAAAATAGAAGAAATAGAACGAAGGGCCTAGGTGCAACAAAAAGTGCCCTAGGTGAAGAAAGAAGAAACAAGTGACAAATAATGTCCTTGTTTAGTGGAAAAAATAATAAAAATAATTATTTTTGAAAAAATAATTATTTACGAGAGTGAATAAGAAGAAAAATCACCTAGGAGCAATAAAATTGCCCTAGGGAGAAGAAAGGGGTATTGGACAGAAAAAAATGCCCCAATACGGTAAAAAATAAGAAAAATAAGATTTAAAAAATAATTATTTCACGGTGAACAGAGGAGAAAATGGCGGTTGAAACGGGCCTCCAGGCCTTCACGGTGGTGAAAAACAAGTTAATATACCCCACTTGGGGGTAAAATCATCGCGACCAATTCATTTCTTACCAAGCACTATTGAGTTTTTACCGCGAGTCTCTGACAGCAACGAGGACAATGGTGATTACACGATTGAGTGGGGCGAGTAGACATAGTTCGAGGGTACCAGTGGCACATGGACGACAACCCTTTCATGAGTATCATAAATTTTCTCGTCAATTTTGTCATTAATGCCTTAATTTTAGTAATTAGGGCTAGGAAGTCGCGTCAGCGTGCATGTGCACAGCGCGGAGTGTCGAGTTAGGGGCAAGTGTCTCTTTGGGGGCGCATGTGCTACAAAACGCGCATGCGTTCACACATAGGTACAAGGTGCACACACCCACGTGCACGCACACACACTACACATATGCACGCACATGCACACACAGCAGAAAGGGCGCACACGTAAAAAGCAGAGCACACACACAAAAGGAAGGGCACACACACGGGGAGTGACATACGCGTAAGTGCAAGCATATAAATGATGGTGCAAGTGCCAAATATGTGGCACACATGCCCAAAAGGGTGCCACTGTGGTGCACGAGATGACAAATGCACACATGCGCACACACCAAAAAGGAGGTGCACACACCCAAAAGGGCACGCAGGTGTCTCAGGATGGCGAGAGGATAGACAGAAAAATGCCAAAAAGATGACACTTAGAAGAAATTTTAGGATTTTTGGGTTAACCCTAAAATGATAGATAGATTTTTAGAGGAAATTTTAGTAACTGACGAGTGATTTGATATTTTGTAGAGATGTCTACCAATATTGCAGATGCGGGAGCGTCACACCCAGATAGTAGAGGTAGAGCGGAGCATGCGTTGGTGAGATCGGCGAGCTATGTCTATACTTCTCGAGGCGGTGGGGCTAGGCCCCGTGTCTCGGATGTTGTCCATCACCTTTGGACCATAGTTTTCTTCTTTGCACTAGCCGAGTGATGGCATATCGAGAGCACGAGTGCTTAGATTGCCTATGGGGAGATGACCATGACCCTAGAGGACATATGGTGGATCCTCCGAGTGCTGATCATAGGCACTTTGATTGAGTACAAGCTCTGATGTAGGGCTGATTAGAGCAACATGCAGCGATCTATTTGATATAGATGACATACTGCATGATGGTATGACCATAGCCTTGCACGAGTGCATTTCTGACCCTACACTGCATCGGGGACTTTGTACATTATGTCTCTTATCAGTGGGTTTTTCTCACTGATAAGACAGGGATGTCATTCCCGAGAGGGTTATTACCATTGGTACATGGTATTTTTAGTGGCAAGTGATATTGTTGGGGATAGTGTATACTGGCCCACTTATATTGGGATCTACATTTGATTACTTACCACGGTCAGAAGACCATGGGGCCAGCTTCTTTGTTACAGATTTGGTCATGGGACCACATTGCGATCGGACCTATGGGCACTTTGCGTGTCCGAGACCTAGAGGAGCCATCTTACATGGCGTGGGTATTAGTAGGTGGCGATGCACGAGGCCACCTAGGCAGCCTATTTAGATATATTGAGAGTTTGATGAGCTACCTAAGATAGATATTATATGGTGGCCTTACAGACATATCCAGTGGCTAGAGGATGCCATAGAGCTCAATGTGTGCTTAGTAGATCTCTTTATCATCGGTGATCGCATGACTACATTATAGAGCGTATCAAGTTGACAGGTGCTAGCGGTAGCTTGGCATAGTATAGGGGGTCCCACAGCTAGATATTTGGTATGCCCATAGAGATTCAGAGAGGCATACCATGGGGCCTCGCATACCGGTGGCTTGAGCTAGGGCGAGCTTTTCACAGGTGGTCCCATAGGCATGGGACCTAGCACGACAAGTGTGGGACCCAGGGATGACAACAGATTACACGCAAGATGGTATGCCACTATGTTACCGTGGTGTCTCACTATCCCAGAGGAGGCCTAGGTAGTAGGCACTCATCCACCCATAGAGATCTGGCATGGTTCTGAGTGAAGAGAGAGCAACAAGTCCTGATCTAGAGGATCCATTTGATGGCCTTCCACATGATGAGCAGGGTGCCCCACAGCACAAGGACCGAGGCCACAAGGCCTGAAGTACGAGCACCCGATTTAGATTCCCAGTGAGGGTCCTAGAGCAGGGCTAGTCATCGAGAGCACCCCAAGGACTAGATCCCACAGTGGCACATCCAGTGGCACAGATAGCCACATTACAACAATAACTACATCAGGCTTTAGGCAAGAGAGACACGGCGAGAGAGAGAGAGAGATGAGGCTCGAGGCTGGTGTGTGACCATGATAGCTAAGTGCGATCAGGCTCGGACCTAGATTGTCACATTACTATCAGAGTGAGATTAGGCTCGAGCTCGGAGTTGGCCGAGAGGTGACAAAGTCTTTATGATTTTCTAATGATTCGATAGATGGCCGCTCGGATGGCCGCTCGGATGGCCTAGGTTACAAGTTTACACCCGAGAAGACACGGAGCTCGGCTACATCCTGTGATATTAAAGCGTGATAGGATCGGGGGCGAGTGAGTAGTGGGCTAGGCCGAGCTGGCCCGAGCCACAACAGAGATAACATCCTACCAACGCACGGATGGTACTGCAGTGACTGCCTGGACACATAGAGATTTGGCCATAGCAAAGGGCAGGGCCTCATACTACAAATCTTTATATTTTGAGGCAGTGCCTCCTGAGTGATGGGCACCATCTTATAGTCAACAGTCCAATAGAGGACTAGATCGGAGAGGCCTCAGGCCTCAGTGGAGCAGCCACGACTAGAGAGAGCTGGCGATGCTCATGCCATGCGACCTCCATGAGATAGGCCAGCCACACCTTGAGAGATCTTGAGTTACCCCGATATTTTTGTATATCAGTTCACCTCTTTGTGAAGGCTATGAGCAGATTGTGCTCCATGTATATTAATTTTGTATTGTATAGCATTTTTGACACATGCCTCTGATGAAGGCTTTTATTCTGTTATAGATGTATCACCTTTGTACGCCTCAGATGAAGGCATTTTTTATATAGAGCAGTTTTGATACATGCCTCTAATGAAGGATTTTATTCCTTTGCTACATGTACCATTCTTTTGTATGCCTCAGATGAAGGCTTTTATGATGTACTACCATGCTATATACCATTTTTGATACAGATATACCACACATGTATGATTTGGACATTTGTGACACGACATATGTGTATATGAGATGGACATTTGTTTATTATTTCCCATGGATAGATAGATGTGTTTATGATGCTTTCTGATTTGATTTGACATGTATATGTATCGATGATCTTGTTGATGTATCACATGTATTTTTATTTCTAGATGATGTGATCTTGTAGAATATATCAAATGTGTTTTGTTTATGAGATGTGCCATACTTAGTGGATGGGATGATATGATGATAAGGGTGTGGGGGATAGATTTTGATATTTTCGATCCCTCTTGCCCCCATTTGATGATACGATATGTGATGATTAGCTTAGCATTCATGTATGATGTATACTTAGCTTTTTCTTGATATATGATGTATAGATGATGTTAGATGTGATGATAATGATGGTAATGTGATGTTGTGATAACAAAACAATGCACATGCAATAAACACAATCAAATGCTAACAAAGAACACAATGAATTAACATAATAATGCACCATGATTCACCAAAGCATGTAAAGACACACCTCAATATGCACAAGCAAGAATAAATCTAATCTAAGCAAGAAAAGATGAATCCTAACAAAGTATGCCCAAGCAACAACACAAAAGCACAAATATGAAACAACTATACAAGCAACAAGCAAAGCAAGAAACAAGACAATGCAAGTAAATGTTTTTGTAAGATTGTTTTCATGCAACAATTTTCTATTGTTTTGGATTGTATGTGAAACAATTTTCTATTGTTTAGGTTTTTGAAACAATTTTCTATTGTTTTGGATTTATGTGAAATAATTTTCTATTGTTTTTGTATTTTGGATATTTTGAATGTTTTTACAGTTTTTGAGAAACAATTTTCTATTGTTTTTGGTTTTCTAACGGTTTTCTAGAGTTATGTACAGGTAACCAAGAAAGCGTGGATGCCCCCAGCGTTAGATGGGGAATATACAAGGGTAGAGGCCACGCGCTTATGAATAAGAAGGTAAATTTGTTGGATTTCCCTAGCGTAAGATGGGGAATAGTGAAAGACCATGCCCCTCACAGATGAATAAAAGAAGACAAATTCAAATCAAGGCCTGACAAGATTGGGCTCATAAGGAATCTTGAAGGCAGAACTAGGGCTAGGCCAAGTAAAAACTACCCTCCAAATGCAAGATGCTTGTGAACAACGAATCCTCCCAAGGTGTCGGAAATCGGTTTTCACCCAAGGACTTATCCAAAGTGCCAAAATTGCATGGTTTTCACTTGTGGATGACCTGTTTTCTCTTTTTCTTTCTTTCTCTTTGATTTTTTTGTATTTTTGATCATTTTACCATTTTTTTGAGTTTTCACTTTTTTGACTTTCAGTGCCATGTTTAAGCATAAAAACACGTAAGATGCATGTCATTCATGGGCTCACAGAGCTCATCACCATTGGGGTGAGCAAGTTTGTATGCCCCTTGTGTGTAAGTGTTTGTTTCTAACTAATGCTAAATATGAATGGAAGACTAACACCTAAATAGTCTTGATTAGCAAGAATTAAACAAACATTCTAAGCACCATCATGATAAGAATTAATCAAGGGTTAGATGTTAACATTTATCAATAAAACTATGAAATCAACAATGTTAAGCATCTAAATAACCTCTATTCTTTAAAAACATGGAAATGAAAGAACCTAGGTAGGTTCCATGGCTATCAAAAACATTTGTCCTTAATGTTCCAAGAACCTAGGAATGGGGGTTAATCAAAGTTGGGCTACAAGACCCTTTTGACACCTCCCATATGACCCAAGCACTTTAAGAAAGAGGCTTAACTCTTCAAGATGACGAACTCTCATGAAAACAAGGTGCAAGCTCTTAGTCTCTTTGCTATATGCTTTGCATTTGCTCTCTAAGGAGTTTTAGGTGTAAGTAAAAGGTAGGTGGAGGGCTCTTTATATAGCCCAAAGGATAAAGGATCTGACACATCCTTATGAATGTGGGATAAAGGTAAAACATGATTAGGAATGGATAAGGTTTCTTTATTAAAGGTAACCTTACTTTAGAAGGGTCTAATACATGTTTAGCAAGTCATGGGACCAGGGGGGGTATTTTAATCAATCAAAGGTGATTAATTAATAGGTAGGTGTAAGCTTATAGAAGTCATTTAGAAGAATATTAGTGTAATTAGGGCTATTGGAAAGGGATTAAATCAATTTAATATTGATTTACTAGTTTAAATGAAGGGGAAGACTAATTAATTAATAATAATTAATTAATCAAGATAGAGGAAGTGATAATTAATGGAAGGTCATTAATTAGGTTGTTTTTAGGTAGATGACTTAATCAATTAGCGTATTGTAATTAATTGGACAATGATAAGAGGGAATATAAGCGCTTTTGATGATATGCCATCTATTTGTAGGAAAGGAGATAATTAGCGCAATTTAAGTATTTAAATTTCTTGGGCATAATTATAGGTGTCTACACCCCGTGCCGTACTCGGCCATAATAACGTAGGGTCCTAACCAATGTGGTTGAACTTCCCTTTCTTTTCTCGTTCCGCTCTTATGTTGAATTGATTCTCCTTCATGACTAAATCACCAACCTCAAACTAACGAGGGATGATTATCTTGTTGTAGTTTTCTGGAGACTCTATTTTGATACACTTTAAGGTGATTAAGAGCATGAATGTGCTTCTCATCTAAGAGCTCTAATTCAGCCAGTCTTGCTACCAGTAATCCTCATCTTTATCCAAATAGTCCCTAAGAGAGATTCTCAGGGAAGGAAGTTCAATTTCTAATGGGATGATAGATTTTGTCCCAAATACTAGAGAATATGGTGTCACACCCGTAGGAGTGTGAATGGAGGTTCTGTAAGCCCAAAGAGTTGGGTGGATTTGCAAGTGCCAATTACTGACCTATTTTACTAACCATCTTCTCCATTATTCTCACCAAAGTCTTATTTGTGGCTTTGGCCTGTCCATTACCTTGGGGGTAATATGGTGTAGACCATTTTAACTAGATTTGGAACCATTGACAAAGACATTTTATAGTTTTGTTCTTGAATGACTTCCCATTATCCGTAATGATGGCTGCAAGAATGCCATATCGACAAATGATATGATTCATGATAAATTTGGAAATTTGAGCTCCTGTTACATAGGTTAAAGGGACAACCTCCACCCACTTTGTAAAGTATTTTGTAGCCGTGATGATGTGGGTATGACCATCAGATGAGGTAGGGGTAAGTTTCCTATCAAGTCAAGTCCCCACTTAGAGAATGGCCATGGGGTAGTGATAGGTTGCAATGGTTGTGATGGAGCATGGATGAAGTTTCCATACTTCTAGCAAAGTACACATTTTTGACATAATTACAACAATCGGTTTCCATGGTAGGCCAATAGTAGCCTACTCTTAACAATTTCTTGGCCAAAACCATTCCATTTGTATGTGCTCCACACACCCCTTCATGTACTTCTTTGATTGCTTGGATTGACTCCTGTCATATCAAGACAATGTAATGATTCCCATCATAGCCATGATGATAAAGTGTACCTCCTAAAAGGGTGTAATGGGCTATTTGGTGAATCAGATTTTGTTTTCAATGGGATATATTGGGAGGGAACATGTTATCCTTGAGATAGGTAAAGATGGGCTCATACCATGGGGAATTAGGACCAACAACATCACAAGCCAGACAAGATTCTGGCATGTCATACATAGGATGACATAAATTTTCTACAAAGAACGGCATGTCATTATTCCCTGGTAGAATACAAAGCATAGAACCCACTATCGCCATAGCATCTGCCGATCTATTTTGCACTCTTGGAATTTGTTCAAAGGTAATGCACACAAAGTACTCCTTTAGAGTTTTGACCAAATTTTTGTAAGGTATGAGCTTGTCATCCTTAACCTTGTATTCATCATTAACTTGTTTGATAATTAATTGAGAATCACCCACAACCTTGACATGATGAATGTTCCACTTGATAGCTAGCTTCATCCCTACGATAAGTGCCTCATATTCTATGATATTTTTTGTGCAAGGAAATCCTAGGCAAAAAGCCTGTGGTATAGGGTCGCCAGAAGGAGTAATAAGGACTACCCCTGCACCTGAACCATGAAACATAAAGGACCCATCAAAATGTACACACATGAGATTCTTCAATGTAGAGCAAGGAGGCATCTAGAAGATCTAGATTCAGAGGTTCAGTGCCTTGCAAAGGTGCTTTTGCTAGCTAGTGGTCAAGTGAGTACTTGTCCTTTAACCGATTTTTGATGTACAAATTCTATGTCAAACTCACTTAATAGAATGATCCAATTAGCCATTCTACCTGTGAGGGTAGGTTTAGATAACAAGTACTTGAGTGGGTCAACTTTGGATATTAGCTTGGTTTTGGTATTCAATAGATAATGGATGAAGTTTTTGAAAAGTAAAAACAATAGCCAAGTAAGATTTTTCAATTTGAGGATAGTTGAGCTCATAGGTGATGAGAGTGTGACTGAGATAATACACCACTTTTTCCTTATGACCAAGGTCATATTGGGTGAGTAGCGCACCAATAGAAAATTACGTAGCAAAGATATAGAGCAAGAGTGGTTCTCCAGGAGTTGGAGGCATGAGGACAGGGCAAATTAGCTAGGTATTGTTTAAGTAGAGCAAAGGCTTGTTGTTGCTCTGGTCCCCAGATGAAGGTGACATCCTTTTTAAGCAAGTGGGTGAATGAGTGGCACTTATCTACAAGTTGGGAGATGAAGCGGTAAATGGCCTAGATTTTCCCCTGTAAGCTGCTGTAGTTGCTTAATATTCTTAGGTGGAGGCATTTCAGTAATAGCAGACACTTTAGTAGGGTCTACCTCAATTCCTCGTCTTGATACTGATGAAGCCCAATAGTTTTCTGATAGCACACCAAATACACACTTCTTTGGATTCAACTTGACCTTGTACTCTCGTAGGCACTCAAAGATATGCCACAAAATGATAGGGTGATCCTCTCTTGTCTTAGACTTTCTGAGGATGTCATCCATGTAGTCCTCCATGATATCATGAATCATATCATGAAAAATTATTGTCATTACCTGTTGATAAGTAGCTCTTGCATTTTTGAGACCAAATGGCATCACCTGATAATGAAGGTACCCCAAGGAGTCATGAAAGTCTTGTTTTGTGTTGATCTTCTTCAGCTATCTTGATTTGGTTGTATCCTGAAAAATCCATCCATGAGAGATAGCATCTCGTACCCTGTTGTTGAATCAACAATCATGTCAATATTTGGTAGTGAGAAAATCATCTTTAGGGCAAGCCTTATTAATGTCTCTAAAATCCGTGCAAATTCTAATACCAACAAGATTTTTCTAGATAGGGACGATGTTGGATATCCATTCAGAATAATCAATAGGCGATGAATCCTGCCCAAGCAACCTTTCCAATTCTTCTTTAACTAGTAAGGCTACCCTCGGGTGCATCTTTCTGAGCTTCTATTTGATAGGCTTAGCGTCTGCATGCACAACTAGGTTGTGCATGACCAAAGTTGGATCTAATCTGGACATGTCTTTGTAAGACCATGCAAACATGTCTATAAACTCTCATAGTAGCATAGTGAATGTCTTTATTCTCTAGTAGATAGTGATGCTCCCAATTTTACTATCTTGGGGTCTTCTTCTATACCAATATTCACATCAATGGTTTCCTCGACTAGTAATTTGGACAAGTCCTCCATATGCATAGGATCGGGAGGAAGGTTGAGATCTTCATCCAAGGATGTCTCCATGAGATTTTCATCCTTGGCGTGGTCACTTTGTTTTTCCTTTGATTTTTTTACTTGTTTGTCGGCTAGTGCCTCAAAGAGGTTTTCATTGTGTGACTTGGACTTTGATTTTTGCCGAGGCTTTATGTTGGAACTTTTCCCTCACTTTTATTTAAGTTTTTTTGACCACAAAGCTCATCCTCCTCGCTGAAGTAGGCATAGGTATCCAAGTCAATAAAGAAACCCTTCTTGTGGTCTCCAATGGGAATTGTATCCCGAATGCCCATGAACTCTGTGATAGCTTCATCATTCTCGAATAAATCTAGCGACATGTGACGTTGTTGGTCCCATTCAACAAGGGAAGGGTAAACAAGGTCAAGGGTTGGTTCCATAGGGGTTATGGTTAGGATAGTATTGTTCATGAATAGGTTTGTGGAGGCAAGATCCTCATATTGGCTACAATGGGAATCTATATCATTGTCTAGATAGTCAGAGCTATCCTCACATTCAGAACAAGTAGTGTCTTGATCATTGGGGTGTGCTCCATAAGGGTGAATCCTAATGTCGTATCTTTCTGTTTTGAAATGTGGAAGAGGCATTGGCTCTCTCTGTCCTTGTTCGTTTCTTCCACATCCTAGGCCCTTATAGCCCATGGAGTACATCATTTTACTAGATTTCTCGTATTCAGGGGTTTGATAACAGGATGGCTGAGTATCCTCTGGGACCCAAGTTATAGGTGGATCTAACAATTTTCCTAGCCAACAAGCCTCCAGGTAAGAATGACCCAATAGTGTGTTCATTTCTAGGTCTTCTGAAGTGATAGTTGGGTCGACCTCTAGTCTTGGGTGACAATGAGAGGTCTGAAACCAAGAGCACTTGTTGTACATTGTATTCTCTGCAGCCATATTCAAGGATTTTCATCTCCCATGAATCAAAAGGAGATGTTGATGTAGACGCACCATGGGTGCAAGAACTGAGAGAATCCAAATCTATCTGAGATTCCATGGCCTCAATTAGAGAGGGAAAATATATCTCAAGTGAGAGGACATGCATATGTGCCCTTTTGTGTAAAGCTATTGAGAGCTCTACAGTGAGCGCAAAAGGGCTTTGAATCTCCTTGTATTGTAATGGTGTGTCCCTCATGCTTTAATTTAATGCACTAATGGAATGTCACATGGCATGACTGCATGGCATGAATCCATGGTCGGCCTAGAAGCATATTATATGGAAGTTCCAAGTCCAGGACATGAAACTTTGTCTGATGGCAAGTGGGACCCACCTCCATGGGCAACATGATTGTTCCCGTTGACTCCCTTTCTATGTTGTCGTATGTAGTGATAGTGATGATATTGGACTCAAGATCTGCCTTAGTATGTCCTAACTATTTAACCAACTTGAGTGTGCAGATGTTCAACCCTGATCCGTTATCCACAAGCACCCGTTTGATCTTCTTGTGGGTAACAACTACCTCAATATATAAAGGAAGATTATGTGTTGGATTCTTAGTAGGGATCTCCCTATGGTTGAAGGAAATATGTTCATTTGGTACGATGTTTGCCACTGTGGCTTGCAGATGTGTAGGATCGACCTCTAATGGCACTCCGACCCCTAAAGAGTTTGGTATAGAATGTCTTTGTGTACATTGGATATCTTAAGAAGATCTAAGATTGAAATCTTAGTAGACGTCTTCTCAAGTTTCTCTAAGAGGTTATATTTACTCAGTTTGAGGGTTGATGGAGAAGGTTCCGAGAATCACGAGGCGGGGCACCTTGTTACCGCGGCGTAGTCCTTTCCCTTGATTTGGATGGTGTTGACATGGTCAGTAGGAGAGTGAATACATCCAATAAGTGAATCATAATGATTGTTGTATTTTTTGGTGTACAAGTAATTCACTGCTTTATAACCTTGGGATGACTCTCCCTGATCCGGCTTTGACTTTTCTGATTTATCATGATTGGGGAATGGCTCTTTATATATCCCCATTTTCTCATTAGGTGTTTGAGTTTTTCTGGGTTGTCCACCTCTATCTCCCCATTGTCAATGAGGTCTTGGATATAATGACGGAGTCGCAGACATTTGTCTGTCTTATGCCCCTTGACACGATGCATTTCACAATATTCATGCTCCTTGTACCATGAAGGTTTTGGAGCATTGTCATCAAATGGTTGTGTCGTAGGATATGTCATCATGTGGGCCGCATCTAATTATTTTAGTATAACCAACAAAGGTTCATTAAGAGAGGTGAACATTCTTCACTTTGGTGGTGGTTGAATTGGTCCTTTGGTCAGTTTAAAAGGTTGACTGGTTTGGACCGTTTGTACACGTTTGGAATCAGTGATCCCGTCTCCCACCACATTTTTATTTTTGTTAAAAACCTTCGGCTTCTCCATGGGTTTAACATTTTGATTATCTCTAGATTGGGACTTGAGAGTTCCTTTGGAAATGAGAGATTTCTCTATCTGAACCCATTTTTTGATGACCTCCTCAAAAGTGCAAACACAATGCATTTGGAGGTGGAAGGCTATGTTCGGGTTTAGGTTGGGAATGAAAATACTAACCAGCTATTTTTCAGGGAAAGCGCAAGGGAAGTGGCTAGCTATCCCTCTCCACCGTTGGAGGAAGCTGGTGAAAGTCTCATTAGGGCATTGTTTGGCACCACATAAATCTACCATGGTGACATCACTCTCTATGTTGTACGAGAAGTGATGCACAAACCTTTCTGCCAATTCTAGCTAGGTGAAAATTGATCCCCATGGTAAGTGTGTAAACCACTCCAAGGCTTGACCTCCGAGACTTTTGGGAAAAGTCTGATGAGATAATTGTCACTATAAGACACCTCTTGACATGCCATATAGAAATCTTTGACATGATCCCGTGGATCTCCCTTCCCTTTATATTTGTGAATTTTGGCATATCAAATTTCTTGGGAAAGGGTTGAAGGGTCATAGTCTTGTCAAAAGGATAGGGGCATAATTCTTCGTATTGATACTTTCTAATGCTCCCTATATTTCTCTCTTGGAGGCTTGTGAGTGTTTCTTTCATAGATTGTACCTCTTGTGTGAGCAATTGTTCTCTAGTGGGAGAAGCAGGGAGATATACTCGATGGTACCCGTATCATCTTCTTCTTGGTTTTCTCTATGGAGTTCATTGATCTTAACCTTAGGCCTTGACTTTTGAACATTTTTCTTGCTTCCTTCTATACATGGGAGGTTAGAAAAGCTAATTGTTGGCTTAGGTTACTAATTTGTTGTTGAATTGTGGTTTCTTCTTCTAAAGGTTCCTCCTCTTCCTCGCATTGTGGAGGTTCTTCACCATTTTCATGTCCCATCGTGTTTCTACGTGGCACTTTGATAAAGGGTATTTTATGTCCCACTATCTTATTGTTTCCTGCGTTGGAGGTAGAAGCATGTCCATGCATCAAAATATCCTCCATATTGATAAGGGGTTGTTCTTCCTCATTAGCGTTATTCGCAGGTGGGATTGTTTCATTTTAGTGGGCAATTTGGCCCCTAATTCTACGACCCGTGCTAGCACTCTATCTTTATTTCTGAAAATAAACTCGTCTAATAAAGTGGGGTCAAAGTCAAATTCTGCGTGTGGAGATTCTATTTCATTACCACTATGATCGACCATATCTTCTATCTCTTTTTCCGTAGAAAACAGAGGCCCTAGATCATGTCCAATAAAGGGTTTGACCCTTATATTAGAGGCTTCCCAAGCTTGCACTTGTTGTTCCTCGTATGTTTGTTTCTTGAGTCCTAATCATGTTTTAGGAGCCATGTTTTGTGATAGTTTCACTAAGGTAAGTTGTAAATGTGTTCAAAATTTGTGACCACACCTAAGTGAAATGCAAGATAAAATGTCAAGAATATGAATGAATTAACAATGTGAGAATACCAATGTGATAGAGTGATAAATCACCAGTGACACAAATGTTTGGTATCTAAACCTATCAAATGAATTACCTCTTAGACTATGTCTCAAAAATTAGTTTAGTGTCGCAAGATAATTAACAAGATGTTCTCACTTATGCCAAGTTCAAGAGAATGAACAAAACGTAAGTAAATACAAAAAGTTAATGTGACCTCCTAACAAGATATACTAAAAGTGAGTCAAATTTGATTAATACCTATATCCCAAAAAGTGCCATTACAATTCGTGAGTGACACAACAATATCACCAAGATATGTTAACCAAACTTTGCGAGAAAGTAAGGTATTGATATCAAGATGTTATTGATATAACACGCACAAGTGGTAACACCTAGCACTCTTCAAAATCGAGGTAATAATAGAATCAAACTAAAAAGCTCAAAGTATAGCTAGGAATAGTTAAAATGTGTGCAGCGTAACCTTACAATATAGATATTTAGGTCAAGTTTACAAGAAACAAGACGTAAATATCAAAATTGTAGTGATACGATACAAACAAGCTAACCCTTCTAAGGAAGTTCAAGATGATGAACCACACCTAACTACAATGATGATCTTGACATGGGTATCAAGATCACAATGGCCACCAATGATATGAATATGTCTCCACGCACTTTAGACATTTAACTTACCTAGCCACAAACATGGATGGGCGTAAATGGACAAAAAGTGGCAAAAACAATCGATTGGTAACACAGAGGTAGTCACCCTTCTTCTGATCAACAAAGTGTCAAAAGAATGTGAAGGAAGAAAAATCAAAATAGGGATGAAAAATTTTGGCTTCACTTTGGTAGAGTTTTTGCCTCACCCTAAGGCAAGTAAAAACTAAGTGAAAGTAACACGTCACACGTTTCACAATGAAAATAGGGTTCACAACTCAACACTATTTTAGAATGGTCAAAGTGGGCTCTAGCCAAAGTATATTTCCTAGGTGGTTCTCTTGTCCTAGGTGTTACAAAATTATCCATGAGTGGGATGATTTACCCAAATAGTCCCGACTATCTTGGGAGTATCTCGACTTTTCCCCCTTCAAGCACAGTGGGCAGTAAATGCATCCATCGTGTACTTAAAAGGGTCACGTAGGGACAACTTGTAACTCTATCTCACAAAGGAATCACTAGTCAGATAGGTAGTGTGGAGCACTTCCCATTTCATCCACAAGGTTCCCTCTTGTGTGGACTACTTTGGGGTTCTGGAACCACCCCCATTGTTGTAGCTTAAGGCATTATGCCAAAGGGGTTATGTTCTAGTTGAGCGGAGAGGGACGTACCCTTTTCCAAAACCTACAATATAGTGTTTTGAATATGTTGTTTATTTTATCTTGTTTAATTAGGTGTGGTTTGCTCGAAACACCTTTTGGCAACCTGTATAACAATTGTATTAGTAGTTTTGACTTTGTTTTGATTCCTCCGTTCTTTGACAAGTGATGGTGTTTTGGTCCTATATGACGATTTTTAGTAGTTTTCCATCAAAAGAAAACACCATTTCTGATTCTCTAGATCATCCAAGGATGCAAGAGAAGAGCATATGTGATGTTTGCAAAATCAAAAATATATCAAATGGAAAAAACACTTTAATTCAAATACACCAAGTTAATCAATTCCAACTCAAATATTCCTATGACCTCAAAGCATCAAAAGGACTTTAAGAATCATTTTGATTCCCAAGATCACCCGAGGGACGTGAGGGAAGAGCACACGATCTTATTCCTATAAGTAAACATGAAAATCTTATCTAATCAAGTAAAAAGCATGTAAAAATAGCCTGTAAAAAAAAGTATGTGATTAGATAAAACCTATAAGAATATTAGCACCTCAACACAATAATTTCAAGAAAAACAAAAAGGACACATGCGCACTTGTTTTGGCATCTATGCGTGGTTAGGGCGGATACGCCACTCTGTGTTTTTCTAATTTATAATGCACCTACACCACCGAGAGGCGTGTGCGCCACCAAAATGACATGTGCACTACTCTGTGTGATTTTGGCTTACCATGCACCTATGCCACCTAAGAGGCGTGTGCACCACGAAAAGAGTGTATGCTACCTTCGATAAAAATAATAGGCAAAGATTCGAACAAAAATGCTTGCGCTATCAGAAAAAGCATGTGTGCGCCACCGCTTTGTAAAAAGTATCGATTTCGACAAAACACTGCGCCACCAAAAATGCGTGCGCACCACGTGCCACTAAAACAACATGTGCGCTCGGGTTAGGGTGTACGTGCGTTGATCTAATAGGTTTTAATTTGTAGTGAAGGTACAGTATGAAATGACATCTCGTGCCTGAGGTTAATGCATCTCTGTGGCTGATTAGGGTGTGTGTGTCGGGTTAGTGTGTATGCACTAGGATCGATAAACAGAGAACCATGTTGAATGCATGCTTGCGCCACTCGAGAGGTGCTTGCACCACAAAAAACATGCTGCGCTCCTAAAAATGTGCCTGCGCCACACCTGCAACCAAAATACAAAAAAAACACAAGAAAGCTCACAATATCTCAAATTTTGACAAGTTAGTTTTAAAATGGCAACAACCCATTAAAATGATGGCTATGAACAAGAACTTACACATATAAAATTAGTAAAAATTCCAAGAAAATGGACATTAATTACTAAATGTGCATATCAAAAGTTAGCCAAAACAATGAAACTTAAACTAAAATGCCATGGGACTAGGTGTCCCACTAGGCGTGCCAAATGTGTGCATGTGTTGTTTTTAAACTAATGCTAATATGAGTAAAAGACTAACACCTAAATAGCCTTAATTAGCAAGAGTTAAACAAACTACTTAGCACCATCATGATAAGAATTAAACAAGGGTTAGATGTTAAACATTCATCAATAAAACTTTGAAACTAACAATGTTAAAACATCTAAAATCCTCTATTCTCTAACAACAAATAAATGAAATGGACCTAGGTAGGCTCCATGGCTATCAAAAATGGTTGTCTTATTGGTGTTCCAAGAACCTAGGAATGAGGGCTTGTCAAAGTTGGGCTACAAGACCCTTTTGACACCTCCCATATGACCTAAGAACTTAGGAAAGAGGCTTAACTCTTCAAGATGATGAACTCTCAAGAAAACAAAAGGCAAGCTCTTAGTCTATTTTTTTATATGCTTTGCATTTGCTTTCTCAAAGAGTTTAGGTGTAGGTATAAAGGTAGAAGGAGGGCTCCTTATATAGCCCAATGGATAAAGGAAACAATTCATCCCTTTGCATGTGGGATAAAGGTAAAACATGATTAGGAATGGATAAGGTTGCTTTATAAAAGGTAACCTTACTTTAGAAGGGTTTAATTTATACTTAGCAAGTCATGGGAGTTGGGGGGTGCTTTAATTAATCAAAGGTGATTAAATAATAGGTAGATGTAAGCTTATAGAAGCTAATTAGAGGAATATTAGTATGATTTAGGCTATTAGAAGGGGATTAAATCAATTAAATATTGATTTATTGGTTAAATGAAGGGGAAGGCTAATTAATTAATAATAATTAATTAGTCTAGATAGAAGGGGTGAATAATTAATGGAAGGTCGTTAATTAGGTTGTTAGCTAGATATGTGACTTAATCAATTAGCGTATTGTAATTAATTAATAACAATAAGAGGGAATATGAGAACTTTTGACGATATGTCATCAATTTGCGAGAAAGGAGATAATTAGTGCAATTTAAGTATTTAAATTGCTTGGGCGTAATTATGGGTGTCTACTGACTCTCACATCTTGAAGTTTGAATATTAACAATGGGTCCAAGATTCCGATAAATTTAGTCAAAATTCTGGGATATCATCCTTCTACAAATTGAAATCCAAGTATCTCATTTAGATCCATGCTATGATAAAAATTCACAAGACATGAGTTTCCGCATATCCGAGCGTAATGTGACTAATTGTCTCTGCAAGACTGGAGTAGTGGTATGTTGTCGATTCAAAACGAATGGCATGAATATTCCTTCCATTTTTACGATGCAATTTTTTAATAAAATATGAAATGATATACATGTTATTTTAACAAACATAAGGTAATACAATGGAGGATGTATTATTACATGTTTTTCATCAAGATACAACTATGAATGTACACAAATAAAACAACCAATATCTATTTCATCAATCATGTTTCACTCTAATCACAAGGATCAAGACATAATCAAACCATAATCATTCAACATTTGAATTTTGATTAAACCACAAGCAAATCATGCTTAACATGGTACAAATTCAACTATTATTTTTCTTACCTTCTAATCAACAAACAACTTAACAAAGCAAGATGAAATCATCATTTCAAATACCAATTAGACATATTCCCTCTAGGTAATGAGCAACTCTATAAAACACAAAATAACTTTATTTCTAACAATAAAAATACATTTATATATATTTATAGGAATAATCCAACTAAACGAGTGTAAAAAAACCTCTATTAAATCATTTTAACATGTTCTTTCAGTAAGATAGATCTACAAAACAAATTGACCCACATACCACAAGATGATAATTTTGAATTCTATTTGCATAGAATAACAACAATAAGTTTCTAACACTTCCAGTAATGAAATCCTTTGAGAAAAACTAAGTCATCTTACATAGATTGTTAACACTAATTTATTTTTCAATTAGGTAATAAAATTATACCTATAGGAAAATCAACTTGTACATATCCAAATCAATTTGTTCCAGCATTAATTTCTTTTCTATTTAGAAATTATTAGAATCGGAAGCAAATATATCAGGAAAAATGATGAAATACCTGGTAAAAATATTTTTCACACTACCCAGAAATCACTTTGCTCATACAAATAAATTATTGTTTGACTGTAATAAAACCCAAAGGCAGGAATTGATTTGGGTTTCCATAAATCAAATTCAAATAGAAAATAAAATAAAATAAAAATTGATTAGGAACACCCATCTACGTTTTTTCTAGGTTTAGCTAAAACCACACAAAGGAAACTTAGGAGAATACAGAATCCATCAATTTCCTTTTTTAGATTTCATTTCCAAGCAATTAAATCAGAAGTTGTCCACAAATTCATTTAATTGCCATTTAAAACAGAATGTGTATTTCCTCATTATTTACAAATAATGCTACAGAGAAGGGAGAAGATATTCATGCCTGAAGTAAACCCAGAATCGGAAACCTTCTACTCTTCCCGCTCCAACAAGTTGAATCCTTCTTTCCTCCAAAACTCACGCAGGTATTCCAGAAGAGAAGAATGAAAACAGACAAAGGAGAAATAAAAGAAAGTATAATGAAGAAACTATACTATAATGGAGAATTTTCGGGCTTCCCAATGTTGCTTCATGCGTCAATGCATGCCACATACTTGGTGTCAGATGAAGGCGTGTCCCTTTCAAAACTCTCAGATTTTAAATATTAAAATATTATTATTATTTTGGATTGAGGGTAAATTAAGGGTGTTTGAAAGGACCCATATCCTTATACAATTGAGGATTTTTCTTGAGAGGAACCACAACTTTAGTTCTGAAGAAGGGGACCACTATTTAGAAACCCAATTGGAGTAACCATGAAACCATAGTGAAGATGCAGCGACCAACGACAGCAGCCGCATGACAAGTGGGACAACTATCGGTGAATGGAGCGAGAGGAACAACCACCATAATCAATACCAAGCGGAAAACCACCACCGATAGTAGCGAGAGCATTGCGGTGAGCGGAGCAGCCACCGGCGTCGCAGCGAGAGGAGAAGAAAGCGTCAACAATGAGAGGAGCATGTTGGTGTAGGTGGTATATTTATTCACTTATTTAGTGTTATTCCACCTCACCAGGTGAGTCATCTCACTTAGGTGGACATGGATCTAGGTGTCATCTTAGTTATGATGATTCTCTTACAGAATCTGTCATATGTGTAAGTGTGTCATAGGAGTTACATTCCCATTTGGGAAAGTAACTCCTCTTCTCCATTATGGAGGAATCTTCTCTTACATGGGAGTTACACATTCACTCCCCTATATGTACACCATCTCTTTTGATCTATGATAAGCCAATACAAGCTAAGCTAAGGCTTCCATTCCACTCCACTTTTTGAATCTTGAGCTCTCATATGCATGCACATTGCTTTACAAAGCTTGCTTGCTTCAATCTCGCAACTCCTACACTTTGGTGAAGTGCAACTATTCGATGCACGTGAATTCCTTCCAGGTCTTCATCCTACACTCCTTCATGGTATCAGAGCGTGGGGACCGAGAATCACGTTGCTCACCATCGTTGCTCCACTGTGTAGTTGCTTTTGCAAGCTCTCACTTTTGCATGTGCTCTACTTGCATATTTTGAGATTTTGTGGGTGTATTTTTCGGGGCGTTTATACCTTTGTTTGTGGTTCATTTGGTCATGTTGGTGTTTGTAGATTTTCAGGCTTCTCCGAGGTTTACATGCAGCTCTTGTAGCTGTTGTTGCAGTTCAGGGTTCAGATCGAGTTTATAGTGCATTTTTTAAGGGTTTGTGGAGTTGGTTTTGAGCCCAACTCGGCCTCAGCCCTTCGAGCTGGGAACCGAGATCAACTACCAACTCATGCATTGACTCCCTCTTCTGCCTATTATGACTCGGTCTGCATTTGGTATTCGTGTTTGGTCTTTTTTGCTTTGGATCTTTGACTCATGGCTCTGCCTGACACGACCCCTCTGCTGCTCAATTTGTGCATTCTTCACCTGGTTGCATTTTCGGGCTCTACCTTGGCTGGTTCTTCCATTCGCCCCCACATCGTTGGATCTCATTGACCCTTCCACGTTTTATATAACTCGGGCCTTCTCGGTTCGTGATTATTTGCATTGCTATGCTCGTTAATCATTGTTGTGTCTATGCATCATTGGAGCTTCCTTCACTCACCTGGTTCGTGAGCTCATTGTTGGAACTATCCTCCTCTGCCGAGTTTTCTGTTGTGCGTCTCTCTGTGGGATGGCCTCTTCCTTGGTTGAAATAATTGGAACCTGCTCATGGAACCTACTCGTTGGAACCTGCTCATGCACACAACGGCTCGAGTCCTCCTCCAACCTCCATGAGCTCCTACGTCTCCTCCAGATTGTTGGCCTTGTTTAATGGCTGAGTCCTCTGCTACGGCCATTTCTAGTCTCCTCGGCATTTGCTCGGTCTCTGTCAGCATTTCAACCTTACACAGTGGCCTTTTCAAGATCTACCCACCCTCTTGCATAGTAAACACGTGGACTCCAATAGTTATTGACACCCTATCCTCCTCTAGTTTGGTTTTAGCGATTACTATGGGAGTTTCAACTCTACCGGTTTCACTCAGCAACATTGGCACGTAGCTCAGCATTCGACCACCCACACCAAACTCTGCCACGTCCCTCTGATTTGTGGCTAATCACGTGGGCCCCTCTTTATTCCACCTTTTTTTAATGTTTTAAGGTGTAAAAAATAAAAACATTTCTTGGCATTGTAAAAGTTTGGGTTATTTGGCTTGTTTTATCAACCCTCCTACGCATGTCGAAGACGGAGGGCGAGGTCTGGGGTTGGTAGGAGGCTAACCCCCTGTGATCAAAAAAACCCCTGCTGAAATTTGATTCATTTCAATGAGTACCCACACGATACCCTTTGCACCTGTTTCGTGCACTTTTTTAATGCGTTTGTAGTGTCTAGTGCATTTTTCCATCAGTTGCGGGAATCATTTTAATGTGATAACTTTTGACTCGCTGCTCATTTCTAAGCACTTCCTTGGTCAAAGTTACATGATTTTTGCACATTACATGATGGGATTATTATTTTTGTAAACGCACTACTTTTATAAAGTGCCGCATTCTGGGGGGGTTGCTTGTACTCTTGGGCCTACACACGCAGACGCATTATCGGCCGAGTCCGACGTCTTGCACCTTGCATCTTGCATTTTTTCATCATGGAGAGTGCTCTTTCTAGACATGAGCATCATAGGATCACCTTACAACCTCCGCCACTTCTCACCGGGAGAGAGACCTATTCAGCCTGGCGTGCTTCCATGGAACATTACTTCACCTATGAGGGTCTTTCAGCCTTCTTACTTGGGCCAGTTCCTGCACCCACTGATCATCGTCATCTAGAGGACTTCCTCGACACTTGTGACCATGTTTTTGGTCACATGATGATGCATGTCTCTCGTTCTCTCTGGTTTCACGTGGTAGACTCAGATCCACCTCATCGTGTCTGGAGCATTCTTTAGTCCTTCTATGGAGACCCTTCACATACTGCTACCATTGTTGCTTGCTGATTCAATTGTCTCCTCCATTTCTTTGTGTGATGATAGTTCCACTAACATAGGCTTGCTTGGTTCTACTTCTGATGATGAGGATTGTGCATCCAGTTCTGATGTTGAGAGTACTACAGAGGACTCTTCTCCTCTTTCTCTCACTATTCCAAAGAGTGTTGACACTTCCCACATCTCATTAGATATCGAGCAGTCCCCTTCTCAGTCTCATATAGTCATCACACCCACCTCCTTTCCACTTCCAGTGTGTGAGGCCCTTTTCACTCCTCTACCTTCATTGGATGACTCATACCTATCATACATTGCTCTTCTGTTTGTTGAGCCCCCTCATTGGGACGAGTATCTGCCTAACCTTTGTCGTATTTTCACAGAGTCTACTTGTGATGCTCTATAGGTCCCTCATCCATCTACAGGTATTTCATAGGAGTTCTTCATCTCTGTTGTTGGGAGTGCCCCTTCCGGGAATCATGTCACTTCCACATTTCTGGAGACCTTCATTGATCCACCCTTACTTGTGGATCCATTTTCTATTGTGGGGATGTTTTGTTCCCTTCACATCACTTGGACATCCTTTCTATGGGTGTTCCTCTTCACTCTGATAGTTCTACACACGTGGCATTACCTTCGGTTCCTTGGCACTCACTCGCTAGACCTATGTCACACTTCAGTGCACCAGACTCAGAGTTCTTCGTGTTGCTACCTTCAGTTTCCTTTGTGGAGTGGGCAGACTTCCAAGCACATCATTTCTGTCCTTCCTAAGGGTAGGCTCATTCATTGTGGGTGGCTCTTCTTCAGTCTAGAGGCAGAGGATCTCGTCATCGACATTCTTTTGGGAGACCTCCTAGAGCTGCAGAGTTTAGATCTGTCCATGGCATCTTCTGCATTCCTCTCATCTCCCTCTTCTTCTCTCTTCTTCTTCTTTTTGAGAGATTGCCTCTTTGTACATGGGTACCCTTTCAGGCTCGTCTATGGCCGGGACCCATATTTGGCATCTTTCTTAGATTAGAGAGTGTTTTGTTCTCTTGTGGTGGATGTTTTTCCCACTAGGTTTTCCTTCACTACTTGGGACTTCTTCTTGTACATGGGTGCCTCATCAGGCTTTGTGCCGGGACCCATTTCTTATTTCTGACTTTCCACCTCATCCTAAGTTACGATGAAGGGGGGGTGTTGGTGTAGGTGGTATATTTATTCACTTATTTAGTGTTATTCCACCTCACTAGGTGAGTCATCTCACTTAGGTGGACATGGATCTAGGTGTCATCTTAGTTATGATAGATTCTCTTATAGAATCTATCATATGTGTAAGTGTGTCATAGGAGTTACATTCCCATTTGGGAAAGTAACTCCTCTTCTCCATTATGGAGGAATCTTTTCTTACATGGGAGTTACACATTCACTCCCCTATATGTACACCATCTCTTTTTGATCTATGATAAGCCAATACAAGCTAAGCTAAGGCTTCCATTCCACTCCATTTTTCGAATCTTGAGCTCTCATATGCATGCACATTGCTTTACAAAGCTTGCTTGCTTCAATCTAGCAACTCCTACACTTTGGTGAAGTGCAACTATTTGATGCACATGAATTCCTTCCAGGTTTTTGTTTTACACTCCTTGAGAGAAACCACCGGCGTCGGTAGTGAGAGGAGAGCCACTAGCATCAGCAATGAGGAGTAACCACCAGTGTTAGCAGCAAGCAGAGAAGCCACCTCCAGTGGTGAAACCACCTCTGAGGAGGATCGTGCCTCGGGGGGATTTGAAACTGGGTGGGCAAGCACACAACCATGTGACTTGACCGCACCACTCCCACCCCATCGGCTATTAAAATATTATTATTATTATTGTTTTAATTTTTATTTTAATTGATACCTAACTTTAATGTTAAAATTAATCATCATACTATATGTCCACATATTGCCAACAATATGTTATTGTAATAATTATTCGAATTACCATGTTCCATATAAAAATTCAAACAAATGAAAAATCACTAAGTTCATAAATAATAATAATTCGAATATTCTCATAAATTTGGTTTGATATAGCATTGTTAAATAAAACAGAGGCGGTATTCATCATGGTCATTGCAAAAGTCAAACAAAAACAAAAGACGACCAACCCGATAAAAATAAAGTAACGAGAATATAAATAACCGAAAGATTCACTATCATTTATGAACCATTTTACCAATTATTAGGGCCTAATCATGTTTTAGGAAGGATCATCAAGGTGGGTGCGTTTTTATTCGTTCCGCAATGTCATGCCCCTACAAAAGCGTGGGTCATGATACGATGAATCAAATGAATTTTACATTCAATGATGATCTCGTCTAATTTTGTTTAGACTTAACCGTAGTTAATTTAACTTGCAAGAAATTTTGGGATGTTACAATAACCATAGATCTAAACCCACATGATTCATAATTATAAGGAATGGGTTACAAATAAATAGGATTATGTTTCCTATAATATAGGAAATGACTCACAATATTAAGTCGGTTGTTTAAACAACATATATAACAATCCATAAATAATATAAGATTACTATATGAGAATATTATGATCACACTAAATTCCTAACACAATGAGTGTGTGGAGGTGCTCCAACTCTAAGGAGAATTTCTCTACTTAGATTAGGATCTAGAGTAATAGATTCGTAATAATGAAAACTTTATTAGAAATAAAAATTAATGTCCATATACATATGATTACAAATAACATAATTTATATCTTACCATATCTAAAAATTAATATCACCTCTAAAAAAATGCTAAATATGGTTTGTTTTGTAGGAAGTATGAATGAGTCCTTAGTAGGACCATTTTTTTAGGAAAACGATCTATAAGAAAAGGTTGAAATAAGGAGTGAATCCAAAACCACATAAATGGAGAAAAAGGGAAAACCAAAACAAGTGCTCGATGGTCGGGGTAGATGGGGTTGGTGATTCCCATATTCTTTATTCCTTCTCTAAATGGTATGCCTAATTAAAGAATACACTAGGGTCAATGCATGGTGTTGAGTCCCACTTTTTGTCCCTGAAAATACGAGTGAGGAGTGTGTTTGGGTGGTAAACAAATCTGATTTGCGTGAACTGACACATTGGTTATTTTTTGCCATGTATAGCGTTGAATATGGTTCGTGTGAAAGGGATGTTAGTGTGAACGCCCTTCATGTGAACACCCATGTTTATATATTAGAGGTGCTACGGAGAAAATCACTTTTCCTCCACCTCACCTCCTTCGCGCGAAGTTTAGAGTAGACCAGACTGAGCCCATAGTCCACATGATTAGAGCCCACCGAGAAATGTGAAGGAGCCGACTGAGGAGACAAGCGTGGCCATTGACCAGCACATGCACTGGACCAAGCCCACAAGCGAGACTGACCGAGCTCCAGAAAGTGCCCACCGTGCCCAACGAGCCCACTAGCATGGCCACTGAGGAGTGAGGAGGCCATTGACGAGCACCGGGTATGCATTTAGTTTTTTTGGTGAAAATGGAGGATCCCATGGATTTGGGCATAAAATAAATGAAACCCTAGTTTTTATTTGCAAAACCCTAGTAAATTAGAGATGTTTTTTTGTGTAATCATTTTTAAGAGAGCTCTGTTTGCATTTTTCTTTGATCTACCTCTACATTGGCACATTTGCTCATTTTTTGCAATTTGATCTACCAAAAACTCATATACATTAATGCACTAGGAGATAACACTGAGAGACAAGCCGTACATTTTGTCTACCATCTACTTTACTCCCAAGCTACCCATATAGATCCATTTCACATTTCAAACAAGTAGCCTGATTATAATTATTTAATGATATGTGTAAGATATTTTCTTGTCTCTGGAATGCCACAAAATACATTACGATGGGATGCACACCTTCAAATCACAGTTATCACATAAAATGGTCAGGAACTATTGCAAAAGAAACCTAAATTTGAAACATACAGGATTATAAATTGTCTAGAACCCTTGTAGTATTTGTGCCCTTATGAAGTGTGAGATATGATATATGCTTTTCTATGCATATTCACTATCAAAAACCATGGTTTTTTCATGGATATCTCAACAATGTTGTCAAGTCAAAATATTCCAGCAACGGGTGTGATAAGGCTAGCAAAAGGATTTGTAATTTGTAGAAGTATGGAACATGCTATCTGCAATCCAAACCCCTTTAAAGTCATGTGCCAATCACCATGTGAAGGCCAAATTCTGTCATGTGCAAGTTATATTCATTTTAGAAGAAAGACTTAAGTAGAACCTTTGATAGAACCTGATGGCAATCAATCAATGATATGTTGAAAGCTTGGTTGCTTGAGTGAAAGCCTTCATAAACCTTGGATTCAAATTGGATAGTTTATGGTTTCGATGGCCATATGTTTGAAAGGATCATCAGAATTGCTTATGGAGAATAGTTATTTTCTTTCTTTCTCTTGATTAACTCAAGATGCCCAACATTCGACTACGTTTCCTCAATGAAGTGAAATAATTAAAAATTTATTTTAGGATCTAATATCCCTTATGACATTACTAATATCAGTAGTCCTTACTATTTCACAGTAGTCATCCATTCATCTTGATAACTGAGGAATTCAATGAGAGTAGTAAAATGGAAGGGAAATGTTGTAATTCTTAAGAACTCCATTTGAATTAATGGAGTTCATAATTTGATAGAAATATCTCTTACAACGATACTAGATAGACAACTAGTAATTCTAGGCATGACTCAATGAGCACTAATTTCATACATAGCATATTTAATATCTACTTCTCAATCCATTCCTTAATAATTACCTACATTTGGTATAATAGCCTTTATTCAATAATTTTTAAAATCATGGTTTAAGTGAATCATTAAGAGAATCATGGTTTGAGTGAATTTTAGTTCAATGAGTATTACCATTTTTAAAAGAGCCAACTTTGAGTATGAGAGAAATTGATTGAAGAGTATTATTGTTTGGAAAGGATTTTGGGATAATTTATACATGGTCAAATTCCAATTCTAGATTATAATTCTTTCTCTTAAGATCAAAATAAAGTAGAAAAGGAGGGTAAGTGCACCAAGATGGTGGAAAATTAAGTGGACATAAAAACCTGAAATTTAGGTACTGCGAGCGTGGTTTATAAACCGCACTCACGGTTTTTAAACCACACTCACGCAACTATTTTTATAGGCTCGATGATTTATAAACCTAAAACCGCGATCGCGATTTAAAACCGTGCTCGCGATCTCTCTGACATAAAAAAAAAAAAGACCGCGACTCCTCATTTTCCCTCATTTTTCCTTTCCAACCACGATTTCTCCTAGACCTTTGGCACTCACGCTTTGAATACCCCCTAAAATTACTCTTCGGACTTCTGGATCACGATAGTTTCAACCATGCCGCCAAGACAAAGAGGTAAGCCCTCGATTTTGATCAATTTGTTTGCATTTTAGGTTATTTTTCTGATTTTCATGGGTTTTTCAATTTTTTGTTTATGTATACATTTTTTTGTTTTGTCAATTGCTCAGAAAGCTCATAATCCTGCAAACCATCAAAATATTCCTCAAAACCCTCCTCCAAACATAGATCCGCCTCCTGTGGCTCCTTTTGTCCCCACGGAACCAACAGGAACACAAGATGATATTGTTGGAAAAATATGACAAAATAAAATTGCCATTGAGAACCTTATTTAGAATATAAGACAAAATCATGCCACAAATCCATCCCACATGAATTTAGCCAACACATTAGCAAAACATTGATTGATGAAGTTGACTCCAAAACCAACCAAATGAAGCGGATGGAATACCTTTAGAGGAGATTGTAGGTAGTGGTATACAAATAAATTATCCCATGCGGTTGTAAAAGACAAAAAAATTGGAAAAGACTACATTTATGCATTATTTACCAACCCAAGAACCAATGCCCCTCAGTTACTTGTAAACATTTCCCAATCCATTGGTGCCACGATGGCCGAATCAAGAACAATTTTTGGGACCGATGGTGGATGGTTTTGATTATCCACTATGCAATAACAATGAGGTTCCCTCTATTTTTGAAGAAATTATATTGTGAGTTCATGCTTAATGAGGTCTCAAATTATTTTGAATTTTTTTATTTTTATGGGTGAGATGGTGGCTCTGCACTGAGTAGACTGGTGCACGCGTAGGTCGACCAAGGATCCCCATGCCCCAAAACCCACTGCTTGCCTTTAGTTATCCCTCCTACGGTGAAGGAGGTTATGGGATTGACACATTACATGCATTAAGGGAGCTTATTAACACTCGACCCAACATAGTGAGCATATTACATCCGGTGATGTTGGTCGAGATGCTTGGTTCTAGCGTACACACCACTATGGCTCATGTGATTCCTTATGCCTTTGCGGGTGAGACATCATTTGTTGGATCACATGATTTCTTTTCTCTAGATGAGATGATGGCGAGATGTTTTTGGGCAGTGCAAAAAGATCTTGGTCTTTTACGGGTAAATGTCAAATAAATATTTAATATATATACAATAGTTTAATTCATGTTTGAGATTTTAATATATATGTATTTCATTGTATGTTATGTACATACATGTAAAAACTAATTTTTTATTTTATTCTAAATAAGAGCTAGTGAAGGAAAAATCAAGGCGTTGACATGCTAGCATTGCCCAGACTAGGCATGTTACAAACATAAGTTTCAAGTTGTACTTAAATTTCAAATTTCATTTGAGTATGCACTTTTATTATTATAATGTTTCACCTGTACATGTACATATTAATATATGTTTGTCTTTTATATGCAGGAGCACAGGCGGGTCATCATCTCGCTTCTCACGGGAGGCGAGGCACTGGCATGCCTCACGTGACTTTTGCGCGGAGTTAGTTTCTCTTTACACTTTGTTTTGAATTGTCAAAGTTCACGTGGATTATGCTTTGGCTCATTATGTGGAAGTCATGTAGATTAATATTGATTTATACATGTTTTTGTATAGCTTATGGATCACAGAGAGACTCCTCCATATATGCAGACTATGGAGGTCTTTTGTAGATATTGCCATAGCATCTACTGATCCACTAAGCGAGTACAATTTTTCAAATTTGTTAAATTTATTTATGAATTATTTCTTATTACTTAAATCTACAATATCAAATTTTGTACATGAAATATTTAATTTGAAATTTAATTATTTGTATGTAGCTTACCTCTCATGAGTCTACTATTGTCCCACGCTTACGCGTCGATGAAAAATTTATAGGGATCATGACATTGTGGTAATATTTCACATGTATTTTAACTAAATTCTAAGTTTCTAAATTTTGAGTCTATTTTAAAAATATGGGTGTTAAAAACTTGTTGTTTATGAATGTGCAGGTTAGGTTGCATGCTTGCTTAGAGATGTCTAGGACCACATGGATGACATCCGTAGTGGCATCTCCCTCCACTACATCCCCAGGTCATGGACATGCTACTTATAGCAAGGTAGAGAGAGGGAAGATGTTTCATTATTAGATTCATAGGATGTGGATGTACATAGATATATATATATATATATATATATATATGGGCAGCTGGTCTTAGTTCATGGTTCTTCATAGGACATTGTATACATAGCCTTATGTAACCGCATGTAATCCTATATATATGACACACTTGGTTCGAGATGTACACATGTTATGAACTTATATTTTCGAGAGACGTGCGTTCGGACACACTTAGTTTGATACATTATATATCCATGTGTTGGTTTTCATAATGATATTACTTCTATGTTTGATTCGAATTCATTGCACATGATATCCTTCTATGTATGTATATTCTATGTATATTAATTCTATATGTATGTTTGATTTAAAATTAAAAAACTATGGTGCAACATTGCATGGTACAATTGTTAAGAAATTAAGGGAAGCATGTGTATTCCTCCATCAACATGGGCAACTTATCATTTTCCTCTTAAGTCATGAAAAATATTTCATACCTTGAATCTTGAAATAAGATGTCTTCCCTTGGGTCATTTGGTTTTGAACTGTGTATTTAATTTTATTTATCAGAAGGATATTATTCATTTTACCATTGATGAGTATGGTGGTGTATGACCAATCCATATTTATATCCCCACCAATATCATGATAGAAACTTTGGCTCAACAATATACCATACGTAGCTAGCATGTCTTCCACAAGTATTTCCATCTTGATTTTTGCTAGGGAAGTCTGCAAATTCTGGCTTGAGAATCTTTCACCTAGCGAAAAGAGGTAATTATTTTATTTTCATGTAGTGACAATGGCCGATAGCAAGGCTTAGAGTAATACCAATAGAGTTAGCAAATTTTATAAGCATGACATTGTCAGAGGCGCCGGAGTCAATAATGCAATTATTCAATTTATAGGTCCATTGACCAACAAGGAAAGATAGAAAGGTTCTTATTTCCTAGAAGAGGAGGATTTTAAGGAAATAAGGTTCTAGGAATGAGTGGTTCTAGGAGTGGGAAGTGATTCTTTAGTGTTGGTAGGATTCTTGGAACATGTATTTTTACTACTTCCTTTGATAAACTAGACGAGGATTAAAGTGTTTTGCTTGGGAAGTAGAAGAAGAGGCTTATTTATTTATTTATGAGTGGGTGAACACTAAACAAGAGTAACTATTTATATCATCTATCTAGATTATTCAGGATCTTTGTTGGGTGAGTATTCACAATAACCAATAATTGCATAACCATCTTCTTCTTCTCTTTCATTTCGATTCAACAATTTCTTGAAAAAGTTGTAACTATTGAAAAAGTTAAAAATAGTGGGTCATGGCACCAAACCGATCGCAAGGAAACTTCTAGGTGGCTACGTGAATGCTAGAGGTGTCATTTTAGTGTGCGGCAATGTCGTTTGCCTGGCTACCTCCTTCGGGCGGAGTCCCTTAAGAGCCCTAAGACCAAAAATCATTCAAATTCGACAAGTGACTACGCACACTCCGTGGCACCTAAGGACATCTCATTTGATCCTAAACCTCGGAGTTAGGGACCCTCTACAATAGCGTATCTCAGTTTTTTCCTTCTCCAATCGGTGCTCTCACTGCCCTATTGTTTGCAAACGTGCAAAATAGTGTAGTTTGAGACAATGTAAGGATGTCAAATGATATATTTTATAAACGGTGAGTCGTGGCACCAAACCAACTATGCAGAAATGTCTACGGGTGGCTAGGTGAACACTATAGGAGGTGTTGTTTCGGTGCGTGATAACGTCGTTGCTTCCAAGAGCTACCTCATTCGGGTGTAATCGCTTAAGAGCCTTGAGACTAAAAATCATTCAACTTCGACGGTGGCTACGTGACTGTGGCACCTAAGGATGTCTCATTTGATCCTATACCTCGGTGTAGGGACCCTCATGATAGCCTATCTTGGTTTTTCCTTCTCAATCGGTGCTCTCGCTGCCTCTATTGTTTTGCAAACGCACCAAATAGTGTAGTTTGAGATAGTGTAAGGTCATCAAATGGTATATTTTGTAAATGGTGGGTCATGGCACAAAAATGACTACACACGCATGTATGGGTGACCGGTGAATGCTAGAGGATGCATTTTTGGTGCATGACAACGTCGTTATACGGGCTACCTCATTCGGGTGTAGTCCCTTAAGATCCCACGAGACCAAAAAATCGTCCAACCGATTACGGGTGACTACACGTACTCCGTGGAACCTAAGGACGTCTCGTTTAATCCTACACCTTGGTGTAGGGACCCTCTACAATAGTCCTGTCTCAATTTTTTCTTCTCCAATCGGTGCTCGCTGCCCTAATGTTTGTAAATGTGATGAATAGTGTAGTTTGAGCCAGTGTAAGGTTGTCAAATGGTATATTTTGCAAACGGTGGGTCGTGGCACCAAACCGATTGCACGGACACGTCCATGTGGCTAGGTAAATACTAAATGAGGTGTCATTTTGGTGCACGACAATGTCGTTACTTCCGAGCTACCTCGTTTGGGCGTAGTCCCTTAAGAGCCCTGAGACCAAAAAATTATTCAACTTAGATGGGTGAATGCACACACTCCGTGGCACCTAAGGATGTCTCGTTTGATCCTACACCTTTTAAGTAGGGACCCTCTACAATAACTTGTCTCAGTTTTTTCCTACTCCAATCGGTGCTCTCGCCCTATTGTTTGTAAACGCGCCAAATAGTGTAGTTTGAGCCAATGTAAGGCTGTCAAATGATATATTTTGCAAATGGTGGGTTGTGGCACCGAAATGACTACATGGACACATCTGAGTGGCTAGGTGAATTATATTGGAGGTGTAGTTTTTGTGTGCTGACAACGTCTTTTCTTAGGGCTACCTCGTTCGGGTGTAGTCCCTTAAGAGCCCTGAGACCAAAAAATTGTTCAACTTTGACGGGTGGCTATGCAAACTCGTGGCACCTAGAGATGTCTCATCTAATCCTACACCTTAGTGTAGGGACCCTCTACAATATTATGTCTCAATTTTTTTCCTTCTCCAATCGGTGCTCGCTGCCCTATTATTTGTAAATGCGTCGAATAATGTAGTTTGAGTCGATGTAAGGTTGTCAAACGATATCTATTGCAAACGGTGGGTCGTGGCATTAGGAATCGACTGCAATGACATGTCAAGTGGCAATTGAATGCTAGAGGAGGCATCGTTTCATGTGTGACAATGTCTTTGCTTCGGGCTACCTCGTTTGGGCGTAGTCCCTTAAGAGCCTTGAGACCAAAAAATTGTTCAACTTCAACGGGTGGCTACGTGCACTCCATGGCACCTAAGGACATCTCGTTTGATCCTACACCTCGGCATAGGGACCCTCTACAATAGCCTGTCTCATTTTTTTCCTTCTCCAATCGGTGCTCTCGTTACCCTAATGTTTGCAAACTTGTGAATACTATAGTTTGAGCTAGTGTAAGGTCATCAAACGATATATTTTACAAATGGTGGGTCATGGCACTGAGGCGATTGTGTGGACATGTATGTGTGGTTAGGTGAACACTATAGGAGATGTCATTTTGGTGCGTGACAACGTCGTTGCTTCCGGGCTACCTCGTTTGGGTGTAGTCCCTTAAGAGCCCTGAGACCAAAAAATCGTTCAACTCGACCCAGGTGACTACGCGCACTCCATGGAACCTAAAGATGTCACGTTCAATCTTAAACCTCAACATAGGGACCCCTCTACAATATCCTGTCTTAGTTTTTCCTTCTCCGATCAGTGCTCTTTCACTGCCCTATTGTTTGTAAACGCGCAAATAGTGTAGTTTGAGCCAATGTAAAGGTGTCAAATGATATATTTTTACAAATGGTGGGTCATGGCACCAAACCGACTACGCAGAACACATTTGGGTGGCTAGGTGAATGCTAGAGGAGGCATCATTTTGGTGTGCGACAACGTTGTTGCTTCAAGCTACCTCGTTCGGGCGTAGTCCCTTAAGAGCCTTGAGACCAATTTTTTTTCAAATTTGATGTGGTGGTATGCACACTCCGTGGCACCTAGAGATGTCTCATCTGATCCTACACCTCGGTGTAGGAACACTCTACAATATCTTGTCTCAATTTTTTCCTTCTCCAATTGGTGCTCTCATTGCCCTATTGTTTATAAAACATGCCGAATAGTGTAAAGCGAGGTGTAAATTTGTCAAATGGTATATTTTGCAAAAAGTGGGTCATGGCACCAACCAAATGCCTTCAAAGCGTTAATGTGGCTAGGTGAATGTTATAGGAGGTGTCGTTTTGGTGCATGATAGCGTCATTACTTCCGGGCTACCTCATTTGGGCATAGTCCCTTAAGAGACACGAGACCAAAAATTGTTCAACTTGACGGGTGACTACACACACTCCGTGGCACCTAAGGATTTCTCGTTTGATCCTACACCTTGGCGTAGGGACCCTATACAATAAATTGTCTCAGTTTTCCTTCTCCAATCGGTGATCTTGTTGCCCTAATGTTTGCAAACGACTTGAATAGTGTAGTTTGAGCCGTTAAAGTGTAAGGTTGTCAAACAATATTTTTGTAAATGGTGGGTCGTGGCACCAAACCAACTACATGGAAACATTCGGTGGCCAATTGAATGCTAGATGAGGCATCGTTTTGGTGGACAAAAACCTCGTTGCTTCGGGCTACCTCATTTCGGGCATAGTCCCTTAAGAGCCCTGAGACCAAAAAATCGTTCAACTTCGATGGGTGACTACGCACACTCAATGTCACCTAAGGATGTCTCGTTTGATCCTACACCTAAGCATAGGGACCCTCTAAAATAGCCTATCTTGGTTATTTACTTCTCCAATCGAGTGCTCTTGTTGCCCTATTGTTTGCAAATGTGCCGAATAGTGTAGTTTGAGCGTGTGTAAGGTCATCAACGATATATTTTACAAATGGTGGGTCATGGTACCGAACCGACTGTGCAGAAATTTCTGGGTGGTAGGGTTAACGCTAGAGGAGGCATCATTTTGGTGCATTACAACGTTGTTTCTTCGGGCTACCTCGTTCGGGCGTAGTCCCTTAAGATCCCTGAGACCAAAAAATCGTTCAACTTCGACGGGTGGCTATGCACACTCTATGGCACCTAGAGACGTCTTGTCTAATCCTACACCTTGGTGTAGGGACCCTCTACAATATTATATCTCAGTTTTTTCCTTCTCCAATCGGTGCTCTCGTTACCCTATTGTTTGCAAACATACCTAATAGTGTAGTTTGAGACAGTGTAAGGTTGTCAAATGGTATATTTTGCAAATGGTGGGTCGTGGCACCGAACCGACTATGCACACACATAGGTATGGTCTTGTAAACACTTGGGAGGTGTCATTTCGATTCTCTAAGCTCCAGGTCCTTTTGGGCTACCTCCTCCGGAGCCAAGAACCCCCTCCATAGGTACATAAATCATTGTTAATTGCTTCTCTTTTCTTGTAAAACAATGAAAGCTTCTCTTAGCTTCGATAATTTATAATTCTCTACTAATAGTGCCAACCACGTGAAGGTGGAAGCTTTTCTGGCACCACTAACCTGCATATAAAAGTGTTAGTCAAAGAAATTTAAGTTTCAAATCAAAACCATACTAGATATATACAAAATACACAAATTTAATAAAATATATGAACTTAAATTTATCTAACAAATTTATATATACCAAAGAAATTATATATACCAGACATGAGCATTGTAAATTCATTCCAATGAACCATCAGGATTGGATCTACTCTGAATAGCGGACAGGATTACTTCATGATCTGACTCTCGAACCTTCTAAAGAATCTTGTTATTAGGCCTTCCTCGATATCTATACAGCTGAATATTTTTGCTAGAACTAGATGCGAATATAAGAGTATTTTCTTGTGTGTCTCAAAGTCTTCAAACACCCCAAAAAGGAGTTTTTAATGGATACCGTCGAAGCCAAGTTCTAGTAACTACCACTGACCATGTAGGGTACTCAATATCTTCGCCATCTATAATAGGAGAAGTCAACTTCTTTCTTTCCTCGATGCAATGACATAAGAAATAGTTTGTTCCTTCTTCATTATCTTCTGTCACAATAATTGCAAACACATGTCCTATAAAATAAAGGTTTCAAGTCAAATTTAAATTTTACATATTAAAATTTCAATGGACATAACTCAATACAAAAATTGTAAATAACCATAAATATCTTGTCGCACCAAAATCAAAATTTTGTCAAACTCCTTGGATGTTGCAACTTCATCTACAGAAACAAGTCGTAATGCTTATGGAGGTTGATAACTACGAAGCGAGTTAGAGGCCTACAAATCCATCCATCCACCCACTCTTGTGAATCACACTCAGCAGAAGTGACAAATTTGATACAAGATGCACAAAAACATGTCAAATTTCTTTTCCATGTGGCCCCAAGTAGCGTCTAAGCTACAAAATGAGTGCATATCACTAGACCCATTGAGTGTCATATAACCCTCATAGTTATCAATTTGTTGTTCCTCTATCAACTAAAAATATCTGTGAACCGTGGAAATTTCTTGAGAACCTCGGGCCATGTTGTCAATACACCATTCCACTATGCTCTTTGCATCTTTCAATTTATCACAATCTTTGTACTTCAACTCTTCTCTTGCAAGAGCTCTTTTCACACATGCCCCTGCATCGTCATGCTCTCCTTTTCCATGTCCAACCTTAGTGAAACTCCAAATATGTTGCACACCCATCTTGACGTGCATCCTACCCATCCAATAAAACATTCATGCATTCTTAAACCTGAGACGTGTAATTATCGACCATATATAATGTTTTTGAAGTGGATGTCCCTATCGAGACAAGTTTCCATAAAATAACTAGAAACACCCTTGCACAAATTCAGTAGAATGAGTACGATCATCACTGATATAAAAGTGGTACTCTTAAAAAAATTTGATCATTCTCTGTACATTGTCAGGAGAATGTATAAATGCTATATGCACAAAAATGACAACTTGTACTAAGTTGTAATATTGTGATTGAACCTCCATTTGTGGTTTTAATGTGTAATTCTCTGAAAAATCGACCACTAAAACAATAGTACCAATAGGAAATGTGTCTTTGCATATCTTGAACTATTCATCTAACCATCAAGCTCGTATGTGTGTATGCGTAGCATACTCATAAAAATTTCTTCCTTAAATTTTCTCATAAATTGAAAAATAGGCATATGTTTTTTAACCAGCTCATACCGTTTAGACTCTTTTCCATCTTTCTACTTGGCATGTAATGGCTGATTTATATTTATCAAACTCAACTAAATTATTTCTTATTGCACCTTCAATTTTCTCATGGATGTAACTTTCTAATTTAGGTAGTCCGCCACATGTACCATAACTTCCATCTAAACAATCCCGACTATAAAAAAATTGTCCAACTTCTTTTTCACAAAAATCGTAGAAATGAAATCCTGGAAGATATTGGTGAAACTTGAACACCACATTTTGATAACATAGTTTTAATGCGAAATAGAATGAATATATAAAAATTTAGCATAATGCATAGCAAATTCAACATGTTGCCTACAACAACAAGTGGTGCAAGCATGGTTGATTTTCACATAGAATGGTTTTAACATTTCAAAAAAACGTTGACTAATTTTAATTTCCAAATGCTCTTGTTCAAACTTATAAAAAAATTGAGTTTGAGTCATATCTAAGAAATGCTTTGGATGTGGTTCGTGATTAATAGAACCAACTCTCCGTTTTACAACATCTCTTATATTAGGTGAAACTCTAGTGTTATCATGCCAAAATTGAATAACAACTTCTCTTATAGCATCAGTATTATATTTTTCCTTACGCGGTGCTCTAGCAGAAAATGCCCAAAAATCGGTGTTATTGAGTGATTGAAGGATATTACGTCTTTCAATTGCTTTCATTAGAGTTTTTGATTAACTTGCAACATTCAACTTTTTTGCATAATCAAAGCTTTTTTTTTTTTATTGATTCACTTACAACACTAGTAGCAAGTACACGATGCACAATATTACTATCCCTAGTGCATCTCTTGACACCAATAGTGTGATATGCATCATGAAGTTTTTTAACAATTGTAGAGGTTTGACCACGTATATTAGATGTTGTCAATCCTAAGGTGTTTAATATAGGTCTCATTTTATTCAATTTCATCAAACTAACCAACAACTGACATCTTTGGGAATCATTTAAAATTTCAAAATGATTATCCCAAATTTCAGTGGCTTTTCTTCTGATTTTTTGTTCAGAAAGTTTGTCACACATTGGTTTCAAAATGTTTTCATCAATTTCAATAAAATAATTAGGTTTCTTACGAGAAAATCCTAGGAGGTTTTTGTCAAATTTTACTTGTCTATAGTTTCAACCCAAATTTCTTTATTCACATTTTCATTGTCTCCTTCAATTTCAACATTTGCTACATCACAGTATTTAATTCTTCTTCAACATTGATGAAAGGAACGATAAGAAGATTGTTCCAAGCCGTGATCTCAGATGATAATAGTACACCACATTAGATTTGTAAAACAAAAGATCTAAAATACCATATATGGAAATCCATCATAATCCATAATGCTCAATACATTAAAATAGAATGACTTTAATTATTCAATAAGAAATATGTACATATAGAAGAGAGGAAGTGAAAATACCACCTACATCGGTGGTGAAGAACTCCCACTAATAGATATTAGTAGTTAAGTTAACTCCAAAAGACTAGTAAGCTAACTCCACATAACTGAGAAGCTAACTCAACACAACTAATAAGCTAACTCCACGCAACTAGTACACCTAAGCAAGCTAACCCAACAAGTGTAGGGATAACACAAGTGTCGTGCTTTAAAAAGTATCCCGATAAATAAATAAAAGGATAAATAATAACCTACACTAACACCCTCCCGTAAGCATAGCTTAGGTGTGGAAAAGAAGGTGGGTCTCGACAACAAGGCCTAATGAGGTACCCATGTACAATAACTGGGAAAATTAGACACCGTAAGGTACCCAAAACCAGTAATAACAAAGTAGAGAGAGAAAAATCCTACTGCAAGATATCCTCAGAAGCTCGGCTCCAAAAAATCGTACAATATTGAAGAAGTGTGGTGCACACTATGGTCTGAATCCACTGCTCGATCATATAACTCAAAAACAACTGACACTAGGCTTCACCATAATAGCTCCATGCAAAGAGACTGTCAATGGAGTGATGTCGAAAATGTAAAAAAACATCAAACATAATTTGATCAACTGCTACAAATAGGTGTGCCACGATCCAAGAATAACCAAGGCAACAAGGCAAGGACACGAGATCCAAATAAATAGGAGTGCCACGATCCAAGAAAAGCCAAGGTAACAAGGCAAGGACATGAAACCTGAAGAAGTAGTATCAACACCACACCCTCCCATACTACTGAATGAGTAGAGTGATACCACAAATCTGTATGAGTTGCCAAAATCAACTACTTGAACACTGACAAACTAACACTGGGCTCCACTAGAATAGCTCCCCCACAAGAGAGACTGTCACCATGTCAAAAAAAAGTGTCAAAATATAGATCCAAAATATCTCAACAAACAAGAGAGATATAAATGTATACACCCATAGATACAAGAATGCAATACCCAAAAGTTTAGGACGTCGGGCTCAACCGAAATTGCGTCCACAAGTGATCACAACACCCTCCCGAATTTGACACTTTATAATTGAGTGCATGTAAATATTACAATGAGTAACAGTACCTTTTACCTTTGAAATATGTGTATAAAAATGTCACCAATGCGTATATCTCGAAAAAATACACAATTTCAAAAAAAGATCACCTTAATCTCGAGCTACGAATCAAAAGTTATGAGCTCTATAAGGTTTTGCTATTAAAATAATATTTTAATGCTGACCTTTTAAAAGGTACACGTGACACCCAAATGTCCAAAGGGTAAAAGAGTGCATCCACACGATACATGCTTGTGACCAAAGGATAAAAGCCTGCTCCCAAAACCTAAATGTCCAGAGGGTAAATCATTACATTCTGGAGGGTACACGTTAATATCCAATGGATAAAAGAATGCACCCGAGAGGGTATAGATCTCGTGTCCGTAGATAAAAGACTACATCCAAAACTAAAATATCAAGAGGGTAAAAGAATGCATCCGGAAGGTACACGCTTATATCCAATGGATAAAAGAATGCACCAAGAGGGTACAGATCTACGTCCAGTGGATAAAAGATTGCATCCAAAACCAAAATACCCAGAGGGTAAAAGAATGCATCGGAAGGTACACACTTATATCCAATGGATAAAAGAATGCACCCATAGGGTACAGATCTATGTCTAGTGGATAAAAGACTGCATCAAAACCTGAAATACCCAGAGGGTAAAAGAATACATCCAGAAGGTACACGCTTATATCCAATGGATAAAAGAAGAATGCACCATGGGGTATAGATATGCATCCAAAGGATAAAATACTGCATCCAAAACCAAAATATCCAGAGGGTAAAAGAATGCATCCAAAAGGTACATGTTTATATCCAATGGATAAAAGAATGCACCCATAGTGGTACAGATCTCGCATCTGCATTTGACCTGCCTCAAAACATGGTCAAGTTTACAATCAATTCTAGGGTTTTGGCACCTTCCAAATCTAATTCTACACTCTATTTTGCATAAAAATGCATGTTGCAGAAAATTGCTAACAAATTCCAAATTCATGAAAATAATAAACCCTTGGTTGCAAACAAAAAACTTATAGATGGATGTCTACATCATCTATTTCTCTGATACCATGAAAGGAACGATAAGAATATTGTTCCAAGCCATGATCTCAGATGATAATAGCACACCACATTAGATTTGCAAAAAAAAGAGCTAAAATACCATATATGGAAATCCATCATAATCCATAATGGTCAATATATTACAACAAAATGACTTTAATTATTCAATAAGAAAGATGTACATATAGGAGGGAAGTGCAACTACTAACTACATCAGTGGTGAAGAACTCCCACTAACTAATACTGGTAGTTAAGTTAACTCCAAAATACTAGTAAGCTAACTCCACATAACTGAGAAGTTAACTCAACACAACTAGTAAGCTAACTCCACACAACTAGTACACCTAAGCAAGCTAACCCAACAAGTGTAGGGATAACACAAGTGTAAGAATTATCCTAATAAATAAATAAAAGGATAAATAATAACCTACACTAACAATTGATAGTAAAAACATCTTCATCACGAGTATTTAATTCAACTTCAACATTGACAGAAGAAACATTACCTCGGTTCCTCATTGCTTATAATAGTAGGAGTCAAGATGAACCTCTTCTTGATTCACAAAGATTCCGCATTCGCTAGCATTTTGAAATCTATTTGCCTCTAATTTGTTTAGTGTTTTTTTATGTAATGACTTCCTTTTTACTTCGTTTCTTTTCTCCCATGATGTTTTACTTAGGTGATAAGAAAAATGTGCAAAAATGAGAGAATTTTTGGTAAAGAATTGTATTTACGCAGTAAAGTAAAAAGTAAAAATTACATGGTAATTAGAACATTGGGATGTGTATAAATATGATTTATGAACCATGATCGCTATTTTTATAAACCATGATCATAGTTTATAAAGCGTGATGGTGATTCTTGTTTAAAAACCGCCATCGATCGCGGTTTGTAAACCATAATCGTAGTTCATGGTTTATAAAGCGCGATCACGGTTCTTGTTTAAAAACCACGATCGCGGTTCATAAACCGTGATAGCAATTTATCTCAGATCATCAAATCTGACCACCGAGGCTCAGGAAATATTTGTGCCCCAACCAAAGCTATGGAAGGTCATTATTAAGTGTAAAGGGTAAAAAAACTTCAAATTTCCTCTTCCACAAACTTGAACCATGCTAAAAAACTAAAAATATTTCACAAAAATGGTGTCATCACATAGGGGAGACTGTTAGCTTTGTAGAAATATTGATTTTAAAGTGAATAGAATAAGATAAATATTATTTTATAATTTTTTACTAACAATAGGTCTTTAAGACATTTTTTTGCGAATGTTCATGTCTACATTTAAGATCGCAACTTTTGTTTCGTTTATCAAAATGTGATAAAACTTATACCATCCCAAGCATGGAGAAACTCTATACATGTTAAAAAAATATTTGATTTCGATATTTTTTTGATATAGTTATGGCAGTAAACTAAAGCACTCGCTTTCTAAATCTTTTAGACCACTTTCACGTAAATAATCATAAAAACAAAATTATTCAAAAAATACAAAATAAAATCCATCCCAAAATAGAAAACTACATCTAACTTTTCACCAAAGAAAAAAAAACAAAATTTTGTCATCTAAATCGCAGCAAACGAACTTTCACAATCTTATAGGTTTTTTCAAAAACAAAAACCAAGTCATATAATTTTAAGTGTTTAATATAGCTAAACTTGTCTCTGTTTTAAAAAAAATAGTATTTTAGAAACTATATTTTGGATGCTACGATTCATATTTATATAAATTTTTCTAATTTTGAGTGCGTGTATTGCTAATAATCCCTACAAGTTGAGATTTTGTTGTTTTTTGCAATATGACATCCACTTATGACCCCTTTTTTGTCCACCAACTTGGTGCACTTACCCAAGAAAAAAATAAGGAAAATGTAAAATAATTTTTCTATCATCATAATGTCATATAACTAAATATTTATCCAAGAATAACTCAAACTAAAAATTTCCACGAGGCACAAAATACCTTTGATACTTCATATCAAGGATATAATAAGGTAAGAAATGAAAAAAATAAATGTGAAAATAAATTTTAAAAATTTGAGAATGTCATACAATGAATGAGTTGGAGAATATTTCATAAAGATATATAATTTAGTACATAGAATGAGGGTTCATCGAGAAAACATAGAAGAAAATTTTATAACATGAGGATCTTTTTTTAGGTCTTTCATAAAAATACAAATACATATTTTGATAAATATTTAGGAGTATACGGAATTTAAAAATATAAGTATTTATAAATTAGTTGGATTTTTTATCTCATGAAGGAAAAATGATACTAGATATATAGGAGATCCAAATATGAAATATCAAACAACAATGTTGATTCAATGCCTAAATAGAGAATTAAACATAATAATCAAGGGAGGATAATAAATACATGTTCGAGTGAAATATTGAGATAAATGCAAAAGAAAAGGAAAAATAAAACTTACTCATTTCCCTTTATGGTACTATTAATTATCTAATACACTCTCAATGATTCATGTTGAAACCATGTCACTAGTATCTTGTGTTATAAATTTATAGGACTATTATTACATTTGATGATAATGTTAGTTCAATTGTGCTTTATATTCGATTATTTGTTAATAAGAAATGTATATTTATAATGTCTTGGTTTATTTGTTAATAATAAACCTGTTAATAAGAAAAATATTTATAATGTCTTGTATCCTAATTACGTGCACCAAAATTTATTGTGTGATGTTATGTAGGAACTCAACGATATCTGCAATATGTTTCTGCATTGATTAGATTCAAACAAACCGCATGTTACATTCTAGATAATTCCTCCTTTAGTTCCATTAAATCTATGTGATCCATACATTCATGCATGATTGACTTATAAGATATATGTAATTTTTTATTTTCTAAATTATTCGCATTGAAGCTTGAAAATCATATTTCTATTTTCATTAAAATATGAGAATATCTTAGGAATTTTAAAAATTAAAGTACTATTAATTGAATTTTACTTTCATTTTTTTTACAGTCATGGCTTCTTCCGCTCCTAATTTTTTTGAGAGGACCAATTTAGAGATTAAAACCGCAATCTATTCTCCAAAATCCAACTACACAATAAGTATAAATCCCATTGTGAAAAATACTAGTTGATCTTCGTAGAATAGAGACAAGTTTGAAAACATATAACCCATTTGATTCTCGAGTCAATAAAAAAATTTATGGATTCACTAAAATCAAGTGTCTCAGAAATGTAGGTTATAATGAGATTACATCACGACTTTCCGATAAGGAATTCATTAAGAGGTGTTGTTGGAGTTTTTATGCAAACAAATGGAAAATAATGGCATATTATGTAAACAAATGTTCATGTCCCCTATGTTCCCCTTTGATTTATCTTAGATTTGTGGCCTCTCAAGGCCAATTTCTAAATAATGACCAATTACTGTTATACTTCATAATGATCCTACATGTTGAGGTTTACTCAAACCTAAAGGTGAACTATTTAAATATCCATAGTTATTTGGGGCAGGGGCATGGCCGTATTAGCCACAAGGAGGCATATAGAAAGGAGGGAGCTCTTGTAGTTGTTGACGCGGTAGCTTGTACCAAGGCCATAACCATTCGTATCAAGCTTTCAGGATGTCACAACACCTGTCGTTATGACTGCACATGAGGCTGCTATCGAGGGTCTTGCTAGAATTTCTTACGAGACCCAATTGATATCTTCTAACCATGTGGGTCGAGTGCCTTCGATACACGATACTAGTAGTGGAGGTGCTAGACAAAGCAGTGATACACCCAACGAGGTATACGCCGTGCATATTTGATTTCCCATATGACTTTGAGTTAGTTACTGCGATCCCACTGTGCACATTGGCTAGACACATCATGGATTTTGACTAGTTGCGTTTCATATGAGGTGATTTCATGGCATAATGCATCATTCCACTATGGGGGTTTCAGATTTTATAGAGCAGAGTGGGAGTGTATCTTCTAGTAAGTGGTACTATTTAACTTTACGCTGATAGACTTCTTTGTTTCGGGATCGTCACACCGATGTTCAGACATTTCTATTCCGTTGTGAAAATTAAACCTTCAATATAATTAAAATTTATTTTATTTCATCATTACTTTTACAATTTATTAATATTAAAGTTAAAAATGTACTTCGTGTTTAGGCTTGCTCAAAGTGTGTGGAGCTTCACATCCCACACCATCTACATGTGTGACATACACAAAGATCTTGATGGAGCACAACATGGATCTTGATGTTCCGGGCCTGAGTCAGGCTTGGCTCACTTGGTGACATATTTTCTAGTGTTGAGGTCGTATGGAAATCCCATAGATTTGGAGACACGTTCCGCAAGTATAGATACATGTGTTTTAATAGAATTAATATTTAATCTAAATTGAAATGTTAGAAATTAATGAACTTTATTCAAAAAACTTATTTATCAACTTCTTACATTTTATTTATTTTGTTTCACATGGGATCTACACGGGACATAGATCTACACATAGCGTAGATAGTCCCAACATCTCGCCTGTGGACATATACCGAGGTAATCAATTGTACATATATTTTATATGATGTATCAATTAATCAAGAAATTTTTGTAGAATTTTTCCTATATATTTTAATATATGGTACATGTTATATATATTTTATGACATGTATATTCCTTTTTTAACATGTAGGTGCAACAGAGCGTAGTGAGGGGTTTGGTACTTCCCTAGTGCACGAAGGAGACTTCAAGTGATATTTTATATATTTTAGACATTTTAGACATGTATATACTCATTAGACATGATTTTGATAATTTAGACATACTTTTAGATATTTTAGACATGTATATACTCATTAGACATGATTTTGATATTTTAGTAATACTTTATGTTACATTAAACCTTCCATGGCTTAGTGAATGCTTCTTTACTTATGCACTTGTCAAATCTTTTCAAAATACATCATTAGTATTATTAATATCTCTAAACTCTATAGTAACTTTAAAGCTTGTGAAAATAATAGATTCCCTCTCTTTATCTATCCTCTCTCTAAAACCCAAGAAATATAAACTCATGTGTTGTTACATGTGTGCAAAATGATGGAAAATGAAGTAAATGTAATGCAATACATTTCCATGATTTGTAATATATTAATGTAATTGTAAATTTGACTTTATTTCGAGATGGGAAGAAAGGAAGTTATAAAGATTAATTTAAGAATGTATTCAATATATAAGTGGTGAACATGTTTAAGTGATGGTTGATTGTGATATCGCACATCTAATGTTGAAATTACGATTTGAATCATATATGCTGAAATCTTAAGTTCATTATGCATAGCCTATTAAAACACCTAACGTAAAACTCCTCTCTGTAAACCAAAGTCTTTAGAGATAAAACTCATGCCAACCTACCTCATAAAGAGTAATAAGTCTTCATTTGCATTTGTAATATGTTCACTCGCATTTCTACCACCATCGGTACATTTTTTAGGACACTCAAATGGTAACCTTGAGTCATAATATCTTTCAATACAAGTAATAAATGTATTTTGCATCTTTTATTAATTATATGTATGTGTATTGAATGTTTAGTTTACACATTAATTTATATCAAAACTCTTTATTACTTTTAATATCAATCATATTATTTTTTTGGATTAGTTAAATTGAATTGATAATAATAATTTAAGGTCCTTACGAATTAGGTTTATCAAACCCTATGAAGTGGCTAAATAATCTGATCGACTAATCCACAAAATTCCATAGAGGAAATGGAAGACCAAAGATTGTCCAAATGTGGATTTTGAGCTTAGCTTTCTCAATGATGACAAAATACCATTTCTAATGGGAAAAATCATAATTATGTTTCAAATAAACCAAGGTCCATTAGCTATGATATCTCTACAATGGTCAACATTGTTATAGTTAGAACAAAAAGAAACACTTGATTAAGATTTGAATTCCTAAAGCTTGACACCATGAGGCATAATCCATGCATCATGAACCCATGATTTGAAGGTTCTCTCAAAGGGGACTCAACTAAAATAATATGCAACTAAAGTAAGTTGCTCAAAATAATTGCATAATTTATTGAATTTAAGGAAATGTAAAACATCAAGAATATTTTTAGGGCTATGATCACTACCTCATGAAAATATTTTGGCATGGAATTTTTTGTCTCTTCGGTGCCTTTGAACTCCAAAATTCCATTAATTTCTCTTACAAAAATGACTACAAGAGTTGAGGAGGGAACATTATAAATGGCTTACCTTCCCAAAGGGTATTTGATTAATGCAAAACAATAATTAGCCAAAATAATAAAATTTCTAATAAGTGTTAATGGCGGTGTGACATAGACCCTATTAGGAAGAGCATAGCTCTCAAATATACTAATGAAATTGGGTCTACTTATTTCAATTATGTTAATATTTAGTTTAATGATGTACATGTACTTGAGTTGTCTTAAGGTATGTGGACTCACATAACATCCAAATCATGCAAACAATTGTTAGCAGAATGTAGGACCCAAAATTTGGACCTAAGGAACTTGGAAATAATTATTTGGCATCTACCCCAACATATTCCCATTTACACATAAATTGACTTAATTGTAAAAACACCCCGCTCAATTCCTATGTTATGATTCCATCAAATCAACACTTTTCACTGAGTTTAGCACTTTAGGAACCAATTTACCTTACAATGAACACATCTACACTCTCATATCCACTCAACACATGTATGAGATTAGGTCCCAAGTTAAACCTGGGTAGAATCGAGTGACAAGGGTAGAAATGACCAATGTTTTTGACCCAGGTTGAAAATTTTGACCCATGCACTTACAATGGTCACATTTTCAAATACACACCTTACACCAATCATCTTACGGTCAATTGAGTGGGAAATATTTCACACAAGTTGTGTATATAAACACATACATGTTATTTATTAAGGGAATCTCTTAACTCCTTAGACATCTAAAGGATTTCATTCTAAAGAACTCTAAGGACTTTAGGCCCTAATAATTAAAATATCACATAATCACATCCTTAGAGCATAGGCCTAATAATTATAACTGGTAAGGATCTAGGGTTTTGTAATATCCAAACTAGGATTTTATTTTACTTAAGATATATATTATGTGCAAAGATGATATATGAATCATAATTGATATAAAGATCTTATAAACATGTAATGATTATATTTGGATAAATACAAGCTCTAGAAAATATATTAATACAAGAGTATATGTAGTTCTTTATTATATATATATATATATATATATATATATATATATATATATATAAATAAATTTAATTGTCTATCATTTTGCTCACATGAAATTTTAAATGATTCAAGTTAGATTTATCGACACTATGAGTTCTTGTTTCAAATTGTTATAAAAGATGCTGGAAAAGAGAAACTAAAACGAGGAAAAAATAATATATAAATTAATATCGATTGCTTTGTATCCATCCACGAAATGAAGAAATCATCAACTCAATTTTTGAAAAATGGCGATTAATGTCGTTTTACATATACACAATATCTAATAAAAAAATCAATACAAGACATGTTGGGTAGACCTAACACTAAGTTTTAAAACTCATTTGTTATATATAGATATAAATGGAAATAATATTATTGGAGATACTTGGAACAAAATTACATCATTAATGAACCCATCCTTAATATCATAGCAAGAAAGTTGTCAAATATGTATGCCAAATGACAAATAAAATAGATAAAGTATTTTAAATTCCTAGAAGACATGAATATATAATATTCCATGTCCTTCTATATAATACCAAGTGGCTCGCTCATTACTCAATGACTTGTAAAATGTTTTCATGGTCTTCTACATCTAGTCTCCATTTTTTGCGTTGACTAGTTTTAGTATTCACCTCTTGCAATTGTAACCCTGTAGCAATTATGTGATGGGTGTAATGATACACCTTTTGTCTAGTTTGTAATCAACAAAGTTAATCCCACTTTGGAGGGATTTCACTTGTTGTAAGTATGTTCCCTACACTACAACCGAGCCAGTATAAAATGTTGTCTCTTCACTTGTTATTTCACATGTTAGCTTTGTTCTCTCTTCTGTGCAACACAACAAGTAGTAATCCACTTTCTCGACATTGTCTTCTTCAAAGAATGACTGCAAATACATCACCTACAACAAAATGCAAATAAACATTCAATGATCCATGTATAGTATAAATTATACATATATATTTAATTATCAAATTATACAATCCTTTTAAATAAAACATACCTTGTTTAACCAATCCATATATGTGGTCATAATCAGTTGAAATTAATGGCACATATTCAAAACTATCATCATGATCTGATCCATATGTGTCATCCAAAACTAAAGGAACTTTCTTCCACTCACCTACATACCCATGTTTTTGACTATTGCACTCTGAATATGATTTGTTCATGCATTCATAACAAAAACAAGAATAATCTCTTGTATAGATTGTCCAGTTATTACTATCCATAGTCATCAAAGAGTGCAAAGACCTAGAATTGGGAATCCTTTCACATCCATACTTTTTCCTTCGATCAATACCTTCAATTAATCATGCTCAAAAGATCAATAAAGTTTAAAACAAACATCAAAATTTAGAATAAAAATATTTAAAGTTTGTAACTTGTAGAACTTAATAAATCACATCAAGATCTACATATCTATGTTTTAAATGTGCATGTACATGTTATCTCCCAAAACACTCTGTGTGGGGTTGAATCTTGTGGGGTTGAAGTGTGTGATGTTGAAGCTTGTGAGGTTGAAACCTGAACTACAAAATGTTTCTTACACCATTCAACAATGGTGTGGGCATCAATCAATCGATCTCCCTCATAATAAAAGCTTTGTTTCTTTAGAGCATGTTTGATGCATGCACCCACACCATCGTGTTCTCCCTTCCCATGACCACTCTAAAAAAAAATCCATAAATGAGGAATTTTTGATGATGATGATAACAAATGAGTGCAAAGAAAGGGTGAGAGGATTTGAATTGTGATGCACAACCATCTAACCAAACAAAATGTTGATCTATTTGTACTCCTCGTTGATGAAGATATTGAAAGAACAAACCAAAACAATGCTACACAAAGTGGGTGTCATGTTCCTTGTCATCACTTATATAAAAGTGATACTCCTTTTTGATCATTCGCTTCACATATGTACTTTTAACCCCATCCAAATCCAATTGTGCATGCCTATAAAATACTTGAACCATGATAGTAACCTGGTCAATATGATAATAGTAATTATTTATTTTTGATGAGAAAATGAGTAATTCTCAGCAAAATCAACCACAGACAATATGGAACCAATAGGGAATGTGTCTCTATTAGTCTTGAATTGCGTAGCCTGCCACTTTGCATAGTGAGAATGTTTGATGTACGGACTAATTAAACTTGGAAACTTTGCATGAATGTAGCAATGGGGATTTCCTCTTCTACCAAATCAACACAGTTCACGTATTTTCCAAGCCTTGTTGAATATTTTATGTATTTGAACCTACAAAATCAATACATAATGGACAAATTGTCATGTATTCATTTGTAGTAAACATAAAAATCAAAATAAAATATAACATCCAAATTTAAAAACACACACACAAATATATATATATATATATATATATATATATATATATATATATATATATCACCTCTTGCAAGCCACCATTTTAACTGTGTCCAAATCTTCATTTGTTTTTGGAAATAATTTCAAGTCCCCACACTTGTCACAGACACCTTTGATGCAAGTCATACAATCATCAACATGATCATCGGATATCGTGCAAAGAATTGAAGTTATGAATTCACTGACACATGTAGGTGGGGCATTTTCTTCCCGTAACTTTCTATACACTGAAAAAACATAGATTTTGAAATACATTAATTTTAAATCACATCTCAAAAAATGATATTTAAACAAATTTCAAATATATAGATATAAATGAAAGCACACCTCAAAATATATATACATGATATAAAAAAATTTGTACCTGATAGTGATAATCAAACTCAATGTGATAGCAGAAACAACATGTGTCAAGGACTTTATCAGCTCGCACATACCAAGGCTTCAAATTTTCAAACATTTGTTGTCCAATCTTAACATCTGGATTTTCTTTGTAAACTTTATGTACATCTCATGTTGAGTTATTTCAAGCCAATGTTTTATATGTTCATCATAGTTATTGCGAGTTATCCTGTGTTTTAAAACATCCCTCACATTTGGAGAAGGATGAGTCCTCTCAGTCCAAAAATTAGAAACTATCTTCACAATATTATCCTCTATTTTATCATAACGTGGATTTCTACACATTAGTGCCCAATTTCCTTCCATAGTAGAGTCATCCAATGTCTTCCTCCTCTTTGCATACTGTTGACCGTCTTTCTAGATAAACCCAATGCCTTGAGCAGTGGTAAGTAATATGATGATTCTTTGTTGTATCTTCACTTACAACTAAAGTTAATATTGCTACGAGAAATACTCTTATCAACAGACCTAGTTTTTGTACCCAAAGAACTTATTCCTTTAGAAACATTCCCAACAAATTCTTCTTCTATATGTTTTGAATTTTTCCATCCAAAATCAACACCCAACAATTCTAATGTTTCCTTCATATCAACATGATTCAAGAATGTAACCAACAAATGTGCTCTAACAATTGTAGTCAAATTAACAAATTCACCATATATTATCTCTACACTTTTTGTTGTTTTCTTTCATGATAGTGGTTCTTGTTGGGAAAATTCTTTTAATTTTTTGAAATCCATCTTCACCAAGTGTTTCACATTTTTCTTGGGAAGTAATTCCATAACTTTTGTTATCACTTCAGCATATTGTTGCGCATCATGATACACATGTCCATAAACATACAAATGTGATGTACACCAAAATTTGTAAACAATTTAAAAAAAAGTATACATACTAGTAAAATGTGATTACACCATTAATGACCAAGCTAGTAAACAATTTAATATCTAAAAAATTAGCTTACTATCTAGTAAACATTAATATTAATTGACAAGGTAATAGTAGATTTAGATAGATTCATGAAGGTCCTTCTTGAAATCTACTATATATATATATATGGTGTTAGAGCTATCTAATTTTCAAATCAAACCTAGACCAAAAACTTTCAACACATAAAACCCAAAAATCTTGTACTATATTTAAAAGATTGAGTAAACATCACTAATAATTTAATTACGAGCTCAATAGGGAAGAGAGAGTGTAGAAGAATACATAAGTTGCATTGTCCAATTCAAAATGATGTCCTCTTTAGAATGCTACCAAGATCTACCACAACGTTTATACCCAATAAATTTCATAACAAAAATTATTTTCAAATGTCATATTATGTACAACAGGTTATATTTAAATTTTGTCAATTTACACCTATATGAGATCATTATTAATCCAATACACGACATATAAATTATATAAACTAAAAAAATGACTCTCGAAATTCAAAATCAACTATCACGTGAAGGTCAATATTAGAGAGTAAATCGTAACAATTTTTTTAATGAAAGGTATGGTAGACCATCAAATATATCCCCTAGATTAATCACTTGGGGGGGGGTTAACCTTGTTTTTGATGACACATACCATGTGCAATTGTATAGGGGTAATTTTTATGTATAGATTTTGTATCATAGTATTGGTAGAAATATGTGTAGTATTATAAAAGGCCCCCTCTAGAATGGGAGGACGTAGTGGTCAATCGTAAAATAAGGGGTAATATTTGGAATCCCATGATAACAAATGTTTTGAACATTTATTACCAAGTGACCCACCCACGACATTAATGCACTTCAATCCAATTTCAAATATTTCTAAGGGCAAGTTCAAGAAACTTAGAGAAATAAGGAAAATTGGTTTTAAGTAGAATCACTATATAATATACCATATATTGGTACTTAGGGTTATAATCAAAGAAGAAAAACCAAATACGTGTAAGGTTTATTGTTGTTTTGTTGATCATTGTTGGAAGGAATTTAACAATATGAATTCCCAAATAGATTCTAATCCAACATCTTTGAGATCTACATATTCCAAGGCATTTGAGTATTCTTGTGATGACACTTGATGAGAAGGTGGTTGGACAAGTCCGAACTCATACTGGTTTTACACAAGATATCAATATCATCATTAGTATTAAACATGGTTGTCCAATTTCTCCTACTTTGTCTATTCTCTACATAGACAAATTAGAGGATGCCATTATAAGTTTAAAGGAAACATATGATGATTGTGTTCTCTATGATATAACCATTACTATTTTTTTAGTTGTTTTTGACATCATTCTTATGTCAAATGATTTTATTTTCACATGTATTATTTCTATTGTTTTAGGTTATGGGATCCTATCAAAACCCTTGCCTTTACCCAATCTAAAAAACATATTATCATATTTAAACCTTAGAACAAAAAAAAAAATTACGATCTATCAAGGGTTTCTATACATATGTACCAATTTTTGCAGCCTTGTCTTTCACTTTTGTGTCTCTCTCTCTCTCTCTCTCTCTCTCTCTCTCTCTCTCTCTCTCTCTCTCTCTGTGCCTTCCTACGAACAAATCTTCTAGCATTCTTCTCTGCATTCTCTTCCTCGGTATATTTTCATTTCTCATTCTTTGCATTTCCCATGATTCATCCACTTCAATAATTTTCACCTGCACACATAAATCGTGATAGATCTGAATGTCTAAGAGTAAACTCAATACAAAACTATATGTGCATGCAACTCTATTTATATACAAATCTCAATAGAAATTAGGTTATTTTTAATTTTAGTTTTTTATAACTTTAAAACAACTTTTCTAATTTTAATAGAATTTATATTTAATATACAATTATTTAGTTTTATAATATTTTTAAATAAAATAACTACATGCTTTAAAGACAATTTTATTATATATAAATATAAATTTTTATAAATATAATAACATATTACATATTTTTGGTTAAAAACAATTAAAAAAACCAAACTTAGTTTAAAAAAAAAAATGTAAAAAACTAAATTTAAAACATTAAAAATGAACAATATTAAGTTACTTATAAAAAGGAAATTGTCAAAACATTAAATTTAGAAGGAGGCGTTTTGGTGGTGCTTTGGTGGCATAGGAGGGTTCACGCGAAGGTAGTTCATGTTGAATGAACCCCTTCACGCGAACCCCTTAGTGGCACTAACGTGGTGCCTAGGTGGCACATTTTGGCTCCAAATCCTTTTGGAGGATAATTGTAAGCCAAAATCTGCCACTTAGGTGCCACGTAATTAGGGTAAACGAACTAGTAAAATTACAAAATTTTGACACAAAATTTAGATTTTTATTAGCTTTCTAAAAATGTAATTTTCATTTTTAAAAATTTGTTTTGTTATTTATTTTTTAATTTTTACTAACATATGGTATTTTAGGACAATCAATAGTACACAATCAACCAAATTTGAAAAATAGTAGAATATATAAAAAAATTGAAAAAAATAAACTTACTATTTATTGAAGTCTTCTTCGTACCTGTGAAAAAAAAACTCAATTTCGATATAAATCTTAAATTTTATTGGCATAGACATATGTACACTATTTATTTGAAAATATTTTTACTAAATAATTAATTAAAAAATATATAAGTCAAAAAAATATGAAAATTTGACAGAACCTCAAAATTCAAATCTTAAAAATACATCTAAAATTTCATGGTCAAAAAATAAATTTTCATATAAATAAACCACCCGAGGACAGTCATTACTCTTTTATAACATAAGAAACAACATATGAAAAAATTAAGAAAAAGACCATATTTTTACCAATTTTATTTTTAAAAATATGTGGAATGTATTCTACACTCTAAACACAACATTTCGTTAGTTTGTGGAATTTCATGAATTTTACGGTTTTGTGGCTATTACCTTTAGAAAATCAATGAAATCTTGAAAATTCATGTTTATAAAGGTACAAATCATACCACAAAAGTGGGACATTTTATTGTGCTTATATGATAATTAATCCAAGTGGTTAATTTGGCATTAAATGAAAGGTTCTCCCAGATTAAACTAGAGTTAATGGAGATCCTTTTCTAAATTCATTACCAATCAACATGAGACAAGGTTTGAGAAGTTCCATGCTTACCATATAATTTTTTCCATACATGTGTGTCTCATTTTAACAGTCATTGGCATGAGAAGAAGAGACTAAAAATCTAATCCTCTCCACGTTTGTTTTCTAAGTGGAGTTCCTTGGAGGATTTAATTTCTTAAAAAAATTTTCCAAGATTTTGAACCTTCCATCTATAATGATTCATTTAACACTTAGGGCATGAACTTAGAGTTTAATGTTGATAATCCCAAGCTCCCTTTCTTCTCTGGGTTTGCAACACACATTCTAGGCCATTATGTGGAATCCTTTACTACCTTATGAGCTGGCCCATAAGAAGTATTGTGAGAGATTCTCAAGATTTCCATATGTAAATTTGGATGAATCCTAATAAGAGGTAGTAGTAGACATGAGTGGTAGCTATGAATTTGTCTTAAAAGCACGAAGCACCGAGGGGGGGTGAATATGTCTTACCAAACTTTCATTTCATTTTCCATTGGTTATAACATCATCAAAATGACCATTCAACATGCATATTCAATTATGAACTTATTATGTGTACGAAATCCATTCATAAGAACATGAAACAAAAGAGAGAACAAATGAACACTAGATGTAAACGGGAAACCTCAAGTGGAAGAAAACTCATTAAACCTTTTCAATTTATTACTCAATCCAAAAGACTCATGTGAATATTACACATCACACAAGATTTATTTAGTGAAGCACCCACTTCACAAGGAGCACACACCCTATTTAGTATAACACCCAATATACAAGGAGGATACAACCCCAAAGATGACCAAACACTAACTCAACTACTTGATGAAGATGGCCACTTAAGTATTGTTGCCCTTACAACAGATTGTGATCACAAATTCATCTCCATATACATCAAACCCTCTCAAACAAGATCTTCTCCTACTTTGATCATACACACACCTTCACATGTTGATTAGGTAAAATGACCTTGAAAACTATTTCTCTACTCTTCTATAATCTTAATACATCTTCTCATTTCTTCCCTTGACCCCTTACAACTCTCCTTTCACTTCTTCTAGCTCACTCACATCCTCATCAACTAAACCAATTTAAATGAGCAAATACATTCACTTGATATACATGACACAACTCATAAAAACCTCTTGGTCAGACATAACCATTAAGGTAGGTATTCTCAACATCAAAACACACATAAATAATCATATAAAATCATACAAGAGGACCATATATGTTGGCATTAGACCAAGACACACAAAAAGCACAACTAGGAATAAAATAAGATCTTTCTCTCCAAAGAATGCAATATGAACTCCAAGGGCACAAAAGCTCCACCATGCCTCCAAAATCTTCACACATGTTAAGGACATCCTATAAAAAAATTCTATAGGATCGGGAACCTTTGCATCATCCATTTCTCCATGACACCACAAAGTAGGAAAATTTCTTACTCAATCTGGGAAACTCCAATAGACATATCTCTATTCAAAGATGGAGACCAAGCTTCCACAAATCACCTAAACCATGGAACAACACACACATTGGAAAGACAATAAGAAAAGGAACATCATCAACCATGATATACTTCATGACTAAGACCCCATAGAGCCATCAAAACATCTTTGTACTTCAAGCTACTTGAACTACCTAGAAACCAATTTTGAGGAATCAAGCTCCAAAAACCTTAAATGCAACTTCCAATATTTACTAAATCATATAACACATCACCAGGATTCCATAAACATGCTCAAGTACACACAAGTATATGTCACATGGAGAAAACCAACCAAGCACACATGTTTCAACACACCTTCTTGAGAAGCCTAATAGGGTTGACTAGGCCATTAGATCTTAATAAAAATTACATATTTCCTGATCATTCCAAGACCTCAAACACATAATATGAGACTCCTAAATTCTATCCATGACCATATAATTCAACTACAACATGCAAAACAACTCAGTTCAACTCAAACCATCATGACTAGTTTTGCACTTTCTAACCCTTTAGTGGTAGGGAAACTTTGAAGAACTATTACAAAACTTTTATCCACTGAACCTACCTAAAAATTGTCATGGACATCTATCACACCTCCTTAGGTATCTAAAATAAATTCATTTCTCATCATGAAACTTCCATCTGAAATAGAAAATAACCACAAAATAAGGGTTTTTCTCCATCTTGATGAAACACTTGGAACATGAAACCACCAACAAGATCCCTCAAGAGTCTTCTTCATCCTTGAGACATCACATTTGCATGTCCAATAAATTTGTAACTTACAAAATTCATCTTTCCTCCATCGCTTTAGAACTAGGGTTTTAGACCACCTTTTCTTCTTAATGATTGTTCATAAAGATGTGACGAACAAATCAATCCATCCATTATTTTTGTAAAATACTCTTAGATCCATGCCAAAACAGACCTAAAATCCTCAGGATCCCATGTAAAATCTCACATGTGTGGGTGAGCATTCAAATTTCACCATCGAGTTGGTTTTCTCCATCTCAAGAACTGGTATGACCAAAAATCAATTTTCTTGCTTTCTTCTTTGACATGTGACATGAAATTTGACCCAAAGCACTAGAGGGACCTCCTTGACTATATAAAGTATCATCTAAGCTCAAATGAATTTGAAACTCTCCATGCACTAAGAATTAACTTGTCTTTCCTTACCTTGTCTTGTAGTCCTACTTCAAAATGAATTTCATCATGCACTATATACTTTAAAAATTACTCGATGCACATCCTACACATGTTGTACAACCTCAACATAATAATTACATGCTCCAACAAGTCTTCCTTGCTCCATCTCTCATGTTATTAACTCATCCTTCTTGACCCAGGTCTAGAATTAGGCCTAAAATGTCCTAACTCAACACATACTTCTCATGAAATTACCATGATGAACTCTTATAGAATCATTAACACCTTTGAAACATCATATTAATTTTTTTGACCTCATGAAGACCTCATACAACCTTTGGAGTACACTCACTAGACCATACTAGCTTGACCATGCCTAGATCATGCAGATGATCAATAAAATCATATGCAAAACAACACCATTGGAAACTACCAATCAACCTTCAAGATTAAACATGAATGACACCTCATGGAGACATTGAAAATCCCTTTTCCATCAATGACATTTGACATCAATTACAACACCTAGATAGAAATTCCAACAATATCTCCCCTTTATTAGTGATGGAAACCACCTTTAGAAAATTTGATGGCAACCATATCATGCAAACACCTACAAGACCTCTTTTTCATTTTTAGTCTACTCTCCCCCTTTGACATATATGACAAAGGATACATGTAAAATTAACATAAAAAATAATTAAAACAATGCATTTAGACAAATTACTTGCTCTCCTTCAATAATTCTTACTTTCTTGACTCAAGACATTCAAAAGATCTATGGACATGATAAGAACATGCATGAATCCCCTTGGGATGATATAATCTACCACTTTTTCAGCCCTTAATTCACCAACTTTTCTCCCGAGTTTGAATCTTCACACTGTGACATGCTAACTTGTCTTCTTTAACCTTATTCTTAGAGATTAACACAATGTACCGCCTTACATACTTAGCTTGCTTAAGAGATACTTGATTCATCTATCACCCTTGAAAACTTGTGTAAGACAAAAATTGGCTCCCCTATGATGATACAACCTTATATCTTTTGATACAACACATTCTTCAACTATTTCAAGATATCAAAATGATTTCAAACCTGATTTGATCATCACAAACCTTCTGAGATCATATGCCTTTGTTTTGATCAATCCTTCAAGGCTTGTTAGGTCTTCTTAGAGCCTCTTAGCCCCCCCTTGTATTGAGCACACATTTTAACCAATCAACAACAATCAATCAAATTGATAAGAAACATATTGGAGCCAATACCTTACTTATCGCAGGAGATAAAATTATTGAGAACACACAGTCACAAAGCTATTTCATAGATCAATTCTTAAAGATCCTTTAGGAGTCTTTTCATTTATTCATTTATACCTTTACCCTTATTGTCAAAAGATCAATGACACCACAACCTGAATGTGGTATTTTAAGCACTATGCTCATACTGAAACCATCTTCATCCAAACTTGAACCTCTTATTCATTAACAAATGCTCACCACACTTCTTAATGTCATGGATCTACTCTGCTTAGGATAATGAACACTCTTGCTAGCAACATGAATTCTTATAATTTTTGATTATCTTACCTCTTTTGTCACACTTTCTTGTAGAAATATAAGAAAACATCTCCTACTTGAAGCATTTTTGCAACTACCCATACCTACTCATCTTGAAAGCATCCATAAACTCAGACTAAAACAACTCATTTAGACACAATGCTTAAGAATTGATAACTTGAACTTGATTTTCTAACTCTTATGAATGTAGCCAACTCATAACACATTTTCATACCATATTTTTGTACCAAAAATCAAATATAAAAACATAAGGTCATATTGGTATTATCATACCAATTTACATCTTCAAGAGACACATTCTCATTCAAACTTGTTCACCTTTGCACATTGGGATGCATGCCCCTCATGGTATCAACATCACTTTTATGACTTGAAGACATAGAATCATAGCCACACAACCATTTTTATCATTTTAACCCCAAAAGGTCAGACCAATCTCACAAGAGCAATAAAATCACAAAGTGGATAACCCATACATCCTTGAAATCAACAAACACAACAATCATAACACTTTCAAATTTTAAGCTCAAAACTTACCTCCTTATTCTTCACAACATACCTGAACCAAAGACTTTGAACTCCTATGCCATCTTCATGTCTTCAAAATTCAAGTCATATCTTCAACCTTATCACCATGGGAATTGACTCCCTCAGGAGCATGTTTTTATTTTCTTAAGCTTGGCAATAAACTCGAGAGTGTACATAAGCTGCTATAGATCTGATAACATCATCTTAACACACCTTTTGTAGAATAAAAACACTCATATTGATGAATCCATCTTTATATCTTCATACATATGTTAGACATAAAGCATATGTAAATATTTCATCATTTCTCCCCTATAATAATACACTTTATAACCTCTAGGACTCTTCTCATCAATTGGGAATGAAATGACAAACACACCTCTATTTTGACTTAGGACATACAAATTTGTAAAATAAAACTTTTTGACCTTTTTCATGATCAATAGATAGATTGTAATTTAACTTCTGTATAGATACCATAAGACCGTAATAACACTCTCATAGGTTGGATTTAACTTCCATTCCAAATTTGACACCTTAGAATGAAAACAAGGACACAAAATAACTGGGACAATATTCTTATTTGTACTATCAATAAAAACAAAATTCACATTTGTGTTCCTTAATACTCAAGGAACCAACTTATACCACAAAAACTACTCGAGATAGAAGAAGAACACAATGAAACCTTTGATGGATCAACAACCTCAGCAACATCAAACCTCTCTTCTTGATGAACCAAACATACTTGGACCTTGACATACCAAAAATTCCCATACTGATTATAAAAATGTATCTCACTTAGAAACATACCTCTATCATACAATGACAAACCATGTAAACATCATGCTTTAACATACAAGAAGATGACTTAATAAATCCTAACGAAAGCACTCCATACACCATGGTTTTATCTACGCAATGCAAATCACCCATGTATTCATGGGATAGATCACCAAACATGAGTTTCCACTCCCTTAGCTAGTGTACCTTTGTTTCTCTATCATCAACTTGATAGTATTCTTGAAGAACAAAAAATTTCTTGAGTTTCTTCAACAACAAAAAGGCTTCTTTGAACATTAGGCTCATCATCACTAGAGCAAGAAACTTTAAGCTTCTCAATAGGGGTATAATTGACATTTGAATTCTTCTTATAGTTTTTTTTTCTCCATGTACATTATCTTGCAATATGCCCAAATTGATTACACTTGAAACAAACAATAGGACCCTTACCTTTAGGAGCTTCATCTTCCCAATTGTCTAAGTGGCACATTATGACATTATCTAACAATATGACTTTCTTGTGGTAGTTATAGCATATTTTATCCTTTGGATGATATGAATGACCACTTCTCCCATTAATCCATGGAAAGGATTCACTGACTGTCCTTATGTATTCCTTAGCTCTATGACCAAATAGATTACATGAATAACACACACCATTGAAATTACTTGAGAATTTCATTATATTGGGCTGTCTAATAACATTTTTGTGAATATTGACATCTTCCTTGGCTTTGAAATGTCCATGAATTGATTCAACATGTTTTTCATCCTTCTTTGATTCTTATTTGAAACCCAAACCAATTTTAACACTAGAGGGTCTTTGAAAACTTAGCAAAACATCAAGATTACTAGAGATCTTCTCAAACCTTTGATGCATCTTCAATTTTCTTGATGCCTACTCTAATTTTGATTGTAATGACTCTACAACCATAATAAAATTGATGCACTCATCCTCCTTATCCTTAAGACTAGTAGTGATCATACCAACATGAGTTTTCAACTGACTACATTCCTTTTCTTTGGCCTCACACTCCTTAATATTTTTTCTCAGCTTTTGATTCTCCTTCCTTGTGAGTTGTAGGGATTCTATGGCAAAAAAATTTAGCTTCAATAAAGACTACAACCTCTTCCTTATTTGAAAAATCTCTATCTTCCTGGTCCATTCCTTTTGCACTACTAAGAACTTAACTAATATTAGAATAACTGATATCTTCTTCATACAAGTAATCCAACTTATCCCATAAGGCCTTGGCTGAATCACACTCTATTACCATGGCATATACAGATTCCTCCAATCCACTTACAATGACATCTTTAGTTATTTTTTCCATGGGGTATGATGAATTAGTATAGTCAACATCAACATCATACCCAAGAGAACTTAGGTAGACCTTCATTCTAAATTTCCAAAGGGCATAATTGGTTCCATTAAACACATGACCATGATATGACAAGAGCTATTCTCCCATTTGATCAAAAAAACTTGTTCTTCAAGAGAATATCCTTTAAGTAGTCAAACTTTCTTCAAAAAGGACCTATATCAGATACCAATTGTTAAAGCATAGAGACTATGGGGTGAATCAATCTTACAAAATTTTCATTTAATTTTCCATTTCTTACAACATCATCATAACAACCATTCAACGTGCATATTCAATTATGAACTTATTAGGTGTCCAACATCCATTCATAAGAACATGAAACAAAAGAGAGAAAACATGAACACCGATGTAAAGTGGGAAACCCTAAAGTGTAAGAAAACCCATTGAAAATTTTGAATATATTACTCAATCCAAAAGACTCATGTGAATATTACACATCACACAAGATTTGTTTAGTGAAGCACCCACTTCACAAGGAACACCACCCCTATTTAGTATATCACCCACTATAAAAGGAGGCTACAACCCCCCAAGATGACCAAACACCCACTCAATCACTTGATGAATATGACCACTTAAGTATTGTTTCCCTTACAATAGATTGTGATAAAAAATTCAGCTCCATACACATCAAACCCTCTCAAACAATTTCTTCTCCTACTTCTCTCATACACACACTTCACATGATTGATTAGGTCAAATGACCTTAAAAACATATTTATCTACTCTTCTAAACCATTCATGCCTCTTCTCAGATCCTCCCTTGACCCCTTACAACTCTCCTTTCACTTCTTCTAGCTCGCTCACATCCTCATCAACTATACCAATTCAAATGATCAAATACATTCACTTTATATACATGACACAACTCATAAATAAATCTATTTTGGCCATGATAAGGTGGGTCTTATCAACATAACAAACACCTACATACTCATATAAAATCATATGAGAGGACCATATAGATCGAAATTAGACCAAGACACACAACAAACACAACTAGGCCTAAAGCAAGCTCTTTCTCTCCAATGAATGCAATATGAAATCCAAGGGCACAAACCAGCTCCATCATGCCTCCAAAATCTTCACACATGTCAAGGAAATCCTATCAACACCTTCCAAAGGCTCAATAACCTTTGCATCATCCATTTTCTCCATGATGAACCACCGAGTAGGACTATTTCATACTCAATCGGGCACTCTCAACAGATTAGTCTTCAAAAATGAAGACCAAGCTTCCAAAAATCACCTCAACCATGGAATGAAACCACTCATTTGAAATCCAATAACCTATGGAACATTATAAACCATGATAGAATTCATGAATCATCCCATAGAGCCATCAAAACATATTTTTCCTTCAAGCTACTTGAACTTCCTAAACCAGTTTTGAGGAATCAATCTCTAAACACCTTAAATGAAACTTCCAATCTTTACCAAAGTATGGAACACATCACCAGGGATTCCACCAATATGCTCAAACACACACAAGTCTATGTCAATGGGAGAAAAATAACCAAGCACACTTGTTTCAACACACCTTATTGAGAAGCATAAGAGGGCTGAATAGGCCATTAGAGCTTAAGCCAAAATACATATTTCTTAATCACTACAAGACATCAAAAAAAAACATATGAGACTCCTACATGTTATCCATGACCATCTAATTGGATACAACATGCAAAACAACTCAACTCAACTCAAACCATCATGACTAGTTTTGCACTTTCTAGCCCTTTAGTGATAGGGCAACTTTGGAGACTGTTACAAAAAAATTTTCTCCACTAAACCTACCTGAAAATTTTCATGGACATCTAGAAGCAAACTTCCCAAGGTATTTGGAACAATTCAATTCTCATCATGAAACTTCCATCTAGACCTAAAATAGCAAATCTCCATAAAAAAGGTTTTTATCCATCTTGCTGAAACACTAGAACATGAAACCATCACCAACAGATCCATAAAGATTATTCTTCATCCTTAAGACATAAAATTTTCATGCCCAATCCATTTTGAGCCCAAACAATTCATCTTTCCTCCATCACTTTAGAACTAGGTATTAACTAGGTTTTAGACCACATTTGCTTCTTAATGATTGTTCATAAAGACCAAATCAATCGTTCTTTTTGAAAAAACTCTTAGATCCATGCCAAAACATACCTAAAAGCCTCAGGGTCCCATGAAAATATCACACGTGTGGGTGAGCATTCAAAGTTCACCATCGAGTTGGTTTTTTCCTTCTCAAGAACTCAATATGACTAAAAATCATTTTTCTTGCCTTCTTCTTTGACCCGTGACATGAAATTTGACCTAAAACACTAGAGATACCTCCTTCATCAACTATCCCAAGTCTCATCCAAGCTCAATTGCATGAAATTCTCCATGTATTAAGACTTACCTTACATTTCCTTGCCTTGTCTTGTAATCCTGCTTCAAAATGAATTTCATCATGCACTATATACCTGATAAATAACTTGATGCACCTCCTACACATGTTGTAAAACCTCAAAATACTCCTTACATGCTCCAAAAATTCTTCCCTGCTCCATATCTCATGTTACCAACTCATCATGCTTGACCTAGGTCTAGAATTAGTCTAAGAATGTCCTAACTCAACACATACCTCTCTTGAACTAACCATGATGACCTCTTATAGACTCATTAACACCTTTGAAGATCATATTAACCATGATTGACCTCATGAAGACCTCATACAATCTATGGAGTACACTCACTAGACCATAATAGCTTGATCATGCCTAGACCATGTAGATGCTCCAAGAAAATCATATGGGAGATAACACCATTGGACACTACCAATCAACCTTCAAGCTTAAACATGAATGACACCTCATGGAGACACCAAAATCCTTTTCCATAAATGACATTTGACATCAATGACAACACCTAGACACAAAGTATCCAAAAACTTTGGATCATATATGGAATGCCGCTAATAATGAGAGGGCTTTGGTAATATAGAATGAGACATTTTTCTCTCAGTCTATGAACCAAATAGGAAAATATATCAATCAGAGATGTTTGAAATGCATAATGGATACCAAGGAACTTGACTTGAACTATAGGTTAGATCCACTGTCATTGGTATTTTTCCATCCTAGTTAGCATAAGAGACATTTTTTGTTGTAGTATTGTGTTTTCTCGCCACTGGATAGAAGATCCATATCCTAGAAATAAGATATATAAACAATCCATAGAATTACTCATAGTTTTCTCTTCTTCAATCATGGTCAAGGAGTCATTTGCAAAGTTCCCATTAGCGATTTTTTGGTTAATGTGAGGGAGAGAGATACCTTTGAATAGACCGCAAGAAGAGTAATTGCAATGAGGTAATTGAAGCCTTCAACAACTAGCACATAAAGAGATGGGGATAAAGGGTAGCCTTGTGTAATAGTATTTAAAAGGAAAAATCTATGAGATTGAGCTCCATTGATGGTCATGCAGACCCCAACATGTTGTAACAACATATCAAAATTGTGAATAAACCTGGGGCTGAATCCTAAGGCTTGCAACATGTGTATGATAAAAGGGCCATTCAATCCTATCTCATAATATTTTCAAAATCAAATTTAACAAAAATATCTTTTAATTAGATTCTCTAGCCCATTCAATACCTTCCCAAACTTTGATGACATTGTCAAGAATATATCTATCTTGGATAAAGTTAGTTTATTCACTTCTGATAATGAGGTGAATATGGTCCCTTGGCCTAATATCTAGAGATTTGGTAATGATTTTGTAGGAGACATTAAACAAGGTAATAACATCCGATTGGTGACTTATTCAAGGTTTCCAATATTAGTGATGAACTTGATGTTTCGTTGATTGATAAGCTCACCCAGACTATTGGCTTGAAGAGCTTCCAAGTTGACTTTGTCTAAGTCTAACACAAAAATGTCCCATAGTGGTTGATAGAATTCACAAGGGAAACCATCAATGTCAGAGGCTTAATCACCGGTCATTTACATAATATCTTCTTTTAGATCACAAACACAAGATTTTGTCACAAGTAAACCGTTGGGATTTTGAAACTTTGCAGGGAACAACGTAGAGGCATTGTGTAAGAGCATTATCCTGAGCTAGGGAGAGAGTTTGAGCAACAAAAACACCATTGTAGTGATGGATAGAGGCATGCATGATGTCAAGTAATTTAGTAATTATGTCATTAGAATCCTTAATAATGTTGATTATGTTAAAAAATATTTTGGGCTTATGTAGGGAAAATAATTATTTGGTAAATCTGTCCCCTACTTTTAGCCAATCCATATGGGCCCAAAGTTGAGCTTCAAAAGCTTTATACAACTCCTCCACCTTAAGCTTATGTTGCCAAATGGTTGCTTGAGTTTGAAGTTGGGGATTGATTGGTGAGAGATCAAGAGCTTGTAAGGTTATTTGAAATTCACAATAGGCCACTTCATGAGCTTATTATCGTAAATAGCCACTTGTTTTCTAGAATTCCTAAGAAAGGTGGTGGTATGGGTGATGACATCCACCCACTAGTCAATCCATCCTGAGTTCCCATTGGGGCAAGGGACCATATTCCAAACCCTAATGATATATCCAATTGTTTTATCATGCTTTAAGATGTGCAATGTTAATATAAAAGTGAGACTTAGGTGGATCGAGTTGAATGTTGGACCATTCAATATAGAAATTGATGGAGAATGGTCAGAAAGAGTAAACCCATCAACCATTAAAATGAGAAGGCCATTATCACAAGAAAAAGAGAAGATATCTTGCTCTGTTAAAAGTGCCCAATCCATTCATTTAACAAATCTATCACGTCCCTCCTTGAAATTAGACAAGGTGAACCAAGAGGAAGTACAAGATTGTTGACAATGATGATAAGGGTACAAAAGCCCAAGATTATTATGCATATAAGACCAAAATTCCCTTTCTTCGATGCACCAACACATTAGAATTCGACCTTGTTTATATTTGGGTGTTTACCATGTTAAAATCTCTACATAAGACCCAATGGGCATCGGGAAGAGAGCCTGCAAGAAATCTCCAAAATTGAGCTCATTCTATTGCATTGTTAGAGGTGTAGAGGTTGGTGAGCCCAAGAATACGTCCATCAAAAAAAAAAAAGGTCCACACAACCCGATGGGTAAGGTCAAAACCACAAGAAAAATATTTTGAGAAATATCTAGAGAAAGCAAGGTGATGAAACCTCCTTTACCAGGTTCATGATTGGACACCTAGCAAAGGGCCCCCAACTAGATAGTGCGAGTAATAGAATGAAGTAAAATACCCACAATTTTAACTTCTTAAAGACAAAGAATTTCTATGTTTGTGAAGAACTGACAACTGTCTCTGACCATATATTTACGGGTTAGTTCAATAAGGCCTCAAACATTTCAAGAGTGTATAATCATTGGACACTATCAAGGTGCATATTGTATCCCTAATTGAGGTCTTCGAGGGTTGCAAGCTTTTTGGAAAAGGTTTTATTGTGTAAAATGAAATCACCAAGCTCGACATAATGTCATTTTCCTTGAGCATAGTGCTCTTCTCAAGAGGGTGAGGGGTTGCAGAACCATCGAAGGAAATTTTGTGGTCGAGGGATAACAAATCCTCAAAGGAAGCTCGAGGAGAAGGCTTAAAATGAAGTTTTAATAACTGTGAGGCAAGATTTGAGTCTTGTGAGGGAATAATAGTGGTTATGGAAAGTGGGGTACAAGAAAATAGGGGTGGTGAAGGTGGCGAGCAAAATGGGTTTACTAGTATTAGTGGAGGCCAATTTTCCATACCTAGTTGTGGGTCGAGTACACAAAATTGGGGTTTGAAGGCACCCTGAGAGGTCGTTGAGTTTTTCTTATTGGAAACATGGTCAAACCATCACCAAAGAGTTGGTGACTTTACTTTCTGTAGCAAGTTTCTCTTGTAGCCCGGGCCGCAAACTTGCCATCAAGGAGCATTCCCGAATCATGTGGGTTGAGGATTGGCACATGAAGCATGTATTTAGATGGTTGGTATACAACACTAGTTGAGAGAAGCATGTGTCACTGAAATGAATATCAATAGTTTCCTTTAGTTCTTTGGCCTAACATATTTCCACACAAACCCTCTTTCACGAGCAAACTATATAGAACTTGGGTTGTTCATAGCACACAAGATGCCTGAGGGGTTGAATGATCTTGTCAAAAAAGATACAGAGAGGCAAAGGTGAGAGCCATTACCTTGTGGAATACTTTTGGGACAAATTTGCACGATCATTTTGGTGCCATTGTCCAAAGGATGCATTTGTTGTGGAGATGGCCATTAATAAAAGGGTAGACATAGCACCACTTAAAGGGTGAAAGGGACGGTCAAATCAATACATAAATGTGGAGCAAATTTTGTAAAAAAAATACTCCTATCTAAATCAATGAAAAGATTGGTAGTTTGATGGTTGTACAACAATAACATAAACCCTAAACCTTATACAAAGCAAGAAAAAAACCTCAGCTAATGGGCATATTTAAAATTCGCAAGTTGGGAAAAAAAAATATAAATGACGACCAAACATATTTTAGATTGACAATCAGTTATGAAAAAAACAAATAACTTTGAGATATATGATTTTGTGATTGTTTCATGCATCGGTTTATAAAAATTATTTCGTCATCTTTTGCCGCGATAATCACAAAGCAAATTGAACTCTTTTATCAATAAGCCACATGATTTTTCATTTTCATCGTTCCAATCACGTCCAAATTACAATGCATAGTGATATATACCTCATTAATCTTCTGTGCTGTGATATATAATGATTGTTAATATAATAGGAAATATAGAGATTATCAATAAAAATTTGGATCTTTCACTAAATAGTTGGTCTGCATAATAGAGATTATCAGACAAGGAATGGGTATGTTGGATCTTTCACTAAATAGTTGGTCTGCATAATAAAGAGTATAACTGCAGCAAAATCCAAATGATCACCTGCAGATCTTCAAGTTCAATTAATTAACAATTCTTTAAACATGGTATGATGATTTGTCTCTTCTAGCATATGGTATGAAATGCATTCATGCTAATCGATGAATAATCCATCCAAATATCCCAAAAAAGTTTATATATCAATTTATCGCTATCACAATAGTAATTTACCATATTTTCAGATTGAATATTAGGCTGAAAGTGATGAAGATGATTATTGAGACTAAAGGATTGTACCAAACTATGATTTATTTTCCGATTAAAGTTTAAAATTATAAAAGAAAAAAATTACATACTAATGTAGTGTTATTGTCATTTGTACATAAAATCGATATTAAACTTCGTTTTAAAAGATTTTTTATTAGTCACATTTGTTGATTATGTTTAGATGCAAGGACCCAGTTTAAGAGATAAAAAATTTAGAAGACGTCGAGCATGTTCCCTTAAATTTCTCATCCGGATCAATTGCCAAAACACAAAACAACATTAAGTGTATTACCTTTTGTCAATTCACTATATGTAACATGTCTCTTATTAATTAGATGCCCTAAATCTTTTTTGTATGAATGTGTAATTAATAATGAATATATAATAGTTTTTGAGATAATAATCCTAGTTAGATATAAAACCTTAATATGACTTTATTATGTTGAGAGACATTCTTATAATGGCAACTAAATAAAGTAATTGTATAAGCTATTCAATTTTTTAGCCTTTAAGTTGATGTCTTTAAATTTGATGTCCATCCAACTATTATTAAAATATTTATTTATTTTTGGAAAAATCAATCGAAAAATAGTAATATTGTAACTATATGATTATATTTGAGACCGATACAATAGCGCAACTTAATTGATTCAATTTATTATAAATAAGATAGAAATTGGTAGAAAATACAATGAAATTATTAATCAATATGATATGTGAAAAATCTAAAATAACAATTTAGAAACAATATTTATTGGTGTATCTAAAATACACCAAAAGATACCAATTTCAAAGTGGCTATATTATGGAAGGGCCCTTGGTTTATTGGTGATGTTGTTAGGCTTACAATGAGCTCACCGAGGATCAAGTTGTACCCTCCAGGAGACTTGTACCCTATGTGACTTTAACGGTGTGGATGCCCCTTATGTGTAACACTAGTTTAGTTGTACACTTACTTGTAATTGGAGAATCGTACCTGTGTTACTTTGACGGTGTGGATGCCCCTTACGCGTAACACTAGTTTAGTTGTACACTTACTTGTAATTGGAGAATCGTACCATGTGTGACTTTGACGGTGTGGATGCCCCTTATGCGTAACACTAGTTTAGTTGTACACTTACTTGTAATTGGAGAATCGTACCCTATGTGACTTTGACGGTTTGGATGCCCATTATGTGCAACACTAGTTTAGTTCTACACTTACTTGTAATTGGAGAATCGTACGTTGTGTGACTTTAATGGTGTGGATGCCCCTTACGCGTATCACTAGTTTTGTTGTACACTTGTCATTGTAAATCCGCTTCTCGCCTAAACATCACCAAAGATGCCGACAATCCGCTGATCCTAACTATCAAGTAAGTTAGCACAATAGTCAAACAAAATGATGACAACAATGCACTCGCCAACCACTGCACCACATAATATTTTCGATTAATGTTTTGAAAAAGTCCGATTTATTTCTGTATACAAACATACACGAGACTTACACATACGCCGACAATCTACATAATCTAGTGGCCAAATGAGTACACTATCATTTTAAAAAAAAAAAAAAACACTAAATTTGTCAAACATTATGAAAACCTAGAAATTTATTGGTGTAGAAATTTATTATGTGCTATTAAACATAGAAACTAATTTATTATGTGCTAAAAACATTAAATTTGACGGAATGTCGACGACCCTCCCCGTTGCAAATTCTCAACAGCGAAATGCGGTGGAGAAAGGTTCAGACTGTTCTGTACATCTCTAAACAACAAAAAAGAAGAAAATGAAAATTTGAGCGACGATTGTAGCGGAATCGAACCACTCCTCCTTTCATTCCCCGTATACGATGAGCGTTCAGAAAAAGAAAACTAATTATAAGTAAAAAACAAATTTTCAATTGACAATCATTCTTGCAAATCAGCTACGAAAAAAACAAATAACATTGAGATATATGGCTTTGTGATTCTTTCAGCCGTCCGCCTCCGACTTTATTCAATATAAAAATTATTTCGTTTTCGTTTGCGGCGATAACCTCAAAGCAAATTGAAGTCTTTTATAAACAAGCCACACAATTTTTCATTTTCATCGTTCCAAATTACCAATGGAGACTCTGATCATTCCCGTAATCCTGCTTTCCACTCTCTTCGCTCTCATATTTTCCCTTCTGACGAAGCTCAAAACCGCTACAGAAAAGAATCTCCCGCCTGGAAATTTAGGGTTCCCAGTAATCGGAGAAACATTTGAATATCTCAAAGCCCGCAAAGCCAACAAAGCCAAAGAATGGATTCAACAAAAAGCTGCAAAATACGGCCCTGTTTTCAGAACCTCTTTAATGGGGTGCCCCACAGTAGTCCTCACCGGCCAAGCCGGTAACCGCTTTCTTTTCCAAAACGACTACAACAATATTTTCACAAAGCAATCCACTCGTTCGGTCACAAAGATCTTCGGCCGCCGAAGTTTACTGGAACTCCCGGTGGAAGATCACAAGCGTATCAGAGCCGCCATTATGTCGTTTCTTAAGCCTGAGGCGCTGCAGAAATTCGCCGCCAAAATGGATTCCGTCATCAGACGGCACTTTGTGGAGTGCTGGGACGGGAAAGATAGCGTCACCGTGTGGCCGTTGATGAAGCAGCTTACTTTCCAGGTAGCCGCCGATTTGCTCTTCGGTTTGACGGACCGTCGAGAGACGGAGATTCTGTGCGAGGAATTTGGTCGGGCGGTAAAGGGGCTTTGGGCTCTTCCCTTGGATTTTCCCGGTACCAGTTTTCGCACGTGCATAAAAGCCCGGTCTAATATTTCCGACACGTTGTCGTCCTTGTTGGCAGCGAAGAGGGAGGAAATTGCACGTGGGAGGATATCCAGTAGGGCCGACTTGATGACGTGGCTGCTGACTATGAGAGATGAAGATGACGTGGCGCTGACGGAGGAAGAGATCATTGATAACATAATTGTGCTTATGATAGCCGGGCATGATACCACAGCTACTCTTCTAACACATCTGGTTCGAATGTTGGCACAAAACCCTCATGTCCGTCAAAACATTATTCAAGGTAATTCAATAGCTTTGCCTTTCTCAATTCTTCTTTCTTTTTTAACCCCCCTTTTTTTTCCATTTTTTTCTGAAAGGTCTGTATTTGAGTCTTCTTTAATTTAGATAAAAGGTTTGAGGGATATCCATTCCATTAAAGTTCTATGGAGCATGATCTTTGGTGTGTTTTTTGAGAGCTTAGTTATTTCATTAATGGACTAACGATTGATTGGTCTTTGTTTTCATTAATCGCAGAGGCGTTCTACAATGACAGGTAAGGTTGTAATGGAAAATGTTGTTCAATTTTATTCTCAATATTAAATTTGACATTCATTTGACCGTCATGTGATAGTTCATTCATAGATTTTACTTCTATTGGATTGTAGCTTAAATTTTTTTGGACAAATCAGTAGAAAAATACTAATATTTATCATAACTAGATAGGTGCCTCAAGATTGATATCTCTTGGCATATTTTAGATAGATGTATTTAAGATATCTATACTAGTTACATTATATTTACAATAAAAATTATATTATCTTTATTAATATATGATTTTTTTTTTAAAAATATGTATTTTATGTGATAGAGCACAAGGACGTCCTAGAAGGAAACAACCTAATGAGACTCTTAGATGGGAAGATATTCAAAAATGAAGTATACGTGGAAGGTGGCGCAAGAAACATTGCGATTGACACCACCGCTTTTGGCGGGTTTAGAAAAACAATCAAAGATGTGGAGTATGGAGGCTATAAAATTCCCAAAGGCTGGCAGGTATGGTCTTCATTATTTAAAAAATGAAAAATAACTAATAATATAAGGTTGTAATTTTGTTTTAATTTTTTTTGCAGTTATATTGGGTGACTAGTACTACACATAGGAACAAGGATATTTTCAAGGATCCAGAAAATTTTGATCCATCTCATTTTGAGACTCAACTTGCCCCTTACAATTTTATTTCATTTGGAGGCGGGCCTTGTGTTTGTCCTGGATATGATTTTGCAAAGATGGAATCAATAATATTTTTATACCATTTAACATCTAAATACAAGTGGTCAATGATGATCCCCAATGAGAAAATAACTTGTGACCCTCTACCAAGCACTCGAGTAAGGGGATTGCCAATCAAGCTTGAAGCCCAAAATACACGTGAATAGATATGATCATGTGTGGTTTTAAATGTATGTATGTTGTATAGAAGCACACGGGGTGCACCATAGCTTTGAAGTGTATAAAACTATAGTTTTCAAGAAAATATTGTAATTTGCACTAGACAATACTTCATTAATAATAAAAATATATATTTAAATTTAATTTTGTTTGGTTCTTACATATTTTAAAGAACTATAAAATTTTGGTTGCGATACTATAACTACCATTAATTCCTCGAAATTGTTTCACTTGTAGTAGCATCCCTAAAAACTTGTCATTGTTTGCTTAAAAATCATGATACCTTGTACACAAACCACTGAAATGTAATATAAATATGGATACACCCTTTTTATTATAATACTTGTTCAATATTTATCTTTGGTAAGGACATTTTTTCACTTTGTTGTTAATCATAATCATTAATAATTGAACTTCTCTACATGATTGACTATTTTTGTGTTCAATGTGATATTTATAATGCCTGAATTAAAAGATCTAAAATAATTTTTTAAATATCAATTTGACCATTGAATCAAGGTTTGAGACATTATCATAGCAATTATGGGTTTTAACATTAAATTATACTTTTGTTTAAAAATGTAGGAACCCTGTTTACACCCTTATTAGATTATTAGAAATCTAAGAATTTGTGAATCAAGTACATTAAAGGATGTAAGCGGAGCTACAAGGGGTTATTCAGATTAATTAAATTCCAATATTAATCATACAATACAATAATAAATTTTTAATGCTTAATTATGTGCTATAAACTTGAAAACAAAATAGTATGAGCACACTTGGCTGATTAGAGATGATTCTAGAAGGTTCAAGGAATGTACACTCTTGAAACATGAATATCTCGAACTTAATAATGTTTCATTCTAGATAGTGTGACTGGAAACTAATGCGAGGCAAGATTGTACACTTCTTTCGGGACCGTATGTATGGTCTTGAGTCTTATGCAAGGTTTTCGACCTATTTGGCTTCTCGGCTCTATAACTTCCCAACACCTGTCACCTCTTTAGAAATGTTTGTTGCTTTATCAAACCCTAATTGTTAGTCATGTTGTGAAGCTCTCTGAATATTCTAAACATGATCTCAAACCCTAGCCATTGATGGGCGACCTTGAAAAAAAACATTAGTTGGGATGTGGGCACCCTTGCGCACCACCGACCTTGACACTACTTCGAAAAGGCCTGAAATCGCACATTATTCTTCACCCAACATGTGATATCTACATGGATGCAAATAGATTTGGAAAACTATTTGACAATGCTTGAGTTGTGTTGGGATCTTGCTAAAATAATTGGGAAAGAGATGTTTAGGTGCTTTTGGATGAGAGAGATTGATGTCTTGACTTGGTAAGAAGCTTCAAACATGTAGAGATTACTGCCCCAAAGACTGTAGATGTATTTTTGTGAGAATTAGGGAGCTTTGGCTACCTTTTGCAAGTGTAGGAAGTGAGTGTATCAATGTAGTGTCATAGGATTTCAAGGTTAGAAAATCAGGTAGTGTTAGCTTAAAGAGGGCTCGAAGATCTCATGGAATGGTGTGCACATCTATAGAGTTGCAATCAAATGATAATGTGAAATTCCTCTAAGCAATTAGTAAGCAAAACATGAACTCAAGGAAATTGTGAATGCAATTAGAAAAATAGTCTACTCATTCTCATAGATAAAAAAGAGGGCACATATTGGAGTGTTGTGTAACTCGTGCATGCCTATACAATCATACCTCTATGAGGTATAAAGGAGTTACAGTTCACAATTAGAATTTAATGCTTGTTTGACACTTATGACAACTAAGATGCATATGATAGTGACATATTCTATTTTGGAATCTATCATATGTCATATAACTCCTAAAAGACCTCTGACATGCCTAAGTGAGATTAATCGCCATGTGTGATGTGGATAGTGCCCAATAAACTAGTAAAAGACAAAAATAAATCCTCACACCAACACCACCCCTTCATCAATGCTTAGGTAGAGGCATGGTAAGCTAGAAAGAGAAAGAGGACTCCCTAGAAAACTAATAAGGATGTGTGAAATGGGTCTCGACAATAAGGCCTAATGAGGTACCCATGTGTAAACTACAATCTTTCTAAAGTAAGAAGAGGAGAATAGGAATAGAAAGCATGAATAAGATAGCATTTGCAGTGTACCTCACCCCAAGAAGAGAGCACAAGTGAATAAACTTGGCTTCAATGAAGGGTTTGATAAAGATGTTTGTAACCTGATATGAAGTATGACTAGTACTTCAAATCAATGATGTCTCCATGAATCAACTTCGAATTAAGTGCATGTGTATCTCAATTTGATTCATCCACTCATGTTGAACTGGATTTCAACAAATCAAGATAGTGCTAAGGTTGTCACAATGTAGACACAAAATCATGCACTTTAGATAATTATTTAATCTTGATTACATACTAATATTCATATAATTCCTAGGTAAGAAAAGTACTAATCAACCCATGTCTTGGCAACCTTTCTTTGCTTTCTCTTGTTACTTTTGGTTTTGTACCCTTGCTCAATCTATCTTTTTATACTTTGGTTTTTATCATCTGGAAACCAACGCCCAACAAGGATGCCGGTGCAGGCGCCCTCATCCCCTCTGGCCCCCCTTGACCCCTTTTTACTTTACTCACACTTTTTGGGCCCTTTCTATCCATTTGAGCATCTTATCTTTTTGGTAGTTGGCCTTTTCGGGGTTAATCACGAAATTCAAGCAAAGGAATCATATAAATATAAATTTATGTGATCATAATAAGGGACTAGGAATTAAGCATTAGCTATCACCACCTAAATTTGCATTCATCAAGAATCTATGAGCTCAATTGAATCCATCTAGTACCATCATAAGAGACATAAGGGTTGGTTATTCTGCATACACTTCAAGGAGGGAATTTCATTCTATTACATGCACACATCTATTACATTTATTACAATTAGCTACTTGTTCGCTATCAAGTGCGGATCACACAAGAGCCACCTAGGTGTAATTCCACAAAAATACATAGAACTACATTGGGTCTAAGATGTAGTGTAATGCTCAGTCATAATTTCACTATCGTGATAGTTGAGGGCCATCCAAACCCTCATTTTGAATATTTCTTTCTTAGGATTTGATGTCTATTTGATAGTTTTGCAAGTTCATAATTTATTACAGGTTTCAAGTGACCTCAACAATCTTGGTGCGACCTCAAAGAGACCAAAGGAGAATAACAATGAACACCTGCGACCAATCTAAGGAGGTTTCTTGAGATTTTTCATAGACTTAGGCACCTAAAAACAAGCCTAGGGTACCCATGGATGCCTATGTCCCTCTCCAGATGCCCAGTCCAGCCTATCACTCTAGATCTAATCTTTCTGGGTCTTTGTGTAACACCTCTGCTCTGTTCACTAGTTAGCACTTCAATACACTCCATATTTTATTGTGAATCATCTAAGTACCGCTTGCTCCTCATTCTGCAACTAGAGTTTATAAGTTATTGTTTAGTTTGCTTGAATATCATTTATGTACTTAATTGTATATTTATTTTACAACTACAATAGCATCAGATTAGGCATAAAATTCACATTTTAGCTTAATCATTTTGGTGAACCCATGTTTGAATACTCTTGGATCCTTATTTTTCTTCCATCATGGCTCATAAGGTCTCTCAAGTCTCTTTGCTTCAATTTCTTCAAATGCACCCATCTTGTAAAGATTCTCTCCACAAAACCCTAGACATTATGTATCTACCTATCAACATGTTGCCTACTCAAGTCAATGTTATCTTCGATCATCTTTCTGATGAATCTCTTGGTTCCAATTCCAATCAATATATTTGCAAATCCATTCAAGCTCTTCATTCATTATTTCAAGATAAATTTCAGGCTATGGATTCACAATTACATCTCTAAAATCTAAAATCCAACATCTTAAGGATGCTTCTCAGGCTCATGTTTTTCTCCTTCTACATCTCATCTTCATTCTATATCTTCTACATGTGCTCATATTAGTGAACCTCAAATCTTGCCACTCCCCGTGCCTCTCAAGTTTGCAATCAATGCTAAGCAACAAGATATTCTTCCAAAACTCATAACTCATTAATTAATCATCTTACCATCTACTCATTGCTATCCTCCTTATCGGCTTGCAAAATATCAAGGTATTCCATATTGCAATTATCATCAAATCAACAAACATAATGAAAATGATTTTTATGATTTACAATGCAGAATCAAACATCTTGAGCATCAAGGTTTTATCTCATTTATTGCACAACATTTGTTACATGGTCCTTTCCACTTGTTACATCTCAATGGGTTCCTAAATCTTATTGTTTATGTCTAATGAGAATCAAGTCATCACTTCTAATGTTTCTTTTCACCGCCACTAAAGTGCTGCCTATGAAATCTAATCAAGTCAAACAACCACCTCTAAAAATTAGTCTCACTCCCCCTCTTTTCAAGGCATTTATGACACTATCAAGTCAACCTAAGCAACTTCCTTTAAAAATCAGTTCAACACCTCCTTTTCTCAAGCTATTCACAACATTACCAAGTCAAATTACGCAACCACCTCTCAAAATCAGTCCTCCTTCTCCTATCAAGTCTTCTGTAGTGTCATCAATCGCACATAAGCTCAAACTAATCACTTTTTCAAAGAAACTACTTCTACTGATGGCCAAGAAAAATTTCAAATTCTGCCACCCTCACATGGTCCTACTATTGCTTTGGCTAGGACCATTGTTTTTCCCTCAATCTTATCATGACACAAATAACACTTTGCCACAATGGCATGGTACCTCTCATGTCACTACATAAATCTCCATCATTGGAACACTTGGGGGCATCACGCTTATTATCTCCCCTCTATAGAATCCAAATGCATCTTATAATCTAATCACATCACACCTAGATATTTGCACACAAAATACACTAGTATCGTCATTTCTCGATGACACACTCTTGTGCTATGGTTCACACTTGAATGTTGAGGGCATACTATACACATGAACCTCACACACTCGCACATCGCACACACACCATGCATTCTCACACACTTGACCATATCACATATTTTACATAAGACACATTCACAACACATATCTCTAGCATTGCTTAGTCACACTACACATTACACATCTCACACAACATGTGTTCTATACACACGACATATTTCTCTCATAGCTTCTATCACACACTAGGTGCATTACTCACTATACATGGTCACACTACATCTCTCTTACATCTAATTCTACACGATGCAGTCATTACCCTATGACACACTCTAGTTCCATGGTCCATACTCAACTGTTGAGGGTATACATCTCAAATAGACCTCATCACACTCATGTGTTTAATCAATCACTCACATTCTTACACCGTACACTTTGTGCTTTGATGATAACATATTCTTAGTACACACAATTCAACCCATTTCCCAATGACACAATCTTGTTTATGGTTTATTATTGAATGTTGAGGGGGAATAACTAAATGAACCTCATAAGCATGCATACACATCCACTGGGGGAACACATTCGTATCATTCACACTACATTCCATTATGTCTCATCCACATCATACGCATATCTTGTTTGCATTTACCCTTTCTTACTTCGCTTACATGTTCACTTTATTACACATGATAGATAAATATCTTGTATGTCATTATCTTTATCATACACACATGTGCGTTCACTTTCCTTTCTAGTTGTGATTCAGATTCTATAGATCCATTACACACAACATAGATGCTTTGTGCAAGACTTCTATTACCAGTCCCCACAACGGCTCTCCTGAGGGCATCCAATTTCATACATTATAAGTGTTATTGTTTCATTTTGTTTCATAACACACTACTTTATCGGATTATACATGTTTTGACATACTTTTTATATTTCCAACATGCTAACGAGTGATTAGTGTGCATCATTTGTTATGGCGAGGTTATTTGCTTCCATGGTTGTTTGTTTCATTGTTTACCATTGTTTTATCTTTGTATGCTCTTGTTTGTGGGGGTTTTACCTTGTCTTGTGCGCACACTTGTCTTCTTATAGCCACTTCGGCCTTGATTTTCTTGCGCCATGTGAGTGGTGTCCCATGTTTGTAACCCTCTTTTACGGTCTACTTTGTCTTATTACGTGTTTACATTATCTCCTTACATCCGAGCTTACATATTGTCTGCTTAGCATACATTTTGTCTTCTACATGTGTGTTTGTATTTTCTTTTACTAACACTTGTCTTCTAACCACTTTGTTTGTGTGTGCCTTGGTTTCTACCAAGCACATTCCCTTCCCCATGTAGGGCACATTTCAAAGATGTTGGTCGATCATATTTTGGGCCACATACTCCTTTTAGTGACGTCTCATGCACCCCGAATGAGGGGGACATCATTTGGGTGAATCATCACCACATACAATGTTATACACAACACAACACAATACCGTACAACACAATTTTCAGTTTTAGATAGGGCTTAGAATCAAACTTGGGTCCTTAACATAGTGATGTCCTTCCTTGATGCCTGTAACTAGGGGACAATTACACAGAGATTGGTAGTTTAACATAGTCTACAAAAATCCACACATCAGATTTTACAGGGCATACAATCCTTAGTAATTTCACCAATTTCACACAAAATATGAAGTGGTGTCCTACATTGTGGGAAGTAGTTAAAGGTTGGAGGATAACACTAGAATTTTCTCCCTACACTTCTTCTATGTTATTTGCGTGATATTTTCCCAAAACTCACGACCGACTAAAACTACTAGCGTGAGATCGCGCAAAAACTCGAGTCTTCTACAACATCTTCATGATCCTTTCTACACCATTTTCTCATCACGGATCATGTGCACATGTTCCTTTTTCACATTTTCAACTTTTTTACATATTTTTTACACATATACATGCATATTTGACTACTCGTTCGTTCTTCTCTTTTACAAGTTTTCCCGCATGGGAAGCAATAGTAAACATCATCAACATCATCACAACAACAATAACAATGATATCAATAACATGTACATCACAACATCTACACTTGCATATCAGCCCTAGGTTCATTTTCATCATCATTCTTTTTGTACTTTCTCCTCCTTGGCATCCACTCTTCACATTTTTATCACTCCACACTTTGTCTAGTCCCTCGACATGCTTTCATCATCGATCTACATGGTTATAAGGTACACATCTATATCTACTTTATGTTACCAAGATTTCCACTCACCAACATAAAGTGGGGGAAAATGTAGACACAAAATTATGCACTTTGGGTAATTATCTAGTCCGTATTACATACTACTATTCATATGATTCATAAGTAATAAAAGTACTAATCAACCCATGTCTTTGGCCACCTTTCTTTGATTTATGTTGCTACTTTTGGTCTTGCACCCTTACTTGCCTCAGTTTTCCTTTTTATACTGGATTTTAATATCCTCGGACACCAAGACCTAGCCAAGACACCAATGTCAGGTGCCCTCGTCCCTTTGGGTACCCCTAACCCTTTGTACTTAGCAATGCAAGGATGCATTTTACACAACTTCGTTTTATAGGTTTGACGTCAGTTTGGTTACGATACTCACACTTTTGGGGTCCTTTTCTAGCTATTTGAGCATCTTATATTTTTGGTAGTTGGCCTTTTCAAGGTTAATTATGAAATTCAAGCAAAGGAATCATATAAATATAAAGTTATGTAATCATAATAAGGGACGGAGTACCAAGCATTAGCTATCACCACCTAAGGGTGCATCCATCAAGCATCTATGAGCTC